>OY720170.1:16927761-18274011 GCA_963082885.1 Parascotia fuliginaria
TTCTTGCACGAAGTTTCAATGTTTGTTCCTACTTATTATTATGTCAGTAATTAGCCTGCGCATCGCATCCACATTGTCTATCACCACTGAAACAACTAGTTAGTACTTAGTTATTTTGCTCCGTATTGTATGCGCTATTCTGTTCTGTACACGAACTACTAACAAGCTGTGGTATCTAAAAAGTTGTTCGACGTGCACCCTTGCTTGCATTTACTTAGTTTACTAATACAATTGCATAAATAATTTGATGAATGTTTTTGCGGATGGTTTATTTCTGTTTTTACATTGAGGTCGTCGTGGATTGGAGAAATTTAAATAGCCTACTGGCGGCAAATGTGTTAGGTAGGTAAATGGAGGAAGGTTATAGCACGGTAATACTAACATAGGTTAGGCTATGTAACATCACGCTACTGGCGACAGGAGCAGAGCAGTAACCAAAGACGTGGGTGAAACCTACGATGATGATACCCAGGTGAAAACTACGATGATGGTGATGAAACCCAGGAAGATAGTTATTTATGATATGACATGAGATAGTTGTTATGTGAAGTATGTGTGTGTGTTTGTTACCACTCGCGCCTAAACGGCTGAGCTGATTTCGATGAAAATTGGTTTGTAGCTAGATTGGGTGCCGGCGACAGACATAGACGTATATTTTTATCCCAAAAATCGGTTTGGCTTGAGTGGCGTGAGTGGTAACAAACACACACACAAACAAACTCTGTGTGTTTGTTACCACTTAGCGCCTAAGCTGCTGAACCGATTTCGATGAAAATTGGTACCTATGTAGATAGATTCGCTCTTTTTCCTCTTTTTATCCCGAAAGTCGGTCTGGTTCCCGAGGCAAAACACATTTGAGGCCCAGGCGAAGCCGTGGTGAGCAGCTAGTAAGGTTATAAATAATCTTTATCGACGAATCTTCCAAAGTCAAAGTCAAAGCATTTATTTCATTTTGATCATAAAGTATGATGCTTATGAAAAGTCAACATTACATGAAGTCAGCCAATTGACCTGCTGACGAGGTAGAGCTGTAAGAAGAACTGGCAAGAAACTCACGCCACTCTTTTCAATCGCCAGATAATTACAGTTATTTGTATGAGTTACAATTTAAAAATTCAACGCAATCAAAGAACCATACAAAATAATTGTTACAAATTAGCCAATTAATATAATTACTAAGATTAAAGAAAGAAAAGAGAGGATTTCAATTATTTAGTTTCATCTAGTATGGTAATTTGACTACGTATTTTAGTTAAACTGGTAAATGCACCTCCTGGTCACATTACACGACAAGGAAGGTGATGACCCGGCCAATACGACACCACAAGCAATGACATTTTAGTGAGCATGACAATGCACGGCATGGGTGGTAAAAGAACCATAATAAAATGTATTATGCCTTACGAACTCATAATGATCATGATATGCATCCACTTCACATTAAACAGTCAATATAATTACTATAATAATAATCAATATACTTAATGATAATAATAGTCAATATAAGTATAATAATAATAATATCAATATACCTAATGATAATAATAGTTAATATAACTACAACAGTAACAATCGATATAACTAATCTTGCATTAAACGAGCAACTATACCCATGCAGCTTTATCATTTAAATAATCATTAAAAGTATAATAACCCTTTAGGATAAGGCGGTTTTTGTAGGGTTACACAGATTATTTGAATTTTTGTAGGGGTGGATTTATAATGTCAATGGGTAATTTGTTATAGAAATTCCCTTTATAACCTTCTAGCCCACCTAGACCCACCCCGGCTTTGCACAGATGCAATGCTGATGCTAAATATACCAGAAGGTCTTTTTCGCTGACTGACGCAGTATGTATGTATACTATGTATGTGAGTATGTATGTCTATTTCTTTGGCACGCTCTACAGCCTAAATGGCTTGATAGATGTAACGTATGAGGTGTCATTAGATTCGTATTGATTGTGGGAGAGACATAGGATATACAAAATTTCAAAAAAGCGTCAGCACGAGAAAAATATAATTTTCTTTCTTTTCACTTTGTTTTAGGCAGGCGGGCTTTTTGTTTTTTAATAATATATAATGCTTGTTAAGCAACGTTCACAGCTTTTTTGTCACATTATAATTTTGTTTTTTTTTTGGCGCCACTGGCCGGTCGGCCCCCGGGCTGTACTGCCGCAACCGCTAAGTCCCTGCATTTTAAATCTGTCATATCTTGAAAATATTAATTTAAATTACACGCTGTAAAGGGCCATATTGATCTAAATTAAATGCACAATGTATTTAAGGTAGTTATTATTTCTCGTAAAAAGCAAAGAATAAAAAATGTTTATTGTGGGTTATCCCTAAGAGATAGACATATACCATCGGAGACTTTTTTGTAGATCTAAGTATTTAAGGTTTACAATACTGTAGTACATTAATTTCATATTAGAAGCATTTTCGACTTCTACGCGGACGAAGTCGCGGGCAAAAGCTAGTATAATATATATGAGTTAACCTAATAGGTAAATATAATTTTCTTTAAAAAGTTTCGTATAGTGATTTCATTCTTAATAAGCTGATTCAATATCAAATTGGATATCTTGGTCTTTTCTATTTTACCGGTTTGTGACACAAACACCTTTTTATTTTAAAATCTTAATGAATGATTTATTTTTTCTTTTGCATGGCATTGGACTAAACTGCAATTTGACTAACCGGGATTTAACCTTACAATAGATTATAAGAGTCGGTCGAAACTGTAAAAGGACAGATGATTTAACTATTTGGGCACTGGACGCAACGGACCGACTTGACGAAATGATAACTGGACCTAACGGCCCTGATGGAAAAAATAAGGTTTTTCTTCCAAATTTTCCCTAATTTCGATTGAATATCGATCTTAATAATAAACTTTTTTTTTCTTTAGTAAGTAGGTATACAAGTGTGTACAGACTTTGTACAATATACAAATTGCTGTCTTAGTGATTTTTATTTCATTTCATAGACAGAAGATACTGTTTTATATTCAACAAATAATTCACAATTATTTATGCAGGTTCAAGAGAAATCAATGTTTGTTTTTGTTGTTGAAATTCAGGTTATAAAATATGATTTGACTCCTTCTAAATTAATTTTCACTTAAAACTTGTAAATTAATTTAAGTACCTATATTTAAAAAATTAAGCTTAATTTTTTTATGTTTACCTGTGATTTATTAACATTTTAATTCATTTTAAATTCAGTTAGCATTGAAATTCCAAATAAATACACATTGAACTCGGAATCTTATCATTTCTTTGGAAGAATGTTGCCAGATGTCACATTTGTTTCAATATAATTAAAACGATATAAGATATCGATGCATCAAATCGATTCCGATTATTCGAGGTTTCATTTTAGAAATCACGGTTTCTTAAAAAGTACTAGAATTGTTAAATCAAAAGGAAGCATTTAGGATTACAATTGACTTTATGGAGAACGCCTACAATCATAAGAGCTTTGGGGCCTAAAATGTTAATGATATAAAAACCTTCAGGTCCTCAGTAAGATATCTCACATATAATATAAGATAAGATAAGATAAGATCTTTATTTTGTAAAAACATGTGTGTACCGTACAAGATAAATAAGCTTGCATGCAGGTTGGTATAATAGTACCTAGTGAGAGCAACATGTTTGGCCAGATATGGCGCACAAAATGGTACGAAATTACAAATATTAAACAATGTCAAGTTAAATTTAAAAACAATAAATTAACATGAATTAAACAGATTTAAATTATACCTAAACTTAATAATTATTAGATGCATGTCAATATTCTATTAGAGTCACTTTAGTCAAAGTAAAGATATGTACTATAAATTATAAATAATACATTAAGAATCAATAATAACAATAATCAATAATAAATAATAACATTATACATATAGGTAGATTTCACATTAAAAAATCAATTTAATATAACAATAAAAATATTGTAAGTACTTGAAAGCAAATATGTCACAGTGAACAGGTAGAGTCTGTTAAGAATTCATTTAAATTATAAGAGCTCTTTTCAATTAAATACTTTTTTAGTTGTATTTGAAAGTGACTTACGTTTAATTGTTTAATGTGTTTTGGTAGTTTATTAAAGATAATCGGCGCAATGTAGAAAATACTTTTGTGCATTAGAGCCGTGCGAGATTTAACTACACAAAGACGATCATTATCTCTCCTGTTGCGATTAACTACATCCGACAGTTTTTTAAATAAATGTGGGTTTGTCTTTACAAAAACTGCGACCTCATATATGTAGAGCGATGGTACGGTTAAAATAATAAATTTGATAAAATATTGTTTACAACTATCCCTGGTATCGAGTCTGAACATCGCTCTAATGCATCGCTTTTGAGCTTTAAAGATAATTTCTTTGTTATAATATGAAAAATATTTTCCATAAAAAGGCCTTAAGTGCCTAAGAGTAGGAGGTACTTACTTACTAACCTAATGTGCGATACTAGCGAACGTCGTACAAGGCAATTATGATTCAAGTTGTATATTAGTAAGGATTCATCAATGATACGAACCTAACTTGTGCATGACGTTCCATAAACGATGGAATACCTGTGATTTATTTATTTATTATTAAAATGAAAATATATCTAAATATAATTAAATAATAATTTTTTTTTATGCCTATAAAAAATCAATGCAGTAAGGGATTAAAGACGTTTATTTAATTTGATTGACTAAAATACGTGCCCTCGCGGTACGTACTCGTAAGTACTATAAGTCACTGAAAATCTTTTTAGAATATTTTGTTTCACAGGAATTTGATTTTCATCCTGTGAAAATAACAGGTATAAAGAACGTAAAAATATTTAGGCGAAACACTACTATTAGTATTGCTATACGGTATCTTTAGGTGTAATGATTTAAGTTCAATTTATCATATGGCCGTAGGTTGGAACGTACCATTATTCATTAGTTTCATACTGTTCTGTTTTCGTTTTCAAAGAAGGCTATCTCTGCCACTGTTGCGTGTACTACTAGACTAAACTAAGTCAATGTATGTTAAATTAAAACAAGCATTTTTTGTTACAATTTAAAAAATTACAATTAACTGAAATTGACGTAATTTAATTTTTGACCACACTAAAACTGGGTAACCGTTTTTTATTTCTATTTAACTTTTTTTTGAACTAAAAAATTAAGAACGTATTCAACACAGACATTTTAATTTTATCAAGTTCAATTTTTTATTGATTTTGATTTATTATCTATAAAAACCTTCGTCAAAACTTTGTGTATATTTTATCTACTGGTTCATGTTTTTTACTGGAAAAGACTTATCCTAGTAATTAATCTTAGCTAAAGCATGCATATTTACTAAGTAAAAATTCAAGAAACCGTGTTTCCTAGAATAAAATCCGTTTCCTAGAATAAAATCCGTTTCCTACAATAAAATCCCAAACATTCAGAATCCATTTGATATATCGCTATTTTAAATGGATTCATCATCATCATCATTATATCAGCCAAAAGACGTTCACTGCTGGACATAGGCCTCCCCCAATTTTCGCCACCGTAGCCGGTCGTTCGCCGCCCTCATCCATCGGTTGCCCGCCCACCCTTATAAGGTCGTCGGTCTACCTTGTGAGGGGTCTGCCCACGCTGCGTCTTCCGGTTCGTGGTCGCCACTCTAGAACCTTTCTGCCCCAGCGGCCGTCCTGCGGTATGTATGGCCCATTGCCACTTCAGAGAAGCAACTCTGCGAGCCACGTTAGTCACTTTGGTTCGCCTGCGGATTTCTTCGTTTCTCAAACGATCGCGCAGGGAGACGCCTAACATAGCCCGCTCCATCGCCCTCTGAGCGACTTTGAGCCTTCGGATAAGACCCATAGTTAGCGACCACGTCTCTGCTCCGTATGTCATCACTGGTCAAAGACCTTGGTCTTAAGACACTGCGGTAGTGCGGACGAGAAGATAAGTTGTACCTTCCCGAACGCTGCCCAGCCGAGCTGGATTCGACGAGAAACCTCTTTCTCGAAATCGGACTTACCTAATCGGACTGTTTGTCCCAGGTATATGTACTCGTCAACGAATACGAGCATCGAGCCTCCAATCGTAATAGGAGTGGGTGTAACATGGACATTGGTCATGACTTTAGTCTTGTCCATGTTCATTTTTAGGCCCACTTGTCGAGAGACTCTACTGAGGTCATCGAGCATTGCACTGAGCTCCTCCACGGTCTCAGCCATGACCACGATTTCGTCCGCAAATCGTAGGTGAGTGATGTACTCGTCGTTTATGTTGATGCCAAGACCATTCCAGGTCAGAAGCTTGAACACGTCCTCCAGTGCAGCGGTAAACAGTTTCGGAGATATGACATCTCCCTGTCGCACTCCTCGCTGCAACTGGATAGGCCTTGAGCTCTGACCATTAATTCGTACTGACATGGTGGAGTTTTCATACAAACACTTCAGCACTTCGATATATCGATAGTCAATATGGCACCGTTGGAGAGACTGCAGCACGGCCCAGGTCTCGATCAAATCAAAGGCTTTCTCATAGTCCACAAACGCTAAGCACAGGGTCCGGTTATACTCTGTGGACTTATGTATAACCTGCCGCAGCGTATGTATGTGGTCTATGGTACTAAAACCTTTTCGGAAACCGGCTTGTTCGGGAGGCTGGAAGTCGTCAAACCTGTTTGCGAGACGATTAGTGATGACTCTTGAGAACAACTTGTAGACGTGACTCAGGAGTGTGATAGGTCTGTAATTCTTCAGAAGGGTTTTATTGCCCTTCTTGAAGAACAGCTCCACCACACCCCTATGCCATGCCTGTGGCGTTTTGCCCTCGAAGAGGACGGCGCTAAAGAGCCTCTGAAGGGCCTTCAGGACAGGATTTCCGCCTGCCTTCAGTAGCTCGGCTGTGATTCAATCCTCACCCGGCTGCATCGGCAGAAGAGCTTGAACGTGTGAAGACCAAGCTTCGGGCGAATGGAAAGGACCTACACATTGAGAGCATTGCAGGCAGGGACCCGCTGATCGTCCTTAAGGACGTAATGTCCTACAACACCGACGAGGAGGTGCTGAGGGCGCTTAGGGCGCAGAACAAGCACCTCCTCAAGGACATCAGCGGCGACGATGACCGGATGGAGGTCCGATATCGCAAAAAGACGAGGAACCCGCTGGTAGCCCACGTCGTGGTGAAAGTTTCGCCTCGATTGTGGGGCTGCCTGACGGGGGCCGGGGCCGTCCATATCGACCTCCAACGGGTCAGAGTCGAGGACCAGTCCTTCCTGGTGCAGTGCTCTCGATGTTTGGGTTATGGGCACACGAGGCGGCTGTGTCGGGACACCGAGGACGTGTGCAGCCATTGTGGGGGGCCGCACCGCAAAGATGCTTGCAAGGAGAAGCTTGCGGAGCGGCCCTCCTGCTGCAATTGCACGAAGGCCGGGTGTCCTGACACAGGGCACAACGCCTTCGATTCTCAGTGCCCAGTTCGGAGAAAGTGGGACACCTTGGCAAGGTCAGCAGTGGCCTATTGCTAAGGTGCCCCACTGGAGCGAGGCTGCCGGTGCACAGCCCAGATACACAACCTTGCCATGCGTTGTCCGTTTGTGCATACTGTACAGACCGCACTCTACATACACCAGCACCGCACCACGGCGCAGTCCAGGACCTGCACGGCCCTTTCTCTTGGACTACATTGTGATAAATGCAAGCCAGAGAAAGGTGCCGTTAGCAGTCTCCCTCCGCTTCGAGGGAGAAGTTGGCAAAGCGCCGTGGTCGGCTTCCAGTGTCGGCCTGTGCAGTGTGCACAAAGGAGGGGTATTCAATGTCGTGTTTTATTATGTGTTCGGTCTCCGTGTCGTATTGTCTCTCGTAGTGTGTTATCTGTATCAGGTAGGGAATTGTTCAAACTCTGCACTACAGTGCAGAGGCGGCTTCTAAATTTGCAATCTAAGCTTGCACTTTTGCAAACACGCCCTGCACTGTGGTGCAGAGTTATAGTAAGATATTGTATCATGCATATATATTAAGTATTTGTTGTATTTATTAAGTTATATCGTGGTGCATGTTTGTCTGTTGTATATAGGTAGTAAGAAATAGGTAAAATTGTAGATTAAAAGTTAAAAATTAAAAGCAAAAATTGTATAAATACTGTAAATTGAAAGAATTTTAAAAACTAGAAAAAAGGCAAACTGTAAATAAAAAACGTAAATCAAATAAGCACATTCCCAACCCTAATTAATAAAATATTTAATAAAGCAACTCAATTCCACTAGCAAATCAGGTCTCTGATTAAGTTAGAGGATCCTTTGGCCGCCCGCACTTTAAGTGCGATCAATAAAAATAAAAATAAAAAATAAAAAAAAAATCCTCACCCGGCGCCTTGTTGTTCTTGAGCTGTCTCAGGGCCATACCAATCTCGCACAGGCTGACGTCCGGGATGTCTTCGGTGTAATGTCGAGTTAACCTAGCTCTTGGATCTGATGCTAGGGAGCTAATAGGTGCATGTTGTGTCGTGTATAACTGTCCGTAGAACCTCTCGACCTCCTCTAAAACCTCTGGCTTAGACGAGATGATCCTGCCGTCCCCAGACTTCAGCTTGACAAGTCGGCTCTGCCCGACAGACCGATCTCGTGCGAACACTTTCAAGCCTTTGTTGCGCTCTATAGCCTCTTTAACACGTTGTGTGTTAAATTGGCGAAGGTCGCGAATCAAAGACTTGGAGATCCGTCTGTTGAGCCGCCGACAGTCACTAGCTTCCTCTGGGGACCGCAGTACCATCCGGCGCCTTTCGTCCATAAGTTTGAGGGTCTGGTCGGTGATCTTTCTCGATCCTTTACTGCGGTGGGCTTTAAAGATGTTAGACCCTACCGAACGGACAGTTTCCACGAACCTGTTGCTGTATTCGTCTACGTCTACGCAATCGCCGAGGCTTTCAAAGCGGTTAAGAAGTTCGAGTTGGAAGCTCTCGGAGCTTTGAATTTGAATCGGTGCAGGTCGGAGCGTAGACTTTATCAGTCGAGACCGGTCCAGCTTAGGGTTGATATTTAATGTGCCTCTTACCATCCGGTGATCGCTTCCGGTTTTCACCGCATTGATCACTGAGACATCATTAAAAATTTGCCGCCTGGTCGACATGATGTAGTCAATCTCATTTTTTGTGACACCATCAGGACTAATCCAGGTCCATTTGCGACTATCGCGCTTCTTAAAGAAGGAGTTCATCATAAAGAGGCCCTCCTACTCCATGAAATCAGCCAGCATTTGGCCCCGGGGATTCCTGGATCCAAATCCAAACTGCCCCACTCTCAACTAGTTACCGCCTCGTTTACCTAGCTTCGCGTTGAAGTCCTCCATGACAACAGTGTATTGGGTCCTAGACAGTGGCGTGCACTCCATATAGGCAGAAAGGCACTGCCTACCTTAATAGTTGCTTGAAATCGCAATTTTAGGAACATAATTATAATAATTTATAATAATAATTTATTTATAATATGTATGTATTTACAAAAAAAAAAAAGTATATAAGTAGTATATCAGTTGTTTAGTACCCATAACACAAGCAAATATAATTGTTTAATTTGGGGCTAAATGGCGCTGTGTGCATGTGGTAGAATATTATTATTATATTATTATTATTATTAATTAAATAATGCCTAACCTGTTAAAATCTATAATGCCTACCCTGTCTAAAATCTCTGTGCACGCCACTGGTCCTAGAGGCATGTATTACTCTGGAAATGTATTCATACATAGCCTCAACCTCATCGTCGGGGTATATCGAAGTGGGAGCATAAACCTGTATGACCTTCAGCGAAAACCGTTTGGTGATTCTGAGTATAAGGTATGCTACCCTCGTCGACACTCTCTCGATTTTCACCACGTTGTTCACGAGGGACTTGTGGACGATAAACCCGACTCCACCTTGGGACAGTTGGTCGCCCTCCCGGAAATAGAGCAGGTTACTGGACTTAAGGGTTATCGTATCCTCCCCCTGTCTTCGGACTTCTGACAATCCCACTATGTCCCATCGTAGCCTGCTCAATTCTTCCTCCAGTTCAACAATCTTCTCGTCATTCTGCAATGTGCGCACGTTGTATGTTGCCAGGGCCAAAGGTTGTCGGTTTGGGTAGCCTGGCCGCACCCGGGGATTCTTCGCACCCCCTACCCCGCCGTTACCATGGCCGCTACCGTAGCCAGGAATAGCGGGATTACCGGGGACTGGGGGCCATTTCTTTTGTTGTAGCTCCATTTGGGGGGATATTGCCATAATCGCCACGCTTGGCAGGCGGGTTGGCGATCGCAGTGGTGGTAGCTTTATCACAGGACGCTGCTGCCCGTCTGTGTTGTGCTGATTTTCTACTTAACCTTAAGTTTAACCGCCGTTATTCGGTAAACTGATGTACTGTCATCATTTTATCCTTAGTCGCCTTGTACGACACCCACGGACAGAGAGGGTTGGGACCATTCTTCCCCGGCCACCACGCGGGTGATGGTTTACAATGATTTAATTGAAACAAATCTGACATCTGGCAACATTTTCCCAAACAAATGTTGAGTGACGGATATTATTAATTTAGTTCATTACGTATTTATTTGAAATTACAATGTTAGGTTAAAAAAATGGTAATAAATCACAAGTAAACATAAAAAAATAAAGCTTAATTTTATAATTTATTGAATTTGCTGCACGCTGCCATAAAATGGGATCCATATTTGGCCATTCTCATTGTACGTGACGCGATGGGGGAGGTTAGGCAGCGGGGGTGGCAAAACATGTATGCGAGACGGGGCTCGACAGAATAGACTTCCTAATATAATATTTTAATTGGTACTAGCGCGCCCCTCCATCCGCGTAAACCATGGCCGTGTCACGAACAATTTTGCAGCTGTAGATAATACCGTACCTACTCTGCCTAATGTTGTACCGGTGTAAAGGTAGCACACTATATACCTCCACCCAAAGGAAGGATCCTCCGACCAGGCTAGGTGATTGTGCCTGGCGGGCTACTGACCGACAGTTGGTATTCGGAACTTGTATATATAGTTAGTTGGTGTGAGAATGTTAATATTTAATAACGTGATTTAGGCTTCTATACATCGCGGGAGAGGTCTATATTTGTTGGCAGCGCCATCTTTGATTTCTATGCTGTAAACTCGTAGTCGTCGTCTTCACTTGGATTTTCTCTGTGTCATTATTAGCCAGATAGGTGACGCCACACCGGTTTATGCAATTTTCTCAATTTTAACCTAATAATTAGTTCTTAAAAATTTCTACTTTCTTACATCTAGGTTAAAGGAACTGCCTACATACCTACTCTCTTTTCATAATCTTTTTTAAACCGTTTTATATCCACCTTAAGTATGTATACCTTTTTACACGTAGGCATGACAAAATTTTTCATATTGGCTCACGATGTTTTCGTGTTGTTGTATCGCCTCGAAATCACGCATTTATTTAAAAGTGAAGATGCTGGGTAAACACCTCTTTTTAGCAGTAGACGGCGACGTGTTATGTATGTTAAGATTCTCTCGTTACCTTACAGGTGAATAGCGCGGTGAGGGAGCACCTTAATGTGTACCTGTATTTTAAGGATAGATAGATACGGCAAAGCCATTCTGAATAAAAGTCAGTGTTCACGCTCAATCATTTACTTCATAGAAATTTAATATATTGGCGAATTCTTTATAATTATACAATTACAATATACATCTACAAGTTTGAAACAAAAATGCTGTTTATAACTTTAATAAAATCTAGGTACATCGTAAATTATAATAACTTATATAAGATGCACTAATAAAACATTTAGTAGCATTATACCACATAACATTTATAACATTTTCGATATACTATACTTAAACAATGTACTTATGCAAATAATTAGTTGACCTTATATCATAATTCATATTAAAACATTTTTAGAAATTTTAATAATGTCAAATAAAAATAGCATTGACTCCACATTGACAACAGCATTCACCTTTGAAACTTATAATATGTTCTCATAATTAATTATCAACTAACATTAATATCTATTTAAATTGTTTTTTTATAAAAAAAATAGAAAAGAACAACAACTCACAGGAATTTCAATATGTAATCATTTATACCTGTGTGCTTGTCTGCCAAATTAAACCTAAACTTGACTAATTTGTAATTTTCATTTCGAAAACAAATGTACACTAATATATTATATAACAATGCTTTTGTACAATTATATTTATTTCAACTTTAAACATTTTGAAAGGAAGAATAAAATAAATTATGAAAGTCGTTCACTATTAAAATCAAATTTTGACTAATTAATAAGATTAGTGCGCATTTTCTAATACTGTGAATTCGGCAGTGAGGACCTTTTGGGTAGCTGGTTAGAATATTATAAATTTTACCTCAATCAAAAAAAGGCTAGGTATATTAACGTGATATACTTATAATATTAGTAGTAGAGACTATCTTTGTAGTATATTCATCACTTCATCTTTGGATGTGTAACAATAATATTATTATGTACTTATCTATAAATAACCTATATTTTTACAATAAGCAGACTATTTTATATCTGTAATGTTGCAAATTTTTAAATAATAGTGTTTTCGAAACACTGCAAAAACATTTTACTTTCCTGATATGCATGCGCATAACCTACAAGTATTTTTACACAAGTAGTATTTTTTGCTCTGTTTCTTATTACAGCATAAATTTATGTGTACTATATTAAACCACTTGACGTAATGACTTGATTTTGTTCATAAAATATAGATTTCTAGTTATAAATTATTTAAATTGACGAAAATATTTAAAAGATTTAACTAGACCTGGATATAATTAAAAAATAATGTTGTATTATTTGATCTTAAGACATATCCTCATCGTGTGTGAAAGTCAGTCCAGCAGTTTTATTTCTATAAAAATGCAAAAACGAACATGAAATTATTTTGTTAAAAATTACAATATAAATGCGTAGTTTGTGTGTATTGCACGTAAACATATTTAATTACGCATTCAAGTACTCTTCATCTATCTGTTTTGATGTTCTGAAATAAGTAAGTACATTGTCTTCATACAAACCGTTCCATGGCGGTCTTGCGAAAGTACTAATCATGATACAAAGACAACAGTCTTCAAGTACCCAGACTAAAATAAAAGTATATAAATCAAATAATCAATTGCCGTTATTTATTAACACTGTTATCACAGGTGTAAATACGTTACGAACTTTAAGTACTACATAACTAACAATAAAACTACACAAATACAACATAACGAAAACAAATCACAACATTCATTACAAATAATTTTCTATGCTGAATTATGATATTATTAAAATTACAAGAGCACTAGGAATCAACTATTACAAAGCCATTTCGTTTTTCAACCGTTTGAGTTTGGTTCAGCGTCTTGCACAGCAAAACGAACACACCCCTCTCAAAAGAGATTATCAACAGCTGAAAACAGGTTTTTGAGCAGTATGAGAGCATTAGTTATAGCTTCTTCGTAATAGTTGCATCATGGTGTAAAAACATATTTGGCGCAAATGGCAAACAAACCGTCAGCAACAAACACAATGAAAAACATATGAAGAATACAAACTACACACCTATGTTCATTCTGGCCTGGTAACAAACGAGATCTTGATGGTGTTAAGAATATCTAATAACAAATACTTTATACGACTAACAGATCACTCTAATGGTCCATAAAAGCGATAACTAAGAGTTTATACCGGTTTATTTGAATCGCAGAATTTTTGTCTTTCACGTAACACGCTATTAGAAGATATACGTATAAACAACGTAGTGGTATTTTGAAATACACTACAATTATCTTGAACGTACGACTCTACAGTTTGTACTAGAAAGTCGACACATTGGGCGCGTCTCCTTGCGTTTTTGGTTCCTCTTCTGCGTCGATAGATGGCGGTGGTAGAGGTGCATCCTCTTCGTAGATCATAACTAATTTGCTATACTGCCTTTTTCTATTGGAACCCTAAAATTTAAAGATGATTGTTTTAATATTTAGAATAAAAAAATGCAAAGGACAATAAAATAATAAAAAATGAAAAATCTAAATCATAATAATAATACTAGTCTGTTTACTGTCCCACTATAGAGTAAAGGCCTCTTCTCATAAAGAAAAGGCATGAGCATTAATCACCACGCTTGCTCAAGGCGGATTGACAATTTCAGACTTTAAAGTCCAGGTTAAACAATAATAATCACCTTTGTTACATTAGACGCAGTTTCTTCGCCAGAACTACTGGAGCTGGTAATTCCTTCTTCCAATGTTAGCCTGGAAGCAACGCCTTCCAATTGCAAATCCAAATATAGTTGGCCCAACTGATCATTGACTAGTGACGGCTATAACAGAGAATAGCACAATAAGTACATACATAGTTACACTATAATACTAGAAACTACTGCTGCTTTAGTGTCCCATTAGATTTATTTAGTCACATTTTCTTCTGAACTTGTTACGTTTGATTAAATTCTTTGAATCGTTTGAAAAAATAAAAAGCAACTATGACGTGTCATACTCAACGATTACAAGGGAATAGCTTACTGAAGTTACAGTCTTGGTGGACTGGTGATGATAGTTTAATTTTCATATATAAAATCTTATTGACACTCACGACTTCGATCTATGTCCAAAGAAGTATATAGGTAATATGTTTATCGCAGCAATCTAGCATCACAGAAAGTCTCATAGATTCCTTGTTTCGATTTGATACGAAAAAAGAGCAAACAAATACTCCTTACTTATTTTAATAAAATAAGGTAGTATGAATAATAATAATAGAATACTAACCTGTTCGAAAGTGCTCATTTTCTTTTTATCAGCAGAGAGAACTTCTTCCATATTTTTTGTCATAATTTGGTACTTGTATATAAGCTCTGACGTCACGCACACCTATGGATGTTAAAAATTATATATCGAATCAACATTAAGACTTTAACTTATACTTAAAAATGATGAAAAAGAAACCTAGTAGTGCTGGTGATTTCTCATACAATTCTGGGTACTGCACCTAACGTAGTGGTGTGTACAAACTAAATGATGATAGGAATAATAAATTTTGAGGCCGAAGGCACTCGTCTCGTTCGTTCATTGGCATGTCTGGACCGTTAATATCTAGCTTTCAGAATAATGGTTTGATTTTATTCTTCGAGCAACACACATAAAGTAAAAAATAATGTAAATAGGTACCTTTATTTTCTACTTATTTTTCTTATTGGCTTAATATCTGAAATCATTAGCACTACAAGTTTTCATTTTCGGAAGCGTGTCTCTTCCATCCAGCGCGTATAGCTGTGACGACAGTGGTAACTCTGGTTCATTCGAGAGTATTTCAAGCTTGCGCTCTGATTAGTAACAAATTCATAGAGGTCTTGATAATGTCCTGCATTGCCTCGGAAAAAAATACTACGGGGTTCACTTGGCTTAGAAATATTTATGTATCTACCTCTAATCGACCTACCAATGGGTCATCACTGGTAGACCGCGACTCTTGCCTGTATATTATACTGTGCAACGAGTGTGACTTATCTTTGGTGCGAATTTACAGTGTGTACAATAAGTGCTATTGGGGTTTATAAAATTTTCTACTGTTTTTTGGTAACCAACTTTATAATGACAGCAAGTAGGTAACTAAAACGACCGCTGTTAATTGTAAGATAAAGAAGTTCGTGTGTTTATTCACCTGTTCCATCCATGGTGGCTCCATCTTCCTCCTGGTTACCTTTCTGGTATGGCCAGGCGGGCGATAAGTTGAAGTACTCGCCATAGGGCTCTAAAAAAAATTAATTTAAACTTACTAACTATACACTTATTCTAATTAAAAAATTTAAAAACACCATATTAACCCAGATCGGACTCCGTTCACAGTTTTGTTTTATTGTAATGCGAAAACTTAGAATTATTAACACATCAGCTACACTGAGACAGCAGAGCAAAAATAAAGGCTCATTAAAAAAATCTAATTAACTATTACGTTGTATACTTTGACGTCTTGGGTATTAACACCTTGTCTGACGCTTCAACCAACTATACAACTAAATAACTAGATAAGTACGAGGTACATCAAACCAAACGCCGACAACTTGGTTATAATAATACTAGCTTTCTGCGGTGCGTTTTCACCCGCGCTAAGCTACATATTTAGTTACTGCTACGCTCCCGTCGCTTGAAACGAGATGTTCTATAGCTTATGACCTCCCTCAAGAATTATCGACTGGTAGTCCCAGAGATTAGCGCGTTTAAACAAACAAATAAACTTTTACGCTTTATATAATATAGTATAGATGCATTAACCAAATGTCGCTTGTCATAAAGCATCCTTCACTAATTGCGTAGGTATCACTTTCAAAAAACCACCCAGCTACTATTAGTGTTTGTATTGGAGTTGTATTACTGGCTGAAGACTATTCATCTTTCTTCTTGTGCAAAAAATGCGTGATTCTTTAGGAATACAAAATCAATCACAATCGTTTCTCTAAACTTTTTTAATGTTTTAGACTTTGTATATTCTTTAGATATCGATTTTTTAGCATAATCTTTATGCATCGGACCTGTACGCTTAATATGATTAAGATATTTTTTAGATAATGTTTAAGACGAATCAACTCTAATATAGTTGTTGTGCATCATTGTCTGCATTTATCAATCATTATTATTCTGACAGTCAAACCTTTTGCTTTTTTGCCTGAAGTACTTTCTTGGCGTAGCCAAAGATTAAAAGAAGAAGGAGAACGATTCTACTGTTCTAGCAATACCAAATTACGTTGCTAGACAAGATAAATCTTCGATAGAAAACTAAAAAATTAATCTCTTTTTTTTAAATGACTCCTTTTATGGCGGTCTATCCAATTGGACCCCTTGAATGACATTTTAGTTAGGTAAAATGTCATCCAATCCAATATTGAATCGTCTCTATCCATTTAGATTCCTGTGTCTTAGAGTATTATTAAATATCGCATATAGTACTCTCCCTCGAGATCACCTCCTAGGAGAGGAGACTTTTA
The DNA here is from genome assembly GCA_963082885.1 of Parascotia fuliginaria. Taxonomy (NCBI): domain Eukaryota; kingdom Metazoa; phylum Arthropoda; class Insecta; order Lepidoptera; family Erebidae; genus Parascotia; species Parascotia fuliginaria. Next base: position 16,944,767 of record OY720170.1, read on the forward strand.
GTATTTTCCCTCCTTGATCACTCTAAACACTCTACATCAAGTGACTAAAAAGGTTTAACCATTCTTTGACTGGAATGAGTAAAGTCACTATGCTACAAACTATTCCAATTCAGATTCTATCACATTCAGTAACAAACAAAATGCCGTATTTAAAAGGTTATCTCGTACTCATGTTATACTCGAATTCTTATGCGGTTGAATACAGACTGGCGATATTAATATATATACAAAATTATAGCAAATCGATAAATGCTCACCCTGACTCTTTTATTCACATCAACTTTTTTGGTATCACTTTCCTCTGCACTACCAGACTCAGTTTTGAAGAACGATGAATAAAAGGACGAGTAACTGGACTCGCCATCTGTCTTATCTACCGGCTCTTCATTATTACCAACTCTATTTAATTTTGCAAACATCTCCCTGTCCCGAGTGAGGAGCGTGTCCGGCACAGCCTCAGTACTCTGCAAGTAAACAAATTAACACTGAGAACTTAAGAATGCGGAGCAAAAGTATATAATTGTAGACATAATAATAACCGCAATCAATAAACAAAACACAATCACACTAACACAAATCTCTAGATTTGAAAATATCAATTAGACTGCGTTTCCTATAAAATAAAACATTACATAAACAACATTAACAACTAGCAACAAACAAAAAAGTCACACGGTCACAATTATTGTAGTTTGTCTTACGCGCAATGAAAACAGAGATGCGAATGCGACACTAAGATCAGGTACATATTCCTCAATCTGGACATTTTTGTCCATGTTGATTTTATTATTTTGCAATTATCTGAAAATGTACTAAGCAATTTTGAAACTACGTTGTTTTAAAACTTGTTAGGGTTTTAAATTGTATTTTTTAACACTGGAAAGAAATAAACCAACAATGATAACTGGTCCGCTAAAGAGATAGATAGATAATAAGTCAAATCAAAGATTTTTTTTAAATCACTTGGCTAGCGAGGTATCACTACCCATAGCAGGCCCCTGTCGTATGAAAGAAAAGAATTTCTACGTGAAATTAGGTTTTCAAAGCCCCTAAGCAAACTAATGCATTGATAGCAGACTAATTCGTACTTTCGACTGCAAAGACAGGGTTTTCCCTTTTTGCCACCTGTAGACAGTGTCGAAAGCTTTGAAGTAAAGTCAACTGTACTGCCAGTGCTTTTGATGTTTGCCGAGCGGCGGTTATTCTTTATCATCTGGTAGACAGCTTGTTTATTTGTCACTTACGTCAGTTATACGCTATATTCTTTATACTAGTGCTTAAAGAAAGTGGAAAAACTACTTAAATATGCGACATGATCAACCACCCTCAAATTTATAATAATCAGTCATGATCTTTCTTTATTTTTATACAAAATATAAAAGTTGCAGAAGGTTATTGTAGCCAACTTTTATTTCATTAAATTATTATCTCGGTATGCATGCAGTGAGACGGTTAATTAAAAACTATTCAGACATTTATTTAATGCTTTACAACGCATTAGGTATGTATTATATAATATAGTATTTTTGATTTGTAGTCACTCTGTTACAGCCCGTAGATATTGGTTCAGTTATTATTAGAATTTCGGATAGCGACGGTTATGCGATGCGCAAGCCGGTATCCAAAGACATTCCCAAATTTCACTTGCAGTCGTATTCGACAACACTTTATTAATATCTACTCATATGCCCTTTAAAGCAAATAAAGTGCAAATAGGTGCTATGCCTGCTTTGCTAGCTATTTTAAGCCCGCAAAAGATACCAGCTGTGGTCCTCAGAAAAATATATGACGTTTGACTTTATTAAAAATTAAAACCTCTTTTATTATTTTTTAAATGTACAATGATTGGCAAGCGAGGCTGAGAAACAAACTACATGTAACTAGTGAAGGTTAAATGAACTGCCTGCAGCAACCGATTAACTAAGATTTATTTAGACATCGGTATGTAACTGAATACATAGCTGCAACGTTACTCTATCACCAAGCAATATATTGTATAGATAGTCAGTGAGAGAGAAAATTTAAAGCGGAACAAAATGAAATGTTGCAATTATGAGCCACAATTGCAGCTCCTAACCTTGGGACTGTAACTGATTGACGATGACTTCATATCTGTCGAGTATATTGTTGACTTCCCGTTGCTGCTCTGACAAGGGTGCGTGCCCGACTCCTATAAAAGCATTGACATAAAGCAAAACAAAATAACTACTTCTATATTAAAAAAAAAACACAAATAAATAACATTCGCAACAATAAAATAGCTTAAAAATAATTATTACAAAATTGATTAGCATTTATATTTTGATCATAATAATACATAGAAAATCGTTTTCAATTCAATATTTTTAAATATTATACATTCTGTACTCGACTACAAAATAATGATCATATAATAATCACGTCTTTTTATCCTAAACAATAAATATACTGTGTTTTCACACTTGTAGGTAAGATAGGTAAGCGCTGTAGAAAACGGAAACCGGGTAATGTTTTATTTTAGCCAATAGCGAACAATTCAAAATTGAATGTAAACAAATTACAGTCGATTATCTGCTAGTGAACAGTATATGCAAATATTTATATGTCATCGATTATCATTAGTTATTCCTAGAACAGTGGCTCTAGGAACTATACGCACTATGACCAGTTTTTGTAATCGAGAGCGCCACAATGTCACAAAACAAAAATATTTCATGCACAGGCTTATAACAAAAGCAAAAGCTTAATATTTTTTCCTAAGTTCAATTATAATAAATAAAAACAAACGGAACAAAAACAAAATTTCACCTAATCATGACTTTTGCTAAATACATGCTTTTTAAAAATTAATTTTTAATATTTTGCAATTATCTGAAAATGTACTAAGCAATTTTGAGACTACGTTGTTTTAAAACTTGTTAGGGTTTTAAATTGTATTTTTTAACACTGGAAAGAAATAAACCAACAATGCTAACTGGTCCGCTAAAGAGATAGATAGATAATAAGTCAAATCAAAGATTTTTTTTTTAATCACTTGGCTAGCGAGGTATCACTACCCATAGCAGGCCCCTGTCGTATGAAAGAAAAGAATTTCTACGTGAAATTAGGTTTTCAAAGCCCCTAAGCAAACTAATGCATTGATAGCAGACTAATTCGTACTTTCGACTGCAAAGACAGGGTTTTCCCTTTTTGCCACCTGTAGACAGTGTCGAAAGCTTTGAAGTAAAGTCAACTGTACTGCCAGTGCTTTTGATGTTTGCCGAGCGGCGGTTATTCTTTATCATCTGGTAGACAGCTTGTTTATTTGTCACTAAACGCCTTAAACCGACTAAATAGTCGATTGATTAGTACCGACCAAGAGTAGATGAGTGTTCATTCAGTGCACAAAACTAGTAAGTTAACTGCCAAGAACAGATGAATTACCGTGGCCTAGCGCGTACCTATATGACGAACACATTATGATTAGTCATTTTAATCGCTATGTACCATTCCTTGCCAGAAATTGAATTAATAGCTATGTTCGCTCTAATTTCTCCGAAGTATTATGTATTAAATTTTTAACTAATATATAATATGATTAATTACCAAAAGTATATTCAATTTAAGAATTGCAAATTAACGTTCAAATGCAATGTCAGGCTCGCAAACACCAACATGATTTCAGCCATAGGACGTCCACCGCTGAACATATACTCATAGCCCACTGATTTTCAAAGCGGCCAATTGGAAGCAGCCTAGATTCAGCGTTTTCGGCCCGCCATTATCTGGTCGGCTATTGTATACGGTGTCCATCTTGTTGATGAACGTTCTACTTTGCGCTTTCTAATCCGTGGTCTTCGTTAAGGTAGTTTACAACCAAATCGGTAAATGTGGCTTGCCTACTGCCACCTTTACTTTATGAACCGCTTAGCTACGTCCATAGCTTTCATTCTACGTATGAATCTCCTCATTCCTGGAACTCATAAAGCAAACCCAAGCTCCAAGCATAGCCCTTTCCATAGCTCGTTATACAATGTCGAGCTTTTTAGGGAGAGACCACGTTTTAGTACCGTCAATTATTTTATCATTGGCAACTCATACTCGTACTAGACGAAGACCTTTGTCTTGATCTAGTTTATGTGACAAGTTCATGGCACTTTAATTTAAAATTGCTTGCCAGTTTCAAAAATAAATACAAAGTGAAATACAATTTTTTGATTATTAATATACCTAATTAAGTAATCATAGCAAGTAAATAATAACCAGAGATATAATTGGAATGTGATTCTTCAAATCAATAATTTGTAACTGAACTAAGTCTAGTTCATGTTTTTATAATCCCGGGCTATAATTGTCAAATTTATGATTAATGGATTTTAGAGGAGGTATTTATCAACTGTATATTACTTCCTTCATCGAACTTTAGATAAATATACTCTACCTATTCAGATCTCTGATAAATAATATACGTACATTTCTATAACACACATAAACTTAAAAACTTATGTAACACCATGTATTTATTATGTTTCTTTACACGATTTTTAGTAATTTTATAACATTTTCGCAAATTTATGCTCTTTGAAAGATAATCCTTACCTTAATTATGAAAATTTGGTGCAAAGTAATATAAATATTTGATGTTTAGTCGTTTATTTACAACTTTTTAATTATTTTGAAACAAAGAGTAAGTATAATACAAGATTAAAACCGAAAATATTAAACATAAAATTCAAACTGTCTAAATAAAAAATATATATTATATGGTGACTACGTTTGTAAAATAATAAAGTAAACTGTGTTTGATAATAGATACGTGATGTTATAATGGAATTGTAATGATGTTGTCGTGGTATGCGAATAATACTTTACTGAATCAACTGTTAAGAAACAACAATTCATACAAGCAACATCAAAATTATTGATCCAAACAATAATGCGGTAACGGCAGTATAATTATGCGTAAGAATAAGATAGTAACTTTATGAATTGAAGTTGCATACCCGATTCAATGCTTTCGTCGAAATGTTACTATCTGCACTCTCGCGGTCTATTTTCGAATATGTCGCTTGCGATTCTGCTCGTTTCTTGTCGCGCCAAGCACAGCTGGACTCGCCGGGCCTCAATAATAAACCGGGCTTACAAGCCTGCGCATTCACAACGATGAGTTTAAAATCAGGCTTGCTCCAATATCATGGTTCGATAAAAAGCGAACCCTACCACTAAGCCAGACATTGTTCAGAAATAAACTAGCAGAAAAATCATAGTTTTACCGCTTAATAGTAAGTCCGCCAAACTGGTATGTCGGCTTAAATGCCACAAATTCCTGTTTAAAGTACAAAAAATCGTCGAATACCTAAAACGTAGTAGGACAATATTGTTTTGTAGCCACCATTCGTTAAGTGTATGCGGTACAAAGCTGGTAGGAAAACTTCACTATAACTGTTTCATTGAGTAACATTGCGATAATTAATGACATCAACGTAATCTATGGAAGAGTTCTTGCCTTATTGCAATCAGGTGGTGTCTGTTCGACCAAAGCTATTTACATGAAATAATTAGTACAGATGTAAACAAATTCAATGCTATCATGCTCAGATTCAGGGGGTATTAGCTTACGAGCATAGTAACTTAATTTTGTCACTGACCTCTTCATAATTGCGGGTGGTTAATCCAAGAGGGTTCATTAAATTGGTGTACTGCATTGTTTGAGCCATCGTTGTTTGCTGCACTGGGTAAGACGCTTGAGGATTTATTGCAGAGTACATGAAGGGCGATCCATACATTGGTTGACCGTACATCATACAGGGCACTGGCAAGAATATTATCGTCTTTATTAGTATAACATGTAAATGTAATAGTTAAACTAGTAATGTACCGATAAATAATAGAACTTACTTGCAGGTTGCTGGAACTGGGACGCTGCGTTCGTCATATTACTTGTGCTTGGGGTTGCACCGGCAGCTGCTGGAGGAGGCGCTGCGGGCTCATAGTACATCGGGAACATACCTATAATGACAACTATTTTTACAACCAAGCTAAACCTACATATATGCTAGATCGAACAATCTAAAGTACTTTATGTATTATTTGTAGCAAAAAAAAAGAATAAATTTATATTTATAATAAGTTACCTGTCATGGCTGGCACATGACTCATAATTGACATCGGTTGCGGGATGCCGACACCCATGATGAAGGTGTTCATGTTGGTTACTGCTGGGGTTGGCCAGTGGTTTGCTGTGGAAACCATAGTCATTAAGTATTTAAATCTTATAATTATGGAGAAGAGAAAGATAAAATTACCCTTATATTAAGAAAATTATACATTTATAAAAAATATTGTTAACTCTTTTTGTTTACTTTTAAAAGAAGATAAATAAAACATTTTTATTCGTTTTGAAATAGTGCAAACCTAATTATTTATTTATTTATTTATTTAATATACTTTATACCTTATTAGCTCTATCACTGGCTCGTTCAATTATAATGGTAACCTGTGTTTTGAGCACCGAACCTCCTATTATGACGCGTACAGACTTATGCAACATGCAATGTAACATGGAACGGGCACTTCATAAGTGTGGACGGACACAGGGCGCGCACCAACCGAGCATGTACGTACTCGTTCACATCTGTTTGCGGTGCGAGAGAACATGAAACGAGCATCAAGAGTAGCCTTTACCGTAGCTGTGTTTTCTACCATAGCCATGGTTTGTTCCGGTGTACAGACATACACAACCGTCCACACTGCACACAGCGCGCCCCACAGTGTTCGGCGAAAAAACTCAATCAGGGCATTCTTTCATTGCGTGTTACATTGCATGTTGCATTTCGTAAGTCTGTACGCGGCTTTAAATGCCGCATAGGGCAACAGACACGCAAAACTCACTGCAGACTCTAATATTAGTGCGTTTCAGTTTCGGAGATTCGAAACACAAATACAAACCTTAAAATAGTTATAGGAAATTCAAAAAGCAAGTATTTGTCTATTTAATATATTAGTTTATATATTAAGTTGTTGACGTACCAACTGTAGAAGTAACAGTGGAGGAAGGTTGTGCTGTTATTGCGCTCGTAGGGAGCATGCGTGGCCTACGCCGAGGTGCACGCGGAGACGGACAATGATGCTTATGACAGTTGTTATCTGCTTCTACGTGCTTCAGAGCGCGCTTTACACCATGCGGCTATAATGTATACAACACTTATTATTTATTATACGTTATAACAAACACACATTGAATTTAAAATTTGAAAAAACACTAGCTAAAAAGCTTGTGAAATGAATAATTCGTAGGACAATCTTATTTTAAATTTTCAACTTCATATGAGTAACCCTTAAATGACCTCTTATAATATAACAAACATTCTATGGATTTCTTGAAAAGACAAGTTACTAATTGATATGAAGTTATGAACATACATTATTACTAAAATGTATAGTGAATTAAGGTGTGTGGTTGGCTCATCCACATTACTAAATAAAACGGCAGAGTTTGTTTGCTTGTATGCGCTAATCTCTAAAACTACCAGTCGGATTTGAAATATTCTTTTTGGGTATGATAGCCCAGTTCTTGAGGACGATTATAGGTGATGTTGTTACATGCGCTGCTGGAAGCTATTGCATTATATTTCAATACAGATATTTTATGAATTCATTGGTTTTTGTTTACTCGAAGAGACCACATTACGACACAATAAAGCTTATAACCTGAATTTCAGTTCGAGCACCAGCGGTGGTTGGTTGATACGATGCGTTGCAACGAGCTAAGTGTTCCTTTTTTTTTTGTCTTGTTTCATTTGTCGCTTTTTCTCGCTCGCCCTTAGTGCTTGAACGTGTCTCACGGTGCAACTTCATCAATTCTTTTTCCATTTCAGCATTATGTCTATAGGAAAGTTTAGGACCGATAAGATGCAAGTTTTCTACAGTGTACAAACAATACTTATTAATATTTTAATTTTTAAAACAAAACGATTTATTGTTCAGCTCATGGAAGGAAAGACTAATCTCAATGTGTGCTTAAAAAATAGTAAAAAATATTTAGTTCTTGAAAAATAGCATCTATTTAAACCCACAGAGCGCCTCGTACTTATCAGCTACGGCTCAACATTTTACATACTTATGTAACGAAATAAGAAATGAAATAACCATCAATTCATTAAAAAGTAATAGGGTAACTTGTAGCACCTACATCGGTCTAATTAGTAAACAAGTAACATTATAAATGTATCATGTCGTGCGGTAAAATCCTTAACGAAATAATCTTTAAAACATTTGGAGTCTCGACGCTCACACAATTTGCAAGTTGTACTTGTTCAGGGCCGGCCGCACCTTCCGGGTCGGTGCCTGTTGTACCAAACGGGTTCGAAACTGATGACCATGAATCGGCAAACGTTGTGTGGATTGACCAGCAGCCAGATCGACCGACGACCTGAAGAAGACAGCGCCGATACACTAGTTGTGGAAGATGGAATGAACAGGACATGCGTCGCACTCGTGCACTGCCAGCTAGACACCGAGTATACGAACAGTACAATATGCTATGACATATAATATGTATATTTATATATATACCTTGTTAGATGATATAACAACATTTTAGTTAACACACATACATATAAGCCGCAGTCTTACCGATTTAGGCCGATGGAAATGCTATAAGTTATAACCGAAATTAAAAAACCGAAGGTTTCATTCATACCGATTACGAATTAAACATCGGTTATCTAAAAAAATGCAGTTTCAACAAAACTGATAAGCAGTATTAATTTTGTTTACACTAATTTCCTATCTGCTTTTATGAGCTTCAAACACACATTGAAACAAATAAGTATCCTACATATTTTTATATTTTTATTAGTATTAAACAGTGAAGGACATTAAGGTACATCGAAACATTGTCACAAAATGCATTCAAGAAAACATGGCGATCTAGGTTTACTCTGTAGAAAGTGTCGAAATTTTCTATTATGTATTTTTTTTACTAAAATAATTTCACTCTAAGCGATTAATGGGATCCAGGAATGGTGGACACCATCTCACTTGCTATTATGGCAAATACTTAGCATGATGATGGCCACCACACCAAAGGGTACCACTTCAATACATCACGTACCGTTCTGAATAGGTAAGAAGAAGGTGATACCAGTTTAAACAGTCTCTATGGTAAAGCGACAGCTAAGTAAAGACATCGGTTCAATGATACAAGCGATGTCTACACTGCTGTAAAGGCTAAAAAGGTTTAAGAGAATCTGAGTTTCCGATCCTACGTAACACGCCCACCGGTGACAACCTATTAAGTGTGTTAAGCAAGTACTGTACGGAGCCAATTAAAAGATGAAAGCAGTACTCGACGCAAGAGCGAACCTCAGTCTTATATGAAAACACAGTTGTGTTGTGCATGGCAAGTTAAAAATGTTCGTTTAATAGATCTACAACAAAAAGGTACTAACTGAGTAAGTAAGGATTCAGTGAGACGTATAGGCTGGCAGTCTTCCATCATCGATCTGCTATCAATAGCTACACTAGAGTCCCATGAGCTAGTCAGTTCCCCCGAGTCACCCGAGTTTTGTGCCATAGGGGAATAGCAGTTGCTGAAACAGAACAAGGATATATAACAATGAAATGTGTGTACACACCAAGAATCATATTATTTTCTTTAATCGCAGACATTCTTTATCTCACGATTGTAGACTGGCAAACGAGCCAACAGTCTACCTGATGTTAAATAGTTGACAATAAATGCAAAGTCCGTACAAAACAAAACAATATAAAATACGTACTTCATCGTAGGCCTAGCATCCTTTAGCGCTAGTATATTTTCATCATCGACAGTGTTGTAATCCTTGCACGAGTAAGCCTGGTGACTTTCGAAATACCTAAAAACATTAAAAACTCTTTTATTTCTGCTCATAAAAGTACTGAACCAATAAAGCTTTCCATGTACATGCCATTTACATACTGCCACGACATATTACATAATATTACATAATGCCGGATGTGTATACCTAATTGAGAAAGACTGAACTAGTTTGGCAAACAATTTACCTGCGACATACACACTACAAAGGAGTTAGGTTGGCAGCCTGCCTAGGAGTTAGTAGGTAGACCTGTCAACCTAACTCCTTTAAACTCCTTTCCGTGTATACCTACTTAATATTATATTTCAATTTATTATCTATATGTGCTTTTTGAGACGGTATAATTATGTCACCAATATTAACATGCATGCAACATTCGACAAATTTTTAATTTAAAATTTAGAAGACGTGTCTTACCTATGCAGAGTTTCATTATAGTTAAGCTGATTGTAGCTTAACGGTGTTTCAGTACTCGACTTACTGTCATTGTGGTCATGGTGTGGTGATATACCACCTAACATGACTGAATCTCTTTCCTGAAAACAAATGGCAACTTGAAGAGCTAAATGCCGAGACGAGAGACTATGCTCCAAAGTTCATCTAAGTAAGAATGTTTAATGGGTTTTATCGAGTTTAATCGACCCTAGCTAAGTATATATGGTAAGTTTCAGTTTTCCATTACACAGAAGTGGTCCAAGACGCAACTATTTCATCACTTATCAGTTTATACTTGTACGGTCGTCTTAATCCAGAAAATAATATTGCTTGATCTTCCTTAATTACGATTATTTGACACATTGTAGCACATTGTGTTTACGTTACGGTAGAACTCATTCTACATAGGCCCAACATGCTATGTCTTTAATAATTTCAATTCTATGTAAAATGAAATGAAAATTTTTATTTGTTAGCAATGTTAAGGAATAGAATTTAGTAAATTTGTGCTAAGGAATTGTTATCAAATCAATGTTCATGAAACATGTAAGGATGTATTTCATGTCTATCTATCAGACCCATAATGACTCTAAATGCAATACGAGACTAACAGATCAAAAATAGCAATGACATATGACACGTCAATAGCGTTATCTATAGAAAATAATGTGCAATTTATTTTTATAGACTTACGTAATAGCTATGATCAGCATCTTGTATTTCTAAACGTAGTTCCTCGTCTGTCTTGGGTGTTTCTTCCATCAAACTTTCCATAAACGAAGCAAGATCTTGGCAGCGTTTGCTCATTTGCTGCTTTGCGACTTCCGCGGGCTTCGTTAGGACCTAATATAAAAATTACAATTAAATCGACTCTGTGCATAAAGATAATTTAAATAACAAGATATATTTAAGGCATCATTATATTTTCTGTCAAATGAGTTCCATTACAAAGCATGTTTGGTCTTTGTTAATATTTAACAATCGCGGCAGATCTATAGTCATTTATATCATATATTATGTAATTTTTGCAAGAACGTTATACGTTTCATTTTATGATAGCACTATTTAAGTTTAGCGAAGTTGTGTGGATGTTAAACAATCCAACACAAAACAAATCCTTGTGGAAGCGGTCGACAACGAAATAACACAATGGGGTGTGACAAAAAATCTTAAGTATAAAAAGGTATTGAATGTAAGGTCCTTGCCTCATTCATGATCCTGATGATGTTCTCCCGTAGCATTTGTGCTTTGTTCTTTTCATCCTCGGAAACCTTCACTGACTTCCCTATCTCGGGTGCTTGAAACACGTCGGGATTAGCAGGGCCCTGAAATGACACAAAAACCATTAAAAAAAATGTAGCGCCAACTACCCAACTATCAATTACAATACAAGGATCGAATAAAGAATCATATTAAGTCAGACCAATCTATTACACACCTCTTTAATTCTCAACATTAACAAAAAACTTTATTGTATACTGAGACGATAGAATTAGTTTCATTGTATGCGAATCCTTACAAAAGTCTAGAAGTTATGTTTTACCTCAATTATAGTATGTTTTCCAATAACAAACTCAAGTTTTTTCGACCATGGATTTATGAAGGAGGACCATTCTGTTTCCAGTTTTATATAATCTCCATTTTGTGTAATCATTCTATAAAAAAACATTAGTGTTATTGACATACATAATGCAATGTGTTAAAAATACACACACAATTCTAAGATAAATAAATAAATACTGACCGGTATGGCTTAGACCTTGGTAGACCACCTTCTTTAACAATAGTTTCATACACGTGGCGTAGGTAGACAAGGTCGTCTGGGTGATATAGCTGCAGGGCGTCCTTGTCAGCGAGGTCTTGAGGTAGGTGTCCCAGATATGGCACAGACTCAGGATCCACATATTCAATGTTACCGTTCGCTGCGTGTCTTATTACAAACGGAATCATTTTGGTCACTATCTCGTACGGAGCTTTAGATAAACAAAGAAAAACAACATTTCTATAGACCTTATTAATATTTGTTTTATGACAATGTAATATTATGCTGACTACAATATTGATATATCTTACACCCAAACTACTACGAGTAAAGCTAGAAGCTTCAACATAATTATGCACAAACAATTACTATTGCATAATAAATTGTTTAAAATTCTTACGAGAAATGAGATTAAGAGAGTGCGGGCGATTGATGTTCAAGAAATATTTCGTTATTATATTTATAAATACTTACTTTTAAAGGCCGAAAAGAAAGGAGTTGCTTGAATGACCAAGTAGGTGATTTTACCCTCCTCGTCACTGATGTTCTTGAAGGTTAGCTTCAGCAAAAATGGCATGAACGTTACCGATCTGTCCTTGACGCCAAATCCCGTAGCGAGTCCTCTATACCGTCGGATACGGCATACCATTGTCGATACTGAGTTAGCTGGGGATGGAACTGAAGACAAAATTATAATTGTACATCGAAACAAACATAATATTACTTCCAACAATTAACACAAGCAAAAGCTTCATCACATAAATAACTAAGATATAAAAGCAACCGCTGTAATTGTATAGCTACATATACATCATTTTAAGTTATTAACGCCCAGTACATATTTTTATATCTTAGAGCTTTTACACACGAGCAGCATGTTGCCATACAGCCGTCGCCACGGTTCGGTGGCTGCATTTTCCACTGCTATGTGTAAGAGCTCTAAATATAATATTATATGACATAATATACCCACTGCTTAAGTATAAATAAATTTCTGGACATAATTCATAGTAATATGACAATAGAAAAAGACCTGTTGTAGCACTTATTGATTATTTAGTAATAAAATAATTTACATAAACAGATAATGTGATAACCAAATACAGAGAAGCTGTACTAACCTCATACGTACCCATCATCTTGGTCATTCAATTGTTATCGAGCATACTCGTATAAATAGTCGCCATAAAGTGTCTAAACATGTTTGGACACGTACTTCTATAGGTATTTATTTATTTGTCTAATTAAATAAATACCTATAGAAGTAAATTTTAAAATCTAATTACATCGTAAAAGTGAATGCTTGTTTTATAATTTAAAGTTCGTGTTTAGAAATACAACGTAATAATGTCAAATTATAACTGTACCTACTACTTATTTTAAGGAATAAATTATGGTAAAACGAATGTTAGAATACAGAACAGTTTCGTAAGGCCGTATGGACGATTGTATGGAATTTCCATAGAAAAGTACTTATTTAATGTTCGATGGGATTTCGAAATTTGCGCCAGGGTTGAGTTATAAGGCTCTATCTGCACGAATTTCGACGCATGCACTATTTTATTTGAAAACCAGTCACTATTAAAAACTAAACACAAAAAATCTCCACAGTTTAATAAAAAAATCTGAATTGTCAAAGCTCTAAAAAAACTTAAAGCTTAAAACAGAAGCTTTAAAAATTTACATTTTATTGCGGTATAGCCCTTGAAAATAATTTAACATCTTATCTATATCTCTTTCAGTAAACTACATCTGGTCAGCATAACATTTACACAAAAAGCATTTGGTCACAACGATTTGGTGTTTCTTTTCTTTACCTGCTTTTAAATATATTTTCCGGTTCATTACCTTTTGAACTGGTTTCACTTAACCGAAATTTTACAAAGTAGTAGGTCACTCGGATTGCCGATAAAATTAAAGAGAAGCGCTTATTTATTTATTTTACTTCAATTAATAAATTTACATTTCAGCTTTCTTGTTTACAGTTTACATGTCCTTAGGACTTTATATGTTTCACCAAATGTAATGACTTCGTCATCTTTTTCACTCACAACAACTTGGCAGCTAATTTGATCGTCACTAAACTTTTTAGTGCACTCTGTACAATTGTACAGCCATCATCCTAGTAAACATGACAAGACTTAATTACTCCTTAAAATCAGTAGTACATTACCATTTTTTTAGTTCTAAGCTTTGTAATTATAAAACATCTAATAATTATATCAGTAAGTTGGAAACATTGCTCCAACGTACGAGCATTCACTTTTTCCATCCATGTGCCAATCATCAATTGAATTGCCAAGAAATAACACTAATTACTAATTCTTAAGTTCAGGTATAGAAAAGGCCTGGTACCTCACAATCGCAACACAACATGCATAATCAAAATAAGGTTAAAAGGATTCGTAGTTTTGTAGTGAATGTATTGTGCCAATGCAAGATATAGGGCGTGCACAAACTAACTGGTGAGGCATTTCTGGCAAGCGAACATTAGTATTTATTTAATAATTAATAAAACTTTGTACATATACAGTATGTATAGAGGCGGACTTAATGCCAAGGGCATTTTCTACTAGTGAACCCAAAGGTGATGCAGAGTTGAAATATAGAAAGTGCAAGATAGAGATGTTGGCCTTTTATATAAATTAAAATGTATAGAATTACCAAATAAATATTGAGTATATTATCTATTAAATTTATAGTTAGAATATTTATATATTTGACTAGCCTGTTGGCCTAGTGGTTAGTAACCCTGACTGCTAAGCCGGAGGTCGTGGGTTCGATTCCCACCCAGGACAAATCTTTGTGTGATGAGCATGATTGTTTGTTCTGTGTCTGGGTGTGATTTATCTATAATATGTATGTATTTACAAAAAAAATGTATATAAGTAGTATATCAGTTGTTTAGTACCCAAAACACAAGCAAATATAATTGCTTAATTTGGGACTAGATGGCGCTGTGTAAATGTGGTAGAATATTATTATTATAATATTTTTTTTATTATAGCCTACCAAAGTGACTCCACCCTGCCTGATGGTAAGCAGTCAGTGGAATCCAGAAGTACACTACACCAAAAGTCATCGTCTTAAACTGCTAGTATGGTGGCCTCCACTATGGCGGCTGGGAATGGGGTTAGGGGAAGGGAATGAGGGAGGTGAGGAGAGGAAAAGGGGGAAATTGGGCTTCCGGCACTCTCACTCACCGAACGAAACGCAGTAGTACGGATACTACTACTCTTAACTCGATCTTCTATGAGAGGGTAGTACTTCCCCGGACGATCCGGCCCATTCATGCTGAAATCAGCGTGGATCTACTACCTGAGATCTATTACCTGATTATTATTATTATTATTATTATTACCTATATACATAAATATATCTTATATAAATAAAATATTGAATACATACAATAAAATATAAAAATAAATAATTATTACACTATACTATAACGTAGAGAGAGATACTATAACCTATTTTTGACAAATAAACTATTCTATTCTATTTTAAACACCCTCCAAATTCACAATCAACCCAAATCTGTCAGACCACTTTCTAATTTACTCTAAGTTCCTGTTCACCATGTCGACCGCAGATGAAACGCAGTCAACATTTGCCTGAGAGAAAATCTGTAAGTCATCGGCGAACAGATGATACGCATATTAAAGATTAGGTGTTATGATATTAATAAAAATTAAAAATAAGAAAGGAGATAAAAGCCGCCTTAGGAACGCCAGGCCAGGGTCAATGACACTGCAGCTTGATGACGCATCTTCGTATCGGACAGACTGCTGGCGACCTCGAATATAACTTGTGAACCATTCCAGAGCTTCGGAGAAGACTATATAGTGGAAAAGGATAGGTAGAAGGATGTCGTGACTGACGGTATTGAAGGCGTTTAAAAATCAACCAAAGCCAGCACTGTGATTTTGGTGATTTCCATGCCCTGCCTAATATCGCCAGTCACTTTAAGGAGCGCAGATACAGTACAATGTCCAGGACTTAACCCAGACTGCAAGGGGCTAAGTAGGTTATTGCGGTGAACAAATTGGGAAAGTTGCTTGTCTGCGTGCCTCAAGCACTTTGGATAGGAAAGGAAGAATGGATATAGGACGAAAATTATTGGGTAGTGAGGAATTGTAATTTTGGGTAGAGGGATAGCGTAGGCCTTACGGGCAAATTCCAGAGATAAGAGAAAATTTATGATATGGGCGATCGGGAAGAGAAGATGATTAAGGATAGCCATGACGACCATGCTACGACTAACCTTATCGCAGCCCACAGCATTAGATCTGATGGAAGGATACTTTGTTTGATCTTGTCCAATGCTACTGGAGAAAACTAAAAGGGTTGTATATTGGGATTGGGTAGTCCAGCTAAGTATTAAATACTTAGTTTACTTTGGTAATATAGCGAGGTAGTAGTAGTGAAATGGCGCTTAAAATAGCCCAGGGTTAACCCTGGACATTTAAAGACAACATAGGGTTAACCCTGGACATTTAGTCTAGAAAAAGGGAACAACTGCCAAGAGATTAAAATATGGGTACATCTAAAAACAAGATTGTAGCTTAACAAAGAAAAGCAAATCAAAATATTATAAGCCAATAATAAAATATAACGGCAAATCAAAAATTAGGTACCTAGAAATCGAAATACTCGCGGGAAAACACAAGCGTTAAGGACTAATTTTGGGGTTAGCTACAAGGGTTTTGGATATAATCATGTTGTGTTGCAAATATGTGTGTAACTTTCAAACGCACAACATTACACAAAAACGACGACTGTAACAGGTTCTGTGGCGAAAATATTTACACAATCACTTTTAATCCGACAAATTTTACTATTAATTTTATTTTATAAAAAACCAAAAGATAACTCATGCACAAAATAAAGAGTTAAAATACGACAGTGAATTGGCACAATGGATTTAGATTCGTTTAAATTTACCTTTTTCTTGCGTACCATTTACAATTTTCGGGATCGCCAAACCGCTGGTGATTTGCGACGCAAAGGTGCTGCGATCCTGTGGATAACATGCATTTAGTCGACCTACTTAAAGTTGTTGACCCTACCACGTTTTTAAATAGTAGACCAATGTGAACTACGTAGGTACAATTACATTATTATTCAAAAGGGCCTAAATCCAAAAGCAGGTACGGCAGGTATTTATATTTCAAACCTATTTTTTTTTTTTATTGTCTACTGTGGCATATGAGCCAACAGCCCACCTGATAGTAAGTGGTAACTGTCGCTCATAGACTTCTGCAATGCCAGGGGCTGTGCGAAGCCGCTGCCTACCGTGATATTAATGCTCTGTTTAAACCTCGTTTGAAGAAGGACATGTCATAGCGCTCGGGAAACACCGCAGCAAATATACATTTTTCGATTCGAATTTTCTGCGATGCATCCAGTTGGAATGAAAACAAATATTCCTTTACCATGATATAGACCTGTAGAATTAAGTTTATTTTTATTAAATTTCGCTTACACTTGGATGTATGAAGTCGATGAATGATCTACCAATCCACATTTGTTTCGGAAAACCGAGAGTCGTGGTTAACGAAGATGTAGTATACATGACTACGCCATCATGCATCGAAATCACACACGAAAATCCATCCTGGAAATAAAAACACCACGTCACAATAAAGGTACGATGTTTACGTGTGAACAGAAAGATTTCAGTTAATTAAAAAGGAAGAGAAACTGCCTTAAAGATAGATTAAGTCACGGGTTTATTTATTTGGTCAATTTACAAAACTTTACATCATGATTTTTGTTTTAATTACGATTTTAGTTATTGTATTAAATTTGTACTTACCAGAGAATAAAAGCCAGCCAAGGAAGTGCCTACCGTCGGGATATTAGCGGATTCCACCTATAACAATAGATATTATAATATAATGATTGCTATAAGCAAAGACCAGGACAGGATATATTTTTGCATATAAAGTATCTTTTGTCCGAATATACCTTCTGTAGGTATGCACTACGTAATAATTAAACTTTGTACATATAATTAACTACATAGGTACATCTATCCTATTATATAAAGCGGAATAGTCTGTTTATTTGTTTGAACGCGCTAATCTCAGAAACTACTTACCAGTCGGATTTTAACAATTCTTGTTGCATATGATACTGGCGACGAGAGCAGAGCAGGAAGCAAAGACGCGGGTGAAACCGCACCGCAGAAAGCTAGTAATAATATATGTAAGTACATACCTACATGGTTAAGTAGTGGCGGTGCATTCTTACAGCCCAAAAGTTCAGTTTTATTTGTTTAATAAAAATGACACCAGAACGTTCGCAATTTAGAGTTTGCATAGTTCATAATTTTAAATTAATTTTTTGGAATTTTCCTCGTGGCCAAACTATTTCACCATACGCATTCTCTCATTAAATAGATACTTTTAAAATTACGTAATGGGTAAACAGTAAATTTTCGCTGTACTACGCAGGAGTATCTAACTAAACGATATATCATTGCAACAACGTCAAAAAAAATATTTAATAGGTAGCTATTTAGTAGTGAATATAAAACATCATAATTGCTAGACTCTACGTAAAAAGGTTACCTAATCATAATGTACAAAGATACCGTGGTAATAAATATAATCAAGAAACATCAAAGATATCTCAATACTTGTTGTGCGAGTTGGATATCATCACACGCACACACACTGTCACTCAATCCAAGAGCGCAAATTATTGATTATTATTAAGACCGTGAACCGTGTCCGTTTATGATCAGGCTGGCTCTATTATTTGTTTGTATTCTACACTCAAATTAATACCTAAAGCTTAGTTTAAACCAACTACTATTCTTGTTGTTAACCTTTTAGTTCTCTGATCTAATGACCTGGCAAATATGATTTAGATTTAGACCAACCAGTCTAAGTAACTAGGTATCTGTTTGTTTCGCTGTGAAATAATTCCAAGTACCAATCTAAAATATAAGTACATAACTCATTTTATTTATAATTTACATTTTCTACTACTTTAAGAATTAACGTAGCATAAAAGAACACTATACTAATTTAATTGCAGCTACTATAATAATATATTTGTTTTCAACGATTGTCCTCAAAACGTGGCTCACACAAGCACGTGTACTGCCATGTTCTTGGCTCGATCAAACGCTCCTCACAGCGTTCTTACGTCACCAGTAATATCGTCGCATATTTCAACTCGTTTCAGAAAGCGTGACACATACGTCATTAAACAACTAATGCATTTCACATACATTAAGTTATGTCATTTGCTTTAGGAGACAATGAACTGCATACATTTAATGCCAAAGGCTTAATATTACAAAAAAATAATTATGCTATTAAATACAGGTATTTTTGAAGGTATATTTTTAACAACAACAACACGCCGATACTCTCGCAAAATATTATCGTGACCTACACTACAGATACATTTTGTCTCGGGTGGAAGTAAAATTTATGATCCTTTGGATTTTAAAACGTGCTCATACAAACTGTTACCTATGGAAAATATTCCTTTACTTTCCTAGTCCTAATATTTAAATACGTAGATACTAGATATTATAGGAAATAATGATTAGACGCAATTTTTTTATTGCAATAACACAATTGGGTTTACAGGTAAGTAATTCGACATTTGCATGTTGCGATGTTCATTTAGATAGACCAATTTGTGTCTGTCAGTAAACAAGTAAAAATATCTATCCATTCTGAGACGATATTGAGTACTTATTCCTATATTAGTTTCATCATTTGGCAATCGAATCAACTTCTTTTTCGTAACGAAACGATATCAGTATCTTCGTCTTATTTTACCGCTTAACACAAGAAATCCATACTAATATTATAAATGCGAACGAAACTCTGTCTGTCTGTCTGTCTGTCTGTCTGTTACCCTTTCACGCCTGGACCACTAAACCGATTTTGATGAAATTTGGTATAGGGATAGAATAGACCTTGGAGAACAACATAGGTATTTTTTGCTAAAATATGGCTTTCAGGGGTTGAAATAGGGAATGAAAGTTTGTTTGGAAAATGCGATAAAACCGACATTCACGCACGGGCGAAGCTGCTGCTAGTATATTATATAAACAGCATAAAACCTATGCTGTATATATAATATACATCACACATCAGCAACTTATAATAATGCAAGCATTTTTTATATTAGCTGGTAACAAGTCAGTAGAGTCTAGGGAGTGGTAGATATCATCAAAATTGTACTTTTAAATATATTTCTTATATTACGAACTCATAATGGTTTATTTTAAAAAATTGTTTACAAGATCAGATAAAAAATATTGAGACTCACCTCGTCAATCACGCTATTCCTGTCGGATGTACATATGTCCATGTTTTCAGGTCCGTTTTCAATCGGCACAGGCGATGGTATCGGGATAACTGAACAACAAAATTATAGACGGAAGATAAACTTGCACCTACATGCTTAAAATGTACTTAAAACTATCTGAAAAAAAAACCTGCTAAGTGCGTGTCGGGCCCCGCACAGTGTAGGGTTCCGTAGTAGTGTAGTTGCGCAATATGCGTACCCTATAAGAAGTGAGATTCTTAAAAATTATTTTAAAAATTTAAACGGATTAAAATACCACATACTTCACACCCACCTTCTGTAGAAGTAAATGATTTTACTGTACTAAAGATCTAACCGATTTATACAAAAAAAATCTTAAAATGTTCCCGTGTGTACATATTATTTCACTATCTTAAGAAAAACTTAACACCGTGACTCAGAAAATCTTTAAAACCATTCAACGCCATATATTGGTGCGATCGGAACTAAATCCTTATTAGAGGGAATATGGGAATATAATATAATTTTTTTTAAGTTTTTATTGTACTACTTTGTCGGCTTGATTTATATGTATGTATATCGATGCCAATTTTTAGCTTACTAGTACTAAGGTCTTTAAGCTACGCCATGGACGGACGGACGGACATGGCGCAACTATAAGGTTTCCTTGTTGACTACGGAACCCTAAAAAGGACAACGTCACTACTTTGATATCTCAACAGATAGGTATACCATATTAAATTAAAAATAAAACACATATATTGTACATACCATGCATCCCCGGTAACAACAATACTTCCCCTGTCTTTACTTTAGCTCGACAACAATGTATCTCGTTTATACAATGTGATTCCAAACAATGTGCCCTGCAGGAATATTTAAGAAGAAAAAAGTAATTTACGTAAGAAAAACTACATTAACAGATTGTTCAAAACGTCATTTGGATGAACTGATGATTGAATCAAAATGATATCCTCATCAGTCTTAAGATGTCAGCTGCTGGGCATAGATAGGCTTTCCTCAAAGGTTTTGCCATAGTCACCGCGTTTGACGGGTTGGAGACAACAGTAAGCCTATATAGCTTGGTGGCGTGGCTAGGTCCAGCAGTAGTGGATGTCTACCAGTTGAAAGATGAGGATACATAACAATTATAGCCTTAATACAGACTTTAATCTAAATCTCATCATAAAACTGTTCAGTAATTGCATTTTGAAAAATATATTTACGCGTTTTATCTTATTTTTAAATTAAAAATCTGCATTGTTTAAATAGTTAAAGGTTATCTTTAAGATTGTATGTGTGTTTTAAACCTTATAGTACTTTCCTGGGAATGTTCATTGTTTTGACTCAACTGGTACCTATAGAATGTAGGGGGATATGAAATCAACAACTGACACGTAGTTCGGAATACGCGATCGCCTTAACATTCTGTAACGATAATCATTAAGTGATGTATTATAGCTTTTTTTTTCTTACGATCTACGTATCAACCTAATTGACGTTCTTATAAAAGTTACTTATTATTTTAATAAGTTCACTGGAGCTAAAAAGAACTATAGCTCGAGACATAGGTTAGTTAGTAGGTGTATGTTACAACTTTATTTTTTATTAAAATCATAAACAAGTAACAGATTAAGAAATATAATTATTTTAAATTAAAATTGTGATGTACTTATTTATATTTTGAAAGTATATTCATACGTGCCAATGATGGTATTATTTATTTATATCACCAGCTCCAAAGTGTAACATCTAAATAAGGTAATTCAAGGAATAAAAAGTTATAAACGATAGGAGTCGACAAGAGGTTATATAAAAGTCAGAAAATGTAGAAACAGCTACAACGTCAATTTAAAATAGAACTGTATAGTTAAAGACTTAACCAAAGTGAACAATAACATATTCGTGTGGCTGGAGTTCCATACCCTCAAAACTTTTAAAGGAATGTAATTAATATTAATCTATTCAAAACAACTTGATAGTTAAATAAATTATCGCTAAATAAACGGAGCCAGTCAAAGCTCCCCTACTTGTTACCAGAGATGTTTCTTTATATGCTATTTCTTATAGGAAACCCTGCAAGTGTTACAAATAAAATCAGAAGACGAAGTAATAGAGATTAGTAAAAAATAGTTAATGACGGTACAACTATTTTTATACTATTTTCGCTGTCATAATATACGGATTCAAAATAGATAAATCGTCTTAAAAAAACATTAGATGAATCTAAAAAGTAAACACATAGCTTTATACCTAAATCAAAAGAAGCGTTACCCACCATCATGCGTTACTTCTATTGGTTCTTTAAAATCAGGTACAGGTTCAGGTGGCGTCAATTCTAATTCCACTACGGCCTCAGGCACTACAGTATCAGCCTGCGGTAACTTCTTTTTCTTGCTCTCTTTCTCTTTTTTAGGCGGCTGGCCTAAGTTGTTACTGATAAATAAAATTTATAAATTGAAATCAAATATTTTACATCATATCGTTCACTGATGGGTGATGTAAGTCATGAATACAGCGAACGTTCGTAGAAAGCCCACATTTTACTTTAACATTCACTTATTTCCCCGCAACAGTCATTGCTTCTTCAAGGATTTACGTAACTTGAGTAACAAAAGGCTTTTCATTTCTTTAACATTCTTCGTTGGAAGGGTCGAAGGGACTATTGTCTTTAACACAACTTTTCTTTTATGAGAATAAATTATCAACAAACAACCCAAAAGTTCGTAATGACTTTTTTATTATAAAAACGTGCGCTGTGTGTATTTCTTTACATTATTATAACAGTTTAGGTTTTTGACATTTTGGTTATCAACAACCAAATATTATAATAATGAAAATGAAACCAACCTGCTGCCAGAAGTGGAAGGCTTGCCACCATAGCCACTGCTTCCGCTAGAATTACTGCCGGAGTGAGTCGACTTCGAGCTATGACTGCGAAAAAATATGGAATAAGTTAATATCTAAAAAGACAAATCAATAAGCAGTTTGACCAAGAGCTGCGATTGGTTAATAATAATAGTAATAATAATATTCTACCACATGCACACAGCGCCATTTAGCCCCAAATTAAGCAATTATATTTGCTTGTGTTATGGGTACTAAACAACTGATATACTACTTATATACTTTCTATTTTTTTTTTGTAAATACATACATATTATAGATAAATTACACCCAGACACAAAACAAACAATCATGCTCATCACGCAAAGGTTTTGTCCTGGGTGGTACCGGCCGTGGTCACAAGCAGACTGGTTGTGACCACGGCCGGTGTAACCTGGTCGAAACGTCAAGCAAAATAAGGTATGTAAATACCTAATGCATGATCGCGTGCATTCCCGTATATTTAGTTTTACTATATCATGCAACGCAAAAGTTTAAAAGTAAAAGAAAGCTAAGTTGTTATCGTAAAATTAGAGGTTAAATTTACGATCAAAGTATTGTCAAACAACGATAGTTAAACGTCAAAAATCATTTCGGAGTAGCGTCAACGAAAGCCAAAACGTCAATTCGCGATCTTCGATCCGATCTTCGGATCCGAAACATTTCGTAGTAGGTAGGTGTACGATCCGTCAGTCGAAAGTTCGACGTTCGATTTTTGGAGTAGGTCCCAGGACCGGGTCGTTAACTCGTTACGCGTGTTATGATTTTTACGACAAGATTGCTAATCGTTGAAATTCTTAACTATTCTCTACTATGTTTTACTTTCTGCAGAAATGTCCTAAACAATAGTGATATCCGTATTAAGATCAGTTGCGTGGTTTAGAAGAATTTAGCGGCGATATTTAGAGTTACAATAGCAATTTAAGAGTAAGGTTTCTAAATTGTTCGTTAATCCTGCCTCCTAAGCATTACGTAATTGGGTGGCGGATCGAAGAACAAACGTAACTTTGCTGTTGAAAAATGTTTACAAGTACCTCTTTATCTATGTACCATGGCTTAATTTCGTACGTAACACGCTTCTAAGCTTACTACATTATACACAGCTTACTACTTACTTAATACATTTCGTGATAGTTACTAAATGGGAGCAATTTCACACACAAAAAAAAAAATGAATTATATAGAATTTCTTTCTTAGTCATACGGATGATCTTCGTAACGGTTCGAACATATTTCGAAAGAATTGGAAGAATAACAATATGAAAATGCCTCACTGAGCAGGGTTAGTATTAACGAAAAAGTCTAAGAATTCGAACGCGGTCTGACCGAAAGATTTACCATCAGGCAAAATCTAATTATTTTGGTTGGCAAATTTAAAACCACCCCCGTCGGGTCATCATCAGTGTGCCCTGCGCTTGTAGCACATGAGTAGATAAAGTTCAACTACTCATACCTATGCTTGTAGTTTGCGCTGACCTGTGGCACTGACCTTACCTTTTATTTACTTAGCTACTATGCATATTGCTTACACTTGCCTACGCCTTCAAAGTCAACGTCTTGCGTTAATATTTCTGTGTAAGGCATATAGGACAGTTAGCACTGAGGCTTTGCCATTACTGGCAGGTGTTCTTCCGGTTGATCTTGAGGTTCAGAGACAAGCGGCTATGTATTATACAACTCACGACGGCGTGAATAGTGACTTCTTACAATCGCACGATCGCCAGAAAATCATTAGATTATTTAAAGAAGAAAATGAAGTTTATAGGAGTCTTTTAGACGAAGGGCAGCAGCGCTGAGATACTTCAACTAAGGGGCGCCATCTGTACCAGTTTTTCCATCAGTTGTAAAGCGGTTAGAAAGAACATGGTTAGAGGTAGATTACTGTGTCACCCAATTTCTTACGGGTCATGGTAACTTTAAGGACAAACTATTTTCGTTTAAGTTAGTTGATTCTCCGAGTTGTCAGTGTTACAATCAAGAACAGTCTGCTCATCACATTCTTTGGGAGTGTAGTCTTTGGCGTAAAGACCGCGACATAATGTTAAATAGTTTACAAGTGACATCAGGACCAGTTTGTTATGAGGATCTTGTGTCATCTAGAGTAACTTTTCGTGCGTTTAAGCGTTTCTGCCATACATATTACTGAAATCAGATATAGCTCACATAGGTCCCTTAATATTACTTGTCCGTGGTGCTCTCTTTTAATAGATCATAATACTATACAGATTAAATATGTCTCCCGCTTTGCAATGGAGGGAAGTGGACATTTTATTTTCAACTCCTCCTTTTACTTTTGTTTAAATTCGTTGCGGGGTCCAAGGCAGTAGGTTTAGCAGTCCCCGGGACTCCCGAGTGTCAAAGCTCGGTGTTTCTTCTTGGATATCACTGTTAATCCTGGCTTACAAGAGTCACAGTAATGGGCATGTGGGTGGGATTGTCCCGATTTGCCTACGCCTGGAGTAAAGATGACCAGTTTGTGCCTCAAAATAAAAAGGGTGGTTGAGGCGTGTGTGATTTCAAAGGATTGTGCGGATTGCAAAATAAATTCACTGTATACCTATTCTAGATTTGTGCCAACGCAGTCTCTTCATCACCGATTTAGGGTGAATGAAAAGATCGTGAGGAAGAAATAGGTATGAATTAATTTATACCTACTTCTTCTAGGCCAGAGTTATGTAATGGTAATCATCAATACTTATTATCTAGTGGTATTATTTTATTATTAAAAGTAAAGAAATGACAACTATTACTACTTTTAAAACAGTCTTGAGTACAAAATAATTTATATGGATAAGAATTATTAAAATGGAGATAACATCGTCTGATTTTGATCAACATTTTCTATTAAGACATGGTCTCGCAAAGTTTTTTGTACATATTGATATGTTCTATAATATTGTAGTACATTTTTTTGTTTTATCATCAATACTTTCCGCAGCGCATGCGATAAAAGACATTTTACTTTTTTTTAGTAGTAAGGTGAATTTTATAAGTTGAGATTTGATTTTTTGTAATTTTCTTTGCAACGACTTAACTAAAATCTACGTTACCGATTTCAACAATTATTTCACCTTTTGACATCAATAAATTAAGCGGTAGCAAAGGCTATATTTAATTATGTTGCAAATTATTTTAGTCATTTTCAGAATTTTAATATTTTAAGCGCCTTTGTAAAATACGACACTATTGCTATTAGAGATGTTATATTAGGGTCAGTTTTAGACATTCATAATCTATACATATAATAAAAATGTAACCGATCGCTGTCTGTACATGGAAGATAAATGAGAAAAAAATTTATTGGGGCCTTTATCAACGCAAATAGAACCCAAAACAATGATTGTTACAATTTTTGTCTGTTTGTCTGTTTGTCTGTGCGTTTGTTCACGATAATCTCAGAAACGGCTTATCTGATTTAGATATGGTTTTCATTAATACATGTCAATCGGTTCATAAATAAAAAAGTTATGCCAATTTAAAGAATCACGTCGAACATTTTCATAGAAGAATTTTCATAGATACAGAGACTTTAACAGGTTAAGGAATAGCTAATAGCGTTTTTATTTTTCGGATTCCTCTCATTCTAAACAATCTTGCGTTTAGTTTTAAATGAGCCCAGTTTCCAGTGAGCCTATGTTTCGCGATGACAATTAATAAAGGCCAAGGTCAGACACAACTAAAAGTTGTGGGCGTGGATGTAAGTATTAGCTGTTTTTCGCACAGTCAGCTTTATGTGGCTCTATCACGAGTTAGCATTCCTAGCAGCCTGTATGCTTTGATCCCCGATGGCTATACGTCTAATCCATACATCCATACACCCATACATATTATATAAGGCTTTGTCCTGACTGACTGACTGACTAACAGACAACGCACAGCCTAAACTGCTGGTCGTAGTGACTTGAAATTTGGAGGATGTGTTTGTCTAAATGTCTAGAGATTTTACTAAAAAAGGGTTTTTTAAAATTTAATTCCTAAGTGTGTGAAAAGGGATGAAATCGATTGTATGAATCTTCTTCATTTTTTAAATTACAATTTTTAAATTTTGTGTTGTAATACTTCTGTTTAAATAAGAAATTTACAGGGAGGGGGAGGGAGGGAAAGGAGGGAGGAAAAGGAGGGAGGAAAAGAGGAATTGAGGAGAAGGAGGAAGGGAGGGGAAAATGAGAGGGAAGTGATGGGGGAGTGAGAGGAAAGTTATGGGAAGTGAGGGGGAAGTGAAAAGGAAGTGTGGGGAAAATGCGGGAGAAGTGGAAGTTCTCTAATGGTGGAAAAAGGGAGAGGAAGGGATAGGAAGCGATAGGAAGGGAGAGGAAAGGAGGAAAAGAAAGGAGAAGGAAGGGAGAAGAGAGGGGAAAACGAGGAGGCAAGGTAGAGGGAAGTGGAGGAAAGGGCAAGAGATGCTGGAGGAGGGGCAAGGGATGCTGAAGGAGGTGAAGAGGAGAAGGGGGAGGGGAGGAGAGGAAGGAGAAAACTGTGAAGAGTGGAGAAAAAGTGCAATACGGAACAAGGGGAAGGGGAAAGTTATTGGAGTGAAAATTTGCCTTTGTGTATTGTATATTGTTTTTACGAGGGATATCTTTAGGTAGGTGAAAGAGAATTTGTATGAATGGGAGATTAAAAATAGTATAAAAAACAGTATTTAAACAATATAAAAATGCTATCTATATACATAAAAGCAAAAGGTCACTCACTCACACATCTCAGAAACAACAAGTGCTAGGAATCTCAAACTTTGCATTGTCGTTCCTATTAGGATATAGGTGCTTACTTAGACGAAATTTTGCGAAATCCATCCCCTAAGGGGGTATAAAGGGGTGGCAAAGTTTGTCTGAAATTTCTATAGTTTTTATAGTAGGATTACCAAATTACTAGAAAATACTCTTTTTTTATTATTCAGCAACCCTTATTAAATGGGCAAATAAGAGTCGCAAGTTTGTGTAAAAGTGGTTTGTCAGTTTTAGCGGTAGCGGGTTTAAACTGGATTCGCCATAGAGACGGATAATACTGATACAATGTACGATTGCCATAAAATCAGGCACGCAATATTCACATAGAGGCACCCATCTGAATTTTCACGCGAACGAAGTCGCGGGCAACAGCTAGTATTGAATATATTCATTACCTCATATTAGGATACCATACCTATTACTTTATATTAGTTTAATATTAGTTAACTAACTCAGTCAAAATTCGCTAATCGAATATGAAGTAGGTACTGGCTGGGATACTCAGATATCGATTTTGAAAGCAATAGGTTCAAAAAGAGCAAAGTTAAAATGGCGGCTGCTTTAATTAAATTTAACTTAAGATTCGTGTTTGGTCATCGCTGAGACACTCAGATATTGATTTTGAAGGAAATCGTTCACTAACAGCAGAATTAATGTACAGTGTTTACCTTGGTACTACCTGAGGCTACTCAAGCCTAAATCCCCCCTCTCCCAAATCCAAATTTGTCTTTCAAGCCTCCCCCAGACTCAAATTCTGAATCAAAGTCGCGAAAGCCGCCATAATAATAATTTAATTATTATAACACACAGAAAGATACATAAAAACAACCAATAATACAAATACAATTTATATACAAAGGCAAGCAATATTATTACCTATTTAACTCACCAAAAAAATAAAATCAGAAATCAGTTTGACTTCAACAAATTCTAAACTAATATCCGTATTAGGATGAAAATCATATTAGGTAAATACAGATTCATATGAATGAATAGAGGCGACTCTCGCTCGGTCTCGATATTCATATTCGGTAACATGAGTATTCCTTATTCGTTACGCGTCCTGTATTTTATCCTTTTTTTAATATTTGAATAACACGTGATAGCATTTTATATTCGAGTATCATAATACGGACTTATAAGGCGTGTATTATTACCGTACCTATTACGAATATATTCATTACACTTCTAATTGCTATGATATTTTCCGTAGGAGTTTGTTGTGAGATCGAATGAAACTTTTGATACCGAAGCGAAGCGAGGACAGAGGGCCTAGTGCGAGTTTGTCTCTAGTATGGAATAGTTTCAATTAAATACAAATCAGAGCGGTTACGCACTACATCTGATCCGAATTCGATTCGACGCCGTGAAGATAAGGTCCGGAGTAGTCGTACAACTATTTCTATGGTAGTTTATGTACTACATTCATCCGATTTATTTCCGCATCCGTGAGTCTTCATTTGCTTTTTATAGATTGCTATTTTTTTTTATGGGTTCAGATCGGATTCGATTCGGACGTAGTGCGAAACCGCTCTCAGACTACAAAATTAAATACAAATTAGAGCGGTGCGGTTTTACCCGCGTCTTTGGCGATCAAACAAATAAACAAACTTTTTTGCTTTATATAATAAGTATAGATATTATGCAAATTCAGACACTTAGGTACCTCTTCTAAATCACTACTTCTGGATTCCACTGACTACTTACCATGAGGCAAAGTGGACCCAGATTGGTAAGCAAACATAAATTTCTTTCTTTCTTCTAAATACAAAGAAAACTGTTTCTCTAGAATGAATAGTGTTTTATGTCAATCTGCCTAAAAAGTCGTCAGCAGATAGATGCAGTATGTAAAAAAAACTATCTCACCTCCTTCGCGACTGGCTGTTACTGCAGCTGTTGGAATAAGCCGAATCGGAAATTTTAGCATTTTCTGAATCATCAAGGTTGTCCATCTTCGCATTCGTACTAAAAAGAAAAACAATATTGTGATACATTGAAAATATTAGTCAGTCTTTTTATAAATAATTAATAATTGTAATTTTTTCGCTTAGCAATTGATATACATTGCATATTCGCTTTTTAGAATGTCGATATAACATTAGCAGCAGTTTAAAACAAAAGGTTGGTTTTTAAATTCATTGTAAGGATTGCTGCCAAGCAAGGACTCAGTTTAATTAAATACTGAATGGGACAATATTGCATCTTGCTTCAGGAAGATAGTAAGTAGCTAATAATAATGATGCCAGATTTTTTGTGCTCTACTATATGTATAGGTATGTGTTTTATAAACATTATAGAATATTTAAATATGCTTGCTTACTCATATAGATAGACAATATTACAGTATTTTAGGCAATAGGAATTATATATATATATCAATACAAACAATATTAACTTAAAACAAACTTTAGGTAAAGGACACAAAGTTTAATTTTGGATAATAACGCCTGCCTTGACTGATATAATAACATAATGAGTTGGCAGTTATTAGCTTACATAGAAAATCTGTTATGATATTAAACAACAAGTGCCTATTTAGACACAAGCTATAGCAGCATTGTATATTTGTAAAAATATCTTCTTCTAGTAAGTACATTTTACAGTTAGTACCAAAACTTAATTAGGACACCATCCCTTCTATAGTTCATAATTACATTTTTTTAAATGTTCATGATGAATAATTTCTTATTTAATAAAAACATTGCAAGTACAGTTTTAGCGCAAGAAAGCACTGCATCTTCATCAGAAGAAAGTGTACTTTAGCTGCATGTTCAGTGTTTAGGTACATTTTTTATATGTTGTTAGTATCTTATGTTGTTTGTCCTGTTGCTTGGTTTGGTGCCTTATTGTTACCTATGAATCTAAAAACAAAAGAACCATGGACTAAACATAGTGGTTATTATGTTCTGCGCCATTGACATTACTTTCATTTGTATTAATTAATTTCCTAATTGCTTTATTTATGCACTACTTTGTCATGTCTCTACATTACCTAGTAGTAGAAAAATATGCAAGGTATTAAGTCCACTTATATCTATCAATGTATAATGTTTTGAAATAAATATACCTGCTTCTGGTATTACAAGCATTTTACTGCCTATGGCAACTGATATGGTCTGAATCTAAATTAGTTGTATTAAGTTATAAATTATTCCAATTCATACTTTGTCATGAGATGAAAATTGATATAGATTTGAAATAATGCAAAAAATATTATGAAATAATACAAAGGTTCACTTTGAGTTTAAACATTTTTAATCAAGAGTATTTTTCATTTTTGGCAGAAATATATTTATCAAAATCCTTTATTTACATTATTTTACATCATTGCAAGCATTGGCAGTCATTGAATATCTCTCATTACTTTTGATTGGGAATGACATAACTTATTTAAACCCATATAAATAAAAATTCGCGATTATGTTAATATAATACAGACATTCGCTTATTAATCCATAATAATATTAAGGCTTTGTTCTGACAGACTGACATATTTGTCAGTCTGTCAGAACAACCTATTAATACGCACAGCCTAAATTGCTGTTTGTAGCAATGTAAACAACAAAAAATGTCTGTGGGGAAAAACAATATTCACGCAAGCAAAGCCGTGAGCAAAAGCTAATGTATCTTAAAGGAATACATATAATTTGGTTTTAGTTTTAATTTAATTAAGAACTTATGGATATTTAAAACAAGTGAGTAAGAGAGAGTAAGTTTCCTAATGCACAGGCATTCAGGTCTAACTATGCAGTGGCCAGTTCCCATACATGTCTACACTATACTATTACAGATATGGTTTGCCTATAACAACAAGTGTAAACTTATTGCAACATAGATCCACGGAAAGGTTCACTTATATTAACACCATCATCTGATTCTAACATCCTCCATCATCATCTTTATATACCCTAATTATAGTAATAGACTGAGCCCTAATAGCCCATAGGCAATAGAGCAGCATCATATTCCTCCCGATAGAGACCCAAGACGACAACTAGCAGTGTCGTCCTGGGTCTCTATCGGGAGTCAAGAGTAAATTTCCCCATTGTTATTCTATATCCATGGCACTTGACAAACTTTGACTAGCCAGTAAGGATAACACAAACTGACACTTCTACAGATACTTTATTGCGCTTTATTCAGCCAAACAAATACAAACTACATACAAGGCCCTGAGCAACTCTCAAGGGACAATACAACAGAGTCATAACTAACATTCCCACCATTTTTAGTTAGCTTTTCAAGTATACTTAATACAAGTAACTTACAAGCAGTTTACATTGAGTGTGGTAAAAGTTTCAACTCATTGGGATTCAAGCAATAGTCAACCTAATGGCTGAATTGATTGATTGGGGCACAAGAAACTGACTGAATAGACTAAAGTATAGTAATAGAAAAATTTGACGAGTCCTAATTCATCCACATTTTCTCTAAAATAATATCAAGCATACATAAATATAACAACCCTATTCACTAGACGCAGACAAAATAGCTATAGGTATATTCGTTGGCTCCCTTACTATAATTTAAGGATAACTTAACTAGGTACTATAATATAATATAAATACTGTAGTTTATAAAATATGTTGTAGTATCAGACACAATAAAAATAACTTTGTGTCTCGTACACACACAACTTGATATTAAACGTGTATGGCGTTATTTGGCCTCTAAATACATAGAATAATAGCCTACAAAACAGATACCTTTAAAACCTACCTTTAAAACAGATTCGAAGTTTTCAAACTTTTCTAAACTACGATCAAATTCGCAGTGAGTACAAAGTACCTACTTGGTTAATACGTAGTCTTTATAAACTTGGTTTTAGGTCTTAGCTTAAAAATCACTTTTATTTTACCAAATCACTGTTTACTCAATTTAATTTTTTTTTTAACAACCGTGATTTGATTTACGATTTACTTTTACACACTACACAGAAGAGATCAACTGACCGAATGAAATGAAGTGCCTGTTTCAGGCTGTATCCAACGTTTTGTTTGCCATTTGCTAGTGCGTAGAAACATCGGTGTCATTTTCGATGAAAATAGACTCGAGTTGTTTATCGAATGCAATATTATTCGTTACAATCTAAAATTCATGCTATTGTTTTATATTTTAACTGTCTGCTCTGGTATGTATATGATCGACATTTACCTATTTTGTGTATAAGATATCCACTAGCTTATATTAGTCTACTAAAGTGACTCCGCTCTGTCTGATGGTAAGCAGTCAGTCTAATCCAGAAATGGTGGACACCATTCCAAAAGCCTAACTATTGGTATGGTGGCTTCCACTATGGCGCCTTAGTGAGATGCTTTTTCACGCCTCGCTTAAAAGACCCAAGATCAAAGTTAGATGGAAATACATGCGCTGGTAAAGAGCCAAAGCTTTTGAAACTCAGGAGTTCGAATTGGATGCTCTCAGAGTTTTGGATATCAATCAGTCGATCGCTGGTTCAGCTTAAGGGTAGATATTTAATCACGCTTCCTGAAGGTGGAGTTCATTACTAAATATTCTTCCTCCATAAAGCCATCTAAAATTTGGCTCCGGGCATTCTTTGCCCGAAATCTACCTAGATGCCGCACTCTCAACTTGTTACCGCTCCGTCTTTCCAGGCTTCACGTTGATGTCCTCTATAATAACAACAGTGTATTGGATCTTTCTTAGAGACATGCATAAATGTGGAAATATCCTCATATTTCGACCTCATCATCCAGGCATGCAAAAGTGGTAGAATAAATTGGTTAACTATATTATTAATATTATGACAGACAGACAAATTAAGGTAGAAAAGAGTTAACTACTCTTTTCTACCTCAATTTTTATCTTCATCTCAATTTAACACAAACACACTACCTGCATCCTTGCTTAAATCTAGTGATATCTGGTATCATTCCAGTTTATGTCGATTTTTTTGTTAATCTTATGTAAGATAAAAATCACATAAATGTAAGTCGAAAATGTAATATATAACGATTCGATTTAGAAGAATAATTATTCGATAGCATTTTAACTATAGATTGTACATCACTGTGGTTCACGCTCAAAAACACGTGAGCGGTTTACGGATGAGTGAGATAGAAGATCGTTATCAATCAAAAACAATCTTCTATCTCACTCGTTCGTATACCGCTCACGTGCAAGCAAAGCAAAGCACGTGGCGGATGACAGAGACAGAAATATACGACACATATTTGCATAACTAAGTACCCTGTTGACGCGTGGCCACAATGACGTATATTACCTACTTCACGCATTGGTTGGTAGTTAGCTACTTTTTAAGTCTTTACTGGCAAGTGGCAATTTCGAAAGTAATTCTTAGAACTTAAATTAGTTTACCTTGTTTTATACCAAGTTACCTAAGTTAGCTAAATACTTACCTACGTAAGTACTCTACAGAATAATGTAGGTAGGTATTATGTAGGCATCTATGCTTTAAAAATGTATGTACTTACTTACCTAAGTAGATACCTACTTAGAGTGTTTCCCTTGGTAAAACACATGGACTCATAATAGTAATAACTAGCTACTATGAAAAAAAATTGAAAAACCTCGCAATACTTACTTAAGACACTAAATTGCGACGTTACCAGTGTTGCCTGGGTGGCAACACTGGCAACTTAGAGGCGTAAACCCTCATTAAAATTACAGTGCTCAGAAATTTTAAATATTCAACTGGATAGTTAATGATAATAATATTCTTCTAGATCCATAAATAAACTGAATAAAAGATCTTGTCGCTGGGCTTGGCCAGGTCTTCTGACATCTCACTTCTAGATGGAGGTTTTGAGAACTTAATCGGGTTTAATTCTCTAAAAAACCTTCCTTCCTTCTTCAGTCTTTTTAAAGAACACATGTTACTAATGTTTCACTTCAAGGTTCTAGCGCGCGAGCAGATATTTGAATTCGTTAGCAGGGCATGTGTCCTTTTCTAATTTTGATCCTTCGTCTTGAAAGTGGGCGAAAAAAAAAGTGCATTACCCCAGCAAAATATGCATAAAAATTGTGCTGTATGAGAGGTGAGAGTTTATCAGATAATAAGTGTGTCGTAAGTTTCGTCGTTTGTTTGCATTACAGTTTTAAAGTTATTCGGCAAAAACAGATTTTGCTGGGTTAACGTTTAAAACATTACCCCAGCAAAATGTTATTTTTAAAGTATTGGTTTACCCACATTGATAAACAATTTTTGATTATCAATGTTTACCCAGATCCAATTACACGAATACTTAGTTAGCTTTTGTCGCATTATAATTGGTTTGACTGTAGCAAAATTTGTGTCTTGTGGTTTTAAAGTTATTCAAGATTTTGCTGGGGTAATGTTTTGGAATGTATAGCCGAGATCTCGAAAACGGCAAACGAAAACAAAATTGCAAGTAAACTAGTACACTTAGAATAAAATAAAAAGATGAGTGTACCCTGTAGCCTTGGTACACTTATATAAACACAGTAAATTTGGATTGTGATACTTTACTCTTTATGAAGGTATATTAGTAATTTGACGAAATTTCAATGCCCGTATTTACCTAAGTCTTCTTCTTTTCGAGTCGACAGCAAATCTTTTTATATTATATCAGCCCAAAACTTAGCTACGGCTACTGCATTGTCAGCAGCGTTCATTAAATCTTCCTGCGTGCAGTTGATCGGGCACGCAGGGCACGATAACAAATGGGCCATTGTTTGAGGATTGGCTCCACACTTGCAATTTAGATCGGCACCGTTTACCTAAGTGATCAAATACGTCAAATACACAGTTCCTATAAAACAACGGAACATGGTATACTATAAACAAATTAAAATGGTACATCAACTATCTACCCTGGTAATTTCAGTAAAAGGAAAGTTACATCAAAAACTAGAATATGTCAGTAATACGTCTATAAGCCGACCAAATTGTATAGGCTACGTAAAAGCGACCGCATCTCCACCGCTCTTTTACGAAGGTTATGAGGTTAACATTCGTGAAAGAGCGGTGTATTAAACTGATGTTTCATTAGTACTGTACAGTTGCGGACAAAGGAGTTAGGTTAGTAAAAATAATAAATAGTCGACTCTTTTGGATATGGTAATGGTTTGCATAATATTACAACGACAATTAATGTGACAACCTCTGTGGTTCAGTGATACCTACTGTTTATGGATTGCCATGCAGAGGTAGCGGATTCGCGCTCTGTGCAAATATTTGTGTGCATAAACATGGCTATTTGCATTGGTCTGGGTGTTTCTATGTTTAATATTTAAACATATATTTACGAAAAAAAATTATAATGTCATGTCATGAAGCCGCTTTAGTGGAGGCCACCATTATTATTGGAATAGTCTCTCTACTTTTGGACTCCACTGACTGTTTACCGTCACTGGCACAGGCTGAGTCACGTTGGTAGGCCAGTATGAATAAAATAACTGTATAATTAGGGCTCTACATTAGCTTTCAAAACAAAACTGAAAATTTTAATCTTCAATATGCCCGTCACATTGTTACGTGACCACCAATTAGCCCTTACAGAAAGCCAAGAGTTTTTTATTACTTTCTAACTCGATTGCGTCTTCATGGACATATGATATGAGGTTCTGCATAAAAAAAAAGCATCTCGTATAGGCACCATAGTGGAGAGTTGGAGACCACCTAGCAATTGCAGCAATTTGAAACGAACTATGGAATGGCGGCTACCACTTTTATTAACTCATATCGCTGACTGCTAGGTACCATCAGGCAGAATGGAATCTATTTTGAGGCAACTGTACGGCAGGGTTTTATTGATTGATGTATGTAAACTGAGGTTTTCAATTTTTTTTTGTGTACTTAACGAAATTGTAACTTGCAACGAAAACATTTTTTAGGCATTGTACACAACCATGTAGGTATTCAATATATTTTTTTAATACTTTAACAAGGTTCTTAATAAAAGGAAAAAGGTGAGATTACCTACATAATAAGTAGTATTTTTATAATTATTAGCTATAAGTAGTTGTATAGAAAGTAGGTTAAATATAGCTTATATTAGTCATATCAATATTACTTTATTTTTCTGAGATAAAAGAATTTTTCTAAAATAAACGTAGCCGTTACTCCTTATTACATCAGCTACCTGCCAATAAAAGTCCCGTCAAAATCGGTCCAGCCATTTCTGAGATTAGCCGGAACAAACAGATAGACAGACAGATAAAAATTTAAAAAAAAATTTTTTGGTGTAGGTATATATTTATATTCATATACATGTAGTAAAAAACGGTTATTACAATATTACAAACAAACACTCCAATTTCATTATATGACCAGCGCTGCGACCTTGTTCGGCGCTCGCAACGGTCCAACTCTCGCTGCGGGCCGTGTTTCTGTCCATGGTCCACAGCGAGAGGACTTGGGAAGGAGTCGCTTCCTTCTGCGAGGAGGTGATGCTCGCCAAGAAGGCGGCCGAGCGGGAGAGGAAGCTGATCACCTTGCTACCCGCCTGTCGCTCACGCACCGGAGGTCGCCGTGGGACGCTACGGGATCTCCAGTCACCAATTCACCATAGCCTGCGGGCGACAATTGGGCAATCGTAGCCCGAACAGTACAGGCCCGATAAGGCGGCCCGGTCGTGGTAAGCGGGCCATGGCCTGTTATTAACCGTCGATATAGGCTACTTTTTATCTTGAAAATCGGTCTGGTTCCCGAGGGACCCAACAAACGTATTTTACGTTCGGGTGAAGCCGTATTATAACGAAGTCGGGACTCGGGTTTGTTCGTACACTAATAACTCGATTTTCATAGTTTTTGATTTGTTGGATTTGTCTTCGTCCAGAATAGCAGAACAGCTAATAAAAATATGGGAAAATTGGAGAAAAATTATAATAAAAGAAATCATTTTATCTTTTTCTTCTCCTTTTTTTTGGCAGAACAGACCCGACGATTCAGCTATTTCTGCCAGCGTCAAGTGTAGAATAATATTATTCTTGTTGATGATATTAATGGTAACTATATTACAATGATAAAATAGGAAAAATGTGGATGGAATTCAATCATTTTATCATTCACAAATATTCGTGGGTTTCCAACCTGTCAATTTATTGGTTGTCAAATATTTATGCGTGCATTGCGTGAGTTTAGAAATTTATGGGTAACAATAAACAACTTAATTATAAGCAAGCAAAGTAATTCCAAGGTGACAAGAGTTGATGAATGATCCCCGAGCTATAGTAAAGCAGCAATAACATAGGCAATAAAATAAGTTCCGACTACCGAACTGACACCCGAATGATGCGATTATAGAACCGATCTACTAGTGTTTCGAGGCGCGATATTCAAGTATCTACTACAGTATAATGAATTTTTCAATTATATTTTTAATAGATCAAAGTTTTAAATGAAAAAAACATAGTTAAAAAAATCTATACTTTTTTTATTTTTTTTGGCTTGTTGCGCGAAGCCCCTGCAAGAGCGAGGCCCCGGGCGATTGCCCTGTTCGCCACCCCCTAAGGCCGCCGCTGTCTAAAGATGATCATAGTTAAGGGATCCTTTTTGACAGCTAGCGTACAAATAGGATCATACGTATCACACTAGTACAGTTTTTAATTAAATAGAATGTGCTAGTGTGTTGCTATGATCCCTCAATGATCCGTAGGATGCTACTTGTACGCTAGCTGCCAAAAGGATTCCCTAGACTGTGACACTAGCGTAAACGTAGCAGCCATAGCAAAGAAAAACACTGCTTGGTGATATAATTATGAGGTTTATATGATCAATAAGTTTAAGTAAAAATGAAGAACGTCATCTTATAAATTTATGATCATGGAATTTGACAGATATGAAATCATATATAAATGATTTAAATATGATATTGTAATACCGGCCTAAATAACAATAGCACAATACACAAAAAAGAAGGAGTCAAGAGGCGAAAATATTGTCTGTAGATCCCATGAGAGCGGCGTCATGGGATCCTAGTGGCAGGAGGGTTTCAAATGACGAAGCCGATTTAGATTTTCAGAAGGTACTTAGGTACATGCTTCAAACTAAGCGTCATTACTATGTTGAATATCTTCTAGTAAGTGTCATTAATGTAAGGTACCTACACAATATCATCTAGGAACCCTTAGCAAAATAAGTAACACAATCAGTTTTACAAAAGTAGACGCAAGTACCAACATTAAATGATGAATGAAATGAAAATAATTTCATTATCGTGTTTAAAATTATCTGGTTTACCATTCACAGCTGTTCCACGTAGTCTACGATTATAACCACCCTGTTGTTTAGTATATTTTAGATATACCTAATGAGATAAATAAAAGTGTTTTATAAATGCATCTGTTTCACAAAGTTGAAAAATACAAACAGAGTAAGAAGTAGTAAGCTGGTCCCTAATTAATATGGTTGACCATATTGATGGGAGTTCAACCTAAATTGGACATAATTTATGTTTCGAAAACTAACCCCCAGTTTTTAGAATAAATTTAAAAATTAACTAATCACCTGTTAAATCTCATGTGAAGTATCAATTGGGTTGCTAAAAGCATGAATAATTAGTTAAGGTAATTTAAATCAGATCAAATTAAACTAATTATCCATACTTTTAGCATGCCTTTAGGTACCTACTTCAGAGATTTAACAGGTGATAAGTTAATTTTTCGTTGATCAACCTTTCAGAAACTGGGGGTCATTGTGTGTGTAAAAAGCATACTTAGGTACCTAAATGACTTTGTGAATTGCCTTCACAGTACCTTCTTAATTCTCCACTGGGCCATAAAACCACAAGGTCACTCTAAAATTTTCTACGCTTTAGTACCTAGTAGATACCTACTCACCCACATGTATCTACTAATGCATGATTTTACTTAGTTAAACAGACCAGTAGGTATAAGTACCTACTTTCTTCTGGTCAATCTCCATTAAACGGAAAGGAACGAATTATACAAACTTTACACGAAATTAAATCTTGGATATAATTATCAAGTCACCAACAAGTTATGAAATTAGCAGCTTGACTGCGCGCGCGTGCGTCGACGGGCGTGCGTACGCATCCGGCGGTATGCCGCCTCGACGCGTGATCGGCTCCGTCCACGTGGTTCCGTTCGGATGCCGTCGCGTGCGGTCGAAGGCGTGTCGTCGTAAGTGTAATTAATTTATGATTATTTTCTCCTTCTTCTAATGCAATAGCCAAAAATACTACATCAACTTCAATCATTTTAAAAAATAGAACACGTTAACACTCTATTTTCAAAACTATTGAATATACGCAGAAAAGGATACGTTTGCAAGCGAAGCGCCGCGCCGTCGTCGATCCGGCCGGTCGTGGATGCATCGACATCCTGCCGACCGACCGCGATTGCATGTGGACGCATACGTCCGCCCGCATTCGTTCCTGTCCGATGCGATGCTGTCCGTTTGATGGAGATGGAACTTTATTGTAGGTATTGGGCATCCTAATCCTAGACTGAAAGTAAAACAGTAGGTAGCTCCCTAATCGTACCCGGGCCTCGTTCTAAAGCCTATCGGCGAAGCCTCTTTCTAGAATAACTAGCGGCCCGCCCTCGCTTCGCTTCGGTATTATATGATGAAATTTTAAGAAGTCCTTCCTACAACATAGCCCGCTCTGTCGCTTTCTAAGTGACTATTTTGAAAAAAAAACATCACATAACTGTTCCCACTGTGTGACATTATGCCCTCGAGCAAATTCGTACCAAATGAATTAAAAAAACGTTTTGCCTGTGCGTTTTTAGTTAAAGAAAATTACAGATAAATTACGTTATTTATTACATACTTTTCGTATATTTTATAGATAATATCGATAGCTTAATATCATCATTTCATTGGAACAGTCTTAAATACGAAATTTATTTGGATAAGAATTATTAAAATGGTGGGGATAGCATCGTCTGTTTTGACCGAAGTTTCTATCAACTTTTAAAATGTAAAAACGTATGACATAACTACAATAGTTGGACTTAAGGTCTCGCGAAGTTTTTTGTAGATATTGATATGTTCTGTAATATTGTAGAACATTTTTTATTCTATCATTAATGCTTTCCGCAGCGCATGCGATGAAAGACATTTTTTAGCAAATTTTTTACACCTTGGGTTGGTTTTCGTAGGAATTTCTAAGGACCTCTATTTTTTTCTAGTTTCGTTAGTTTCTACTCACTGAGAAGGTTGCTTATTAAAGGTAAAAGAATTTTTGAAATCCGTCCAGTAGTCTATGAGTTTATTCGTTGCATACAAAAATACAAATCTTTCCTCTTTATAATATTATTAGTAAAGATATAGATAGGTAGGCAATGATATTCTATTTAACAGATATGTTATGAACGCGTAATCGTGAAGACCTGAAAACGTCCTAATTGGGACGTATTGTCTTTAGTCTGCGTTACGCACAGCAACGAGTAGGTACACTATTGATGCAATTTTCAAATTTAAAAATGCCATCTTGTGTGTTCCGTAAGTGCACCAATTATGATACAAAATTAAATAAAACACAAGGAATCTCATATCATATGTAAGTACGCAATACTCTTTGATTTAATAACATATTTCAATTATTTTCCTAATAATTCGAATATTTGGAGGTTAAAAAAAAGAAAGAAATGGAAAATACATTTTTGTGGTGCGTGTGACAAAGACGCGTGCATCCCGGACATAGAATAAAAATACAGATGCGAAAATCGTAGGCAGAAAAGTCATCGTTCTTCGCAGTTCGGTTTTCCTTTTTTCTAACCTTGTATTGTTTCATAATTTTGTTTTATGTAAAAATGCATATACTTAATTAGAAATAAATAAGTGTGTGTAAAAAATTTGAATATTACCAGATTATCAAAAATCATAAAATAAAGCTATTTCTAGTTTAACCCAACAGTTTTTATTAAAAATGTTTTAATTTTTCTGTAAATAAATATTTATTTTCTTTCAGATGTTTTATTTTTCTACCTTTAGTAGTTGTTATAGGTAAAAACTGCGGTACAAATTTTGTACTATCTCTCGCGTTATATTTGTTAGTCTCTGATACAGCATGCGGTGATTGGTAACAAGAGTAATGTTTGTTCAAATTCATACGCAATTGACAACACTAGCTGTCACTTTTTTTCTTTGTTTTCTCAAGTCATCCTTTTCTATCATTTTGACATGTAGTGAAATGTGAAATGAATGAAAAAGGTCTATGTGTGCAACGGGTACTGTGCGGAACACTTTTTTCTGTTGTTTTGTGAGTGTATAACATATCTGTTAAATAGAATATCATTGTAGGTAGGTAAGTAAGTAATTTCAGACTTTATTTAAAAAAATAAAACTTTACATTGAGTAAGTAGGTAAGTAGAGATTAAACAAATGTAAGTAAGTATATTAATTATCCTACATAAATCTTAATAATTTAAAAAAATATAAAAATGAAGACATGTAGTTCGGATACATTTACAAAATATACATATAGGTAAATATGTAAGTAAGTACTTAGGTACTAACGTTGTTAGGCAAAAGTAAAAAATATATTTAGCAAAGTAAACACGAGTAAAAAGACAAGATATGTTTTTAAATAAACACTAATTTAAAAATACAAATACGCTATCCAGCAACTTTTGTG
Source organism: Parascotia fuliginaria (assembly GCA_963082885.1). Lineage (NCBI taxonomy): Eukaryota > Metazoa > Arthropoda > Insecta > Lepidoptera > Erebidae > Parascotia > Parascotia fuliginaria. The sequence goes on from OY720170.1 coordinate 16,987,248, forward strand.
GAACTGTTAACTTTTAAAACATGATTAATTTTACTTAGAGGAGGCATTCAATTAAAGCTGGTTTATTATTAAGACTGGATTCCTAAAAAGTAGCACGGATTTTTCTATTATTTTCTAGTGCTTGCCTACTAGGTACTTTGTACCCTCAAGCAAAGTACCTAGGTTGTATTTGGTATCAGCCCTAGCGAGTAGACGTGAAATTGCTTTTGCCGTAGATTTATTTGTTATAAGTACCTACCTACTTAACAAAAAATTGGAATAAAATCTCATTACATTTATATTACTTAAATATGTAATACAATAACAAAAAACATTCATTTTATGTAAAATAGAGGTATTTAGACAAGACACACTTGACGCTCCGCGCCGTACACTTAATCTAAACTTATTGCCCTAATTTGAATAAAGTACCTGTTCTTTTCGGAATTACCTACACTGTAACACTTTTTTATTTGACAGGCGATAAATTTTACATCATAAACCGACCGTAACCGGGCGCTTAATGAGTGGATGAAAAACAAAAACTGATAAAGAACAAAAATTTGTAGATAAACCTATTTCTGATTCAAAAATAGTGTAGGTAATAGATAATAGCTATTTAGGTACAACTATTTATCATTTCATTCTAAATCACTAGTAAGTACTAATAAAGTATCTTGTTAAATATCTGCTCAGACACTCACTAATAGCACGGTAATACTATCTATACAGTATTGTGACTCGGCCGTATTTTATAAATAAATGCCGCGCGGTACGTAAACATGCGATAGGGCTGCCCGCCTCCAGCACTTTAATTACATTTGCCTACTTTGTGTTTCCATTTAGTTTTGTGATTGTAAATATACTTTTTTTATATAAACAAATAAAATACTTTGTGAATTTAATAGGAAGTGTTCAATAAAAATGCGCGTTTTTTGATTGGTAATTTATTTTTTCTTGTGTTATTCATACACACAGTACAATAAACAACTATTATTAATAATAAAAGACTTTACTTTGAATTATACAAACTAACAAAAAAAACCAAACATGCCCCGAGGTTTTAACACAAGCGTACCTACCGTATCATGATTCATGAACCGCCTTTAGCTACATATTTCACTCGTGTCAATCGCTTTCCTTTACTCTAATCACTTTATTTTTTAATCAAGCCTTTTTTTCGGGAGATAAAAGGAAATACTTATCCATTAAAAAGACACACATTATGTACCTACCTACTAGTAAGTAAAAAAAATTTATAGTCTTACCTTTCAGTTTCCAGGTAATCTAAAAAAAGTTATCTCTGGATGAGTTATTGACGAATTCATGCAACCAATATTTTACTCTTCATATTAAATATGTACTTGAACTTATTTTTAGTAAAAATATCGCGCGCTTATTGTTAAAAAACAACACACCGTCCGTTCGTCACTGCGGCACAGTCGCGACTGTCTGCATGCCGAGCGCATGTTGAGTTCGAGGCGCGTAGGCATGGCTCGCGCTTCGTCCTTTTGTATGAAGATGGATTACTGTATAGATAGTATTACCGTGCTAATAGTCTAATAGTGACCTATTGCAAATGCTTATGAATCGTAAGTCTTGTCGTATCAAGAGATTTCGTTGCTGAGAGCTTTTGTCTTTCACCCAGTCTAATTCTAATTTAGGTAGGTAATAAGTGGTATGTAACATATAATAAATTAATAATATAGTGTATGTAGGTAAGGTAAACCGCAAATAAGAATACAACATTCGTTATACTATTCATTATTTCTATAAGACATATCAAAACAACTTTGTTTGAAAAGTAGGTATTTCTTTTATGGTGTGGTAGATTTTATTTAGCACCGACGAATTTTCACTAAAATATGTCAACATTAATGTGCTAAAAATAAATTCACTAAGTATATTACGTCTGACAAAAGTTCTCTTGACCTTTCCTTAACTCGTGCAAACGAGACCATTTTACGAAAGCCCTGATTGTTTACAATAACTTTGTACTTAAGTAATTTCGCTCCACTGTTATGGATACGATTACAAGAATCGTCAGGTTGACGTATTTGTAGTCACGTGGCTTCGTGGAACAATTTGTTGTAGGAATAAATAGATTTAATGGGCTAAAGAAAAATTAGAATACCTACAGTGATTTCAATGTGTGATACTTGTGGTTCATAGCAATCACTAATTTGACTGCATAATGCATAACCCATACAATGATGTTGGTAAACTACTACTGTATACCTACCTAATGTACACGTTGGTATAAGTAGGTAGGTAACGATAAAAAGCTAGTTGGCGGCCTTTATCTCACGATACTTTTTTTTTTATTTCATTATCATTACATATAATAGTAACCTTATTTTTAAAAAGTTTACAACTTTTCATGTATTTTTATATAGGTACCTAATGTCACGACTCACAATCATCAGGATGTTGAATTCATACTAAATTTTAAGTAGGTAGGTACCTACCTAAACCTACCTAAATAGGTACCTCCCTACTTAAAATTTGTTGTTTTATAATAAGTATAGTAGAGTAGGAATTTTGAATTAATACCTACCTACCTAAATATATTATATAGGTATTAATTTAAAAATCCTACTCTTTTAAAATTGAATATTGATATTTAACCACGGGTTGCACCATCAGTAAAGTAAGTTCAACACGTTAGTAAACAGATGAATAATCTCATCGTCAAAAGCGGAAGAGTCGAACTCTTAAGAGTTAACAAGCAAGCACCAAACATTGTAGGTACTTACCTATAATCTTTACGTCATACACTATTGTGGAGTATTAGCTATTTAGAAGTTTCTGTACTATATTTTTATATATATTTTTATTTTATCATATATTTTCCTTTTTTTAAAAGGTAGAAATTAAGAATAAGTATGTACTTAGGTGCTTATTCTGTTTTTAATAAGTAGATATTTCATGGAATTTCTGAAGTAGGTACCTATCGATCTTTTAATTATTTTTAGTGATTTAAGACATCAAAGGCACATAATAATAAAAACGATAGCAATTTAAAAAAAAAAATAATACTACCCAACGGCAGCCAACAATAAGGTGGCAATGTCTTCTCTTGGTGAACGAACTAGTAGTTGCATAGTAACTGTACCCTGTGCGGCAATCAACCGAGCTTTGATAAGAACTGGCGTGCCATTTCGCCATACACCTCCTCCACGGATATCTTTAACGGCTTCCCCAGTAATGGCTGCTTTTGGGAGTCCCAAGTGTTCACATACAGCTTTAGCAGCTTCTCCCACGTCAGTTTGGGATAGTCCGAAAGTATCACATGCCTCAGCTGAGGTGGCAGCTCTTTCCCATGTTGCTTCCCAGTCATCAGATGCAGCTCTTGCTCTAAATTGTTCAGGACAACCAATTTCTATCTCTTCTAAAGGATAAGTATCAGCATAACCGTCTCCACTGTCTGGTAAACCGGTGGTCGGGTCACAGTCACGAACTACAAATTCTAAAGTTGCACCAAAAGTACCCAAAGTTTCGATTAGATTTTCAGGGAATTCAAAGACACAGAAAACGCTACCTTGTTTGTCATATGATAACTGTTCACATACGACCTCAGCTAATTGTTTATAGCCCGGTGCAGCATCTAACCGCACATAAACTTTTTCAAGCAGTTGGTCACTCAGAGTATTTAAACATTCAAATTGTAAAACCAAATGACGAGCGAATATATGCTTAACACATTGAACACGATACTCAGTCTCTGGTTCAGTCAAATCTACAGCTTCACAAGTCTTGAATATTGGTCCTAATTTTGCAATACCAGGAATAACTTTTAATTGATCTGCATACAGTTCTTCGCGGCATACATTAGGTGCTTGAGTTTTGATTTCTACAGGCTCATCTTTGATTTCTTGTGAGTCTTCAGCTAAAGCGGGAACTGTGCTAATATTGAAGGTTTGAATAGATGTCTCTTCACATGATAGATGGTGCAGTAAAGCTTTCTCCAGAAGTACTGGGTTGGGTATCACAATATTTATGATGTAATCATTAATGAGCTGGTTATCCTCAGAATCTAATAGTGCACTGTAGTAAATAGCTCTATCGCGAACTTCATCATCATCATCTAGTTGGCATCGAGCCAAAAGGACTCGAATATTAGGCAATAACTCTGGACGTGCTGCGCCAAAGCGAGCAACGGCAGAAACAGCAGCAGCACGAACTGGCCCCGACTCTAATATTACTCTGTTGTATATATATCTGATATAACGTGACGGCTGACGTGCCTTTGGACCTTCGCGGCCTAAAACATATAAGATGCGAACAGCTAGCGAGGCATGTTCACAGTCCTCAATAAACTCACAGAGATGTGCCAACCCTGTCTCTTTTGCATCTGGATTTTCTTCTACCAGAGCAATAATTGCATCTGCAATGGCAGTTTTGTACTGCAGACCACCTTCATCACGAAGCATACCAGCTAAAAATGACGCGAGAGATTGATGTTTACGTGGATATTTTGAACAGAGGCGTCTAATAGCACGCACTACTACAATTTTAAATTCGTCTGGTATTTCTGACATAAAACTGGAAATTTGTTTCATTAGACGATCGATGGAACTTTCTGCTCCAGTTGCAAGAAGAGTTGTCACAGCTAAAGTCGCTACGGAGCGGTTAGAGTCTGAAATTAGATTCTCCAAATCAACTGTACAAGCGGCAACGGCACTTGGATGTTTTGCAGTCAATTTTGCTAAAGTTCGAGCCCCAGCCAGTCGTAAAGTTGCCCTAGAGGAACCACAAAAAATCTGTAGAACAGAAACTGCATGAGCAAGATCACGTGCAGATTTCCTCAAATTGACAATGGCATGCGCGGCTTCATATACAACAAATTCCACTTTGTGGCGCATGCAAGATTCTATAAATTCCAAATATACTTCCGAATTGTCCGTTTGATCTTCTTTGGCTAATTTGGCTGCATGACGAATAAGTAGGCAGAGCGCATATTGAGAGCGAATAGGTGTACGAGCAAGTTTAGTAACCAGTTTCACAGTAGAGAGTCTATCATTTCTTCGTGCAACAGCAACAACTGCTAAAGCGTGGTATGAAACCATAGCATACTCTGATGTAATAGCTCCCTGAAAAAAAAAACTTTCATAAATGTTGGCCTTTTTAATCTACATTTCAATTGCGCGGCCAACTCATAAAATTGGGCACGAATTAGTGGTAATTTGTTACTATACATATCTCATTTTTTGAATTTGCACATAGGTACAGAGGTAGACTTAATGCTAAAAGCATTCTCTACCAGTCGATCTTAAGTTATTAGAGACAAACAAAGTAGGTGCAGTTAATGAAGCAGAAAAAAAGCTAAGATTGCGATTTAAATTAAGAATATATAAAAGGTAAAAATAATATAGGAAATAAACAGTAAATATATGAATAATTTTATAATACTATATATATATATATATATCAAGGGAAACACATACATAATATACATAAATATATACATATATACACTATAAATACAATAGAACTGAGAGTAATTAACGTGACAACTCAGACAATTTCTCAAAGAGGAGAGCTTGAACCTGAAGCTTAAACACAAAGCGGGTAGTGGCCATCCTGACCTCAAGGTCATTCCAAAGAAGAACAGTCTGGATAAGAAAATCCAATTGTATGGGATTGACATGAAAGAAGAAGTTTATTGGAAGAGTGTAGGTTTCATTTATGAATGGAACAAGAATTAAAAGTAGGGAGTTAAATAGACAGAAGAAGGTGAGTTAAGAATGGAATAGAGAGTAGTGAGAGCATGCATACAACGGCGTTGGCGAATCGGTAACCATTTTAATTGAGAACTATAAGTAGACACGTGATCATACTTATGAAGGTTCAAAATGAATCGAATGCAGTTATTGAGAAGACGATAATATTTGTTGAGTAAATCTGCATTTAGGTCATAATAGCATACATCACCATAGTCAATTACAGGAAAGATTAAATTCTGTACAAGCATTGTCTCCGTCCTAGAAGGGAGGAATTTTTCAGACGATAAAAGGTCCGAAGTATTCCAGTTACTCGCTGGCTGATACTGGTGGACACTGGACTGTATGGTATGAACAGATTGTCATAGGCCAGTGGGGGCAGATTATGCAAGTCCAATCTGTTAATCATGCCATGGCTGCCTACAATAATAATGATTTATTAGGTATGTTCTTAAGTGCATTTTGTAGTTAATGTAATATGATTTTATACTTCTTAATATGAATTGTAATTAGATCATGCAGATGCAATATTAATCGAAATCAAAAATTAAGAAGAAATAATAAAAAAATACTTAATATGATTTACCTGAGCCTCGGTAACCCAATGACGTACTAAGTCGGGAACAGTGGCCGACAGGTGAAGAGCAGAAACAAGAGCAGCAGAACTAACTGCAGGATTTTTATCTACAATTGCTTGTTTCATATAACGCTCAATAGCCTGCAGCATTGTAGTATCTGTAATACTGCAGAGAGCCCGGATAGCTGCAGCCCTATACAAGTCCTCTTTGCCTGTCATATCTTTAGTTAGAGATGATGTTACAATAATCACATCTTGCGCCAAAGAACTTAATTCTTTTATGGTTAGGTATACAAGGCGGCGTAATACCACATCTTTACATTGGAAAAGCTTTGTGGTAGCGAAGAAAATATCGGTAGCTTCTTGGGTAGTCAACTTTTCGCCTTGGTTTAACAGGTAAAGTACTTTTGTTAGAATATGTATACATTTTTTAGGATTCACTGGTGACGAGTTGAAATATCTTGTTTCTTGCAATAGAGTCGTCTTATCCAGATTTTGAAATATACTACTACTGTGCTCAGTATCCTTCTTATCAATTCGACTCATTTTTTAAAGATATATAGTTCATAAAAATGTATATAGTTAATAGAAACGCTTTGTAAACAAAAATTATTCTTAGCCCTAACATAAGGCAACACGTCACGTCAAAGTTTTCTCTTTAATTTGATTAGTTGTGTTGTGTCTGTGGCTGTGGTGTCGAGTCGTGTCTGGTGTGGTGTCAGTCACAGAGTATATTATTACAGGTACTGAAAGTGTCAGTCTGTCGACCCAAAAAGTAAGTTAGAGCTATCAACAATGACCTCCAAAAAAATAGCATTAGCATTGTAAAAAATGTGAATATACAATAAATTGCTATTGAAACTATGCTTTTCTTCCGTACAGATTTAGGAACCATAATCCTCATATGATAAAACCTCAAGTGATTGGAAACGAAATGACATATTGAATATTTTTTTTTGAGTCTTTACAGAAACTTGTGAAGTCATAGTTCGCTGTTTAGGTTATGGGGATTGGGGAGGAAGGAAAAACCAGTGACTCCGTATTATAATTACAGCATTGTAGCGACATCTATAGTCAATAATTAGTCCTTAAGAGAATCATTCTCATTACAGGACCACATACCAACAACTTGCGGCATAAAAACATAGATGTCGCTATCCACAGTACACTGTAAATGGCGACATGATCTAATAAAAAAAAAGATTACGACGAGCGATGTTTTGTCTGGGTGTATAAAGCACAAAAAAACACTGTATACGAACAATTATTAATCCTTATCAAAAGCAGTCATGCAAACCGTATTTTATAGACAATAAATTAGCAACACTCCCTTGTATAATGTCACAGGGAAAAGAGGCTGTCAGAGATTACACAAAAAAATAACAGTAATCATAATAATAATAGCGTCTTGAGCCAACCACCAATGTTACGGGCACAACGATTATCGTGTCAGGTGTGGGCCATCCAACGCTGTCTAATGTTAGATGATTGGTACATTGGTACTCTACTTGATAGGCTACGCTCAGAGTAGCCATAGTGTGTACAATCTACAACTATAGGAAATTATGGATTGATAATAACGCAATTGAAACAATAGTTAAGCTTTTAAAATAAACTGAAATTATATTAAGCTTATATTTGCACTTTTGGATAGATAGATCGTCTAGCTCAAGAACACAGAAAAAACAAGAGAGAGAGGTTGACAGAAAAGAAGAATATTATTTTCTAGAGACAATTACCATAGATTAATTTTTGTAAATAAGATCTTAATTCCAACACGCCCACTCAAAAATTAATCATCTAAACATTCTATACAAACATAATATTCTATACAGATCATATACTATCCAAGTGCTTCCTGGGATACATTATGGTCCAACATTTGTTGCAAGGATTAGGGAAACCCAGTAAAACCTAACCAGACCATTATACACAACAAAATAAAATCATAAAATAACACTTCATTAATAAATTAACAATCAATTATGCCCATTTTGCCTCTCATGGCCCGAAAGGCGATGGCTGGCAGCGGTTTTGTCAAGGCGTCTGCAAGCTGCTCACCTGTTGGGATGTAATTTAAAATTATTACATTTTTCTCAATTTGTTCTCTAGAGAAATGGTACTTTATGTCAATATGCTTTGTCCGTTTATGGTTAGTCGGATTATTTGCAATACTTATGCAGCCGTTATTATCTTCGAAGATAACAATAGGTCTATCAATACATATATGCATACTAACAGCCAGTGATTTTAACCATAGTGCCTCTCTTACAGCTTCGTATAATGCCATATACTCAGCCTCTGTGGAGGACGCTGCAACTGACATTTGCTTCTTAGTACTCCAGGTTATTGTGCAACTATCAAATAATTTAAATAAATACCCGGTTGTACTCTTTCTATCCCTAGTATCCTGACCACCCCAATCAGAATCTACATATCCGCTTAGAACATTTTTATACTTGCTCCTTTTGTAACACAATTTTAAACCGATTGTGCCTTTCAAATACCTAAGTACTCTTTTGAGACACTGCCAGAGCTCTTTGTTATTAAACTTGGTATACCTGCTTAGTATATTTACACTAGTACTTAAATCAGGTCGAGTACAAAGCATGATGTACATCAAACAGCCTATAACGTTTCGACATGGAGCGTTATATTTTTCATCTGAATTTAAAGCATCATAATTCAGTTTGTTATCTAGGGGAGTATTTACAGGTTTGCAATCCTGCATTTTAAACTTATTCAACACTGTATTTATATAGGCACTTTGGTCAAATGTTATTTTATCCTCAGTTCTAGTAATTCTAATACCTAAAAATAATTTAATTTCATTCAGATCAGTCATTTTGAAATTACTCATTAAATATCTTTTGAAATTTGTCATTGTTTCATTTTCCAAGCATGCTATTGCCAAATCATCAACATAAAGAACAACATAGATATTTTTCCTGACATCACCATTGTTTAAAATATAGATACACCTATCAACAGATGAATTTTGAAAACCCTCCCGCTTTAATGATTGCTCGAATGTCTCGAACCAACATCTAGCCGCCTGTTTAAGGCCGTATAAGGCTTTATTTAATTTACATACATAATTACTAGTATCACATGTCACACCTTCAGGCATTTTCATATAAATTTCCTCTTGTAACTGGCCATTTAAAAAGGCAGTCTTGACATCCATGTGGTGTACTAGCAATTTGTGTTGATTGGCAAAACTCATCAAAAATCTGAAACTAGCAATTCTAGCAACAGGTGCAAATGTTTCATCATAGTCAATTAAATACTCTTGACTAAAACCTCTAGCTACTAGTCGCGCCTTATAACGAGATGGTTTCCCAAACTCATCCTGTTTGATAGTGAAAATCCACTTACAATCTACAATGTTTTTCCCTTCTGGTCGCGGTACAAGAGTCCATGTTTTATTTATGGCATGAGAATGTAACTCATCTCTGATAGCACCTTCCCATTCAGATCTATCATTTCGAGTTTTAATCTCTTCAATCGAATTAGGTACTTTACACACGACCGATTGAGCACACATTAAATAGTTGTCATTATCATAATTTTCATTATAAGATATACGGGGACGATCTTTGAGCCTATCACTCCTCCTCACTTCTGAACTGTTTTCTGTGTTTAGTTGCGAATTTCTAACAGACAAATTATCAGACTCACACGTTACTGAAATTGATTCAACTGTATCATGGTTTGTTTTCCTCATTTTACTAGGACAAACATACTCATCAGATTTAGAAATATCTGATTTAGACCCGTCAGAGTTTTGAGACTTATTTGACACTGATTTTAATTCATCAGTTTTGTCATGAGAATTTCCAATATTCCCTTCATCACTTTTGTCATGAGAATTTCCAATATTCCCTTGAGGCTGCCAAAGCGGCCTGGACTTCACAAAATTTGTCTCATCCACAACAACATCTCTGACTACCACACATTTGCCACGAGCAGGGTCCCAGACTATGTAACCATTTGGTTCATAGCCTAACAAAATTCCTTTCCATGATTTTACGTCAAATTTAAATTTGCACGTTTTATTATGAACATAAACAGTTGAACCAAAAACCTTCAAATATTTTATTTGTGGCTTTTTACTATGCCACAATTCATATGGTGTTTTAGAACATCTTAAACCTTTAGTTGGTGACCGGTTTATTAAATAAACTGCCGTCAGTACAGCATGACCCCAAAATTCTTTGTCTAATAGAGCACCATTTATTAAAGAACGCGCTTTTTCAGTAATGGTACGAACCATCCGCTCTGAAACACCATTCTGCTGTGGGGTTCTAGGAACTGTCAAATGATACGATATTCCTTTTTCAACACAGTAGTTTTTCATTTCGGTAGATAGATATTCCCCACCATTATCAGAATAAAGATTCACTACTTTACTGTTAAATTTAGCCACACTTTTTGCAATAAAATCTTTAAACGCAGAAAACACATCTGATTTATATGTTAGTAAGTACGTCACACAGTAATGGGTATACTCATCAACAAAAAGCACAAAGTAATTTTTATTTTCAACAGTAGAAGGAGTAATAGGTCCACAAACATCTGAATGTATATTATACAGTGGTCGCTGTATATAATTTTTATTTTTAGCATGATTAAATGGTAATCGACTCTGCCTCCCGTTTATACACGCCTCGCATAGCTCGTCATTAGGTGTTACTGAACTAATCTGATCAATATCATCAACCAGATTATTATTTCTAATTTCTAGAAATTTACCTTTACTTATGTGACCTAAACGTTGATGCCACAATTTGTAATTATTCTTATCTGAACTACACAATTGAGAAGTAGTGCAGTTAAGAGAAGCAACAAGATCTATAGCAAATAAGTTGTTAACGGCTGTACCTTGCATGATTGTTTTACCGTTCCTGCGTATGTCGGCACCTCGTTGCCCGAAGACCACGGTGTATCCAGCTTGCTGCATCTTGGATACCGACAGCAGGTTGTGGGGTACCTCGCGGCAGAACAGCACGTCCTCCAGAGTGCCACTAATGCCCAAGTTGGTGGTAACCTGGATTGTTCCCTTTTTAGTGGCTGAAATAAATTCACCATGCTTAGCAACTGAAATTTTTAGCGGTATTGGTAAGACAGTTTGGGAAACGAACAAATCTTCCCTGTTAATGATGTGGTCTGATGCACCAGAGTCCAATAAAAAGGTTAATTTACTCTCTCCGTTCTGGTCTTGTTGGTCATATTCTCCGGTCATGAAGGCAAAGCCAGAGAACTCATTTGATGTGCCGGCGGTAGGTTGATATATTTCCACCGCCTGTACAGTCCTAGTTCTCTCAGTAGGCTTCTTATGCTGATGGTTCTGGTTCATTTTCTTGTAGTAGAAGCAGTCTAATCTTTTATGTCCTTTCCGCCCGCAATGGAAACAGTTTATGTTTGTGTTTTTCCTCGCCTTGTTGTCCCGCCAACTGTTATTCTTTTGATAACTATTATGTTGTGCGCTATCAGTCTTTCGCCTCTTCCACGTCACGTCACTTCGGTTCTCAGCGAGCAAAACTTTCGCACTTGTATCGCTTGATTCATTTTTGAGTTTTACTTCGTGATCTAATAATCTTGTTTTCACAAAGGCTAAAGTTAAATTATCTTCAGAAAGAGTTTCAATCGCAGTAATCACACCATCATATGTGAATGGTAATGTCAACAACAGATGTGCGATTTTATCCGTCTCTTCTAGTTTAGCACCTGCAGCTACTAATTCAGAAATCAAATCATCAAAACAAGTGAAATGTTTAATTAGAGGCTGATCACCCTGTTGCTTAAGCACCAACAATTTTTTTTCGTAATGCCAACTGGGTAGCGATACTCTTGCGTTCGTACAATTCGTCCAGTTTCTTGAGTATTTTACGCGCACTTTCTTCGTTGGCAAATCCAAGGTAGGAATCTGATAAATAATCTACCATTATACTCTTCGCGATTCGATTGTTTTTCACCCAATTGTCACATCGTAATGTTGGGTCTTCATCAATCACGTTCAGCACATTGACCTCAGATAGCAAAGCACGGATTCTAAACTTCCACACACTGTATTTTTCGCCGTTGAACGGTTTTATATTGCGTTTCGAATTGAAATTTTCCATAATTAAAATTTTAGTAACTGTCACCGAAACAAAATTTTTTTTTCAGTAATAGCCGTTCACTGCGCCCATAACCTATAGGAAATTATGGATTGATAATAACGCAATTGAAACAATAGTTAAGCTTTTAAAATAAACTGAAATTATATTAAGCTTATATTTGCACTTTTGGATAGATAGATCGTCTAGCTCAAGAACACAGAAAAAACAAGAGAGAGAGGTTGACAGAAAAGAAGAATACTTATTATTTTCTAGAGACAATTACCATAGATTAATTTTTGTAAATAAGATCTTAATTCCAACAACAACTGCCATCTCCTCCCAATTAAGCCAGCACCAGAATATAATAATAATAATAATCGTTTATTTCAGACAATTTTTTCTTTTTAATCTAGTGTTAGTATAGGCACAAATCAAAATACACACTAATACATTATTTTACACACACAAAACAATGATGAAATACATACCTAATCAAGAATCATTGTTGCGCAATCCATCACATATACCACAAGTGCAGAATGATGTTATCGTGGAAGGAGAAGACAGTACTCCTATCTATTGTAGACACTCAATGTATTAAGGAGGTTTAGGCCGCTTTGAAATGTGCGATTCATGAGTATCGATTAACACCTTAAGAATTTAGGCCTCGTCTGCCTTGGTTGGCGATGCATAGAGAAACCTAGCGCTTGTAAGTACCCTTGATTCACTACTGCCTGAATATTTAAATCAAAGTGAGTCTTATTGATACATATTCAGTCTTGTATTATGCGGCTGTCGCGGCATGTCTAGAGTTACTAACGACACGAAATACCCATTTGCTCCATGAGGCAGGTAGTATTACGGCCTTCAGAGCAAAACGCAAAATGACTACCACTCGCAAACCCAGTAACTATAGGCCGATTACATATTCATGTTTACCATCAATCTATAAATTTCTTACGTCCATTCTGCGATTTAAAATTACCAATCATATTGAGTATAATTCGGTCATCTGTGTCTATCAAGAGTGGATGTAGGAAAGGGGCCCGTGGTACTAAGTAAGGAGCTCCTTCTTATCGTTTGCTGTAATCGCAAGGATTTGACGACATGCTGGATAGATTATAAGAAGGCATTCGATTCCGTGCCGCATTCATGGCTCCTGAGGGTGCTGGAATTATACAAAGTAGATCCCGCCTTGCGCACCTTATTGGAGGCCTTCTGTATCCGTGGTCAGATTGCGTTGTTAGATCAATCTGATCGCGGCCACTATTTTGTGTCCTTGGCCAGACCCATTAAATTCAAGGATCCTTGGTCAGATTGGTAGCCGTTGTCAGATTACGTTAATTATTAAACAGCTCTGAAAAACAATTAGTAAATTACAAATACGCCTCTTCGTGATTCGCCCGACGAACGGTTCTCTTTAAAAACTACTTTCCAATAAAGACTGTCAACCTAGGTACTTATTCTTGGGATGTTTGATGTTATCTATATTTAATTTACAGATATAATAACTTGAAATAACAATGAAACACTTAATGAATGCCAAAATGTCACACATATAAGACCCATTTTCATCGCAGGGTAAAGGCCTATTTACTTACACTACTTTGTATGGGGCATTTGTATTACATGGGCATTGTTCACCCAGCTTGTTCAAGAAGGTTTACAAATCGATAGATAATTTTATTTCTTTCTTATTTTAATTGTTTGCAAATCTTTGGGTCATGACTTCATAGATAATACATACTATTTAACACTTAATAACATGACTTCTCGCTAAACCTTGTATTTAGACGGCTTTTTGAATTAGTGCCGAGTGCGAGTTGTATTTACGCGATCGAAACGTTTACCGCGTTTGGCTCTCTGAATGACAGTGACAAAAAGTAATAAAATATTTATAAAATCTGATAATGTATAATTAGTACCTATATTTAGTTTTATCATTATTTCCTTAAAGGTATATTCTTACGGTTGACTAAGTGCCTGTCTAGCAGTTGAAGTTTCAGAAAAGTGAACTATTGATGTTTTTATTTGTTAGAGCATAATACCTATGTGATAAACACTGCACATCTTTTGTGATGTTTTACAACTCCCACTGTTCTTTGCACCTGCCATTTAATACAAAACAACGTGATTATTAGGTAGTAAGTACTTTGCCTGTTTTGTTTTAAGTGATAAAAATGTAAATTGCAAAAAGCATTAGTTATATACTTTATATTCCAAAGGAAACACGTTGAGATGATTTTAGATTTGTCAATCGTCTTAGCTCTTCACACAAGAATCTAAACACTTTCTTGGATAAGCGATACCTATTTCTAAATTGTCTCTGCGTGAGGTCTAACAGTGGATCAAAAGACGCCCCGGCTCTTGCTTCGGCACTCGCATTGTAATTACGATACCACCTTCCTGCTATAATTTTAATATTCGTCACAAAAAAAATACATAATTCCCTTCCTTTACTAGTTCTCACTTCTCATTATCTATACCTATGATTTTTTAGGTGACAACTTGTCGCGCTCGCTGTCATATCTTTACGAGCTGTCAAATTATGCAACTCGCACTCAGGCTTAGCTCTCAAAATGTTTGAAATCACGTGAGCTAACGCGCTCACGATCGACTGTGACGCAATGCTTTTCACTCAATTAAGTTTCATAATGTGACCACCAGATGGAGCGATTTCAATTCCATACAATTTCGGGTTTACTTTAACGCGTTCTAAAACTTCCTGATTGGTTAAAAGTGGTTATGAGCTTGGTGCGGACCAATCAGCACCGAACGTCATAAACGTATCGATCGCGTTAAAGTAAAATAAACTCGTGAAAACTCGCACTCGGCACCCTGATTGGTTAAGAGCTTGGAGCGGGCCAATGGGAGCACCGAACGTCATAAACGTGTCGATCGCGTTATCGTAAAACAAACTCGCACTAGGCCCTGTTACATGCGGCGGACGCTGGCACCGGCGCCGCGCCGTCGCGTCGTGCGGCGTAAGCTATCGTCATAGTCAGCTATCGATAGTATCGTGAATCCAACTTGCTACGAGCAGTAGAACGCGGTCACAGTAATATTATCTATACAGTATTCCAACTTCATACAAACGGATGAAGCGCGAGCTATGCTTATGCACCTCGATCTCGGCATGCGCTCGCATTTTTATTGAACACTTTCTATTCAATTCACAAAGTATTTTATTTGTTAATATAAAAAAGTATATTTACAATCACAAAACTAAATAGAAAACAAAGTACGCAAATGTAATTAAAATGCTGGAAGGTGGGCAGCCCTATCGCATGTTTACGTACCGCGCGGCTGTAGGCATTTATTTCATAGATACGGCCGATACAATACTGTATAGACAATATTACCGTGACGCGGTTTTCATAAGCGTTTAGCATTAAAAAATATTGGAGGTGGTTACTTACAGCCACAAATCCTACGGATATAACTTATTAGCTACCTACCAACCTACTTATAGGCTATTCTTGTTCGTACCTACGAGTTGTGAAGTGTAGGTAAGTAAAACAAACATTTATTATTTATTTATTTATTTACCGATCTACAAATACATTTGTACATGGGTAATTTCAAAACATTTTGTGGCGAATTTCTTGCCCTAACACTCATTATACATCTCAATTTTATGACTACCGTCTTCGTAATAGATAGCATCTGAAGAAAAGTCATTAGGTACATACAATGTTTAGGTATGTATATACGGATATATATATATAGCTATATATATAATTTTGGCATTTAATACCTATGTTATGTTAAAATAAAGTCTATAATTTATTAACAATAATAAATAAGTAGGGTAACAATTTTTAGAACTTAATTAAACTAAATAAATACAATATTGTAAAAATAATTATTTAAATACTTGTAACTCGTAATTCATCTAACGCACAAGGAACACAAGTGGAAACGAATACCTAATATGGTGGTGGGTTCTATATTCATTCAATGTATTGTATGCAAGATCTATGTAATTCAATGTAATTACTATGACACTTAATAATACATTAAATATGTCTACTACAGTAATTGTATAAATAATAATCCACATACTTAATTCACAAAACACTTTAAAGTGGTTAAATGTCGTGATGACCAAATATCCACATGAGTGAGCTTCAAAGGGAATACAATATGATGAGATCGACAAGTATTCAAGTTACCTACCTATTAAAAACTTAATACAATTTACCAGCTAGTGACTGTTTGTAACATCTTCCTCCATAAAACGTTGAAAACATCTACGAAGTAGTTAAACCTACCCATCACGAAGTTATGACTAGATAATTATGAGAAGTTCTCATTTTGAAAACTAACTGGTGAAGACACGAATATATAAAATGTTAGCTCATTTCACATGAAGGCTGAATGTAGCTTGTTCAACGCATCACAGCTGCCGTTACATGACCTGTGTTTGCATTGCATGGCATGTACCAATGTGCGCTTTTTGATTATGTACGTAACTATCATACCAAAGTCATTAACTATAAACATTATCTCAATGACCTTGAAGAGTTTTCTAAACTGATAATTTTAATCCAGACTAAACTTTTTGAAAGTTACATTTTTTTAATGGATAACGTCCATTTACTACACTTGATTCACAGTAACGTTTAACATCACTAGAGCTCCTCGTTTAATATTAATAATAATTATAATCAATCTCCTCAAATATAATGTTGGGTTGTATATTAAAATTTTGCTCAGTATAAACTTTAGAGTTTCATACATTATGTTTATATACACAAGATTAAGAGAAAAAAACCACTTACCTACGTGTACCTATGTAATGACTACTCACAACAATGCCCTTTTGTCTTATCTGTAAGTATCTACTTACATAATATTAATTATGGTCACTTCTGTAATATACTAATAATACGTACATTGCAATAACAATATCTTCAGAAATAATAGGTATACCGCCCAAAGCAAATATTTAAATTATTTATCTGATAATTTCATACTATTAAACAAAGTGGATAGGAATACCACTATTATTTGATCTTCAATTTGACTAGTTTGGTGGATAATTAATTGATTTAATAAAAGTTTCGTTTATTGCTAACATTAGAATTAAATTAAATAGGTATTAGAGTAAATTGTATCTATAACCATATTTTTCTAAATAAACTGCCAAGCTGCAAAACGATAATAATTTAACAAGATTGAAAACAACAGTATATTAAAATTATCTACTTAGATATTTTTTATGTCACTTCTTGTTAAAATTTGGTATCGTACATAATACAATAGATAGGTCTGTCGTTGTTCCATGGGCATGGAATGTTCTGCAAATAGGGCACTTATATGTAGGTATACTCCAAAAACATGGAATGTTGTTAGGTATATAATTTTTTCATACCTAATACCTACTTTCTATCTTTCTGAATTCATAACTCTTATTAAGCTTACAATTATAATATTGCCACCATGTTATTTGATTTGGCATACCATTTTGCGTGTATAATCTGAATCACTAAGTAAGTATGTAGGTATTTCAAAAAATTATTTATTTTAAAGTTGGCTTAAAGATTTCTAAAAAAATTATGATGGCAAAGCAATCTAAGTTCTTATCATCCACTCTACTGATTTGGCTTTAAATTTCATTAATATTATAATACATATAATTATTTACATCGCATTAATTTACAAAATAGGTTATTCTCACCTGGCGGTAACACGAATATTTATAACACGAAAAACGTCAATTCTAACATTTTGTACAAAATTTCCATTCCAAATAGTAAGTACGGGAATTCATATAACACATTAATAGACTTCTAAGTCTAATGCTATTAACAGAATCCCAGTCGATATCTATTTTCATACATTAATAATCTATCTAGGTACTTACTTTTCTCTAGCTTATTAAATCTTGCCTTTAACAAACGCGTGGTCTTTTGGTTTTAAATTCTGTATGTACCGTGATTACTTGTTAGTTTATTGTAAAGAACATTGACTTAATGTGAGAAACCGGAGCTAGAAAGAGACATGCCGAAGGTCTATTGGCCGTAATACAGCTGGAAGTATTTGTATTACCTGAATCGTTGAAGGGGTCGAATGGGTACTCAAACCAAGAAAGGATCGAATGGGCTCGTAGCCAAATAATGTCATGTGTTCATGGTTTGCATTGCTATCAAAGGCTTGAACTAATAAGCTAGTTAAGGTACCATGCCAATACGTTCCTAAATATAAATAAACATTTCCTTAAACTTACGTATAGATGACAGTAAGCTGTTGTAAGATTATCAGCATGATACCTGCCAGCGTTCACATCACAAAAATATTTTTTATATTTTATAATGGTATGAGGTTGAACTTTGGTCTCCCTTTTGGTCTAGCAGTTGTGCGACTTGTTTCAATTTGTTTATTAGCTCTATAAATAAATAACTGCCTTTTGTAGGCACTTTCGATCAAGAATATTATCGTTAGGTATGGCCAAATTAAATCTAATAATAATTTTACACAATGTATAAAACGCACAAATGCCGATCAAGTGCTTATGAATCAACGTCTATTTTGTAACAGTTATAATCATAATAAGCGAAAGCGATCTTATTGTAAGTAAAAGTAAACGTTATTGTCTTAACATACATGAATAATAAACTGTGGTAATTATTTTATGAAAATCGAGGTGTCCCTTTGTCCAATCAGCCAAAATACGTACATCTAACTAATTTAAAATTTAATTTACATATTATTATTATACCTACACTTAACTGTCGATTAATGAAGCGCTTAACTTAGGACTTTAGGCCGGCTTTAGAAAGTAAAACATATAATTCCTATGTTATAAGTACATGATAACTTTTCTAAATAAATCCGAATACAAAGTTGCTAATATTTTGGCACAGATTCTTGATATTGCAAAATAACATACCTATATTGGTCCATTATTCGTCAGACGTGCAAGAGTTAACTTATTTGCAAAACAGTTCTAACTGGTAGGTCCAAAAAGGTCCGTTTTAAGATAACACCAACAATGAGATCAGAGCTAATGATACTTTTATAAAATGTGTGAATTTAAAGTTTATTTATAGAAAATGGAAGAAGAATACGAGATCATGTAAAGCTGAAAGAAACATATTAACTGGTTCACTCGGTAGACAAAAATGTGTAACAACATTAAGGACAGTTGAAGGTTGTCTTTAACATAATTAATCTAAAGTGTTTCCATTACATTTCATATAAATATGTTATTCGAATTATCTAATACTTTGTCTTCTTAATATATGCACATTTATAGGCCTTTCCAAATCTTGTTTCTTTACCGAACGTATCAAAATATCGTGTTAGTTGGGTTGCAAGCTTGTGCAGTAGCTATCAGCAACTTAAAACCAACAGCAATGTCCGTAACATGTTCCACAACATGCACTAGTACTAAATCTAAATACATATTTGACTAACATAACCTTATACAATATTACAGAAGAATGTAATAACCATTAGTTTAACCGGAAAATGCTTATGGATTTCGTTATTTAATAGCAGTTTAAAATATTGATCAGAACTTGCCACAAATCTGACGATTCAAAATCTCTGAAAAGCGAATATATCTGCATTAACAAATCCTCTGTTCTGTTAGTGCTTTGGCAAAATATTCTTTGGTCTCAACAAATTAAATAAACTAGTAATAAGATAAAATTATAATACTCTTAAAATTTAAATTGAGTCGTTTAATTGTAATAACTAATAATTAGCGTACTAAAAAGATTGCCAAATATATTGCTTTTACGTATAATAAACATCCAAAATGATTAAAATTTTTGATTATACCTACACTGAAGACATTATTGTGATTTTGTTGCCTTGGTGCCGAAAACAGTCAAAGCCGCACAAATAGTTTGTGACCATACATACCTACATAAAAATCACTTCTGCAATCATCAATAATACTGTAAAATACCTTATAATGTAAAATGCTCCTTAAATAAAAACAACATCGATAAGCGAAGCGGAACCGAATGATCAAACAGGGACCTTTGTGTGCGAACTCTTGTAAGTATATTAATTACTGTTCGATTGTTCGACATTAATTAATAATTAGATACATATTAATTTTTCTGTTTCTTTGTGGACTTAGATAAGTTCGTTGGTGGCTGAACGCTGATACGGACCTCGCCGGTAGGGCCCACCACGATTTTCACCTGAAAAATCAAATAATAATATAATAAAGTCAACACCGTCAAAGTGGACGTAAAGATATTGTTGCTTGAAAAATTTCAGTACTTGAGATTGACGCGGCTAACTTAAGAGCCAGTTCACAAAATTTTCTTGTCGATCAGTTCAAATTTAGGTAACAGATGGCAATATCGTGCAGATGTGCGTAAATAAACAATGCAAGCAGTGTTGAGATGGATGAAACAACCTTAAGCCGTATAATGTGTCTACCTTGATATGGCAGTTTATGAAAATTTACTCATCTCAGTGAATAAGAACAGTTTATTCTAAACTAGTAAAATGAAAAAAATAACAATTAACCCGCCATCGGTGACGTCAATTTGACTTACATCGTTGGTGATGCCGTTTTCACGGACCAGGATTTCCATTATTAGAATTTGCAAGTAATTAACTATTAGGGCTACTTGTAACAGATAAGTTTTAATTATATACCTATATATTTCTAACAATAATACAGAAGGATTTGATAATAAACCACAAACCGTTTGAAAGACATTGTTTTATCACATTTAGAACACTCAAAGTTAACAGAATTTTTTAGATTCATCATAGAATTGAAAAAAAAAACAAATATCATACTTTTATGACTCAAATTTGCCTTTATGAAACTTGACATTAGAAACTCTTGTAAAATTATCAAAAATATATATCCTTCTTACAAAATGCAATAAAATTTGCTCCTGACAGTTTTTTTATCACATTCACACAGCGTCATCTAGTCCCAAATTAAGCAATTATATTTGCTTGTGTTATGGGTACTAAACCACTGATATACTATTAATATACATTTTTTTTGTAGATACATATATATTATAGATAAATTACACCCAGACAAAGAACAAACAATTTTTGATTTGTTCTGGGTGGGCATCGAACCCACGACCTCCAGCTTAGCAGTCAGAGTCACTAACCACTAGGCCAGTCAGATACATGGTATCGACCGTTACATAAAATTAGCAGTTCCTACCTTCTAGAAGAGCTTCTAGAAGCCGTTGACCATGTGTAGTTTTTTTACTAAGTCCAATTAATTTCAACGAACTCATTAGCTAAAATTAATATACCTAATAAATAAGTTAAATAACCTTTATATATTAGTAAAATTAGCAAATTACAATACCTAGTAAAATTTTTATTGTTAAACATGGACATTATTTTATATTCTCTGACGCCGTTCAGTAGTGCTATTCTCATAGACTGGGTAGGTGCTAAGTTGCTGGGATGTACGCTTGTGATGCTGCCACTGGGTGTACTTAACGGTGGGCTACGTGCAATGAGGCAGCTTCTCAAAATTACAACGCGGGTTTATGACGGGTAAAAACGTTATTCGATCTTTTCAAATCACACGGTGTCACAAACATAGTGACAGACACGTTAAAACGACTTAAAAAAGTAAAAGGTTAAAGTAAAAAGTAAAAGTCTTATCTTAAACCTATAAGACTATATTTAGAGGTCACCGATAAAAATAATAATAAATAAATAAAATATCGTTAATTCGTATGGGTGCTTTTCCGATATCGTTCATATCAGAAAAGCACCCATAACCCTGTGTTTGTAATAATGTTCTTATTATCTATGTTAGTAACAGTACCATGTAAGATACATTATTTAGTGCGTTTCAAAATTAGTGCATTTGAGGTATATCCCAAGAATTTTTGGTCGCAGTACATTATTGCGTTTATTTCGTATATTTTCGTAATTAGAATGCGGAAAAAAATGACAGACCCTGCTTCGAAGCGGCTTCTCGCTGTACTAATGGCCGTCGGCTTCTGCATCGCAATTTATAGTCATTTCAAGTCATTTAGAGTGAGGTTAGCAATCATTTTATATCTAACTAAATGAAGTGAATTTCAATAAAATTGAAAGAATAAGGTTCTTTATAGAACAAAGAGTATAGTGATATATATTTTTTATAGTAATTACGCTTTGTTTAAACGAGAACCTGCAATAAAGTGGCAACATAAAACGTAAAAATTGGTATGTCTTTTCTTTGATCATCAATTAAAATTATTAATAATCGAAAATCTATTCTATCATTAATTAAGGAAAGTATATAACTAATGTTATTGTATATAATTTAGTCAAAAATATTCATATTTATGTGAGATTTAGGACTCCGAAATTGACTTTGCAAGGTTTTTTTTGTAAACTAGATGTGGGAGATTGATCACCACAAAGCAAGTAAAGGCGATTTTCTAAATGTGTTCTATTAAAGAACAATACGAACAATTGGACTTCTTTTCCATGTATTTAACAGTTACAAAGCATTATCTAATATGGTAAATTAGGTGCTCAAAAACTTAAAATTTTGTATAAAAACGTAAAATGGCTCTTAAATGTATATAACAGCAATATGAGAGAATTCAATGTGACTTAGATTGTCGACCTTTGTGATAGCCAAATTATACAAAAAATAAGTAATTTATTAAAAAAAGAAAAATATTACATACCTAGTCCCCCCGTCAGACATTCATAGCGTAATACACAGGGTTTGGAGGTGGTGCCATGGGCGAAGTGGCAGAAGCGGCAGAAACCCCTGACGGTGCACCTTCGGGGGCTCCTCTAGCGACTCGGGACGGAGAGCCAGGTGCAGGCTGATACAGTGGAGCTGCCACCTAAGAAAGACAGAAAATCAGCCATACGTTATTAGTTTTGACAAAAATGGTGATCGGAAATTTTCTGAACTTCATTT
Organism: Parascotia fuliginaria; assembly: GCA_963082885.1. Lineage (NCBI taxonomy): Eukaryota > Metazoa > Arthropoda > Insecta > Lepidoptera > Erebidae > Parascotia > Parascotia fuliginaria. Next base: position 17,010,516 of record OY720170.1, read on the forward strand.
AGGCGAATTCACACTGCAACACGTAGTGGAAGGCATCTTACGACTGCGGCGTTCATCTCTGAAATAAACTTTATTCCACAGGATAATGCAGTTCTTTGACTTGCCATCGTCGTGTAGATAGTACCTAAGTACTGATACTGAATCAATAAGTATAATTTGAAAATCCCATGAAATATATTTTCTATGAAATTGTGTCGACATTACTTCTCTTGATATAATTACCTTTTCTGAATAGCAAATCATCTGCTTGCCACCGCCTGGTTGTGGAGCCGGCACCGGTCTGTAACGAGTGGGCGCGGGGCACAGCGTCTGGTAAATTTTAATTGATAAGGTGTCGGTTATACCGTGCTACCTTCTTATTATAGCACAATTAAAATATAGTTCTAAAGGATTTACAAGATATAATAATTTTCGTTCATTGTTTCAACCTGGTATCTACTGTTAACCGGCGTGATATAGTTAAACAAAAGTTATAATATACTGTAATGCTACGGCTCCACCTGCGTAGTAACGCGTTAATAAGGGCGTTAACCAAGACATTACACAGATGTTGTGTTGTAGGCATGAGTTTTTTACCGTTACAGGAATGCGGAATCGTTGATGACGTTAGACGTTAGGCGATAGTTCAGGTGGCAAAGAGTTTATAGCGTCTCGGTTCACGCGCTGTGCGATGTTGGCTACATTAAAGGCCTCTCATTCTAGGCGGTGCACGCGCTGAGTAATCTATAATCACCATCTTCTTTTATTTCTTCGCTTATTTTTTAAATTGCATAAATGCATATAATAATTTTGCACGGTCATTGCTACCACCAAGCTTTAACCTCCATCGAGTCCGAGCGCTCGTCCGGAATGGCATTAATAGTTATCGCTTTATCTTATCAAAAATAGCCTTTAACGGGGTAGTTTCCTTAATGTGGCCGCAGGTTTATTTGACTATTAATTAACGTGTAGTTTGCCACATTTACTTAGGTTAAAATTAACGTTAACGCAGGTGGAGCATAATGTAATCTACATTCATCATCATCATATCGGCTCTTTATTATCCCACTGCAGGGAAGTGCTTCTTCGAATACACACTTCGGCGATTTCAGACTTCCTCAGAAGTTCAGGTTTCCTCACGGTGAAAGAAAACTTCACCGTCAGTCAGAAAAGTCCAGATAAACTTAAAAAGTATACATGATCTGAAAAATCACATTGCCGCTTGCCCGGATACGAGCCCCCGATCTCGTACGAAACGATTTACGAAGAATTTTTGACAGATTTGTCACCATCATAACTATTACAGTGCCCGTTATTGCATTCTCTTTCAGGAGCCAAATGAACCCTCTCGAGATTCCTTGCAGACGGACAATTAGTTATCTGTTTGACAAAAGGGACAGGCCGTTCTCCATAAACTAACCCTTATACGAAACTATCGATCTTGTTTGGTTAATAACTATAAGATGTTCGACATTTTTATAGGTTTTTATCGTAAAGATGCCATTATTCGTTGCAATGAATAAATTTGTCTACTTACCTAATTACTTGTAATACTTTAAATCCCCTAACAATATATCGCCATTTTGATAAAATAAGAGGTGAGAAAAGTTAAAGCAGAAATGCATAAGGATAACTTAGCGAATTCAATATTATGCATCCCTAATTTACGAGTATATTGCACCTGAGGGTGACCTTAAAGTTTGTTATTTGCTTTATTGGAACACGATATTAGGTGTTAGTATAATGTTTGTACTATTTAGTTACTAAAATATAACTTATATTAGTTTAAAGTGTACTTATTTACTATCAAAAATTATATGAGTTTGTTTTTGCTTAAATTTAACGCTTATTATAGTTAAATACGCGTAGTTATTATAAGATCAATTTTGATCGATGGCTCGCTTAATTACTTAACTTACATTAAAAATAGTTTAAAAGCAAATTGTTTGCATTGGTACTGAATTTTATTATTGGCATTGTTTACTTGAATAGCACAGTGGTTCATTTAATAACATAAGTATAGATCTTTTAAGCGTTAGAGGCATTAGTAATGTTCTAATGCTCCTATTTTCATCATGTAAAAAGAAAACCGCTGTGCGTGCTCCAAATCCTGACACACTACTCATCAGTATTATTATGACATTTTTGAGGAAATAACGCTGTGCTCTATCACTTCTGAATTTCTAAGATTAGAGCGTTAAACTGTTCTCTTTTAAAATAAAATTATAGATACCATTTTTAGTAAATCTTTTACAATTTATGTCAATTTGAACAATAAGTACCTGGACAATAAATATATGTATGTGTACCTAGTTGAATATAAATAGGTACCTGTATTGGCATTGCGTGTGTATAGTGCGCTCTTTGTGGCTGCGATAAACTCGGCTGAGGCGTACTTGCGGTACCGTGGCTTTGTTGTTGGTGCTGGTAGTATGTGTGCATGCGATTATCTATTACAAGGAAAAAAGATTAGAAAATTATTCAAAAACATAGTTATTCAAAGACTTGTTCATAAACACTTTAGTAGGTAAGTAACGTTTGGGAGAAGGTAGAATCATGTATAGAACAAAATCGTGGTAAGATTTGTCTCCTTACTATTTCGATATGTAGTTATAGAATCTCTTCCAACTACGCGATGTCTACAGGCGACGCCGCCCGTGAGTAAAGTAATTATAAAGTTAGCTTACTTGTTTTATTACGGCAAACACGAGAAAATCTTCAACTGGAACTACGATAAAATAACTAGGCAAAATTAATAATTAAATAATATTAATAACATCGTATAGTAGGATAGTGCTACAATTTTCCGTTTATTTGGCAAATTAGATTTTTATGTAATTTGATACTATTAGACATTTGCCGAGTACAACCGGACCAATATCCAATTTTTTGAGTAATGTCTCACAGAGGGATCCAATTTCACTTATTTCCAATTAGAGACGTGGACATTAGTATCTACGGTAGCTATTGCTACTTATTATTCTACCACTGTAATACGATTGCATCACCGAAATCATGATAGAGTTTTAAGAAATCGAAGAGCTTCTTGGACTGAAGAGCCGAAATAGATAGGTACATTGAAACCACAGAGTCAAAGTCCTTTTAGATTCAAAATTATTTGTCGATCAGAGAGATTGAGAGAGAAATCGAAAATGCCACGCCCTAAAATAGGTCCATTAGAGATATAATTAACCTGTTATGCTAAAATTAAAGTAGTTACGTGTACGGTAGTACATCCACGCTGATTTCAGCATGAATGGACCGGATCGTCCGGGGAAGTACTACCCTCTTATAGAAGATCGACTTAAGAGTAGTAGTATCCGTACTACTGCGTTTCGTTCGGTGAGTGAGAGCGCCGGAGGCCCAATTTCCCAACTTTCCTCTTTCCTCACCTCCCTCATTCCCTTCCCCTAACCCCATTCCCAGCCGCCATAGTGGAGACCACCATACCAGCAGTTTAAGACGATGGCTTTTAGTATAGTGGCCGCCACTTCTGGATTCTACTGACTGCTTACCATCAGGCGAGGTGGAGTCACTTTGTTAGATTATAATATAAAAAAAAAATAAAAAAAAGTTAACGGTAGTAGATCCACGCTGGTTTCAGCATGATTGGGCCGGATCGTCCAGGGAAGTACTTACTACCCTCTCATAGAAGATCGACGTAAGAGTAGTAGTATCCGTACTACTGCGTTTCGTTCGGTGAGTGACAGTGCCGGAGGCCCAAATTCCCTCCTTTCCTCTATACTCACCTCCCTCACTCCCTTCCCCTAACCCCATTTCCAGCCGCCATAGTGGAGGCCACCATACCAGCAGTTTAAAACGATGGCTTTTGGTGTGGTGGCCACCACTTCTGGATTCCACTGACTGCTTACCATCAGGCGGGGTGGCGTCACTTTGGTAGGCTAATATAAAAAAAAAGGAAAGAGAAAAAAAAAAGAAAAAGAAGTTACTTACACTCATTAGCTTGCTGCCACTGCGCGTGGTACGCGTCGTTATGCTGATAATGATAATGGGTGCTGTACGGCACGTATAACAGTTGGTGATGACTTCTAATCGGCGGAGGGGATTCAGGTCTTCGGCATCTGGGAGCCGCCCGCACTGGCGATGTTTGTTCGGAACTAGTTTGAGAACTGTAGAGTTCTTGACTGCTATCCGAACAGCTACGAAAAGGCCTAACTTTAATAAATTCGATCTATTGACAATGCATTAATAACGTAACATAAAGTTTCGAAAAGAATATCTCTTCGAAATCTTATTTAGTAGCGTAGTAGTATTTAATAACTTTCAGCTGAGTAGCATTTAAGTATTGTTTTTGTGAAAATATAAACAATTAATTTGTTGTTTCAATTTGAGAGCAGAGGTAATTAAAACTTCGTCAATACAAATGTTGGGAAAACGGTAACCAGTTAATTTTCATTGGTAGAGGTTTTGGTAGTGTAGTTCTTTTATTAGCTTTCGGATTCTTGATGAAGAGACTGAGGTACTGTACTCACTTCCATTTGTAGTAATGCCTTGCTTGCGTTGTATGTATTAAATAAAATATTTTTCTGCCTACGTAGACGTAGTGCTACTACGTAGTATTTGTGTTGGATTCTTGTCGATGGTAAGTTAGTTTCCAACGAATTATACAAAATATTTGTTAGCTAACTATTTGTGCATTGAACTTTTAATACAGTTCTCTCTAAGCTGAATCGTCATACAATGCCAGGAACTACTTTAGTTTATTAATTATGTTTTCAAAAGTAACTAGGTGCACTACGTGTGATGTGATCATTGTATAAAATTCGCATATCAAAAGATAACAGGTTGGAGTTGAAAATAGTCTTAGTGGTTAAGTTTAAAGTGCATGTCTTCTAAATTAATAACTGAAGTTTGGAAGTATAAGTTGACTATTTCAGATAATGCACTGTTATAAATTTGTGTAAAACTTTGGATGAATGTTTTTATTCAGTTAGTCGTAACGACTAAACTTTTGTATTGAGGATTGAAGGAAAACACAATTTATGTCACCCTTGTTATTATTCATCCCGGGAGACCGAAAAACACAGATAAACGTCAATTATTTACAATTTCGTGTTGTCATCTTATGATAATCCGCACACAATTCGAAGCAGCTTGATTTGTTTTATATTTTTAGCAGGCTAGGACAAATTTAGGTTTGCTTTCTTGCTAGAAAGCTTTATTATCCAGGTGTAGTTGTTCACAATAGAGATATTCTTTTCCTTTCAGTAAAATAAATATTTAGATACATAAGACAGATGGAAACAATTAGCAGGTATGATTATGTGACCTTTCCACAGTCTGTGACTTAGCAGTGATGTTTGTAGTAAAGCAATAAAAATAGCTGGTTTCGCACATATCCAACATATTTCCGCCGTCTGTGCCAGGTGATCGTTTCATCTTGTCCGTGGTCGTCCTACACTGTATAGGACGTCCAATAAAATAAACTTTCCGTTTCGTGGTCTCGATTCTAAAAGTTTTCGGATCTGTCGACCTTCTATCCTCTGTTTGACTACTCACCCAACATTTGCGTACAGCGAGCAGTTTCTGTACATGGTCTCCTGTTGCGCCCGTTGTTGGTAGTGTGCATACGTAGCCATGTTCTGTGCGTGAGCGAAACATGCGTCACCGTGTTGTTGTGGCACAGGGGTACCTCCGCACTGACGGGCTGTCACATAGTCCGAAGACTTCGTGGACCTGTAGAATATAAATACACATGGATGACTTTATAAACCTAAACTGAAGAACACGTGGCATAATTGTTTAAAACCAGTGGCAATATCCCAACGAGTAAATTGAAAAATATAAAATAGGTTTTATTTTATAAAATGACAACTCATTTAAACGGACGAGCCCTATAGAAAAAGCGCCGTAAATATTAAAGATCAATTGACTTTAGAATTTTTATTTAACTGGCATGGAATCAAATGAAAAGCACAACGATTTTACATTGCAAATTTAAATATCTCGCATTTTAAATGCCGAAGCGCGTAATGGCTATACGTCAAAGAAAGCGATGCTATTGATAAAATACAGAGTTGACTTTATAACGCGTAAAGTCCATAATGCAACGAGCCATAAATACCTTAAGGGTATTAAAGGCTCATAGACAACATTGTATTAAACGACATGTTTGCCTTCGGGATTCGACGACGAAAGTAATTAACTGTCAAGCAACATGTAACTCAACAAATGTTTCTTAATAGACCATGGTATTGCGATATTCCAACTGTTGTGTAAACTACAATTCAACAGGTGGCCACACTACGAACAGGCTAGTCTGAGGTTGGCTGTCAAATATGTCAAGTCATTAACTTTGTGGTATATCAGACCAATGAGTTCAGGGGTCGTTTTTTTTATTTTCACGGAAGATGGTTGGCATTTAATTTCATCCACATTTTTTATATTTTATCATTGTATTATACCATTAATATCATCAACAAGAATATTATTCTACACTTGACGCTGGCAGAAATAGCTGAAACAATTGTGGGCTCTGTTGCCAAAAAAAAGGAGAAGAAGAAGAAGAGTTCAGGGGTCGTAGCAAACGTAGCGTAGATACGATAAAGTATTGGTATGCTACATAAAGTGCATAATCTTTAATATAAAAATGAATCGCTGAATGTGTTGCTAAACGCAAATCTCGAGAGCAGCTAAACCGATTTCGCTATTTTGTTTTAATAATATTCTTTGAATTACATGAATGGTTCTTACCGAGAGAAAAATTTAAAAATTGCCTAAAGAAAAAAAACACTTTTCTATATTCCTATGTAGCATCACGCTGCTGGCGACGGTAGCAGAGCAGTAAGCAAAGACGCGGGTAAAACCGCGCCGCGGGAAGCTAGTACTGAATAAAATATGATGTGTCAATAAATTTAAGACACCTAAAAACAAAATAAACGACCTACATACTCAATTATATAATAATAATAATAATATTCTACCACATTCACACAGCGCCATCTAGCCCCAAATTAAGCAATTATATTTGCTTGTGTTATGGGTACTAAACAACTGATATACTACTTATATACATTTTTTTTTTGTAAATACATACATATTATAGATAAATTACACCCAGACACAGAACAAACAATCATGCTCATCACACAAAGGTTTGTCCTGGGTGGGAATCGAACCCACGACCTCCGGCTTAGCAGTCAGGGTCACTAACCACTAGACCAACAGGCCAGTCCTAGACCAACAGGCCAGTCGACGAATTACGTTTTACAAATAATTCTCAAAACAAGGACGTCGAAATTCTGAAATTCTAATGCTTTTAGGATTACTAGATCGGATGATTATAAATCTAAAGCCTTGTTTGCTTAGTTTGCTTGTTTACAAAATAAGCTATGTTGTTTGTAAACAACTTATTTTTGTAGTTTAAGAAATAAACTGCTTTGCACATTTATGATGTTCTGTACTATAATGCAAAACAATTTTTCTTCTAGACTGGATCACCTAAGATCATGAAGTCGGATTTAGGTTTTATACAATCATTTCAAAGAAACATATAAATCACAATGGAATACCTGTAAGTACGAGTACATTTACGAGATATTTGCTTACCAGTTAGAATTAGCACTGGCTCTGCTCTGTGGCCGTGAGTTGAGATTCGCTTCAGAGTAGTATGGCCAGGAGTAATTAGAGTTTGTGCGCTGACAGGCGTGAGCAGGCATTTGTGACGGAGTGGTGCCCGGAGATGGCTGCAGCTCGTTCTGCATTTGCTGTAGAATCTCATCTGATGCACCAAGCTGCTGCTTTATGGCAATACCACGCACAGCTGGCCGGCGGTGGAACCCTGTCGTAACGTTTATCACTTAACTGCGCTATATACCTAAGAAGGGCGGTGAACTTTATACATATCAGAGCTTTGATTTGTAGAAGATACAATGTAATATTTTTAACCTGGAAACCATTCGATTCTGTCCATACGTAGGTACACGTAGTAGTGCTAGAGTACCTATCACTAAATATTTTAAACATTTATTATTTGTGCTACTTAAATTGTGGGCATGCTAAAATTTAAAAATAACCTATGTTATTTACGGAAATGCTACTAAAACAATTGGCTATTCGTAAGAATTTGTACCTGTAGATTTCACTAAATACACCTGTACCTTCTAGTATTGTTTATTGAACAATTACGAGGAATCTTAATTAACTGGTAATATTACTTTGCTTTGATTGTTTGTGACAAAAACCGAACAAATCATGTTTTTTTTTCTTACAATTGGCGCGTACTGCACATTCGTGTACTTATATTAATACAACTTCATTTATGTGGAACACATAACATGATCGTTATCATCGAAGTGTCGTGTTGAGTGCAATTGAGCGACTCGTACCTGGCGTGCAGTGGGACTAGATATAAATTCAGTTCATCATTACGTGCTCTGCTTTTGACATCACTTGTTAGTTGTTAACACTAAGTAATTGTTTGTTTACTTAAGACGTCAATAAACGTGGTTTACTTAGTTTTGAGACCGTTATGCATTGTTGTGAACATCAGTCGAAAAGTCAACAGAAGATTGTGTCCAGCTAATACTCGGTCTCGGAAAAGTATGAGTGGTCACACTTGTCAAATTAATAGCAATGCAACGTAACTCCAACATTCGATAAGTTATAAAATTCTCTCTAGCAATACCTTAGAGGACACTAGTTGGTTGTAAAGCGAAAACCTTGGATGTTAAAGATGGAACTCCTGCAATTAGCCTTGATATCGCCAAAGTATTGAACAGAATCTTTTACAAGGTTTGAACACTACGCAGCTGTGGTTCTATATATCGAAGACAAAAGAAAAATTTCTTCGATGTTCGCAAAGAACGCTATGAACAAGTGTAAGTATGCTAAATATCAACACACATGTTTTAACTTATTTTGACAATCTATACATATCTGAATAAAATACAGTAGGTTATAAAATGTTATTGTTATAAATAAGATATTTATTTATTCTTCATGGTTTGTTTTTATTGGCGTATTAGCCAATAAAAAAGTACATAATATAGCTAACAGTTTAGAATTAGTAGAGAAAAACAAAGGGTGGTAACAATTTATAGTTAAGTTACCTATAACTTTTATTTATATTAATATTTGAACTTACCATAGTCATCATGCTCGTCATCACTACTGACGGGTTGTGATTCATGGCTGTAGCGTTGTCTTAATCTTTCTGTTCTTGGCGCGGTAGCCCTGGCGAAGGCAGCTAATCCATCGTCTCCTTCCCCGGCACCTTTGAGTTCAAGAACCATCTATTAAGACTTTCAAAGTTACAGGAACTTGATCCATCATCACCATCATACTATATCATTATTATCCCACTGCAAGGAGAGCATTTTCTCTTAGAGAAGACTTGAACATTGAGTGTTAAGCTTGCTCGACGAGGATTGGTAATTTCAGAATCTAATCAATTTTTTTTTTAATTGGAGTGGATTTATAAGGACGGAATTAGGGATGAAATATTATATGGAAAGATATTTGCTTTTGAAGTTAGCGACTTGAAAATTGAAAAGAGGGGGAAGGGAGGGAGGGTGAAAGAGAAGTGAGGGGTAGAGAAGAAGAAGTGAGGAGAAGTGCGGAGGAAGTGAGGGGGAAGTGAGGGTAAAACGAGAGGGAAGCGAGGGGGTAGTGAGGGGAAAATGAGAGAAAGATGAGAAGGAAGTGAGTGGGAAGTATGGGGCAAGGTAGGGGAAGGGAGATGTAAGTGAGGGGTAAGCAAGGGGGAAATGAGGGAGAAGCCAGGGAAAGGGAGAGTGAAATGACGGGGAAAGGAGAGGGGAGGTAGGGGGAGGGGGAGGGAGGGAAGAAGCGGATTGGGATGAGTGGGGAAGAAGGGAGAGGGGAATAGGGGAAAGTAGTGAAAAGTTTACGGGGGATATCTGTAGGTAGGTGAAAGAGGGTTTGTAGAATGGGAGATTAGAAATATCTATATTTATATAAAAATAAATCCCTATTTCCCTTGGTCACGGCATCACGCGTGAACGACTGGACCGATTCCGTTAATTCTTTTTTTGTTGTGTTTGTTATTATCAGGAGAAGGTTCTGCGAAAAATTTGATAATTATTAAGACAGGACAACGTCTGTCGGGTTCGCTAGTTTTTTTATAAATCCTACTTAATTCCAACATGTAAATTCTTAGGTTAAGAATATTTTTAAAGTTATTGTTCTAGAGAACAAGCTCGCGAAAGTATTTATCAGAACGTTTATAGTATTTTGTCGCCACTGTGTTACTTAAGTAGTTCTCAGACTTGTTAACATAAGACGTAGGTACTTACCTATGTACCTCTGCTCTAGCTGAAAGGGATGCAATTATTTTTTAATTAAATAGCTACCCAGTGCATCCAGTGTATCAAATTCTGCCTTTTTATTTGATGATGTACATAATAGCATTTGTGAGTAATTTTGTGATTGTACTCTCAATTATTGTACGAGTAACTTCCGTACAGCCTAAACGGCTGGTCGTAGCGACTTGAAATTTGGAGTGTGAACTAAGAAAAAGTTTTATTTTATTTATTATTTATTATATTTTATATATTATTTTTGTTTTCGGGTACTAGGTACTATCAAAATAAAAAATACTCTCATTGATGTTTTTGACGGGGGGTGGCTCCAGAAGGGTGAAATTCAAGATAACACGTTAAAAGGAAATTTTTTGTTTATGAGGTTATCATTGTGCAAATTACTATTGGGATACTTAAAATGTTCTTTATAATATTTTTAATAGGGAAGGGTAGTAGGGGTGCAATATTGTATCTAAATTAGATAAAATATTAAATTAGACTTTTTTTTACCGACTTCAAAAAGGAGGAGGTTATCAATTCGGGTCGTATGTTTTTTTTTTGTATGTTTGTTACCTCATATCTCGGTCATTTATGAACCGATTTGAAATTTTTTTATTTTATTTGAGAGGGTATACTCTGAAATTGGACCCATTTTTTTATTATAAGAAATGGTTTAGTGGTTGTATGTTTGTTACAACAGAACTCGGTCATTTATAAACCAATTTTGAAAATTCTTCTTTTATTTGAAAGGGTATACTCTGAAATGAGGTCACATGTTTTTTTTTATAAAGAATGGTTTAGTGGTTTGGCTTCAATTTTATATTTTGTAACAAAACGTATGCCAGAAGTGAAGATGTGTAAAGCAACACTTCGATGTTTTTTGCGACGAATTTTCTGACATTGACATGTCCATGCTACAAGTGCGAAGTGATTTTTTTTCATTTTTTGTTAGAAACGAAGTGGCCCTGGATGAGTAACCATTTGTGTTGTTTCATTTTCAGCGTCTTCATTCTTTAGAAGCAGTAGACTATGGTCATCACTATAATTAGGTAGTCGTTAAGCCAAGTTGGAGGTCTTATGGTCGTGAGAAATTACAACAGCAACGGGCGCCCTTAAACCTGCTTTTACAGCACAACTGTTTATTTATAAGGCGCTCTTATCTGATTTCGTTCGATTTCTTGTATTAAATCTATATTATTCATTCATATATTAATAGATTAATCAAGAAGGTTTTTTTTGCTAGTAGGTAGGTTATTTTTATGAAGGTCATTATGATCCTTCTTGGCTGGCACCGACTCCAAAATAACTAATTAAAACCTATAAATAGTAAAGTATTATAGGTATCAAGGATTGCGTTGAGTCCCCTTTAATGTTCTTTGCTATGAAGTAATTAAAATATTATTTTCTACTTTTTAGTTAAGGATTGAACATGTAGGTGTTGTTTGAAGTCGGTTTTCATTTTTTTCTAAAAATTATTTTATTGTTTTTGAAGTTATAGTTGAGAAAAGTTATATATCAATGCCTACCAAATTAATAATGGTGTCTTAAATATTTTTGACGGAAATGGCTATAAAGGTCAGTGCTGAATAACCATCTTCAGTAATTTTTTTAGCTGCTCCAGATAGAAACACAAAAAATATCGTTAACAATGATATGAAGTGTTTGAGCAGCTATGCCCTGTCCGAAGCGGCTCTTAAAACGATATCCACGCGAGCGAAGCCGTGGGCAAAAGCTAGTTGTATATATATATAGTAATAGAATACTGTAGGTAACAGTTCTAAGAGACAAAGTATCTCTCAACATCAGTTGAACAACGTGCCCAGAAGATTAACTACATTGTCACATTGAATGGAAATAATGCTGTAGTAAGAAATTGTCCGCTCTCTGGACACGCGAAACATCGATCAGTTGTTTTAGATTAAGTATTTGCCTCGCGAATATAGGTACATAAGTAAATTTATGTTAATTTACTATTTACATAAAACATTTAGTTAATTTTGTATAAAGTGTAACAGTGTCATCATCATCACAAAAGTCTGACAAAGTTCACTGCAGGACAGAAAGCAAGAAATTATATATCAGCAATACCTACACGTATTATTGCAAAACAGAGGCCTCTCCCAAAAGGCTGTTTGGTGGTAAGTGGGTTGGTGAACGCAGTAAACTGAAATATGGCTATCACGAAAAGGCAAAAGTGCCGAACTGATCAATTGATGACGAGAACGTTTTGATACTATTTTGATATTCGATTTGGTATATATTCGCAAGATCGTTTAATATGAATCTATGCCCTGAACAAATAGACCCGTAGCGCTAGGTTTTGAGGTTTCAAAAATATTAAAGTTGTTTATTTTTCGCATATAATTTCTTGACCGTTAGCCTAGCCTAAAACATTAGTTTGTGTCATCCTAGGTACTTGCATAGGTAGAAATTTAGGTATTTTGTCTTTTCGCTCAGTATTGGACGAAAAGAAAATTAAAGACAAAAATTTGACTTCCATGATAATAACCAAGTAGTAACTGATGTACATAGGCTTTTTGTGTCATCTCTGCCCAAGGGAATCGTGATATTTAACTAGTACCTAATACGTCACCCAACTAGCTCTAAAAAAATATTAAAATTTGTATTAGAGGTGTTATGTGTTTTTAGAGTTCGGTTATCTGTTATTCAAAATATTTTGTGTCGAATTTATCCACGACATTTATAGATATTTGATTTTTTTATTACAACACTCTGCAAAAGCCACAAAAGAAAATGCAAGTTATTAGAGATTACGTGTTTTTGATTATTATGGTGTAACAAAACCCTATTCATAATTTGTGTTGTTTTTATCCACGAAATCTTAATATTTAAAAAAAACGATTTCTTCGCAAGAAGGGCGATCGCGGGGAAGAGCGCGGGCGCAGGTGGCGGGCGCCCCGGCTAGCCTGACGCGCTGACGGGCGCGTAGAACGTGTTGTTTGTTTACATTCGGTATTCGGTGCAAGCTGCGATAAGTGCGTGCGTTATTCGATTTGATTGACTTATTATGCACGATCTTCAGGTTTGGAAACCTACCTTCTAATAAAGTTCACCTTGGCGGGTGCTTCAAACCGCGGCATCGTTGCATCTAGTCTAAATGGATATAAACCACGCGCCAACACGCGCGCGAGTCAATACCGAGCGATTCGTCTCCGGCGTGAGATCACTAGGGTTGGCACCTTTTTCCGACGGAAATCTAAACTAATCTTATAGAGAAAAAAAAACTTTTTAGTTTGTAATATTTGTAAACGAAAAAAATGTGCATTATTTATTTTCATTTTTGTAAGTGAAAGTAAATAATGCACATTTATTTTCATTAAAAATTATACTTATAATTATACCATTGAACAAGTATTGCAATTATATTTAATGGAGGCGTTTTTTGTGAGATCAAAAAGAGTTTAAATTATTTTTAAGTTTATACGGTGTGGAAAAATAATATAATACATATACTTGCGCAGGCAAAGCCGCTTGCAATAGCTATATATATTTTTGAAAAACAGCAATATTATAGTATTTTCGAGACTTACAAAAAATTTATATACAGTTTTGGATCAATAGTTCTTCAACTTCCAACACATAGCTCGATTCAGTTTTCAAATTATTCCTAGTGCTAGAGGGACACGATGAACATGACACCAGGTACTAAATATAAATAAAAAAAAATTGTGGGTATGCAAAATAATATTTTTGTCGCTAATTCAAATGTTACGCCTTTTCATAGAGTCACTAAGAGAGCCGCTGCTAACAAGCACCTCTCCCTCGCCCTCGTCGCTAAAACGTCAATGTTCCAAGAATTATCAAAAATCATAATTTAACTGACGGAGTAATCGCGTAACAAATATACAAAAGATTAACAGTGTTGCTGTAAAGGCAAGTTTGTAGCCACCCGCTGCTGTTGGAATTTCTCACGATCATGACACCTCTAACTTGGCATGAAGTGATAAAAGTCTACCGCTACTAAAACATGAAGACGCTCAAAATGAAATGCCACAAATAGTCACCCATCCTCGGACACGTTGTTTCTAACAAATAAAGAATTTCGAAAATCAGTTTACAATTGTCAGGACGCATTGGTCAAACACTTTGGTCTTTAGGGTTTGCGGTATGGGCGTTGTAAAAACTTGACGGAGTTTGTGAAATGCTGCCCAACCCAACTGAATCCTCCTGTCGATTTCCCTCTCGAAGTTGTTTTTATATAGTTGTAGTGTTTGTACAAGGTAGACATAGGATTTAACATCTTCGAGAGGTACATCATCAACGATAATCGGTTGTGGCGTAACGTGATCATTGAACATGGTCTTCGTTTTGTTCAAGTTCATCCGCAGACTGATTCGTTGGGAGGACTCATTTAAATCGTTCAGCATAACTTGGAGCTCCTGTGGGGTCTCAGCCATTATGACAATATCATCGGCAAATCTCAGGTGCGAAATGTGTTCCCCGTTTATGTTTATGCCACGTCCTTTCCAGTCTATTGTCTTAAAAGCATCCTCCAATACAGCTGTGAACAGTTTCGGGGATATGACATCCCCCTGTCTCACTCCTTTGTGTAGTTGGATAAGCTTTGTCGGACGACCCTGTACTTGGACGGACATTGTGGCGTTGCTGTATAAACATTTCAGCACACTGATATATCGCCAGTCAACTTTGCAAGGACTCCATGACAGACCAGATCTCGACAGAGTCCAAGGCTTTTTCATAGTCCACGAAGACGAGACAGAGAGGGAGGTTGTATTCCTCTGTCTTTGGTATGATCTGCCTGATAGTGTGGATGTGGTCTATGGTGCCAAATCCTCCGCGAAATCCGGCCTGTTCCGGAGGTTGAAACTCGTCAAGTCTTCTAGTAAGTCGATTCGACGTGATCCTTGAGAACAGCTTATAGACATGGCTCAGGAGTGAGATGGGCCTGTAGTTTTTCAAAGGAGTGTTATCTCCTTTTTTGAAAAAGAATACTACGGTACTCCTGCTCCATGCCCTTGGGGTTCTCCCGCTATGAATTATAGAATGAAATAAGCGTTGGAGCTCTTGCAGCACGGGTTTGCCGCCTGACTTCAAGAGCTCCTTCGTAACACCGTCCTCACCTGGGGCTTTCCCATTTTTCAGCTGTCCAAGGGCCAACTCGATCTCCTCTGGGCTGGTATCTGGCAGTTCATCGGTAAAGTGGCGGGTCAGGGTGGCTCTCAGATCTTGGTGAGATGGCGAAGGTGGTGCGGCGTTAGAGGAGTACAGGTTTCCGTAGAATTCTTCGACTCCAGCGAGAACTTGAGTTTGAGACGTGTGGATTTGTCCATTCTCGGTTTTTATCTGTCTTAAATGGCTTCTGCCAAGCTTTTGTTCGAACACTTTGAGACCTTTATTTCGCTCAATTGTGTTCATAATGCGTTGCATGTTTGAGCGCCTTAGGTCCCTCCGTATTGATTTTTTGATGAGCTTTGACAGAGCCATTCGGTCTGAGGAATGATGTACCATTTTACGTCTCTTATTCATGAGTTTTAAGTCTCAGCTGATAGTCGCAAATCTCGGCCCATACTTTTTCGCTCACGAAACCGTTTGCCCATATCCCTAATGGTTGTAACCACGCTGTCTAGGTCCTTGTCAATGTCCTGTGTGTTTTCAAGTTTCAGGGCATCAAAACTGTTCTTTAGCTCCAACTGAAACTGTTCAGAGCCAGCTATGGTTTGTTGCAGAGTTGGTCTCAATATGGACCTCACCGTGTAGTTTCCCTCAGCTCTGAAGACTATATTTAGGGTGCCCCTTACCAGTCGGTGATCGCTTCCGGTGTTAAACCTGTTGATCACAGAGACATCCCTAAATATGCGCTTTTTGTCCGTCATGATGAAGTCAATTTCATTTTTAGTGATGTTGTCGGGGCTTTGCCAAGTTCATTTTCTTTGGGGTTTCTTTTGAAAGAAAGAATTCATCAGAAATTACTTTAAAGAAAAGATTAATCTATGAATATATGAATGTAAAATAAAGATTTAATAAAAGAAATCGAACGAAACCTAATCTTAACTGCGTATTAATTTTTTTATGTATTTAGACACAACTGTCAACGACGTCTGCTCTCATACGTCTGACTGACCGCGTCCGTCCGCGACTCAGGCACATCCAGCGCATCACGTCCTGCGCTACCAAGCTATCGCGACGCGCCCCTGCCCGTGCGCACTATTGCCACCCCGTGCAGTTCAAGTTTGTTGCAAAGACAAAATTCAAATCCTGTTGGCTGGCACCGATTCCAAAAATAACTGAATATAAATAGTAAATAGTACAGTATTATATAAGTAGGTACCAATAATTTTGCTATATATAATAATATATATATATACACAAGCAAATATAATTGCTTAATTTGGGGCTAGATGGTGCTGTGTGAATGTGGTAGAATATTATTATTATTATTATATTATTATAATATAGTTATTGCAAGCGTCTTTACCCCTACGGATATTTGTACTAATTTTAACATATTTTATAATAGTTCAACACCATATTAACTTCAAAATAATGTAAACGGTTTATTTGGTCTCACAACAAACGCCTATATAATATAATTGCAACACTTTTTCAATGGTATTGCATCATTTATTTTCGTTTACTAATATTTAAATTGATAACTAAAAAGTTATACAAATATAGTATAAAATAAAAACAAAAAATTGAATACAAAGATAGTTAGTTAAAATTTATAACTAAATAGTCACGATAGTAGATTCACGCTGGTTTCAGCATGAATGGACTGGATCGAACGGGGAAGTACTACCCTCTCGTAGAAGATCGACGAAAGAGTAATAGGATCCGTACTATTGTGCCTCCCTTTTTCCTTTTCCCTCTCCCTTCACTGTAGGCAGCAACTTCGCAGTCCCTGGCAGTAGCAATGCTAGGGACTCTAATTCGTCCATGAATGACAGTTACCACTTACCATCACGTGGGCTGTTTGCTCGTCTGCCACTATCAGCAATTCAAAAAAAATTATCTGAAGTTACTTGCTTTATTGTAGTTTTTAGTTTAGATTTCCGTCGGAAGAAGGTGGCAACCCTAGTTGATCTCACGCCAGAAGAGGAGACGACTCGCCCGGTACTGACTCGCGAGCGTGTTAGTGCGTGGTTTATGCGTGGTTTAGATCCATCTAGACGCAACACAAACCGCAGATTGAAACCAATCTCCCGCCATGGTGACCTTTGTTGGAAGGCTGGTTTCCAACCGTGGAGAGACAAACAGTTTTGTGAATAAACACATAGAGTTTGTTTTGAGTCTGGGAGTTTCTTAAATAATAATTTATTGTATGCACTTACTTACATTCTACTAATATTATAAATGCGAAAATTTGTATGTATGGTGTTTGTTTGTTACCACTCAGCGTCTAAGTGGTTGAACCGATTTTGATGAAAAATGGTACGTACATAGGTGCCGGAGACGGACATAGCCCATAGGATACTTTTTATTTTTTATCCCGAAAATTGGTCTGGTGCCTGAGTTACATAATTAAACATAATACCATATATCGCGAGGGCGAAGCCACAGCGAGCAGCTTGTAGTTATAAAAGAAGTATGTATTTGTATTATGCCTTGCTTATTTTGGGACTAGATAGCGTAGTGTAAAAATAAAATATACGTTAATTTTAATTTAATTTATAAAGAACGATTCGCTTAGAAGAAATCGTAGGTACCGAACGAATTTGGTGTGCGTGCGTAGAAGGAGGCAACGCCGCGCCGCCGCGCGTCCTCTTGCGAGCCAGCTTGGACCGCAACCATTATTTTTTTGTGTTGTGTTAATTTATCGTGCATGAAAATGACACAAATTTACAATGTCGATTTTTCATACATTTATGTTATTAAATATGTGAACTCTAATGATTGTAATATTTTTTTGGAGCGTTTGTAGCTTGGAAAAACAAAATAATTAAAAATCTTAAAATTGCATGCTCTAATTGGGCACAAATTTCTTTAATGGGTATATGTAAGTGATCTGAAATAGGAGATAGTTATTTAATCAATTATAATTTTTTTTTAGCACCGTATTTAGATCCTGACCCTATATCAGATTGCACTGGACGAAGATGACACAAATTAGGCTTGCACACTCCGTAGGCTATCCTAGACATGCTCCCATAATTTTTGTTAACTTTAAATTAATTTTGCCAGTTTTGATTTAAATTAAAAGAATTAATCACAAATCATCGAATTGCTCAAAATGCAAATGGCAGATGTGACACAAAACATAATATTAGGCTTCTTATGTATGACTGTATCCACAGGCAAAAAATAAGCAACTTTAAAATTTTTGTAACTTATGACCCCAAAATAGCCTAGCGCTATCGGTCTAAAACTAGAATATAAGAGACAGATATTCTTACCTAAATACCTAAATCTTTGTATATTTATTTTGCATGGATATTGTGAAGACACCAGTGTCTACGAGTACCTAATATGCTTTATAAAATAAACATATTAGCACTGTTCCTATATAATACAAAAGAAATTCTCAAACAATAAAAATAAAGAACTTCGTGATGCTTTTCACTTATATGTTTTTATATCAAGAGCTTTTTTCACTGTAGACTATATAGTCTACAGTGAAAAAAGTTCAACTCGATTGATCCTCATAAAAAGTACTTGATTCATAGTTACTGAAAATATATAGTACTCATTTCTCCGGATGAAAATAGCGCATTAGGGACTGCGATATTTTGCGATATTTTGACAAGGGAGTCAATGTAGGTACGGTTTATTTTTACTATATTTTTCAATTTAGTAAAAAAGGAATTGAATACAAAAAAAGGAATTGAAACAATTTCATTGAAAAACATTCAATATTGCACATTACCAATCTAGACATAAATCATGGAAATATTATTCAATGTTCATTAATTGACGCGCGATGACGCGCCAACGATATAAATAAATTGAACCCCTTTTGATCGAGTTACCTAAAACGCAAGATGCCAAGGAAGGTGTTATACCTAAACATGAAATTTGCCTAAAAAGCCATAAATGAGAGACGCCAATGAAGTAGTATGCCTGAAATGTAAAATTCACTAAATAGCAGATTGCCTAAAGTCGACACCTACAAAGAAAAATGCCTAAGTGGTTAAACGCTACAAAGCAAATTGCCTAAGTGGTTGTAGGTCTACAAAGCATAATGCCTAATTTGTCATATGTCTACAAAGTAAAGTGCCTAAATTTGTGAAAAAATTTCAAATGTTTGCGTGTACCTAAGTAAGCCTTTAGTGCACAGCTGATTATAAGTACCTACATATTTAACATTTTGTAAATATTGATACATTGGACCACATACACTACATTTGGACCTACTTTGAAAATCGAAGATAGAAGTTACCAGTGATTTCCCTTTCTCTCGATTTAGTCAAGAATAACGATTGAAAGGGACAGAGCATCTGACGTTTCGGATTTGGCGTTCGATTTAGTTTTAGCTATCTAGCATTATACGTAAACATATAATGTTTAAACATAATACATAAATATCAAATATATTATTTCTTATGTGCTACAGTCAACAACTTGCATTATTCTATAAAACCGTGTCGTAAAAAGACTATTTGTGAAGTAATTTCTTTCCCGAGACTTGCATGCACATAATAAACTTATAGCTTCTCAGTCATCTTGTATTTCAGGCAAACTGCTTCTAAGTCATCTTGTATTTCACACAAACTGCTTTTGAGTCATCTTGTATTTGAGGCAAACTGCTTTATAGGTAATTAAAATTTAGGCAATCTGCTTCTTAGTCAATTTCACATTTCAGGTATACTGCTTCATCGGCTTCTCTCAATTAGGGCAAACAGCTTTTTAGGCAAATAATATGTTTAGGTATAACGCCTTCAATGGCATCTTGCGTTTAAGGTAACTCGACCAAAAGGGAATTGGACAATGTTCAAATCGTTACATTGCAAGCGTGCGGTTCAATGTAGCTTTCAATGAGGTTGCAATCGCAATCGCATTGCAACTGAATCAATGAAATACTGAATTAATAAAATTGAAAGCCATATTGAACCAAAATCGATATACTATCGGCTTTATGGTCGTTCTAGCCGGCGCAATTGGGAGAGGCCTATGTCCAGCAGTGGACGTCTTTCTTTTTGCTGAGATGACGATGAAAATGGGCTAGAAACTGCTGCGTCGGTAGGGCGAGAATAACAAATAAGTCCTATTACCATGCTGAGTACCAGCTTTCAGTCTTTACGTGGTTGGATGATTCGCTCAGTTACAAAGTAAAAAAGAGTTAAATTGATTCAATATAATGTTTAAATTCAACATAATGAAGCCGCTGGAGATGTACTGACCAAGTAAATATTAGTTTTATTTTCCAACACCAATTTTTTTTTACATTTGGGTACGGAAATTGAAAATGTGTGCAGTCAGAGTTGGCTCGTCCGGTATCAAAGTGCTAGAATAATTTGTTTAGGCACGTACCGCATTCTCCAGGGTGTGTAATAGGCATGTCAACTCTTCAATGAACTAACTTACCTTTCGATACCTTTATATTTGTTTTTTATATCACATACTCGTATGTGATGAATTCTAAGGTGATGGCAAAGTGTAGTTTGTTGGCAGGATAATTAAAGTAGGCTTACACCTATCTATAATAATACGTTTTGCAATAGCGATCCTGTTTATACTATTACATATTACACATAATAATTTGGTCAGATTTGTGTAAAATGAGAGTCATCTTTGGAAGAACTACCTGGCACCTATTTAAAAAAGGTTTTTTAGAAGATTCAATTTTCAACTAGAAACTTAAATTAAATTAGCCATCCGCAGCGCGGTTTCACCAGCGATATGTTAAATCTTTGGTTACTGCTCCGCTTCCGTTGCCAATAGCTTATTGTGATATAGCCTATAATCTTCCTCAAGAACTGGGCTATCAAACGCAAAGAATTATTCAAATCCGATTGGTAGTTAAGAAGATTAGCGCGTTTAAACAAACAAACTCTGCCGCTTCATATAATAGTGTAGATATAGTTACATGATTGCGCCTATGTTTATCTGAAATCCTACTTTAAAGTCGGAGTATCGATAGTAACATAATTCTAAACGTTGAAAGAATTTCGATAGACTCAGTTTCTGAAAGGCTGACCAACGATAAAAAAACTAATCATCCGTTAAATCTCATGTGAAGTGCCAATTGCGTTGTTAAAAGGATTTGGTTGATTTAACAGGTGATTAGTTAATTTTTCGTTGATCAGCCTTTTAGAAACTGGGGATGAGTCTGCCTGATAAATAAATATTTTTTTTACATAAATATCTGTCAGAAACATGTTAGTGTTTTTTAGAGGCCTGGTCTTATAAATCAATAATGTAAAACAACATTTAATCGTTATTTTAACATCATATTATCTCAACAAAATATAATCTTGATTGCCTCAGTTAAGTGACTGTCGTGCAAAAAGTTATTGACTCCCACACGGGACAAAACTTGGTCCATAAACATATTGTTTCGAGTGTGGGCGTTCTTTGTATCTTCTGGTAGACTGGGCTAAATACATCTATAACAATAGTTCCCTAGTGAGTAAATTGTCTGAATCTAATCTAAACTAATTTAGACTATTATATAAAGTGGAAGTGAGAGAGAAGTGGAGTTTGATTGTTTGTTTTAACGCGCTAATCTCTGGTATTACCAGTCGGATTTCATTTCTTTTTGAGCATGATAGCCCAGTTCTTGAGGAAGGATATAGGCTATATAACATCACCCTACAACGACGGGAGCAGTGCATTAAACAAAGACGCGGTTTAAGTTTAACTGACGATGTATGTAACCAATTCAAAGGTTCTATCACCTTTTTAGAAAGCTACAAATATGACGGGTAACAAGGCTATATTTAACTATGTGTAACATAATTACCTATTCAGTCATTTTCAAAATTTCAATATTTTATGTGCCTTTGTAAATCTGAATGATGCAATTTTTTTTTATATTAGCCTACTAAAGTGACTTCACACCGCCTGATGGTAAGCAGTCAGCGGAATCCAGAAGTGATGGTTACCATATCAAAAGCCATCGTCTCAAACTGCTGGCATCGTGGCCTCCACTATGGCGGCTGGGAATGGGGTTAGGGGAAGGTAATGAGGGAGGTGAGGAAAGAGGAAAGGGGAAAATTGGGCCTCCACCGCTCTCACTCACCGAATGAAACGCAGTAGTACGGATACTACTACTACTCTTACGTCGATCTTCTATGAGAGGGTAGTACTTAAATTTATAAACATACGGGTATTAACGCGATCATGCATTAGGTATTTACATACCTTATTTTGCTTGACGTTTCGACTAGGTGACACGATGTCACGGCTCCGTATGTGAAGTAGATTCTAGATCTACCCTCACATTTTTATCTTTCCACGTACTATCACAAAACACACTGTCAGTGTGTTTAGGTCAAGGTATGTAAATACCTAATGCATGATCGCGTTAATTCCCGTATGTTTATAAATTTATATCATGCAACGCGAAAGTTTAAAAGTAAATAGGGTAGTACTTCTCCGGACGATCCGGCCCATTCATGCTGAAACCAGCGTGGATCTACTACCAACTAGACTAGCAATACAACACTATTTCAATATTTTTAACAATATGTTGTGAGATCGAATGAAACTTTTGATAGCAAAGCGAGGATTCAATTTAGATCAAACGTATTACGCTAATTAATACATTAAAGTTATTTTCATTGTTTATCAATCTTGTCACCAAAGATCTTTCTAGTACGTATCATCTGTATGCCGATGACTTGCAGATTTATACCCAGGAAGAGTAGAGAATACTTTAAACCGAGATTTTAAATACTTAAAAAACCCTTCTAAGTGTCAGGCAATTTTTATTGTTAGCTCTCGCATGATAAGTAAGCTTGATGTGTCTCTACCAGCATTGGTGTTTGATGGCTCTGTTATCCCAATCACAGGAGACGACGTCAAAGATCTTGGGTTACTAATTGGCGCTACATTGAGTTGGCAAGCGCAAGCCACAAATGTAAGCCGAAATCACCGGCGCCCTGCGGTCTCTTTATCGGTTAAATAATAGTTAAATTATGTAGGTGTCTTTACCTAATCATTATGTTTGCTTTGTTAACTTTTTGTAGATTGGTTGAACTTTGGTTTTTCTTTCTTTGTGCTATTATTGTTACTAGCGATTCGCCCAAGTTTTTCCAAAATGGGTATCACATAAATCTTTGAAGTACACTTATGTTCTGTACTACAATATGCACGTATAATTACAAATCTGCCAAGACATTGTATAAACGATGGTGTAGACTGTGCCGAATCCGTTACGTCATTTAGAAGAAGTTAGCGGAGAAACGATATAGGAAACCGTGACATTGCTTTATAATTTTAGAGATACTTAGTCGAGATTTTTCGATGAAGTTTTACTTCACTGTATGTTAGTATAACTATATATATTACATTATTAAAAGCGAAAGGTCACTCACTGACTCACTCATCACGAAATCTCAGAAACTACAAGTGCTAGGAGTCTCAAATTTTGCATGGGGATCCCTTTTAGGACGTAGGTGCTCACCAAGATTTTGCGAAATTCAACCACTAAGGGGGTAAAAAGGAGGGGCAAAGTTTGTATGGAACAATGCTATTCCTCCAATCTACTTCAAATTTTGCATAAACATTCTTTAACAAAATTGATGGAAGATGTGTATCGTATTTTATTGAAATTCATCCTTTAATAAGGTTGAAAAGGGGAAAGAAAGTAATTTTAGGAGTGATTTGCTTCGAAGTTGCTATCAATACTCCTTAGTGGTTTTGATTTAAAAATATTTTATTTTAACACATGTTTTAAAAAATTGAAACTCAATCAACCTACGTCATATAATTAAGTTTGCTGTACTAAAAGCCACAATAGACGGAGCTAAAATATATATTAATGTGAATCACAGCAAGGCTTATTACGACATATTTTCTATATATTTTATCCGATAGTATGGAAAATATACCGTGACCCACCTTGCGATGATTTATAATAATATAAATTATAGCTCCGTCTTTTGGGGCCTTTATTGTTGGACATCATTTTCAAAGTGAGATATTGAGAGCTATAATAACACAATCATTGCATCGAATTAGGGAAATCCATCGCTAATACGATGCATTACAGTACCCATTTTTGTTTTGCTACGGCGAGGATGGATACTTCATTTTTATACTCCAGTGCGACCCTAAGACCAAACAACCGCAAAAAATTGGTATCTACTGCAAGTTTTTATTCTTAGTGTATAATGATTAGGAAAGGAGAATATAATCATCTCCTATTTTTTTTTGCAAAAAGTAATCGAGACGAAAGTTTTAGTTATTTTAGGAACAATCAAGCGCAGCTTAGAGCGGACAGTTATATATACTTGCAAGATGCGATGGGGACACAGGACGTTGATGCTGATCAGCTGGGTCAAAAGGTAGTGCTACCTACTTCTTTTAGGGGAGGGGGAGGGACGCTTTACGCTATATAAATGAGAGCGCACAAGTCACTACAGCTAAATTGAGATATTAGCGCGTTCAAAAAAACTAACTATTTCGCTTTATAATATAGATAGTTATAAATAAATATAGATCGTATAAAGATAAGCTAGCCGTGACCACAGTCCATACACTCCATACACACGAGATTTAAAACCAAACCCGCAGTGTGGCCCTCGTTTAGCCTTTAAGCTTACATTTTGTAATAGATTAGAAAGCCGAATCATCGATCCCTCTGCGTACCTATTAAAAAACTGGTAGGTAAATACGCAATTTGTTCAATAAGAATACGTAACACACACACACACACACATATACACTTGCACGCATGTTAACATTAACTTTATTTTTTGTATTAATATGTTTGTTGTTCTTAAACAATAAAAAAATGGCTGACCTAGAGGAACATTTAATCCATCTTCGCGCCCGCTCAATATCTCAGGGAGCCAGGGGTAACTGAAAATCAGCGCTGCCTGATATATATATTTTATTGTATGTCTGGCAGCATCGGCTGAGTTATCACCTTTTGCCATACTTACTGTTAACCTAATTTTAAGGTTCTTATTTAAGTCATATTTACTGTAATTTAGGCAATAAAAAGATTTTTAATTTAATTTATTTTTATTATTACGTAAAATTACTCTTTCAAAATACTAATTCTTATATAAATGATCTCATAATGTCTACAGGCTAGTTAAGCTGAAAATATGAGTCCTAAAAGATAATAATGACACGGCTTTTCTCTTGTAAGAACGGATAATCACGACAGAACAAATCTGATAGCATCTCAACCTCTCGACGTTCAGCTTCCTATTACGAATATATTGGTTAAATAACTGAATAAAGTCTCGTATTTTAGAATTAAAATTTCAAAAAGGTTTAGATTATATCGGCGGAGTGACATCGCACCGTTTTTATTATATCATTTTGAAATGTTCCATGTATTATACCTCACCCTCCCTATGATATGCTATAATCCTTTGTTATAAATGATTAATTTGTGGGATCTCAATATGTTTAAACATGGTATGGGTAATTTTGGCTCAGTACCTCCAGAATAATTAGCAATTCTGTGTTGACTTGGCATTTAAGGCAATATGAATTCTGTGTCTTTCGAATAGGTAAGAAGCGGTTTCTCTGGTAGACTCATAATTAAAGCTGAATACCAAACTTAAAATAACAGAACCGTGTGCTATTATTCATAAACAATGTGATTTCGTATGATAATAATAAAATTATTTTAACAGTTTGCCGTTATTCAGAACATGATATTACGGTCTGGAAAATGCTCGCTAGCGAGTATAATCCTCAGCTTCCAAGCTTTCTGTTCGTTAAATAACTTAGATTAAACTTTTGTTTTTATTTTTTATTATTTTATTGTTAATTGGCATTACTTTTAAAAACATCTAAGGTTTTTTCTAGTATAAAAAATCAATCTAATCAATAGGATATTATACGCTTTTGTCTATCCTTTCGAAGAGAACGTACATAATACTGTGTGATGTGTTATGTTAAATTTTTTAGAAAAATACTAACTTACATACATAAGATACATATTATATACATTACCTGGAGTCCCTGCTACTACATCGGGAGCGGGTGCGTCGTTATGTTCCTGCATGTCCAAGTTGGTAGCTGCAGATCCAGACGTCCTATCTCCCGGAGGCACGTAGTAGAAGCCTTCATGATGAGCAGCGCTCCCAACGCAAGCAGTCAGGGGTGCAAGCGTCGATAGGAACTGCCGTCGCGGCTCCGATTTTGGCTAAGAGAAGAACATTCTCATTATTGTTGTGATAATTTTATATCTCATTACATATACTAAAGTGCATCATGATCAGATGTTAGACAGCCGATATTATAACGCATTGATTTTGCATACAAGCTGGAAGCAACGTTGGTGAGTGGTGACCTACAGTTATCAGAACGTGGCTTCTCCAAATACCTTCTCTAAGAACCCAGTCATAAAAAAAACAATACAACACTACTTAGGCAGAGTTATTAATAAAAGATGTACAATGTGGCAGTACATCAAAAGCCAAGGTAAAGGGCAGATTCCTCACAAAGTCGACCGACGACCTTATAAGGGTGGCAAGCAACCGATGAAAAAGGGGCGGCTTTAGTCTAGCAGTGACCGTCTTGCGGCTAATATGATGGTGTTGATGACAACATCAAAAGTCCATCTGCGAAATTTGCTCATAATGTTGCTAATCATCCAATGTAAAATGAACATGCAAAATGAGCCAGTTTTACAGCTTTTTGTAAAGGGCATATCTTCATTTTCTTTTTAAATAAATTGTGAGCAGGCGAGTCGGACAATCAACACAAAAGAAAAATTAGAAGTTGAAGACAAATGTAGAGTTGACACACTCATTTTAGTCCTAACAGAAATAGAATTTAGTAGCTTCGTTATGGAATGACTATATGAAGTGTAGTAAAATATGAATTCACATAAATATTAGACTATCAGACGACTTGGATATACAAAACAATTTTAAAAATCACGTCGTCTGATATAGGTATCAATTATGACGAGTTCAGTGTGGTGAAATTATCGAAGCGCAGTGTTTAAACGCGCTTAAAATGTAATGTTAAAACAGTAACTGATATCACTGATCATATTCTTCGTAACTAGAACTAACATATTTGGTTCAGATTTAATAGACAACACATGAAACCGCTTTCGCGGTAGATACGTCGTCTGTATTCCGCTTTGTTAGACTCGTTTCTAGTCGATTGATCAACCGTAGACAAACTCACTAAAATAAAATCGTTTGCCTAGTACGACCTATATGATACAACGCAGACTTTCTCAGAGAAAACCAAAATTTCCTATTTGTATTATATTTTTAATCCGGCCTAGTTTCATTCATTCAAAGGTAAAAGACTAAACGGCCTTTGTTATTTTAGAGCTTGACGGATAAGTGTTCATAGAAGCTCAACAAAGAGGTCGTAAAACGAGTCTTTTACTGTAGTCTTCTCGCATATATTTATAGTTTTATCTTGTTTTAGGCTCTAAACCTAAAGATAAGGCATGAGCAGAATCCTTTTGTCCATAAAGTATGCTGATCTTTGTTTTTGTACACACCGCATGGTACCTGAAAATATCTAAACGAAATACTTACTCGTAGTTAGAGGGTAGTTTAATAACAATGGTGTATCACTATTATAATATTTTGTCTGCTTCATTGAGCATAACGAGTTTGTGGGGTTGATTTCCATATAGATAGATAAAACTTCTTGTGACCTATAAAAAATCCTTGACTACCCCCAAGTGTCGACTGTGACCAGTCCTGAGCCGGCCTCACGGATGGTTTGGGCCCAAGTGGGCACACTGTTCAGTAGAACAAGTGTTCTATTGAACAGTTCTAAGGTAGAACAATTAGGCTTTGTTTTTCTCTCTAGTTCGACGTAACAGATGTAACAAAAGAGTAGAACTATTGGGAGTCTTTATTCCCACTTGTACTACCTGTTCCATCGGGTAGAACTAATCAGAGTCCCTATTCCCACTTGTTCTACCTACTTTCTAGAATAACAGACCTAGCGAAACTTTACTTCCAAGTTGTTTTACATAAAAATTTAAACACTATTAAAATATTGGTCTACAAATTAGTCAAATAATAAATAGGTATTCGAGTCGACATAACCGTACCCACTTACATATTTTCATATACCAATTATATTACTAGTGTAGGTCGGCCTAGAACTTGGACTTTGATACTAGTTGGAAGCCATACATACATCCTCAAATTCCATACAGAACATTTATGTATGTTAATTGAATAAATTTCGCACGAAGCCGTGAAAGGGATGAAAGAACAACAACTAAACAATATAAGAAGGTTGTTATATAAACGTAACATTAAAAGTTTTCCATTCAAGGATTCTTTTGCACCTTACGACGTAGCAAATATTTGAGACTGTTCAACGTCTTTATATTTATTAGCTTTCCTAATCATTCCAAAAATATCCTGATACCACTGGGTCATGAGAAGCAAGAGTAAATAAAACTGCTTCTTGACTTTTTTCTAAATCTATGACTGCGCCTTGTGAACGCCGCTAATAACTATGTAGATAATGCTTAATAATAGTTAGTAAACGAAAGTGACGTTACTTTCCTTTTTATCAGAACAACAAACTACTACTACACATAGGTCTCGGGCATAGACGTTTGCCGAGACCTCAACCCAAAGAAATACATAATTATAAAAACCTGCTATACGTTTCTTCACGCCCTAACCGCTGCTGTATCTTTTATATAAGGCCCAAGGTCGCTCTTGCGTGGAGTACTTTCAACGTATTGCATCATTCAGATTTACAAGGCGTAAAATATTGATAGTGTTGAAAATTACTGAAAAAATGTTATGGTAAACATAATAAAATACCTATAGCCTATGTTACTATTGATTTCTAAAGGTGAAACAATTTTTCAAATCGGTAACGTAGGTTTTTACTTAAATCGTTACAAAAAAACATACAAAAATTCATAACTTTTCTCTTTATAATAGTTTAAATACAGCCTCTGAAATGATACGTCGAAAATTCAGTTCAAGTTTAATGAATATTTACTCGGTTGAACAAGCATTTGTTATAGACACTGTTTGTTTTCAAAATTTTGTAAAAATGATTACTGTCAATTTATTTGTTCACTATTCACGTGTGTATTATTACGTTTTAAATAAGCAATATCTGAAACTCTGAGTCGTCTATGAGTCGTCATAGACTGGAATGAGGATGTATCTATCTTTTACCTGTATAATAATGCAAACTCTATCTAATCTGCACATTCGGTTCATCGAAATATCAACCTAAGAAATAAAGGATATCTCTTCCACCCAGAACACACAAAAAGATAAAAGTGGTCAAAAGTATTAAAATTAATTAAAAAAGCGAATAAAATTTGACAAGAGAAGAACAAGAGAACATTTCCTATCTTTGGTTAAATAATAGGTATATATAAGTAGATATATTTATTATAATTATGTAAGTTTATGCATTTATATATTTTAATATATTATGTGTGTATTATTAATATGTAAGTTTATTTGTTTAAATTATGTATACACTAGGTATACAATAATTAATAGATACTATATTTCATTTAATTTCCTTTCTGTCTGTTTGTACACTTCATTTGTTCTTACACTTGATATTTTTCCTCTTCCACTCTGAGGTTTGCTGGAAGAAAGAAAACTCACTTTTGAGTTAAGCTCGCCTTTGTACATGATATTTCTTACCAATTATGTAATATGTTCTATGTGTGTACAATAAAGAATAATAAAGAAAAGAAAGAAAAAAGAATAAATATATCATGCAACGCGAAAGTAAAAAAGAATAAACTCAAAAGCAAACAAAAGTTTTAATACAAAAAATACCTTATTAGGGTTCCTTACTCAAAGGGTAAAACGGGATTCTATTACTTAGACTCCGCTGTCCGTCCGTCTGTATGTCCGCTGTCACCAGGCGGTATCATATGAACTGTGATAATTAGGCAGTTGCAAATTTTCACAGATCATTTAATTTTATTTCTGTTGCCGCTAACCAAAAAAAAACATATACTAAAAACAGAATAAAATAAATATTTGAGGGGGCTCCCATACAAGAGAGACGATTTTTATGTCGTTTATCTTGATACGGAACCCTTCGTGCGTGAGTTCGACTCGCACTTGGCCGGTTTTGTACATAATAATGTTTACACCTGAGCCCTTTAAAAACATGAGGATCGGCATATCTGGTTGCATCATTTGAGTATGTCGTTCACGTGCCTAAAGCTTAGTTCGCACCATGCTAGTATTTTAGTGTAGGTAGTAGCGAGTAATTTAGTAACTAAAATACTCGCTTCTGTGCTTAAAATCTGCTTTACTTGAGTAAAGTTCACAAGTGAGTGGTGTTTTGCATGATGTAGGTACAGTTTACAACGCAATAAAAACTTTCGCGTCATTTAATGAACTCTCTACAGGTTCGGACTTGTTCAGCCTATGAACCAGTGAGCAAGGACACGTGGTGTGAGTGCTACTCGTCCGAAAAATTGGATAAAATGGATCGACTCAACTTAATTACTTACTAACCTACTCGACTAAATTTTTGATTTTCAGACACGTTTAGCTAGTAAATTACTCGTTACTAAACTACGATACTAGCATGGTGCGAACTAGGCTTAAGATCCGCGACGTAAGTGTCAAAGTATTATTGGCAAGTGCAAGTTGCACATGCGTCAGAGTTCAGGCATATTAGCATACTATATATTATAATAGAACGGGATAAGTGCGGGATAAGGCTTACAAACCTGCAATTATTTCCTCAATGACAGAGAACACATGTGGAGAACAGTAGATACCTTGTAGCTTTTTAGAGCAACATTATCTCATACATATATTTTACACTAATATAGGTGGCGAGGCAAACGCACGTAAGGTAACTTATTGTACGTCACTCGATTAGAGCAGTGTTTTGAATTGCATTAAAAATAAGTATCTTTAACGAATCTGATGATACCTCATAAATGTTAAAATCTATTAAGACATTTAGGCTGTAGAGCATGCCAAAGAAATAGACAAACATACTCACATACATACATATATACATACATACATACGCTCGAAAATCATTACCTTCCTTGACTCCGGCAGTCTACCTTAAACAAACTGAAAATAAAGAAACTCACTTTTTTTTCGACGCTATGTACCCTATGTCACTCCCACAATCAATACGAATCTAATGACACCTCATATGTTAAAATTCATCAATAAATTTAGGTTGTAAAGCGTGCCAAAGAAATAGACATACATACATACATACATACGCCCGAAAAACATTACCCTCCTTGACTTCGGCAATCGGGAAAAAATAACAAAGTGTTTGTCACAACACTTAGGGTACGCAAGTATGAAAACATTGGTGTTCCTCAGTCAGTGATGGACTGCCCGTCTTATAAGCCGTGTTGTTAATTTGTTACGAAAGTACCGAGTTCTAGCATAGTAAGCGTAGTTCTGCTAAACAATACCACTCGTTTTAATTGCTTAAGTGGAGGTATTGAAGTAGTATTGAAGAGGTAAGCTGTTTTCACAGCTGAAACTTTGACTTTCGTCGACATTACTTTTTTGGAGTACAAAAGTTGTGTTTGTAAATAGTGCATAAATATTGACCTATTTTATTAACTTAACACTCAAAATTTGCGAGTTCCGACCCAAATTGATGTAACCTACAGCTTCATTAACAGATTATTCAATCGAGTGAACATCAAAAGTTTTAAATAAAACATCTACGCGTACTATGGCCACGTAGCGTCGGTTTATACGCACGCTTCTTGTACGCTTGAATGAAGATCGTGTATAAACAAAGCTAAGCTCTGTTTTACAATATATTAGGCTTACATACCCTCCTAGTACAGCATTATGCAGTTACATAAATATTGACACTTTGTGCATGGTGATTGGATAAACGACAACAATATTTTGAACAAGTTCGATAATTAAACCACCTATATTACGCCCGCTCTACAGTACCTTCAAGTCTTAATGATGATGTCGGTTACGAAATAATCAACCAAATATTTGTCATGGGAGGTAATCGAATTCACTATTAAAGTCAGTATAACCGACTTTAATCGTAAGACTACTCGTGCAGGGGATTTGCAATTTCGTTTGAGAATATTATTATAAAGAGTCGAACATTGAACAAACGATAATACTTAAACGGTAGTAGAAATAAATACCACTGGCGATGTCCTGAGACAGGACGTAGAGGAAATATTGAGGAAATCAAAACTTCCGAGCAGAAATGCCAATACAGGATAGCGTCAAATAATAAAACTTATAAGAGAAAAGAGGGGCGTTATAATGCCTGAGACCATATATTATGGAAAAGGTACAAAATAATGAACAGCACTAGTGATTTTCAGAGGTAAAATGAGTTGGTAAAAGTGCTGACTATAAATGAGCGGTATACAAAGTACGTAGGTACTACTAACAGGCCAGAATATTGCGACGTGAACGAGCTATGGTTTGGATTTCATTTAAAAATTTTAAAGCTAAAACATCTTTATACTATATCATAATTATAAGATACAGAAATTAATCCATCTTAAAAACAATAGTACCCAATAAAATAAAAATAAAAATTTAAAGATCATGAACACCGTCTATTTAATCACTGCAAACTGTTAAGTTTAGTGTCTTTGATAAGATGCGTGTATGGTATGGGTGCTGAGTGAGGAATATGATAACATTAAAAAGTTGGACTTGCGCATGAAGGGTTCCGTATCATTATCTGTAAAAACGACAAAACGTCCTGTCTGTTTTATGGCTGTCCCAGAGGTTCGTGTTGTCACCCACCCGATGTCTTCTGCATCAATAACAGATCTTATATCGCATTTCTAAATGGGATTGTGAAAGCTTGGTCGAATTCAATACAGGTATGCGCGTACTCTGTCAAAAAATTTTCGTACCTTCTCCCTCCCTCTCTTCAGAACATAGCGTACCACTTTAGGATAGTCTCAGTATATATAGGATATATCAGTATCCTGGATATGGACGTCAGAGCCGCGATCTCAATCCAAAGAATTACACCGAGTGCGTCATTAAAATAGCCTCCTGTAAACTCGGAGTCCTTAATAGGGTGAGGCGGTACTTTATGTCCGAGCAACTCTATCTTCTTTACAAAACACAGGTTCGTTCCTGCGTGGAGTACTTCTCTCATCTTTGGGAAAGGTTGCAGTGGCGAGCAGTCCGTATCATCGTAAGCCCAGAGTCCACAAGACCTTTGAGCCTTTACAGCTGCGTAGACACATCGCCTCAAATGGCCGTCATCTATCGCCTTTACCACAGAGAGTATTCTGAAGAGCTCTTTGAACGAATCTCCCTTTTTATCCAGAACGACACGCGCTTGACTGAAGTCCCTTTCACAGTAGAATCTAAAGCGTCTCGAACCAAACGGTTCAACATTTCATTTTTTTATATCCGAACCGTTTCGAGTTTTGCTCAATGAAAGTCTGGAACTCTTTACCAGCGCATGTGTTCCCATCTAATTATGATCCTGTCTATATGTGAGAATATGTCTTTTAAGTGAGGCGTAAAAAAACATCTCAGTAATTTTGGAATGGTATCTTTCACTTCTGGATTCCACTAACTGCTTACCATCAGGCAGAGTCGGCCTGCCTGTCTGTCTGTATTTGCAGGCATGACTCAAAACCCACCAAACAAATTTTTATCAAACTCGCTACAATTATAGGTAATTCTATAAAATAATATAATAATATCTTAATATTATTAGACAACAGGGTAGTTTTAATCGTAGAACACGTGGAACAGCTATGAATGTTAAGCCAGTTATTTTTAATCATGTTACTGAAATAATAATAAAAAAATTCACAGATTTCGAACGACTATCGAGCACATTGAAAATGAATCTACGGTATTCGATATTATTAATATTGTCGCTGACTAAATAAAACTACAACGTTGACTGATAAATATTTAATTTTAGATTAACCTAAGTATCCTCGACATAACGCCTTAGAACAAACGAATTGCAAAATTTCCACATGCGTATCGAAGTTTAATGTGAAAAATATCATTCTGACTTTTTTCAAAAAGGTTAGGCTACAGGGCAAACCCTCTTTATTTAGGCTGAAATTGTAGCTAATTAAATTGTCCAGAGACGATATTCTCAAATTTTTAATATCATTCTTCGTTTCCAAAATATTCTAGCACCAAAATCAAAAATTAGAAAAACATTGTTTTTATTTATGACTTTCTATAATAATTTGTGCACCTTACAGCTCTTGTGAATATTATATGTATATATATATATTTTTTTACTATTGAAGTATTTTATTTAATCTTTCGGTGTTAAGAATATAAAAATAAACTATCGACCCACCCGACTGCGGTTGAGGTAACAAATCTCGCAAATTTAGGAAATTCTCGACTTTGCCTAAATACGCTTAACGACAACGTAAACCAACCTTAGTCATTTGACTTCGAAGGTATTCATATTACACCTAGATCGACAACAGTACAGGTCTTATGCTAGCAAATTGCACAAATTTAAACTAGCCTCTCACTGCTCTCGTTGTCAATATAACCAGCTAATCTGTATATATAAAATCATACATTTACACTACCCTAACTTACTCTCCTCTCTTAACTTCATCACCCTTATGAACCTCGCAATCCCTCCCCAAGATCTTTTGCTTTGCAAGTTTACAAAAATAATACCTCCGTATACAAGCCTGCCCTGTAACCAGAATGTGTGAATTATACAACGATTTGGTGTTTAGACATTCTACTTTAGACATATTTCATGTAAATTTCGTAAGTTCAAAATTGAAATTAGACGGATTCCATGTATTAGCAGTTCCAAATCCGATTAATAAAGGACATAATAATATTTTTGTATAGTCAAAACTAACCTAATATCTGGATCATCTGTGGACACATACGCAGAGCTACAACCTAGCTTTCTATTTTATACTAAATGTGCCTGCGAATACGTTCGCATGGACGTTCGGGCAAGGTTTAATTTTATTATTGTTTGCAATCTTAATAAAATAACAGTGCTCAGAGATTTTAAATAATCACCTGGATAATTAATAAATTATTCTACATCCTTAAAGGAATTGATGTAAAATGTCTAAAACTTGTCGCTGGACTTGATCGGTACTTCTGACATCTCATTTCTAGATGGGGTTTGTGAGATTTTGGTCGACTTTAATGCCAAGAAAACAGATGTATGCGTTTTATGCCATAAAATATTTTATTTCTTCTGACTTTCTACAGAACACAATGTTACCAATGTTTTACTTGATAGGTCCCAGCGCGCGAGCAGATATTCGAATTCTTTACCAAATCATGTGTTCTTCTAAGTTTGATCTTGAGTCTTTTAAGTGGGACGGCGAAAAACATCTTAGTTAAGGCCACTTAGCCAGCAGTTTGAAACGATGACGATGGAATGGCGGCTATAACTTTTAAATCCCTCTACCTGCTTACCATCAAGCAGAGTGGAGTAAATTTGGTAGGCAACTGTACGTCACGGTTTTATTAATATATATGTAAAGTAGATAAAGTTTTGTGCAAGACCACTTTGTCGTGGTTCTGTACCAAATCAGGTTACATTTGTGCGCATTGTCGTTGCTTTCAATTCGGGCTCTATCATTAAATGAAATGTATAAATAATAATACCAGCCTTGTTTTACTGTCCCATTGCCAGGCAAAAGCCTCATCTCATATAGAGAAGGTATGAGCATTAATTACCACGCTTGCTCAAGGCGGATTGGCAGTTTTAGACTTTTAAGTCCAGGTTTTCTCACGATTTTTTCCTTCACCGTCAGTCAGAAATGTCCAAGCTGAACTTAGAAAGTACATATGATTTGAAAAACCACATTGGTACTTGCCCGGATTCGAACCCACTACCTCATGTTTACGAAGCTTATCCACTGGACCATTTCGACCTAATGAAATGTGAAGTGCCACAAACTGTGTACCTCTTAAAACACTATATAATTTTATCAGCAATTAATCCACGTGGTAGGTAAAACAGGCAGACCGCTGAAAATCAACACAACTTTTACCGCTTTACAGTTTGACATAGTAAATTCGTTCTTTATATTAAAGCTTCAATTGCGGAGAACAGCCGAAGTATTATCCACGCTACGAACACAAATCGAATCGAAACAAAACGCTGTTCAGTCTCGAGCATAGGTGTAAACAAAACATTACTAAATGAATGGTCTCGAATCACCAGCAAAATAAAGAACACGAATAGTTTACTTACAACTGTAGACGCAAGTACCAATATTTTAAGTGATTTGGATGTGTAAATTATTTCGCTACCCGCCTCCTCCCCGCACCCGCGCATCGATAACTGGTATACTTACATATCTTTTATTTTAAAAATCGGACGGTTTTCGATTATTTTTTTTAGTCAGTAGGTGTTGCTGACTGTTATAGTGATATTTACCGTATAATACACATTAATATATAATTTTGTGTCAATTTTTGGTATAAACAGTATCCTCTAACCTGGCCAGGAGTATGACCTAGTGTAGCGAGTTTGATAAATATGTTTTCGGTTCTATTATCTAATTTATAAAATTCTCGGGTCACGGTGTTTGTAATTAAACTTCTCTGAAATGGCTCGATCGATTTTCATGAAATTTTGTGTGCATATCGGTTAGGTCTGCGAATCGGACAACATCTATTTTTCATCCCCCTAAATGTTAAATGTTTACTCCTATCCCAAAATTTTTATTTTTATTTTTTGAGAAAATTTTTGTTTTTTATTTTTTTTAAAAAGCATAGAAAAATACATTCAATCCTAAATTTTCTAATTTCTAAAGTCTAATGTAAGTCGAACTGGCCCAGTGGATAAGGCACCCGCTTCGTAAACACGAGATAATGGGTTCGAATCCGGGCAAGTACCAATGTGATTTTTCAAATCATATGTACTTTCTAAGTTTATCTTGGACATTTCTGACTGACGGTGAAGGAAAAACATCGTGAGGAAACCTGGACTTAAATGTCTGAAATTATCAATCCGCCTTGAGCAAGCGTGGTGATTAATGCTCCATACCTTCTCTATATGAGAAGAGGCCTTTGCCCTGCAGTGGGACAGTAAATAGGCTGCTATTATTATGTTCAATCCTTATTTTTTATTTATTAATTAAAAACTTAATTTTTTTTAGCAAGGTTTTTTTTTCTTTCATGACTTAGAATAAAAAAATTCATATTACTCTTAATTTTCACCCTTACACGACCAACCCCTATTTTGCCATCGCAATTTTTTTTAATTCTATCCATAGATCCGTAATATGGCAATCGAATATAAGAAATCTTATTCAGAGTTTATAAATTCAATTTCCTATAATTATGATTTTTTTCTCAATTCAATTTGATCTCCCGCGCTCGCCGGTCGATAACTGATCAACTATCAATCGATCAGTTATCCCCGCCAGGTGTCTACCGTTGTTTATTTAGTTACCACTCATCCAGCAAACATCACGGTGAGGACGAAGCCGGTCCTCCTGTCTTACTCACTATACATTTTTCAGCCTTTTTTTGGGTTTTATTTGTGTATTAATCGTAGCAGTGACTGTTATACGTATTATTTTAATTTTTCTGTGCAACTCTCATGTTAATTTTACTCTTATCGTAAATTTATCAATAATTTCCAATGCAATAATTATTTATTCACAATTTATTAATAACTGATAAAGACAGTTTTAACTTTCAGTTACCTAATTGATAGTAAAAATATGAATAATTATTTTTGATGTTTAGATAGCTATCAAGAATTGTAATTTAAAATATTATATTCGTTAATTTAATAGATGTTAATTTATTAACCTAATTAATGCATACGATCATTGTTTACAACGCTAGTTATTTTTATTGAACTAAAAGAATGTTTCCTAGAAATAATTTACATGGTGAAACAACGTTTGCCGGGTCAGCTAGTAAATAAATACATATCTAGTGTTTGAATAGTCTAAGCTTGAGTAATATATGCACTCGCTTGTAATAAATAAACTCCTGTGATAGTAAATTGACTGGTTTAACATGTCTGTAATAAGGTTCTATACATTGCTAGATTAAACTGATTGATTTCCGTTTGACAAAGCATCTAAAGCACTTGCATTTTTAAGTAATGACATGCCTCTGATTAGTGCACTTACCCACCCTTATTAGATTGAGATACTGTTTATTATCTGGGAGTTCTAACTTAATACACTGTATATACTTATGTATAATTTCTCCGTCTTTCGATATAAAATATAAAACCACGTGGGTGATCCAAGTAAGTACCGCAAAGTAGGCGGCTACAACATTACCTTCGTATTGTTACGAGTAGATGACCTTTATCCAGAAGCATTTAGTTAGAAATAGAACCTATATTATACTAGAAACAATAATAAACGCTTTCGAATACTATGTGACCCTCGAAATGTGTGTCTTATTAGCTTTTATTTTATGTTTCATTTTTACTTTTTAAGAATCATTATATTACGTTAGAATTAAATAAATTCACCTCTTATTGTAGGTACACCGATAAGTCGCTCCGGCACTTGTTATTTTTTACTTACATTTTATATTCTAATTTCTCAGAAATAGGTATTGTATTCTTATGAAGAAATATGTCTTAATTATTTTATAATACGGTAACAACATGATTCGAAATATGGTATTTATATTTAGCAGATAGAATAATTATACCTACATCTAAACTAGAATAGAAAGATTTATTGAATGTTTGTTTGTTTGTGACATTTAACTGAAAATTTACATTCCGATTTTAAAAATTCTTTCACCTTAGATATTAATAAATTGAGCGAGTACATAACATAGATTATATTTTATTATGTTTAAAAAAAATGATAGTCATTTCAGAATTTCAATATTTTAAGCGCCTTTGTAAATCTGAATGATGCAATACGACATTATTGCTATGATATTTTTCGTGGGCGTTTGTTGTGATATCGAATGATACTTTTGATACCAAAGCGAGGGCAAACCTCTGGTTATTTTATAAAGTTACATATACACTATCGAATAAAATTCTATGTGGGGTAGGGTGGTTCGGACGTATCACTTGCAAGCTATGTTCTACCGAGGTCGGTATCAGATGTCACTAGCGTCCATTAGTTCTAGTCAGTTCTTTTCAAATCACTATACTTAAACCTAACTCTCTTTCTACTTACTTAAGTTGCCGAGATCGCTCAAGTACCTACTTCAAAGCGCATTTACGAATGAAAATCTTTATCCTTTGGCAGAATTTATAGAAAATTGCCATGTTTGCAATCTTTTTAAAAGCTACAGGTAATATCAGATTTAAAATGTAACATATTTATAAATTAGAAGTGAAATTTTATGAAACAATCTGATTTAATTGCCAAAACTAAAGAAATTTAGAGAAATTATTGAAATTCTTTAAATCATATTTAAATTAAAAGAAGTTCAGTGTAAACAAATGCTCCTAAGTAAATTTTAAATTAGGCTTCCCCTGCGATTTGAAATTTAATTTAAGATTTCTTTTCAATAAGAAATAGGAGGTGTTCTTGAATTATTATCAAAATTTGAACAATGATTCTTTACGAAGGTGTGTAAGAAATTCACAAAACAATCCCTATCAAAATAACTACACTTATTGATCGACATTATTAAGTTACGGCGAGATTAAATAAAGTTACGCTCGCCACTCATATGCGGGGGCGGAGACAGGCAATAAATGTCAGTTTTATAATTATAACAATGG
Source organism: Parascotia fuliginaria (assembly GCA_963082885.1). Classification (NCBI taxonomy): domain Eukaryota; kingdom Metazoa; phylum Arthropoda; class Insecta; order Lepidoptera; family Erebidae; genus Parascotia; species Parascotia fuliginaria. The sequence continues at coordinate 17,050,514 of OY720170.1, forward strand.
AACCAATTTATTTGTATAGCGAACCAAAATGTAACGTAAATATACGCCGGGCGACGTTCGATGCGAATTTGCGGCTCGTAATTCAGTTTGTTTATTGAGTTATTTACTCGCGAACACGTATTAACACTATAGCGGTATTTTAGGCGTGACCATGTTTGATGACATCAGCTATGGAAGAGAATCTATTCCAGTATTTCATAAATAAACTATTAAAGTCTTTAACTCACTTTCTTAGCAAAAGTACTCTACGAAATAGAACATTGTTACATTAATAAGAAAATTATTGTCTACTAAAATGAGTTTACCTAGAAACGCGAGTTCATTAATTTGATAATTACTTTTGAAGTCCACTAGAGTCCGATAATCTGGAAATCCTATAGGAAAACACTTTGGTCATTATTTGCTTCGTTTAAACTAATGTATATTTGTTTGCAAAATATAGATTGTCTTGTAAATTAGATGAAGAGGTATTGAAAATAGGTCACCGTTATTTACCATTACTGGTGTATCTTAATGATTGTAATTGTAATATCCTGGTAGTACACTCAAATTTATGTATTAGCATATAATTAATATAAATACATTACGCAGCCATTGTTTTATAAACCTACACCTGTAGAATGTGTTAGAGGTTAGTGCTAGTGCTTTGTAGATTTTGAGAAGAACGAACAGCCCATAATAATATGTGAAGATTAAGACGCCGGATGCAAACGATAAAATATTACGATTTTGAATTATTTTGATGTTAAACCCTGTTTGTTCTATAAAATACACTATTATGTCGTAAGACTGTGCACAAGATGAAAGGAAATTTAATAATAATAGATAATTTCAAATATATTTTAAATTGAAAGACGTCTTAAAGTTAGGTAATAAAATTCAGATTCACCGATTCCATTCACCGAAAAATGTAAAGATTAAATAAAGAACGCGAAGTTTGGCCAGTTTTGAAATGGCACAACAAGACATAAAATTATATTATATAGGAATATATATTAATAAAATAAACAACAATCGTCTTTTAAATAGCCTTGAAAACACTATAATATCAATGAACACGAATGTAAAATTTGGGCACTCACATAAATTTATAACATAGAAAGTATCTAGGAGGATGCATTGACTGTGGCCAAAATGTGCTTGAATATAATTTAACTGGCCATTTCTACCATTTAACATTAGCAATAAAAGTTTAATTATACCTTCTGTGGTTCCAAATGCACATCGCCTAGATCCGGTGGTTGCTGGCGTGCAGGTAGGGGTACGGATATCGTGGAAGATGAAGAACTGGAGGAAGCGCTGCCAAATGCTTTCTCGCAGTTCTTATCGATGCTGTTGTACGATTTATCGCTCGACTTGTCGCTGCTACTGGACATCTTATCCATACTTGCGCCCGCTGGCGATGATCTATGGTCCTCGAGCTCGTCTTCCACGTCGCAAGTTAGAAGTCGAATCCGCTCAGCGAGCGATGTTGTCTCTTGCTGCCAACAAAAAGTTTTACAGTAAAGTATTAAAATAATACTGCTATAAGAAGTGGTGGTGGTAGGCCCCGAGGTCTTTTTTTACAATTGTATATTAATAGATTAATCAATTAGGTTATTTTTGATAGTAGGTTATATTTATTAAGGTCATTATGATCCTTCTTGGCAGGCACCCACTCCAAAATAACTGATTATAAATTGTAAACAGTACCTATGTATCATAGTATGTAAATCAACAAAAATCACGATTGATACATATATCAATGATTTGCAATGTTCATTGCTTTGCAATAATTTAAATTATTATTTACTACTTTTTAGTTAAGGATTAAGCATGTATTGTTTTGAGGTCGGCTTTCGTTGTTTTTGTAAAAAAATTGGTAGTGTAATAATGATGATTTTATTATCATGTTAGTTTATTAACATACCTATACTAATATTGTACAATTCTAACAATATTAAATACATACAGGTCAAATTAATAACTTCCTTTTTTTGAAGACCTTTTCGAATAAACCGCATTATTGTTAAAATACATTTTTGTAGGGTTACTTCGGTTGCAAATGCAGTTTAATTTTTCACACAAAAGCTGCATGGCTGATATAAAGGCAACTCTAAAACGCAGTATAATTTAAAATAGCGCAAGCGAGCGTAGATCGAATTACTTGCTGTATGAAAGTTTATGAAACTCCCAACGTATATAACGCCTTCATTGGCATCTTGCGTTTAAAGTAACTCGATCATAAGAGAAAATGACGAAGTTGTGTTGGCTTCTTTATTTCGAGTAAAAATCGGCTTGCGAATACCTTTTGAAAAATTTTATACCTATCTATACTATTATAAATATAATGCGGAAAAGTTAGTTTCTTTGTATATTTGTTTGTTTGAACGCGCTAATCTCTGCAACTACCAGATAGCAAGCTCTGCAACTACCTTCTTTTTGCGTTTTGATAGCCCAGTTTTTGAGAAAGAATATGGGATATAAATAACAACACGGCGGCGGGAGTAGAGCAGTAACCAAAAATGTAAGATCGCGCGGGCGAAACCGCGCTGCGGAAAATAAAATTAAACTTTATGTGACAACGCGCTAGTGATGCTGAACTGAGGTTGCAGGCATTCGTTGCTACGGTAACTGCTTGTAAGGAGGCTGACTGTATTTAGATATTTGGGTTATTCCCAGAGGTATATGATTCCATTGTTTCCAAAAAAAACTGTTTTATACTTTATTTTAAATCAGATCCACGTCATTTTAAATTATAGTTAAAAATGAAAATACCCGAGGTTTTTTATTTTACACTATCATCGATGAGATAAATTCACATTAATAATAAAGATCCTTTTATTTTTCAATATAACACTTGATAAAGACCTTGATAACCTTGATGAAGTTAATACAATAACTTGTCTCTTAAAAGATGTTCTAATAATGTCTTAATTGATTATACTTTCGTGTGAATCAGATATATGAAGATAGTTTTTAACTATTGACTTGAAAATGAGGTTATTTAGTCAACAACGAGGACATCGTCTTTTTGAGCTCAGGATGTATCACTTTCGAGCCGTGCAATGAGACAAAGGATTGTTATCTGAAAGGTACCTATCTAGCTGTCTATCTGCGCAATAGAGCTTTGACTATTCTTTCCTAATTAAGACAACTATAATTAAATAATACGTGTGAACTGTGTTATTGGGAAATAGCTTCAGAGTCCTCTGCTGAAGCTCTGCTCTATTAACAGTGGCGAGCGTAGACAGAGAACTGTATAGACGACGTGATACGTGATAAGCATCCGCACAGAAAATAACAAAGTTATAGCAACAACATATAAAAAAACTAGCGGACACGACAGACGTTGTCCTGTCTTAATTATTATCTAATTTTTCGCGCAGGACCTTCTCCTGACAATAACAAACACAACAAAAAAAAAGAATTAACGGAATCGGTCCAGTCGTTCACGCGTGTTGCCGTGACCAAGGGAAATAGGGATTTATTTTTATATAAATAGATATTTCTAATCTCCCATTCTACAAACCCTCTTTCACCTACCTACAGATATCCCCCGTAAACTTTTCACTACTTTCCCCTATTCCCCTCTCCCTTATTCCCCACTCCTCCCATCCTCCTTCTTCCCCACTCCTCCCATTCCGCTTCTCCCCTCCGTCCCTCTCCAGGGGGAGGAGGGGATCTGGATCTTTCCATATAATATTTTATCTCTAATTTCATCCCTCTAAATCCACCCCACATAAAAAAAATTTTGAGGTTTTTATATTTTAATAGAAGTATTCCAAAACAAAATTTTAAAACTATGAAGAAGTTATATACAATCGTTTTCATCCCTTTTCAGACCACCCTTAACATTTAGGGGGATGAAAAATAGATGTTGTCCGATTCTCAACCCTAGCCGATATGCATACAAAATTTCACGAAAATCAGTCGAGCCGTTTCGGAGAAGTTCAATAACGTACACCGTGACACGAGAATTTTATATATTAGACAAGACAGAGCGATAGTATTTTTTGTCCCTTATCGCTTGCCGGTTTTTCAAGGTGGCTAACTTAACTTCGCCAAGCTAAATTTAACAACTTTTTGTATTTTAATTGTTGAGTTTGTGTTTATGTGGTGTATTGTGTCCGGGTTTTAGAAGTATTTCATGAATATACAAACATATAAAATCATTTATTATAAAGAGGTAATAAATCATGATCCGTTGTAGTGTTTTGGGATGTAAAAGTGACGGTGAAAAATAAATACCAGAATTGTCCTTTCATTTATAAGTTTGTTTTCTTAAATATTATATATAATATATTTAAGCCACAGTCTTATTATTACTAAACTTTCATTCTATAAATAAAAAAATTGTGTTTAGAAAAATATTTAACGATTTGAATAGATTTCTTAAGAAAATTTATTTCTAACCTATTTGCTTTGGTGTTGAATAGTTTTGGGGAAAATATCTCACACTTTTGGGTAATATTAAATACTCATTACCTACTTATTAGTAACTAGCTGTTGCCCGCGACTTCGTTCGCGTGAAAATTCAGATGGGTGCCTCTATGAGAATATTGCCTGTCTGATTTTACGGCAACCGTACATTGTATCAGTAATAAATATCAGTATTATCCGTCTATGGCGAATCCCATTTAAACCCGCTACCTACCGCTAAAACTGATGAACCACTTTGACACAAACTTCGACTCTTATTTGCCCACTTAATAAGGGTAGTTTCTAAATATTAAAAAAAGAGTATTTTCTAGTAATTTGGTAATCCTACTATAAAAACTATAGAAGTTTCATACAAACTTTGTCACCCCTTTATACCCCCTTAGAGGATGGATTTCGCAAAATCCCGTCTAAGTGAGCACCTATATCCTAATAGGAACGATCATGCAAAGTTTGAGATTCCTAGCAATTGTTGTTTCTGAGATTTCGAGTGAGTGACCTTTTGCTTTTATGTATATAGATAGCTTTTGCCGCGGGTTCGCCCGAGTGAATATTGTTTTTTCCAATAGACATTTTAATATTGTTTAAATACTGTTTTCCATAGTATTTCACCTCACCTTCTTCTTCTCCTCTTCACCTCCTTCAGCATCCCTTGCCCCTCCTCGAGCATCTCTTGCCCTTTCCTCCACTTCTCTCTACCTTGCCTCCTCGCTTTCTCCTCTCTTCTCTAGCCCTTCCCCATTTCTTCTCCTTCCTTCCCCTCATTTTCTTCTCCCTTCTTATCACTTCTTATCCCTTTCCCTCCCTTTTCCCTCCATTCGCTCCATTCGAGAACTCCTTCCTTTCCTTGTCCCTTCCCCCTCCCTTCCTCCCCCATCTCCCTCACTTCCCCTTAACTTTCCTCTCACTTCCTCCTCATTTACTCTTCACTTTTCCCTCACTCCTCATCACTTCTTCCTCACTTCCCCCTCACTTACCACTCACTTCCACTCACTTCCCCTCACTTCTAACTTCCCCTTCACTTCTCCCGCACTTCCACCTCACTTCTCCCTCACTCCCCCTAACTTCCCCGTCACTTTCTCCTCACTTCCCTCACTTTCCTCTCACTTTCCTCTCACATTCCCTTCACTTTCTCTTCACTTCTCCCTCGCTTCTCCCTGGCTTTCCCTTGACTCTCCCCTGACTTCTCCCTGACTTTTCGCTCACTATTCCCGTACTTCCTCCTCATTTCCTCATCACTTCCCCTACACTTCCCTCTCACTTTCCTCTCCCTTCCTTCTTTACCTCCCTCCTCCCCCTTCCACCCCCCTCCCTGCAAATTTTAAGTCGCTAACTTCAAAAGCTAAAGATCTTTCCATTGAATATTTTATCCCTAATTTAACCACTCTAAATCCACCCCTGTTTAAATGAAATTAATATATAATAAAGGAAATATTCCAAAACAAAATATCAAAACTGTAAGTTAAAAAATGAAGAAGTTTCATACGATCGTTTTCACCCTTTTCACACACTTAGGGATTAAATTTTAAAAACCCTTTCTTAGGACACCTCTAGATATTAAGACAAACACACCCTCCAAATTTCAAGTCACTACGACCAGCGGTTTAGGCTGTGCGTTGTCTGTCAGTCAGTCAGGACAAACCTTATATATAATATGTACTATGGATGTATGGATTAGACTAATAGACATCGGGGATCAAAGCATACAGGCTGCTAGGAATGCTAACACGTGATAGAGCCACATAAAGCTGACCATGAGAAAAACATCTAATACTTAGATCCAGACCCACAACTTTTAGTGTCTGACCTTGGGCTTTATTAATTGTCATCGCGAAACATAGGCTCACTGGAAACTGGACTCATTGAAAACTAAACGAAAGATTGTTTAGTGAGAGGAATCCGAGAAATAAGAACACTATCAACTATTCCGCGAAGCCTACTCCGAAACATTTCAATCAAATCTTCGGATCCGACCGATGCCCGACCGAAGTTTAGGCCGTGACCCTACTCCGAAGTATTATCGAATTGGCGAGTTTCGGTCGGAGTCACGTGATAACTATCGTGAACGAACAATGAACGAATTAATAGTGTGGTCGGCTACAAAATGTTACATCTTAGTTACGGTTATAGTTTTTTATTCTTTTTTAAATTACTTATGTATCGGTAAAATGTTAAATATTATGATTTGTGTCAAATATGAAATAATTAATGTGTTTATGTGATAAAAATTTATTTTTATCCCATTATAATTATAAAAATGACACATGACTGCCAACTTGCCTTGGCAAAAAAAGATGTGTCAATTTCAGTATTTTGTAAACACAACAAATCGTAAATTACAAGTTTTTATCACCTAAAAACGCTAAGTGTTTTTCTGGCTATTGAGTGGAGTGTGTTCTACGAAATTTGTGTGGACTCTCTCAAACCCGACACACGATTGATATGCATGATGATTTACTTACACCAATGTGTTACTTAAAAGTTTTTTTAACATTATCATGGCTTTATATGAGTTAAAAATTAGTTTCTATTCAGTTAGTGTCAAGAATTTGTTGTCAGTGTTAAGTTTATTTAAATTTAAAATGTCGGCACCAATCTCTGAACAATTAGAGGTGGTCTTCAATTTTCTTGAGGAACATCGTGAGTTGGCTAGGGGCCATCTGTGGAGTGTGGAGGGCAGACTACAATCTCAGTGCTTTTGGGATAATAAGTACAACCCTCAATTCAATGGTTGGTTGTACAAAGACTGTACAGCAATGGCAACGGTAAGTTTAAAAAGAAATTCATTATCTAGTGCAAGCTTAGGCTGTTACATACTATTCCCTATTAATCATTTATGTTCACATAACAATTCTATGTAAGAATTCTATGTAATGAATAGTACTTAAGTTGGTATCACTAAATATATTATTAATAATTATGTTCACATTTTTACAAGTAAGGTGTGTAGGTAATAGGTTGATAAATGTCATTAAAACTAAACAAATTTTAGGAATAAATTTATTGTAACAATATATAATTAAATGTTAGATTACAGTTAAAACAATGTTTTACTAATTATATTAAAAATAGAACATATTACATAAATTCCGTTTTCGTATTTTCAGAACCAACACAACCCTCGGGTACTGGAAACCAGCCAGTTCTGCCAGCTCCTAGTGAACAATGTGCCAATGAACCTACACGGAGACAAAAAAGACAAATTGTCTTCTTTTATTGTTTCATTTTGCCATAAATAAATATTTGCCATAGGATCCATATTATTTTGATAATATTGTGAATGTGTATTACCTAATGGTTTTATAATGTTTATGTTTCTTAAATTAGGTTTCTAACATTATTTTAAAAGAAGTGTGCATTAAATTATTACAATGTTTTGTTAATTATTAAAAATAACTGATTTTTATTATTGTTTAAGACTTTTATAAAATTATGATTTTCCTATGTTTAGTCTTAAGTAATATGAAAATTGACTTAGTTTTTAAATATTACAAATAAATAAGTATTTCAAGTGCAATTATCTAGTAGTGCCTACACTATGTAAGTCTGTACTACTTTCTAGATTAACAACCACTTTTTGAGTTTAGTACAAGGTACTTTGCTGTAGTGTTTTAAGGTTTTAATTTATGTATAAATAAATGTGTTTTAATAACAGTGTTTTACTTACTTAATAACTTTGGTGAGTACTTAGTACACAAGTACTAATAATAGCTAATCAACAAAAGTGTAAAAAGTTAATTTTATATATCATATAGCAAAATATAAATTAATAGGTGGTAGCCTATAATAAATATGTGGTTTACCGGCTGTCTCGGTGTTGTGCATATTGCTACAAAAATAATAAACATGTAAACTGATTAATATTTATTACCTATATAATAAAAGTGTATGCTTGTTTCAGTTGTTTTAAGTTAGATTAATAAAACCAATTTATCACTGAAATGATTAATATTCACTTTACAATATTCTTAGCCGGTTTAACTGCGGTAGGTATAAATCTCCTCATGAGTTTGAAATAAATCCCGACTAAGTATAATTAAAAATAAACTTCACGTCCGAAATCTTATACAAGTCCAATCCCTCTCGCAATGTAGGCCTCCTGACGACGCCGTCTTCTACATTCTAAATGTTCTTTTTCAAGACACGCTCGAAGAATAAAAAACCTTCCTGCCATTGCCAATATCCTATAAAGCTACTTAAAATAAACTTCACTGCCACTATTTAACTAATATTGTATCGAATCTTGCTTCCAAGAATGCTTTCGACGATGAAAAGGTAACTATTTTGTTATCGTGAATTTTGACACTAAACTCCCGAAGAATCGTGTGTCAAATTCAAATCTTCGATCGTGTTTTGCGCGCTCGGAGTAAGCTTCGAGACGAGAAACGTCATTGCTAGTTCAGTCGGCCCGAACTCCGGTACGAATGTATTTCGGAGTAGGAAACGGCCCGATCAATCGACCGAAACTTTGTAAATTGACATTCGGAGTAGGCCTGGTTTAGTTTAAGTCTCTGTTTCTATCAGGTTTCGTAGAAAATTAACAAATGATCGAGGTGATTCTTTAAATTGGCATAACTTTTTTATTTATAAACCGATTGACATGAAACAAACACTACATGTTAAGTGAAGCTTACCACAATGTATTAGTGAAAACCATATCTTAATCGGATAAGCCGTTTCTGACTAATGTCAGAAACGGCTTGTCCTCACGCTAATGCGTGAACAAACGCACAGACAAACAGACAAACAGACAAAAATTGTAACAATCATTGTTTTGGGTTCTATTTGCGTTGATAAAGGTCCCAATAATATTTTTTTCAAATATCTTCCATGTACAGACAGCGATCGGTTACATTTTTATTATATGTATAGATTATGCTGTTATGATTAACGGTTCGATATCGTTCAGATCGGTTTAGCCGTTTAGGCGCTGAGCGGTAACATACATCTACATACACAAACTTTCGCATTTATAATATTAGTAGTATAATAGTATATTATTTTGTCATAAATTTGAGATAAGAAAAATACACATCCGTAAGTACATAAGCTATTTTTCATATATACATCCACCATACGCTAGCTAGCGAGTCTAAAAATACATTAAGGTAATAGATAAAACAATAAATAATAATTATTATTAGGTTTTATCAATATCTTGCGGGTAAATACTAACTAATCTATACACATAGATTTAAGGACGATATTCCTAATACGTGCGTGAGCGGACATAATACGTCATAATATTTATGTGCAAAGTTTGGCGCCACCAAAGAGCATGGGTTAGTTGACTGATTGACATCGACCGCCACTTTCACGAACATAGATAGATACGCATTCACACGAACGTTGATAAATAAGCCCTTTTAGTTTTAGAATGTTTTTTGCAAGGATTTGTTAAATTTCGGTAATTCACTTTTTTGGTAAGAAAACGTCACTATACATAATTAATAATTAGTATTGCGTTTTTAGAATCTTCTAAGTTTAACTCATTCAAGCGGTATGTGCTTTTGAATTGAAGGATCGCAATTGTTATTTTTCTTTATATGATTAATATGTATGTATTTACAAAAAAAAAAGAATATAAATATGTTTATGCGCGTTCTAGAACCCATATCACTTTGGGTCTAGATGGTGATGGTCGTTGTTGTGGTATTATTATTATTATTAAAAGCATTGTGTGAACAAAACAGATCAATAATGATTTCTGGTTTGTTTAAAACACTTATATAAAGTCACATTTTCAGACAACATGCTAAGAATTAGTTATATAAATAATTCTAGGAAATACGTTTACTTCTCGGCGATTTAATTTCGGCTCTTTTGTGCTATATTTCGTCATATTACACGTTTCATCTATATATTTTTCATTAACGAATACGTAATATCCAAGTTGAAGTGTACAAGTTCATATTATTATTATGAATTTCAAATGGTAAAAATAATAGAAATGGTATCTAGAGCATTTTTGATGTCTGTTAATGAAATAACTAATGAAATAATGCAGTTGTTTAGTTGTGCCCTTAGTTGTTTTAAAAGCAAAAAGAAAATCCCACATCACAATTCACAACTACTTTTACGGTATGGTCTACTCTCTACAGTATACTAGGTAGGCACCTATATAACAGTGTTTGATTCACACAGTAGGTGGTAGTCATGCACTACGCTCATGATGACCTAAAATTTATACACAATATATGTATATAAAATACTATAAACGGGATGAAAAGGTTAGTGCTCGTACCGCTTATACCTATATATTTAACAGCAACAACTACGAACAGAGTACGGACCAGACAAAATTTCTAGTGTTGTTGACCTTTCGTCTCTGCGGACTTTATGAGTAACTACACAAGAAGAGAATTATTTGATAAATTAATTTATTTAACAGAAACCTCTTTTAAATAAAATGTCATTTGTAATCTTATTTCTTGTTTTCAATAGAACCTATACAGGGTCTGTCGTAAATAAAGGATGACCCTGAAGTTGGAGGTAGTCCTGGTATTAGGTTATAAGATGATCAGATTTTTGTGTCAGTGTTGCCAACTTTTACACTAGAGTATACTACAAGACTCAAGAGCAGAAGAGAAACCAACAAGAGGCTTCAATGGATTATGTTAGTGGTTCAGAGTTAAGCTGCAGCAGATTTGCAATCTAATTTAATATTTATTGCCTCATTGTTAACTTTGAAAGAGCCGTCTAGCTCTTAAACCTCGGCCTAGTTTGCTGAAAATTATTTTATTGCATGACTGCAATCAGTAAACATTATTAAAGTGAAGGTTAATATTTTTAAAATTATTTTATTTCACGATTTTCAGTGATATACATATATATAGACCTAAATCTCGCTAATGTTTTATTTTTGTACGAACTAAACATTTTGGAATATTGAACCGTATGAAGCAAGCCTGACATGACTGCTGTTAAGGAATTCTCTCGACTGTCTATGGTCACCTGTAATGGCACTTAAAACCCATATGGGTGCAAAGTTCTCATTATTAGAAATGATTTAAGTCCAAACACCAAGTACTTGCTGTAAATCGTTGTCGAGTTCCCTCGACTGTCTTTCGGCTCCATCATCAGATCGACTCCAAACCTTTACTAAATAGTAGTGCCTTAAAATACTTAATGAAAAACGTAACAAATGAACTAGTCTTCAGTACGATTTTCGAAAGTTCCCTTCAATTTCTCTGGGATGCCATCATCAGATCTTGGTTTCCTTATCATGGTACCACACTTGGGATATCTACGAAATTGGTTCATAAACGACGACGTTATCGACGTACACACATAAAAAAAAATAAAAAAAATATATACGGTTGAATTGAGAAACCTCCTCCTTTTTTTAAGTCGGCTAAAAATGAAAGAGAAGCTTTGAAATTGAACCAGGCCAGGTCACGTAGCGTTGGCACCACATGGTAATGAATTACGAAATATAATTGTATATTTCGTAATTCATTAGTACCTACGCCAGCTCTTGCCCGCGGCCACTTCCTTGTATGCCACCTTGTGCGCGTTTTAAGTTACCTCTTTGTAAAATGCCTCCTTCAAAGTCGGTTCTTTACTATGAGCAGAAAATTAAACGAGTATATTCGTATCTCAACGTTATTACGCTGAACATAACTGTTACATATCAAAATTTATTACTACATATAATTATATTAACGATATATATCACACAACGTTAATCTCTCTTGATAACGTGTGAAGGTGAAGTGGATGCCGTGAAACAAGCTGGCGTTGTTCCAAATCTGCTTGACCGACAATCTACTGATTTTTCAGTGGAGCTTTTGTTTTGTTTCCACAATAACATTGATTTTACAGCAATCTTTGCGATACAATGTCATTCGTATAACATTAAACAAGCGGTATGATTGTCAGCAAATTCAGTGCGTTGAAAATGGCAAACACTGCATTGCCTTCAGAAAAAAAAAGTGTCATAGGCTACAATTCTGTGAATCCGCGTTTAAATGTTTGTGATTCTTTCTTTCACATCGGAACAGTGGTGGGTTAGAACGATTTTACGGTAGTTAGAAAAAGGGTTTGAAAGCGGGAATAAGATCTCATTGCCGCGAAATTATCCACTTTCTCTCATTCAATAGGTATTTTTTTTTTATATATAAAAGTACTACCAAAGTGACTCCACCCCGCCTGATTGTAAGCAGTCAGTGGAATCCAGAAGTGGCGGCCCTATACTTAAAGCCATCGTCTTAAACTGCTGGTATGGTGGTCTCCACTATGGCGGCTTAAAATGGGGTTAGGGGAAGGGAATGAGGGAGGTAAGGAAAGAGGAAAGGAGGGCAATTGGGCCTTCGGCGCTCTCACTCACCGAACGAAACGCGTACGGTTACTACTACTCTTAAGTCGATCTTCTATGAGAGGGTAGTACTTCCCCGGACGATCCGGCCCATTCATGCTGAAATCAGCGTGGATCTACTACCGTAAAATAAAGCGTTCAATGTCTGTCTTGCTATTGCTCCATCTGCGCCAAGCCATTACTAATGTAAACAACAGTTGATTGCCGATAGGGATGCGGCATTGCTAATGACGTTAAATGTTACACTATAACTCAGGTGACGGATTTTTCAAAACAAAAAGGTTTAGGCGCATCAGTTCGCGTACCATGCGCCGTAGGCTACTTTAACGCTTTTAGCATTTATTTTAGACGACGGCGCAGGCGCGTAATAAGACACACATGATTGTTTTTGGCAAAAACTAAATTGTTGTCGCAAATATTGGAGTGCTCGAATGAGAAAGTGTTAGAGTTTTTAGAGTTATTTCAAACAGAACTATGCTTATGGAATCAAAAACTACAATCTTATAATAACCGCTTAGAAATTTCCACCTTTGTTTAGTTCTTTGCTTATGTTTTAAATTGCTTAGATGCATATAATAATTTAGCAAGCTCATTGCAGTCATCAATGCAGCTGCTTAAACTCCATCGTGTTTGGGCGCTCGTCCTGAGTGGCATGAACAGTAAACTCGTTATCTCATCATAACTAGCCTTTAACGGCGCAGATACCATAATTTCGCTGCAGGTTTTTTGAGCATTAATTAACGCGAAGTTTACCACATTTATCAACGCTAACGCAGGTGGAGCAGTAGCACAAAAAAAAATCCGCGTGTAGACACTTACCTAAATATTGTGAAAATTATTTATTTATTTATTTATTTATTTTTGGAAAGCTTACAGACTAATAATACATTTTATAGTAGTAAGTATAAAATAACTTAAGTTGCTAATGACAAGCTTCCGCAATTATTTAACCAATTGGTGTTGCAATAACTAAACAATACACGTTTACACGTTTTTGCGTTATTTAGACAACGTTACAGGTACTAGGTATATCGATAATATTCGTGTATTACATTACAATACATATTAATTAGCTAATAATGAACCTTAAATCCATCACATATTATATGTGTATAACGAATTATAAATACTCACTATATTTCACGAGTAGGTTTAGAATCAGTCACAGTCAGAAAACCACTAGTGGACAGTATTGTTGAAGAATATATTATTCGAAATATAAATATATGATAAAGACACAGACAATTCTTTTGTCACAAATTTCCCGCGCCGCGCCGCAGATATTACAAAATAATTAAAAATAAGTATCATCGTGGATAATCCGTTATTTTGAGCCGTGCTCTGCTATGAATTAACGTTTGTCTCACGCGGTGACAGCGTAAAATTTAAGTGTAATATATTAGGTATTTTGTACAAGAAAATGTCGTACCATAAATATATACAAAAGATGCTGTTCATTTCTCATACGTTTTTACGATCTCAACTGTGAGATGTTGGATTTTCAGTCTTTTAAATTTGACGCTCGAACGTATCCTAGCGAGTTATTTTTTTAGTAATAAAACGTACGATGCGTTTGATGATAAGTTTTTATTATAGAAATACCATTTGTTTCTATCTAATCACGAATCACCTTCACAAATCTCAAGTTACACCTACGCAGATATCCCTATTTGAACTTTATACGAAAAAATAAAGCTTTTGAAAATTCTCTTCAAATTATTTGTCAGATTAGTTCATCATTTTAGCATAATTGATTGAAAATACAAAAACAAAAACTAAATTCGTTATACTAATGAAGTCGACTGCGTAGGGAAGTTCTTTGAATAACCGAAAACTTCAGTTGTAGCAAAACAAAGGCTGTCTCCGCTGGTGACATACGATTTCCAGTGTCTCTAACTAGCACTGTGTTAGCAGAAGTGTACATTGTGCTGCAAATTTATTGTTAAAAGGTTTCCATGATACAAGCATCGACGGAATACTAGCAATAGTGCTTATGGAGTTTCTAAATATCATTAATGATAGAAAATTTCATTGATAAAAATATGTGCATTAATGGTAGAGTGTTTGTATAGGTTTTTATTCTTCGCTTATTATTATTCTATGCTTTGCTTATAACCGTACACGTCGAATAAAATGGGCTCAATTCCCTAAGGCATAAAAAAACGTGACTTGTTTATAAACTATTATAAAGCAATCTTCATTTCTTTGCATCTCTTGAGAGAACAAATAGAGTGGTAGGTTATTTTCGTGCCTTCGTAGACAGATCTACATTGACCTATAAGCCGCAGGCTACCCTATTTTAAGATGCAGAATTCACAAAATATGTGCAGTTTTTAAAATATCTATACTATGTGCTGAAGGTTTCTTGATACTGTAAAATAAAATGTTCTAATGCCAAAAATGTGCATAAATTGAGTCGTGGTTTACCACAACTCATTCGTAATAGTTAGGTACCATTATTAATAATGATTGGTGTATATTCTATTAAACTACGCTAACTAGTACTCTAAAACTTAATATCTCTATTGTCGTTGCCTTACATGAATCGAACAAAGAGATAATTGTAAGGATCAAAGCGTATGATTAGATTTAGTTTCAGTTTAAAAAATGTTGGTGTAACTTTTTGACTAATCTTAATTTTGTATATCTGCGTGTCAGTTACCCTCAGCACAAGGACTAACAATTACCACTATAAAGTTCTGAATTTTTTGCTGTTATATAGTGCATAAAGTTCTACGATACACAAATAATATCGACTGCTGTTTGTGGTATTGCTCAATATAACTGGGAATGTTAGTTATCCGATGATTCTTCTTACACAACCTTTAGATTGTAAAGGCATAGAGGTCGAGTAGGTAAGCGTGGAAATTGCTCCAGATATATATATCTCTTCAGCGAGTTGACAACGGTGAATAGGTCGTTACTTCGGAGAATTTGAAGGCAACTCAAGCCGATATAAAACCTGCTTAAGTTTATGGTTGTCTATATTATCTGCTATATATATACTCGTTTTATATATTTTCAGATTTATAGAGATAACTAGGTTTACTACATTTTCATATTTATAGATAGTAATAATGAATAACATCTGCAAAGCTTCAACATTTCAAAGGGGCACAACATTTCATATTTTGAGGTTATTAACTATTCTTCTATAAATATACATATCACATATAATAAATACTAGCTTTTGCCCGCGGCTTCGCTCGCGTGAATGTCTTTTTTTCCAATACACATTTTTTATATTATTTTATTCTGTTTTCCGTACTATTTCTAATCTCCCATTCTACAAACCCTATTTCACCTACCTAAAGATATCCCCCGTAAAAAAATTTACAGTACACAAAAGCAAATTTTCACTACAATAACTTTACCGTTCCCCCTCCCTCTTCTACTCCACTTCTACCATGCCGCTTCTCCTCTCCCTCCCCCCTCCCCTCTCCTTTCGCCGGCTTCTACCTCATTTCCCCCTCGCTTCTCCCTCACTTCCTCTTCATTTCCCCACTCGCTTTCCCCGCGCTTCTCCTTCCCTTTCCCTCCCTTCTCACATACTTCCCCCTCACTTCCCACTCACCTCCCCCTCACCTTATTCTCACCTTTCCCTCACTTTCCTCTCACTACCCCCTCACTTCCCCTTCGCTTCACCCTCAATTTCCCCTCACTTTCGCCGCACTCCCCCCTCCCTTCCCCCTCACTTCTCTCTCGCCCCCCCTCTCTCCCCCTCTTTTTAATTTTCAAGTCGCTAACTTCAAAAGCAAAGATCCTTCCATATAATATTTTATCCCTAATTTCATCCCTCTAAATTCACCCCAATTTAAAAAAAAGTAAGGTTTTTTATTTTAATACAATGATGTTTTCCTAAACAAATATCAAGAAATACTTACGTTTTCGAGGTGGTATGAAAATTAGTAGAGAATAACAGTAATAAATAAAATTTTATTTTTTTATTTATAATTTTAAAAATATTCAAACTGAACACTGCACAATAAAAACACAATACAAAGTATAATATTATGAAAATGATTCACGAAAAATTGTTATAATAGGATTATGTTGAGAATATAAACGAAAATGACGTATGATTATGTTGAGAACATAAACGAAAATGACTTGGAACCAAACAAATACTGTAATTCAGATAAAAATTTGTGAATCCAAATTGTTCTACGATTGTTCCCGAAGATTTTATAATCCAGAAATATAAATACGACGCCATCTGCCGGATACCTGTGCAATTTAGATGCTAAACCGCCATCTATTAGGAATGTATAGAACTAACCGATGAATACACACTAATGTCGTATAATAAACATTCAATTTGCAATAATAAATATTGTGATCAATAATTAAGATAAAACTATTCTTCTTCTAATAAAAATAAATCTAATCTTTTAAGTTGGACCATATTATAAATGGTTACAAAATTTTGTCAAAATCCGTTCAGTAGTTTCGGAGTTTATCGTCAACATACATCGTGACACGAAATTTATATATATATATATATATATATAGATGTAACGGATCGCTGTCTGTACATGGATAAATGAATAATATAAGAATAATAATAAAAGAACGTAGATTGTTAAAATTTTGTCTGTTTATCTGTTTGTCTGTGCGTTTGTTCACGCTAATCTCAGAAACCGCTTATCCGATTGAGACATGGTTTTTTTTTGTTTCACTAATACATTGTAGTAAGCTTCACTTAACATTTAGTGTTTGTTTCATGTCAATCGGTTCATAAATAAAAAAGCTATGCAAATTTAAAGAATCAAGTCGAACAATTGTTAATTTACAATGAAACCTGATAGAAGCAGAGATTTTAACAGTGTGCGGAATAGGTGATAGTGTTTTTATTCCTCGGATATAATTCTCCATTTAGTTTTAAACGAGTCCAGTTTCCAGTGAGCATAGATTTTGCGATGACAATTAATAAAGCAGACACTAAAAGTTGTAGGTGTGGATCTAAATATTAGATGTTTTTCGCACGGTCAGCTTTTGTGGCTATGTCACGTGTTAACAATAATAGCAGCATGTATGCTTTGATCCCCGTATCCAGTAGTAGTTTTTTTTTAATACCCAAACGACGATGCTTATGATCCAAAATAAACCAAAAAGATATTATTTTTTTATTGCCGAAAGTGGCAGCTGAGCAAACAGTCCACGTGATGGTAAGTGGTAACTATCGCTCGTGGAAGGCTCAGAGTCTCTGGCATTGCCCGAAGCCGTTGCCTACCGTGAAGGGAGTGGGGTAGGTGAAGAGATTGAGGGCTGTGAGGAAAAAGGAAAGGGAAAAATTGGGCCTCCGGCGCTCTCACTCACCGAACGTAAAGCTATATTACGCATACTATAACTACTCTTACATCGATCTTCTATGAGAGGGTACTTCCCCGGTCGATCTGGCTCATTCATGCTGAAACCAGCGTGGATCTACTACCGTACAAAACGTAAAGCTGTAAAGTACGTAAAGTGTACCTTACTAATAATATTCCTACTAAATTATAATTGCGAAAGTTAATGTGTGTGTATGTGTGCGTGTGTTTGTTAGCGTTATCATTTAGCTCCTAAACGGCTGAACCGATTGATGAAAATGCTACCTATGTAGATAGATTCGATGCTAGAGACGGACATAGGCTACTTTTTATAGCGAAAAACGGTCTTGTCCCGAGGGAGACAACTCATTTTACACGCGGGCGAAGCCGCGAGGCTTAGCTATAAATACCATAAATACCATGAAGTTTACGATACTCAAAATATCAATCCGTAACATTACGAGCACTGTACACCGGTACGTCTTTATATACTTATATTGAACTAGACGTCCGTCCTCTCTTTGCTTCGGTATCAAAAGGTCTTACAACAAACGCATAATATTATATTCTACCTACACCTATATATATAGACCTACGTCTCCGAAATATTATAGCTATACTGTAAATTTACTTTTGCTGTCTTCTGTGTTGCAAATTTACAAATATTGAAATCCTGAAAATGGCTACAAAATATGTGAAACATAGTAATAACTATATAGCCTATGTCACCCGCTTCATTTATTGATTTCTAGAGGTGAATGATTTTTTAAAACTTACAAACAAACAAAAAGAATGTATCTTTTCTCTTATAGTTTAGATTAAACACAACGCACTGCAAGTGATTGATCGAGTACGACAAGGACGAAGAAGGTCTATGTCATCGGGCTAAGTTGTTACCGGTAAGTAGTTGCATTATTCAGTTACTGTAACTTGAAAATACTGCCTATTCGTTAGCTAAAACTATTCCGCTTTTTTAAATAACAAAGCCTTTATTATTGTCTGTTTTTATTTGACATTTTGGAGGTATAAAACTTACTCACAGAATACATTTTATACCGGACTTATCACTTATAAGAATACAATCACACGGATCACAGTACGTATAGTTTTGTTATAAAAGTTATGCTAAGTTTTATGTTGCCCTTTATAAGTAATAGTTTATATGGCGTAGGTATGTCGAAACTGCTTAAATATAAAAATAGTGTATAACAGTTATACGGGTTGTGGACTATGCAATACAATTTTATCTCACTTATCGTCACAGAAAGTCCAATAGTTATTTAACTAGCTTTCCGCTGCGCGGTTTCACCCGCATTAAGTTACATCTTTGGTTACTGCTCTGTTCCCGTCGCTCATAGCGTGATATTCTATAGCCTATAACCTCCCTCAAGAGCAGGGCTATCAATCGAAAAAAAATATTAATAATAGAATTATTCAAATCCGTCTGGTACTTCCAGAGATTAGCGCGTTCAAACAAACAAACTCTACCGTCTTAAATAATAGCATAGATTAGTTTTATTTGCGAGCAGTTTTATACAACTACGACATTTGATGTGCGGCATGGATAAACATCGTCGTATGGAAACATAAACTTAAAATTTCATAGACGCTGTACGTAGCACATACCTTTGGCTGTTGCTTTTTCCGAGCTTCGCTGCGTAGCAATGAGCATCTTAACGCATTTCTTTCTGCTACGCGACGTACTGCTGCCTCCTCTGTTTTTGGTCGTCCACCAGCATCCCAGGCTCTACGCAAATTTATAAAATCATTGCAAATTGACGCACGTACAGTGTGCAATAGAGGAGTACAATCAATGATATAAAAAACCGAAATATTAAAAAAAGATTTAAATCAAACATTTACTGTCCATCGTTTGTTAGTTTGAGCATTAAATGAAATTCAATACCTCAGCGTTTCCGACGTGACTAACTGCGGTTCGATGGCGGGTGGTGGCGGTCGGCCACTGTTGAACAATTGCTGAACCGCCGAATTGGCTTTCGGTGCGTGAATTGTCAGGATCAACGGTGTTTCGAGCCTGTTGGCAAGATATTTGTACTATAGTCATATATTATAAAACAAAATAGAAAATAGAAAACTTGCCATAATCAAAAACGGAATATAAACTTAACCAATTACAATGTTTGTAAGAAATGCCTCTGCTATATCTCAATGTAAAGATATAAAGTAAAGTTTGCTAATGGTATGCAGTTAAAGATTAAGAAATTGAAGGAATCTGAGTGGTATCCCAGGTTTTTAATTTTCTTAGTAGGTACCTACCTGTTGCTGAATGCTGATTCACTACTGCATCTATAAAAACTTGAAAATTATACTAATGCCGCATTGAGCAAGCGTGGCGCGTGGCGATCAAAGCTCATGTCTTCTCTGTATGATAAGAGACTTTTTTTCTATAGTGAGAATGAAGTGGTAATCATACCATCATCATCTAAATGATGAATGAAATATTTTCACGAAATAAAGAAGTCTAGATTGAATCTCAAATTCTAACTATTTTTGTGTAAAAGTGCTAGCTATGAAGTTCTAATTCAAAATAGAACTTGAAGCAAATAAATAACTTTGTTATGAAAATAGTTACCTATAAATTGATTGCTTTGTGGTTACTATGCATTCATACAATTACTTTAGAGCTGTGTGGCATCTCTGGCTTAGAGTTTAAATATTATCAAATAACTGTATATTTATTTAGCACTTTCGCACGCCTTTTTACAATTTATGATATTCAAGAACATTTGATTTATATTTTTCTACATGATCTAAAATAACCTGCGATTCTTAATATCAACCGTTTAAAATTTGGTCACCGTAGGATTGACTATAGAACTTTTTGAAGTAACGACAATAAATTGGAACAACGAGGTTTATTTCAAGTAAAGATTTATATTTCAGAGCTTAAGTACAGCTCTGAACGTTTTCACTACCGACAGACTGTAAGTAATAATTATGAATTTGTCTCGATCGATACAAAGAAAACATCGCTTGTCCATGGAGACTTGTTTGTTCTAGTCAGTTAAAATAAATATTTATAGCCTGTAATAAATCCGCACTTGAAATTGTTAAAAATAGTGCTATTGAATATATGTAAAAAATAAAAATATGTAAAAACGTTTAAATAATAGTTATCGAACTAACTCGTGAAAATTATAAAATCGAATAACAAACATACAGAGCTAACGGCAAAATAAACTAGACAAATGTTTCTCGATAATTTTGTAGCAGCTTTTGAAAAAATCCCGTTCGTTCAAAATGTAACTATAAAAATCACTACCAGGATTTATCGAACTTTTACAGTCCTACTTCAGTTCAATTTCATTTTGTACGGTATTTAAAGTTCAACGAAAAAGGATAAAGACAATATGTACCTGTGTGTTGTATTCGTACTAAACTCTTTTTGCGTGGCGGTCGACTCGTTATGTGCTTCAGAATTCTGTATTGGTTCAGGAAGTTCTTTCTTTGGTAACGTGTCTTGATCGGATTCTTTGGGTCTTTCCAAAAACCGCACAGAGCGTGGAGTGATGGAACCGTCTTCGTCGCTCGCAGTAGTCGTTGATCGTTGATCATCATTCTATTGTATTAAAAATATGGATTGTATTAACATTTTGTTTGTATAATTAAAATAAGTATATAAAAAGATATCTCTGGCATAAGCCGTTAAACACTTTTTAGATAAATAACTGTGTCTATGCAAATTATAAAAACAAAACAAAATAATTAGTCAGCAAAGGCAAAACCGTACAGATCTACGAAAGTTCCAGCGTAGTAAAATTATTTTAAATCAAAGTACTTATAAAGAACTTGAAAAAGAAAATATCCTGATCAAAATTCACTAGTCAAGTACCTACTCTTATAAATGACAGCAAGTTTCCAGCATTTTATTTTCTTTGACCACTTAATAAGCGATTTGTTCATTTTTGTCGATTCAATGACTGAAAAATAACAATTTTACTGTACTTTGCTGCATTTTATCATTCAATCACACCTGTTCATTGATATCTTTGTCGGTATCCAACGATTTCCATAGCCGCCCTCCTTTTAATATGCCTCCCCTTCGTTGACGCAGCGGGGAGTTCTCGGAAGACAGTCTGCCCTCCGTATCCGCTGTGTCACTCTCTTCGCCTACAACAAAAAACACCATGTTTTTAAACTCTATACATTTTTTTTTATATTTGCTGTAAACACCAAAGTTTTTTACAGGTTTTTTTTCCTTTGCAATTCTTTAACGTTTAAATGGTTGTGAATAATTACAACTATATATAGACTGCGTTTCGTTCGTTTATAAAATCTACTATTATTTTGATGATTAAAGCTTCCTGTGATATAAGAAAATAATTTCAAAACAATACTTGTAACTCTGTAAGGATGCTGTTAAGTTTTAATAATTTTTAAACATTTTGTGACGTTTTTATATTACTAGGTATTTACCTACTAGTGACTCTTCTCTGCTTTTCACGTGGGCATGCTGCTTTTTATGCTTTTTTTCGATATGATTGTATATCGTTGTCGTAATTCTTTCTTTCTTCACCCGCGCGAACCTATATATTTT
Organism: Parascotia fuliginaria; assembly: GCA_963082885.1. Lineage (NCBI taxonomy): Eukaryota > Metazoa > Arthropoda > Insecta > Lepidoptera > Erebidae > Parascotia > Parascotia fuliginaria. The sequence goes on from OY720170.1 coordinate 17,073,117, forward strand.
GTCTCCTTTGGGAACTGGACCGATTTTCGGAATAAAAAGTATGACGGACATAGTATAAACTATGTCCGTCTCCCGCACCGAATCTATCTACATACCAATTTTCATCGAAATTGGTTTAGCGCTGAGTGGTAACAAACAGCACACATACATACATAAATACGCACTAATTTTCGCATTTACAATAGGTATTATGAAGGATAAATTACTATAAATTATGACGCATACCTACTGAAATACAGATTAGGTATGTAGAGACAAAGTAAATAACAAATTAAATATCTATTCTTCATAACTTATGTTTTATAGAGTTATATTCTTCTAGTTTCGATTGCAGTGCTAAACGCCTACAACAAAAGGGTTTTAGGTTTTAGGTTTTAGGCTTCGATCGCTGTTTTAGATGACGTTGACTTTCCTTAGGGATGTGGACGTTTTTGCTGTCTCGTGTTGAACCACAGAACAAAGAATCGTCGCGCGCGCCGTGCCGGGCAACCAGGTACATGCGTCGCTCGCGGCGATTCCCTGCTCTGTGGTTGTACCCGATGTGCGTCAGTGGGCTTCCTCCTGGTTACGTGGGACATAACTTCAAAAGCATGGCATCGTTCGACATTCAATACTGCGTAATTTGTAATTTGTGAAATTTTATAGCAAACAAAAATGTTTTCATGGTAATCTTTGGACGGCTACGGCGTCATAGAAACTAATGAAATCGCGGGTTTGGTCGCGGCATTTTAAGTACGTTTGCGATTTTGATTTATAATTCGATTCGGGTTATCTTTCGATCAAAATGTATATAAGCATGTTGGATCATATATTTGTATGTTTATAGGATAATAACATAAAATTAAAGAATATGATAAAAGTGTCCGTTCACGGTATTGGATGCCAAACGATATGTTAGATGCACGTCTAACAGTTCTAAAGAGAGCTCTTGCTATTTCAAGTTATATAATTTACATAAAATAATTTGTAGAATAATATTACTATTATTTAAATAGCTTACATAAGTAGTTGTGTTTATTTCCTTGTTTGAAAGACGTTGTATTTACATAAAACAGATGTCAACATGTTTATTAACAATTCAACCTACAGTCTTATACAAATTTATACTAATTGGCCGTATTTAATAATACAATAATGACTATTTAAAACGATTATAAAGAAGTGTGTTAAGCGTATATACATACGTATTTAAATATTACTTAGACATTAATACGTAGATTTAAATTAAATATTTAATTATTTTCTAATAGGCACGCAGCTATAGGTACTCTGATAATAATGTTCTGTATACCCTGCGCTCCCTATCGGTCTGATCTCTCCACCAATACCGAAATATTACCGATATATTAACTGGTTACCGATCCGTCAACGTCGCAGTTTGCGGTCGCTGACGACAGTATTTTCTCTACCACACTCTCCTAACGCTCCTTCTTATCTAACTTCTAACTTTCAATATCTTTGCTCAGTCCATGACAGGAACCTACGTTCCGCGAATAATCGTCTTCTTGCTTGTCCTACACATCACTCTGGCTTAGTCCATTCTTCCTTCAATATTCAATCAGTTCTTCTGTGGAACTCGCTCCCTCTCGAAATCAGGATGTGTAATAACCGTAACATTTTTAAAGCTAAGGTGCGACAGTTCTATAGCAGATCATTGGCGGGAGACAGTAGTCAACAGTAGTGCAACAGTTTTATTTTCTATCGATGCATTTGTAATCATATTGTATAGTTATAAATATACATATATATATATAATTGTATATATTTGATATATTATGTATAAATATGTATGTAGGTATGCATATAATGTGTAAGTTTATTTATATTGTAGGTATAATTAAGTTATTTATATTTTAATATAATGTATGTAAGTACTTATATCATATTTATATCCCTTTTTGTGTTGTTTAATTTTCTTATTTCTAATTTTGACACCGGCCCTATTTATCTCTGCATGACCCTAAGGTTGACTGGCAGAAAATGCCTTAGGCATTAAGTCCGCCTTGTGCAAGCTTTTTATTGCAGAAAGTTTAAATAAATAAATAAATAAATATTCATTTACAAAAATAAAATCATATACCTACTTAGTTGCAACCGTGTGCCGGCTTTTGCGGCCCCTTTATAACATTTGCTTTCTACATATCGGTTATTTTGCCTCGTGCGGTATTTTATAGGAATTTCCAAGAAACCAAGTAGGTAAGTGAAACTGTATTTTCTCCGGTGCACTAGCACGATAGGTGGGTATTTATACTGGTGTAAATACCTATTTATGTATCGGAGATAATCTCACCCACATGTACATAACTATAGTCCATTCCAATTCTAATTTCGGACAATGTAAACAATCCTCCATATTGCCATTGTCTATGGTTTCATGAATTTACTAGTGACGGGGAAAAGGATGATAAAAATAAAATTAATGTCGTCATACATAATTGAATAATAAATTTTCATTCTTTTTTTTAACATTTTTAAATAATAATACGTTTACTAATACTCTATTTGCGTAATCGATTAATTCTATTTGATTTGTTATTTTTATTACTCCATAAAAAATACATAAATAAAACTAAATACAAATTTATGTTAAATATGATATTGTATTTTATTGTAACCGTTGACTTATAAACTTTAAGATAATAAGACAAACAATTTACCTAATGTATAAATAAATGTAATTTAAATTAAGCGTTGACCTCTAATTACAACTATTTGACCACGGACTGAAATGGAATACTGGGATACTTTTGAATATTTTCCCGCCTGATAAAAAATTGTGAAATATTGATTATATGGAATTTGTATGTATGTTACGATTTTATTATACTATATTACAATAAAACAAATGAACTCAGACTTGCGAGGGCAAATGACAAAATATTATGTACCTATGATATGTATTGGTTAAACTTATTTCTTCTAATAAATTACAACATTGGTTTTCAAAGACAATATAGAGTACAGAAAAAATAAAACTGTTAATCATTTTGACGTCTTAATTCGACCGCAAAAAGTAATTCGTAATTTTATTAAATAAACTAGATTTGATTATTAATCATTAGTAGAAATAGTTACAAAATGAAGTATATAGTGAACAGAATGTGTATAAACCCATGTGTCATCGTCTACGGAGTTTTTGATAGAAAAATATTGAAAAGACTGTTAGTCAATGATATTCTATTTAACAGATATGTTATACACTCACAAAACAACAGAAAAAAGTGTTCCGCACAGTACCCGTTGCACACATAGACCTTTTTCATTCATTTCACATTTCACTACATGTCAAAATGATAGAAAAGGATGACTTGAGAAAACAAATATGAAAAAAAGTGACAGCTAGTGTTGTCAATTGCGTATGAATTTGAACAAACATTACTCTAGTTACCAATCACTGCATGCTGTATCATAGACTAACAAATATAACGCGAGAGAAGGTACAAAATTTGTACCGCAGTTTCTACCTATAACAACTACTAAAGGTAGAAAAATAAAACATGTGAAAGAAAATAAATATTTATTTACAGAAAAATTAAAACATTTTTAATAAAAACTGTGATAGGCATAATTACAAGCTTTTTTATACGTAACTATATTTATAACGGGTGGAATCATGAAACTCAATTTTCGGCCGATTGAACTGAAACTTTTAACACATCTTATGGTCTGTTGACAATGCAATTATATATAATTAATATTATTTAAATCTAAAATAGCGAACCTAATATGGGTTACACATAACCCTCCTTTTGGGCTTTACTGGTGTTGGGTTAAACTAGAAATAGCTTTATTTTATGATTTTTGATAATCTGGTAAGTTTCAAATTTTTTACACACACTTATTTATTTCTAATTAAGTATATGCATTTTTACATAAAACAAAATTATGAAACAATATACAAGGTTAGAAAAAAGGAAAACCGAACTGCGAAGAACGATGACTTTTCTGCCTACGATTTTCGCATCTGTATTTTTATTCTATGTCCGGGATGCACGCGTCCTTGTCACACGCACCACAAAAATGTATTTTCCATTTCTTTCTTTTTTCTAACCTCCAAATATTCGAATTATTAGGAAAATAATTGAAATATGTTATTAAATCAAAGAGTATTGCGTACTTACATATGCCATGAGATTCCTTGTGTTTTATTTAATTTTGTATCATAATTGGTGCACTTACGGAACACACAAGATGGCATTTTTAAATTTGAAAATTGCATCAATAGTGTACCTACTCGTTACTGTGCGTAACGCAGACTAAAGACAATACGTCCCAATTAGGACGTTTTCAGGTCTTCACGATTACGCGTTCATAACATATCTGTTAAATAGAATATCATTGCTGTTAGTTTACATTGTCCGAAAATGGATTTGGTCGATACTGTAACTAAATCGTGGCTGCTGACTTAAGGTGGTACGCACCTGTGGTACGCACCGTTTTAATTTGTTCGCTTAACTACGTTTTTTTTTTTTTTTTTTTTTATTGCCTATAGTGGCAGACGAGCCAACAGCCCACCTGATGGTAAGTGGAAACTGTCGCTCATAGACTTCTGCAATGCCAGGGCTCTGCGAAGCCGCTGCCTACCGTGATATTAATGCTCTCTTTAAACCTCGTTTGAAGAAGGACATGTCATAGCGCTCGGGAAACACCGCAGCTGGTAGTTCGTTCCAGAGCCTGCACGTACGTGGGAGAAATGAACGCTGAAAACGAACCGTGCTAGACGAGATCGTGTCCAGGTAGTATGGATGAACTTTGCTGCGATGTCGAGTGGTGCGATGATAGAAAGGAGACGATGGCACCAAGTCAAACAGTTCCTCAGAGCACTCCCCGTTGAACATACGATAGAGCACGCATAGAGAGCCAAAGTCCCTTCGCTGCTCCAGTGACTCCAATTTGTCTGTGAGATTGGGATCATCGACGATTCGAACAGCTCGCCGTTGGAGGGAGTCAAGTGGGTCGAGCTGGTATTTGGGGGCTCCTGCCCACAGGTGAGAACAGTACTCCACGTGCGGTCGGACTTGTGCTTTGTTTAGCACAAGCCGTTGAGATGACGTAAAGTACCGTCTGGCTCTGTTCAGGACGCCCAGCTTTTTGCTCGCCAGTTTGGCTTTGTCTTCCAAATGACTCCCAAATTGGACCTTGCTGGATATTTGAACGCCGAGGATCCCAATGTCATCGGAGATACGGAAACTCCTTGGAACTGAGGCGCCATAACAAAAGGGTCCTTCTTCGCAGTGAACGCGCATACTTGTGTCTTCGTGGGGTTGAAATGAACTAAGTTCTTCTCACCCCATTCGAGAGCCCGCCCGAGAGAGCCTTCAACTTCAGACACAAGTTGTAACCGTTTCTCATGCACGGAGCTCCGAGGGACATTCTGTTGGCTAGTGTACCGCGCGTCACCCGTGCTGTCATCTGCATAGCAATGCATGTTCTCAATGGTTAACATGTCATTGATATGCAGAATAAACAGCGTTGGGGAAAGCACTTGAGCCTTGTGGTACGCCAGCATTAACCATCATGGTATGCTTGCTCCGAAGCACCATCAACAACGACCCTAATGCTCCGACCATCCAGGAAGCTGGCGATCCATCTGCAGAGTCCCTCGGGGATTCCATAGGATGGTAGCTTCGATAGAAGTGCTTTGTGCCAGACCCTGTCAAACGCCTTGGCAATATCAAGGCTGACAGCCAGAGCTTCACCCTTGCCCTCCAAGGCTTCTGCCCAACGGTGTGTGAGGTACACGAGAAGATCACCAGCTGACCGACCGTTACGGAAACCGTACTGGCGGTCGCTTATCAGCTGGTGCTTCTCAAGGTACCTCAGGAGTTGGGAGTTGATAACTCGTTCCAGAACCTTGGACAGCAAGGATGTTATCGCTATCGGTCTGTAGTTTGACGGGTCCGACCGGTCACCCTTTTTAGGGATCGAGTGGACGTTAGCTACCTTCCACGAAGATGGAACCCTATTAGCGGTATATGAGAGACGATAAAGGCGCGTTAAAACGGGAGTCAACTCAGGGGCGCACGTCTTCAGAACCACTGCGGGGACGCCATCTGGTCCACTCGACTTGTTGACATCTAGGAGCCTGAGCTCTCGCCTGACCGCGCGTTGAGTGATGCGGATTTCCGGCATTGAGCTTTCACACCGCGAGATGTTGGGTGGTGTGACTCCCCCGTCGTCTAGAGTCGAGATCGAGGCAAAGAATTGGCCTAAGCCTTTTCCTTTGCACTATGGACCAGTATGTCGTCTTGTTTGCGCAGTGGCGGGAGATTGGACGAGCAGAAGTTGCCTTGGGCAGCCTTGGCGAGAGACCAGAATGCACGGCTCCCTGAAGGATAGCTTTCTAGCCTCTCGCCAATTCTGGCAACGTGTTCTGCTTTGGCCTCAGCGATAACCTTCTTGTTGAATCTGGAAGCGGCATTGAACTTACGCTTCTCTTCCTTGACCCGCGGGTCCTGGCGTTGCCTAGCACTGTTCCAGGCCCTATATGCGGACTGCTTAAGGTGCGTCGCCTGCCTGCAGGTTTTGTTAAACCAGGGGCGACTGCGACCGCCGACCGGGATTTTTGCGTTGGGGATGAATAATTCCATCCCCTGAAGCACCGTATCGGTAATGCAGTCCGCACATGTGTCGGGATTTCCGGAGGAGAAGCAAAGCCGCTTCCATGGGTAGGACGCGAAAAATTCACGAAGCCCATCCCAATCTGCTGAGCTATATCGCCAGACTCTGCGAGACCCGGTTGCCGAAGAGCGATCGGGTCTCACAACAGGGGCTTTACTACGGATAAGGCAGTGGTCAGATGATCCGAGTGGAGCATCGACCACTACCCCATAGCCGTTTGGGTGAGTAGTCAGCAGAAGATCCAACAAAGAAGGTTCATGACCCTCTACGTCTGGAATGCGGGTGGGCTGCATTACCAGTTGAGAGAGGCCATAGGCCGAGGCCATATTGAAGACAGTTCTGCCCGGGAGGTCAGTGGTCCGGGACCCCAGCCATTCTTTATGGTGAACGTTGAAATCACCTAGGACCACCACCTCCGCAGACGGATGCTGTTCCAATATTTGGTCAATCCCCCCTTGGACGTTCTCGGTTATTTGGGTGACTCCCATATCACTGGCCGGAGACCTGTAAAGGCACGAGTAGATTCGGGTAAGACCCCCATGGTCTACCCGCAGCCATAATAATGATAGGTCCCGGCGTTCGAGGGCCCGAAGGCGGCGACAGCAGATATCACCCCGTACGAAAACGCACACCCCAGCCTTCCGGTGGAAAGCATGTTCCAGCTCGTAGCCGGGGTATTTAAGGTACGATATATCGTCCGGGGTACATATCTGCGTCTCCGTTAAAAAGAGCAAGGCAGGCCGCGCCGACTCAAGGTGTTGATGGACGGCGTCGAGATTACTGTGAAGACCCCTGATATTGCAGAAATCCATTGTAAATGTGGATTTGGTGTCCGCCGTAGATACGTTGCTCTTTCTCTTTCTTGTGGCCATGGTTTGTAGAGAGAGTGGGGGTGAGGTGTAATTTGGGAGGCGAAGTCAAGGTGATACCCTAAGAAAGAGCGGTGTGTTGGACTCGACCAATCCGGGAGTTGAGTGAAAAGCTGACGCGGGGCACGGAAGGGCCCCCGATGCCCCCCCGCTCACAACCGCCGGGATCCACTCCGGTCTCCCATTCCGGCACAACGGCTATGAGACGGGATTTTCGCCAGCTTTTCGACGTTTGTTTGTTCCAGATGACTAACTAGGCTTAGAGTCAATAATGACGACTTCACGAATTCTTGACATTGGAGCGCACAGCCACGGTAATACTATATACAGTAATCCATCTTCATACAAACGGACAAAGCGCGAGCTATGCCTACGCGCCTCGGTCTCGGTATGCGCTCAGTGTGCAGACAGTCGCGACTGTGCCGCGGTGACGAACGGACGGTGTGTTATTTTTTTAACAATAAGTGCGCGATTTTTTTACTAAAAATAAGTTCAAGTACATATTTAATATGAAGAGTAGGATATATTGTGCTGTTTTTAGTTGCATGAATTCGTCAATAACGCATCCAGAGATAACTTTTTTTAGATTACCTGGAAACTTTGAAAGGTAAGACTATAAAATAATTTTATTTACTAGTAGGTAGGTACATAATGTGTGTCTTTTTAATGGATAAGCATTTCCTTTTATCTACCGAAAAAAAAGATGTCTGGATTAATAAATAAAGTGAATAGAGTAATTTTTTTTGTTAGTTTTTATAATTAAAGTAAAGACGTGGTATTTTATTATTAATAAAAGTTGTTTATTGTACTGTGTGTATGGATAATACAAGAAAAAATAAATTTCCAATCAAAAAACAACACGCACTTTTATTGAACACTTCCTATTAAATTTACAAAGCATTTTATTTGTTTATATAAAAAAGTATATTTACAATCACAAAACTAAATGGAAACACAAAGTAGGCAAATGTAATTAAAGTGCTGGAGGCGGGCAGCCCTATCGCATGTTTACGTACCGCGCGGCTGTAGGCATTTATTTATAAAATACGGCCGAGTCACAATACTGATAGATAGTATTACCGTGGCACAGAGCACGGGAAAAGACAGAAAGCGCCGCCCATTTGCTCAAGGTCGTTGACGATATTAAATCGGAGAAACTTTACCTGCCTATCTACTTTCGAATAAAAATAATATAGGTGACTTTCCCGATTGCCGTTAAATTTAAAACTAATATTACATTTTTACGATTAAAAATTTTCAAAAATAATCCTGCACACTATAATTACACATTCAGAAGCAATACACGAGCCGAGCAAATGTATTTGACTGAAAATAATTAATAATTTAAAGCGCAATGATAACGTTTCACTGTTTACTCATGAAAGCGAGGAGGGGAAGTGGATTTGAAGCACTGGAAACTACGACCACAGAGTACATTTTACACAACGACTCAAATGCAGAAACACTTTTATCTTGATGGTGTTGTTCCACTATTTATAAGAAAAGATGAATATAAGAAATTGAGAGTGGTAATTTTAATAGTATACACCCACAGTAGACAACACGAAGAGCAGCTAGGCAGCTTGATGACAAAAGAGTTGTTGAACGCGCGCCCTTGCATTTTACAAGATTGGAATGATCTAAGCTCTTTACACCTCTAAGAGTCCTCAACTTCAGACAAGTTGTGAGTGTTGTGACCGTCGCTCTGGGACAGTGAACCGAGGAACACTAAGGATACAAGAATCTAAAACGTGGACCTTTACTGCTATCATTTAAGAAGTTGCCAATGTACAGACAGTTTCCCATGAATTTCATAGTAACATAATTACTTTTAGCATAACAGTTAGGAGTGTATAGTTGCTTGTTCAATATAATATTAATATGACGATTAAGCCAAGTGAAGGCATTTTGTGATCATTCGACTACACGCACTCGAAATATGCATGAGTCACGCAAAATTTATTTTAGCAAACCCACAGTACCTGCATAAAATATTCACATGTTTAGCAAATAATGGGTTATACTATATATACTTCACGAAATATAAAAAATACTCTATAAACAAAGTTTATTTCTTCAATATACGAGGCGTCTTTACAAACACATTCAAGTATGAACTTTCTTCACTACACTGATTATATCCGCTCGATATAAATTTAACGGTAGAATTTTCATACGTAGGTTATAAGTAGAACTGCTATAAACATGAAGCGGTGTACAACTGACCTAATTTGAATTGGGGCAGTAATGTAAAACATTTTATTTCTCGAGTATCTCTGCACACGGGTGGCATTGTCAGCTTCAGGTTTTCGTCATTGCTTTGGATGGCAGTGACAAGAAAAGATTCATGTTTTTGTCCGACTGACACAGTCAAGGAGGGTAATGTTTTTCGGGCGTATGTATGTATGTATGTATGTAAGTATGTATGCATGTATGTATATATATATATGTATGTATATCTATTTCTTTGGCACGCTTTACAGCCTAAATGGCTTGATGGATTTTAACATATGAGGTGTCATTAGATTTGTATTGATTGTAGGAGGGACATAGGGTATATAAATTTTCAATGTAGCCTCAGCACGAGAAAAGAAATGGGTTTCTTTCTTTTCACTTTGTTTAAGGCAGGCGGGCTTTTCGTTTTTTAATAATATATATTGCTTGTTAGCATTACTGGGCAAATCACTCAGAACAGTTGGCAACGAAAATGATTTACTGCATTTTATATACTTAATATTTAATTAAATTGATATTAATGTAATATTAATATTTGAAAGAAGCGCCAACTTTTTGCTGTTAATATTAGGTACAAGGAAATATTGTTCAATTTTATATAGACCTATAATTATTTTCGATAATTTCGTATTTTTATTTTACTTAGAGTGCTTCTAAAGTCTAGCAGCAATTAAAGTTGACAAATTATACAACAAATTTTATTTAGTTTTATTTATAATTAAGAACTAAGAATAAACATTTTTGCTATCTTCAATTTTCAACAGGTTTAACTTGACTCCACTTTACATTTTCAATGCATCAAACTTATGTTGTTTGGGTTCGTTTAGGTGATAAGCTTTCCCATTGTGAAACTGTAGTATAAGCTCCAATAACTTTTAAAAGTTTTAAAAGCTTTATGAATATAGACGTGGATGGATATATTTACCCAAATTTCTACATAATAGATACGTACTTTTATATCGCTATATGCAAAAAGGTAGTAAAACCAGATACGTCAGCGATTATTTTCATCTTAAGATAATTGCCATATTTAAGATTTACGTCGTGTATTTTGTTTTTCTTTAAGATACTATATTATCTACCAGACTCCGGGTGATAAACGCACGAGTTTGATTTTAGCCGATTTTGACAACCAGCCTCATAATTTCTAAAATGAAACATTTATATGCTCTTTTTTATTTTATGTTTAAAATAATTTTTAACAAAAAACTAACAGCAAAGAAACTAAAAAGTAAAAAAATAATTTATGTAGCACAAAGTGATTCGTATTTTGATTTAGTTAATCAGAAATAATTAAATAAGTATTTTATGATTTTGAAGTTTTGGCACCAACTACAATAAATGTAAATACAATAAGAACCTTACTACAATAGCAAATTAAGATAACACCATATACTATGTGCTATATAAATTAATTTTTTACTTTTTAGTTTCTTTTCTGTTAGAAGTCGGTTTTCTTTTTGTTAAAAAATATATTATTCTACAATTTTTATGATGGGTGGACCTAAATCTTACTTAGGTATAATTTTTATACACACTAAACATTTTGGCATAAAGAACCGTACGAAGTAAGTCCACATGACTGCTGTTGAGGAATTCCCTCGACTGCCTTTGTGCTCCATCATCAGATCGACTCCAAGCCTTCACTAAATAGTAGTGCCATAAAATAATTGAAGAAAACATAACAAATGCACTAGCCGACAGTACGATTTTCGAAAGTTCTCCTTGATTTTTTTTGTTTCCTTATTATGGTACCACCCTTGGGATATCTCCTTTCCAACAAAAATAGAATCATCAAAATTGGTTCATAAACGACAAATTTATTCACGAATACACATAAAAAATATATATACGGTCGAATTGAAAAATCTTCTCCTTTTTTTTAAAGTCGGTTAAGAATCATACATACGTAATGAATGTTCGTGATTCTACATTGGCCAGAAAACTTTCAGGATCGATATGAGTCGATTATTATAACTCGATTCCTTCTGGCTTAGCTTTGAGATAAATTACAACGACAAGTGTCTATTAATTTTTTTTTTTAGTTTTAGTTAGTAACCTACCAAAGTGACTCCACCCCGCCTGATGGTAAGCAGTCAGTGGAATCCAGTCCAATTCAATTAATAAAAAATATAATCTATCTTCAATGGTATATTTAACTAAAATAACTTCAAAACATAAAAACACCTTACTATCTTGTCTTTCTACTCTGGTAATAATAAACTAAAATAAAATAAAAAAAAATTAAAAACGCTTTCCCATTGGCGCCAAATTATCAAATTGCTGTGAAATAAGCCGCAGGAATTGAGAGGAATCCATACTATAGCAAATCTTACGTTCCAGGTAACTAAGTACATAGTTAAATTACGCGCAATGTAGGTGGAGTTTAACTCGGTATTTGCCGACTTACTTATAAAGTTCATTACAAATTTTAAACTTAAACGTAAAGCAATAATTGTTTGTTTTTGTTTTAATTCAGTAAAAAAAAGTATCTCGAAATTATAGTTTGTATAAGCTAGCGTTTGTGTAACGTGTACTGTAAAAGAGTGAACGTAATAAATTTTGTTTAGTAACTAGCTTAGCGTTTATAGACTATAATATTATTAAAGTAACAAGTAGAAAGTAATTTAGTGAAGATAGTCAGATATTAATCTACATACAAAGTGCGCTTGAGCAACGCTCCTTCATGCATGAACACGATATCTTGGAGTTATTGGAAAATATTGGGAATACCTACTAGGTACGAGCGCAGCGCGAGTGCCGTCCGCAGACACGTAAGTTGAAAACATGATTTTTTATTTGTATAGATATTGTGTTGTTTTTATTGTCATTTGATAGGTCTATGTCTAAAATGGATAGGGCAAAATAAATTGTTTAAATAGTGTAATCCATTTAGAAGTTATTAGGAATTTGCGATAGTGAAAATTGTGAAATGTAAGATTTTATTATGTTTTGTTCTGTACTTAAACTTTTTTATTGTAATAGTATGTTTTATGTTTTGTTTAATATTGTAGCATAAGCTTTCTGCTTTGCGGGCTATTACTGCGGGTTTGGACTAGTTTAGAGTAGTCCCCTCAGTTGACGTCCTTAGCGTGACGGGCGCCGAGCTTAGAGCGTAGTATGAAAAGTGATTCTGATTTCTATGTGTCTACGACGCTAGTAGCATTAGTTTGTTGCCTGATTTATTAATTATCTCAGAAAAGACGATTCCCAAAGTTAATTTTGGAAAACAAAAAACATGTACTTAATTTAGATCGGCCGTGATCGCCTGAATATGACAATAAATTTTAAAAGAAATTATGGATTTATTAAACATTTTAATATCTCTCTTTACAATAAATAATAATTAATATCTATTAAAATATAGAAATACACCATAGGTACATCGCACTTCAAGCTAAGCAATTCTTGCCCCGGCTTCCCTTTGATAAAAAGTCACCCTTCGACACTGGTGGATTCATCAATTTTAACAACAGGTACAGGCGCACTTGTTTATTATACGAGTACTTTTTACTAATAAATATAAGAATAATAATAAACAATGAAACTTCTTACGTATTTACAATTCCAAACGCAGTTTTATTATTACTGCTTAAGGTGACAAACTCCAAACTTTTGCTGTAACGTCAAGGCTAAATCGTAAAACCTTGTTGTTTATGTGTTTCCTCTATATATTGTTGCACATCATATCAATTTCATCAAAGGCAAGCAATAAATTTAGTTTTATAGTGTAGGTAGGTGCACAAGGCTGTCCTTGTAAAGCGATAGTAAGCGACTCGACACCGAAACATTTAATATCCTGCGGGATTTCTCTTAAATACCTATTTCGTTAAGACTTCATTTCCTTACATAATTTAACGCAAAAGTTCTACTTTTATAATACAAGGTAGTTTAAATCGGCATCCGTTGATAGTATTATACACAGTAGCGGCTTTACCAGAAGGCTGAGAAGGCTGGAGCCTAGGGCGGCAGATTTTAAGGGGCGGCAAATGTGTCCTAATTTTTATTTTGTAGGTTTTAGCAACAGTTTCGAATCATCACTATATAGTATAAAACAAAGTCACTTCTCGTTGTCTGTCTATCTGTCTGTTCCTTTGTATGCTTAGATCTTTAAAACTACGCAACGGATTTTGATGCGGTTTTTTTTGAATAGATAGAGTGATTCAACAACTTACATTATTCTATGGAACCGTGTCGTAAAGAGTCCGGGGCTGTGGTCCAACTGCTATGTCCAACTAGTTGGACCATGGGTTTACTAGGGGCAGTTGTCCAACTTTCAAAATAGTTATACAACTGCACCTTTTAAGAGTTCCGTGGTCCAGTTTATTTAAAAAACAACTTGCCATCTCTAAAAACCTCAACTGCTTCTTTATGTGTGTATGGTACCAACTGGTTTACAGTTATATTAAACAGAGCACCAGTGCCCCGGACTCGTCGTAAAAAGACTACTTGTTAAGTAATTTCTTTCCTGAGAATTCACTCTGTTATCAAAACGCTGTAACTATGCACATATATTAAACTTATAGCTTCTCAGTCATCTTGTATTTCAGGCAAACTGCTTCTCAGTCATCTTGTATTTCAGGCAAACTGCTTTATAGATAATTTAAATTTAGGCAATCTGCTTTTCAGTCAATTTCACATTTCAGGCATACTGCTTCATAGGCTTCTCTCATTTAGGGTAAATAGCTTGTTAGGCAAATTTTATGTTTAGGTACCTATATCGCCATTATTGACATCTTGCGTTTAAGGTAACTCAATCAAAGGGAAAATTAAAAAGTGGAAATTTCCCAGTAGATAAGGCACCCGCTACGAGAATACGAGGTAGTGCGTTCGAATTCGGGCAAGTACCATTGTGATTTTTCAAATCATATGTACTTTCTAAGTTTATCTTGGACATTTCTGACTGACGGTGAAGGAAAACATCGTGAGGAAACCTGGACTTAAAAGTCTGAAATTGCCAATCCGCCTTGAGCAAGTGTGGTGATTAATGCTCATGCCTTCTCTATATGAAAAGAGGCCTTTGCCTTGATGTTTTTGCAGATGCATTTTAATGATTTATTTACAAATGTACAGTTTTTAGATTTCTTCCTATACTTGTAGTATAACACGGTATTACTTGCCAAATTTCATAGTTCTAGGTCAACGGAAATGAATTTTGAATTCTTTGAGAGTATCGAAATATACGTTTTTTTGCGGCATAAACGGGTGTATCTTTTTTTACGTTAACTAAGGACTTTGATTTTGTTCACAGCTTCAAGTGACTGTAGGTCTGAGTTTTAATTTCAACTCGATACCTCCACGCGTACCCGAGTTAAAGGGTCTTGACAGACAGACGGACAGACAACAAAGTGATCTTAGGATTCCGTTTTTACTTTTGTAGGTACGATGGGGTATCGAATTGCAGAGGTCAGTAAGGGCGGCAAAATTTAAATAGCCTACGGGCGGCAAATATGTAAAGCCGCCACTGATTATACATAATTTTAATGTTGAATTAGGTTTGCTATTACTTTAAGCCACTTCCAAACCCATTGTATAAAGATTTGCTGTCTTCACCAATCGTAAACGAATTTTAATAAAAAAAATTTTATTAAATCTTTATTTTGGTAAAAAGATAATGTCTTTTGAATATTTTTTTAGGGTTTGTTGTCTGTCCGTCTGTCTGTCAAGACCCTTTATCTCGGGAACGCGTGGAGAGGTATCGAATTGAAATTGAAACTATCTACTCAGGTCTATAGTCTCTTAAAGCTGTGAAAATCAAACTCGTAAGTTAACGTAAAAAAGATACGTCCATTTATACCACAAAAAATGTGAAGATAGATAGTTTTAATTTTAATTTAACAAAAAATTTATATTAGTTTTGATACAAAGTGTCAAAAAGCCTATGATAAGTTTATCTAGACATTAAGTTCTCATATTAAATATACAGTAAAAGTACATAATCAACAAACAAGCATTAGTGAACACAACAAAATAACACTAATAACTAGGAACAAAAAGTAGGTAGCTCAATTTTAAGGAATCCGATCCGCGCGTCCATGCATAGGGAATAAAAATCTTACTTTATTTGTGCGGTAAATAAATTTAGTAACAACAACTATTTTCGGCACTCTCAAGGGAATCAAAATTTATAGAGTTATTTTAGTTGACCTAGAGCTATGAAATATATAGGAAAAGGAAAGAAAGGAAAAGAATCTGAAAACTATAACCGTGAGTTAACCGTGGCCGTGTCATGTCGTCTAAAAGGCTTCTTTGGCACAAGCTTAAACTTCTATAAGTTTTCGATTTTTGACGAAAAATAAAAAAAGCATCTTTTCTTTTTTATAAATATAGGTAAGTAGGTACCTAATAATTTTAGAGTATGTAGTACCTAGAAGTTTTCACTGTTATGCATACATGCTTATTTAATTTTTTTTTTTAATTAAACTTAAACCTAATTAGGTATCTACCTATCCATTTAAGTGTTTTGTACCATATAGTATTATATATATATTACATATTACGTTACATTAACAACAAACGATACATTATAAATTAGTGCATAGATAGGTACCTACTTATTATTATACATTAGTAGCGTGAATATTCAAAATCTTTTTACCTACTTATTAGAACTATGTGTCAGGTGGATCATGTAAAAGATACATTTGAGTAAACCGGGCGCTGCGAACGGACACTGTAAGTGTATACCTACATTTTAACACGTATAACGTTTGGTTGATTGCTGTTTATGGGTCACTTAACCACGATGTCTAATCAATATTGCTGCAGAATGCATAAATACATACATTCATATACGAAAACAGCTGCAAGGTTAATATTTCTCGCCTGATTGTTGTAGGCAATTTAAACATAGATTATAAAACCAATCTCCAAAATGAAATTTCATAATATTTTTCAATTTCATTAATTTATCTTCTGCATCTAGCATATAACCCTTAATAAACACTAGCACTACAAAAAACTTTGAGTTTCAATGCGATACTATTCATTCTTTTTTCAGTCAGTAGTCACCACTTACAAATCTGGATTAAATTTAATATTTATGTAAATAAAAACCGATTTTTGATATTTACATAATTTTTTTTATTATGCGCCTACAAATTTGTTCAGAACCCTCAGAACTTGCACTTGTTCGGGTTTTTGTTTTGTATAGTTATTTTCTTAATATTATGTAATACAGTTTTTCCTGTTCAGTAGTAGTACTATTAAAGTAGTATTTAAGTTTTGGCATAATAATAACACTGCTTACTTGATTTAGTCTTTTTTAACCAAATTTAAAAAAGGAGGAGGCTTTGTAATCGACTTTGAAAACAGAGAAGGTTTCTAAATTCGACCGTATAAATATATTTTTTTATATGTATTTATTATTGTAATGTATAATTAGAAAATCTATAATTTGTAATTTAATTATAATGATATTGTAAATTCTATTTAATGTAATGAATTAAGTATTAGTTTAATTTATGTTCTATGTTAATTATTGTAATTGGTTTTAAGTAACCGATAGATAGATAGATAGATAACTAATGATAAGAAAATCAGGATCTAATGATCGCATCCCAGAGAAATCGAGGGAAACGTTTGAAAATCGTAGTGGCGAATAGTGAAAATGAAAATAAAAAAATATTAATGGAATTCAAAATTGTGCATCTGTTATTTTTTTTATTAAGTATTTTTAGGCACTACTATTTAGTGACGGTTTAGAGTATATCTGATGATAAAGCCGCACTTCTCTCTCTAATCGATCTTTTTCTCTTTCCTTCTACTACTCTTTGTAAATTCTCTATTTTAATATAATAACTTAGTAACTGTTAAATAGACAGTTTTTCGTCTTATCAACGTAACAAAGGTAACATTTTGTTTTGACAATCACAGTATAATATAAATTATTACATTTCAAATCATACCTGAAACACTCTTACACTCTTACTCTTGTATTAAAGCGTGTACCTAAAATATAATATAAACCGTCCAAATTAAGAGTAGAAATAAAATAATTACGACGTTAGTTTAACCGGCGCGTGGCGAGGAGCTTAAATTTTAGTCACTTTGTAGTTTGTCTAAAAGATAATCAAAAAAAAAATGAAAAGTCTAAAGATAAGTATGACTTCACGACCATTTATTATTAGAGGGACTAGCATTACTAACACTCAAAGTAAAAGAATAATTAGCTTATACTAAACTGCTTTATCAACAAATTTAAACTTATTCAAATAAAGGGTTGTTGAAACTATCGTTTGTAAATGTGTTGACATTCATGTGATAGGCGGTTTCAAATGGGTGAATGAAGATTGAATTTAAAATATCTATTATTTCGATAGATCGTCATTGTTGATAATTTAACTGAAAAACGTAGCTTTGATAAACGTTAAGACGACGGTTTCAAACTAATAAAATTACCAAGTTGGTGTGAGATATGCAATAACTTTGATAGTTATAAATACCTTCAAGTTGCCTCTTTATTCAGCGCTGTCGGTTCGCCGTGAACATTTGCAAGGCACTCTTTAAGAAGTAAAACTTTGTATTGTTATTTTCTATTGCATTAAAATAGACGTACTTTTCTGTTGTGACACATATTTTTAGAAGACTTAATTTGGGCTGTTGCTACATGTAGCTCGGTTGTAAATAGTACAAAAGTGCTGTTTTTTCCTGTCTGTTTCTACGCTAATTTCTTCTAGACCACGAAACTGAAACTTGCCTTTTTGCAATTGTTATTTAATTTTACGGTTCGAATTACGGTTTCAGTAAAAATCTATGTATCTATCTATCTATACATATAATAAAAATGTAATCGCTGTCTGTACATGGAAGATGTATGTAAAAAATACTATAAGGACTTATATCAACGCAAATAGAACCCAAAACAATGATTGTTATAATTTTTGTCTGTTTATCTGTTTGTCTGTGTGTTTGTTAACGCTAATCTCAGAAACAGCTTATCCCATTTAAATATGGTTTTCACTAATATATTGTGGTAAGCTTAACTTACCATTTAGTGTTTGTTTCATGTCAATCGGTTTATAAATAAAAAAGTTATGCCAATTTAAAGAATCACATCGAACATTCGTTAATTTACTACGAAATCTTATAGAAGCAGAGTTTTTAACAGGTTGCGGAATAGCTGATAGTGTTTTTATTCCTCGGATTCCTGTCATTCTAAACAATCTTTCTTTTAGTTTTAAACGAGTCCAGTTTGCAGTGAGCCTATGGTTTGCGATGACTAATTAATAAAGCCCAAAGTAAGACACTAAAAGTTGTGGGTGTGGATCTAAGTATTAGCTGTTATCAGCTTTATGTGGCTTTATCACGTGTTAGCATTCCTAGCAGCCTGTATGCTTTGATCCCTGATGGCTATAATTCTAACTTATACATCCATACATATTATAAAAGGCTTCGTCCTGACTGACTGACAGACAACGTACAGCCTAAACCGCTGGTCGTAGCGACTTGAAATTTGGAGGGTGTGTTTGTCTTAAAGTCTAGAAGTGGGGGTTTTTAAAAATTCAACCCTTAAGTGTATGAAAAGGGATAAAAACAATTGTATGAAACGTCTTCATTTTTTAACTTACAGCTTTGAAATTTTGTTTTAGAATACTTTTATTTAAATAAAAAATACCCTCATATTTTTTTTTTAACTGGGGTGGTTTATAGGGCTAAAATAAAGGATAAAATATTGTATAAAAAGATCTTTGCTTTTGTAGTTGGTGACTTGAAGTTTGGAGGGAGGGGAAGGGAGGTGGAGGAAGAGGAATGAAAGGGAGAAGTGTTGGGATAAGTCAGGGGGAAATCGACTGCCTCTGTATTTCGATGGTACTTCTCTGAAGTGGCAATGGGCAGGACACATAGCTCGCAGAACTGACGGCCGCTGGGGCAGAAAGGTTCTAGAGTGGCGACGACGAACCGGAAGACGCAGCGTGGGCAGACCCCTCACAAGGTGGACCGACCACCTTATAAGGGTGACGGGCAACCGATGGATGAGGGCGGCGAACGACCGGCCACGGTGGCGAAAATTGGGGGAGGCCTATGTCCAGCAGTGGACGTCTTTTGGCTGATGATGATGATGATGATGATGATGTGTATGGACTGCCACGCAGAGGTCGCGGGTTCGATTCCCGCTCAGTGCAAATATTTGTAGCATGAACTATTTGCATTGGTCTGGGTGTTTCTATGTATAATATGTATGTAATTACAAAAATAAAAGTATTTAAATATGTTTATCCATATTCTAGAACCCATAATACAAGCATATAATATGCTTACTTTGGGTCTAGATGGCGTTGTGTAAAAAAAAAAGAAAAAGGGAACTCAGGGGGATGTGAGGAGACAGTGAAGGGCAAGTGAGAGGTAAGTGAGGGAGACGTAGAGGAAAGTGAGAGAAGTGAGGAGTCAGTGAGTGGTAAGTGAGGGGTGAGTGAGTGGAAAGTGAGTGGAAGTGAGGGGAAGTGTGGGGAAAGTGAGGGAGGTAGGAGGGCGACGGGAGGGGAAGGGAGGGGAAGGAGAAAAGAGGGAGAGGAAATGAGGGAAAGAGGAAAGTTATTGTAGTGAAAATTTGCCTTTGTGTATTGTATATTGTTTTACGGGGGATATCTTTAGGTAGGTGAAAGAGGGTTTGTACGAATGGTGATGATGATGAGATTAGAAATAGTATGCAAAACAGTATTTAAACAATATAAAAATGTCTAAGTCGCGGGCAGAAACTATACATATATAAAATCGAAAGGTCACTCACTCACTCACTCATCACGAAATCTCAGAAACAACAAGTGCAAGGAGTTTAAAATTTTGGAAATAGAATCTCTAAGACGGGATTTTTCGAAATTCATTTCCCTGGAGTATAAAGGGGAACAAAATTTGTATGAAGCTTCTATAGGGAGTTTTGATAATACGATTTCCAAACTAGGAACTATTCTTATTAAGTGGGAAAATAGGAGTGGCAATTTTCGTTATATATCGCAAAATTTCGTCTGTTTTAAGGGTAGCGGGTGAATAGATTTAAATCGGATTCGCCTTAGAGACGGATTATACTGATATTTATTACTAATATAATGTACGATTGCCGTAAGATTAGGTAAGAAATATTCTCATACAGGCACACATTTCATATGTGTGCCTGTATGAGAATATTTCTTACCTCTCTTACTCTTTCACGCGAACGAAGTCGCGGGCAACAGCTAGTAATACAAATAAAATTGTTTTATCTATCTACAATACGAACTAAGGCAAACAAGCATACCTACGGCTCAACTGATGGTAAGTAAGTGGTAGCCGTAACATATAAATATGGCTGTTTTGTATAAGCATTAATATACCAATGCTAACATAATCAAGCTGTCGACAGGAAGAAGGGGATGAAGAATAAAAACGAAGAGTACTGAAACAGTAGATAACGTAACCTGCGTCATTTTCACTCATGGGACGCAACCCATTATCTGGCCCAATCACATTGAAACCAGCAAGAATCATGAGCATTTAGACGTAATCGTTTTATATAAATTGAAAGAGGTATCTGCTACCAGCGACGCCGGAAGCATTGGTATTGTAGAAATACGTACGTTACAGTATATTAACTTTTTTACAAACTAATGTTTGTTCAAACAAACTTTAAGTAAATTTCGTATTTCTATATAAGTGGAACTCAGTTTCTGCTATTTATATTTAAGACCGAAATTTATGAAGCGCATAATAGAGTAATAAATATTTATGAAATTAATAATTCTATTGAATTTTAAGCTTCTTTTGATCAGGCGACCGCCACTATGTATTGATAGAAATAAGCGAACATATTGTTTAAGATCCATGATTAGTTTTTTTTACTTAACAAAAAGAATTACACCAGGATATAACTATTGGTATATCAATAGAGTGACGTAATAATAAGGCGTTATATTCACGCATGAATAACGTACTTGTCTGCCGATCCTTCGTGCTCGAGGTTTCTGCGTCGTAGGCACTTAGAAATTGTACGAAGTGCGTTTTATAAGCACTTAATGGTTTTTTAATGTTTATATTTGAAGGTTATTATTTTTAAACATTTTGTATGTAATTATAGGTTATACCTATTATTTCTTCCTTTTTATAAATTACGAACACACAGCAATATATTGTAATAAACAATATATTAACCTTTAAATTGTGAGAGTATAACTCATTATTTCTTAATTTTTGTTTTAAACGTAAATGTGTTATTAATCAAAACGAAGCTTCACGTAACATCCAGAAAAATCATCACTTTAGATACAATTTTCTAAAATATTCAAATATTTTTATTTTTAAATATATAATTTTGACACATGTTTGAATACTCAATCAACCTACGTGAAATGAAGTTGCTGTAGTTAGGGTGAATTTTCACTGACGCAGAGCTGGGCGGGGTGGAGAGGAGAAGAGTGAAAAGTGGCAAGTGTTTCCATTGTAGAGGAGTGAGCGGAGTGGAGCTGATCTAAGCAGACCAAAGCTGGATTCAGCCGCGTTTCGATCAGTACCCTACCCAGCGGCTCCGCGTCGTGCCGCACCTCCACGCAACCTTCTGTTTTGTATAGAACGAAATCGAACGAGCGAACTGCGGTGCCAAGCTGCCAAGCGAAGTCGAGCACCACAGTCCGCTCGACTTCGTTCTGTCTAGCTCGGAATCGCGTATTTACATATTTTATTTGAAAGTCTTTTCAGCTCCGCTTACACTGTTTCCACTGACGCGAAATTAAGATATTGAACACTGTGATTGGCCAATTCACGATCCGCTCCTGTCCATACTTCCCAGTTCTGCGTCAATGCAAACGCACTCCTATTGTTGGATAGCAATTTTCTACGCGAGATATTGTTGAGAGCTATGATAACACACACAATCATTGCATCGAATAAGTGTAATCCATCGCTCATACGATGCATTACAGTACTTGCTTTTGTTTTTGCTGCGGCGAGGATTGATAGGTTTTTTTTATTATTTTTTTATTTTAGCTCACAAAGTGACTTTCAGTTAATTCAATTCATTTTTATACCTACCCCAGTGCGATCCTAAGGCCAAACAACCGCTTCAATGGTATCTGCTGATAAATTTTATTCTTACCGTATAACCATTAGGAAAGGAGAAGATAATCATCTGCTATATTTTCATTCGCAGCTTAGCCAGTTTTTAGTCGACATATTTGTGAAAAGAAATTGAGACGGAAAGATTGATTTAAGTAATTATATTAAGAACAATTCGCACCTAAGAGCGGAGAGTTATATACTTGCAAGATGCGATAGGTATACAGGACGTTGATACTGATCAACTGGGTGAGCTGGGTCAAATAGTAGTGCTGCTTACTTCTTTTACTGGGGAGAGGGTGAGGCACGCTATATGAATGAACGGGCACAAGTCACTACAGCCCAATTGAGAGTCGGCGCGACAATTAGGTATGTTGCTGAGCAATATAAATCCACAAACATTATGCAAGTGCACCAGATTTACTAACCGTTTTTTCTCGAGGAGTTTCTGTAGATATTTATTCCTAGGATTACCCTAACACCACCAAATACCCTTTCGAATTCAAAAGAGTGCAGTTTAACATCAAAGTTTGCTTCACAACGAAGACAAAGCTCAAGGTCAGACTCCTAAAATAGCAGCCGTAGAGAAAGCTGCTCTTTTCACGGCCAGTTGTATGTGGCATGGTCCAGAGTAAGCGCACAGAGTAGCCTGGTAATTCTAGCACCCGAAGGAAAAACAAAATCTAAAAAGCGAGTGGTCACTTATTCATCACGAAATCTCAGAAACTACAAGGAATCTCAGATTTTGCATGGGGGTTCCATTTAGGATATACCTAGGCGCTAGATTACCAATTTACTAGAAAATACATTTTTTTTTAATATTTAGAAGCTATCCTTTTTAAGTGGGAAAATAGGAGTTATTTTATTATATATATTTATTATATATAATAGAGTATATTTGATTTATTTATTTATTTATTTTTATTTATTTAATAAACATAAATTACATAGATTATAGGTAGTTTCCCTTTGGGCCCAAACTAAGCTAGTGCTTGTGTCTTGGACACCATCGGGATTACAATTTTAATATATATATCTTAGAGGCTATCATACATATTTTATAATTATAAACTAAACACGATTTAAATACCTAAAACTTAGTTTACACGTTACGTCGGCGACGTGCCGCGCTGTTGCAAGGTATTATGTAGCGTTCCGCGGAACCGTCTAAACCTGACACCGCTTGGCCATAAGTCCTCTTGTGTGAAGGTTTTCAGCTGTTCAGTTGGAACTCGCACTACGAATGAAGCAAAGTTTACATTGTGACGCGACTCCAGTTTTACTACCCTCACAGTCATATTGGTCTTCACTTGAATGTACTGCACAACGTCCTCCGCTTTTGTGTCGTGCATAAGTCGAGAAACGTAAAACTGTGTCGTTGGGATGGCAGGACGCAGCAGCATGTTTGGTCCGGATAGTGCTGTTCCGCACTGATTTCGGGAGGAGAGCTTCTTACGCCTCCGTTCTACCGTGATAAATCCACCCTGCTTCACTTTTTTTGTGGACAGAGTTTCAGGCGCCGTTCACGGCATTGGATCCAAAATTTTTACTTTCGGTTGATAGTGTTCGGGTGTTAATCGGGCCGTGGTAGCATAAGTACGCTGTGGTGTTGATGTTTTCACATTTGATGATATCGTGGCGTCAATAGATACCAGTCGTGCGGGGCACGAGGCGGGGCGGGATACTACGTCACTCGCAGAGACTGTGACCGCCGACGTGTCAAATGTTGCTGATGCAAAATTTTTCTGCGATGTACTGGCTACATCGCATCTTGTTGTGATAATGTGCCGTAAGTTTATTACCTCAGTACGTAGCTCACATATGGTATTTTGCGAACAATTAAACTTTTCGTGTAATTCTTCCAGTGTTTCCAGAGTGGCAGCGGATAAAAAGATTTAAATGGGATTCGCCATAGGGACGGACTATACTAATTATTACTGATACATGTACGAATGCAAATTCACGTAAGATCAGGCAGGCATTATTCTCATACAAGCACACATCTGAATTTTCATGCGAACGAAGTCGAGGGCAACAACAACAATTAGTTCGATTTCATAATCTTACCTGGCAAATTACTAAACCTTAGGACCGTGTAGTTCGACTCCATAGTCGAAGGTGGACACCGGTGCTCACTGAGACGGGATTTGCGAAGGGTGTATAAAGAGGTGACAAAGTTTGTATGAAACTTCTATAGTTTTTTAGTAGGATTTATGGATTTCTAAGTTACTAGAAAATACTAATTTTTTCATATTTAAAAACTACTCTTATTAAGTGGGAAAATATGATTCGCAAGTTTGTGTTAAATTTCGTCAGTTTTAGTGGTAGCGGGTAAATGGTTTTTTTTTATATTACCTTCCAAAGTGACTCCACCCCGCCTAATGGTAAGCAGTCAGTGGAATCCAGAAATGGTGGCCATCATACCAGAAGCCATCGTCTTAAACTGTTGGTAAGGTAGACTCCACTAAGCTGAGAATAGGGTAGGGGAAAGGAATGGGGAAGGTGAGGAAAGAGGAATGGGAAGAAATTGGGCCTCCGGCGTTCTCAAACATTAAAATAGGATTCGCCATATAGGCGGATATTTATTACTGATGCAATGTACGATTGCCGTAGGATCAAGCAGGCAATATTCTCATACACGCTCACATCTGACTTCGTTCGCGTAAAAACGCGAACGAAGTCGCGGGCAACAGCTAGTTTCAATACAAGTGAAACGAGGGGGAGGTGAGAAGGAGGTGAGGAGGAGATGAGGGGGAGGTGAGGGGGATGTGAGAGGTAGTGAAGGGGAGTGAAAGAGAAGACAGGGAAAGGTAGTGGAAAGGGACAAGGAAAGGAGGGTGAGGGAACGGGGAAAGGGGAGAGAAGGAAGGGGGAATGGAGGCAAAATGGAGGGAAAGAGAGAGTGAATGTAGGGAAAAGGTGGGGGAGGGACGAGGAGAAGATGGAAAGGGAGGAGGAAGCGTGGGAAGGGATGCTGAAGGAGGTGGAAGGGAGAAGGGGAGGGGAGGTAAGAAGTGGAAAGGGAGGGGTGGGGAAGAACGGGAAAGTTATTGTAGTGAAAATTTGCTTTTGTGTACTGTATACTTTTTTTACAGGGGATATCTTGAGGTATGTAAAAGAGGGTTTGTATGAATGGAAGATCAGAAATTGTATAGAAAACAGTATAAAATAATATAAAATGTCTATTGGAAAAACGATATTCACGTGAGCGAAGCCGCGAGCAAAAGCTAGTACTTAATATATGTATTGCTCACAAGTTGCTACGTATGCAACAGTTGAAGTAAGTAAAATAGAAACTACTTACTCATTTGTGCTTATGAATCGTCATTTCGTTTTTGCATTTCAAGCAAAATCGTATCTATAAAGGTACATCAAAAAGTTTGCTTACACTTGGAATTTTACTCGCTCTTACACAGTAATAATTCAATGCATTTTATTTGGTATCGACGGAATATCTCTTTTCCTTTCTATTCAACTATAAAGTATACGAGCCCCTGTTTTCGTACACTCATTTAAATAGAGCCGTGCGAGCGACTTGATATTGTATCGTTAGAAATCTTGTACCGAACTGAATTAAATCAAATAAACTTTGTGAAGTAAAGTTGTTAATTTGTGAATATTTGAATATGATGTTATATGCCATAGTAATGATTTTCGTGAGGCTATCTGTCTATCTACTAACTAGCTTTTACCCGCAACTTCGTCCGGGTAAAAGTCGAAAATGGTTCAAATTTTTTATTGATTGTTTAACGTTATTAATTTTCTTATAGTTATAACATAACACATAAATAATTAGGTACCTGTAATGTTTGAATGTTTAAAACTTATAAAATATATAACAGTCTTTATTGTAGTATAGGGATTTAAAGATGAAATAAACATGAAATTAATATATAATCTTGTTATATTTTAAGAACATGATGCTTTCAGCCTTTGATCTGGTGAACGTTACACGACGGTCTTATCTTTTTACAACTAATTCGAAATACTACACCTACCGCAGTATATCCTTTTAAACGATATTTTTTCTTATTTCTTTGAGTGCTGGAATGGCTCAGGCTTGCTTTGTGCGCTTACTCTGGAGTATGCCAAATGCAACTTCAGAGCAGCTTTTCCTCAAGTCTACTTAAGCTTTGTTTATGGTCATTGCAAAGCAAACTTTTATGGGAAACTGCACTCTTTTGATTTTGAAGGTGTAATTTGATGGTGTTAGAGGAATCCAAGGCATATCCAGGAATAAACACCAGGACTGCCTCCGTGGTGCAGTGGGAGCTCAAGCGACTGCTGTGCACGAGGTTGTGGGTTCGATCCCTACACGGAACAAAACTTTGGGTGATCCATACATGTTTGCTCCGAGTCTGAGTGCACTTTGTGTCCGTTAGGCAAATGTTTTATTTGTAAAGTTCCCCGCGACACAGGGCTTGTTATCTAGTGCAACAGTTGTCTTTAGACTCTCCTCGAGAACAACCGGCCAATTACCTCGATTACATGCGTTTCAATGTTTTCGCTTGCAATCTGGTGACATTGCATAATTTTGGTGGATTTATATTGCGCGGCACCATAATTAGCGCGCCACTTTTCAATTTTAATATGTGGTACGGGAAACCGGCAGGCTTCAGTGTATTTAGAAAATCGATTGGATAAATAATGCCATTAAAAAAATCGCAATATTTTACATTAATATGTGCCTTAAGTGTCCGTGACCAAAACATATTATAGAGGACTACTCACCTAATATCTAGTTCAATGTCTTTTAATGTAAGTGTAAAGCCACGATCAGCCGGAGATCGTCTTTTGTACTGCTTGTAACCATTATCACCTGTCTGTGTATTTCTCAAAAAATGTCGGGCATATTTTCCTTGTAAAACTATCGTGGTGTCATCAGCATTATGTAATTCATCCTCTTATTATTTCTTCCTCTTACAAACTTGGTGAGAAACAATTGAACGAGGTAAGCGAGATACGGGACCTGGGCGTGATTGTCGACTCCACGTTAAAATTCACTTCGCATATCGACACTGTGGTAAAAAAGTCATCCCAAATGTTATGTTTTATAAAACGCAATTCAAAAGGTTTTCGGTGAGATATTAAAGTAATTCTGTACAATGCCTTAGCCTGCAGCAACCTTGAATACGCTTCTGTCGTGTGGAACCCTGTATACGCCGTACATTCGCAACGTGTGGAATCCATACAGCGTTCATTTAGCCGACACCTTGCCTTCTTAGAACCCGGCATATCGCGTCGCTGTCCATACAATCAGCGCTTGGAGCATTTTAAATTATTGTCTCTTCGTGATCGTAGCAAAAATTCAAGATCTTAAAGTTCTACATAAAATAATAAATGAACAGATTGACAGTCAATACTTATTAGGAGAGATCTCGATTGCTGTGCCATATAATATACCCAGACAGCCAATGAAACAAATGAAAGAACAAATCTTGGTCAACATTCTCCTCTGGTGAGGATGTGTAAACAACTGTTACAGTTCAATTAACTATGAGGATGCTGAGTTTGACATATTTTACGACAGATTGCCGTCTTTTGTTTCTAAAGCGAAGAAGACCCTTCAGATTTACTGTTTGTTTTCTTATCTGTTATTATTATTATTATTTGATTTAATTTAGATTTTTTTTGTTCTATTGTTTAAAATGTTAAGTATAATTAATATAATTTAGTCTAACCTTTTACCACTAACCTTACTGAAGTACCTGAAAAATGTCCTTTCTATGTATATTGAAAATGTTGAGTACACCTTTTATTGGCGTACACATAAGAACTTTTTCTGTATTCAAATAGTCTTAAGTATGTGATTAATATGTATTGCTGTTGGTGTACCATTATTAAATAAATAAATAAAAAAATAAATTATCTCTGAGTTTGGGTGGTTTAATGTGCAGAGGTCATTAATATACATACACCTGAAATAAGGTACTCTACCTTGCGGGACTCCGTTTGTTTTAAATTCTTCTTCTCGTCGCTTATGACTGAAACTTCTGTTTTGTAGGTTAGTTTTAAAAAGTTGGGGTAGAACTTTTAGGGATAGAATTTCGGGAAACCTTTCTAATCATATGTATAAAATGCGTATATAGGCATCCACGTTATACAAAGAATACTGTGCGTTGTTCCATCATTAAGTCATTCAGGACAAAGCATTTATATTTATATATATAGAAGATTACTGGAATGCCGTGATTCAAGGGCAGGATTGCAGACAGGATTGTATTCAATCCAATATAGGAAAGCCATTTCTTCAAGTTTACTAGCGCATAAGAAGTAGCTGCAATCTTAGTAAATGTTCACACTCAGTTAATGCTTCCAGGTTTCTATAGTATGCACTTAATTTCTTTCTATTGCTCAACTGTGTACTACAGGGAAGTACGTTGCGCACACAATTTTAATTGTAATTGCATATTAATAAGTGGAATAGTAGTTTGTACTTTGTTCCATTCTAATTTTATTAACATTCAAGTTATTTATTTTAAATGAAGGAAAAGAAAATATCTAAAAGAAGTGTGGATATTTACACTAAGATTTTATATTGTCTGAACTAATTTAGTTTAACATTATAAGGATATAAGAACAGTCACATCATGTCGCAATCAAAGTAAATGTAGTATATTTGTTGTCATAATTAAGACACAAATAAAAAACATCGAAATTACTCAAAATTTTCTAAAAGTAAATTTACTTGTTAGCTTGTATCAAAAAATTTAATATATTTCATATATAATATTATATATTTCAATATAATTAAAATTGCCAGCGAGCGTCGACAAATTTGTCAGTTCTTTCATCGTTTGGTGTAAAACACACTGCACCGCGCAATGCGATGCGATATAACTAAGTTACTTCGTTTTAGCGTGTATGAAAAACATACCTACTATTATCATAAAACTGATCCTGCATTTAAGAGGCTAGTGGTAACTTAACGTCTTTGGACTGAAATTGATGGGCTATCCGCATAAAATGAATCTATCCGCATAGCTAAACGAAATGGTGTGTTTAGCGGTTTTATTGGTGGAAATAAATTGAACAAGTTGCACTAGGTACATTAGTGATCGAACGTTGTGAGTGGTTGCGATTGTAGCTAAAGTTTGTTCAGTTCGCTTTACCTATGAATAGAATCCACTTAGAAAGGAGTATTCGGGTTGTGTACTTAATACGTTTTACTTGTTTAAAATTCAAACTCACTGGTCAGTGGTCCTGCAGGTATATTTCGTTCTGTCTGCGTTTCTTCTATGAATATATCAGGAGGACATTCTGAAACAAGACAAAGTCAGCTTAAAAGAGATTCTAGCAAAATAATTAATTATTTATTTCATTTTATTTAAAAGTAACCTAGGCCAATAACTTAAAAAGTAAGTACCTAGCATTCATTTCCGACAATTCCGACAATGACACACGGACTACTAATCTATCATCTCCATGCTTATTGCCGTCGACAAAGTTTATCAAACATAACGTACACGTTTAATCTTTCTTTCGTTCGCGAGTGTGCTAGACTCACGGGACAAGAATAGAGTGTTAGTGTTTTTGTTACGTGGCTAGATTGACACAAATTAGTCAAGAGTGATATGGGTGAGCTTGATATACTTTTATATAGCAAATTTACATGGCGTAATTAATGAACTACAATAATAGAGCTTTTCTGCAAGTCACAGATTAATATCAATTCAAATATGTTATCAGAGACCCGCTAAAAATAACTTTTACGACATCGCAAAAGTCTGTTTAAAATTTTAATGATATTGCTCCCTAAATATCAGGGCCAGCCCATTCGGCATTACACACCCGTGAAAAGTGTAATGTTTGTAAATAGGTCTCGAGAGGAGAGAAGAGGGCGAACGTCCACTATGATTAGATAAAAAAATTGTTTTCCCTTCTTTATCAGCTGCTTTTATTTAGGTTTTAAGTTTAGTGTTCCATGAATGTAATGATGTAAATGTGATCACATGAGTGCCTTTATTACGATCTATCTTATCAATTCCTATGACAGACAGACGGTAATTTCTCAATGATTATATTTAATCTGTCTGAAGTTTGGTTAATTTACAGACATCAAGTAGAAATTCAAATACATTTCACCATTTAAATTTAAATAGCATTAAGTACAGTTTGCAGAGTTAGTTTTAAAATTGTTAAAAACGATATGAAACTAACTCATTCATACTTTAAAATTTGTTCTAAAATATTTTGATTTTGTCACATCTTTTCAAAGAGTCTTGTGAATTGCTGTCGTCAACTTTTATGTTAAACAAAATACATAGCATGTTGTTTAAAACGCTCTTATCTAACGACTAACAAATGAATATTTTGTTAGTTGTTTGATAACACCCTAAAAACAGCAACATCAAAAAGCAAAGTCCTTTCCAGGCTTCAGTTCTCACAGATAACCTCGAGTTAATACTGGGTTAGCTTACTCATATTAAATACGGTTATTTTATAAAAAAAAATAACTATTCATCTAGCCGAGCCTGTTGCCAATAAGCTATTTTAACCGACTTCAAAAGGTAACCGATTTCAAGAGGTTTATTATTATTTTTTATGTGTGTTCGCGGATAACTTCGTCGTTTATGAACCGATTTTGATGATTATTTTTTTGTTAGAAAAGAAAATATCCTAAGGGTGGTAACCATGATAAGGAAACCAGGATCTGATGATGGCATCCCAGAGAATTCGAGGGGAACTTTAAAAAATCGTAGTGACGGCTAGTTCATTTGTTATTTTTTTCATTTAGTATTTTAAGGTACTACTATTTAGTGAAGGTTTGGAGTCTATCTGATGATGGAGCACAAACAGACAGACAATCGAGAGAACTCTTCAATGATTTACAGCAATTACTTGGTTTTTGGACTTAAATCATTTCTAATGATGAGAACTTTGCACAAATATGGGTTATAAGTGTATATGGGTTATAAGTGCCATTACAGGTGACCAAAGACAGTCGAGAGAATTCCTCAACGGCAGTCATGTCGGGCTTACTTCATACGTATCGGTAGTAGATCCACGCTGATTTCAGCCAGAATGGGCCAGATCGTCCGGGGAAGTAATACCCTCTCATAGAAGATCGACTTAAGAGTAGTAATATCCGTACTACTGCGTTTCGTTCGGTGAGTGAGAGCGCCGGAGGCCCAATTTCCCCTCTTTCCTCAGCTCCCTCATTTCCTTCCCTTAACCCCATTCCCAGCCGCCATAGTGGAGACCACCATACCAGCAGTTTAAGACGATGGCTTTTAGTATAGTGGCCGCCACTTCTGGATTTCACTGAATGTTTACCATCAGGCGGGGTAGAGTCACTTTGGTAGGCTATAATATAAAAAAAAAAATACGGTTCAGTTATTTAACAGTTTTAACAGTTTAACTTCGATAGATTATAATTTACCGAAAAATAATGCGTTACATAGTAAGCAGTATGTTACGGTTCACAATCTCTTGAGAGTTTACAATCTCGCAAGATAGATTATAATCTAACGGTATTTACAAATTTACGGTGACATATATAATGGAAATTACATTATCATATTAAAGCATTGTATATTTAAGTTCTTATCTACCTATGTATGCTCAAATCCATTACTTTCATGACCAACGTTTTGCACTTCTGCAGTCAGATTTGAATGAGTCGTAAATAATGACGTGGTCTAGCATAGATCAGGCAATGCTTTACCACATAATTACTCCTTAATTTAATTTCAGTGCAACCGCACTTTTGCGGTCACGCTATGAAATGGTAATAATGAGTGTTTTAATTATTCAATTATCATTTTCATAATAATTCATCAGTTTATATTAATGCAATGAGACAGTTAAATATCTGACGGCCACTATTAACTGGTAAACAAGCTTCTATTAGAATAATTATTCCTCGGTAAAAAAAATCCCGTATTCTGGTGGGTGGTTGAGTTCAAATCACAATAGAATAGGTGAATGATGAAAGGCAATAATAGAAATGTTTCACTTTATTTTAGATTTTCTTTAGACCGGTTTTGTTAGGACTAAGGCAAAGCCAGATTTCTAGAGTATACCTACTAGGTATTACTTTATAGGTAAAAGTATTTTTAAATGATTATACACCACCTCATCTATAAAGAGTTTTACGAATTAGTGTCATTTAATAGATTGATTGATATACCTACCTATACAGACTACGGTAATTTTAAATTACTAAATATTTACTAAATTAAAGTGAAACCGTAACCTGTTCCGTCTTCATATTATATTTATTAGGTAAATTGGTTTTAATTAATTAATGAGTTATAATTTGGCTTGGAACGGAAGCGTGGGTGCGGATACCAAAAGTAAAAACCCATTAAGTAAAGACTGCTAATTTAATATTATATAGATTGTGTTCTATTTCAGAACTTAATCGATTTATAATATTTGCAAGATCCATAGATGTCTGTAGCTGGTCTTCCACCAGTGAGGTGTTCTATGTCTTTGCTTCATATAACAACTAGTAAAACTCAATAGCACCCACAGTGGAAAAGTGATAATAATAAGAAACTAGAAATGCGATATGCGAGTTATAAACTTTGTGTTATATAGACATTATTTCTTAGGAAGTGTGCTTTGTGATCTATTCGCAACCAGTACCTACCACATTCTAATACCATTTGGTATTTCTTTTTAATTTAATTATTTTGTATTCCTAACCAGTACCACTTTATAAAACAATTAAATTAAATGGAGATGTATTCTTAACGAGTACCAAAACATGACTTTTAGTACAGTCAGCTTACAAAATAACCTTTTGTTTCTTGTAGGATGCTTTATATCAACCAATACCAACGGTGGCGTATAATTTACTAAATGTAAATATGCTAGTTATACCAATTACTTATTGTTTACAGAATGTACGTAATAATGATCGTATATTTCTAATAAATAATACCTACTATTTAATTGAACCTTGTTACGATTATTGTTTCCAAATAAATCTAGCAGCAAAGTTCAAGACAGTAGTTCTTATTAAGTTTATAATACTTGAAAATATTGGTAAAAGATCTTTTACCAATGTTTTAAAAGCTTCGTTAAAAGCAGGCGAAAATATATTTTTTGAAAAGCATAAATCGAGAAATACGTAGTTATAAGCGACACAGAAATATATACCGAACTGCCAATAACATATTCTTCTTTATATAGATACAGTCGCGTTTTTTCGTTTGTTTTCCGCTTACGGCTTTTAAACCATGTAACGGATTTAGTTAGAGGCGATAAGTAAATTTCTTCTGGAGTTTATAAGTATAGGTAATACATGCATATTGTAATTGATGATTTGTAATCATGCATCAAGCAAGGGCAGGTCGCTAGTAATATACAATTGCTTAGAATAATAGAACGTAGTTAAATAAGTTATATATAATGTACTATGCAGATAGATGCCTAGTAGGTACATAGTAGCTACTATCGAACCAACTGAATCATGTCCCATTTTGCCGTTATTTCACATAAAATTGTCAAACTTGTAAGATCCATGTGTATAATGAATTTAGGACGTTTTTAATTTTAACTTATCAATAGTATAGTCAGCAAAATGTCAGTACCTATTTAATAAAATAATAACAAACTCGTTGGCAAGAAAATCTGTCTTCAGGCGAATTTCGATCTACTTGCATTTAGATAGATAATGCCAAAATGGGCGTATGGTGGTTCATGATTTACTTGGTTCGATAGTACATAAGTAGGTATGGAAGTGGTATAGCATGATGTTGACAGCGATATCGAAATTAGGGCCTTTGTTGTTTGTGCTATTTATTAACGACGTTTTAGATCAATTAAAGTGTGAGTGCCTGGCCTACGCTGATGACTTAAAAATATACCATAGGATAAATGTCTTAGACGATTGTGTGCAACTTCAGGAAGACCTAAACACTCTCAGTGGTGTCTTGACAACAGGATGCTACTTAATGTCAGGAAATGTCATTACATAACGTTCACAAATAAAGTAAATTATATAGACTTCAACTATAACATAGATGAAAACTGCCTGGACAGGGTTAAGTCTATTCGAGACCTTGGAGTTATCTTTGATACATCACTTTCTTTTCGCGACCATATTGATAGTATCGTGCTTAAAGCAAAAAGAACTCTCGGCTTTGTGATCCGTATGTCTAAATCATTTCGTAATAATGGAAGCATAATCTTGCTATATAATGCGCTGGTGCGCAGTTTGCTTGAATATAGTTCTAGCATATGGTCTCCACATTATTCTAAGTATAAAGATAGTTTAGAATCGATCCAGATGCGATTTGTAAGATACTTGAGCACGAGGAACGGCCTTCGAAAATCTATTGCAGACTATGATGATCGATTAATTCACTTTAATATGGCAAGTTTAGGAGCAAGACGGGACAACAATGATTTATTTTTATTGTATAAAATCTTAAATGGGATTATTGATGCACAACTTATTCATCACTTTAATTTTAAAATAAGCCAACGTTCTGTGCGTCATCACCGATTTTTTGAAA
Organism: Parascotia fuliginaria; assembly: GCA_963082885.1. Taxonomy (NCBI): domain Eukaryota; kingdom Metazoa; phylum Arthropoda; class Insecta; order Lepidoptera; family Erebidae; genus Parascotia; species Parascotia fuliginaria. The sequence goes on from OY720170.1 coordinate 17,108,335, forward strand.
TTCCATCTGCGACACTGACAACTTCGTATAATAGTCCTCTTACACGCATGGCTAGATTGTATCAGGATAAATCTATTAAGTCAAATAATGAACTTGACATATTTTTCATGAAATTCCCAGCATACAGACACTTTCTATTAACTAAATTGTAATTTCTATAATATTAAGTTAGGTAGGTACTTAGATTCTGTATATCCCTGTTTTGTAATAAATTAGGTACTTATTGTTTTATGAAAATTATCTAGTATGTAGTTATTTGGCTATTCTTAATTGATTGTCTCTAAAAACATGTTGTAAACAAGTGTTATGCATACCTGTTATCTGTGCGATTACTTTTTACTTTAATTTTTTAAATGATTGTATGTTAAATACATTGATTGTACTGTTGGTGTGCTAAATAAATAAAAATAAATAAATAAATAAAAAATAAAATATTTGTGTCGACTTATGTCGTTGTCACTAGCTGCAACTGAGATTTGGAACACATGGATGTACAGACAATTCATGAACATGTTTTTGCCATCCATAGCTAACATTTAAAATACCTATTATAATGAACATGCATTAATTACACTCGTTAAAATATTGTTCAAAAGAATATTGTAAAACGTTCTTTCTTTGTTTTGCACAAAAAAACGCGTCATCAAGAGTTAAGATAACATCACGATAATAATAACATAGTAAAAAAGTCAGTACAACTTTTATATCAAGTGTCATCTTTCTTAGCTTTTTCATGCAATCTAATAAATTCGTGGAAAAGTTTGTGTCTCTATACCATATTTCAATATCTATCTGCAATTGGGAATATGGTATGTAAAATGCAATAGGTACATATTTAGATTATAGACAGACAAGCTCTATAAGCCCCGGTATATTCCTAAAAGATAACACAAATTAAAATATGATTACCTACCTGGCTCTTTAGTTAAATAGACCCGCTTCAAGTTAATCCCGCGGGATGAGGCGACTAATTTTACTGACATCCACAATTTAACAATGAAACTAAATCCATACTAATATTATAAATGCGAAAGTAACTCTGTCTGTCTGTCTGTTACGTTTTCACGCCTAAACCACTAAACCGATTTTGATGAAATTTGGTATAGAGAGCGAATAGAACCTGGGGAACCTTTTAGTTATTTAGATATATATTTGGGCTATCTTTTAGTTATTAAGATATTTTTTTAGATATTTTATCCCGAAAAATGGCTTTAAAGGGTTGAAATAGGAAATGAAAATTTGTATGGAAAATCAATGTAATACAATTCATAAATGTAATTCACGCGGGCAACAGCTAGTTTCGAATAATTTGTATTTACATAACATTGTAATAATAATAGACAAGCTTCCACGAGAGACACATGGAGAACGGTAGTGAGACGCTACCGGGAAACACGCGTGACCACGACTACCCTGTCAAGAGTACCTAAACAACTGAGAAAACATAACATTACCTACACCAATAAATGTATGCAAAATCAATTCTCTTAGAACGTTTAGTAAAACCAAAAAAAATATATTTCATCTACTTATTATATCTACTAGTAGTCCGTCCTCGCTTCGCTGCGGTATTGTAAACAACAAACTTCCACGAAAAATATCATAGCAATAGTGTCGTATTGCATCATTTAGATTTACGAAGGCGCTTAAATACTGAAATTCTGTAATTGATTGAAACTAATTGTTAAAGATATTAAAATAATGCCTATGTTACCTGAATTTATTGATTTCTAAAGATAAAAGAATAGGTAACGTAGATTTTTAGTTAAATTGAAAAAAACAAACTAAAAATTAAGACTTTTCTCTTTATAAAATTAGTTTAGATAACAGAAGATGTTAAGACAAATATGTATTTTAAAATATTATCTTAAAAAAATAAAGTTATCTTACAGGTTAGAAAACATACAGTTAATATATATTGCTCATACGAAACAGCTTTTTTTGTAAAGCTTTCTTTGAGAATAAGTATCTCAAACCATTTTTACGAAGTTTCCATCATCATTAAAAGTTACTTATTTACCTAATTAAATATTAACTTGAAATATAATTATGGAAGTTTTATTCGGCCTATATGTTTACGAATAACATTGTGATAAAATGTCAAATTACATTCACCGCCTAATTTTTGAAGTACCGTACTCAAACTGGCAACGAATTCCAGGATTAGAAACTACTAAATTGTAACAATTTGTAATATGTATGATCGAATTAAAAAAAATGTTTCAGCTTTTCAAAGTTTATATTATATTTTAAATTGCTCTGGATACAATTCAAGCTGAAAATGAAATGTCAACATTTTGAAGTAACAACACATTTTGTTTTGATTGCTATGTGGTTTTTGGTCAAGAATAGTAATATCCTATCACTTCTGTAAGTGCTGTAAGTGGTGACTAAAGGCATACCAAGTTGCCTGAGTACTAAATATCTCCTTTCTGGAGTCGGTAACCACTAGTAACCAGCATGTCAGGTATGGTGACTATGGAGAATGAGTATGTGTCTGGTAGTGGACGTCTTCAACTAGCCGATGATGGCGCATTTTCCTAAACATTTTTGTAAAACGAAAATCTTATATATTTAATTAGTCTGCCGCAGCTCGGTTTCACCCGCGTTAAGTTACATCTTTGGTTACTGCTCTGCTCCTGTCGCTTGTAGCGTGATATTGCATAGCTTATAACATTCCTGACTATCAAACGCAACATTAAAAAAGAATTATTCAAATCCTACTGGTAGTATATCTGTACTATTAAATAATGCAGAAGAGTTTGAGTTTGTTTGTTTGTACGAGCTAATCTCTGGAACTACCATTTTAGATTCGAAAAATTATTTTTTGCCTATGATAGCCCAGTTCTCAAGGAAGGGTAGACTATGTAACAACACGCTACTGGCGCAGGGAGCAAAGCAGTGGGTGAAACCGCGCCGCAGAAAGTTAGTACTATGTATAAAGCAAAAGAGTTTGTTTATTTGTTTGATTGAACGCGCCAATCTCTGGAACTACCAATCGGACTTGATTAATTCTTTTGCGTATGATTCCTGAGCTAAGTTATAGTCTATGTAACATCACGCTACTGGCGACGGGAGCAGAGCAATTAGCAAAGAAGCGGGTGAAACCGCGCCGCGGTAAGCTGGTATATTATATGTATATAAAAGCGAAAGGTCACTCACTCAACACGATATCTCATAAATTATAAGTGCTAGGCGTCTCAAATTTTGCATAGGGGTTCCTTTTAGGACGTGATTGCTCACTAAGACTGGATTTCGCAGAATTCATCCCCTAGGGGGGGAAAAGAGGTGGCAGTCTTGATAGTAAGTAATAAGTAGTAATTGTGGGTTACTCGGGGGACAGTTTAGATATATAATACATTAATCTATCATATATCTAGTAACGAAAATATTAAACCAAGCCTAAATAAGTTAGCTGCCACCGCACTCTAATGTGTTGTACTGTTTATGCCGTTTATAATATAACAATCTTAAGTCAAAAAGTAATAGCATATAGGTTAAGTAATTAAGTCCGTAATAGCATATGTACCTGTCTATAGATAACAGGTAAACTCTAATAGATGCATTTTGACCGGTATTAATTTTGAATAATATATATAGGTTACGTTCAAAGTATTTGTAGCTAATAAAACGTAATAATTCATTTGTAATATATTGCTAAAACGCACAGATAGAACATTATTTTAATTCATTTGGTAGCTATAGTTATTAATTTTCTCAAAACCATAATGCCACACAGCGGGCCCAGAAATGTGATTATGTGCTGATATTGTTGTTAAAAGTTACTCAGTAGACGACAGAGCGGCTCTACCTGCGAGACCATATACTATATTATTAATTATAATTTAAGCTCGCAGAGTTCAGACCTCACTGAAGTGCTGATGGGCAGGAAACATAAAAAAATACTAAGTTTCGAAAGCTTAAATTGGGCACATAATTATGCTAATTTCATCGTAAGCGTACGCTAAGATAGGACTTTCATGTTATGATACCGAAGCGAAGCAAGAGTAGGGACGCACGAAAATTAATAAGTTAAAATTTACTTTTAATTTATACAAGTTTGTACATTTTTGACGTAATGGTTTACTAGTAGCGATAAAGAATTAGACCTCTAACAACTTGGGTGAACGCGCAGCTAACGATGGATAGCAGTCGTTGATTAGGGCAGCTATAAACTGATAGTTCTTATCATACAAGTCGTCAGTGATACAATTTATAAAAATGATTTATAATTCAAAATTTACACAAATCTATCCACAAAGTCACAATATGACACTGTGAAACGTGCTGGCGAATTGCCAATCTTACCTCAGAAAGCCTTCGTACGAAGCAGGATCAAATATGGAAATTCGAGAATTTTCCACGAACGGAAATGCTACAGTCCGATGCCGGGTTGCATATAATGTGTATCGGTGAGATACACATAATATGATTGAAGTACCTGTTGGCATGTTGGAGTCGACATTCCCACTGTATTACGTCACGTGTGGCTTTATCGAAACGTTTGCTGACAAGATATAGTTTGCTTTATTCATTCGTTCAGCTATGCAAAAGATTTTCATTCCTTTATAGTAGCGGTTGTAAAAAGTGTAACATAAAATAAGAAGTAGACGATTACTAAATGCGCCAGGCAACAGAATAATATTATTTTAATAGGTCTTTGATGCCTCGAATATCTCGACGTCCTTAGGTTTATTGCAACAAGCAAACGGTTGCATTCTAAGTAAAAGCAGGTATCTACTGAATAAATAAACTTGTGAATTTATTTCATCATCTGATGATGATGATGAAATAAATTCACAAGTTTGAACTGCCTTAGGCTGATGCCTAAGGCAGTTTACTGCTGGACAAAGGCCTCTTCTAAGGTACGCCATCTTTCATCTTTCGTGAATTCATTTAGCGTTCAATAAATGTAAACTTCAACTTGTTATTCATTAGTGTTATAGTTTATTTGCATTACACTCTCTCAGTTTATAAAAAGTATGATGAGATATATCGATATATCGGATAGAAATATCGGTCTGCCAACTTTCTTTTTGTGCATAATGACATAAAGTTTACTTTACGCAATATTTGATACTGATGCTTTCTTGCATATGATTGTATGCGATATTGCTAAAGCACTTTTAGAAGACCTGTGAGTTTAAGTAACGAATTTTTAGAAGCGGTGAACGCGCTGTCTGCCTCTTTAAGATCGACTTATTTATCTTAAAGTTTCAGTTTCTAAAATTATACTTTAGTGCATCATTCATTACTCTATGACTATAATCGATATTAGACTATATCGATAGCTATCGCGACTGCTGTGCACGTAATGAGATCGATCTCCACACGGGACAAAACTTTGTGAGATACATAAATATTTGTTCCGAGTCTGGCTTTGTATCCATTAAATTGTGTTTTATTAAGTTCCCCGTAACACAGGGCTGATTAATGATGGAGTGGTTGGAAAGAAGAAACAGTTCTTATTTTATTACTACTGTGTGTTTTAGCATTTATTGTAAAGTTATATCACAGTTATCTCTGATAGTATCAATTTCGGTACTGATAATCTTCACGTAGAAGATGATGGCGTATCCGTTACTCAGTGTACCTGCACTCTCCTAGCTGTGTCGTAACTCTTAAAACAGAAAACTGTCTCTGTGATAATCAAGACGTCTCGGGTAATTCATTACAGGACATAACAGTATTTTTACGTATTCATTAGGAAATTCTCAGTAACAGCCAATATCTGAAACTGGATCTAGCACTCGCATTGCGCAGAATTTTGGTTACCCTTTATTGGATAATGAGTAATATGATAACTAAACATTTTCGAAGTAAACGTCTTGACTTTATTTTGTTAGTGTGACACACTTAGTTGCTAAATTAATTGCCATTAAATGAAATTACTAGCATAACCTAGTCCGAGCTAGTATTACATGTAGTACAAAGATTTGGGTAAATATCAGTTTAACAGCATATGTAGGCATACAGTTAGCATGTTCTGAGTTTTTGTTCTAATGGTGTAGGTATAATATGACCCTTTGCTGGAAATGTGTTGAGAAGGACACCATAGCACAAGTAGATAGGCTTATCTACTTATGTGACTATGTCAGTCACTATGACTTCAAACTTATCTCTAAATAGTACCTATAAACCAAAGTTCATGTTATTTGCTTTTTTCTGGCACTAATTTCGCAAACGTGCGAAGTCGGCGAGGCTAACGTAAATACTTAGACTAGTAAGTACCTTCTTATCGGCTTGCCATAATTCCCATAGCCATATAATTAGCATACATCATATTACATTACATCTACCGGTTATTACTGATTTCATACTTACTGGACACGATTAGGAATGACTTTGCGCAATAGCGTATCAAGGATGGAGCGGCTTATCTGTCAATGTATAATATATTATGTACGTCAACATAGATTTAGGGGTGACCGAGCAAATTTTATTGAAAGAGATAATCTCTGCGAAAAAGAAATAATTCTATGGGAACTGTATACCTAACCGACCTATAGTAAAATGCTGCAGATGTAGGTGTATTTTTGCGGTATAATAAGAAAGAAGAGGTTCAGTACGTGACTTAATTACTCAAGTATTATTTCAAACATTGTCACAACATACGTTAATATTTTCTTTGTCATATTTATTATAATTCTCTGTCATAATAAAATTGTATGTGTCTAAAATTGAACACAAAAGAAATTGTTATATAAGGTTAATGTTTTCGTTTCGATATATTTCAATTGTCTACAAGTTTACAAGGTACTTACTGTGCGGTGAGACATGCAGTCAGGTTTAAATATATAATAATAATAATAATAATATAATAATAATATTCTACCACATTCACACAGCGCCATTTAGCCCCAAATTAAGCAATTATATTTGCTTGTGTTATGGGGTACTAAACAACTGATATACTACTTACATACATTTTTTTTTTGTAAATACATACATATTATAGATAAATAATAAATTACACCCAGACACAGAACAAACAATCATGCTCATCAAACAAAGGTTTGTCCTGGGTGGGAATCGAACCCACGACCTCCGGCTTAGCAGTCAGGGTAACTAACCACTAGACCAACAGGCCAGTCAAATGTATATGTATTGTCTTAATGTATTTTATGAGATATTCTATTATTTAGAAAGATGTGAATCCTTTGATTATAAATTAGAATTTATGGTAAGTATAATTATAATGGCCATAATATATGAAGCGATAATATTACAGTGCTACGGCTCACCAAGGTTCTACGCGCGCTCTACTTGTATGTATAGCAGTGGCGAAGCGTCCATATAACACGATTCCTGCCGGCTTCCCTTTTAAAATATGTCCTGACCTCCTTATACCTATCACTACTTGCGTGTCTACTCAAAGACTAACTAGCCTTCCGAAACTCAAAATATTATAGTGCCACCGGCTTCCCTCCTCGGAAAAGTGACTCTTCGCTACTGATGTATAGCAATTTCATTTTCGCACTAGAACTTAGAAAATGTATCTTGGTACTAACTAAGACAACTAATTATTGCAGATACTACAAAATACTTTATGTAACGTGTACATATTATGAAAGTTCTTTCATATCGGGGCGACTATCGTTAACTTTTTTGTACAAATTAAACAAGCAATGTTAAGCAATATCACAGCATGTATTGTTGGTTAATATTTAAAAACGAATAATTATAATTTCAAGTGTGATCACTGACTGAAAATAAAAACGGATGTCATTCAAATTTGAATAATTTGTCATGGGAACAAGGTTCGTAAAGGTCGGTTGACATGCTATAAATACATCCTACTGTTTGTTAATTTTGATTGAGAGAAACGTTCTAATACAATTACTAGCTAACATCACTAACTCACCGTTATCCGTTCGCCACCCTAATGTCGTTTGTATCGAACATAGCACAACCACCGTCTCGTTATTCTTTCAAATAACGTATTCGGATTCTAAATCTCAATAATACTACTACTCGTATATTCTGTAGGCACATATCGAGTCAATACAGTATCTTGTTAACATTTTAACTAGCGTACACTCTATCTTGATTTGTATTTCACACAAATGAAACTCGTAGCTGCAACCGTTAATATAAATACGCGTACCATATATAAATGTTTCGGACTACAAATGGAACTGACGTAAATTTATTGACTAAATATTTACTACTTTTGTATTTGTATAATTTAGATACAATGTGTGCTAAAATTGCAGATATTAATGCATATAGCCTGTTACAAAACTTTTACTAGGTAGGTAATGCTGCATGAAATACGGTGATATATGTAAATGAAAATAATTCTTGGCAAAATGCGCTACGCTGTCATTATGGTCGTATGTAGATGCGTAGCAGGGCATCGCACCCACTCAGATGGTTTACGACCGGGACACGATGATTGGGTTACCTAGGTCAAATGTGATGTCTTTTGCTGTCTGGCACTTCTCATATGAACACTGAGAACCGTTTCCAATGGTAAATAAACAAATCAGTGATATTTTTACATTACAGCGTTGATTTTGTAGATTGGTTTGGCGATACATTTCAGTTGGGCTACCCCGATTTAAATAAAAAATTTAAGAGCACACGCTTTGTTCTGCTTCACTTATCAACAGATATAATTTCAAATAACAATCTTTTTTGTAAATAATCACACAAACACGCTAATTTATAGTCAACGCAAAGAAATCATTTGCGTTTGTGTGATGATTATTGGTAACCCAGTATTGTAATAAGGCATGACAAAAGATCGACTTGAAAAAACTTTCTCTGACTGATTTTCATAATATAGCATGTTTCTGTGAGGTTCTAGTGTTGTGTAATGCGACGAGAGTAAATATCTCTCTTTTATTTTATTGTAGTTACTTTGTGATTATTCACCCTGTACTTGCTACCGTAAAATGGATTCGCGGACGCCAAATTCAATAAGTTGAAGCTAAAATGATCTCCGTCTTTCTAACACCGCTAGAATAACTTTTAGACGCCTTTACCGCAGTTATTTTGTATACAGTTGTTTTGTTATGTGTGTTTAAAAACCTAAAAAACTTTAGACTTATGTAACATTATTTATGTACTGATGGTTTTAAGAAACTTATTTCATGATTTAATTAAAAGATCATTATTTCATCATCATTCATTTATAAAATTATCCATTAAGGAATTACAAGGTTAAATATAAAATATTAACCCATGCTCTAAAACAATATTCTTTTAGAAATCACCTTTGTGAACCAAAACTTATTGCGAATTTCGCCATTTATTTGGCAATGAATATAATGAGACTCAGGTAAGTCAAGTAAAAGTAAAGCATATATTATAGTAATATGGCGTGTACGTATTGCTGCTTCAAACTTATTTTAATTGACTTAACTGACTTGATCTTAACGTGACTTAAATAGTATGACTTCAAAATTTTTATTAAACAAATGGAACGTTATGGCAGTAAATAGAGAGTAACTGTATTAATTCTAATTGTTTCCTATTTGTTTACGAACCCTCCAAGGAGGACAAAATAAATAAGTACAAAGTTATTGTTCCAATTTCTACCGCTTCGTCTTTGAGTCCGCTTGTTCTTTTAAATACTTCTTTTATGATAATATTAACAGTGTAATATAATTATGGCTGTTATTAACAATAACAACAATTGAAGCTGTTGATAACTTCTTAAATGTAGCAATTTTCTACATGAATAAGCAGAATATTTTAGAAACCTGTGTGTGAATATTTTAACCTGACATGTGACAAGTAGGTGCGATTGACACCTGAGTATCGTATAATATTTTATACACAATTAATAAATTTAACCAAATCTTCTTAGTATAAAACGATTTGGTTTAAAGGATTTGGTCCCTCATAAAAAAAGTCTATATTATCAACTACGATACACATTCGTACAATACAGAAAAATAATGTGTTGTTCTTAAAAAGCCGGGTAATACACTAACAAGGATGGAGCTAAGGAGTTGGCACGAAAATCGAGCCACTCTTTTTTATCGTTATATTTTGGTATGAGTTATATTTTGTTTATCACAAATTGTACAGTTCATAGGAAAGGGGACGTAAAGAAACACGCATGAAATAATAAACAATTTAGTTGCCCACAATATGATAATGTGTTAGAGTCTCTTTGTTTTATTTAAAATGTACCTACGCAACATAAGTAATAATAATACTTAAACATTTTTTAATTTTAACTTTTCTTTTTGATAGAAATTAGCAGGGGTCGCCACAGACGGACACACTAGGACCAATAGGAGATGTGTTGACAAAGGGCACAATTAGCACCTGTAACCAACGTGTGTGATAAAAAAAAAGATAAAGAACTAAGATAAAGATATTATTGTCACTCTACCCACACACTCAATTAAAAAATAGTCAATTTCAGAATCTATCAAGATTTGTACTTTTATCGTAAATCTTATTAGTAACATATAACACCAATTTTGAAGGTAGTAGATCCACGCTGGTTTCAGCATGAATAGGCCTAGGATCGTCCGGGGACGTACTACCCTCTCATAGAAGATAGACTTAAGAGTAGTAGTATCCTTACTACTGCGTTTCGTTCGATGAGTGAGAGTGCCGGAGGCCCAATTTCTCCCCTTTCCTCTTTCCTCACCTACCTCATTCCCTTCCTCTAACCCCATTCCCAGCCGCCATAGTGGAGGCCACCATACCAGCAGTACGATAGCTTTTGGTATGGTGGCCACCGCTTCTAGATGCCACTGACTACTTACCATCAGGCAGGGTGGAGTCACTTTGGTAGGCTAATATACATATTACTATTATACATCAAAAATTGTTGCAATTTGTTGTTTTTTTACAAAAAAACACAATAAAACAACATACAAAAGAAATGGAGGATTGAGGACCCGAATTTGATCAAGGTCATAACTTCCAAACAACAAGAAGCTGTGAACTGTTCTTGCTTTCACAAATTTTCACAATTTCTTCAATAGCATGTAGGATTCAAACAGTAGTTTTATGTTAGTGGTTTTATTTTATTTACGTTAAGTAAATAAAAAAGTAAACTTTGACGTGTATGAGCATCGAGGGCCCATTTTGAATGAAACTTTACGAAGTAGGGCAGTGTTTTGCGATAATATTTAGTTTTCACAAATTTTGATTGACATTAGCTTAGATTTTGGCATAAACACTTTTACTGCAGTGGCCATACTTTATCTGGTACAGGTGGGCCCTCAACCCTCTATGTGAGAACTGAGGGCCCAACTTTACAGGCCATAACTCGCTTATTTGACTTTCACAAAATCTGATTTCAACCTTCACAATTCTTTGGGAACGTTATGACATTTTTAAAGAGTTTTAACAATGTGGCCCTGTTAACCAATACAAATGTATTTTTTTTTGCGCTACAATTTTTGCGGTCTGTAGCGCCGAAACCGCTACGACCCTGCATTTTAAATCTGTAATTTCGAAAATATGCTGCTAAGGGCAATATTGATTCGAATTAAATGCACAATGTATTTAAGGTACTTAATTGGATAAGGATAACTTGTGTATTGCTTCAAATCGCTTCTTAAATTATCCATTAATTCTCGTAAAAAGTAAATAATAAAAAATGGTTATTGCGGTAATGAAATGAAAATATATTTATTCATATATGTTAATTAAATTAACACTTATGAACGTCAAAGTTGACAAAATTTCAGCAAATTAACCTACAGCCAGTTCCGTGACGAAGTAGAGCCATGAGAAGAACTGGCAAGAAACTCAGGCCACTCTTTTTAATCGCTAGGTTATTACAATTTTTGTAAGTTACAATTTCAAGTAGCATGCAAGGTGACACAGGCAATACACTAAACTCTATAGGTAATTAATTACAGCTTATTATGTTGTAAAGAAAAATATAAAATAAAATGTGTGCTTTACAGGCTGCCTCAATTTGCATATTGCTACAAAAGGTAAAGACAACATGTGAACTGTGGTAAATTTTTCTATGTAGGTATTATATATATACGGTATACCTGGAGATAGACATATACCATTGCGGACTTTTTTGTGGATATTTTTAAGGTGTACAATACTGTAGTACATTATTTTGATCTATCTTGTAGGGTCCAGCCAGCGATTGCAATATAAGCACAAAAAAATGTCTTTTTTTACGATATCACATAAAACCCTTAAAATTTTCAGTGTTATTCTAATATATCATGCATATTATATATATTTATAACTACCTCTTCAATCACTCTATCTATTAAAATTACCCGCATTAAAATCCGTTGCGTAGTTTTGAAGATCTAAGCATACATAGGGACAGACAGACAGACAGAAAGCGGGCAGCGACTTTGTTTTATACTACGAATATGCAGTGATAGTGGAGGAAACAGAGCTGATGTTAAATAAAAACAATGTTGACGGCCACACTGCCGCAATTTTCTATACCTCTCTGCTTGATCTGCTTCATGTGAAAGAAAATGGAAACCTCCACTGACCTATCATTTTTGCAGTTCGGGTTGAATTTTTTGTTCTATTATTTCTTTTAGATTATATGGGAAGAGATGTTTAATGTAAATTGCAAAGCATAGCCAAATTAACTAAAATATATCATTAATCGTACCAAATCTTTTTTCTAAATATTTCCCACGGTGTAGAGATCCTTGCTGGTTTTAGCATAATGCTGAATGTCCGATCGACTCTTAGAACATCGATGTTTAAAGTTTTGAACTTTATTACTTTACAGTATAGGAGTACTATCTAATAAAAAAATCATGTCTAATGTCAATAATACTGTTATCTCGCACAAGCTGTCATAATTTTTTTGTAATAAATTGTGCAAATAACCGATACTACTTTAGCACCAAAAACTATTCTTAGAAAAAAATCTGCTAAGCTCTGTCTCGTTTAATAATATTTAAGTGTGATGAGTTGGAAAAGCGATTTGCTGCATGATTCAAAGAATACACGAGATGACGTGTACCTGTGTTAACTCCTCTAAGCCTTGCCTAGGGCTACCATATGTGCTAGTGAAAGTTTTGTCTATATTCTATAGGAAATTTGCAGCTGTTTTATCATAGGAAAAATGTAAATGTCAAGTCTTCGTTTTCAGGTATTTTTTAATATAATTGTAAGGACATTGGTTATACTACTGCGATACAACGAACTGTTTTGTTGTAATCCAGCTTCTCTCAGATAACGATTAAAACATAACCTTACTCTAGAGCTTTACCACGTTTATGTAATAGAACACATTTAAATAAATTAAGGCATAATGTGTACTTAAGTTGTACGGAATATACTCGTATTGTTCCTACCTACATATTGCACTCTCCGCTGCAACTAACTACTAACAATGTTAATTATATCGTACCATGTATACGTATGTGGAGTTCTCAATGTTGCGATATTGCGGGATACGATAAATGAACAACTTCTAGATGAAATACTGTTCTTTATTGGTAATAGTGAAAATATATAACAAACATAACTATATTTAATAATACGACTGAATAACGTCGCGGTAGGAAGACGACTGGCGAGCCCTACGGTTGTGCGAACGTTCCTACACTCAATTGCAACGTAAGCACAACGTGTCGCCAAGCCGCTACATAAACAAGTTCGGTTTAGAGTTCGGCCGGCATCCTTATAAATTTCAGTAACGGCACAAAACTAGACTTGTCTAACAACCCTATCGGTTCACTTGTCGTTTAATTTTAGGGCATAAATTCATTTATAATAATTTATATTTCCTAGCATTATAATGTTAGTAAGCACAGCGGTGCAAGCTTTTAAATACCATAACTAATTTAATTGAGTCGAGTAATGAAATAAATGTGTGCTGTTATTTGTAAATAAGAAACAGCTGATGACCTGTTGAAGTTGTCTCTTATTATGCTGAGAAATGCAGAAAGAAAAAAAAAGAATAACATTATAGTAGCACTAATCCTACACGTATTCCATTCTCAAAAATATCCTATACTGTATATGGGACCATAGCCAGAGAGACTTTCGACGTGCCAAGAACATTCAAAGGTTTACACATTACTTCGTTAGTAACAAATATCCCATCATACTATTTACAATTTTTCATATTAGTAGGTACCTAGGGAGGCACCTAGTGATATTTTAATGAAAACGTACGTAAAATCAAATCTTTTATAAAAACGGATTTGTAAATTTAATTCGATTTAACAACTTAAATACAAACGAGAATTCTATCGGTGTATTAATTAGAATAAAGTGAATGAGCTCATTTTTACGGTGACTTTTCATGAATAACTAATAATAGAAGTGACATTAACACCACAATAATAATTATTCTCGATGGCACTGCTGATTTCATTTGTGGTTTTATACTTGAAATAGTTACAGTTCATTCGGTCGAATGATTCTGGCGTAAAATCTTTACTAGTTTATTCTAGTCATTTATTTGGTCCTAAACTCTTGTTTGTTTAATAGCTATTCATAGGTACTCGATGTGTTTGGCGGTAATGAAACATTGATAGAAAGGTTATTAATTAGCTAGAGAAACATCATAATTCAACAGTAGTTAGTAAAATACAGTTACTGGAGGTAATAGGTACGAGTATTGCGCGAAAATAAATGTAATGGCACTTGAGCCACTAGATAAAGTTGGCAATACCTTTATTATGTACCAAGACCAAAAAGGCAACAAAAGAGAAACGAAGATTGTTATTGCGCTTTCCACAGATAAGTAACTGTTTTTTAAGTGTAGTATCCAAAAATAAGTAGGCACTTATTATTTGACAATAAGTATTTCATTTAATTCGATAATAAATCGATTTAAATGATTATTTTGGTATTTAATGGACTATATTTCAGATATAGGTATTTCTATTTTAATCAATAAAAATAAACAAAATCACTGTTGAACTCACAGGTTTGTCAGTGTTCAGGCATATCAGTCACAGCGGACGAGTTTGTTTGTTTGTTCATTTTTCTGAAACTATCAGTCGAATTCGAAATATTAGAGGTTCTAGAGGAATGTGATAGGCTATGTAACATCTTACATAGCCTATCACATTCCTCTAGAACCTCTAATATTTCGAATTCGACTGGCGACGGCAGCAGAGCTGTAAGCCAAGACGCGGGTAAAAACGCGCCACGAAAAGCAAGTGCTAAATAAAATTTATTTTATTAGTGAAAAAGTTTTATTCGTAAATAAAAGCAACACTGATTAATATGAAGCTATTGTGGCAAAGAAGTTTCAAAATATGTGACAGTGGGCTTAGTGCCACCGTTCTAATGAAGAAGACAACAGCTTGGATAAAGCAATGCTCATCCAGCCACGCGAGATCTCTGTGTTCATATTAACACACGCCGCATTCGTCTTATTCTTGTACTTTTGCGGGGAACTTTGAATGTCTGGGTAGGATGGCGCCTTAACATTCGAGATGAAGGGGCTGGCTCGTTGCCAATCTCCTTGGCATGTCTTTGCATACGAAGGAGTACGCGTGAAATTCGTAATTAAAAAATACTAGGTACATTGAATTGCTAATATTTGCTTTTACCGTTTTACCGATTCCATAAATATTGCTGCTTTGGTAGGATTATCGGATATCCGCACATTAAATCAATGCGATAACTCGAAGATATTAATTATCGTGAGCGTGCGGCATGTTGGAATCTACTAACAAACCTCAAACTAAGAGCAGCTCTATTTCTATTACGTCCGATAAGTCTTGCGGTGGAGTGTTTAATTAACTGAACGTCGATGTTTCTACTCGCACCAACGCATTGCTGTATGAATGTTAAGTTAATGCCTAATACCTAGTAATTAAAAATTAAAAGACACAATATTTTTTTATTTTCTTTTATTTCTACGTTTGCGATATTGTTTTATACAATAATATTTATAATCATTATGTTGCTATGTAAAAAGCATAATAGACCTTCACATCAAACTGCTACCTCGAAGGACTACAAAAAATGGAGAACAATCCCAATCACCATTACCATTATTTCATCCGAAAGACGTCAACTGCTGAACATAGGCCTCACCAAGTATTGGTTAGTAACATGTCTGTCAGTTGCCCGCCATTCCTAACAGGTCGTCAATACACCTTCTACAGTCTCAGTATTGGAACTATTATATTTTTGCAAAAAAATTCCGGTCTTATAGCGTAAGTTGGCAGGACTTGTTTCTCGCATACATTCTAAAAGGTACGAAACGCCACACAGTGGTACAAAGATGAACATCGTAGCCAAGTCAGCAGCGGTGGGATCTGGGAAAGGCGTCGTGTAGTCGACGAATTGATTTCGTATGAGAAATCCCGGTCCCTAAAGAAAGACCAATCGGTGCTACCGAGCTGACATATATATCTGAGTGCAACAGGTAGTTTAAACCCAAAGCGAATGTATTACGTGTGATTACCACCATACAAGCCTTTCGAGTAATTTTGATAAAGTGATAACCTAGATTTATATACTTACTTATCTAAGTGTACTTAATCTTGGCTGAAAAATATTAAGCTCAAATTTTGTATTCAAAACGTGTATACCAACTATTGTCGCGAAGGAAAACCTTGTTAAACAGCAGATACGGTTTTTTTTTAAACGAGGCTTTTTATATTTTGAGCAATTTATTAATCTCAAATCTTGTGTTTAGGAATCTACATTAGACACGAAAATATCATAATTTTTATAGACCACTAATTCAGTAACTTATTACGTAAGAACTTTTTCATTATAAAAATATGAGATAAATACGACGATAATGTGCCTATATTAATAGAACCATTAACTTGTAAATGTCTCGAGTCATTTCTCTCAAGTTCTGTCCATGAAACCCGAGTGACGTATTTATCAACAAGAAATAAAAAAAATAGGTGGCTCTGGCTTAAACTCACTTTTATTTTCCGCACTCGGGTAGCTTCGTTATTTGAATAACTAGTCAGTTTGATGAAAAACGAAATCGTCGCTAAACGATGAACAAACAGTGAAGGACAAAGTTTTAATTTGATTTCCACTCGGCTGCTCTCGGTATTATGTCGCCTGCTACCATTCGTAATTGTTTTGTCAAATAAAACTAATTTATAATTATTTTAGGTTAAATGCACATTATTAATCTGCTACACGAATAAATTTATGTATTTTGTTTTTACCCAACTATAACTGCAGTGAGACATACCTACACATAATTATTTAATCTACAAAATATCAAAGGCACTGCCTACAACACAATAAAACGATTTTGGTAAAGTAATAATATAAATATGAGTAGGTACATATTTTTTTTTAATTTATACTTTATTATTATCTCAACTAGATCTGAGGCCCTAGACAATATTTTATTATCTATTATTATGAATAGAATAGAAATCTTTGACAGTTAGTTGTCTAGGGCATCTGGTTATATTTCAATGAACTAGAAAAACTACAAACTCAACGAAGGCCTAACCACAGCCTACAGTAATCCAAAATCATTCTGCAGACAATTTCAACGGTAAAACTATTCACAAATAAATGTGTCTCGCTTTAAGAGTCTCTCTTAGTCTGAAATATTTTTATCATTGACAATCTGCGGCAACTGCTTCCCGCGTTTAGAATGTTAGGTACTTGTGACCCAGATAAAGTTGGGTCAAGGGCATTCCTCGCTACGAATACCCCTAATACGAGCTTGCAGACCTTTAAATCGAGCGTGAAATGTGGTCGCACTTTTATGAGACAACTGCTTTAGATTTTGTTAGTACCCACAATTAAAAATACCTATAAGTTTAAAGGTGATGCGAAGCGCACCTTGTTCTGCTCTCATAAACAAGAAAGACATAAGTGTCATGACTCATGAGTTAAAGAGCAAACGTCTTTAGCATAATATAAATTAGAACTTACTTTTTGTCATTTTAAATTAATTCATTTACGTCCACGTTCTTTTTCTTCAGATAGGCACAGTTGCCCTAGGAGACGAACTAATGTTATCGATGCCTAAAATATAAATCATTTGTGGAGTTTACCACCTACTACAACATCTAAAGATTTTTTTATTGATGTTGTAGTAATAAAATATACAACAACCTACAGTGTTTCGTTTTATTCATTTTGTAAAAGATTTGTCGGTATTATATGTAACAATCAACGAAGTATTATGTTAATAATGCTGTTACTATCCCACTGCAGGAAAAGGCCTCTTCTCTCAGAGAAGGCATGAGCATTGATCGCCACACTCGCTCAAGGCTGTTTGGCTATTTCAAACTTACGTCAACATCCAGTAAAATCAAACATAAATATCATATTGATGTTATGCCTGATTTCACTGGATGTTTGATATATTAAGACGGCTAATATGTTAAGGCTGTTCGATCTAATCAGTTAGTTACGCCTTTTTTCCGCGGATGGCAAGGTAATTCCATATTCTGAACACACGCTGAATCAATTCAATGCATAATTTAAAAGGTACAAGGATTAACGAATGGATTATGGCAAATTTGATAGGACCGCCGAATTAACCGGGTTACTTTATAATTGCAATCAATATTTTTACAACCAACATATTTCCACAAAATGTTAGGCGGTACGTTAAAATGTACTTACAATTTTATGAAACTTACTATCGATTTAATCATGATGTGCAGATGTTTTGCTTAATCTGTTGTGTATTACAGTTATGGTTTAGGCAATTAATAAGTCAAATTACTAATTAATTCTTCAAAGTTCATTTTACAGCTACAATGCCCGACTATAATTAACGTTCGAGGCTTCTCGTATATCCATTACCGTCAGTTATTTCATTAATTGTGATTGGCCGCCGTTTACCTACCCAGGATAAATTAGGACCTTTAAAACAGAAAATAATGTAATATTATTATGTTACATATAACCAGCACTGCACGACTTTTGGCTGATAGAAGATGATGTACTTATGTATGTGTCTGGTTACTAGATTGCATGAATAGAATATTTGAAATTATATACACAGAATAAATCGTCTGAAAACTAAAATGCAGAACATTTAATCGTTCACGATCTGATCTCTAATCTTTTTATGATTACTCTGAATTGTGATCAAACTATAAGTAGCTGTTAAAAATTTCTTATAGTTAATAATTACAAACAAATCCGTCTATATTTAGTGATAGCGTCACATTCAGTCACTTTCTTAGGACATAAATAGTTTTAGTACTGTTAGGAGGACACACAGTCTAGCCGTATTGCTAAAACTAAAACTATACATTTACAATACCGAAAAACAGAATCCGCAGCCAGAAGGGAAAATGTTGTAGATACTGCGAGAAAGAGTTGGATAGTAGCGTAAGGCGACGACGCCAAGATGCAATCCTGGCGCTAAATTTCATTAATTTACTATCAGATGAACCACTAAGTTTTCCGCACCAATGGAGCAAAGAGGATAAGGCGGTTTCCGAAAGGTCGATTCGTTTTTAATCAACTATCAGTTAACGAAATCAATGAATCTTGTTTATGTCATTTTGGTAAAATTGGACAACACGGTCAAGTTTCGATTTCATCATTCTGTCAATTAACTGTTTTGTTATTTTAGAACAGCAATTTGGGCTATCAAACCCAAAAATAATGATTAAAATCCGTCTGGTACTTCCTGAGATTAGTTCGGTCAAACAAACAAACAAACTTATCCGCTTTATAAAATAGTATAAATTATTGGCCTATCCATCGATTAAATTGTTTAAACTTTGAGAACTACGAACTACGATGATAAAACTACAAGGAATTTAGTCGGTGGTCGTTGGAGTAAGTGGCCCTAGGTGACCGAATCCACTATAGTCACTTAAACTTGCTAGTAATAGCAGTTTTTGACCGACTTCAAAAAGGAGGAGGTTATCAATTCGGGTCGTATGTTTTTTTTTTGTATGTTTGTTACCTCATATCGCGGTCATTATGGGCCGATTTGAAAAAAAATTTTGACAGGTCGATAGTTTATAAGTAGTTAGGTGGATGTCGGCTATAGGAACGAATTATTTGGGACCTAAATAAGCATGTAGCCCGTAATCAAAACTATCAAGAGTTTTAAGGCAAATTTTAAAAGTTATAACCATTTAAAGTTTGAGCAAGTAGTCATTCAGCATTGCACCGTGGTAGACCTCAGTGCAATGTTCGATGACTTCAGTAGTCTCTCAACAAGTGCCTGTTCCTGTATAGGTACTGTTGCATAGTTCTATATGTGGGTACATGTGTATAGTCGTGTGGAGCGACGTTCGTTACATTTGTAAAACCAGTCTCAATATACGCTTGAAGCTAACACTTGTGTCTTATTTATCAGATACTTATGTAGTAAAATTGTGTGATATAAGTACATATAAGTACGGTTATAAGTACAGTAGTGTTTTTTTAAATATACAAATGTGGCAAATCAGCCATGAGCCGCGAATATATTTCAGGCATATAATGTTAGCTACAATGTTGTTAGATTAAACCGTTTGATATAACACTATGTAAAGGAACTTGTTCTCCTAAGTTATCCATTGTGTGTTACGGTGTGGCAGGGGATGATTTATATTGCGCTGTAACCTTGAAACTGCCGTCGGTACACCTAAATGTTAAGAACGTCTGTGAAAACACATATTTCTTCAAATATGTCAACCTTCTCACCAAACATGATAGTATATGATACAAGTTTTTACATTACATATACGACACATATTAAAAATAAGTGCTTGTTCAGAGTTTTTGTTATGCTTAAATAAGGAAAACCAAACACATAAAGTGTTATGTGGGCCGGTATAGCTTAAAACATTATACTGATATTATAAATGCGAAAGTTTCTGTGTTTGTTACCACTTAGCGCCTAAACGGCTGAACCTATTTCGATGAAAATTTATATGTATATAGATTCGGTGCCGGAGACGGACATAGGCTACATTTTATCCCGATAATCGGACGGGATCCCGAGGGATACAAAACATACCTCGTCAGCGAACTGGCTGTAGGTTAATCTGCTGACTTCATGTAATTTTGACTTTTCATATGCACCATACTTTATGATCAAAATGAAATAAATGCTTTGAGTTTGAATTTAAATAATTTACGCCCGGGCAAAGCCGTAGTGTGAAACTAGTTATAATATAAATGTGGCAAAAATGGTATGTTATAATCTTGTGAGAAAATCGCTAAACAGATTTTGAATCATGATGAAGATGAATAGTTTGGTCCAAATTTGTCATATTTTATGTTAGCTTGGATAACATAACCAAATGTTATTTCAATCGTAACCACGTCTACAAGATGAAAGAAGCGGATGAGAAGTGACGTTATATATATCACCATATTATATATCTCAGGAAATAAGTTATTAACACAACCAGAGAGATAAGTAACTAGTGTCAAATAATAGGTATTTAGTATTTAATGAATTTATTTGGTGTACTTTATCCCGTGCCGACATTTGATTGTATAACTATAGAGTGTGCAGCACAGTTCATCTTCCAGCTGATTGGGGCTGTTTTCTGGCAGAAAAGAAGTATTTGTTTGGACTTGTTTGTTTATTTCGTTTAGTAGCACGGGTCTAAAGAGAACTAATTTAGATAGTTTGTGTTTGACAGTTGCATATAATTTCTTAAGCCCCCTATTCTTGATTTCCTTTTACAGTGCAACTTTATGCAAACGTTTATACTTAATTTAGGTAGTGGAGATCTATTGCCATCACTATCTAATAGAGTAGGCACTTTATTGCAATAAAGTATCGTTATTTTATCTTCAAGTTGGACAATTACGTTGTTGAATATTCCATATTATATAACAGATAACATGTTTCATAGAAGTTCAAAACACAAATAGCATCTAAGTAATCGTATATCTGGCTGCTTTCGGTTTCAAAGACAATTGTTCATAAACTGAAACAGAGGAGTTTCTACTAAGTAGGTAGTAGCTTAGGCGTAGGTAATACAGTAATACCGAGAAGATGATAGATACACAATTAATCCAATAATATAAATGATGAAAATTACGATTTAGATCACGTCTATTATTAATTATCTATTTTTAGTTACTGTTAAAATTTTACACACGATGATTCATTACTTTTTATTTACGCAATACTCAGGCTCAATGACTGAAAACCCGCTTAACGGGCATTTGTTAACTTATTGAGTTCCTGGTTTTAATTCTGTTTAAGTACCATTCATATATCCAGTTCATGGTTCAAAGAGAAACCTTAGAGGTGCAACACATTGTTCTAATGTTCGTCTAAGCAAAAAAGTGGGTACTTTATTTTATAAAAGTACCTAGTAGCCAGAGGCCCTAGACAAGTGTCAAAGATTTCTATTCTATTCATAGAATAGATTAAAAAATGTATTGGATTGACATAAGCTAACGCCAACGCTTATGTCAATCTCATACATTTTCTTATCTATTCTATGAATAGAATAGAAATCTTTGACACTTGTCTAGGGCCTCAGGTGTGATACACATCGACTCGACAGCTAGAAGTTTGGTGTAATAGAGGGTCAGCCTATTGCCTAAACCCGGGCACAATTTCAAAGGATTGATGTATTTTTCCAACATAATTATCCTTAGTCGCCTTGAACGACACCCACGGACTGAAAGGGCTCCGGCTAAATGCTTGCCCAGCCACCACACGGCTTATTACATTTAATTACTTTTACCCCATTTAATTTATTTTTGTTTATCAGACTCGAAAATTTTAACGCCATAGCTATTGTTTGAATTTTCAGATAGTGGGAGTTGATACTATGTAGGTACATATAGCAAAAATAGACCTTTTTTTCATGTAGGTAGGTACATCCAGAAATAGCTATATTTACTATTTTCAATGCTTAGATGGGTCGTAAACCTGCTCATGAGGGGTTAAACGTCCGTGTGCTTCCAAGTGCAATCCGCGTGTCGAGCAAATCGTGGAATGCATAATTGGATGTTTATATCAACGTAGCAATGTCTGAGTATGGAATTTGGTCGGTACGGCATCTGTACGCTGCCTATCCTGTGTAGAATGAATATCTGCGGTCCTTATCCTATGATAGTTTCAGTTCCAGCATTTGATGTATGTACCGCTGCTAGTTTGTATTCTGCTAATGGAATTATTATTACGCTTTATTTATTAGTAGGTATTACATAACTGACGGTGAAGGGAACATCGTCTTCTGAGGTAGTCTAAAATCGCCAATCCGCCGTGAGCACGCGTGGCGATCAATGCTCATACCTTTTTTGTATGAGAAGAGGCCTTTCCCTGCAGTGGGCCCCTAAGGCCAATAATGGGCCCATATGATATGGTATAAGTTATAAGTTATTGTTATTTATGTCGCAAGGCGCAACCCTACAAATGCTAATCTATTTAGTCTATTATGTCTTTAATGCAATTATTCGCACATAGTCTATTTTTGAATGAAAAACTTTAGTGGCGGAAATATCAACGAAAATATAAGTGTGAAATTCTAGCTAGTATTTCTTCAAGTAAATGGTGTTACACTTATACAAGTCAAAGTAATTTATTAATTACACAGCAATCAATGGATGGTGGCAACGTCAATATACTCAAATTAACGGGTCAAAGTAAATACACGAGAGGAAATAATTCCCTTTGAATTCGCAATAAAGCCAAACACTCACGTCAATTGTAATCGACAAAGTTACAAAGTTAAAATAATGGGGAATTGCGTTTAGTCTCTATTAAGAGTATAAAAACTTATAGTGATGCCAGTTATAGGTACAACTTAATACCATGGAACGAAAATATAATACTATAAGTCGCTACACATTTAAGATTAATTTTGCATTTTATTGCATTTAAGCAATATAAGCATAAACTTAAAGTAAGTAAGTAGGTACCGTCTGTTTTAACGGTTTAGATGGTCGCTATCGTTATGCAAAATGATGTCAACTTAAATCCCATTCCAAAAGAATACTGTACCTAATGCAGAAATATTTAGAGAGGAGACACTGCGTATCCTCAGGCAAGATCTTTCCAACGCGAGGTGCTTGAATGCATTTTGCCCCCGATTCGCAAGGTTTAAAGCATGAAGAGAGTATTAAAATTTCAAAAGCGATGCCACTTATTACGTCCACACAGATCGCTAACTAAATCGTCTATTTACTCACAAAGTATACCCAGACTTGGGTACTAGTAGGTTTACTTTGTGCCGTAGTATATACGTGGCAAAGCCTAGATTTTGTAGAATGATGACCATTCTATAGACGAATGTAGTTAATTTTTAACCATCCTTACTTCACTAATTAAGGAAAAAACTAACTACAATGTTGGCGTTAGCTTATGTCAATCCCATACGTTTTTTAATTTATTCTATTCTATTCTTTTAACATTTATGCCACTTGTCTAGGCCCCTCTAGATAGATCGAACCTTAAAATAATTACATCGTGTATTGTTTCCTTTTATATATTTCGCGATAAATTAAACAATGTTTCATAGAATTTAGGTAGGTACTTAACCTGTTTTGTTAATACAGATTTTGTCACGTTGCGTTGATAATATCATAATGCTAACATGTTAAATTTAATTAAATCGCAATAATGGGATAAATGCAATTTGCATAATAGTATACTAATTTACCATCAAAATTGCTAGTAAATGACTCTTATTTTTTTATTATTAATATCGTATTTTATTTTTATTTTTATAGTGGAAGTGTTTATCAACTCCGTCTGAAGTTTATAAAGACTTCTACTTACTATAAAATGACTTACAATGTAAACAAATGTTTTTTTTAAACTGTCAAGAATAGTGAAACGTTAAACAAGTGTTCAATAATTTGTCGACGCATATAACTATTGTCACAGACACGAAACAGAAATGCACTCTGTTATTCTGTTCCGTGGACAGAATAACAGACAGACAACGGCTATCGCTTAATGTCGCAGTTCTATCAATAAACGGAGTTACGATCCGGTTAGGATAGCTCCTCATAATGAGCAACGAAAGCGTTGTTGCGTAGTTGTAATTATGTAACACTACTGTTCATGATTGATTAGTATTCTAGCAGTTAAACTAATAAACGTATGTTGAACACTAAAACATATATATCGGAGCATTAGTAGTAAGATACATTGTTTTGCTTACAAACAACAAAGCGAATCAATTAGCTTATTTGGACTTTGAACTATTAAGAGTTGAACGCCGTGAGTATGAGAGAATAAGATATTGTCGGTACCTAACCTCGTCTGTCTCAAACGTCGACAAACAAGATGATCCTAATTCCTAGACGTTGAAGATACAGTAGATACAGAGTTGTTATGGACATAGGATTCTGTGAAACGTGATGTACCAATAAACTCAAAGTTACTTGTAGTTACGCAAATAAAAACGCAATGCGACAGATTTGGTAGTGACGCAAACAATATTTTCAAAAGACTTTAGCGTAAAACAATGTGACCATTCACATTTTACTTAAAACTGAAGTTTATGAAAAGATTCTGGCTACGGCAAGGCAACAATTGATCTTATAAGGTTTGCGAAATAACAGCCCGCAATGTGTTTGAAGCTTTGTTTCAGTGGAATTTTACGTTTCGCTAAGTAGGTACTTTACTGCATTCTAGCTATGTTCCTAGTGTACCCTACCTGGTAATAGCAGTAACAGTATAAGTAAATATTATATCATTACCAGATATGATATAATATTTACTTTCTATGATGATCGTATTAACTAACTTAAAACCAAAGGATTCATTCAAAAATTAAATAAAATGGGTAAAAAGAGGCCTTCGCATTACAATTAAAATATGACTAAGACCAAAATGTTGCTGCCTCATTGAAATAAATTGGTTGCTGAATTCTCTTTGTTTATTAAGTTGTCTTATGCGTTATGTTTTTTTTCGCTATGTATAAACTTTGCAAAGACATAAAAGAAATTGGTATCGGATTATCCAGTAGTTACGCACATAAATGATACCGTTTCATGAACAGAAGCGATGATTAGGATCATTCACTTAGAACCATTAGTGCTTAGGAACATATCCCTTCGAGAAAACCTCATGCTGCAAGTCAAAAAGTAAATTCGTATAACTTCTCCATCCATCTTATTCAAAAATAATTGTCGAAGTGCTATTGTCGATAATTAAAGCTACCTTATAGCATAACATCTAAATATTGTTCTAAACAAACGTACGTTAATATGGCAAGCTACGAGTAATGACCATATCTAAGCATGCTAATAATGTTACGCTTGGCATTCTACATTGCAGTCGAACAAAATATACCGTCTATGCATCCACTGTATACTTGAAGTACTATTGGTATTTCAAACACAAAAATCCATATTGGTGCGAACGTTAAGATATTTCCGTTTACTACCTACGAGATGCCTGATTGCTTATTAATCGCGACTATTTTTAAACCTGTTTAAAAAGTAAACGGTAACCATACTTTATTTGAAAATATAGAGCCACTTTTTAAGTATGTACTTGATAACAATAACTTTTAAATACAGTCCTTAATTACCCTTTGGGCTGTTAATGTTGTGCTTATTGCTTTTAAATTTTATTAGGTCAATAGTCCGAAGTAAAAAGGGTATAATTCCACATTGCGTCAAGTAATTAAAATTAAACGTCCTTCTGGGTAATAAGATAGCTATTATCTAGGCTTAAACTTGTAGAATCGATAACAGTGCGAGGTTAAACGAACTGCTCGTAGTCATGTTTCAGATGGGTAGTATATTTGTTTTATGAAACAGAAAAGCCAATTATGGTCGGTACCAGTTACGTGTATTGTGACATATATATGTGACATACGTTATGTGTGTAGTCATAGGCCTGACAAGATTTATGGTTTAAGCATCGAATGGCTGTGGTTGCCAGTAATTGGATTGTGCAGGTTAGGTGCCGCTTCATGTAAGATACACAGTTGCAATCCCTTGACAGCCAATCACTGTATATTGAGTAGTTGAACAAATACGCAGTGGAAGATGATATTGATTGTATAAAACAAGTTAGAACTTATTTAATCACGACGCAGTAGACTCAAATGACATTATAATATAATATACAGGCTTCATACGCATTCCTTGTGGGTGATATTATGCAGCATATAAAATGCTTTAAGGGCAAAAGCAACACGTGACGAGACTTCAGTAAAGATGACGAATATTATAAACAGTTGAAGGTTCATTATATCATGTAATAATTATTGTAGCGTATAATTATTAACATTACTCCTTAGATACCTACTTACTTATTAACAATCTTGTTAAACTCTTCTAATATTATAAGGCAAAAACATTTGTATTTATTTTTGTAAATAATAATAATTAAAATCTCTTTTTTCTTATTTATTATAGCCTACCAAAGTGACTCCACCCCGCCTGATGTTAAGCAGTCAGTGGAATCCAGAAGTGGCGGCCACTTTACCAAAAGCCATCGTCTTAAACTGCTGGTATGGTGGCCTCCACTTTGGCGGCTGGGAATGGGGTTAGGGGAAGGGAATGAGGGAGGTGAGGAAAGAGGAAAGGGAGGAAATTGGGCTTCCGGCGCCCTCACTCACCGAACGAAACGCAGTAGTACGGATACTACTACTCTTAAGTCGATCTTCTATGAGATGGTAGTACTTTCCCGGACGATCCGGCCCATTCATGCTGAAATCAGCGTGGATCTACTACCGTTTATCTTAAAATCTACTGAGGGCTTCGAAAATATAATAAAAGAAATAACTTATTTTAAAATATATATGTATATCTTATTTTTTAGGCCCTTTAGATTGATATTAATATTTTTCAGTGTTACATTATTTCTAACATACATATTTTTAATACCAATATCTGTACGGAATCAGGATCTACGCGAGTGCAATTTTTGGTCGCTAGTAGTTTATGTATTTAAACATGTTGCAAAGCAAAGATGTTGCGTACTGGGCAGATCGCACCGGTTACAGTTAGATAAACGAACAAATATTTGCACCACTCGTGCTCGGTTTGCCGTATTATGTTCACGGATATAAGGGCACAGTATATGTTATAAGTATAGAGAACTGAAAGCAAGCTGTCTTGTGCACTTGAAAAGTCTTTGCACAAGACAAACTAAAGAGTCTTCTACGTAACTAATTTCTCCCACGCTTGTTTAAAACGCCTAGAATACATTGTCTGTAGCTTTCTTAAGCACTAAGTATGTATCACACGTTCTTCTACAAAATACTGTATACAAAGAGTACTAACTTTTCAGTATGTACCTAAACGTTAATTCAATATATCGTTGGCTCGTGTGACAATATCTTTAAATAATATTTTTTTTATATTTCTCTACCAAAATAACTCTACTCTGCCTTATAGTAAGCTGTCAGTGGCATCCAGAAGTGGTGGCCACCATTCCAAGAGCCAAACTACTGGTATGGTGGCCTCTACTATGGCGGCTTAGTGAAACGCTTTTTCATGCCTCGCTTAAAAGCCCAGGATCAAAATGGGAACACATGCGCTGGTAAAGAGTTCCAGGCTTGAATTGAGCGACAAAAGTATAAAGTGCTGAACCGTTTGGTTCTAGACCCTTTAGATTCCACTGTGAAATGGTGAACTGGTGGCACTTCAGTCCCGCACGTGTTGTCCTGGATAAAAAGGGAGAGGGTAGAAATAATTAACAGTGTGACAGTCGCTGTTTTTAACCGACTTCAAAAAAAGGAGAAGGTTTCTCAATTCGACCGTCTATATATATAAATATTTTTTTTTATGTGTGTTCGCGGATAACTTCGTCGTTTAGGAACCGATTTTGATGATTATATTTTTTTGGAAAGGAAATATACCAAGGGTGGTACCATGATAAGAAAACCAGGATCTGATGATGGCATCCCAAAGAAATAGAGGCAAACTTTCGAAAATCGTACTGACGACTAGTGCATTTGTTATGTTTTTCGTTAAGTATTTTAAGGCACTACTATTTAATGAAGGTTTGGAGTCGATCTGATGATGGAGCACAAAGACAGTCGAGGGAACTCCTCAACGTTTTACAGCAATTACTTGGTGTTTGGACTTAATTCGTTTCTAATGATGAGAACTTTGCTCCCATATGGGTTATAAGTGCCAGTCGAGGGAATTCCTCAACAGTAGTCATGTCGGGCTTACTTCATACGGTTCAATATGGCAAAATATTTAGTGTGTACAAAAATAATACCTAAGTAAGATTTAGGTCTACCTATCACTAAAAATTGTAAAATACTTACTATAATTTTTATCACAAAGAAAACCGACTTCAAACAGGAAGGAAACTAAAAAGTAAATAATAAATTTATATAGCACAGAGTAATTCGTATTTCGATTTAGTTAATCAGAAATAATTAAATAAGAATTTTATAATTTTGAAGTTGGTGCCAAGTAAATACTAAATAACTAAATACTATAAGAACTTTACTACAATAGCAAATTAAAATTGATAATAACTATAGTTGCCTAGTTATTGTTTTAAATACTATAAGAACCTTACTACAATAGCAAATTAAGATTGATACCTTATAGGTCCCTAGTTATTGTTTTACTTGGCACCAACTTTAAAATTATAAAATACTTATTTAATTATTTCTGATTAACTAAATCAAAATATGAATTACTTTGTGCTATATAAATTTATTTTGTACCTTTTAGTTTCCATTTGAGGTCGGTTTTCTTTTTGTTAAAAATTATTTTATTTCTGTACATGTCTTCGCAAACTTCTTTTAAACTACGCAACGGATTTTGATATGGTTTTGACTATCATTTAGAACATTTCTTCCGCCAGGTTTATAAGTATAAATGTATAGTTTAGTTAGTACATAATTTTAATAGAGAGAAGTCTAGAATTTCAGGGATTTGAAATCATGTAAAAATATAATAGTATCCACTTGCAAAGCAAGTACAAGTCATCAAAATATATACGAGTAACCAAGCTAGCATAGGCAGCTATCAAAAGATGGATGTTTTTGTTTACCGCTATCGTTTCTATCAGTTATACAAGTAAAAGGCCAGTGATGTTAAGTTCAGTTTTTGCGTGATAATTACATCTATTCTGTTTCTTCAAATAACAACGAGTTTATAATGTGTGAGTGCTTGAAACAACACCCCATTGACCTTGTTACCTTGCCATGAAAAGAGCTCTCGGCATTGGACTCCTTTTCTCTGTAACCATAAATGTCTATGACGTCGTTTTACTTTCATTGTTTACGCCGTGCATCATTGTGAAATATTTCACATTGTTTGACCAAAACCTTTGGTGCAGAAAGGAAAAGAGTAATTCTTCACATGTTTTTGAGTCGCCATAAAAACGGCATCACAAACATTTGTTTTGTCAAAAACTATGTTGCATTTTATCCTGTGTTGTGGATGCGGTGTGGTAATTTTGCGGGTCACACAAAGCTTTTATTTTTTAACCGACTTTAAAAAGGAGGATGTTATCAATTCGGGCCGTATGTTTTTTTTTGTATGTTTGTTACCTCATATCTCGGTCATTTATGAACCGATTTGAAAAATTCTTTTTTTATTTGAAAGCGTATACTCTGAAATTGGTCCGATTTTTTTATTATAAGAAATGGTTCAGTAGTTGTATGTTTGTTACAACAAAACTCGGTCATTTATAAACCAATTTGAAAAATTCTTCTTTTATTTGAAAGGGTATACTCTGAAATCGGGTCCCATGTTTTTTTATAAACAATGGTTTAGTGGTTTGGCTTCAATTTTATATTTTGTAACAAAACGTATGCAAGGAGTGAAGACATGTAAAGCAACACGTCGATGTCTTTTGCAACAAATTTTCTGACATTGACATGTCCATGCTACAAGTGCGAAGTGATTTTCAAAATTAATTTTTTGTTAGAAACGAAGTGGCCCTGGATGGGTGACCATTTGTGACATTTCATTTTCAGCATCTTCATTCTTTAGAAGCAGTGGACTATGGTTATCATTATCACTATATATTGGTAGTCGTTTACCGAAGGTGGAGGTTTTATGGTAGTGAGAAATTACAACAGCACCGGGCGGCCTTAAACCTGCCTTTACAGCACCACTGTTTATTTTTTGTACATCTATTAGGCGATTGCTCGGTCAGTTAAATTATGATTTTTGATGATTCTTTATTGTTGGTAGATCATCACTGTTTTGTTTTGATTTGCTGTTTCTTGGATTCAGGGTTTAGCGATCAGCAAAAGTGTTGACAAGGACTTTATATCTCTATTTACAATCTTACCTCTACTTTCTTTCCAACGGCGCGGCGCTGTCTCATTTTCGCAGCACGTTTAGTAGGTCGACCTATATTGAATATATTTATACACAATTAATTCCCACTAAAAGTTTAAAAATAAAATTATTTTTAGAAAAAAAAAATGAAAACCGACTTCAAACAATACCTACATATTCAATTCTTACTAAAAAGTAGAAAATAATATTTTAATTACTTCATAGCAAAGAACATTAAAGGGGAATCATCGCAATCCTTGATACCTATAATACTTTACTATTTATAGTTTTTAATCAGTTATTTTGAAGTCGGTGCCAGCCACTACTACTACTGACTTCAAAAAGGAGGAGGTTCTCAATTCGTTGGCACCTTTTTTTTATGTAAGTTCCCCGATTACTCAATGATGGCTAGACCAATTTGGTTTTTTTTTTGTTTGGAACTGTATACTTCCCAGTAGCGAAGCGTCCATATAACACGATTCCTGCCGGCTTCCCTTTTAAAATATGTCGTGACCACCTTATACCTATCACTGCTTGCGTGTCTACTCAAAGACTAACTGGCCTTCTGAAACTCAAAATATTTTAGTCCCACCGGCTTCCCTCCTCGGAAAAGTGACTCTTCGCTACTGATACTTCCTAAGTGGTCCCATGATCATCAAGTCAGGATCTGATTATAGGATCCTAGAGTAATTTTGGACGATTTTAGTAGATTATGAAAGAGAATTCTCGGAGTGGTCTGATGAAAAACTTCGGATATAGGCAACGGAACTCCTTAATAAATGATAGCAAACGGACTGGTATTGCTGAAATCTAATGTCTGTCTATTGCTTACACCAGAGGCTCTAGACAAGTGTCAAACATTTCTATTCTATTCATAGAATAGATAAAAAAATGTATGACATTGACATAAAAGCTGGCGTTAGCTTATGTCAATCCAATACATTTTTTAATTTATTCTATGAAGAGAATAGAAATCTTTGTCACTTGTCTAGAGCCTCAGTTCATAAATAACATCACGCACCTACACGACACGAAATTGCGACGTTGTCACTCTTATGTGTGAAGGCTCGTAAAGGAAACATGGGAAGTTGTTGCTTGTTGTGTCTATCCATCTTCATTGGGATCAGAGGCCCGAGACAAATGGCAAAGATTTCTATTCTATTCATAGAATAGATTAAAAAATGTACTAAATTGACATATGCTAACGCCAACGCTTATGTCAATTTCAAACATTTTTTCTATTATCTATGAATAGAATAGAAATCTCTGACACTTGTCTAGGGCCTCAGGTTACTTTATGTGCTTGCGTCATAATGAGTGTCTTGATAGTTTGCAATAAGTATAAAAAGAGAGAGAGAGAGAGAGTAGTACTAGTAGTAGTAGTAGTAGAGTACTACGTTAGTTTATATTATCTTAAAAAATATAAACTATAATTTACTGTCTGTAACAAGTGCAAATTTCTAATATTGCATGATATGATATCACAGTTCAATATTGAATTGTTGTTTTCGTTAAAAATATACAACGTAATACTCTTTTGTATAATAAACAGAATATACTACACCTACATCAAGAAAATACGTTTATTAAAACAAAAAATATCCTGTTAAAAATCAGTACAATCGCTGGTCCAATCGCCAGCGGCGGTTTCGTCAAAATACTTATGTGTAAGTACATACTTGTATAATGTCGCTCTACAAATCAAAAATAAAACTCTTTGAAAAATGTACTTTTAAAATTCTTTAAAGTGAGAGCGCAGAGGCCCTAGACAAGTGTCAAAGATTTCTATTCTATTCATAGAATAGATAAAAAAATGTATGAGAATGACATAAGCGTTGGCGTTAGCTTATGTCAATCCAATACATTTTTTAATCTATTCTATGAATAGAATAGAAATCTTTGCCACTTGTCTAGGGCCTCTGGCATTTAAATTTGCTTTATCATTATTTCCCTAAATGTAGTGATTGCCTAATGAATATGGGACGTACTCGCTTCATATGCACGGAATTGAGAGTTCGATACTGGATAAGTCATATCACTTTCTGAACTTATCTTCAACATTACTGACATACGTATAGGAAATAAATTCTAAAATCGAAGTACTAGTAGTAAGAACAGTCCAAATAGCAAGATAGATAAAATAGCGATATACTTAATATTAGTTGTAGCTGAACGTTTCGGTCTGTGGGGCGCAGACGTGGCTTCATAACGTTCTGAAATTGATCGGTATTACTTTCATCAAACACGTATTTGATCTCGTCTCGGACAAGGAGATATATCAAATAACAACTAAACTACAGGACTGAACAGGCACATTTTATTACTGGTCATTTTTAAATTTTGTCGATTTTATTACAGGATTTTTTTGTAGTTGGACTACTTATATTAATTCTCGTATTTTTTATATTTGGTCAATATTATCATTGGATGGTTGATTATTCCCATCTGTCCCTCTGGTTTGTCCTCCTAGGGTGACAGATGGGGGAAAACTATACCCGAGAACTATGCGTGTACAAAGTACCACAAAACCGTTAAAGCAGGAAATAACTACGTCAATAGTTGGCAAGATGCACTTATAACCACTTTAACTGATCTGAAACGTGAGAAAGGTTTTCAAGAGAAATTTCTGATATCGACTTGCGAAGTGTTCAAGCGCGCTTTGCTCTCACCTCCATTAGACACTCTTAGTGCCGGACCAACTTTGAAAATGTTCACTAGAAGCGGCCACTTAAGTCTAGTGTGATGCCAAGTATAGGTAACACAAAATGTGAAATAAATTACTCTTTTTAAATTTCGTATAACAACCGCAAATATTTAAATACAGTTTAAGGCGTGACTAAATTAGGTATAGGTACTCATGTTCAGAATAAAAATGGTTTATTTGTTTTGACAAGTCACCAGAGGCTCTATTCTATAAATAGAATAAAAATCTTTGCCACTTGTCTAGGGCCTCTAATTAGACACTTAGATTACATTTCCATCAATTTAATGTAAAATATATCCAATTAGCGACCCGCCACGACTTGGTACGTGTGCACAACTTAAGTAGTAGGTATATATATATACCCTTCCGAAAGAAATCCTCTGAATGATAGTAAAACTATATCATAATTTTTTAGGTGGTTTAGATGAAGTTCGCGGATAGTAATGGATCATACAAAGTTTTATCAGATGCAGCAGCACCGAGGCAGGCAAATTTAAAATATTGTTAAACGGCACGGGTGTAGCTTCCATGCCGTATTGAAATTCATAGCGGCTGACGACGTTCCTCTAGGTGCTCCTAAAAAAGTATAGCAGTCGAGGCCAACGATGTAACTCATTGTTTCATGAAGCCAGACAAAATAAGGCGAGGTATAAAAAAAACAAAGAATAAAATGTTACGTGTATATTTTGAGATATGGAATACTTTCACAGTTTTAAACGACTTCAAAAAAATTTGGTTTCTAAATTCGACCGTATTTATTTTTATTTTAACTTTTTCTTCAATATGTAATCTGACAAGAACTTCAACGATATGAAATATTTAAATCTATGACTTAAAACTTAAATGAACAAACAATTTTACTCGTACATGCAGCTCCAGCTCCAGTGGTAACAAAAGGAAAAAGTAAACTGTGACCAAACATGACCGACTGCCCCGGCTTATGGATGTACTTGCGTGTTCAATAAAAAGTGAACTCCACGAAAATATGGAAACCGTTTTTGTTAATATTAGGTGGTTTAAAAATATGGAAACCTGACATAGAATAGGTTCGACGATTTTGGTATAAACGGGTGGCGGGGGTTAGAATCCTACCTGCTATAAGTTAACGTTTGTGGTCTGGGCGTCCCTTATTTGTACCTATGTAGAGGCACTGATATTATGTTACTAGTTCCTTTATGCAAAAGCAGTCTTTCAAAGATGAAATGTTTAGCCTACATACATATTTTGCCTAAATACAAATCTCTTAAAAAGAACCTATAAGAGATAATTAGTTAAGTTTGAACTAATTAGTTACTAATTTGATTTAATTAAACTAAAATTCATGCTTTTAGCAACCCAATTGGTACTTTCATTGAGATTTAACAGGTGATTAATTAATTTTACG
The DNA here is from genome assembly GCA_963082885.1 of Parascotia fuliginaria. Lineage (NCBI taxonomy): Eukaryota > Metazoa > Arthropoda > Insecta > Lepidoptera > Erebidae > Parascotia > Parascotia fuliginaria. The sequence continues at coordinate 17,143,458 of OY720170.1, forward strand.
TTGATCAGCCTTTTAAAAACTCGGGATTAGTGATACAAAATATATATAATTTTTTTTTTCATAATCATCATCATATCAGCCACAAGACGTCCACTGCTGGACATAGGTCTCCCCCAATTTTCGCCACCGTTGTCGGTCGTTCGCCGCCCTCATCCATCGGTTGCCTGCCACCCTTATAAGGTCGTCGGTCCACCTTGTGAGGGGTCTGCCTACGCTGTTTTTAAATAAACATAAAGTGAAACGTTTTATAGAACCTTATTTGATAGAGTAAAATATCAAAGTGTTTTGTGTGTAATTGATCAGTTTAAAATAGGGTACGAGTATAACAAGATTGTCCGCTCAAATAAAGGAACTGTCTCAGAAAGTGCTACGTCTATCAACATCATTATAATCTTATTAAATCTTAGCAACTAGGTGTTGCTCAGAAATATTACGAAGACTAAAAGTCAAGTTCTTTGATTATATCTACGAGTACCTATGTCTATAACTTCTATCTAATCTATATATACTATTATTCGAAGCGAAAAAGTTTGTTTGTTTAAACGCGCTAATTTCTAAAACTACCAGTCGGATTTGAAATTTCTTTTTGCGTATGATAACTCAGTTCTCAAGGAAGGTTATAAGCTATGTAACACACGCTACTGACGACGAGAGTAGAGCAGTAACGAGAACCGCGTCTCAAAAAGCTACTTTTATTACATAAAATTATTCGAAGAGCTTTTTATTTACCAGTGGCATTTTAAGAGATAATTTTTAAAATGCAATTCAAATGTTAAAGTACCTAAATTCAAATATTAAGCCTCAGTTCTACCCAAAATCCTAGTTAAGTAATTTTTTCCTAAGGATCATAAAAAATTACTCATTTAAATGTCAAAAGCAGCGAGTTTCTAACCAATTTTGTAATAGTAAAAATACCTAGTCAGTTTTATTTCCACAACAAATTATCAGACCGACATGTGTTACGTGTCTTTTTGTTGTAATACACATATAGCAGGTAGAGAGCCATACTGCAATGCATGTTGAATAAAATTCTACTAAAACTGCCAATCAACGTGGTATGATAAAAATAGGCGTACGTGGAGCCTGTGGCGTGCACTCCATATAGACAGAAAGAACCTGCCTGCCTTAAAAATTGCCTGAAATCACAATTTTAGCAAAATAATTCAATAATGCCTATCCTATCAAATCTCTGTGCACGTCACTGCGTCGAGCTATCGCTTTTTTTTTCCTGTCGCGCGTCAGTTCATCGCTGACTTCAATTTGCCGCGTAACCTAATCCAATCCTATCCGAAGTAAGTGAATTAAACGGACTAGGTGTTAGTTAGCCTTGATTTTAAGTATTTCATAGCAGAAATATTAAATTGCAACTCAAAATGAAGTACTGACCAGGCTTTGTCACTATATTTGTTTTACACGTTATATATAACCAATTACCTATTTGTAAAGGCGTTAAAGTACTAATATGACCTTTTCGAACCCATTAAGTTCTACTTTATAAGTACAACTAGCGACCCGCCCCGGCTTCGCACGGGTGCACAGCCGATACTAAATATATCTCTATTAGAACCAACTAAAGGACCGCCCGCAAAGCGCTAACTAAGTCTTGCTCCCGGCAAAAGTGTTCACTTCTGCCTGCAGTCCCGCAGTGCAACGCACTCTATTTGTGGACAACTGCTGTCTCTCTGCTTGAGCTCTAAGTCGCTGCAAACGCTCGACACTCGACTCTCTTTCGCGCAACTGAGAGGTCCTTATATTTTGTTCATGAAGACGTTGGGAACGCTCCAGCCTCGACTCTTGAGCGCGTAGCTCAGAGGTTCTCAAGCTTTGTTCGGCAAGTCGTTGCGAACGCTCGACACTTGACTCTCGTTCGCGTAAGTCAGAGGTCCTTACATTTTGTTCATGAAGACGTTGGGAACGCTCCAGCCTCGACTCTTGAGCACGTAGCTCAGAGGTTCTCAAGCTTTGTTCGGCAAGACGTTGGGAACGCTCCAGCCTCGACTCTCGTGCACGTAACTCAGAGGTTCTCTGATTTTGTTGCGCAAGTCGTTGCGAACGTTCGACACTCGACTCTCGTACGCGTACCTGAGAGTTTCTCTGATTTTGTTCAGCAAGGCGTTGTGAACGTTCAGGTGAAGATTCTCCTATACGACGTATTTTTGCTGCTCGTGCTTGAGAACTATGTTTAGAAAGTTGAGACCTGGCTCTCTTAGGCATTTTCAAATGTTTAAGAAAATGTTAATAGCGTGTAATATTCTAGCTCTGAAAAGAACTGTTGTTTAGCCCTGAAAAGAATTGTTGGTTAGCCCTGAAAAGAACTGTTGGTTAGCCCTGAAAAAAACTATTGTATAGCTCTGAGAAGGACTGTTGTTTAGCTCTGAGAAGAACTTTTGCGTAGGTGTAGTTTAGAGAACAAAATCTAAAAAAAATCTCATGAAAATTATTAGACTTCGCGCACGACCGCTGCGTAGGGAGCCGACCTCGCGTCTGAGCCGCGCGGGTACCTTACTCATAGATCTAAACACCCCTCTCCCGCACGCGCACCCCTGGCCTTGGTGACGCCCACTTCGCAACGGGCCGTGCAGCAGAAATCGTAATATTTTAATTTCACCACAACTTCAAAACCAAACGTCCAATTTTAATCATTCACAGACCAAATATTATCAACATAAACTGTACTTATTGATGAAATAATTTATTTTGATAAGGTTTAATAGCATGAGTAAAATAAACGCGTTTAAATGTAGTCCAAAAAAAAATTCAAGATTTTTAAATAAAAATGTGGTTGTTGTGCCTCACTCGACATAGATAGGTATAGTGTGTCGCGGACTTTTTTGTAGATATTTATAAGATCTACAATTAATTATAACATTTTATGGTTCTATCTTTTGTAGTTTAGGCAGCGTACGCAAAATAAGTAACTTCTTTGGTTGATTTTTTTCAGTTTGTGTCCGAAAAATCCAAATATCTTACGGAACCCTATTTTTTTCCAAAATAAAATATAGTCTATGTTACTCGTGGATAATGTAGCTTTCGAATGGTGAAAGAATTTTTAAAATCGATCCAGTAGTTTTTGAGCCTATTCATTACAACCAAACAAACAAACAAACAAACAAACAAAGTTTTCCTCTTTATAATATTAGTGTAGATAAAAATGTCACTCTTGAGTAAACATGACGATCATTGCTTATGCCTTCTTTGTATGAGAAGAGGCCGTTGCCCTATAATAGGACTAAGACAGGCTGGTATTATAATCAATTGTTTCTGTACTTTGTATTAAAGCAAAATAATATCTGAACAAGATGATTGATATTATAATCTATGTTCTATATTCAACGCTTATAATTATATTTGTTTTAACTACCTAAATAAATGAATACTGTCGACAAAATAATAGTATTGCGTTGCATACAAAATGCAAATCGATAAAACTTTTGCCACAAGTATAAATGGATATTTAAAGTGGATAGCAAAGTTTACGACAAAATACAAATATGTTAAATAAACGAAGCTGCGAATGTCAGCAAAGTAGAAGCGCTACTATGAGTAAAATAAAAAATTGCTTTTATCAATGCTTGATAAAAATGTTTGGACTAAGTACATAGACCTTTAATAACATTCTAATTTGTGACTAAACAATTCAGGACAGGACTCATTTGCGCCTGACGCAGCTATTTTATAGATGCGTGTATATGTAGATTAACATAGTCCATCTTGTCACAAGTTTGTGTACGAAAATCGGTGTTACCTATAAATATTTAGTTTCTTAAAGAAATCTGATCTGTTACTACGGTTACGGTGACAATCGTTCCCTGGGAGCTGTCTACTGATATTCAGTTGCAACAAGATAAATCAGAAGAGTCAAAGAATATATTATAATCACTACAGTGTTTGGTAGTTATTAACCACCACACACTGTAGTGAATATACTTAGACAAGTTGAAGTTACTAAATTAATGCACTAATATCTAATGGTCTACTCATTCTCTAACAGACTCAGATATGAACCACGCTGTATGCTTGCAATGTATAATATTATTTATAAATACCTACATAAAGCTTGAGTTTGAATTTCGTATATCAGTGTAGCCACTGGACTCCATGAATTTAATCTTAAGATTCTATTATAATAAAGATAGATTCTTTAAGTTTTATATTAGGATCAAAGAAAATGATGCACAAGCATGCATGTTGTCCACGCTCGCCACTATTTTGTATATTTCTTAGGCTGGTATTACATTATCATATTTATATCATATAAATATGAAATTCTATGGTCATAGTTATATGATGACGTTCTTCAGTTTTACATAATACACTTATTGATCATATATACGTAATATACCATCAAGCCGTGTTTTCCTTTGCTATGGTTGCTACGTTTACGCTAGTGTCACAATCTAGTTAAGGGATCCTTTTTGACAGCTAACATACAAGTGGGATCGAGGTGGGATCATATCAACACACTAGCACCGTCTATTTACACACAGACTGCCAGTGTGTTGAAATATGATCCTACTTGAACGCTAGCTGTCAAAAAGGATTCCCTAACTATGATCATAGACAATCTGAATCACATTTAGTTATTATACCGTCATATGTTCTTTATTTAAGAATGACTCACATATCTATGATCATATTTCAATTTATGAAAACATTACCCTCTTTGACTTTGACAGTCGGGCAAAAATTATTGAAGAATGAATATTGTATACCTAGTTGAAAAGGAAAAGCTTTCGGTACTAAAACTAGCATTACGCTTAATTACTCGGCAGCCAGTTAACGTTATGTTAGGCTTAAGCCTCTCCGCTAAAATTAAAGTAGTGGAGATAGTATGAAACTAAAAGTCTACTTAAAACTGACTAACGGTTCAGTATTTTAGACTCCTGATAAGATTCAGTGTTCACCGGCTGACGATCGGAAAGTTGGTACTTTGACTCCGTGAGCTGGTTATTCAGCAAATACTGAAAGAAATAACCGAAATGAAAGTAAGAATATAACATTGTAGGACTTTATATAATGAAGGACAAATATCGCCAAATCTTATCAACCGTATACAGTATAGCGTTTTTATTTAGATACATTATTATTATTATTTTAACAGAGTTAAAAATATATTAATATATTAATAAAAATCGCCTTCAAACAGAAAGGAAACTAAAAAGTAAATAATAAGTTTACTTAGCAGAAAGTAATTCGTGTTAGTTAAATAAAAATGATTAAATAAGTATTCTATAATTTTGAAGTCGGTGCCAAGTAACAATGGGAAAAATCATTAGTAGGATTACTCTATAAGTAGTATCAATACTCTGTGACAAAACTACGAATTTTGCGAAAGGGCGGTCGGCGGCTGCGGTAGGTATTTATAATTTTTAACGTTTCTATATTTGAGGCATAAAACCCCTAGTTTTCGACAGCTTTTCAACCAGTTTACAAGTGGATACGTGTATGTAAGTGCTTTTAATTACTCTGACACGTGTGTTCATTTCGTAATGGCTTTTATTACAGTTGATACAATAGATATAACAAACGCTCGACTACCTGAATAATTATGTAAATACACATTTACATATTATTGTAAATGTAATGCCAACCTTCGCAAGAAGACGGCACACTAAGAAGACGCATTGTAAGTACCAAGCATTTACTGGATCTTACAGACAACCTGCATTCTGTATAACATTTTAAACATTACTCTCGCAAATGACTCTAATAGTTCTACAAATCATCAGTCTTAAGACGTCCACTGCCAGGTCTTATTTAACGGGAGGCATAGGTATATGTATTTCAGTGCATATTTAGTAGTTTGTATTCACCACAATTTGCAGATGGGTTGGTGGTATTTTCCTAGTCGCCTCTGTACGCACTACACCTACTACCTACACGCATAGACAGAGATGTTTTCAAATTCTATAGAGAATGTTTGACGCTGACCAGATTTGTTTATCCTATTCCAATAGTTCACCTCCTATTTCCTATTACATTTTTCACTTTCATCATCAGGCTTATTCAGTTTATCCACCCTAAAACAGAGACCAGTAAGGTGGATACTCGAAAACACGTGTTCGTTTGTCCACCATGCACGGGGTGGATAATCGACATACATATTGTAATTGCTTTTCAACAAATGCAGTATATGAAAAACACTATTTTAAGGTTTAATCAAATCAAATCAAATCAAATCATTTCATTTAATTCATAAGATGCACAAAATATTGACAAAAGTCTTATAAATAATAATCTAGACAATGGGCTACTATAATTACATAATACTTGCCTGTACTAGGATAAACCTGTATCACAGGCTGTATATGAGCTAACAGTTAAATAAAGGTATAAAACGTTTACATTATGTATTTATACTCATTTAAATAAAATCAGAACAGATTAATCTACGTATCATATCTATATAAAACAATATTATATTACACTTAACATATTTACGAAATAAATTGCATTAATGACTGGTAAAAAGTAGGTTAAAATCTACAGTATTGTATTTTTTTTTCATCTATAACTTAATGACTAATAACTTAATGAAAATAAATAAACGTCAAACGAAACTAAATTTTAAAGTTTGAGCTATTAAACAAAAATATCAAATAGAAGCGACAAATAACCAACGTGTAGAAGCATAGGAATAATATAATTATATATATTTTAAAATTTTATTTCTATATATTGGAGGGAAATGCTAACATTTAGACACATCGCGCAACACGGAGGGTCAGAAGGTCACAAGGTACGTCTATGAACGATCTCATAACTAGCATACAACTTACAAATAACACCTACGTCGAGGTATATTGGATTTCCTTTTTACGACATTACGATAAAAGAAAATAATGGAGATACGTGCTTATTTCGGTCTTGGCATTAAATAATACGCACTTACCTGTCTAGGATAGGTTTTGTATTCGTGATTTATGTTTCTTTCAAATATCTGATTTAATATTTTGACAATACAGCTTTATATTGTAATGTTATGTTAAAAAGGTAAAAACCAAATGGCAAAGAAAAAAGAAAATAATATTAAGATTTACAAAGGACAAGAAAGGATTAAAGACGAATGATGAAATGAGAAGTATGTCTTTCGTACTCAAGAGATATGTGAATAGTACAATAATATTCTCTGTCAATAAACAAAAATGCTATTTTTTTTAAAATGATATTTTCAAGTCACAAAGTTTTTGAATGTCGTAAATTTTTAAAGTACATTTATAGCCATTATAGTTTCAAAGCGCAAAATCATTTATTCCAAATAAATAAAATTTCTAAAATTAATATGCATTAATAATCTTGGTATTCTGTGCACAGTTAGAATAAGTTTCATTCTTCTACGATGCGGTATTATTCTAATTCTGCAGCGCTGGCCTTTAGTTAAGCCTCAAATGAGGTCACTATCAAAACTAACTGTAGGTATGTGTAGTTTAGCGATTAAGCTATTTACTGAAGTGTGCTAATGTATATTTGTATAATTTGGATGTCAATCGTGATTCTCTAGTGGTGTCAGTCTAACCCTGAAAGTAATAATACTTTAACCGACTTCAAAATGGTTATCAATTCGAATCGTATGTTTTTTAAGCTATTGCATAGCTTTTATCGCGAGCTTTGAGCACGGCAACCGAATCAAAAAATTGCGTAACGAAAATAAAACCACCCAGGAAAAAGTTATGTTTAATATACATTAAACTCTATATTTATTAAAAAACAATATACCCTCTTCATATAAAATATTATATTTTAGTCTTGACAAAGCCGGGCAAGCTAAATCCGAGCGCAAGCGTAAACAATCGCTTCAAAATACTTACAATTCTAGTGTATCCACACTGTAGTATCGTTAATACACTTATCACAAACACAAGTTGCAGCTCTTCTAACCTACTAAAGTTGAATTAATATCAAAAAAAAAAGTTTGAATAAGTTGATAGAAAATGCTATGCAATAGCTTTACCGCGTCAATACCCGAGTGCAACAGGTTTTTTTTTATGTTTGTTACCTCAAATCTCGATCATTTATGATCCGATTTGAAAAAATCCTTTTTTTAATTGAAAAGGTCGAAAAATTGGAAAATTGAAATTGGTCACATATTTTTATTATTAAAAATGGTTCAGTAGCTGTATGTTTGTTACAACATAACTCGGCCATTTATGAACCAATTCCGAAAATTCTTTTCTTATCTTTTATTTGAAATTTTGACTACAAAATAACTGATTATAAATTGTAAATAGTAAAATTATTATAGGTATCAATAATTGCAATGATTCCGCTTTAATGTTCTTAGCTATGAAGTGATTAAAATATTTTTTTCTACTTTTTAATTAAGGATAGAACACGTAGGTACTGTTTTGAAGTCACTTTTATTTTTTTTTTTCTAAAAAAATATCGTACATATTTTTAATCTTTCATGTAAGTTTTCTTGAATATATAACTTATAAGCATAGCAATCTAGAAATTACAATTATTTTTCAATAGGTACGCGCTGAGCAAAAGTAGTGTTAATTTCTTGTCATTTTTAGTGGCAATATAAGGGTCTGGAATGAGGATAAACCCCATTAATTAGGTTAGGCAGTGTAATGTAGGTAATATTATAAATCAATGGTACATCTATATTATTATATGATCTGTACTTGTGTTCTATGTCAAAGCTTTCAATCGCTCCTCAGTCCGGAATAAATGCTGTAACAAGAAGCTGTTGTGTCATTGCGCACTCTCCTATGTCCTGAATACCACAGTCATTTGTGTAAGTTAATTATTGAATAGTCAGCTAAGGAGCTTTATTGAATGGCAATTTATTGAACAATAATGAAGTAAAAATCGGGTATCAAAACGTAAATTGCTAGAGAAAAAAAGTTTACGCTTACAGACTATACTTATTTTCGTAGCGCATATAGCACGGTGACTGCAGCAGTGCTCATCATCATATCAGCCCATTATTATCCCACTGCAGTAAAAGGCCTCTTCTCTTATAGAGAACGTATGAGAATTGATCGCCACGCTTGCTCAAGGCGGATTGGCGATTTCAGAATTTCTCAGAAGTCCAGATTTCTTCACCATGTTCTCCTTTACCGTCAATCAGTAATGTTCAGATAAACTTAGAAAGTACATATGAGGTAAATAAATTATATTAGATAATTTCATACTTAGGACTGCCTATGATTTATTGAGTGTGCCTCCGGACTGCTAGCGCCGTAGTGCGGCACGTATCATGCTTCGACGCCATAGGCCGCTAATAGCTACGTACTTCCTAATAGTATTCTGTGCTACGTACGCGCTACGAGTATAGTATCTACGCTTGGCGTAGATGTTTAGCATAGAGTGGAAAATGTGACAATGCGATTCATGTGTTGAGTGTAGTGAAGTTGCGCGTTATACATCGCTACCAGTAGAAGCAGTGTATCTACTACAACAGGCGTATTACGAGTAGTTGTCTACAATAAAATAGAATAAGGGAGTTTTTCGCTATACTTAAGTTTAAATTCTTAACTCTGCCTAAGATTTGACATTTTAACTAATAAAAAATGTAAGTATCATCATACATCTGCTGTGCTCACTCCTTTGAGGAAAAAATGCGTGATGTGTTAACTCAGCTATACAATAATGATAGTATAATAAATAAAACAGACGAGCTTTAATTACATAACTCGAGTAGGCACTGAATAGGTTTTTATAAAACTCCATGTCATTTAACAAAAACAAAGAATGGCAAATTATAGGAAGCCATTAAAATATCAAGGCATTAGGAACGCGATATATTCACTCCCTAGTGGAGTGTTATAAATTTATAAATAATCAAGATCGACATTGAGCAATCTAATCAGACCTTGAATTTACAAAGTTCTTTGACATGGATATGTAAACAGTGTCGAACTGTCACAGAAGGCCGAACTTGAAGGCTCTTCAAGCAATCATTATATTAACGATAAGTACTCCGTCGGAATTTGGAGAATCATTGTCACAAAAATATAGTCAAAACAAGGGCGAATTGATTAAAATTAATAAAATGTATACGTGCAATTGTAGAGTATTTCTTTGAGACGACCTTGATATTATTAGATTTGACACGTAAATAGTATTTATGTCGTCAACTATATAGGCTGAGCCAGCAGTCTATCTAGTGGTTAGTTGAACGATCTCTAAAATACTGATTTGCCTCTCGTTACTTATGTTTTGTTTTTAATTATTATAAGAGCGACAGAGGCTTTACTCTTGATCATCAAACATCATTTATTAACAGGCAGGGATTTTATTTACCGCCTTTTCTTTGAAAGTACTATATTTAATTACAATATTGACTGCCTCTGTGGTTCGGTGGTACTGTGTATGGACTGGCACACAGAGGTCGCGGGTTTTATTCCCGCTCAGTGCAAATATTTGTGTACATGAACATGTCTATTTGCATTGGTCTGGATGTTTTTATGCATAATATGTATGTATTTACAAAAAAAAGGATTTAAGTATGTATACCCATACAACACAACTTACTTTGGATCTAGATTCTAGATGGCGTTGTGTGTAGTTGTGGTGATATTATTATTATTTGTTCGTGTGTTTTTTTTTCTCAGTTGGCGCTGGTAATTTTAGTAACGTTGACGGACTGTATTTATGATTATTTTTGATGTTTTTTATATTTCTCGAGTTTTAGCTGGTTATACTGATGCCACGAGCTTAAGTATAGTAAGAATAGGTTGTGTAGTTCAAGTGGGTGAATTAGTCGTGTTGTCTGGTGCGCACTGTATAAATTTTCTGACCAGCATACATGTGTTCAATATTACTGCTTTTTGTAGGTGGAAGGTTTTAGGTGGTATATTTTTTATTATTATTTTTTATTTTTCAGGTACCAATTTTAAAAATATACAATACTCATTTAATCATTTCTGATTAACTAAATCAAAATACGAATTACTTTGTGCTAAGTAAATTTACTTAATTTTTTTTATTTTTTATTTTCTTTTCTGGTTGAATTCGGTTTTCTTATTGTTAAAAATTTATATTATTAATTATTTTATAAATAGCAGCTTTTTCTTTTTGCTATCTAATATCAATGTATTGCATAGGAGTGAATCATTTTTCTCTACTCACATATTACACTTCTACTATATCTGAATATCTGAACCATTTCTACATTCATGTAGCTGATATCTCTGTTTCCATGATCTTTGTGTACAACTTTTCTACAGCACTCCAGAGACTAATGCCGCGGTAACTTTTACATTCCTCCATTGAATGTTTACCACTCCCTTTTAAAAGTTCGAACAATTCAAGCTAGAATGAACTCCGATGAGTGCCCCTAAAGTTCCACTCCAGCTACGCAAAGAGATTAGTACCGATAATTGCGTATGCAAATACAAACATACACAATGTAACTTAAATTAATTATAGGTTCAATTCAATTTGATATGTCGCTAAAAATCAATGAAACTGAATAATAAATTTATAGATTACGGTATCAGTTTTCATCGTATGTTAATAGTCAGTGTGCCATGAAAATTAAACGAAAAAACTAAATAATTGATGTTTTTTCTAAAACTGACTGCATAAATAAATAATAATAATAATAGGTGACTACGATCTAAGTTATTTATATGTTACTGCGGCAAACGAATTTTTTTTTAAATTTAAACTAAGATAGCAAGTCTGTGTAACAATAGTTTTCATTGAATTGCAATGTGAACACTCTGGCAGGCAGACACGATTTATTTCTTTACATTCAGTGACGGACTTGCCATTGCCGTCTAAGTCATAACATAATGTTGTTACTTTTATAAATGGTTTCACTATTTTCTCCCTAATAATATCTAGTTATTGTTTTGTTACTTTACGTTGAAGCTACTAATAAATAAATATTTTTAATTATGCTTCCAATCAAAGGAGCACATTCTGTAGAAAATCAGCTGCGACGTTTTTCTTCAAGGCTTGTTATTAGCCTGCGATAATCTTTGTACCTAATAACTAAGTAAAAGCTAATTTAAATCAATTCAAAACTTGTTTACATTTTCATCTACTTTTGGCATTTGCGTTGGTAGACAACGTCGTTCATTTTGGCGGCATTTTCGTGATAGGGTTTTGAAAAGCAATCAGCCAAGATCTTCTGATTCTTTTCGAGTTAGTTAGTGGACAACCTTGTTTCAAAATTTGTATAGGTCGCACCATAGAGGCATTCTATCTTACTGAAATATCATCAACTATATTATATTTATAGTAAACAGATTAATACTCAGACTTTAGTATAAGACCAGTAAAATAATAAATAATTAGTTGGACTTATATTACGTCTAGTCTAATAAGTATTTATTAATAATTATTTTAATCTCTTTAAAATAAAGTTTTATGTATTTTTGGCTTATCCTGACATCTAAATACATAAGTTAGAGTTTGACTTTGTAATGTATCGCAAGTTTTAATTTATTTTGGAATTAACATTATTTTTTAATAGTGTATAAATAACAAAGTAATCTAGGTAATATGGCAACAATAGAAGAAACAACATATTTATGTAAAGTAATACAGAAAATAGACTTCAGAGAAAAGGAAAAGTAAATTTTCGTTATTGTTTTCTACTTAAAAAATGTAAATAAGGATTGTATGAAGCCGGTAAAGCTGACCGTAGACCTCGTCCCTCCCCAGCAGGAGATGATTCAAGCAAATTAAACAAGCCATTGTTACAAACCTACACAATTTCACAAATTGTATTGAGTCGAATTAGACTAGATGGCAAAAAAGCACACAACCGGATAATTTCAAGCGGATATCGTACACAGAGAAATTATGAATAATCGCAATATTACGGTAAAAGTGGTTTCATTACTACGTTTATATGTAAAAACATTAAATAGGCTGCACGTGGAGTCGAAGCTAAATTACAGCTTAGTATTTCTAATTAAGTAATAAAGTAATAACTTTAGCACACAAAAGCCAAATATTTGTATAACGATCAAGATATTTCCTTCGAAGATGTGCTGTATGTGAGTTTAGCCTATAATGCCGGATAGTGTAGCGCAAATAATAATAAGCAAAAAACTTTCGATCATACAAAACACGCTAGTTAGGTGACTCGAATTGTAAAGAGAGATTTTATACAGAATCAGCTCAATACAACTAAGATAAACATAATATTGAAGTTAGGACATCTATAAGCACAGAATTCGTAGAATACTGATCGACAGAGGATAATAACAGTCATGAGATACTGAACACAAACAAAATGCTCACTCATTATTGTTGTAATTGAATAATATTGATTTACTAATGTAGTATTGTATTGTGTACAATAGTCGTACATAATCGCGCGCGCCATTCGCCCGTCGAACACACTTAGAGGTACATACTTCTTTGACTGCCTTAAAATTATTTACACCTACATTATTAAATATTTTTCTATCTATTTGTTTTTTGATACAAAGTAGGTGACAAACATACTTCCATAGTTTTAGCGAATAGCTCACCTGATGATAAGTGGTAACCGCCGCCTTCTGAAAACACTACTAAGCCATTGTTGACCATGAGGGAGTAGGAAAGGAAGAAGACCGAGCCAGTACTACTATTTTACGTCAGCATTTTTAAGAAGATAATTACATCGCCTGTTGATCCCTCCTGTACAATGTGTATAGGTATACTGGGTATCAGCACTTTTAATAAAATGGTGTAGGCAATGGCATTCATAGCTTCTGCCATTTCCAATGTTTTAAAATGACGTTTAAAGTGTTGCTGTTAAAAACGGAAATGTCGATGTATTGTTATTTCTATGTTTGATTCTGCGTAAATATTAATATATGCCACGTTATACGCTGAAATGAACATCTTGAGGTTAAGAATGCTTAACATGTGGTTTAGCGTGTTATAGTACGAGATCCCACTGCAGAAGTTGTGTACTCATCGAGTATATATTATGCTAAAAACCTAATTTTGACGCATATTTATCATCGGGAGAATATATTTATATCTACTAGGGTGCCTATCAAAATGTGGCCGCTAGTATTTTTAATTAAATTATTTTTAATTGATTTTTCGCAAAAAATTTCATTGACTTGTTTTTAAAATAAAATGTCGTCCACTTCACGGCAATATAATATAAAGACTCTGAAAAGTCACGGTTGCCGTTGTGCACTTGTGTAAACAGGTATGATTTTGATACCGTTTTACGTTCATAACGTACATTTATTATTTACTAGCTGTTGCCCGCGACTTCGTTCGCGTGAAAATTCAGATGTGTGCCTGTTTGAGAATATTTCTTATCTAATCTTACGGCAATCGTACATTGTATCTATAAAATAAAAATGTAACCGATCGCTGTCTGTACATGGAAGATGTATGAGAAAAAAAAATATTGGGGCCTTTATCAACGCAAATAGAACCCAAAACAATGATTGTTACAATTTTCGTCTGTTTGTCTGTTTGTCTGTTTGTCTGTGCGTTTGTTCACGCTAATCTCAGAAACGGCTTATCCGATTTAGATATAGTTTTCACTAATACATTGTGGTAAGCTTCACTTAACATTTAGTGTTTGTTTCATATCAATCGGTTTATAAATAAAAAAGTTATGCCAATTTAAGGAATCACGTCGAACATTTGTTAATTTACTAAGAAACCTGATAGAAACAGAGACTTTAACAGGTTACGGAATAGCAGATAGCGTTTTTATTTTTCGGATTCCTCTCATTCTAAACAATCTTCCGTTTAGTTTTAAATGAGTCCAGATTCCAGTGAGCCATGTTTTGCGATGACAATTAATAAAGCCCAAGGTCAGACACAACTAAAAGTTGTGGGTGTCGATCTAAGTATTAGCTGTTTTTCGCACGGTCAGCTTTATGTGGCTCTATCACGTGTTAGCATTCCTAACAGCCTGTATGCTTTGATCCCCGATGGCTATACGTCTAATCCATACATCCATACATATTATAAAAGGCTTTGTCCTGACTGACTGACTGACTGACAGACAACGTACAGCCTGAACCGCTGGTCGTAGCGACTTCAAATTTGGAGGGTGTGTTTGTCTTAATGTCTAGAGGTGTACTAAGAAAGGGTTTTAAAAATTCAACCCTTAAGTGTATGAAAAGGGATGAAAACGATTATATGAAACGTCTTCATTTTTTAACTTACAGCTTTGAAATTTTGTTTTGGAATACTTTTATTTAAATAAAAAATACGCTCATAATTTTTTTTTAACTGAGGTGGATTTATAGGGGTGAAATAAGGAATGAAATATTGTATGGAAAGATCTTTGCTTTTGAAGTTGGCAACTTGAAATTTGGGAGGAGGGGGAGGAAGAGGAAAGGAAGGGAGTTGTCAGGGAGAAATCGACTGCCTCTGTATTTCGGTGGTACTGTATATGGACTGCCACGCAGAGGTCGCTGGTTCGATTCCCGCTCAGTGCAAATATTTGTAGCATGAACATGTCTATTTGCATTGGTCTGGGTGTTTCTATGTATAATATCTGGGTATTTACAAAAATAAAAGTATTTAAGTATGTTTATCCGTATTCTAAAACCCATAATACAAGCATATAATATGCTTACTTTGGGACTAGATGGCGTTGTGTAAAAAAAAAAGGGAACTCAGGGGGGTGTGAGGAGGCAGTGAAGGGCAAGTGAGGGGCAAGTGAGAGGTAAGTGAGGCGGAAGTGAGGAGGGCGTAAGGGAAAGTGAGGAAAGTGAGGGAAAATGAGAGAAAGTGGGGAGTCAGTGAGTGGTAAGTGAGGGGTGAGTGAGTGGGAAGTGAGGGAAAGTGAGGGAAAGTGAGGGGAAGTGTGGGGCAAGTGAGGGAGATGGGAGGGAGACGGGAGGGGAAGGGAGGAAAGTTATTGTAGTGAAAATTTGCCTTTGTGTATTGTATACTGTTTTACGGGGGATATCTTTAGGTAGGTGAAAGAGGGTTTGTACGAATGGTGATGATGATGAGATTAGAAATAGTATGCAAAAGAGTATTTAAACAATATAAAAATGTCTATTGAAAAAACGATATTCATGCGAGCGAAGCCGCGGGCAGAAGCTATACATATATAAAAACGAAAGGTCACTCACTCACTCACTCATCACGAAATCTCAGAAGCAACAAGTGCTAGGAGTTTCAAATTTTGGAAATAGGTGCTCTCTAAGACGGGATTGGAGGAACAAAATTTGTATGAAGCTTCTACAGTTTTTAAACGGGAGTTTTGATAATACGATTGCTAAACTAGGAACTATTCTTATTATGTGGGAAAATAGGAGTGGCAAGTTTCGTTAAATATCGCAAAATTTCGTTTGTTATAGGGGTAGCGGGTGAATAGATTTAAATCGGATTCGCCTTAGAGACGGATTATACTGATATTTATTACTAATACAATGTACGATTGCCGTAAGATTAGATAAGAAATATTCTCAAACAGACACACATCTGAATTTGCACGTTAATCATTGTTTTGGGTTCTATTTGCGTTGATAAAGGCCCCAATATTTTTTTTTCTCATATATCTTCCATGTACAGACAGCGATCAGTTACATTTTTATTATATGTATTATATAGATATCAAAGTTATTCTGCGTGCCTCTAACGTATACATGACAAATATATTGGCCAATTTTAGTGAAATATCAAAACTAATCTCTAGTTCATGCTCTATATAAGCAACAATACGTAAAGTTCTTAATGTGGACAATGTAGGTACATAAACTCAAAATAGTGAACATTACGATAACTGGTCTAAAACGTCGGCAACTGAAGATTTTCAAAAAAGAGACAACAAATAATTTCGTAAACAAAATTATTATTCAAATCATGAAAGTTCTGTAGCAATATTCAGCGCATTAATTAGGTACATTAAGGTTGTGGCTCCAGGTTCATTGGCATCATCATCGCTTAAACTGTTAAAATTTTTGTCTGTTTGTCTGTTTGTCTGTGCGTTTGTTCACGCTAATCTCAGAAACGGCTTATCCGATTTAGATATGGTTTTTACTAATACATTGTGGTAAGCTTCACTTAACAATTAGTGTTTGTTTCATGTCAATCGGTTCATAAATAAAAATGTTATGCCAATTTAAAGAATCACGTCGAACATTTTCTGATAGAAACAGAGACTTTAACAGGTTACGGAATAGCTGACAGCGTTTTAATTTTTCGGATTCCTCTCATTCTAAACAATCTTGCGTTTAGTTTTAAATGAGTCCAGTTTCCAGTAAGTTTCGCGATAACAATTAATAAAGCTCAAGGTCAGACACAGGTCAGGTTTTGTTCTTCGAAACTGTCGTGAGTTTAACAACCACCAAGTTATCACTCTTCTTTTTAGCACGCTTGTGCGGAGTAAACTTGAGTGTAGTTCTACTTTATGGAACCCACATGAAAAACTGTATGCATTGATGTTGGAAAAAGTTCAAAAGGCATTTTTACGGTACCTCTATAAACGTAAATACGGTTATTACCCATTTATGTATCCAACAAACTTTTTGTTGGGTTACTTGGGCTACAATTCGCTACAGGTAAGACGGTCATTCGATCAACTTTTGACTGCATGTAAAATCCTACATGGAGCTATTGATGCACCTGATTTACATGCCGAGCTGTGTCAATTTTTTGTGCCCGATAATTACAACAGAGCCAGGCAGCATTCTTTGTTTGCGGTACCACGCTGTCGCACAGTTGCGCGTTCCATGTCTCCAGTACCGCGTATGTTAAAGGGGCTCAACGCTCTGCTGGCGTCAAGTCATGGGCTGGATCTGTTTGCTGATGAATGGAAGTTGATCTTGTCTGAATGTATGAAGTATTGTGAGACGTCAGAGTAAAAGTTGTTATTTTATATATTTTAAGTTTTTACTGTGTAATCAGTGTAATTGACTGTATTTTTTAACCGACTTCAAAAAGGAGGAGGTTATCAATTCGGGTCGTATGTTTTTTTTTGTATGTATGTTACCTCATATCTCGGTCATTTATGAACCGATTTGAATAAAAAAATTTTTATTTGATACTGTATACTCTGAAATGGGGTCCCATGTTTTTTTTTATAAAGAATAGTTTAGTGGTTTGGCTTCAATTTTATATTTTGTAACAAAACGTATGCAAGAAGTGAAGACGTGTAAAGCAACACGTCGATGTCTTTTGCGACGAATTTTCTGACATTGACATGTCCATGTTACAAGTGCGAAGTGATTTTCAAAATTCATGTTTTGTTAGAAACGAAGTGGCCCTGGATGAGTGACCATTTGTGTCATTTCATTTTCAGCGTCTTCATTCTTTAGAAGCAGTAGTATATGGTTATCACTATAATTTGGTAGTCGTTAAGCCAAGTTGGAGGTCTTATGGTCGTGAGAAATTACAACAGCAACGGGCGGCCTTAAACCTGCCTTTACAGCACCACTGTTTATTTTTTGTATATCTGTTAAGCGATTGCGCGGTCAGTTAAATTATGATTTTTGATGATTCTTTATTGTTGGTAGATCATCACTTTTTTGTTTTGATTTGTGGTTTCTGGAATTCAGGGTTTAGCGATCGAGAAAGTGTTGACAAGGACCATATATCTCTATTTACAATCTTACCTCTCGTCTCTACTTTCTTTCAAACAGCGCGGCGCTGTCTCATTTGCGCAGCACGTTTAGTAGGTCTACCTATATTGAATATATTTATACACAAGTAATTCCCACTAAAAGTCTAAAAAAATTATATTTTTAGAAAAAAAAAGAAAACCGACTTCAAACAACACATACATGTTCAATCCTTAACTAAAAAGTAGAAAATAATATTTTAATTACTTCATAGCAAAGAACATTAAAGGGGACTCAACGCAATCCTTGATACCTATAGCACTTTACTATTTATAGTTTTTAATTAGTTATTTTGGAGTCGGTGCCAGCCAAGAAGGACCTTTAATTCTGCCTTTGCCAGGATTATAATGACCTTCATAAAAATAACCTACCTACTAGCAAGAAAAACCTTCTTGATTAATCTATTAATAGATGAATGAAAAATATATATTATATAATACAAAAAATCTAACGGTATCTGGCAGAATTAAAGGTCCTTCTTGGCTGGCACCGACTCCAAAATAACTGATTAAAAACTATAAATAGTAAAGTATTATAGGTATCAAGTATTGCGTTGAGTCCCCTTTAATGTTCTTTGCTATGAAGTAATTAAAATATTATTTTCTACTTTTTAGTTAAGGATTGAACATGTATGTGTTGTTTGAAGTCGGTTTTCATTTTTTTTTCTAAAAATATTTTTTTGTCGTTCTGATTATAAAAATAAATAAACAACTAAAAGTTGTGGGTGTGGACCTAAGTATTAGCTGTTTTTAGCTAATACTTAGGTTTAGTGTGGTACACTATCACGTGTTAGCATTCCTAGCAGCCTGTATGCTTTGATCCCCGATGGCTATATGTCTAAACCATACATCCATACACCCATACATATTATATAAGGCTTTTTCCTGACTGACTGAGTGACTAACAGACAACGCACAGCCTAAACTGCTGGTCGTAGTGACTTGAAATTTGGAGGGTGTGTTTATCTAAATGTCTAGAGGTTGTACTAAAAAAAGGGTTTTTTATAATTTAATTCCTAAGTGTGTGAAAAGGTGAAAAGGGATGAAATCGATTGTATGAATCTTCTTCATTTTTTAACTTACAATTTTTAAAATTTTATTTTGGTATACTTCTATTTAAATAAAAAATATCCTTATAATTTTATTTCAACAGGGGTGGATTTAGAGGGGTGAAATCAGGGATGAAATATTCTATACAAACATCTTTAGCTTTTGAAGCTAGCGACTTGAAATTTACAGGCAGGGGGAGGGAGAGAAAGGAGGGAGGAAAATGAGGAATTGAGGAGAACGAGGAAGGGGGGGAAAGTGAGAGAGAAGTGATGGGGGAGTGAGAGGAAAGTGATGGGGAAGTGAAGGGGAAGTGAAGAGGAAGTGTGGGAAAAATGCGGGAGTAGTGAGGGGAAAGTCAGGAGGAAGTCAGAGGGAAGTCAGGGAAAAGCCAGAGAGAAGTGAGGGAGAAGTGAGGGGAAAGTGAGGGGAATGTTAGAGGAAAGTAAGAGGAAAGTGAGGTGAAGTGAGGGGAAAGTGACGGAGAAGAAACGGGGAAGTGAGGGAGAATTGAGGGGGCAGTGAGGGGGAAGTGAGAGGGAAGTGAGGGGAAGTGAGGGGAAGTGAGGGGGAGTGAGGGTTAAGTGAGGGGTGAAAGAGGGAAAAATGAGAGGTAAGTGAGGGGGAAGTGAGGGAGACAGTAGAGGAAGGGAGAGGGAAGGAACGCAGAAAGAAAGGAGTTCTCCAATAGTTGAAAAAGGGAGGGGAAGGGATAGGAAGCGATAGGAAGGTAGAGGAAAGGAGGAAAAGAAAGGAGAAGGAAGGAAGAAGAGAGGGGAAAACGAGGAGGCAAGGTAGAGGAAAGTGGAGCAAAGGGCAAGAGATGCTGAAGGAGGGGCAAGGGATGCTGAAGGAGGTGAAGAGGAAAAGGGGGAGAGGAGGAGAGGAAGGAGGAAACTGTGGAGAGTGGAGAAAAAGTGCAATAGGGAAGAAGGAGAAGGGGAAAGTTATTATAGTGAAAATTTGCCTTTGTGTATTGCATATTGTTTTTACGAGGGATATCTTTAGGTAGGTGAAAGAGGATTTGTATGAATGGGAGATTAAAAATAGTATAAAAAACAGTATTTAAACAATATAAAAATGCTATATAAATACATAAAAGCAAAAGGTCACTCACTCACTTATCACGAAATCTCAGAAACAACAAGTGCTAGGAATCTCAAACTTTGCATTGTCGTTCCTATCAGAATATAGGTGCTCACTTAGACGGAATTTTGCGAAATCCATCCCCTTAGGGGGTATAAAGGGGTGGCAAAGTTTGTATGAAATTTCTATAGTTTTTATAGTAGGATTACCAAATTACTAGAAAATACTCTTTTTTTATTATTTAGCAACCCCCCTTATTAAATGGGCAAATAAGAGTCGCAAGTTTGTGTGAAAGTGGTTTGTCAGTTTTAGCGGTAGTGGGTTTAAACTGCATTCGCCATAGAGACGGATAATACTGATACAACGTACGATTGCCATAAAATCAGGCACGCAATATTCTCATAGAGGCACCCATCTGAATTTTCACGCAAACGAAGTCGCGGGCAACAGCTAGTTTAAAATATATGTCACCACACTGCGATATAATTTTTACATAAATATGAACTATTTCAAAGCCTGCAACGGTAGCGTGAAATGAAAGTCGGATTACAGGAACACCAATAAACCACAAAACCGAATCGTTGGAATATTCACACGACGTCAATACTTGGAATATATTTATTTAAACACGGTATCAGTTAACTATGTTTACATTTAAATTGACTTTATTACGGTGCGCTGCACAGTTTATCTGATCTGAGCCTCTAGACAAGCGGCATAGATATCTATTCTATTCATAGAATAGATAAAAAATGTATGGGATTGACATAAGCTAACGCTAACATTGTCGAAAGCTTATGTCAATCCCATACATTTTTTATCTATTCTATGAATAGAATAGATATCTATGCCGCTTGTCTAAGGCCTCTGTTAAGCCAAAGATAAAAGTACCGTTGCTACATTTTTACATGTAACACTAAATAATGCCTTATTTTATGATTAATCATGAATATTATGGAGTTCAGTTGGCTAGTTATTTCAAATTATTTAGTCACAAATATTTTAATCACTTTTCTTATACTACACATTGATGACTGTGACTAAAAAAATGAGGTTTGACGTAAATTACAAATAATACAATAGTGGAGCATCTTTTTTATAAAAATAATAAACCGTCTTCTTTATTCTTAACTTTGTTACGATTTTACCATTTTGTATCTAATTGGATTAAGACTAAAATCTTATTTAATATTAGTCAATGCAAACTATATTTTAATGACAACGTTAGTCAAATATTTGATGTTTATTTTCTACATATTGAGTCAATTTATTAAAGTGCTTTCAAATAAATATTCATTTTTTTATAGGTAGGTAATTTTAATAACACTTGCAACACTGCGCATGTCCCCGTAGAAATGTAGAACTAGCAATTTTCAAGTTGAAGTAAAAATACATAATTTTATTATAATATGTGGACATTATCACAGACCGTCATCTAGTCCTAAACTAAGTAGAGCTTGTGTTATGAGCACTAGATAACTGAATAATAATATATTATATATACATACTTTTTTTTTGTAAATACATACTTAGAATACATAGGAAACACCAAGACTAAAGACAAATACAAATGTTCATTACACATATTTGCCTTCCGCGGGAATCGAACCCACGACACCTGGCGTTGCAGTCAGTTACACTAACCACTAGACCAACGGTGCAGTCAAATTTTTATGTATTATTTATTCAGTTATATTAGTACCCATAACACAAGATCTGCTTAGCTTGTGTGTAATAATGTCCACATATATTATTATTATATTCGTTTAGCTTTCAAGATTATAGGTATGAAAGAAAATTAGATAATGAAATATGAAACCAATTCCAGCCAATCTGCCAATAAAGCTAGCTGCGATTAGCAACAGGGTTGGTTCTTGTGGTATGAAGTAGAATAATAATATGTACATGTCCTACGACACGGAATTTAAAAACGAATTAATAAATTTAAAACTTGTAATACGTTAGAAAGAGACGACACATACTTTTCGTTAGGCAAAGAGTGTCCCGCATTTCCGCTATCGCTCTCTTTGCGACAAGAACGGCAACAACGCGAGTGTGCGTATTGGATTTTTGGGGTGACGAGCGAAACGTTTTTTTCGCGTAATGACAATTAAGTTATATTGACTCTAAAAACATTCAAAATGGCATTGTTTAGTCTGCTTATTGACAAATGTTATTATTCAGTAGAAGATTTTCTAAATGATGTTAATATCTAATGACATGACAATGCTAAAATTAATTAGATAATGCTCTTATTGTATATTTTATAATTTAATTAATGGACATAATTTAAATCTAATTGTTATTTAAATAATATTTGTATGTCAAATGACAAAGCATGGCGCACTATGTTTATTTTAAGACCATTTCATGTACCCACCCATGTTTAACAAATAAAAATTGATTTGATTTGATTTGATTTGACATGAAAGCATGGTACCTAGATAGCCGAACGACAATTCAGCTAAATGACATAAAAACAGAATACCCAGTCAGCAGAGAGTCAACTTTTCTAGAAGACATAAACGTAAAATGAGCAAGTAGAAAAACGTCTGAAATTGCAAATAGTCTGTATGATTATTAAACCTTATTAGCTAGAAATCAAATTAGTCGGATGACATAAACGCAGATAGAGATAGTAGTGAAAACATCTGGAAAATGAAGTCTGAATGGTCTTTTAGTTAGCGCTTGCCCCTTTTTGATTTGTTCCAATATCATCAGTCTCGTAACAAATAAAAAAATAAAATATAATTTATTTATTTTACTTATAAATTTGAGAAGACTATTAAATGAAGTAGTTTTCATAGATAGAGCATGTGGGTGTCTAATTATAACCTAGGCATTCAGCGTTAATTTCAATAAAGTAGCTATGGCATTGTTAAATCCAGACGATTTGCTACTGTCTATTTAGTTACTATGGGAATTTTCAATCTAGACTATTCGCTAATATAGTATTTTGAATTGACACATTTTACGATCCAGACGTTTTGCTTGTGGGATATTTAGCGTTCATGTCTTATATCTAACTATGGCGTTCAAATATCAAGACGTTAGAGCGACATCGACATTTTGCAAAGTGGACATTTCGCTCGTCACCCGATTTTTGCAACTACAGACATCCGATAGCGCTGATGTAAGTTCGACAACGTCGCGTGTGCAACGGTTTATGTAAAATAATTCATATGTTTTTTATTTTTTAAATCCCGGGCTTGTAGTCCAAATCTCGGGGTATGCCATATATATGTTTGCGATCAATGAACCAAAATAGGTCTGTCTACTCCGACCTCTGCTCATAATAATAAATAAAGCCTTTTTTTAACAAAAGGGCCGCTTTCTATGTTCGATCATCTAAGATTGTTTTAAATAGCGATTTTATGCATTGAGTCGTTCAGCGTTGAATCGCTATTTCATTTCAAAATATCGATTCACACTGATGAACCATTTCATAAAATAGGGCTTCTGAAATCTTAGATTATAGATTTAATATTGAAAGTGGCCATAAGGACCTACAGAATAATACAAATAATATAAATGTGAAGCATTTATATCCTTTTATAAAACGTTCAATGACAATCAATACACTTTATCGAGAAAGCAATTGCAATGAAGTTCTATTTGTTCTTTCTCTGACTCACTGGTCGCAGTTATAAGAACAAACGCTGTGCTCGGATGCCACTTACTTGATTCAATCATTTTATTTTTTACGCTATTGTTACCTCTGCAATGCTATCCCTGGCTATTCTAGTATAAGCACAGAATACAGCAATAATTTGTAGTTGGTATCATGTCGACCCATTACTAGCCCACTACAGGGTAAGGTCTCTTCTCATACAGATCTACTCTACAGATCGCCACGCTTGCTCAAGACGAATTGGCGATTTCAATATGTGACCAGAGTAGCCCAGGATTGTTTGGTAGCAAATTGTCGATAACCTCGTCTTGACCCGTTTGTTAGTATAAGTCATTATAATGTTTGTAGGTATTCTTTAAAGAATCTGACAGTTACCGGTCAATTATCATTTTAACAGTTCCTTGAACAATTGTAACCTTTCTTATCTCGGGCTACACTATAACTTTGACCCCGCGATTGCTACTCGAATACCCTACGTCCTCATCGGTTATTGGTTTTATAGGTACCTATAAAGATACGAACATCGTGGTCCAGTCAATTGCTACTGCCACGTACTGAGTCACTGAGCCAATTAATTGTAGAGAACTACAGAATTGAAGAATGTAGAACAGTCAAGCAAATTGATGCTATATTTAGTCATATGTTTGCATTAAATTTTGCATATTACAATAATTCTAATGGGTTATAAATTGAGGCATGAAAGTCTCTCAATTAAAGACAATTCGTTAATAGCATTAGTCAGGTTAGACTAAGGCTTGTTTTTGTACTCTCGCCGCTAGACGCGCCGCTGGGCAGCGCGCTGTTAGCAGCGCGCGCTTTATTAGCGGTGCACTGTGAAACGAGACCGCACGTCCCGCTGCTGTGAGACAGTCGTGTACATTATGAAAGCTAACGCGGTTAGAATAGTTAACGTAATCGTACACACTATTAATAAGGTATGTTTTAAATAATTATTCAGCTAATTGTGAAACTATGAGTAAAAACTACATTGTGTCACAATTCTTTCGCAGTCGACAACGACGATATCCGATTGGATATACCTACTATACATAAGTATTGTATAGATAGCTATACAATCTTGTACGAGTGCGATGAAGGAATAACAAGCATCGATCTAGACTTGTGAACTCGAGTAACTCACAATGCGCTTTGTATTCCTCAGTGGGAAGACTAGCTTTGTGATCACGATCAACTTTATAGTGAATATTGATGCGCTTTTTATTGAGAAATCGTCTGTGAAATTTTAAATATTCTTTTAAATAAATATACCGATTATGAAGTAAACTAAATACGAAATATATAGATACAGGACATGATAGCCAATTAATTCATACTCACTTAGTTCATACGTGGCAGTTCATATTGTTGCTAACTGGTTAAGTCATGTTAATATTACCTTGACAGTTAGCTTGTCTCCCCGAGAAGGCGGCGTACGTGTTCCACGAACGCCTCTCGATGGAGGAAGGGGGGCTAGGCCCCCCAAATCAGACGGGGCCCGCTCACGTTGAGCGGGCCGTGGCCCGTCGGGGTCGCGGATGAATGCGCGAGCGTCTCCCGTGACCCCGGCACTCTGGCCGTCTGGAGGAACACCGTGGGTTTTAGTCGGTATGCCGGCCGCTGTCTCATTGTGGCCGGAGAGTCCGACATAACCCCCGCCTCGCCCAGGCGGGTGCGTACTCGTAATGAGTTTCCCACGAAAAAAAAAAAAAAAAAAAAAAAGTTAGCTTGTCTCCCCCCCAAACGGGGTTCTCGCCTTGTCGCGGCGGGGGGACTTAGTAACCGTGGTTACCCAGAACCACGGTGAACCAAGAGGAACCTCAAGGAGGCGTCGCTCCTCTGGGCTTTGGTACTAAGCCCACGTTGGAGCGGCTTAGGAGGATTGCGGTGCTGTATGGGCGGCACCGCAACTGGGTCGGGCTGCGGTGTTACTTCGGCGACACTGCGGCTGAGGAGTGGCGGGGCCGCGGCGGGTGAGGAGTGCCGGTATCACGGTGCGCCGCTCTCCCTACCTTACACCTTACGCGGCCTCAGCGGGGCCGCAACCGCCAGATTGCGGACGCGGTGGGGCCGCAGGGGAAGAGGAGTGTCGGTATTGCGACGCGCCGTTCTCCCTATCCTCTGCGGCCGAGTGAGAAGGTGGCCTGCGGGCGGCGATCGGGCAGTCGCCGCCCGAACAGCACGGGCCCGAGATGGCAGGGCGTTTTCCGCACGCGTTCTTGAGGGAGGGGGGACTGGGTCCCCCAAATCGGACGGAGCCCGCTCGCGTGTGGTGAGCGGGCCGTGGCCCATCGGGGTCGCGGATGAACGGTGACCCCGACACTCTGGCCGTCTGTAGGAACACCGTGGGTTTTAGTCGGTATGCTGGCCGTGCTTTGAGTGCAGTCGGAGAGTCCGACATAACCCCCCCCCGCCTTGACCGGGCGCGCATGCGTAATGTATTTCACACGAAAAAAAAAAAAAAAAGTTAGCTTGTCTCAATCACAGCTACTGCACTACAAATGTAAATTGACTACATAATGAACGACGAGCGACGGCTAACTGGTGTTGAATGAATAGAATAAATTTGGTACTCACTTTAATCACACAAATTAGACGCTTCGACTTGAAACTTTAGAAAATAGTTCGTTTTACTGTGCAGCGGCTACTCGTAGCTTTAACCCTGAGGAACTGTTTTATACAGGTAGTATTAGAATAAAAACGTTAGCGGACATGAAAAGTAATAAAAAAGCGCCTATGTTCAAAAACCAAACCTGGACGAGATTTTCAATGTAACCAAACCATTTATAAACATTTTTATACTGTTTTTGCGCAAGGTTGTCTGTTTGTGAAAATATCCTTCCTTTCTTACGATTCTTATCAAAGACATTTGATGTTTCATCTTAAAATGTATCAGAGATAACGCGCACCTATTTATGTATAATAATAATAGAAGACAAATTAAAGGACGTTGGCGTTGTATTTGATCTTTCGTAAAGGTGAAGTAAGTAAGTATACTTAAGTAGGTGTAATTAACTGTCAATAGCTATTTATAACTCCTGTAGATATATTTTCTGTAGGTATATAATATTTGCATGTATCAGCGAAGAACAATGTTTCGAAAAAGCTCTGTAAGTACCTAATAGTGAAGACTGCGATTATGCATACATATTTATAAACAAAAACACCAACTAACCTAATATTATTATTATTATTAATTAATAGTTTATTTTCAGCTAAAGAAATCAATATACATTTATGACATAAAATTATACACACTTCATATAGTAGGTACAATTAAATATTTTTAAAGCGAGTCAAAAATGAGAGGTGGCGACGATTGACAGACTCACCCAGTTGTTCTAAGAATATGCAGCTCAGTGTATAAAACCTTTAACATTTAATTTAAATTATAAATTTATGATGGGGATTACATGGCTCAAATGTCAAAAACACCCTAGGTAAAATACATATTCTAGACGGAACCTTTTGTGTATTTATCGTATACAAACTATAATCTAATATTTAAGATCATTACAAACAAATCATGTCAATTAAAATTTTTATAAATTTTGGTAAAACAAGAAATGAATAGACTCTACTTCAATCTAAATTGAAAATGTTCTTAATAAGTACTTAATAGTAATGCATAAATTTTATACGAAAGAAAGGTAATAACGTATTAAACAATTTGTGTCAATCAATTTTTTTATGTTTCATTCATAATCTATACATATAATAAAAATATACATATAATAAAAATGTAACCGATCGCTGTCTGTACATGGAAGATATATGAGAAAAAATACTATTGGGACCTATATCAACGCAAATAGAACCCAAAACAATGATTTTTAAAATTTTTGTCTGTTTGTCTGTTTGTCTGTTTGTGCGTTTGTGCACGCTAATCTCAGAAACGGCTTATCCGATTTAAATATGTAATATGTTTAATATGTTTTCACTAATATATTGTGGTAAGCTTCACTTAACATTTAGTGTTTGTTTCATGTCAATCGGTTCATAAATAAAAAAGTTATGCCAATTTAAAGAATCACATCGAACATTCGTTAATTTACTACGAAATCTTATAGAAGCAGATATTTTAACAGGTTGCGGAATAGCTGATAGTGTTTTTATTCCTCGGATTACTGTCATTCTAAACAGTCTTTCATTTAGTTTTAAACGAGTCCAGTTTCCAGTGAGCCTATGTTTTGCGATGACTAATTAAAGTAATTAATTAATTAAGTAATTAAAGTAAAGGTAAGACACTAAAAGTTGTGGGTGTGGATCTAAGTATTAGCTCCTTTTCGGTCAGCTTTATGTGGCTCTATCACGTGTTAGCATTACTAGCAGCCTGTATGCTTTGATCCCTGATGGCTATACGTCTAATCCATACATCCATACATATTATAAGAGGCTTTGTCCTGACTGACTGACTGACTGACTGACAGACAACGTAAAGCCTAAACCGCTGGTCGTAGCGACTTGAAATTTGGAGGGTGTGTTTGTCTTAATGTCTAGAAGTGTACAAAGAAAGGGTTATTAAAAATTCAACCCTTAAGTGTATGAAAAGGGATGAAATCGATTGTATGAAACGTCTTCATTTTTTAAGTTACAGCTTTGAAATTTTGTTTTGGAATACTTTTATTTAAATAATTTTTATTACTGGGGTGGATTTATAGGAGTGAAATAAGGGATGAAATATTGTATGGAAAGATCTTTGCTTTTGAAGTTGGCGACTTTAAATTTGGAGGGAGGGGGAAGGGAGGGGGAGGAAGAGGAAAGGAAGGGAGAAGTGAGAAGTGAGGGGAAAGTGCGGGGGTAGTTAGGGAGAAGTCAGGGGAAAGGGAAGGGAAAGTCAGGGGGAAATCGACTGCCTCTGTATTTCGGTGGTACTGTGTATGGACTGTGAGGTCGCGGGTTCGATTCCCGCTCAGTGCAAATATTTGTAGCATGAACATGTCTATTTGCATTGGTCTGGGTGTATATATGTATAATATGTATCAATTTACAAAAATAAAAGTATTTAAGTATGTTCATCCGTATTCTAGAACCCATAATACAAGCATATAATATGCTTACTTTGGGTCTAGATGGCGTTGACCTCGCAGCATGTGTGGGACCAGCTGAGTATCCGCGGAGTCATTGTGTGGGTGGTGTGGGTCAACCCGCCGGCCACGGAGACCCGTATAAACGGTGGTGCCGCTGGCCGCCCGCGGCATTGTACAAGGGCCCAATTAGACCTAACCAAAAAAAGAGACTGCCCCACCAGGTTGCGCATAATCTCGGAGTGGTTCGTCGTGCAGGTTGGTGACCGGATAGTGGGACCCGGCGACCATTTTCGAGACGGTACGGTGGCCTTTTGCGAGCAGTCCGTATCATGGAAGCCCGGAGGCCTAAGACCCTTGAGCCTTTACAGCTGCGAAGAGACATCGCCTCCTCAACGGCCGTCTTCTATCGCCTTTACCACGGAGTCTTCTCAACAGCTCTTTAAATTAATCCTACCCTCTCCCTTTTTATCCAGACCGACACGTGCGGGACTGAAGTGCTACCCTTTCACAGTGCAATCTAAAGGATCTCGAACCAAACGGTTCAGCACTTTATACTTTTGTCGCTCAATTAAAGCCTGGAACTCTTTACCAGCGCATGTGTTCCCACCTAACTTTCATCCTGGGACTTTTAAGAGAGGCGTGAAGAAGCATCTCACTAAGCCGCCATAGTGGAGGCCACCATACCAGTAGTTTGGCTTTTGGAATGGTGTCCACTACTTCTGAATTCCACTGACTGCTTACCATCAGCCAGAGTAGAGGCACTTTGGCAGGCTAATATAAAAAAAAAAAATTATAGCGTTTTTATTCCTCGGATTCCTTTCATTCCAAACAATTTCCCGTTTAGTTTTAAACGAGTTCAGTTTCCAGTGAGCCTATGTTTCGCGATGACAATTAATGAGTGTGGATCTAAATATTAACTGTTTTTCGCATGGTCAGCTTTATGTGGATTTGCCACGTGTAAGTAATCCTAGCAGCCTGTATGGCTTTGATCCGCGATGGCTATACGTCTAATATCGTAGATAGAGAAGCATTTACTGTAAAGATTTTTCTTATTCACCTAAACGAAGATGTTTATAATTCAAAACAAACCAAAAGATATATCCAAAAAATGCTGCTCAAAATCACTATTCCACGCGGACGAAGTCGCGGGCACAGCTAGTTCTTAAATAAAACAGAAAACCCCTAGAGGAGAGTAGCGCCCTTCAAGAAGCACCCCCTCCCCCCCCCCTATGCCTGTAAAACTGTCTAATTTGACTTTAGTCGAGACTCGTGTGAAAGGAGGACTATACGTCAATTTTTTATGCAAATAAAATACAAATGATATTAGTTTTAAATAATTGTTGAATGAAAACATATTAGAAGTAGTACAAATATAAATATAACGTAAAGTTAATATAAGTATAAAAAATTGTTTG
The DNA here is from genome assembly GCA_963082885.1 of Parascotia fuliginaria. Taxonomy (NCBI): domain Eukaryota; kingdom Metazoa; phylum Arthropoda; class Insecta; order Lepidoptera; family Erebidae; genus Parascotia; species Parascotia fuliginaria. The sequence goes on from OY720170.1 coordinate 17,174,169, forward strand.
CAAGTTAATTTCGTATTTTAATCGTTCCATGGAGTAACGTGACAATTATATCTTGACTATTATGCCTAAAAGAGAAAAAATATGTTTTACTACCACTTTGTCCGGCTGGTGTGATTACGATATACCACTATGCATCCGTGGTCTTTCTGGGCTAAGCGCGAATTATTATATCGATATGTATCGTTATTTTTATTCGATAAATAATTAAAGTTAGCATTTTCTTCTTCAAAACCAAATGAATTTCTATAAAGAAAATATAAAAATAATTAAGAAAATAATAATATCACATCAACACACACAGTTACCTAGACCCAAAGTAAGCATATATGTGTGGTATGGGTTCTTGAATGCGGATGAACTTATTTCTATACTTTTTTGTAAATACATGACATATTACACATGAAAATACCGAGAACAATGCGAATATACATATTCATGCACACAAATATTTGCCTACTACCTATCTACTGATAACATTCCAAAGCTGCATGTGAATGTTATTTATGAAATATTTAAATTATTATTATTCATATTAAATAACTACAAAACGAAACTCTTTGAATCTGAAACTACTTACTGAAACCTGTAATAAATAATTTGTTACTTATTTTAAACTAGCTTTTCGCAGCGTGATTTCACCCACGTCTTTGCCAACTGCTCTGTTCCCGTCACAAGTAGCGTGATGTTACATAGCCTATAACCTTCCTCAGAAACTGAGCTCATCCAACGCTAAAATATTCAAATCTAAGTAGTGGTTCCAGAGATTAGATCTTTCAAACAAACAGTACCACCGAACTGTGTACGGATTGAACTGACCATGGAGAGGTCTCGTGTTCGAATCCTGCGTCAGGTAAAGTGATATTGGCTTTTTCTTTTGAAAAATTCTAAGTATTAGCCCGGAGTCTGGAATTGTGGCCGATAGATGGCAACAAGCTCGCCTCCTGTTACATGGAATCTAAAATGCATACAGCATACCTAATGTCAAAGAGGCAATTTAATTTATTTGTTTTTATATGAAAAAGGTTTAATTTAACATATTATTTTGTTTTCCACGATATTTATATGTTTTTGAAAAGTAAAAATGCTAATTTCATTAATTTATTGAATAAAAATACTGACACATCGATGTATTAGTCCGCCCCTAGCTCAGAAGAACTACGGATACATAGTAGTATACCGTAATCGCACCAGGCAGTAGTACATATTGTTAGGACCATTGGCCCTTCCTTATCCGATTTTTTGTATTTGTTTGTTACGATTTAATTCAAAATGTACGTAACCTGTGGTAATCTGTGGTAAACGGTGTCACAATTACTTAAATATATTATATATATATATATATATATATATATATATATATATATATATATATATATATCCACTACTATTAAAGCTTATATATTATAGCTAATATTGTGATATGAACATAATATATTAAATTTAAGTAATTGTGACATCCACACCGTTTACCACAGATATGGTCTGTATTTTATTATGTGTTTTTATCAGTAATTTTCCGAATTTCAATATTTGTACATTTTAAATACAGCACTGCAATAATAGTTCGCAGACAGTACATTTTATGTAGGCGTTCGCTAATAAAAGATATAACTTTTTGATAACGAAGTGAAGGAAGAGGGTGGGTGACTGGTATAAAAATAATAAATAAATGTAAAGTGTAGTTGCTAAACAAATGTAAAGTGAACGGTCGTCAAGCTTTTTAAAATTATTGGTAAGTAGACTTCCAACCTCCACTAGTTGGAGAAGCACCCTAAGAAGAAGAAGAATATTAGTAACATTGAAAAATAAAGTACCTCATTGTATTACGACTGTAATTGACTGTAATGTACGATTTCCACCAAGCGTACTATGACGGAGAGCTTTGGGGTGCATTTGACACTGTACTAATAGATATTCTTTTATACAATAGTTAGGCGCCATCCGCTTTGGAAGCATGAGGTCGTGGATTCGAAACCGGAAAAGTACCAATGTGATGTTTTTAAATTCATATAAAAAAATTACTTTCTTAGTTCACCTTAGACATCACTGACTTACGGTGAAGCAAATCATCATAAAGAAATCTTGACTAGTAAAATTCAGTCTTCTTAAACCTTTGTTTGTTGTGTAGGTAAACAAGGCAATGACAATGAGAAACGTCTTCATTTTATGCTGTGTGTAGATAAATTTAATGTCAGTATGCGTGCCATGTCTCTTTTGCCGTTGTTCTATTCTGATACAATCATATATTGGTATAAACAAATAAGATTTTAGAGTTAGAGAGTATATACTATATATAAGTAAGTATACAAGAAGTTTTTTTGTATAATGTGATTTTGTATTATGTGTGTGATTTTAATGTTGTAATACATACTTACATAGACAAAAACAGAAGAAAGAGGAATGAAACCCGAGACCTTCCTCACACAGTACCACTGAAATACGGAAGCAGTCTGTATTTATGTGTATCTTGTATAGTCTGTGTATGCATATTACACCAAATATTTTAAGAGCATATTACACCAAGATGACTTTTATTTACTAAGAACCAACAAAAATTTACGTGGTTATCTTCAGAATGTATTATGCAGTTATTTAAGCGCTAAAATAAATAAATAATAAAAGCTGGATAATCATATCTACATATGTATTTTCAAAGCTAAAATCATAGCAAGCTTAGACAAAGTACAACATATATTTCAAAACAAAAATAAATTATGTTGTAATAAAGGTACTCGTTCTGGGTTATTAAAAACTTTTATTACGAGTAGGTTACTCAGTTATTAAATAAAATAGGCATATACCTTATTGTGTTGTCATCAACATTCAACACGATGACACATCTTCTGTGTTTTCGCATAATCTGAAATTCCTTTTATATAGTTTTTTGTCGGTAGGTGGCGTCTTAAAAACAAAATTCACAAAATACTAGTTTAGAGGTCAAACGCTCAAAGTCATTGGGCCCTGTAATACCCTTATATAAGTCACTTTTAATTTTAGTATTGGTAATTGTTGTTGTTCTTTTTTATACCGACTTCAAAAAAGGTAGGAGGTTTTTCAATACGGCCGTATCTATATATATTATATTTTTATGTGTGTTCGCGGATAACTTCGTCGTTAATGAACCGATTTCGATGATTTTTTTTTTGTTGGAAAGGAGATATTCCAAGGGTGGTACCATGATAAGGAAGGATAAGGAAAACAGGATCTGATGTTGGCATCCTAGAGATATCGAGGAGAACTTTCGAAAATCGTACTGGCGACTAGTGCATTTGTCATTTAATTCATTAGGTATTTTATGGCACTACTATTTAGTGAAGGCTTGGAGTCGATCTGATAATGGAGCCGAAAGGCAGTCAAGGGAACTCGACAACGATTTACAGCGATTACTTGGTGTTTGCACTTAATTCATTTCTAATTCACCAACCAGGCACCAACTTCAAAATTATAAAATACTTATTTAATTATTTCTGATTAACTAAATCGAAATACGAATTACTTTGTGCTAAGTAAATTAAATTTTTACTTTTTAGGTTTCTTCCAGTTTGAACTCGGTTTTCTAAAAAAAAATTGTAATATTAAATGCTGAATTTAATATTAATTATGTGCTTTTGATGTCTATTACTGCATAAATAAAATAAATAAAATATTTACTAGTGTAAGGCAAAGTGTACTGAGGTGGCAAGACAGCGACGAATGAATACAGCGTGCCAAAGATTAAGTTGTTGATTCACACAACACGTTTAAGATCGCATGATCAATATCTAAAAGTGATATAACTTTCAAATATATAACTTTAAAGGTACTGCCCAAGAGACGTAAACAGTTGTTGCCGTTATCACCATACATAACACGTGAACATTTAAGACAGGTGAATAATGTCTAACTACTTGTCGTAAAGCCTAAATGTCGCTTACAACACACGCAGAAAGATACAGGAGGGCTTAACAGATGAAACTCTGAAAACAAAAGTTTTAGAAAGCACTGCTAACTCTGGCCGGTAGGTTAGGTAGGTAGGAACGTGCCAAACAGCCAACTAACTAATAAAAAAAAAATTAAATGGAAATTATGAATTCTATATTAATTAATGCGCAATGTTTGCATATTGTATATTAGCTTTAGCTTGGCCGGTGATTTATTAACACCACCGTAAATAGCAGTTTGCGTTGCTAATAATTACAAGCATTCACCTGATTCACTTTTAACGATAAATGCTTATTTTTCGTTTTATAAATTGTTACATTTATTGGTACATTTAATTTTATGTATATATTTTCTGACTATCATATCGGCCCATATCCCACTGCAGGGAAAGGCCTCTTCTCATACAGAAAAGTTATGAGCATTGATCGTCACGCTTGCTCAAGATGGATTGGGGATTTCAGACTTCCTCAGAAGTCCAGGTTTCCTCACGATGTTTTTCTTCACTTTCAATCAGTAATGTCCAGAAAAACTTAGAAAAATCATAATAATATGATTTAAAAAAATACATTGGTAGTTGCCCGGATTCAAACCCCCGATACGTGCCTTCACCACTGGGCTATTACGACTCCATTATATGTATATGTATAAAAAAATAAGTTTAAAACTAAAACCTAACTTTAGCAAGGAATGTGCAGCTCTTAAAAGTACGAAATAACAAAATATTCGTCTCAAACTATTAATATATATTCGTGATGGTCAGAGGAAAGTCGTTGTCGCATGCCTTGCCATGTATACCTCGTCAGGTCAGCCTCTCAAGTATATTATTGCTATGTATAGGCAAGGTACATGTTTCATAACACTGCATGTACATAGGTAAGACTTGACATCCAACATTGTCTCAGTTATGCTAAATAAAACCTATGCAATGCTGTCAGTATGAGTATCTTCCTACACACACTAGATACCTCTAGAGACGTAACAGTGCCGTAACAAACTGTCAGAATGTTCGAACGTAGGTATTGGGTCTCAATATCGTCTGTCATGAGTTCATAACAGCCGAGGCCAAAGGCTATCGTTTGAGGGGCGTAACTTTTTGTAAAGGGATACCTATATTAACATCACCGATCGATCGGACCCAGTTCGAAATAGACCTTTCTAAAACGTGACTCGAAATATGTGTGCTTATAATCTGAGTATTCTCTAATCTGTTTGATTTTAAACCAAGTACTTAATACTTTGTCCAAAAATAACCAGAAAATAACTAAAAGAACTATTGCTAAGGCCGCTCGCATTAATTGTTCGTTTTAAATCTTTCCAACTATGCAAAGTAAATACCCCTTTGTCCTTCATTCAAGTCTATTCTGTAAGCCAACGATTGTTCATTAATGAATATCTAACTGGAAACGTCGAAGACGATTCTTTCAAAACGTTGCATTCATTGAATGTAGTTAAATTGTATCAACAGTTTACCTAATTTAGCCGTCAACTGAATATGTACTCGACAAGAAACCTGCGTCTATCGTTGTGTACAGACACAGACAAAACAAAACATTTTCTATAACAATCAAAGATAACGATAAAAATAAACTTTTCGACACATACATTTTCTATTGTAAAATACGATACAACGTTCAATAATCACGCTATTTGTAGACTACAGATTTTAACTATTTTAATGGTGTTGTTCTCACGTAGGAGGTGTCCAACTTAGTGCCTCAACCAGTCTAATTTATTTAAGTATGCAAGTCTGAGGCTCTAGACAAGTGTCATAGATTTCTATTCTATTCATAGAATAGATTAAAAAATATATTAGTTTGACGTATGCTAACGCCAACGCTTATGTCAATCTCATACATTTTTTATCTTTTCTACGAATAGAATAGAAAACTTTCACACTTGTCTAGGGACTCTGCAATGCGCACATTTTTGTAATGGATGATTTTCTAACAACTTGCGTTACGTCTCGTTCTGTTATTATTAAGTATAAGCTTTTACATTCATTTTTAAAATGAAATGAAATGAAATGAAATGAATTTATTCAAATAGGTTAATTAAATTAACACTTATGAACGTCAAAGTTTACAAAATGTCAGCAAATTAACCTACAGCCAGTTCGCTGACGAAGTAGAGCCATGAGAAGAACTGGCAATTTGAGCTTAGAGCATGAAAATAATATTAGTCACGATTTCATTATAATCATTGTCAAACACGTTCAAGGAAACCAATAATTACCTACAAAAGACATTTTAATTTATCTATTAATAGTCCAGTTCATGTTTTTTATACTGAGAATGGTAATGTAACTTCTTACCTATTTTCCGTTCCTGGCTATCCTCCCATCCGAACTTGATGTCTTTTACCATTTAGGTATATTGCAAATTTGATAACTACAAATGCTATGGTCCTGACGAAACGTCGATACCACAGCGATATTCATGTGTACCATATGTGGGTACCATAAAGCATACTCTTTACGTTGGTTATTTTAACAATCCGCTTTGTGAACGTTTTACCTATACCCTTCCTTTAAATCTCTCGTGACAGGAATTAGATCGGCGGATTAATAAATTTAAACGAAAATGGATCAATTCGAAAATTGCTATGACTGTACAATGAGCCTGATAATAATGATTGTTTGTCAATCGCTGTATCTATCAGAAATTAATATTTTACGGAGTTTTTCTATGATACCTATATACTACCACGCATTCTGACCTGTCCAAATCCATACCTATTATTTATTTATTTATTTCTGATCATCTCTCTCTTGGATTGGTTTTACCACCCTTGCGGGTTGAGTACATCAGACTGACCGCCAACTTAGCCCAGCGTGACGACAACTTCTAGGGTGAGAGATGGGAAAAAAAAAATTCATCTGTCCCCCCGTTGTGAACAGGAGGACAGATGAAACTTTTGAAGAGTGATTAGAGTTTCATCTGTCCCCCTGTTAACAACGGGGGGACAGATGAAACTTTTTTTTTCCATCTGTCACCCTAGGGAGACAAACCAGAGGGACAGATGGAAATAATCCTTTTATAATAGTATTTCCAAATTACTAGAAAATACTCATTTTTATTTTCATTTAGAATATTTTCATATTATTCCTTTGGCAACTACCCTTATTAAGTGGAAAAATGGAAGTCGCAAGTTTATGTGAAATTTCGTCAGTTTTAGTGTTAACGGGTGAATAAATTTAAAGGGTATTCGTCATAGAGATATTAATTACTGATACAATGTACGATTGCCGTAATATCAACAATTTTATATTATGAATCATCGTTACATAGGTAGTAAATCTTTGTATCACAATCAGCACAACACAGACATGTCAAGGGAAATTAATTGAACATAACTTTTAAAGATATAAATTTTGGAATATATTTTAATACAATAACACGATTACCTTCGAAATATTCGGTATACCTTTTTAGTTGCCGAAGTACAATTAAGCCTCATTTAAAACTGGTCAATGCCCAAGGGTTGAAAATACACTGAACATGTGAGCGACAAATAAAATTGGTAAGCCTCTGGTTAATGAAAGTTGCAAAATTGTTAGAATCAAATAAGATCTTCGGATGGCCCACAGGCCTAGCGTTATACTAAAAAAGAAGTTGCTCACATACTCATAAATATTTTTTAGTTTGACAATATGTAAACATGGCGTGGAATAATTTAGCTGCATCCATAATCTCAGAGTTAAAAAGAGTAGTCTAGGTTTCTTGTTAGTTCTTATTATGTCCTACCCTGGTCAGCAAGCATTTTAGTTGTAGTCAAATTACCTGACATTTACTTTTGGATACCTGGACCTAATTAAAAGAGCAGACAACAAGATAATAAGTCACATTCATTCATAGGTATTATCTAAATGAATCTAAATATATAAATAAGTTTGACTTTTGAACAAAGAGGACTTTCAGAGTTTTGAGCTAATACAAATATTTAAAATAGGTACTTAATAACTAAAATATCTATCTCTATCTATCTAAAATATCTATATATCTCTGGCGTGGGATGACGAGGGAGTGAGGAGAATCCAGGGGAGATTATTAGAGGAGGCTTCCGGGGCTGATATGGCTAGACTACGAGCTGTGTCGCAATCCGAATCGGGAGCGTGGCTGCACGCACTGCCGTCGCCTCACCTGGGCGATGACTCTTTGCGGGTGGCGGTGGCCTTCCGCCTGGGCTGCAGAGTGTGTGAACCCCATGTATGCACCTGCGGTTCCTGTGGAGGCTGATGGCTATCATGCTCTGAGTTGTCGTCGCTGCTCAGGGAGGTTTCCACGACATCACGCTCTCAACGAGAGCGTGATGTCGTGGTTCGTAGAGCTCTCGTATCGGCCAACGTCCCGTGCATGCTCGAGCCTCCAGGTCTAAGCAGATCTGACGGGAAGAGGCCGGACGGGCTGACTCTGGTACCTTGGAAAATGGCAAGTGCCTAATTTGGGACGCCACATGCGTCAGCACCGTTGCTGCCAGCCACCTGAGTCGGACCGTCCGCAAGACGTCAGCCGCTGCGAAAGCTGCCTCTTTAAAAAAGAAACTTAAGTATTCGGCATTAGAGCCTTTATACTATTTTGTAGTAGAGACCATGGGCAGTTGGGGCACAGAGGCAAAGAACTTCTTGAAAGGTTTTAAAGCTATGAATTTTGACTATATCACTATCGGAAGTAATTTTATAAGGTTGTATCAGATTGTGAATTTGCTGCATTGCAGCTATTTTCTAAGAACGAATATGAAAACCAATTTTTATACAGTTGAATAAAAGTCAAAAGCACCTCATAAAACTATACCTCTACCTACTTACTGCCTTTTGACGAAATGCTATCCCACCTAGAGAAGGTAACATCATCATCATCATCATAATCATCATCATCATCTACAGCTTTTAGGTACCTACTGCTGGGTGTGGGCCTCCCTAAGTGAATCCCACTTACGCCGATCGTGTGCTGCGCCAAGCCAGAAGTTACCCGCGACTTGGTGAATGTCGTCGACCCACCGCGCTGTTGGAAGACTGCGACTTCTTTTACCGGTCTCCGGCAACCATTCGGTCAGGGTTTTTCCACCTGCCGTTACCACGTCTGGCCAAATGCCCTGGCCAGTTCCACTTAAGGTTCATATTACTAATCCCGACGTCGCGGACCTTAGTACGGCGCCTGATCTCAGTGTTACGAATTCGGTCTTGGTGTTAAATGACGAGCATGGCTCTCTGTGCGATTTGTAACTTGTACACAGTCTCCTTAGTGAGCGTCCATGTCTCGGCACCATAAGTTAAGGTTGGGAGGACCCATTGGTTATAGAGACGGGTTTTCAGGCACTATGGAACTTTTTTCAAACGCAAAACATCTTCCAGCATTCCGAACGTAGCCCAGCCAACCCGAGGAAGGTATACATAACTGTAAACATGGTCTATACTTATATAATCTAATTGCAGCATAAACACTAAAATGGATATAGGTGCCATAAACTTTTTTTAATTCACGAGTTAAAATATTGTAAAATAAATAACAAACATATTTAAAAAAAAAGTATATGAAGAAAAGTTCGACAATCATAGGAATATTTTTTTTTTTCTGACGGCATACACAGTTAATTGCATTTCATAGATGTAGAACCTGCTCAGTCAGTTAGTTAGCAAAGGCAAACTTTCAATCAACGTAATACTGTTACAAACCTGTGTAATAAAAAGTAATTTGAGCAACGAGCTACTCTTTAGTGAGACATGTTTCAATATTACGGATGAGTTTATTTCTGCATACTGAACTCGTATTTACACATTATGGAAAAAGAACGCGATCATTGTGAATATTAATTAAAAAAACAATGTGACTCGAACAAATGCACTAAGAGTTGCATAGCTCGATTAATCCTTGCAGAACAAAATAATATGTAGATTGCTTCTGAAGTAAATATAGTTATGCCATCAATATACATAAATTATGGTTCATTTTCGAACCGTATGGAAAATACATTTTCTATTTGAAATATGTGCTTAACAACGTATTTTGCTGCGTAGTTTCTAGGCTAAAATAATTATCGGGCATTGGAAGCCACTAAAGTTATGATTTTCCAGCCCCATCCACCACAGGCGTGAACGGTGAAACACCTGATCGACAGAAGCTTATTAGGGGCAAATTAACATCAATAAAGGGGCTGTTCAGTTTAGTTTCTGTTTAGAGGAAACTAATTAACATCCACATTAACAAATAAGGTATTGCGTTCGGTTTTATTTTATAAGGTTATAGTAGTCTTTTATTACTACCAATAGACTTGACGAGTAAGTACTTTTTGCAGACTTGTCAGAATATTTACATGCGAATCTTAACAAGTACTTGTCGAATTACACAACTATAATTTATTTATTAGACATTACATTATAGTATTAATCTTAAATATAAAATTAAATGGTTTTCACTACAGTTAAGTATCTATTAAAAAATTGCATGCCAAAGGGCGAAATGTGACGTCCTTATTTTTATAAATGTTTAACCTTTTGATTGATTGCTTGAATTTAAATACAAATGGATGATAAAAAAGCGCTTGACGAGTTCAAACATTTTTCAGGCTTGACCAAACATACCCTAAATCCGACTTCGCGTCAAGTTGCGTAGTTTATAAAACTAAAATGTTATGTTTAACAATTAAAACCATAGCCTAAACTCTTATTTCAATTACATTACAATATTTTATCATTGTTTCACTGAACTGTAAAAGTGCAATGTTACTAACGTTATTCCGACATCATTTACTGCGGTCTATGTTGCGTATTACAGATATTTAATATTTAAATTTAATATTATGTTATGAGGTATCATTAGATTATGAGGTATCATGGAAGAAATCGCTCTTAGCGATAAGGCCGCCCATTGTACTATGTATTGTATTGTGAGATCTTTACCATATTTGTAAGTTTGGTGTATGTACAATAAAGTGTAAATAAATAAATAAATAAATAAATATCATTAGATATTTTTAACGCCAGGAATTTAAATACTAAAGAGTTTAATAAAGAGTCATTTTTGTGAACATTTAATTATTGTGATCGATTTTATTCAGTTATTAGAATATTTTTTTATTATAAAAACATTAGTAGGTACCTATTATTAAAAAAAACAATAAGAGTTAACGTATTAATCTCTTTTATTTTTTGAAATTAATCAACCTAACTAATTGTTTGCAATCAAAATGGCTTAATTGCATATTAGTGGCAAACAAAACAACATAATTGAATTTTTCAAATTTAAATATTTTTCATTGTATTATAGATAGCGATAAGGTTTTAACATAATGTCAAATCAGGTCACAAACTACATATGGATAAATAAAACAAAAACCCAAAATTCCACTGTAAGTACGTGATTCAGTTTTTTACTCTTGTAAAATTTGGTTTCATGTAATTATCCCGTTTTGTTCGCCAGCTCCTATCTATTATACCATTTAGGCTGTATAGACCGATAGCGCTAGGCTATTTTGGGGTCATAAGTTACAAAAAATTTAAAGTTGCTTATTTTTTGCCTGTGGATACAGTCATACATAAGAAGCCTAATATTATGTTTTGTGTCACATCTGCCATTTGCATTTTGAGCAATTCGATGATTTGTGATTAATTCTTTTAATTTAAATCATAACAGGCAAAATTAATTTAAAGTTAACAAAAATTATGGGAGCATGTCTAGGATAGCCTACGGAGTGTGCAAGCCTAATTTGTGTCATCTTCGTCCAGTGCAATCTGATATAGGGTCAGGATCTAAGAACGGTGCTAAAAAAAAAATTATAATTGATTAAATAACTATCTCCTATTTCAGATCACTTACATATACCCATTAAAGAAATTTGTGCTCAATTAGAGCATGCAATTTTAAGATTTTTAATTATTTTGTTTTTCCAAGCTACAAACGCTCCAAAAAAATATTACAATCATTAGAGTTCACATATTTAATAACATAAATGTATGAAAAATCGACATTGTAAATTTGTGTCATTTTCATGCACGATAAATTAACACAACACAAAAAAATAATGGTTGCGGTCCAAGCTGGCTCGCAAGAGGACGCGCGGCGGCGCGGCGTTGCCTCCTTCTACGCACGCACACCAAATTCGTTCGGTACCTACGATTTCTTCTAAGCGAATCGTTCTTTATAAATTAAATTAAAATTAACGTATATTTTATTTTTACACTACGCTATCTGGTCCCAAAATAAGCAAGGCATAATACAAATACATACTTCTTTTATAACTACTAGCTGCTCGCTGTGGCTTCGCCCTCGCGATATATGGTATTATGTTTAATTATGTAACTCAGGCACCAGACCAATTTTCGGGATAAAAATAAAAAGTATCCTATGGGCTATGTCCGTCTCCGGCACCTATGTACGTACCAATTTTCATCAAAATCGGTTCAACCACTTAGACGCTGAGTGATAACAAACAAACACCATACATACAAATTTTCGCATTTATATTATTAGTAGAATGTAAGTAAGTGCATACAATAAATTATTATTTAAGAAACTCCCAGACTCAAAACAAACTCTATGTGTTTATTCACAAAACTGTTTGTCTCTTCACGGTTGGAAACCAGCCTTCCAACAAACCTTTGTTGGAAGGCTGGTTTCCAAGGTGACCTCACCTTGGCGGGAGATTGGTTTCAATCTGCGGTTTGTGTTGCGTCTAGATGGATCTAAACCACGCATAAACCACGCACTAACACGCTCGCGAGTCAGTACCGGGCGAGTCGTCTCCTCTTCTGGCGTGAGATCAACTAGGGTTGCCACCTTCTTCCGACGGAAATCTAAACTAAAAATTACAATAAAGCAAGTAACTTCAGATATTTTTTTTTTAATTGCTGATAGTGGCAGACGAGCAAACAGCCCACGTGATGGTAAGTGGTAACTGTCATTCATGGACGAATTAGAGTCCCTAGCATTGCTACTGCCAGGGACTGCGAAGTTGCTGCCTACAGTGAAGGGAGAGGGTTAGGAGAGGAAAAAGGAAAAAGGGAGACACAATAGTACGGATACTATTACTCTTTCGTCGATCTTCTACGAGAGGGTAGTACTTCCCCGTTCGATCCAGTCCATTCATGCTGAAACCAGCGTGAATCTACTACCGTGACTATTTAGTTATAAATTTTAACTAACTATCTTTGTATTAAATTTTTTGTTTTTATTTTATACTATATTTGTATAACTTTTTTGTTTTATTTTATACTATGTTTTAGTTATCAATTTAAATATTAGTAAACGAAAATAAATGATTCAATACCATTGAAAAAGTGTTGCAATTATATTATATAGGCGTTTGTTGTGAGACCAAATAAACCGTTTACATTATTTTGAAGTTAATATGGTGTTGAACTATTATAAAATATGTTAAAATTAGTACAAATATCCGTAGGGCCAAAGACGCTTGCAATAACTATATTATAATAATATAATAATAATAATAATATTCTACCACATTCACACAGCACCATCTTGCCCCAAATTAAGCAATTATATTTGCTTGTGTATATATATATATTATTATATATAGCAAAATTATTGGTACCTACTTATACAATACTGTACTATTTACTATTTATATTCAGTTATTTTTGGAATCGGAGCCAGCCAACAGGATTTTAATTTTGTCCTTGCAACAAACTTGAACTGCACGGGGTGGCAATAGTGCGCACGGGCAGGGGCACGTCGCGATAGCTTGGTAGCGCAGGACGTGATGCGCTGGATGTGCCTGAGTCGCGGAAGGACGCGGTCAGTCAGACGTATGAGAGCAGACGTCGTTGACAGTTGTGTCTAAATACATAAAAAAATTAATACGCAGTTCAGATTAGGTTTCGTTCGATTTCTTTTATTAAATCTTTATTTTACATTCATATATTCATAGATTAATCTTTTCTTTAAAGTAATTTCTGATGAATTCTTTCTTTCAAAAGAAACCCCAAAGAAAATGAACTTGGCAAAGCCCCGACAACATCACTAAAAATGAAATTGACTTCATCATGACGGACAAAAAGCGCTTATTTAGGGATGTCTCTGTGATCAACAGGTTTAACACCGGAAGCGATCACCGACTGGTAAGGGGCACCCTAAATATAGTCTTCAGAGCTGAGGGAAACCACACGGTGAGGTCCATATTGAGACCAACTCTGCAACAAACCATAGCTGGCTCTGAACTATTTCAGTTGGAGCTAAAGAACAGTTTTGATGCCCTGAAACTTGAAAACACACAGGACATTGATAAGGACCTAGACAGCGTGGTTACAACCATTAGGTATATGGGCAAACGGTTTCGTGAGCGAAAAAGTATGGGCCGTGATTTGCGACTATCAGCTGAGACTTAAAACTCATGAGTAAGAGACGTGAAATGGTACATCATTCCTCAGACCGAATGGCTCTGTCGAAGCTCATCAAAAAATCAATACGGAGGGACCTAAGGCGCTCAAACATGCAACGCATTATGAACACAATTGAGCGAAATAAAGGTCTCAAAGTGTTCGAACAAAAGCTTGGCAGAAGCCATTTAAGACAGATAAAACCGAGAATGGACAAATCCACACGTCTCAAACTCAAATTCTCGCTGGAGTCGAAGAATTCTACGGAAACCTGTACTCCTCTAACGCCGCACCACCTTCGCCATCTCACCAAGACCTGAGAGCCACCCTGACCCGCCACTTTACCGATGAACTGCCAGATACCAGCCCAGAGGAGATCGAGTTGGCCCTTGGACAGCTGAAAAATGGGAAAGCCCCAGGTGAGGACGGTGTTACGAAGGAGCTCTTGAAGTCAGGCGGCAAACCCGTGCTGCAAGAGCTCCAACGCTTATTTCATTCTATAATTCATAGCGGGAGAACCCCAAGGGCATGGAGCAGGAGTACCGTAGTATTCTTTTTCAAAAAAGGAGATAACACTCTTTTATTCTTAGTTTAGCACTAATTCAGAACAGACGTGCTCAATAATTATTAAAATACACAAATAGTAAATTGCTGAATCGTGACCTCGTTTTGCCAGTACCAACTAGCTCTGTGTCATGTTATAAGAATAATTATGTTTAGTGAGTTTTTTTAAAATGTTAGAATAATTACGTAAAATAAAATTTCTACAATGGAAGACAGCCCTTTAGCGTCTAGCAAAAAGGACGATATTTGTGAAGGAGTCTCATCATCAGAAATTCAGCGCTGGTTATCCTATATTGAACAACTTAAATGAAGTGTGCTCCATAGCTGGAGAAGGGAAACTAAACTCTGAGCAAAAATTGCGCATTAATAAATTATGTAGAAACGTTGGACATGGGACATCTCAGATGGCAGTTCAATATCAGTCCTTGAAGATAAAAGCCATACAAGCGGATAGCACTATACAAACTCTCCAAGATCAACTTGACTTATCTCAGAAACTACAAGACCTTAAGCTGAGTATCGATAAGTCGTCAAGCCCTACAACAGGACCTTCTTTTGCTGACATGGTCAAAAAAGGTACTAACAGTTTTATACAACCTAGCAACTTGAGCTCAGTTGTTATTTACCCTAATGACAAACTTAAATCTAGCGAAGACACAAAATCTCTTGTCCAAAAGATAATCAGCCCTGAACAGCTGAAGCTGCATGTTAGAGGCCTGCGTAAGACAAGAAATGGCGGCGTCATAATCAGTACCGATACGAAAGATGACCTCGAGAAAGTAAAACAATCGGTGCAACTTACCAACTCAGGCCTAACGATTGATGAGCCTCATAAACGGCGGCCCAAAGAAGTAGTTATTGGAGTGCCAACATCAATGCAAGAAAAAGAAGTTTTCACGTGTTTGTATCATCAGAACCTTCAGGAAAAACTTCAGGACACCGACCTCGATTCATTTTTAGCCGCATTGAAGTTAAGCCATAAGTCAGGTAGAAAGGATGCTGAGACCTGTAATTATGTGATTGAAGTATCTGCAGTCATACGCAAAGCACTGATGTCAAACGACAGGGTCTATGTTAATTGGTCATCTTGCCCCGTAAGAGATTTTACTTTGGTCACACGCTGTTACAAGTGTCAGCAGTATGGACATGCGGCCAGAACATGCCGAGACTCAACATACACCTGTGGACATTGCGGCAGTCAAGGTCACTCTTTAAAAGAGTGCATAAGCATTAAATTGTTTGAAAAACCTAAGTGCGCTACTTGCTTACGCTTCAAAAAGGCACATAATCATAAGACAGGTGATGCGGAATGCCCAGCAAAATTATTAGCCGAAAAAAGGTACATCAATTCCATCGACTACAGCAGTGTCTAAAATCGCCATAACTTTTCTATTTATTATAAGTTTTACATCTAGTTTTACAGATATTATTATATCATTAATTGTTTTATGTCTATAATAAACGTTGTAGAAAACGCACTCAAGCAAAATTATAATTGTCAACAAGGTCGTGACACTATTCGCCGACGACGTCATTAAGTTATAGATGAAAAATAAATACAATACTGTAGATTTTAACCTACTTTTTACCAGTCATTAATGCTGATCCATAAACTTAGCTTTGTTCAATTTAGACATGTACTCGTAGTTAACAAAATGCAAAATAGCAATTTATTTCGTAAATATGTTAAGTGTAATATAATATTGTTTTATATAGATATGATACGTAGATTAATCTGTTCTGATTTTATTTAAATGAGTATATATACATTATGTAAACATTTTATACCTTTATTTAACTGTTAGCTCATATACAGCCTGTGATACAGGTTTATCCTAGTACAGGCACGTATTATGTAATCATAGTAGCCCATTATTTAGATTATTATTTATAAGACTTTAGTCAATATTTTGTGCACCTTATGAATTAAATAAAATGATTTGATTTGATTGATTGATTTTGAAAAACTACAGGCCCATCTCACTCCTGAGCCATGTCTATAAGCTGTTCTCAAGGATCATGTCGAATCGACTTACTAGAAGACTTGACGAGTTTCAACCTCCGGAACAGGCCGAATTTGCGGAGGATTTGGCACCATAGACCACATCCACACTATCAGGCAGGTCATACCAAAGACAGAGGAATACAACCTCCCTCTCTGTCTCGTCTTCGTGGACTATGAAAAAGCCTTTGACTCTGTCGAGATCTGGTCTGTCATGGAGTCCTTGTAAAGTTGACTGGCGATATATCAGTGTGCTGAAATGTTTATACAGCAACGCCACAATGTCCGTCAAAGTACAGGGTCGTCTGACAAAGCTTATCCAACTACACAAAGGAGTGAGACAGGGGGATGTCATATCCCCGAAACTGTTCACAGCTGTATTGGAGGATGCTTTTAAGACAATAGACTGGAAAGGACGTGGCATAAACATAAACGGAGAACACATTTCGCACCTGAGATTTGCCGATGATATTGTCATAATGGCTGAGACCCCACAGGAGCTCCAAGTTATGCTGAACGATTTAAATGAGTCCTCCCAACGAATCAGTCTGCGGATGAACTTGAACAAAACGAAGACCATGTTCAATGATCACGTTATGCCACAACCGATTATCGTTGATGATGTTAACCTCTCGAAGATGTTAAATCCTATGTCTACCTTGGACAAACACTACAACTATATAAAAACAACTTCGAGAGGGAAATCGACAGGAGGATTCAGTTGGGTTGGGCAGCATTTCACAAACTACGTCAAGTTTTTACGTCGCCCATACCGCAAACCCTAAAGACCAAGGTGTTTGACCAATGCGTCCTGATAATTGTAAACTGATTTTCGAAATTCTTTATTTGTTAGAAACAACGTGTCCGTGGATGGGTGACCATTTGTGGCATTTCATTTTGAGCGTCTTCATGTTTTAGTAGCGGAAGACTCTTATCACTTCATGCCAAGTTAGAGGTGTCATGATCGTGAGAAATTCCAACAGCAGCGGGTGGCTACAAACTTGCCTTTACAGCAACACTGTTAATCTTTTGTATATTTGCTACGCGATTACTCCGTCAGTTAAATTATGATTTTTGATAATTCTTGGAACATTGACGTTTTAGCGACGAGGGCGAGGGAGAGGTGCTTGTTAGCAGCGGCTCTCTTAGTGACTCTATGAAAAGGCGTAACATTTGAATTAGCGACAAAAATATTATTTTGCATACCCACAATTTTTTTTTATTTATATTTAGTACCTGGTGTCATGTTCATCGTGTCCCTCTAGCACTAGAAATAATTTGAAAACTGAATCGAGCTATGTGTTGGAAGTTGAAGAACTATTGATCCAAAAATGAAAATAAATAATGCACATTTTTTTCGTTTACAAATATTACAAACTAAAAAGTTTTTTTTTCTCTATAAGACTAGTTTAGATTTCCGTCGGAAAAAGGTGCCAACCCTAGTGATCTCACGCCGGAGACGAATCGCTCGGTATTGACTCGCGCGCGTGTTGGCGCATGGTTTATATCCATTTAGACTAGATGCAACACAAACCGCGGTTTGAAGCACCCGCCAAGGTGAACTTTGTTAGAAGGTTGGTTTCCAAACCTGAAGATCGTGCATAATAAGTCAATCAAATCGAATAACGCACGCACTTATCGCAGCTTGCACCGAATACCGAATGTAAACAAACAACACGTTCTACGCGCCCGTCAGCGCGTCAGGCTAGCCGGGGCGCCCGCCGCCTGCGCCCGCGCTCTTCCTCGCGATCGCCCTTCTTGCGAAGAAATCGTTTTTTTTTTTAAATATTAAGATTTCGTGGATAAAAACAACACAAATTATGAATAGGGTTTTGTTACACCATAATAATCAAAAACACGTAATCTCTAATAACTTGCATTTTCTTTTGTGGCTTTTACAGAGAGTTGTAATAAAAAAATCAAATATCTATAAATGTCGTGGATAAATTCGACACAAAATATTTTGAACAACAGATAACCGAACTCTAAAACACATAACACCTCTAATACAAATTTTAATATTTTTTTAGAGCTAGTTTGGTGACGTATTAGGTACTAGCTAAATATCACGATTCCCTTGGGCAGAGATGACACAAAAAGCCTATGTACATCAGTTACTACTTTGTTATTATCATGGAAGTCAAATTTTTGTCTTTAATTTTCTTTTCGTCCAATACTGAGCGAAAAGACAAAATACCTAAATTTCTACCTATGCAAGTACCTAGGATGACACAAACTAATGTTTTAGGCTAGGCTAACGGTCAAGAAACTATATGCGAAAAATTAACAACTTTAATATTTTTGAAACCTCAAAACCTAGCGCTACGGGTCTAGTAGAGCGCGTCAAAGAAATAGACATACATATAATGGTAATAATCCATACATACGCTTGAAAAATATTACCCTCCTTGACTTCAGTAGTCTGGCAAAAATTAAGTTGTTACAGAAAAAGTTTCATCAAACAATAAAATTGTTCTTTTCTTAAAAATTATTCGGCTATTGTTCAGCTCTTGGACTGAAGTATAACTCGAAAAACTTAACAAAATGTCTGTATATTATTAAGTTCATGTAAAATTAATCTAAGCAACAATAAATGTTTTGAAAAAGTATTAGGTATCTACTTATTATAATTTTATACACGTACCTATAGCTTAATTCTTCTATTTTCTAATTTCCTTTTAGCAATTTGTCACTACCAATTGTGATACTGTTCTGTTATTTGTTTTGTAATATGTGGTGTACAATAAAGAATTACTTTCGAATGTTTCACACCAGGACTTTATTCTACGGGAGATTCACTTTGAACTTGCCGAAATCGAAAGTAGAAGCTGGTAATTTATAAGAACGTAATAGTATTTTTGATAGTGAGCAACCGGTTAGTGATAGGTATAGGCGACGGCTTATTTTCTTCCTGCCTTACTAAGATAATAAATAATATGTACTATTAGCAAAATGCCAAATTTAACACGTCCGTGATGCCCGATAATTTTCCTGTCAATTACACCAAGTACATTACGTTTAGTAGTACTTACCGTCAGAGGGTGTTGTTTGTTGGCTAGAGTTGATCCTCGGCCTCTCCTCTCCCGCTGCTATGTGCTTGGCAGTGCGACGCGCCACCGGCCGAAGATCTGGCTCTGTATCACTAGCTTCCTCCTCTTCATAGCTGTATTCCATTTCTGTAATACAAACTTATAATAAATCACAGACATTTGAGCTGCGTATTCTTTATAAAATGTAAGCGTCGGCAAGCGACTAATCTTATTATTTGAAAAGGAGAACAATCTTAATCTTTTTCCAAGTCATTGCATTTTTCTTATAATAATATTTGGATTAATAGCTTTTTCTGCTATATCATTCGCTTGAAATCAAATTATTTTTGTTGTTTATAAAATAATTTAACAAGTTCTGTAGTTCTGTAAGTTCATGTATGACTATTATACTTTTTATGAGCTTAATAAAATAGATGTAAGTACGAGTACCTATCTATGTCGATAAATGGTATCCTTAATAATAGTTTGTCTGACGCTATTTACCGTCGAGCGGCATGTATGTCTCCAACATGGAGTATAGAGACAGATAGTAGAGAACACCCGACAAGATCAAAAGATTTTCGAGAATTTAGTGGTATAAATTAAGAAACAAAGTAGAAGTCTAAAAATGTTATTAAAATTAACTAAAGCGTAACGTCTTATCTCTAAAGATGGTAAGAGTACCTAAATGAAGTCAGCTGTATCAAGAGTTTATTATAATAAAAAATTTGTAAGTCATAAGCGCATAGCGAATGTTGTCGTTATTATTGCAATATCAGTTATAATATGAACCACACAATCACCAGGCTAGGCGCCTAGAGACGTAAGTTGAGAATCTGGTGAGTTGTGAATCAGAATCTGGTGAATTGAGAAACTGGTAAACTGTTCCTGAGGCGATTAAGTTTAAGCCTCACATTATAGCGCCAGGTATAAATTATTATAATGCCAGGCATTCTCAACCACACATCTATTACTGCGACGCCTGTAAGCTGGGTTTAACAACTGAAAAACGTCCTAAGGCAGCCGACAGCTTCTGCTAAGTCTACTGTCTGTACTGTCTTAAATTAAACCGATTTTAAAAACAAAATAAAAAGATGCAAATAAATGTCTTGACTACTCCAGGGTTTTAGTAACTCGGACGAAATGATACCTGCCTGATACCTACTTTAAATTACCATCAGTGATCCACCCTGGCTTCGCACTTAGGTGGGTATTGATATCTTTATACGAAATGATTAAAAATCCCGAAATTTTCGTCTTATCTTTACTATAATACTTATGCGACATTCGCCGTCGCTTTGCTTTTTTATCAAAAGTTTCATTCGGTTTCACAACAAACGCCTACGGAAAATATCATAGCAATAGTGACGTATTACATCATTCAGATTTACAAAGGAGCTAAATAAATAGAAATTTTTAAAATTACTAAAAAAATATGTTAAACATAATAAAATATAAGTAACATTATATTATGTTACCCGTTCTATTTGTAGCTTTCTAAAGTGAAATAATTGTTTAAATCGGTAACGTAGATCTTGAGTTAAATCGCAACAAACCAACAATCAAAAATCCAAAAATTAAATCGTTTTTCTATTTAATATTAGTTTAGATATGCTAACCTTACGGAAGAAATTCATCTCTAAGCTATGGTATCAAAATTTGTTTAGTGCGAAGAAAGTCAAAAAAAGAAAAAAAAAAATAGCGATTTTATTAATTTATTTATAAATATTCTTGAACGGAATGGTTCGCAAATCGTTTCCACAAACACGCTTTAATAACTTTATCTTTTGTAAAAACAGTTCGCGTCGTCCACGAAGTATGCTTCAAACATTGAAATACCGGCATGAAAGCGAATTTAAATGTTAACGGCAAAGAATAAATCGAATAAAAGTACTAACTGAAAAGAGTTTAAGTAGAGCGTGTTTCTCGGTAGCAATTAGGATTAAAATTCGCTTTATAAGTTCGTATGCAGTGTCGATAATGATATTTATATCAGCGCAAGTACAAAGTAATTATTGTGATATTTATTTAAATGATAATATTTAACGTATAAATTTATGATAACATTGTCATAAAATTGCAATGTACATTTGCAATAAAAGATCAAAACTGTTGCCTTTTATAAATGAACAACGTGCAACATAATCCGCAATTCAAACGTACAATATTTCTGTAACTGTGATATGAATATATGAACACCTTTTCAAATACTGTTCGTAGAACTCCGATCGAACTATGTGTGTACGTGAAATCGTGTACAGCCAATATTCCGTTAACGGATGAACCAAATCGTCAGGATGCAATTTGCAAGCTCTCGATTTAACGCATGCGGGGTATCATAATATTGTTACAATAACTGTGGATTACGCATCCATTAATGAAATGTTTATAGAATGACGATAGTGAATTATGATTGGAGGCATATTTAGCAAGACAGTACTAAAATAAAATAAATAAAAATAAATAAATAATAATAAACAACCACACAACGCCATCTAGACCCAAAGTAAGCCTATTTATATTAATTAATAGCTTGTGATATGGGTTCTAGAATGCGTATAAACATATTAATATACATTGTTTTTTGTAAATACGAACATATTATACTAAAAAATATTTTTTACCAAAAAGAAAACCGACTTCAAACCGGAAAGAAACTAAAAAGTAAAAAATAAATTTGCATAGCACAAAGTAACTAGTATTTTGATTTAGTTAATCAGAAATAATTAAATAAGTATTTTATAATTTTGAAGTTGGTGACAAGTAAAACAATAACTAGGTACCTATAGGTATTATCAATCTTAATTTGCTATTGTAGTAAGGTTTTTATAGTATTGCTTGGCACCAACTTCAAAATGATAAAATACTAATTTAATCATTTCTGATTAACTAAATCAAAATGCGAATAACTTTGTGCTAAGTAAACTTATTTTTTACTTTTTAGTTTCCTTCCTAGTTGAAGTCGGTTTTCTTTTTGTTGAAATTTATTTATTTTACAATTTTTAGTGATTGGTAGACCTAAATCTTACTTAGGTATTATTTTTGTACACACTAAACATTTTGGCATATTGAACCGTATGAAGTAAACCCGACATGACTGCTGTTGAGGATTTCCCTCGACTGTCTATGGTCACCTGTAATGGCACTTATAACCCATATGGGTGCAAAGTTCTTAATTCTATAATTAGAAATAAATTAAGTCCAAACACCAAGTAGTTGCTGTAAATTGTTGTTGAGTTCTCTCAACTGTCTTTCGGCTCCATCATCAGATCGACTCCAAACCTTCACTAAATACTTAGTAGTATCTTAAAATACTTAATGAAAAAAATAACATATGCACTAGTTGCCAGTACGATTTTCGAAAGCTCCCCTCGATTTCTCTGAGATGCCCTCATCAGATCCTGGTTTCCTTATCATGGTACCACCCTTAGGATATCTCCTTTCCAACAAAAAAAGAATCGAAATAGGTTCATAAACGACGAAGTTATCCGCGAACACACATATAAAAAAATATATACGGACGAATTGAGAAGCCTCCTTCTTTTTTTGAAGTCGGTTAATAAAATTGAGTTAAATAAAACAGATAGTTATACTGGTATTATTATGTAAGTGAAAGCTTATAACTAGGTACTACGAGCGGGGAGTCATTAGTGCCATCCCAATTTGCAATTGGATGACCATAAATAGTATATTTTTATAGTCGTAGTTTCCTTCTGTCTGTTTCGGCAAACATCTTCTAAAGTTTTGGATGGTTGATGGATTTTGTTGATGGTTTTTATTATCATTCAGAAAATTGCTTCCAAAATATGTACATTTAATACCTAAACACATAATTATAGTAGAGAAAAGTTAAGATATGCATTTTGTATTGTAATCAGGTTTTAAAAACAAAAACATATTACTACCTACATACGAAGCTGAGGCTAGTTGCTAGTTTTGTATACATTTTAAACATTATCTTTTAATAGAATAGCCGTTGAATATTTAGAAAATATTTTCTAAAGAAACTGTTATTTAGCTAAATTTTAGCATCAAAGGCAAGCATACAAACCCTGTTTTATTTATTCGGAAAACAAGTTTTTAAGTATATATATATATTATGTAGGTATGTAACTTGCAAGTATTTTACGTTGTCATCGATGAGAAAAGCACACATTCACTGTTTATTATATTTATTTATATTTTAACTAGTCATCTCTAAGCCATACCACAGTCTTATTGTAGGTGCATTATAATACTGTGGCTATACGCTATGGCTTTTGTGCTAACTACAATGTTCGTAGTTATGAATGCCGATATACAAGTCTAATCGCATATCAGCGACAAATCCTTAATGAGAAAGTGGTACTTAGTAGCTAGTTCACTTACGCTATGTTTACAACGAGGTGTTGATTTGATTTAGTGTTATCAATTAATTATAATTATGCAGTAAATGGATATTTAGAAAGTATTACAAAATAATTGATCAGGTCTATCTAAGGAATTTGTATTTCGCAATTTAAATATATTAAATTATTTGAATAATTTAGTTAGATTTCCAATGATATCAGTTAACACAAACTTTGGCTTGACTCAGATATTGCCTGAAATTTCTTCTAAATAAATAATTAATGATAATATTAACACATTATTTCTGATTTTGCAGTTTATCCGCAGTATTCAGCAGTCCATCAACATGACGTACAGGCACAACATTTGCTCCGTGGGCACAACCACATTTTGTCGACATGGACGTCTATTGTTTGATATTATACCGTGCTCGTCAGTATGGGCTTTTAATCATTCTTGTTACGTAGCTCAGCAAAAGCTTACAGGTTCCAAACTCGAAGCGTTTAGTCTAAAGTGCATTCGATTTTTATTGAGTGCCAGAATTTTTTGTCAATCGGTGTCAATTGAAAGGCTCTCTTTTTTTCGTCGTTTTGTTTATGAAGGATTTTTTTGTTTTAATTAATATTTTTTTTTATTTCTAAGACTCAGGTGCCATTATAGATACTATTGTATTCCTGTTATCAATAAGCTATGTTATTAAGTACCTGTTAGGACTTATTGCCGCAATCCTTGTCAATTATTTGCTACTACCAGATGCCGGTAAACGTGCGCCGCTGTACTGTCGTGTACAGTCTTATAACAAGAACTTCAACTCGATGGATATACTGCTCTTTAAACAAATGACTGCATAACCTAGCTTTTGCAAACAATGTTGGTGATGAATTTAATCTTACAATGTATGGAAGAAATTGTATTTCAGCTACCAACCTGGCTAGAGAAAATACTATAATACTTTATGTTAAAAATATCATGAATGCTACTGAGACCTGTACCTGCAAAGTGGCAAAAGGAAAGAAAGAATTGCTAAAAAACAGAATAATATGTCAAGATATCACTTTTAATAAGCCAACGTCAAAATCTCTTACTTATAAATGTTAACAGAGTTTTAAAATATTCTTAATCATAAAACAATTCTCACAAAGACGGTTCTACTCTCGAACTATGACGTCAAGAACAATGGTTGCCTCTATAACTTAATGTTATTCGGTTGCGTTTCCTTTTACAATTTTATTTTAATTCATCTACAAATTATCTCGTATTATTGACTTTATCAAAATCCTCTCTCCACTTAACTTATTACATAAGTAACATATTTGTAATTGGAACTCGTTATGCGCGTCTTTTAAAGTTGTAATATACTTACCATTTATCTATAATATAAAAATGAATCGCTGAATGTGTTGCTAAGCTCAAATATCGAGAGCAGCTGAACCGACTTCGCTAATTCTTATTTTATAATATTCCTTGAGTACGAAGATGGTTCTTACGGAAAGAAAAATTTTAAAACATGCCAGAAAAAACAAAACACTTTTCTATATTCCCATACAAAAGTATCTTTATTTATCCCAAAATGTTGAAAAAAATATCCACCCGTGCAAAGCCGCTGCAAGTCGCTAGTCTAGAATAACTATCAGGAGTGAAAAGTGCCGAAAAACGATAAATAGATAACTTTATTTATCCCTGAAACAATGACATTTGGCTACATAACGTACATTTTTACATTCCAGTCTTCTCAATTAATAATCCTTTAAATGGATATTATTTTTGTGTTTTATAGTCGTAGCGGTAATAACTGATTACCTGCCATGCGGGATCAGAGACAAGTCTACGTGTCAGCTGCATATTTGATAGAATTACTAAGCATATACGCACTATCAGCTATGCCACTATATTACGAGCATCATGAATCAATAAGCACCGTATCCACATTTCATTTCCGAGAACTTTTCCATAACAGTCAGTATAAATATTTGCAACGTACTTGTATTCAACATTCGTTATTCAGTTTCATTTTCGAAAGGGCACCGAGCGCCCGTGTCAAGAGGGTGTGGGTAGGCGATTGATGAAAATCGATCACATTTCGTGACTCCTACTATGCTTAGTTTGCACAACCAAATTTGTCAAAGCCAAACGACGGCGACGATGGGACTCTACAAAAAGCAACCGTGATTCGATACGTATTGGATTTTATTTTTAATTACTAATATGACATTTAAGCTTTTTTGATTGGAAAACTTTTAATTAAGCAAATGATTTTACCTTATAATTTGTGTTTAAAATGTATTTTTATGAACTTTATATTTAATCATACCTAAACGGTAAAGCTGCTTTTACTAGGTTTAATTTAAAGTAAAATTATATTGGTTTTGTTTTCACTTTAAATATGTGTACTTACTTAATAATTCTATGATCACGACCTGCATTTAGACTGATGCCGCGCCGCCGTAACTAAGCATATGCTTTTAAAATAAACTTAATGTAAGTGATTTTATTTCCCTATATGTAGAGGAATTACAAATACATTTTTTATATTCGTTTTCTTTTACATATTTTCGGTACATTGCTTAGAAGTACTAATTAACTATTCACTTTTACAAAGTCGCATCGTAAAGTGACTTGAACTGCAAACAGTTTCAGTGCATAGTAAAGAGTTACCTAAGATATTACAAGCAATTCAAACATGTGTTTTTTGACCGGTCTCAAACTATATGAAATAATTATTCTTTAAAAAAATATTTAATTATCTTTATCTAGCTTTATCCGTACCTAGTAAAAATAAGTCCATTCAACTAAATCCGAGTAATAGGTAAATAGTTGAATTGTCTGCGTTAGCAAACCATTATTAGATGTTTTTAAAAGGAAACACGTATTCAAAGGTTTTAATAGTAAGTACCTAGAGTTTACAAAGTTAATTAAAAAAGTTTTACAAATTCGTCGATACGAGTTTTGCCGCGTTAAAAATTAAAAATGTTTATTTTAATTTTAAGTTGTACCGGCAAAAATATTAATTAAAATGTTTCAAATAACATTTTCGGTTTTGCTCGATTGCCGGTACGCTTGTTAATCGAAAATATTGTATTAAAACATTTTGGGTACAATTACTAACCAGGATTTCAGTCGTTCAAAATACGTGCACTGATTTACGAGAATCAGTAAAGGCGCCGTCGCCGGTGCCCTAACCAATGTCATTAGTACTACAACTGTACTGATTTCCGTTTAGTACATCGAATAACCTCATCTCTTCCTATAGGCATCCACTATGGAAATACTAGCTAATAGACCGCCACGTACGTATTAAATATCACCTTGCTGCGGTCACCGTGGCCAATTGCGGTAGACTATGGCAAACTGATCAGTTTGCCATAGTCAACCACAATGACGTTTACCACTCACTAATTATTCCTTCTCCCAATGGGATCCCATTGGGAGAAGGAATAATTAGTGAGTGGTAAACGTCATTAGGCTGATACGGTATACTTATTGTTTGTAATATAATTATGTTAACGTAATACTGGATTTTACGTTGATATTAAGTAGAATCAACGTAAAATTCAGTAAGTATTACGTTGCGTTATACGTAAAATCCAGGATTTTACGTTGATTCTACTTAATATATCAATATTAAGTAGTAACATCGTAAAATCGAGTCAAAATTTATAAAGAAATAATATCACGTATTTCTACTGTACTTATCGCTGCGTATACAAAAGCGGTACTTATAACGTAAAGTGTAATGTAAATATGTATTTCGATACATCATGAGTGTTGGTATCCATGATGAGTGTATGCACATATACGCGTCACCTGCGCAGCTCAAGAGGAAATTGCAATCGCTTGCATCATTGGAATAGGAAGTTGTTGTGTTGTACATTCTTGAAATAAAACATGTCACATTTTCCGCTAGTTACTCTACTTTTAGGTCACGATTTTAATTCGCACTGTTTAGATGAATTTACAAAATATCATCTTAAATCCACTGTGAATAAAATTCACTGCGTTTTTGCCCGACATGCGATGCATTAGAAAACTGTTCTAAAATAAAGTCAAAGACAAGAAACAATGTATAAATAGAAAACAATGCCTAATTTAGACAACTGTTATTGGGACGTACATACAATGATTAAAATACCTACAATGGAATTAAATTAAAAACGTTTCGATATTTTCATTTCAAGTAGGTAGGTAGTAGGTAGGATGTAGTAGTCTGCCGCGCGACGAACAAGCTACATATTACAGCATTTTCAGGCGAAAGTAAAATTCACCGCGCCGCGACCATATTATTACATTTTACCTTAGAGCCCTGCTGGTGTTAGCATAAATTGGCAAACAAGCGTATGGTTCACCTGATCGTAAGTGGTTACCACAACCTACTAAGAAAACGACAAGGTAGTCCCTATCGTAGAATATTGGCGAAAGGTCAAAGAAAAAAGCATCAAAGAGCCTGATCCCGCCCGATTAGGCACTTTGATGAGGAAACTAGCAAGAATCTACTACCACAACGTACTTAACGAAAATCTGATATTATATGTTAGCAATTTGCTATATATGTACATATTTCGTGAAGAATGCATTAGTTTAACTTAGGATCCCTTTAAAAATTAAACTAAGTACCTATATTTTCAATCACAGCTTTCAATAGCATACACAATAGTTAATTATAGAGTAAAGGCTTCCTTCTCCGCCATTTTCTAAGTGTTCAGTGCCGCTAAATACTTTGGTCATATTACAGGTTACGGCAAAAACATTGATAGAATTGTTTGATACAATTATAAAAGTTGAAAGTTATGAGGTCTGGTATTTTTCTACATCTTTTATAGCAGGAGGTGGAGAGATTGGAGAGCCTGACATAGCATGTCATGCATAAAGTCGCATTTTCCCACGTAAAAACAAGGCTTCTTATTTTTCTGTCGAAATTACGTTACGGCAATTAATTCGAGAATATTTTATTGAAAATATACAAACCAAGTCGATTTAAGTCGTACGAATGCACTCTCATAAACCTTCAGGGCTAACAACGTTTTCGGAGTATGCCTGGGCATGCAAAAATATTTTTGTACCAATACAATAAATTGAAACTTGTGGTTGTGGTTTAGAATGGCTTTACGTGTATGAGAGCAAATGGGATAAAACGTTACCTGGTTTTCGATTTATTTTTCGATTTAACCGAGATACTTAAATCTTTAAAATTAATTCTGATTTCTCTGACGTTTAATAGGACTAGTATTAATTTGAAAATAGCCTTATAGTAACTAGAGTTAGTGTTATGCTGTAGTTATACCGTTTTCGTTCTCAATAACTTTCAGCCTTGGTAGATTAATCGACCAAATGAAAATGCGGAAGTGGCTAACGAGATACAGAGAGTTAGTTAACACAGATACTAGTATAGCCTAGTTTATTAGTAAATAGAAAATGTAAGATAGAATAATTAATAGGAAATTATTGACAATAGAGTGGCAAAGGAGCTAATGTTTTGAGATTCCAAATCCAAATTGGTAATTTTCATTTCTGTTATGATCAGTGGCTACTGAGCCATTATAAGCCAAGTAAAGTAAGTGTAATTATTTTTATAATAACATCATCAAACATTGAACACAGAATCTTAAATTGATGTATAAATAATGTGCCACCAACTCCTGATTAGTAGTATAATAATATGGTGTGTTGTCATTTGACACACCTACTTTTAAAGTTCTTGTATAAAACTAAAATCATTTTTGCAATTCTCTCAATTGCCAGAGCTACTTGTTAGCGGCGATGGAGAGACGGTAGAGTACTAAGAAAGTATCAGATTGTGGCGGTCTAACATAATATAATAATCTAGTACCTTTAGTTAATTAGTTACTTTAGGATGTACGATAGAGAAAATATTGTAAGAAAGTATACGCAAAAAAATAGGAATGTTTAGTTCAGTTACAAGTTGTTCCGGCAAAACATGATTAATTGAACTATTTAAAACGGTATTTTAATATTATAAGTTCATTTTGATAGTTTTTCGCTTTGGTTTACAGTAGGTACACTAGCTCTATTCAACGAGTTTAGAGTATATATTTATTAAAATATCAAAGGTTTTTGCAAGTTAAATACTTTACACTTTATTCTCATTTCTATTTCATTTGCAGGTATTTTAGTGGGCCTTTTTGTTTTTGATTACCACTGCGATTGCTACCTCAGGCTAAAAGTAACAATGTAGTAGTAAGGATATACTAATCTACTAAATTGTTCAACGTAAGTAGGTATACTTCCCACCTTCATTTTATAACAATACTACTCTAGCGTTCAAATTTTTCCTCCTTTTGTATATTTGCAATAAAATATTTTCAATTTACACCACTTTATTTTTTTAACTACTGTTTCGTGTAGACACTGCGTCTCTCAAAGGGTGAGCCAACGATCTTGTCGAGCTGGAAGGCATCCAATAGATGAGAGCGACTCAAGGCCGACATGCTTAGGGTAACAGTGACCTTTCGGCTGAAATTATAATGATTTTGTATCACTGCATAGGGATCCGCCAAGACATTCCATCTGTCTGTACCCGGTGTTGTGTGCGTTCCCATTGAGGGACCATACCTGAATTTTAAGCTTTTAAATGCGTCAACCTTTAGTAAAAGTTCTCAAACGATTGTAAATTCAGTCTTTCATTTGTAAAAGTAGGCACTCAAAAGTTACAAGCGGTCAAAGGTGGTCCCTCAATCGTTACTGACAGGCAAAGACGATAGATCCACTTGACTGCTAATACAGCGTACAAACGCTCGCCAAAGATAAGGCATTTAGCGCTTATATCAAACCGCGACAGAGCTTACTCATTTAGTTCCGACCAAGTGTCAGATCTGTGTGCACATGTCAATACGCTACATTCTTATTTTTTTTACGAAAATGCCTTCCTGCTCTGATAAATGGTGTGGAAAATCCACTAAAACATCAAGTTATAACAAGGATGGTATAACTTTTCACCGGTAAAGTACGATTTTAGTTGTGTTATGATAAATATTTATTGTGATTGCAGGGCTCAAGTGATATTGGTTGTATGACGTAAATACGTCACCATCAAAGTTTGTCTCTCTTTCTCGCGCGAGACGATTGTCAATAGTTCCGTCTCTTTTTGTTTTTTTCTGTCACAGTAGCGCTGAGACAAATCGGAAATAAAGTTGATATCGATAATTAGTATTCATGATTCGGTTAACAATATTAATTAAAGATATTTTAAAATTAATTAATTATTCTAACATCTTAGTTTTTCGAAGAGCCCAGAAATAAAAGAAAAATGGATAAATGCTGTTAGCAGACAAAATTGGTATCCTAGCAAATACAGCGTTATTTGTTCAAGGAATTTCACATTTGACACATTTGATTCTCTTGAAAATTTAAAAAACCGACGGCGTTTGTTTAGTTCAGCAACGCCGACAATGTTTTTACCTGTTTAAGTACGCTTATAATTAACTTCATTATAAAATATTTAAAATTAATGTGAAAATAATAATTTTATTTTTGTCGAAATACGTAATTTTTGAAACTCTTATTATTAATAGCATTCTTAAATACTGTATATATATATATATATATATATATATATATATATATATAACATATAACACGGCCAAATTTTTAAAAATAAGTGCCTACACCCGCGCGGTACGTAAACATGCGATAGGGCGCCTCCAGCACATTAATTACATTTGCCTACTTTGTTTTTCCATTTAGTTTTGTGATTGTAAATATACTATTACTAATAATAAAATACCACGTATTTACTTGGTATTATACAAACTAAGAAAAAAAAATACACGTGCCCCGAGGTTTTAACACAAGCGTACCTATCGTATCATGATTCATAAACCGCCTATAACTACCTATTTCACTCGTGTCAATCACTTTCCTTTACTCTATTCACTTTATTTATTAATCCAGACATCTTTTTTTTCGAGAGATAAAAGGAAATATTTATCCATTAAAAAGACACACATTATGTACCTACCTACTAGTAAGTAAAATTATTTTATAGTTTTACCTTTCATTTATTGAAGACATTAAATCAATTGTAAAGATAAATGCCAATAAAATATTTATTTATTTATTATACTCATCAATTATGAATAACTTTTATAAATTCTACAATAAACCATTTACATACAAAAAATACCTATAATGTAAATTTATTAGTAAGACATAATAACCTCTTTCTATATTGTTTTCATATTGGGGAGTGAAGGCAAGTGAGGGGGAGTGAGGGTTAAGTGAGGGGTTAATGAGGGGAAAATGAGAGGAAAGTGAGGGGAGGTGAGGGAGACAGTAGTGGAAGAGAGGGGGAAGGAACGCGTAAAGAAAGGAGTTCTCGAATGGTGGAAAAAGGGAGGGGAAGGGATAGGAAGCGATAGGAAGAGAGAGGAAAGGAGGAAAAGAAAGGAAAAGGAAGGGGGAAGAGAGGGGGAAACGAGGAGGCAAGGTAGAGGGAAGTGGAGGAAAGGGCAAGAGATGCTGGAGGAGGGGCAAGGGATGCTGAAGGAGGTGAAGAGAAGAAGGGGGAGGGGAGGAGAGGAAGGAGGAAACTATGGAGAGTGGAGAAAAAGTGCAATAGGGAAGATAGGGAAGGGGAAAGTTATTGTAGTGAAAATTTGCTTTTGTGTAGGTATATTGTATATTGTTTTTACGAGGGATATCTTTAGGTAGGTGAAAGAGGATTTGTATGAATGGGAGATTAAAAATAGTATGAAAAACAGTATTTAAACAATATAAAAATGTCTATTGAAAAAAACGACATTCACGTGAGCGAAGCCGCGGGCAAAAGCTATCTATTTACATAAAAGCAAAAGGTCACTCACTCACTTATCACGAAATCTCAGAAACAACAAGTGCTAGGAATCTCAAACTTTGCATTGTCGTTCCTATTAGGATATAGGTGCTCACTTAGACGGAATTTTGCGAAATCCATCCCCTAAGGGGGTATAAAGGGGTGGCAAAGTTTGTATGAAATTTCTATAGTTTTTATAGTAGGATTACCAAATTACTAGAAAATACTCTTTTTTTAATATTCAGAAACCACCCTTATTAAATGGGCAAATAAGAGTCGCAAGTTTGTGTGAAAGTGGTTTGTCAGTTTTAGCGGTAGCGGGTTTAAACTGGATTCGCCATAGAGACGGATAATACTGATACAATGTACGATTGCCATAAAATCAGGCACGCAATATTCTCATAGAGGCACCCATCTGAATTTTAACGCGAACGAAGTCGCGGGCAACAGCTAGTAGTAA
The DNA here is from genome assembly GCA_963082885.1 of Parascotia fuliginaria. NCBI lineage: Eukaryota > Metazoa > Arthropoda > Insecta > Lepidoptera > Erebidae > Parascotia > Parascotia fuliginaria. Next base: position 17,207,589 of record OY720170.1, read on the forward strand.
ATACATTGCAAGTGACAACCGCAGTATTATTTTATTAAAGCCTAACGTCTAGCAGTAAAAGCCACAAGCTTTCGTTTATTTTTTAAATCTGATAAATAAATAACATTAGTAGAGCGGAACTGTTCTGAACACATACTTAATACTACTTAATAATACTAGGCAAGTATTTAACTGCAAACGAAGTCAGATACTGAATCAAGTACTTTTTTAAATAGATACCTACGCGGTTTCATTTAGGTTGTTGTTACAGTCATCGTTTTAAATAAAATTAAAGTTTGTAAAGGTGCTACACAATTTGAAAATTGACACTTCCTTGCAAATGATAACAGCTTTAATACTTCTGAAACAAATTATATATTTGTAGAAAGTGCTTTAAATTTCATACCTCAACGAAACAATACACAATCTAGGTACTTACAGTATAAATTCTCTTGGCATTACAGTCCATTTATACCCAAATCACAGAACGAAACGCTGCATAATTTATTTCAATCCGGCTGTTTAGACATAAGCATGGATCGCCAAATAGCCGAGCATATTGTATGCATGCTGTATGCATACAATATGCTCGGCTATTTGTCACATGACATATATCTATCACATGAGGAGGGTGTAAGGACAGACAGATTTACTATAAATATATCTCACGCAAGCTCACAATAGCTAACGTCTAGTCTAGTCTAGTCTGCCAGTATTAGCACCATCGGCTAATACTGGCACTTCTCGTCAAAATGAACCCAATAACACGTGTCTGACGTATTAGCGGTGTACGACTGTTAAGATTGAAGTTCATTCCGATTTCTCGTAATCAAACAGTTTATACATACATCATACTTTTAACCGGCAAAATATGACACTATGTACAATTATCACCCCATCCGCATCTACATATTGTCTTAGTATAAAACCTACGGTTGCCATGCACGCATTTGTTAGAAGTTTTAAGTACGTATCAATGAATGTCACTTCAACCCATTACAGGAACTTTATGCAAATCTGTTTCCATATTACCGCTAAATGCATCTACCATTGTGTTCAAGTTGAGTCGTTTCAAACACGAACGTGAAAGTCCTAAGCAGGCATTAAAATGACTCGCTGTACTCAGGTGTTCATGTGTTGGTAGTCTCGAGCCTCGGCTTAGAATAAACTTGGCTCGACGATATTTGCGAGGGGACCTATTCACTGGCGACAAAAGTAGTTCGAGCGAACGTAGATACTCGTACATGTGAATTCTACCGTACCTATGTATCCGGACATACTTACAGGTTAGATATGAGATAAACTTTTCTAAAGCCTTATTCCAACAAACATACATATAGGTAAAACCAATGTTAGATGTATCGGTTTTATATAACCATCAAGATTATTATTTAGAACGGTAGGTAAGTACTTAAGAGAGTATGAATTATTTTGACAAACTTAAAGGTAACTGTGATCTTACTGTGTGGTTTCTGGCAGTTAAGGGAATACCAGTTAGTGGGCAGCAGCTTAGCTAAGCACTAATAATTAATTTATTGCAGTTCCCGATCCTGGTGACTGTGGCAAACACCTCCCTCTCGGAAGAGGTCTATGACCTGTACTCGAAGTCTTCTGGTTGATAATATGATGTTATCCTACTGCAGCCCCATCGTATCTTCAATGTAGTTCATACAAATTATACATCTGCCTGCATTTAGCATTGGTTCATAAACCTTGCAATACTTTTAACACCTTGCAGTATAATTTAGTGTAAAGGATGAAACACTCAGACATATTAATTAGCCCGAGGTAATGTTTGACATAATGCCGAGCCAGATTTAATCAACACTTTTACCGACGTCAGCAGAAAACTCACACCCTGGTACGTTTCTCAACTCAAACTCAAAGTAGAAGCCTCGAATAGCATTATGTATCAGATATCCTAGGCCCTAAACTCGACTAACTAACTAGGTCGGTATTACGAAACACAATGCTTTGTAGTATAATAATTTATTTGATGTAAAAATTATGTAATCTATACATATAATAAAATTGGAGTGTCTGTTTGTAATATTGAAATAACCGTTTTTTACTACATGTATACGAATATATATACGGTACATACACCAAAATAACATTTTTACAATTTTTGTCTGTCTGTCTGTTTGTTCCGGCTAATTTCTGAAATGGCTGGACCGATTTTGACGGGAGTTATATTGGCAGGTAGCTAATGTAATAAGGAGTAACTTAGGCTACGTTTATTTAAAAAAAAATACCAGTTTTAGAGCACCAGCTTTTATGCCCTATATAAAAAGAGTGACCGACAAAGTTGGAACAGTACTACAGAAATACTCCATAAAGACTGTATACAGTTTGCACTCCAAAATATCTCATCACCTGCGTACTCCGAAAGATGTCACCCCTCTACAAACACCTGGTGTCTACAAGGTAGATTGCAGTTGTGGAAGTTCCTACATTGGACAAACCAAGCGCACAATAGCGGAATGGGTGAAAGAACATATCACAGCTGTCAAGAACCGTCAAACAAATAAATATGCGATTGCTGAACACCTGTTAGAGTCAGGAACCAACCACTGGATCGAGCTACATAAGCCGCAAGTGCTTTCACTGATCGGCATTACTACTCCAGGACAGCTCGAGAAGCGGTTGAAATTAAAAAGTACCAAAATTTTAACCGAGAAGACGGATACCGCTTATTTCCATCTTGGAACTCAGTAATCAGCAGGTGTAAGCGTCGCAGTAATGACAAAGTGGGCCAAAGTGAAGACATCGTGAGTGTTGTGTGTCGGCACCGACTCCAAAATAACTGATTAAAACTATAAATAGTAAAGTATTATAGGTATCAAGGATTGCGTTGATTCCCCTTTAATGTTCTTTGCTATGAAGTAATTAAAATATTATTTTCTACTTGTTAGTTAAGGATTGAACATGCAGGTATTGTTTGAAGTCGGTTTTCATTTTTTTCTAAAATTATTTTATTTTTAAACTTTTAGTGGGAATTAATTGTGTATAAATATATTCAATATGGATAGACCTACTAAACGTTCTGCGCAAATGAGACAGCGCCGCGCCGTTTGAAAGAAAGTAGAGACGAGAGGTAAGATTGTAAATAGAGATATAAGGTCCTTGTCAACACTTTCTCGATCGCTTGGCTTAACGACTACCAAATTATAGTGATAACCATAGTCTAACTGCTTCTAAAGAATGAAGACGCTGAAAATGAAACGACACAAATGGTCACTCATCCAGGGCCACTTCGTTTCTAACAAAAAATGAATTTTGAAAATCACTTCGCACTTGTAGCATGGATATGTCAATGTCAGAAAATTCGTCGCAAAAGACATCGACGTGTTGCTTTACACGTTTTCAATTCTTGCATACGTTTTGTTACAAAATATAAAATTAAAGCCAAACCACTAAACCATTCTTTATAAAAGAACATGGGACCCTATTTCGGAGTATACTCTTTCAAATTAAAGAAGAATTTTCCAAATTGGTTTATAAATGACCGAGTTTTGTTGTAACAAACATACAACCACTGAACTATTTCTTATAATAAAAAAATGGGACCAATTTCAAACTATACCCTCTCAAATAAAAAAAAAATTTTTCAAATCGGTTCATAAATGACCGAGATATGAGGTAACAAACATACAAAAAAAAAAAAAAAAAAACATACGACCCGAATTGATAACCTCCTCCTTTTTGAAGTCGGTTAAAAAGACAAAGTGAGGGTAGTTGCTGAATCCCGAGCTTCAAGGCGAAGACGACGTCTGGCTACATCAGTCAGCCCGTGACCATGGTCGGTATAATTTGACCGAAACGTCGGGTAAAGAGGTATGGCACCTTCTAATAATTTTCTAACACGAGTAGATCCATTTCACAAATGTAGTTATATTTGCTATAAAAACCGAAGGCACGGATATTTTAAATATACCGACTATGGCGAATATTGAATACCCTTTCCATCGTTTAATATAGTAATATCCTTTCCTTCTTTAATAACGCATAAAATTACTTACATTTTGCGTAAAGTATATAAATTGTAAAAGGTATAATTGAAAAAAAACCCAACACAACGATAAAAATACAAAGAAAATATAGTTTATCTATACATATATATAGATGCCAATTATTAAAGGTGAATAAGCTGTTAGGACGACGCGACGTTTAAAATACTTAAACGCTTAAACCTCAGGTAGTTAGTGCAAATTAGTGCAAGTTAGTGCAGGTGCAACCTCAATCTTTGCTCTTGACGCTATTGGTGTTTGAGATTCCAAAACTTAACGATTAGTTACTTAATTTTATTTATTTTTATTTTGCTGATCACTTTTTAACTTTACTAATAATAAAGAATAGATGAACAGTTTTTACAGGCATTTACATTTACCTATGCACAGGTATCTATGGGTATTATCAATCTTAATATACTACTGTAGTAATGTTCTTATAGTATTTGTTTGGCACCAACTTCAAAATTATAAAATTAGGGCGGTGAGGAAAGAGGAGAAAATAGGCCTCCGGCGCTCTCACTCACCGAACGAAATGCAATAGTATACTCTTACATACTTCGATCTCTACCCTCTCATAGAAATGAGAGAGTAGTACTTCCTCGGTCGATCCGGCCAATTCATGAAACCAGCAAGGATCTACTACTACTAATAAAGCTTTACAGTATAAAAAAAGCCTTATAGTTCTTTACATTTCTTTTAACGATGGAAAGACAAAATAATGAAGGACGTCTTTATATAAACGGTATCTATACACGAAATTCACAAGCGCGTTGACATCTTAACATTTAGAAATAACATCATAGGAAATCAAAACCAAACGAAACTACAAGTCAAATTGTAACTTCGATGTCAATTAAAAATAAATTTCCTCGGTGGATCCTTTCAATTAGAGACTGCGTTTCAATCTGTTGTTTTATTAGTACATTGCATTTCTCTTGATGATATTCCACAAAATGTTTGTGACACAGTTAGCTAGTAGTTTTATGGATAGTATATAGTAGTCTTATTACCTCATTATTACTTCATTTTTAATTTTGTCATGAAAGGAAGAATGTGATTGCCTAGTTGACCATGAATATAATGATACGAGTGTTATTTGTCTTTACTGTTTTATCAGTAATCGTTGTCTACACGTTGTTCGCTTTGTGGATCAGTAATCTAATAGCTATTTCCTAGTTCTAGTTAAACTAAGTAATAATGGCTGCAAATTTAAAATTTCCACGGAAAGCCGCAGATAGTTCACAGTAGATATGCAGTTAATGTTAAATATTTTCATTGGGAAGGTATTCCGGGCATTTAGTAGTCACGATGCCAAACATGAATCAATATACCTGACCGAATATTTGTGTTACATAGCGGTATACTTATTTTGTGTATCTACTACCTACTATATGAGCATCTCAGTGGTTTTGAGTAGATATCATAAACCATGTAAGTATAATTTAGTTATAGTAAATTGTTAGATAGAACACATATTTTACACGAAACCGTGTAAACGACAAATACTATATCTGTTTCAAACTGTAGTTTTTTTAATAATGTTATATAATATGTACGTTCATTTAAAAAAAAACTAACCAAATCACATACTTTAGAGGTATACTTACTCGATAAAAAAATTTCTTTATTACCTTTAGAGTTAATGTCGTTTGCATAATATCACAAAACCATAATGTCTATTTTGCTTGCAAGTGACTTCTACAGTGACAGTTGAATTTTAATTTTGATGAATTTTTTTGTTGAAAGTGCGAATACGTGATCGACTATACAAAGATTTTCTTCAGATATTATTTTATAATATACAAATCTATAAATGTAACTTAAGTTATTTACTGCGTTTGTGGATTACTGATTGTAAAGAGTTCTCAGAACTCGATTCAATGAAAAGACGACTTTACAATAGAATATAAGTACATAATATGGAATTATGGAGTAAAAAACGAAAATAGCGTATTCATGTTTGAAAATTTGTTGGTATTTATTCGTGCACGACATTCTACGCACAATTGAGTTGTATGTGTTTAATCAAGCAATTATTGAGGCACGCGATAGTTAGGGCTGACTGTTTAATGTTTTTGTCAATAACTAACATAATAGTGACTTACGTAGACACATTACATCAGTGAGAACCTAATAATAATCAAAATATTTATAATTTTAATTGCTGATTTGGTTTCCAAATTTTATCTTATATCCATAATCTTAACGCGTTGTTTTAGCTGTAGCGTGTCAGTAACGTTACAGCTAAAACAACGCGCGTGTTATAACTTGTTTATAAGTATAAACAATTTTTATATATATTAATAAAAACATCAATTAAAAATTTATACAGACAACAAAGAATTTAGAAAACAGACATCATTTTAAAAATTTTGCCAGCCCGTTCAGTGCCAGTAGGCGTCCGATGATAGTGATGATCAAAAGATTTTCTCAATACTTTTTAGACGATTACGGCAAGCAAAGACGATAGATCCACTTGACTGCTAATACAGCGTACAAACGCTCGCCAAAGATAAGGCATTTAGCGCATATATCAAACCGCGACAGAGCTTACTCATTTAGTTCCGACCAAGTGTCAGATCTGTGCGCACATGTCAATACGCTACATTCTTAATTTTTTTACGAAAATGCCTTCCTGCTTTGGTAAATGGTGTGGAAAATCCACTAAAACATCAAGTTATAACAAGGATGGTATAACTTTTCACCGGTAAAGTACGATTTTAGTTGTGTTATGATAAATTTTTTTTGTGATTGCAGGGCTCAAGTGATATTGGTTGTATGACGTAAATACGTCACCATCAAAGTTTGTCTCTCTTTCTCGCGCGAGACGATTGTCAATAGTTCCGTCTCTTTTTGTTTTTTTCTGTCACAGTAGCGCTGAGACAAATCGGCAATAAAGTTGATATCGATAATTAGTATTCATGATTCGGTTAACAATATTAATTAATGATATTTTAAAATTAATTAGTTATTCTAAAATTTTAGTTTTTCGAAGAGCCCAGAAATAAAAGAAAATGGATAAATGCTGTTAACAGACAAAATTGGTACCCTAACAAATACAGCGTTATTTGTTCAAGGCATTTTCACAGCTGATTCTTTTGAAAATTTAAATAACCGTCGGCGTTTATTTAGTTCAGCAACGCCGACAATGTTGTTACCTGTTTTAGTACGCTTATACTACTGCATTATAAAATATTTAAAAATTGATGTGAAAATAATAATTTTATTTTTGCCGAAATACGTAATTTTTGAAACTCTTATAATAATAAGAGTTTCAAAAATTTATAAATAAATAAATAAATTTATAAATAATAATAAATTTATAAATACTATTAATAAATAGTATTCTTAAATACTGTAATAAGAGGCTATACCCACGGTAATACTTTCTATACAGTATTGTAACACGGCCGATTTTTTTAAATAAATGTCTACACCGGTACGTAAACATGCGATAGGGCGCCTCCAGCACTTTAATTACATTTGCCTACTTTGTTTTTCCATTTAGTTTTGTGATTGTAAATATACTTTTTTATATAAACAAACAAAATACTCTGTGAATTGTATTTTGACTGGAATTGCAAAATTTATTTTTTCTAATATTATTTATACACACAGTACAATAAACAACTATTACTAATAATAAAATACCACGTCTGTACTTGGTATTATACAAACTAAGAAAAAAAAATACACATGCCCCGAGGTTTTAACTCAAGCGTACCTACCGTATCATGATTCATAAACCGCCTATAACTACCTATTTCACTCGTGTCAATCACTTTCCTTTACTCTATTCACTTTATTTATTAATCCAGACATTTTTTTTTCGGGAGATAAAAGGAAATATTTATTCATTAAGAAGACACACATTATGTACTACCTACTACCTACTAGTAAGTAAAATTATTTTATAGTCTTACCTAAGGTCTTACCTTTCATTTATTGAAGATATTAAATCAATTGTAAAGATAAATGCAAATAAAATATTTATTTATTTATTATACTCATCAATTATGAATAACTTTTATTATTATTATTATTATAATAGCCTCTTTCTATTTTGTTTTCATATTGCTTAAATAATTCTGACATCAATGTATTCGGACATAGAATAAAATTGACTTTATCGATAACGATTTATTTTGGCACAATTATGTGGTACAACACTTAGTGAACATTGGGACGGTGCAATATGATTGACATTGATGCATTAACCAATCACTGTAGCGATAATTTCTTCGTCCCCCGACCCGCAGTTGTGAGTCCGCGTGTGTACTAGAAATACACACGCGGACGTTTTACTCATTGACGGCAAGTGACCGTGAGTAAAAGTGTAATAGGATTAGCAACTTTACACATTAAAAGATAAAATATATAATATCTTGTAACGTTCAAAACTGTTCGGTAACGTCCTAAGGCAGATTTTATGAAGACTATCTAGAAAGCTCAATGAAGTCTAAATAGTTCAAAATTAGATGTTTGCTTATATATTATGTACTTAGAAACTTACCTATGACTTTACAATGAAATATAGTCACAAAAACAGGAAACATCAAATAAGGCTCAAAGCTCATTTAAAGTCAATATCGACCAAACAGTAAAAATAAACATTGAATAAAGTTTATTTCAATATAAAGAGTATAAAATAGTCGCGCAAAATGCGAATTAAATATTGCTGGTTTAATTTTAATATACGACTTAAAGGCTATCGTTTCGTAACATGGAATGCAATTTTGCAGAAAGCGGTTGTATTATTGAGCAGCCAGAATAACTTTGCTAGTGCAACTTTGTGAGTGCTAAAAGCACCCGGCAGTTTCCACAATCATCGCATTAGTTTTGAAACTTCTTCAAGCGATTTATGACGTAATATAGGTACGGATACCAGTAATACGGGATGATGATAATGTAATCGTATTGGAATCTTTAAATATTAATTATATTTTTATTAAATAGCAGAATTGAGTTTACATAGGTATCTACCTACAAAAAGCCTCTGCTCATGTAAAGAAGGCATGCGCATCTGATGGAAATATCAGATATTTTTTTCAGGCCAGGTTTCTCCAAGACGTTTTCATTCATCGAAAAGATAAATTTAAAAAGTACATATTATATGAATTTAAAAAAAGTTACATTGTTACTTTCCGGTTTTAAATCCACAACCTCGCGTTACGAAGCGGGTGCCTTCACCACGGAGCCATCACAACTTTTTTTTATAGACTACATTTTATATTTCACTATAAAGCCGTGTATTCAAATGTTTAAATTCAACACAAAATAAAATTGAAAATGGCTTATGAAATGTATAAAAGTATTACTTGGTAAATAGAGAGGTACATTTTTTAAGCTCAATTAATATATTTTGAACAAACATTGCAATATTTTACTTGCTTTATAATAATAAAAGTAAAAATAACATATTCATACGATAAAATAAGCTTTAATTTTAAATTTAAAATCTCTATAGGTAAAAGTAAAACAAGAGTTTCGCAGCACTGACATAGGCTGTAGACTAAGGTAGTTTTCTCAAGTTAATACAGCCTTATTCTTGTTATTATGCGCTCTTGAATCTTGTAAATAGCAGCAACAGTTTCCTAAAAGTAAAATAATAGCTCTAGGTGGTACCGCTCCGTCAAAAATAATTAATGACATAAATATAGCGTACTAGTAGTTGTACACCTTCTGTGTATACATTGACAATTTTTATATAAACATTTTCAACCCCTTTAAGCCATTTTTGCGTCAAAAGATAGCCTATATCGTTCCACGTGGTCTAATCTATCTATCTCTATACCAAATTTCATCAAAATCGTTTCAGTGGTTTGGCGTGAAAGCGTAACAGATAGACAGACAGATAGAGAATGTTACTTTCGCTTACATAATATTAGTATGGATCTCACTTAAGTTTGCGCATTACTTGTTTTGAATAGAAATGTAGTTTATTTGTAGTACTTATTTTTACTAATAAAACACATCAACTACAAACCGGGGCACCTGGAACCTAGACAAGTGGCATAAACGCTAGAATAGAATAGGATAAATTTATCAATGTATGGGATTGACATAAGCTAACGTAACCAACCAACATTGTCGTTAGCTTATGTCAATCCCATACATTTTGTTATGGCCTCAGATTTGTTGCTCCTGGGAGGGAGCAAGTCGTCATGTATAATGACGGTTTTGAAAAATACGTAATTCACTTTTTACATATTTGGATACAACAACATCACAATATTAGTATCTTCTAAGGGTTAATATGTAAGTACGACAACATAGGTACATAACATAATTTCTACACTCGTGCTCGTGCGAAGCCGTAGCATGTCCCAAGTAACAAATAATCCCTTAATACTGCAAAATAACAAATAAAAACAAATATTAGTACAATTAATGACTAAGCCACACAACCCTAACGTTAAGTGGGCGATTAGCCCTAAATTCGTCTGAAGGTTAAACGTACAGTGGCCTCAATGCATATTGTCTATCTGTTTGATTAAAACGAGTGACATTAACCTAAATTAAACGACCAACTGTAGTATATGATAAAACTAATGTTAGTTTTATGAAACTGGTGTACTACTCTTATGCTTATAAGTAACTAGGTAGGTATATTGTTAGTTTTCTTTGCGCCCGCTGATCGCCTGGGAGCCATTCACCTACAAAATTACATGTGTGAAACAATATCCTATGTTTATTTACGTTTTTAGCTCTTGTTTACAAAAGCGTGTAGTAATTTTAAAACGTCCGTCGCAACTACAGAGGTACATACACTGTATACGGTAATCGGAGCTAAATTTAACGAATGCCTTTTGATACAAATCTGAACTTGGAGTTTGTAAAATAAATTATTTTAGGTTTTAATAAGTCCTGCTTCTAAGTTTAGCTTGAGAGTCATTATTTACTTTCGGTAAAAGAAAACATTATGAGGTAACCTAGACCTCTAAAAAACGGAATTTGCTAATACCTCTCGAGCATGCGTGCTAATGAATGCCGTCTCTGAATGGGAAGAAATCTTTACCCTGGAATAAGATAGTAATACGCTGGTATTGTATATTTATTATACATAGAAGTATTTAATATCTGTTGTTAAACGCATAAATGATTTCTGGAGACCTACAGAAACAAGGGTGAACTATGATAGGAGACAGGGACTGGTACTTGACCACAACTTGGCTACAAACTTGACCTGATTAACTAGACATCGCGGTTCCGCCCACCTAATAATATGGCAGCAGGGCGAAACGGGTCACAGGCATTAAATAACAATACAACAAAACTGTATAGAAAAATTAACAGACGACGTCCTACAACTCCCCGTTATTTGACGCCCCGTTTACCTATTATGATTTCTTTACAATAATTACAATGATACTTCTAATAGGCTTTTTAATTATAAAGATAATAGACACCAACTGTAGGTGGTAGTAAACTTTACTACATGATTACAAATCGTTGCAATTCCCGATATTTCTCTACTATAATATGCATGCATTGTACAAATAATAATACCTTTTGTAACAAAGCTTTAAACGATAGTGAAACCGCATCAAAATCCGTTACATAGTTTAGAAGAAACCGCCAGGAAAAATCAAAGAATTTGCTTTATACTATATATTTATATAGAATGAACTAGTTATTCTGTTGTCTTTTTTCTAAATAGATAACGGAGAAGACACTGTTTAGTTAATTATCAGTGATTACTTTAACAGTATTAAGGAAACTTAAGCCATTAAATACATCCAACACGCGACAACTTTGTTTATAATCTAATTAAATTGAATTCAATTGGGTAATTGGAACCTGATACCACGGTAATATTATCTATACTGTTTTCTAATTTCATACAAACGGACGAAGTGCGAGCTATGCCTATGCGTCTCGATCTCGGCATGCGCTCGGAATGCAGACAGTTGTAGTGTCAAACGACGTTGTTTTTTTTTTAACAATAACCACGCGATTTTTACTAAAAATAAGTTCAAGTACATATTTGTTATGAAGAGTAGGATATATTGTGCTGTTTTTGGTTGCATGAATTCGTCAATAACGCGTCCAGAGATAACTAACTAACTCTGAAAGGTAAGACGTGGTATTTTATTATTAATAATTGTTGTTTATACCAAAAACAACCTGGACAAATGTGTTGCTGAGAGATATGAAGGAATGCAACGTTTCCGAAGACGATGTCGTGGATAGGGCGAAGTGGAAGAAGAACGTTAGGAAGGCCGACCCCACCACCATGTGGGATAAATAGTCGGGAAGAGAGAGAGAGAGAGAGTTGTTTATTGTACTGTGTGTATGAATAGTTAATCCTAGAAAAAAAAATTTTAATCAAAAAACAACACGCATTTTTATTGAGCACTTCCCATTCAATTTACATAGAATTTTTAAAAGTAGTATGCTGAAGGCGGGCAGCCCTATCGCATGTTTACGTACCGCGCGGCTGTAGGCATTTATTTTAAAGATACGGTCGAGTTACAATACTGTATAGATAATATTACCGTGCTGATATCGTAAACATATTCCTCAGAACAAGGACTAAAGTATAGAAGAAATGTTAATCACCCATAAATAGGTACTTATACTATTTTTTCAAATAAGCTAGATACATTAAAAAGAAAGAGACAAATAATATTGCTAAGGACGGCTGGTGTACACTGTGGAAACGTCATATTGGTTACCTTTGGTGACCTTTGGATGCCGAAATATGAAGCGAACTAATGTGAAATGTTCCAACTTGTCAAGACCCCTAGACAATTTAGTCGGGTTATACTGCCGCTCGTAATTTTCATTGTTGTCTGCCTGTTTTGTGAAATAATGTATGTTGTTTAATAATTCCATAGTGCTATTGTGAAGAAAAGTTAAGCCCAGTGGATAAGCAATGTCCTGCGTTATTGTAGGTTGTAAACACCCAGGACAAATCTTTGTGTCATGAGCATGATTGTTTGTTCTGTGTCTGGGTGTAATTTATATATAATATGTACGTATTTACAAAAAAAAAAACTAATATTTAAGTAGTATATCAGTTGTTTAATACCCATAACACAAGCAAATATAATTGCTTAATTTGGGGCTAGAATATTATTATTATTATATTATTAAATTACGTTCTCCTAGCAAAGAAAATCAAGCTAAAATCGTGAACTTCCATCGGTGAGTAGATAACAAACCAATAATATATACAAAAAACCTATTTATAGGTGCATAATACCTAAGTAATTTATACTGTACTATACTGCAATCTAATATATAAAATTCTCGTGTCCGAAACGGCTCGGCCGATTTTCGTAAAATTTTGTATGCATATAGTAAGAGAAGAAGAAGAAAGAAAAACTTTTATTGTGTTATAAAAGACGACGTACATAGATACCTACCTATAAAAAATAAAAATTACATATATATATTTTTTTTTAAAACATACTTCTTATCATTAAACAATTTTTTTTAAATAATTATGACCAATAAGTCCAACAAATAATTTCTAATATGAATTAAAATAGCAGTGGTAACGTGCGTGGTAACAATAAAAATGATTTGTGTTTTTGAACTGTGTCAAACTTTCAAAACTTGCTTAATCTGTGCTGTCAAGTGTCAAGTGTCAAATGAGATTGATGACTCATGTTCAGACTTTAGTTCAATTTATTTGACGTGGCACCACGTGCTACATTATTCCAGAAAAAAAATGCGACAAAACAAAAGTAAGTGTGTACGGCGCAGTTATACACAAATTGGTTGGACACTCAGCAAACACTGGAATAAGAATTACCCAACCCAGAACTGATTTTCAGTGCCAACCACAAGGAGCGTCAGCCAGACGCAGACGCCGTTAGGGCATTAACTTTTTCACTTTTGAAACAAAAATGGGATAATAATACTTTATTTTAGTATATTAAACCTACACAGTGTATTACTTATATGGTAAGTGTTTTATACATACATTTGCAACCAAACAACAAATGCATTTACAACTTAAAATGAGTTTTTCCCTAGTACAGCATTTCACTAACCTATATACTTATCTACCATTTAACAAAGTACTTAGGCAAGAAAAAATGAAAAAAAAAATTTTTAACAACTTTTTCAGACATGTAAATATATGTAAACAACATACAAAGTCTGCAAGCTGAAAACTGACCAGATCACAACCCCAACCTCAGACAACAGACAACATCTATTTTTCACCCTTATAAATGTTAAGGGTGGTCTGAAAAGGGATGAAAACGATTGTATGAAACTTCTTCATAGTTTTGAAATTTTGTTTTGGAATACTTCTAATTTTTACTTTTAATTTTTTATTGGGGTGGATTTAGAGAGACGGAATTAGGGATGAAATATTATATGGAAAGATATTTGCTTTTGAAGTTAGCGACTTAAAAATTGAAAAGAGGGGGAAGGGAGAGGGGGTGACAGAGAAGTGAGGGGTAGGGAAGAAGAAGTGAGGGGAAGTGCGGAAAAAGTGAGGGTAAAGCGAGGGGGAAGTGAGGGGGTAGTGAGGGGAAAATGAAATAAAGATGAGAAGTAAGTGAGTGGGAAGTATGGGGCAAGGTAGAGGAAGGGAGATGTAAGTGATGGGGAAGCAAGGAAGAAATGAGGGAGAAGCCAGGGAAAGGGAGAGTGAAATGACGGGGAAAGGAGAGGGGAAGTAGGAGGAGGGGAGAGGGAGAGAAGAAGCGGAATGGGAGGAGTGGGGAAGAAGGGAGAGGGGAATAGGGGAAAGTAGTGAAAAGGTTACGGGGGATATCTGTAGGTAGGTAAAAGAGGGTTTGTAGAATGGGAGATTAGAAATATTTGGTCACGGCATCACGCGTGAACGACTGGACCGATTACGTTAATTCTTTTTTTGTTGTGTTTGTTATTGTCAGGAGAAGGTTCTGCAAAAATTAGATGACGCGTGCAGATGCGAGATTGCCGGTTGGCATCATCAATCACGCACGTTACTGCAGAACTTGGTGTGCCATAACGTCTGGTTTCTCCCAAATCCCCACAATAATGGGAGCGGAACGCCGTCTGTCCATAGGCATAGGAGCGGTGTACATAAGGTTCCAGGATGGGCTTGGCAACTACGTCAACGTTCCTCAGGGTTGGGACCCTACTACCAACACCATACGCGATGAGGTAAAGACCTGGCCTTAGCCAACACCACAAGAAACAGGCGTGACAAAACAAAGTACACCAGACCCGGCAAACAGCGAGGGCTCGACGACTGCACCAGCAGTCGATGAAGCCCCCATCGCCGCCGACTCGATAAGCCTCGCCCTGGATGACAGAGGCCTTGACAGAGGGCCAGAAGAAACTCTGACCCTGGTGTCGGACCCCGATGGCGAGGACTTTGGGAATGACGACCATTTCGCCGGGTTACAGCTGGGAGCTGACGAGGAGGGATCGACCGACTATGGCGTTGATTTTCTTTTCACTACAAACCTATCCCTACTAAACACAGGCTTGGAGCCTACTTTTGTCACACGATGAAGTCGCACAATTATCGATCTGACAATAGCTTCGGAGGGTGCAGCGAAGATCACAACCGGATGGCACGTATCAAACGAAGCCTCCTGTTCTGATCAGAGATGGCTTCGCTACGACCTCCTAGCCACCATATCACCTGTCCCACCAAGGCGCAACCCGCGCAACACAGATATGACAAAGTATAGACAAACAATCGAAGTGAAACTTAAACAAACAAAGGCATCACGTACACCATCGGACCCCGCAGATATAGACAAACAAGTCAATGATTTCACCAAATCCGTAATTGACAGTTATCACACAGCCTGTAAAGAGACAACACCACTCCGCACACCTGACAAACAGCCATGGTGGGGGGCGAAACTGGAGCGTAGGCGCAAACAGGTAAGGTAATGTCTCAACAGAGCCATGAACACAAGCAAAGACGAAGACTGGGATGAATACTACTCAGCCAAATCAAAATACAAGAAATGTATTAGATTCAGACGGACCATGGGAAGGAGAAACTTCGGTGGAAACGTCGAATCCTGTCAACAAGCAAACAGGGTACGTAAAATACTGTGCCATCAAAACTCATCGAATGATACAAGCATCCGTCGACCCGATGGCACCCTAACGACCTCCTCCGAAGAGGCCAGACGCATCTTAACAGAAACGTACTTTCCGGATTGCGTCTTTACTAGGTCTCCAAGCTGGACGGATGATACCATCATACCATCCGAGGACGATTGGAACTACGCAAATAAGGTAGTAACCATGGAGAAACTCCGATGGGCCATACAATGTTTCCACCCCGTCAAAGCGGCTGGCCCTAAAGGGATTTTCCCCGCACTACTACAGTGGGGGGAAACATCCGTCATCCCCAGACTGACTCCGCTAATGAGAGCGTGCCCGTGCGCGTCGCCCTGAGATACATACCTAAAGGATGGAGGGAAGTGAAAGTAATATACAAATCAAAACCAGGTAAGGGAGACTACACAAATCCTAAATCACATCGACCAATCAGCCTGACCTCCTTCCTGCTAAAGTCATTGGAAAGGCTATGCGAAAGGGAGTTCAGATATGGACCACTAAAAAGCATACCACTACATAAATATCAGCACGCCTACAGTTCAGGTAAGTCAACAGACTCTGCTCTTTATCTGGTAGTCAGCAGAATCAAAGAGGCACTAGAACAAACAGGCAGTTGTCTCGGCACCTACATAGACATTGAAGGAGCGTTCGACAAAACACACTTTGCTAGTATACAAGCTGCGCTTCACTGACACGCAGTAAAGGCGGTATTAGTAGAGAGGATCACAAAGTTACTGAGCAAACGGATAGTACAACTTGGAGATGAAGAGAATTCAGCAATGCTAGCCAGAGGCTGTCCTCAGAGAGGTGTCCGTTCCCCCTTTTTCTGGAATCTGGTAATAAATGACCTCATCACCAAACTAAGCAACCATCATGACTACACCATAGATTATGCCGATGACCTTGCCATTCTCATATCAGGTAAGGTAACAGGAACCATCTGCAACCTCACTCAACAAGCGCTATACATTGCAGTAGTCTGGTAGTCGAGAACTAAACTAGACACTGCGGCAAACAAACTTCAACGGATACAAAGGTTAGCATGCATGGCTATTACAGGCTGCTTCAGGACCACACCGACGACGGAATTAGAGGCTATGTTGGGCCTTCCACCGCTCCCCCTCTACATCCAACAGGAGGCAGCAATGACGGCCCTACGCCTCAAAACACTAAACTTGTAAAAAAAAGGTAAAAACAAAACATATGTCTCTACTAGAGGGACTGAAAAATGGATTCCCTAGAATTGATGCGGTAAACGACCGCATTTCGAAACAATTTGTTTTTGACAAGAAATACAAAATACAACTGCGATTGCGACTGGGGGAACTCAGGATATTTACAGACGGATCAAAAACATGCACATATCAGCATCGTTGGGGGCCGAAAACACTGTCTTCCAGACTGAGTGTATGGGTATCTCCCTGGCAGCCTCGGCAATCCTAGCAAGAGAGGTCAGGGATCTTTCCATCCGCATACTCTCGGACAGCATGTTTGTCCTTCAAGCGCTAGGAAGCCATATAATAAATTCCAAACTAATATATGACTGCCACCAAAAATTATGTAAGGTAGGTAACTACAACAACATCACTATACAAAGGATCAAAGGGCATAGCGGCTCCCGAGGTAGCGACGTAGCCGACGTGCTAGCGAGGGAAGACTCAGCTATGAATGCCGTGAGACCAGAACACACTGTTGCCATCCGTTTTGGTCACCTAAGCGCCCTGGTAAGAAATCACACCATAGATCAACACAAAAACAAATGGAAGAACCATACCGAGTGCAGGCAGGCTAAGGAAGAAACAGGTGCTCCGACTGTCATAACAACAACTTCGCACAGTCACAGCCGCCATCACCGGTCATTGTTCTTTCAATAAACACCTATTTGTCATGGGAATTACAGACAGCCCGCTGTGCAGAGCATGCATGCGGGCAGACGAAACAACAGCACACATACTGCTACACTGCCCCGAGGTCGCCACATACAGGGCAAGATACTTTGGCGACCCGGATTCACTCCACGAGATCGTTGGGGACATCAGAAGTCTGCTGGCCTTCCTCGAGGAGCTGGGATGGATCGAGTGATCGCCGCCCACACGCAAAATACGCGCACAGTCGTGGAGTTGCGGAAAACAGCCCGTTCATACCAATACCAATACAATAAAACGTCTGGTCTCGCACCCACGCGCGCGAGTACGTATTTCTCTGCGTGTAAGCGTGTGATCTGCAACACAGCGCTTGAATGTGTTTTCAGTGTGTTGCACCACGCGTGATTTCTATACAAAGAGAGATACTTACAAACAATGCAAGAACACGCACGCTCGCACGCATGCGAGGCAGTGTGTGGATCGATCTTGTATATTCAATTTTCAATTTAATTTATTCATAAACTATTTACATTGTCTTTAAACTTACAGCATGAAACATGAATATATATTTAAACTTTAAAATTATTTCACATTGAAAGTGCTCCTGGCGCCGCTGCCGGCCTCTGCCATTCCAGTGAGGTGTGGAACGGCCCTTTGTTTCTTGTAGTTCGTTTACAAGAGCTTTTATGCAACCAGACCTCATTTGATATTAGCATGTCTGTGAATTTACCATAGCCCATAGACAAATTTCATCTATCGATATCGATAAACTGTCTCTGAGTGTGTACGCTCTAATATCATAGTAATACTTTTATTCTTTAGTCCTTGTTCTGAGACGTATTCGTTCGTCCGTTGCGGGGCTAAAGCCGCTAGAACAACTGGATTTTGTGCAGCTATCTCCTGCTCCCATCCAACATGCATGCACTTTCCATAAAATGTTTATTGTGAGAGTAGGTACAACTCGCACTTGTATCTGGTTTATTTATTTAAAAGGTACCATAATAGGTAAAACGTTTTTGTGTGCTAATTATTCTTTTTTCTTTTTATGTAGCATCCATTAAGTGTTCTAACCGTGGTTCTATAGAATTAGTACGCAACGAGTCTGAGTAACGCATGCTAAAGATTTGGCTCTGCGCTAAGTTGTCGCATGCCTATATTTATTTAGATAAACTCAGTAAATAATTAAATAAATAAGTAAACACTAAAAATTTTGATTTTACTTACAAGTATGGTGTACGAAATAAAACAACTGTCAATATGTGCAAGGAGATCCGACCGAAATAACTTTGCATTTAGTCGCTGTTTCTGTTTTCACCAGCACTGCCACAGAGCCATATTTAAGCTATTTGTGGTTTAGTTGAGTATTTTTTACCCAGAAAACTATTAGGTGTCCAGTTGTTTTTAAATGCACATCCACTATCTGTAAGCAATGAGTTAGCTATTTTACTATTATTGTACAGTAATCTAAATTAAATGTTAAACTAATATGTGTAGTGTAGAACAGTGTGGTTCAATACGGTGATCGATGCGACGAACAACGCATGCATGATCTGGCTAGGGCGAGGACAATTACACCCTATTCATACTGCTAATAGAGCGTATCTATTTAGGTGAGTGGCTAGCTAAATTTAACGGCAGTACGATTATATACGTTAGTTACAGGTACTTTATTATTGAAAATAAGGTTATTTCCTAAAATAGATACTTTTACTTAGATTTAAGAATAATTACCTAACAATTTAAATACTTAGTCTTTATTGGGTTCAATATAAGAACATCTTAGGTCGAATTAATTGCTTCTCAAGAGCACCTCGAGATTCTACGTTATAAGAAAGTCTGACTACAAAGGGCATTGTTTTTATTTTTGCTCTACAAACGAACTGGAAACTTTTTATAATGAAAATGGAAAGTAAATCTTTCACTTGCTGTATCCAACGTCTACGTTGTCACAACAAAAAGTTACACGGACAGTGATGGTTATGCAGACAGTTTGAGAATAACAAGCAAGTTAAGTTAAAAGTTTAATATCAAACCAAAGACATTCAAGTCTGGTATTATAAGCTTTTTAAGCCAAACTTAAGGTAACATAAATATTTATTGAAATACAAAATCTACAAACCCTTAGGTACTTATTTAATAATATTAATCTTTAGTTTTAAACAGTCACACGGAATTGGGTAGGTATATCTAGGAATTTATGCCTATAAAATATCTGCTTATTTTAAAATAAATTAAATAAATATTCATTATTTACGATTATATTGAATGTCACTGACCAAACAATCTCAACAAAATTTAAACTGAATAACTTACTAAAGTGGATTATTATACTAAGTTTATAATGTTACGAAACGTTGACAAAGTACAATAGCCTGTTACCGACAAATTGACTTTATGCGAATTCTAAGCAAATCCACAAAGTAGAACGACACAGAAACTGCGACGAACTAATTGAACAGATAGGTACCTACAATATAATTAAATTTATCATAATGTGACCTCAGTGTAATGGCTTCGAAATTAAGCATAATGTCTACGTTTAAACTTTATTTTGGCCTTTAGTAAAGAACGACTTTAGAATGTTAATATTTAAAGTCATATTTAGTAATAACATAAATTTATATAAAAGCTTTATTTTATGTACTAATTCTGTGTTTACGTTATTAGTGTTAGGTACTGTCCTATTGCAAGGCAAAGGCCTCTTCTCGTACAGAGAAGTCTCGTACAAGAAGACAAATTATCATAATTTTTATAAAAAGTTATATTTTACCGATTCGCGAATGCATTATAAACCATCTAAACTATAAAATCGAAGAATATAATGAATGACAGAAATATAAAATGATGAAATTTCGTTAAGTGAAAAAATCTTTATCGCCATTCTTAAAAAAATCTGCACCTTAACTCCACTTACTTATTACTTACCTATTAGAAGCAGTAGTTGTATCACTGTAAATACCAAGCTTTTCGGCATAAATATTTTACGCTGTTCTCGGCGAGAAAAAGGACCGTAAAAGATAGAGCATAATAGTATCAGTTAAGATACAGAGCGTAGCTCTTTGTTATAGGTAATTAAAATAACTTATTTAAAGGTTTCACAAACATTAAAGTTCATTATTTACACGTATTAGTGTTATAAATAAATATTATATTACATTTAACACATTTTATACAATACTAGCTTTTGCCCGCGACTTCGTCCGCGCAGAAGCCGAGGTTGTATAGGATGTTTAGTTGGTTTTTAACGTTGTGAATTTGTTAAATTTGTTAAATGTGAAATTATTATGTTTAAATGTTTAAATACTTATAACATTACAATCTTTATTAATATTAATTTGGCATTTAAAAGTAAAAAAACATGAAAGTTATATAAAATTATGTTGTATATTTTATGAACACGAAGTTTAGCACTTGTTTTTTTTTTTGTTTCTTTTTTATATTAGCCTACCAAAGTGACTCCACGCAGCCTGATGGTAAGCGGTCAGTAGAATCCAAAAGTGGTGGCCATCATACCATAAGCCATCGTCTTAAACTGCTAGTATGGTGGTAACCTCCACTATAGCGGCTGGGAGTTAATAGAGTAGGGAAAGGGAAGGAGGAAGGTGAGCAAAGGAGTAAATTGGGTCTCCGGCGCTCTCACTCACCGAACGAAACGCAGTAGTATGGATACTACTATTACGTCGATCTTCATGAGAGGGTAGTACTTCCCACCATTCATGCTGAAACCAGCGTGAATCTACTACCGTACGATCTGGTAGAAGTTACATGGAGGTAGAATCTTTTATAATAAAATCGAAATTGTACACTTACCGCAGTATGTCTTTGTCTAAACTAATATTATAAAGAGAAAAGATTTGTTTTTTTTTTGTGTTTGTTTATTTGATTTAACTAAACGATTTAACCGACTTAAAATTTTTCACCATTAGTAATCAATAAATTAAGCGAATAATATAGGCTATATTTTATTATGTTTAACATATTTTCAGTCATTTTCAGAAATTACAATATTTTAAGTGCCCTTAAAAAAATGAATGATGATATACGACACTATTGCAATGATATTTTTCGTAGGCATTTGGCGCTCCTAGTGAGACCGATTGGAACTTTTGATACCGAAGCGAAGCGAGGGCGAACGTCTAGTAAACAATATTTTGGGTAAAGGCCTATAGTCCTGCTAATTTGTTCTACTGGTAGGACTTTGGTACCACCATGTCCCCGTGGTCCTACTAGGCTAGCCCCTAGCCTAATTTTATACAAACACATATCGATATATTAATCTGCGCCTAGCCCAGTCCAGTAGGACCACGGGTATATAGTGGTATATCATAGCCCCACCAAAAAAATTACCTGTACGCCAAATTGGCAGGGTCCTTACCCAATATTGGGTATTCTGTTTTTTCTTCGAGTGCTAGAATTACCGGATAGACGGGAATTACCAAGCTACTCGGAACACCGAGTCCGGTGCTTACTCTAGAGCTACTACTAACTGGCCGTGCAGCTTTCACTCAAGTCCACGCCCACTACCTTAAGATTTTGACCTTAAGCTTCGTTTATGGTCATTTCAAATAGACTTTGATGGGAAACTGCACTCGCTTCAATTCAAAGGGGTATTTATTGATGTTAGAGGAATCCTAGGAATAAATATCTACAGACACTCCTCTAGAATAACCAGTCAGTATAGTTGCCTTTATTATTCTTGCATTTTCACTTACAATCTGGTGACATTGCATAACTTTGGTGAATTTATATATTGCGCAGCAACATACCAAATTGGCGCGTTAACTCGTTTGAACCAGCTAATCAACATCAACGTCCTGTGTCCTTATCGCATCTTGCAAGTGGTTAAGACTATTCGCTCTTAGCTGCGCTTGATTTTTCTAATATACTTAGATACTTGTCTCAACCCCACGAAGACACAAGTATGCGCGTTCACTGCGAAGAAGAACCCTTTTGTTATAGCGCTTCAGTTCCAAGGAGTTTCTCTCCGTATCTCCGATGACATTGGGATCCTCGGCGTTCAAATATCCAGCAAGGTCCAATTTGGAAGTCATTTGGAAGACAAAGCCAAACTGGCGAGCAAAAAGTTGGGAGTCCTGAACAGAGCCAGACGGTACTTTACGTCATCTCAACGACTTGTGCTATACAAAGCACAAGTCCGACCGCACGTGGAGAACTGTTCTCACCTGTGGGTAGGAGCCTCCAAATACCAGCTCGACCCACTTGACTCCCTCCAACGGCGAGCTGTTCGAATCGTCGACGATCCCAATCTCACAGACAAATTGGAGTCACTGGAGCAGCGGAGGGACTTTGGCTCTCTATACGTGCTCTATCGTATGTTTAACAGGGAGTGCTCTGAGGAACTGTTTGACTTGGTGCCATCGTCTCCTTTCTATCATCGCACCACTCAACATCGCAGCAAAGTTCATCCATACTACCTGGACACGATCTCGTCTAGCACGGTTCGTTTTCAGCGTTCATTTCTCCCACGTACGTGCAGGCTCTGGAACGAACTACCAGCTGCGGTGTTTCCCGAGCGCTATGACATGTCCTTCTTCAAACGAGGTTTAAAGAGAGCATTAATATCACGGTAGGCAGCGGCTTCGCAGAGCCCCTGGCATTGCAGAAGTCTATGAGCGACAGTTACCACTTACCATCAGGTGGGCTGTTGGCTCGTCTGCCACTGTAGGCAATAAGAAAAAAAAAAGCTAATGTAACTAACAATTCCATTACTGCTAAAAGACAAAAAGCAAATTGCCTGTTGTGAAGTTGAGGTTAAAAAGCATAATCGGACAGAATAAACAATTTTATAACACTGAAATACGAGTATTTAAATTCTTTGGATAAAGTTCATTTTAAAATTTGTTTTATGTTCCATAAAATAAATGTAAATAGATTTAAGTAGGTACTATTTTAAAGTTATTGTCCTTGATAGACCAGAGCAATTCCATGATTTGGGATAAACGATTTCATATACCTTAAACTATGTCTTTGTCTATTAGATGTGTTTATGTTTTTTGATATGAACGTGTCTAAACTCTTTTGGTTCTCATCTTTCTTGCGGCTAATGTATCGCATGCACAGTTTTAGAGGAAGCATTTTATTATCTTTCGTTGGCATAGTCAACTTTGGCTAAAAACGAACGAGAAAACGGTGTTCATGGAATTGCCTATTTATCAGTGGCGTGCACAGAGATTTTTGACAGGGTAGGCATTATGGATTTTTAACAGGGTAGGCATTATTTAATTTTGTTGCTAAAATTGTGATTTCAAGCAAATATTAAGGTAGGCAATGCCTTTCTGCCCATATGGAGTGCACGCCACTGCTATTTATATATACTAAGTGCAAATATTGATCAAAATAATCATTTAACTAATTCTATGGAACTTCTTTGTTTTGCAGCTGCGCTTAATTTTTCTTTGAGGTTCTTGTTTATCTAAAAAATTTCCTTTTTCGATTGGATATTCCATCGTAGTATCAGTGTAGCATAAAATCAACAACATGTATAATGCTAACACACGAAGCTTCAATTTTAAGATTTTAAATGGATTGAATGGATTTTTTTTATTTCAACAAACGTGGTCAATCGATTATTTTTAAACTACATCAGAATGAGCAGCAGTTTTCAACTAGTACAAACAAATACATTTACGTCAATCATATCAGGCATGGACATAATAATGATAAAAGGTTAAAGCTCACAGTCTCTTTTAAAAAAGAAAATATTAGATATTTTAAATGGATTGTGGATTAGAATAGATTTAAATGGATCAACGGCATTGGTAAAAACCTAACTCTTAGATCTTGTAGCGAATTCCATCAGCGAAAAAATGTTTGCTTCTTAGATGCCAGAAAATATGAGCAATGAAAAGTATGACACATCAATCAATCTCTAGCCATGACTTTTTTGACCAACAGAACAAATGTATAGAAAACGTGTGATTTTAAAACATCTGATAAAATACTGGTACTGGTGGCATCTTACTTTCTATAAGCTACTTCAATTTGTTTGTTAGTCTTATAATTTTAGAATGATTAACGGAACGGTTATAAAGTTTAGCCCATCGCATTTTATACAGAACTTAGCTACACATCTCATATGACTCAACGTCAAGGGCTACTGAATTTTATTAAAAACATTTTCATCATTTTTATTCAAGTACCTCAGATTGCTTCAAGAGTGATACTTGTTCAGCGGTAGTATTTAGAGAAATTTGTCGTTTACAGAATAACGTTGATAAGAGCCTACTTCAACTACAGATCAACTTTTTCAGGCTGGCAGGAACAAGAGTCCTTTGTTACCTGAGACGTCGTTACACGAGTAGTTCATAGTGGGCACGACAATTAATTTTCCAGTTTGAGCTCAATTTATCTACTATTGGAGTGAATCAATAAACATTTGCCACTGTTAACATCAAACAACATTCCTGGGTCCTTTACTACTTGGGAGCTATCAATCGATCTGCATCGAGGAAGTTATTGTATAAACGTCGAACGTTACGCAAAATGAGAACAAAAGTGTGCACTAGCCAAGGCCGGCTGGCTTAAGTGGGTTACCTGCTCGATTCATATACCTCAGTGGGTCACGGGAAACCTGTGACATGTTGATGCTGATAAAGAACCAAGGTTCTGTGCCGGCTGTCGAGTTGGATACGTTTCCTTCCTACTTTGAACTGCGTTCCGCAAAGCTATCTACCGATTTGTTACTCTTGTTTTGTTATTCGAACTGAGTGTTATGCTTTGAATAATACCCAGGTATTCCATCCTGAATCACGAGGAGAAATAATCATTACATGGATGTGATGATCAATAATAACAATAGTTATATTTGTAAGCTCGTGTACAGTGCGCAGCTGATTCTTAGTTAGTAATAAAAATTTTAAGTACTCTAAAAATTTTTATATAATTATAGCATAGAAACAGTACAACATACTTATAAAATACGGAAACTTGATTTTGAAGAGGATGCTACTATTTTTACCTACAATTAGTTCTTTTTTAAAATATTTATTTACATGTTTTGGAAATATAATCAGTGTATTATTATCTACCGACTTTTATTGCTTGGGTATCAAACGATATCTTGATTGTAATAATAAAGTTTATAGTAAATTTCAATACAGTAAAATATATTGTCCAAATTTACCGCTATGGATGGTAGAAATGATGGATAAGAATATGGTGTTTAATTTTAGTATAATATTTTGTATGCAATTTATAATTAATGGTTAGTTCTGAATATGTCGACGACAGAAAATATTGTGTGATAACTTTTGTTACTGTAACAACATGATGTTTATTGTCGCCGACATTTAAAAGTGTAATCCGGTTTGTAGTTTAAATATCTACAATAGTGTTAGGTTAATTTCTTATTTGCCGGCTTTGAACACATTAAGGTACTATGAATTTAATGTTTTATAAAACGCAAAGATTGAAGTTTTCTTGTGATTTGGTGAACTTCTTTTTATCGAGTACTTAATGGTAAACATAGTGTCAGGATTTGCTCAGGTCGCCTATGTGGTGATGATTATTTAAATATCATGCAAGAAGCAAATTTTTTTTAGTCGAAGTATATTCTACATAGTTATTAAATAAACGAATATAGGCAAATAAGGAAAGCACTCACGCAATAACCCGAATAACCTATGTTTTTTAGATATGATTAGACTTTGATAAAAGGTTTGCATGCCATACTTTTATTAGAACATACTTAGGTACTTTAATCAAACTGTATTAAAACCTAACCGTTACGTATTTATAGAGTAATATAATAAACATGTAAAATTGTTCTATTAAATTATATTTGTGTATTGAGCAGTATATAATGTTTGACAGTTACCGGACCTAACGATTAAGCTTTATTAATTACAGAATGAAGTCAAGTGTGACATTATAACACAACCGCCTCAGGTTTAGGCAACGTCGAATAGGCAGAATGGTTTAAATTATTTTTAAGATTTAGGACATGGGTAGAAGTGTCTCTTCAGTCATGTTTTGGCATATTTGTAGTTTCCTAGTTAGGAGGGAAGTTTTATCAACTCTAAAAACTTTCGTTCAATCATGAATTGAGAACTAACTCAGAAGTAGACCTCTGTTATAAAAATAACAAAAACAATGACAAGTCGAATGAGTATTTAGTCAGCTCCACTAAAGGCTACCTACTTTTTGTTTTATTTGTTTTATTTTTACGATTACCTAGCTGATTCGTCGATTGCAAAATGGTGTTTCTACTTCATAGATGGATGAGCAAATACTATGTTAGCTTCGACGTTCGCTCGATTGCCTTTTCGTTTTACTTTATGAGTCAAGTTAAATTGTGTCGGAATATTAAATAATTTGAATGTCTACAAGAAGAAATATTAATTGAATATGGATCGACGGTGAAGTAAAAGGAGAATACAATTTGAATGTAGACGTATCGCATAATTGAAGTGTTTGTCTATGCAAAAATTATTTTAGTTTCGCAATGAAAGCGTGCCGTCTAAAGTTTTTGCTAACAATGCCTTATTTTAAAAAGAGTACTTAGGTGCTGTCCAATTTTTAATTAAAATCTTAAAGAGTGAATTAGGATCTTATAATTTAGAAAGTTCTCTTTTATAAGAATTATTTTTTTATTTTGTTGTACTTTCGTAATTAGTTTATACTTTCTAAAACCAAATAGGTGCTCGGTGAGTAAATACGGTTTATTCTATCCAGTCCTACCAGTAGTTCCATAGTCGAACTGTTAATTTTTTTCCAAATTGTTAGACTTACATTGTTTGTGACTTTAGAATGAACATACGAACATACTTTGAGAAAATAGTCTTCATGGGCGCCTGCTACTTTATATGAGAACAATAGATTCGCGGTTGTTAGCAATATGAAGTTACTTGTTTTAATAACAGACTATTTAAACACGATCTGAATTGTTGTTATACATTGTAAGGGTTCCATTGTTATAATACATTATTAAACACAATAGTTCGCTGCGAGCTAAATTATAATTATAATGATAAATTATTATCATTATAATTATTTCGCAATGCATACACTTAAACACGATCGCAAATGTAGCGTAAAAATCGATGACAAATAATATGTAACATTACAACATATAAAATAACATATACTTAATTTAAAATTTGTTTAATTTAAAGATTTTCTTTAGATAAGTAGGGTATAATAAAATTATGAAAAAAAGTAACAAACCAGTATCTTGTAAGGTATGTTCTATCGAACTTGTAAGGATTCACATGTTTTCGGTGTAAGGCAGAATGTTCCACGATCATTGTTAAGGATATCGTCGCACAGCCTCGTAACTGGTTAAACTTGATTGTTAGGCAAAGCAAGGCCGACCGGACGGGTTTGTCCTTGGCAAGGACAGGATAGAGGTGACTCACCGAGAGGCTGGTGCAGCGCGGCGTGCGCGTCACAGTCGGCACAGATGGTGGACCGCAGCATTCTCTCGCGCTGTAGCCGCCGCAACAGTTGTAGGTGCTGCGGGGTGAACACGGTGCCGGAACGCTCGCCTACCAGCAGCACGTCGCCTGCCTCCCACCAGGCCTGCTCCCGCAGCGTGCCATCGCGGTTGAACAGACCCATATCCTTGTACCCTTCTGGTGGGCTGAGAGCGCCCGGCTCCGGCTCCTGGTACCGCTCGCATGCTCCACACCCGGAACACTCGTCGCCCTCGCCCTCATCAGAGTACCCACACTCATCGCGAACCACGATAATGTAATCAGCTTCAAAAAATTCATTAGCGCTCTCATCGAAAATAACCCGATGCTTTTTGGTTTTATTCCCCTTTTTAAGTGATGACTTTAAGTTTTCGTGATCTTTATTGTGGCGCGAGTCGCGAGCGGCGCGTTCCACGCGGTCGCCGCGCATCGTCGCGAGTAGTCGCGCCGCGAGCGGTCGCTAGAGTGTCGTGGTGCGAGGACGGCAGGCGTCAGGCGGCAGGCAGTTCTGAGTCGACTGCAGCGCCGCACCCGCCCTATCGATCGCCGCCGCCCGCCTCATCGGTGCCCGCCAGCCCGACAGCCCGCCAGCGTTGCGACTTACGTCGACCATCGACACAGCAGCGAGACGAGTTCCCTCTTACTATGCTATAAACATTGAGCACCGCGCGCACTCATTAATTGGACTCATAACTATATATTACATTAATATTTTTACTTTTTGTTCGTGTCTTGAGTTCAATCAAAGTTTAAATAACTAAAGTAAAGTTTGTAACGTAGGTACCTAATAAAAATAAACTTAAGACTATTTCATCAATCACACTCATTATCGATTCGCAATGAGAGTGGTAAGCACCATCTGAGACGTTTGAATCGAGGGGATAATGTTCGAGGATTAAGACAGACGATGCAGTCTGGTGAACATTAAGTACCTGTGCGACGACTTATGCAGAAAGCCGTGTTTCTCTACCTTAATTACATGGATTATGAATATGATCGACTTATGTAGGTAGCGAAGTCTTATTGATAAAAATGAGGTGTAAACTTAATATTCGCAATATTTACATCAGTATTACTCCAGCGTTAATGAGAAACAATGGATTATGTCTTTAATAGCATAAAAACAAAGAGGTTTTCTATATTTAGTTCATGAATAATACTTATGAACTTCGCAATGGCCAGAATAAAATGTGAGTCATTTTGACTTTAGACAGTTGGCTGAGCAGAGGCCCTAGACAAGTGGCAAAGCTTTCTATTCGTTAGTTGCGTTAGCTTATGTCAATTCAATACATTTTATAATCTATCTATGAATAGAATAGAAATCTTTGACACTTATTTAGGGCCTCAGGATAGTCTGAATAAACTTTCTGTTACTCATTATTACAACATAGAAATACATAAATTAAATGTGCGGTCGGCTCGTGTTTCAAACAGGTAAAATAATATTTACAGTACTTACACGTAAGAAGTATTTGAAGTAAACCCGGTTAAAAATGCCGCGAATCGTTTCATGTTTCAGTTATTGAAGAATACGTTATAATTACCGGTAAAGTTCTTATTTTTGTGACTGTAAATAAAATCCCAGTCATAATTGATTCGAATTTAATTTTTTTACATTCGGTAAAGATACGTAATTAATTATTTAGGCATCGCAGATCGATAATATTTTATTGACTGCCTCTGTGGTTAGGTGGTAATGTGTACGGACTGCTAAGCAGAGGTCGCGGGTTCGATTCCTGCTCAGTGCAAATATTTGTGTGCAGGAACATGTCTATTTGCATTGGTCTGGGCGTTTCTAAGTATAATAATAATATAAAGGTATTTACAAAAAAAAAAATTAAGTATGTATATCCGCATTCTAGAACCCATAACACAAGCTATAATATGTGCTTACTTTGGGTTTAGATGGCGTTGTGTGTAGTTGTTGTGATATTATTATTATTATTATTATATATATTTTTTTACTTTTTTATTTTATAAATCGCGTAGAACAGAAGTTATGTACGTCATTTGACAACGATGCCTACTAAAGTAATTGCTTTTACTGGTTCTGTAGAAAGCAAGCGAACATGTGGTTACTTATTCATAAGTCAATTGAAACTGTCTGAAAATGCTTTCCGTTGCTCGGTACGTTTTTGTATTGTTCTTTGTTTGTCGTGATGGAGGTATACTACAATTATACAACTCTACCCTAATGACCCTTTTAAGAGTCATCTTCATATAGGTACTTATTATTATATAGTATCAGGAGGAACATCGAATACTAAAACACTGTATCGAATATTAAGGCCAATGAAAATTGTGTATTACGAAAAATACTGTGTAATAGCTAGGTATAAAATCAATCAACAATCAGCTTATAGCGGTCTACCCCTGGTCATAGGCATACTTTTGCCGATTTACGAATAATACTTGATTCTTCTACTTTTGCATTTTAGTCTATGCTTACTACCTTTTTAAGACTGTCATCAGTTATCCTGGCTGTAGAGTATTCTACATTACATTTGTTGTGTCGGTTCGATATCGGTTCTACTGCAAATATGACCAAACTATTATCTCTTTAGTTCATTGGTAATCACATCTCTAAATCTTGTCTTTTAAAGAAACACTAAGTTAAATTTATCGGCCAGTGTCTAAGTTTCAGCACGGTAAATTTGGTTTCCAGGAATTAAATAAATAAATATCCATTCAAAATGAAAATGGATACAGGTACTTACATACCTATTATAGTACCAAATCAGTGATGTATTGATATACTCAGTCTAAGTTTAATTAAGGAGTCATATTGAAGCAAATTAGTCTGCGGTCAAAATTCCACAACCACATTTATATTACTTATTACTTTACAGCAGAATTGTGCTAAATATATATAGTTATTGCGCAGAATGCACTGACAAACACTGCAGGTAAAGTTTTCTTTCTTTTTAGAAGTATCACCGGTGAGAATACTGGCGCGGTTGTGCTGCGAATGTTTTATGCTTTTCATATGAAATGAATTGATAACATGTAAGAATAGGACTTTACAAAAATAATTACAGAAACTAATCGCTAATGGATAGGTATCGAATGGACTATTTTCTAGTGCTGGACATTTTTCTTTTTAGACACAAGTCGTGCAAAGAATATTAATAATGATATAATTACTAACCACAGGTTAAGAGTTTCCCGTAAACTGTAAAGTCTAATTAAGCAGATAAGTACCCTAGGTTCTAACTTTGAAAATATAAGGAAATTTTAGTTAATTACTTGGCAGTAAAAAAAAGTTCATAGGTAAGTTTTAGCAGTTCACTCTAGGCTCAGAGCTTTTTGTTCAAATTTTATTTTTAGCACACAATAACTTTTAGTCGCCGTCTTTTCGGACTTTGTCCTCCTTTGCTAAACTAATATTATAGCTTAATATTAATACCATTATGATCCAAATATTTTGGTTTAATACAAGTACCTACAAACTAGGTCTATTTAATTAGTTAGCACCGGATAATTAAACGGCCAATGTAATCAATTTAACCGGTAACCAACATAAATATAAACAAGATATTCAATAGGTAGGTAAATATTCCGGTTCAGCAAATAGCCGCCGTGTGTACCGACCATACACAGTACCTTTATCGTAGATGTACATAGGTGGCTTCTTTATGGTTTCCAATGACTTTCCAGTCGTTTATAAGTAAAGCGTGTAGGTCGACAAACCACAGAAGCCGAGTGATATAGGATTTTATTTTAACGCACAACAAATGAATGCACGACTAGAATATTTACTTCGGTAATAAAACACGAATCGTGCTCTCATGCACTCTGCGCTTCTTTGGATGAATTGGATACTAAAAAAATATGACACATAACATTTGCAACGTAGTCCACCCAACCAGAGCACCCGTCCGAAGAACACCACGGAGAGCACCTGTCAAAAATATTGATAGGCGTTCAACGTGGACTAGGCTAGGTGCTCAACGCGCAGGTGCTCTTCGGACGGGTGCTCTGGATGGGTGGTAATATCGCTTGTCTTAAGATTGACAGCGAATTCTCTGTAGATGGACAGGTCTGTAGTTAAAAGAGTCATAGGATTGTCGTCGTGTCGGTAAAACATTCTGTAGCTGGAAAGGCGTCGTCGAAAGTGACGTTGATCAAATTTTCTGTCGGCGAAATGTCCGTAGTAGTCCGTCCGCTACGGTAGTAAATCCACGCTGGTTTCAGAATGAATGGGCCGGATCGTTCGAGGAAATACTACCCTCTCATAGAAGATCGACGTAAGAGTAGTAGTATCCGTACTACTGCGTTTCGCTCGGTAAGTAAGAGCGCCGGAGGCCTAACTTCCTCCCTTTCCCTTTTCCTTACCTTCCTCATTCCCTTCCTCTAACCCCATTCCCAGCCAACATAGTGGAGACCACCATACCAGCAGTTTAAGACCATGGCTTTTGGTATGGTGGCCAATACTTCTGGATTCTACTGACTGCTTACCATCAGGCGGAGTGCAATCACTATGGTAGGCTAATATAAAAAAAAAGAAAATATATTAGTGCCAAGTAAAACAATAACTAGGTACTTATAGGTATTATTAATCTTAATTTGCTATTGTAGTAAGGTTCATAAAGTATCTACTTACTTGACACCAACTACAAAATAATAAAATAATTAGTTATTTAAACATTTCCGATTAACTAAATCAAAATATGAATTACTTTGTGCTAAGTAAATTTAGTTTTTACTTTTTAGTTTCCTTTCTGTTTGAAGTCGGTTTTCTTTAAATTTTAAAATAATTTTATTTTACAATTTTTAGTGATAGGTAGACCTAAATCTTACTTAGGCATTTTTTTATACGAACTAAACATTTTGGCATAATGAACCGTATGAAGTAAGCTGAACATGACTGCTTTTGAGGAACCCCTCCCTCCCTCCTCCCTCGACTGTCTATGGTCACCTGTAATCGTACTTATAACCCATATGGGTGCAAAATTCTCATCATTAGAAATGAATTAAGTCCAAACACCAAGTAATTGCTGTAAATCGTTGAGTAGTTCCCTTGACTGTCTTTCGGTTCCAACATCAGATCGACACCAAACCTTCACTAAATAGTAGTGCCTTAGAATACTTAATGAAAACATAACAAATGCACTAGCCGCCACTACGATTTTCGAAGGTTCTCCTCGATTTCTAGGAGATGCCATCAGATCCTGGTTTCCTTATTATGGTATCACCCTTGGGATATCTTCATTCCAACAAAAAAAAGAATCATCAAAATCGGTTCATAAACGACAGCATTCCCACGTTAGAAGGGATAACAAACACGAAACCGGCCAATACGGTATGAGGGGTTTAGTGCTGTGGCATTATTTATCGGAGAACTACATGCGCTTTGTGAATCCTCTTAAAGCAACGACACGGCAGCTAGACGGCAAGCTTATTCTAATTAGGTACACAAGGACAATATTTTTCACAACATTTTTACCTACCTAACTAACCGTGATAAACGTTGCCTATTGGAGAGATCTCAAAAATTATCCTACTTCAGAAAGTATGCAATAAGTTGCCAACCAGTATAGGCATACCCAAGTGTATTATAATCTATGTTTATCAAAATGGAATCATATATAGGTACCTACTTTCGTTTAATCCTTTCGTTGCCAAAGACTCGCCTCGAGAGTTCGGTAGAATCGTTACTAGGGGCCAAGAACTCGCCACGCGAATTCAAAATGAATGTCCAAAACATATAGGTAGCGCTGGCCTCTCACATGACGTCAACGTCAAGAGAATAACAAACTTACACATTTGTAAAACCTTTTTTTTAAAGTTAGGTAAAATATGACACAGATATATTTTCACTATATAAATGATTGATAATAATTAAGCCCTTCGGTAGGCCGTAAAAAGTCGTGATGGCCCAGTTTCGTATGTTACACGAAATGTTTTTCTAATTCTCATGTGTTTTCACGGCAAACAACGTGGAAAAGTCTGATATTGCCAATCCGCCTTGATCAAAAAGAGACCTTTTTCCCCTACAGTGAGACAGGAACAGGCTGGTATTAATATTGTTATAGCTATTGATATTCCAAAACATGTGGGTCATAAAAACCGAAACCAACGTTGAAACGCCCACGCATCAAGTGAGATGTATCTACTCTCGTTTACGTAGATACTTTAACGAGGACTGTTTTTCGTTTCTCCTGATGCCAAGTGCGTTCATTCAACCTTTTTCTATTTACTTACATTAATGTAAACAAGACGTCCCACAGCTACGCGACACCAAGGATAAATTCCTATTATAATATAATATATTATATACATGTGATAAATACCTACCTACCTACATTTAATTTATGAAAGGCAACAGTTGTAAGTAATGGTACTTTTGCAAATTCTTTAATAATAGTGATTGTTTCAATATAATATCTATATATACATATAAAAAAATTTAAGCCCTGTGTTATTTCTACATTTCTGCTGTATTTATGTAGGACACTGCATTGGTTTTAATGTTATCAAATAAAAATAATCGAATAAGTGGGAGTTGGACTCGGCCACCGGGGGTTCCGTACAAATTTGTAGGTGCATATTACAGTGCAAACTGTTAGGTAGGTACTACATACACCAATATTATTAGGTACCTAGTACCTACCACCTACAGTTTTAAAAAAGGAAAGAGATTCTTTTTTCATTCTTCGTCATACATCGAAAACTACACCTCATAAAAATAATTAAAATTTATTTATGCTTGTGCCAATGAAGAACTCAATTCAAAATTTGGATCGCCGTTCCTGGCATAAAGACCTTGTATTTTAATGATTTATTTACAAATGTATACCTACTTAGTTTTCAGATTTGTCCCTATACTTGTAGTTGGTATATGACGGTATTACTTGACAAATTTCATAGTTCTAGCTCAACAGTGAATACCTACACTATGAATTTTGATTCCCATGAGAGTCTAGGTATAGCCTATAACCTTCTTCAAGAACTGGACTATCATACGCAAAAAGAACTTTTCAAATCCGACTGGTAGTTCAAAGATCAGCGCGTTTAAACAAACTAACAAACAAACTCTACCGCTTTTTATAATATTATAGATTAGCTCTTAGAAAATAGTCAGACAGGGACATCAAAGTGAACCTATGAGTTCTTCCGTTATGCCTCTTGAGATCCTAAAAAAACGTAAAATTAAATCATCATAAATACAATGCTAAAATGAAAGAAACACGAATACCTTAATTAAATCAATGTTCTACAAATTTCATCAATTTTCATCTAGCGTGAAAAAAGTCTCTCTGTATTCCATTTTTGTCTGAGGTCAAAATAAATCATTGCGTTTAGATGTCAACGCTAAATTTAAATAAGGTACATTTATTACGTTTTTTTACACATAATTTTTATATCACCAATATTAACTACCTATTAATAATTTTTAAAAAACAACGGTTAACGGAACAATATGATATTTAATAAATATTTGGAGCTTAAATAGTAACAATTCAATTTATAAATCAACAATAATTCGATAAATTTAAATTTCATTATTATTATTAATAGAGGTAGGATGTTATGCGTATAATCTATGGGTAAGGTCGAATGGAATCTCTCGCTTTATGTAAACAACGAAGACTTACTGGTAAATAAACTCTATTTGGACATTGCTATCTATGTAGGATACTAAGGATACCTACAAAGATTGCAATGTCCAAATAGAGTGAGCCAAATTGAACGATTGATACATTCTCGGAAAACTTATAGCACGGCTTAAAATTCCTACACTACACTCAGAATCGAATGATCGGATCGTGTCAAGGTCAAGCTATGCTATTACCTGAGGCTATATTTGTGGGCTATTACATACTCAAAATTTCGCGCGCTTGGTGCCAGTATTGCCACGTTCTAATTTATTATTCCCCAAACAATCTCATCAATAAATATTTTTGGCATAAGAAAACACAACCCGGCTATCTTGTTTATTGTAGATTCTATTAAGTATGTTGTCATACCGTTTAAATGTATTTTTAATTTTTCATAGTTTTCTTTCGTCGTTACATAAAATGTTATGATAACATGCGACATAGACAAAGGACAGAAGCTGTAGATATTAATATTTTGTGCAATAATTTCGTATGTAAGTATAATAATAAGTTATATATAGGTTTAAGTACCTACCTATTTATAGAATTAATTGTATACATCTCTTCCTGAGAAACTAAACTGGTAGCAGAATGTATAAATCTTTCCCCGAGAAACTAGACTGGTAGCAGATACAAATATTAAAATACAATAAATTTACTGTATTTTAACACTCTTTCAGTTAAATTATCTACGTATTGCAACACAAAACCATAGACAACGATCTAAAAAAATATTTATTTTCAGCTCAATGTCATTCCATTTCCAAAGGTAATAGTTTAAATCAATTAGATTTTAAAGAATATCATTGGTTTAGATAAAATTCTCAGAATAATATTTAAATTATTTATTTTGAGTAGATTAAGTTTATTAATAGTAAAATGCACTTTGTAAAAAAAATATTGGGCAATTTTGATTTAAGACCATTATTATCAATCTTTAAAACACATTATAAATGTATTAATGTAGGTCCCAGTATAAAAAATATAGAATGTAGAGGATGGCGATTCTATCCAAGAAGATCGATTTTTCTAATAGATTCACATTTATATTGAGGCCTGGTCTTCCCAAGTATACTAACTAAAAAATAGTAAATATAAAAAAAGCTTAGGTACGCCATTTCATGAGTTGTATGGAGATTCTTTTCGAGAAAAATTGATTTTAAATGATCTGCTGATAAATCGATTCTCTAAAAAATATAAGGTCATCATCTCGAGAGTTTTTAAATTATAATTAACTGACCTGCAATACCGTAATATTACGGGTACATTCAACTAATTTTAAATAATTTTATAGTTTTTTATTACTACCTATTATTTTTTATTGTTTACCAAAACAAATAAAATCGAATCGCCATTTTCAAGGATGAAATATCGATTCACTGGATAATATCTCTACTGCATATCGATTCTAAGGGCCTGAAAAAGCGATTCTGAGATTAATCGATTTTAGATCGGCATCCCTATTGTAGACTGACGGACGTCTCACATTTTGAGTTTATGGTTTTTGACGCAGACAGAAGACTTGACGTCTGCCCAGCAGCGTTCAAAGCGGAGGTTATTGTTTACAAAAATAAAGTTCTATTTTACCCTCATACCGATATAGTTTACAGTACAGCAATTCTATTTGACCTCTTTCATTCTGCATTAGCCGTGCATCACGACGATTATTAAAAACCAATGGACACAAAGCCGCGGTGAGTTTTGCAAATTGTTAATAATATGAGAACAAGTTGTGAAAATTAGTGCTGATGGGTTCTTTATTAATATAGTAAAAGTATGCAATCTATTTTGCTGATATTAAGAGAGTATAGTCATACAATAGGCGTTGGTCTGGAAAGTACGCGTGGGTGTTTGGAAACTGATTAGTGCATGCGCTCAACGAATATTGCAAATAATCTCTGACCTTAATAAATTGAGGAT
Source organism: Parascotia fuliginaria (assembly GCA_963082885.1). Lineage (NCBI taxonomy): Eukaryota > Metazoa > Arthropoda > Insecta > Lepidoptera > Erebidae > Parascotia > Parascotia fuliginaria. The sequence goes on from OY720170.1 coordinate 17,245,436, forward strand.
GTAGATGCACGCAACTGCACATTGGCCTATGAAGATGGTTCAAATATTGACAAGCACGTATTTTATATTTTGAATTAAAACTGTGATGGGTATGAATTTGGAGAAATTTCACCAGTTTTTGATATATAAAACAGAATTTGCCCATTATTCGCGTACCGGTCATATAGTAATCTCAATATTGCGTCTTTTGGCATTGATATTTATATTAAACAGGGTTTCAGGTCGTGTGAAAAATTACTTTGTAGTCGCCCAGATCACTTTTATTTTGAAAGTTCTTGTTTTGAGTTTATCTGGATCAATTTTAAGTATTATTTATAATTTAGGAGAGTATAGTAATACAGATATTGAGTTATACCAATTGCCGCGCAGGCGAAGCCACAGGGCGCAGCTAGTGTGAAATAGGTAATTTAAATCAGCTTCATAGAATTATAGTTTATCCACTGCGAACAAACATACAAAAATCAAATCTTTTTTTAGAACTTTAGACTAATATTAAGTCAGTTCAAAAAAATTGTTTCTTTCCTTGCTAACAGTTGCTACTTCTACAGTAGCTAATGCAATCCAGGGAATTGAATGTGTAAAACTCGTTTACAATTCCAGACCAGTTTAATTTAAATAGTTTGTGCTATGATTATGTGTTCTTGTCAGTCCTAAGCAGAATAATCTTTGCCTCTGGATGTAAAGTAAACATCAAAAGTGATAATGACTTAATATGGAAAATAGAATAAGTCTAAATGTTCCAGTGGATAAGACAGCCCCTTTGTAAACATGAGGTAGTAGGTTCAAATCTGGGCAAGTACCGATATGATTTTATACATTATATGTACTTCCTAAGTTTATTTTGGACTTCTCTGACTGACCTGGAAACCTGGCCTTAAAAGTCTGAAATTGCCAATCCGCCTTGAGCAAGCATGGTGATCAATGCTTACACTTTCTCTATATGAAAAGAGGCTTTTACCCTGTAGTAGGACAGTAAACAAGCTGGTATTATATGTAAAATAAATATTCAAAGTGCACTCTTATGTATAACAAGTAAGTATTGTTTTATAATAACTTTAAAGAGTTTGCACTTGTAAATATACCTGTTAGTTTAATTAAGTTGTATATATTTTGTTATATTAAGAGCTTAAAAACCAAAATACTAGGATAGCCTAATTTACTTACAGTCTTGGGTCACTACCCGTGCACCCATTGGCTTCTCCCACCAGTGGGTGCATGCGTAATCCCTGTTTACCAGTGCACCTACTACATTAAGGTTGGAATCAACTTTGAAAATGTCAATATATTTTGTTGATATGTGGTACACAATTGGGGTATCTATGCTTAGCAGCAGACATTTTTAGGGTAAAATAAATCGTGAGACTAAAATAATGTATATTAAAGGATGTACAAGTAGTTCAGATACAATATCACTGACCAAAATATAAATGAGACTTAGTTGTATCACTTCACTTTCACACAATATATTAATATGTTTAAGATAAAAAAAATACCAGCATTTCTTAATTTTCTGGCAAGTAATCTTAGAACCTTTAAAAGTTAGGAAAAGTAAAACAACACAGGCTGTAAAAGAAAAATAAATTCTATTAATAATATTTTTATTGTGATCGTGACTGTAATGAGATAAAAAATAAAATTCTTCACTTGGCTTAAAAATTTTACAGAATATTTTTATGAATGCCTATTGTCTTATTGTAAAGTTTAATTAAAATTCATGTAGTACTTTTGCATGTAAACTTATTTATTATTAAGTAGTGAGTTATAATCTCGAATTTATAAAATTAATTATGATGGTATTAATATAGATATTTTATTAAACATCATAAACTTTAATTATAAAATGAGTAATGGAGACTGAGGGAAAGCCAGAAAAAGAACATTTTCCAGTAATCACTGTAATTCGGCAACTTCAGGTTGTAGATGATGACTATTATCATATTGTCATAGTCTTTGACTTTTTTTACCATTTTCTTTATCAACAGCTAATGGGTACGTGCTGGTGTAAAGAAATGACACCGCAAGAAGCCTACGTGCCATCAGCGGGGCCCGTCGCCACATCCACGAGCGCCACGGAGCCCCGCATGACTGTGCCAAAAGTCGTGGACCCCGTCGTAGTAGACCAACTCGTTCTAGAACTTTTGACGCTCATAGCATCGTTTGTGGACAAGTAAGTTACATAGTTTTGTCCTAAGATCAGCTAGCTCTTACATTCTGCATTAAAATTTATTTGTACTAAATCAAGCTGACAAATATAAGTGAAAGGGGTGCGCGAAAAAACTGCACTGTGATTGGCTATATCAAGGTCAAGCATTACATTATTTTTACAGTAGTAGATCCACGATAGTTTCAGCATAAATGGGTCGGATCGACTAGGAAAGTACCTATTACCCTCTTATAGAAGATCGACGTAAGAGTAATTGTATCCGTACTATTGCGTTTCATTCGGTGAGTGAGAGTGTCGGAGGCCCAATTTTCCCCCTTTCCTTTTTCTCACCTTCCTTAATCTTTTCACCACTCCCTTCACAGTAGGCAGCGGCTACGCATTACAGAAGCAATTCTAAGGACTCTGCGTCGTTCATGAGCGACATTTACCCTTTACGATTACGTGGGCTGTTTGCTCGTCTGCCACTGTCGGCACTAAAAAAACACAAAAAAAGGCACCAATCGTAGTGTTAATAGCGAGTTTTTTCGCTAGCAAGTGCCGCTATGAGTTGTGCGTGTTTGTTGCCCTGTATGCGGTATTTATCAGGTTAGGTTATCTGTGATTTTGACACTGTGTGCTTATTGCATCAGAATTTGATTTATTCAAATTATACAAAATCATGCAATATGGAATAGTCATGTTATGTTTATCCTACAAAATTATAAATGCGAAAGTTTGTGTGTATGTGCGTGTGTTTGTTTGTTACTACTCAGAGCCTAAACGGCTAAACCGATTTCCGAAAAATTTTAAGGATATAAGTTTAGTTAGAAACATGACCGTAATCATTAAAACTATAAAGCTTTAGCTGTTGGAAGTGTTAGCCATGAATAATTTTAAAAAATATTTTTCCGAATCGTTTAGAGAATTTCTTCCGACTGGTTTATTAAGCATGCGTATTAGGTACCTAAGTATGTTAGAGAAAATCCAAGTCTTTCGAATATTTTGTAATTATATCGTAAAAACAATTTAGTATCCACGTGCAACCCCGCTAGTTAGTATCAAATTAAATTATTGTTATTATAAATTCTCTACAGCAGCAGTTCATTGTAAGTAATATTATTGTTTCAGTGACGAAGAGTCTCCGGTTTCATTAGTAAAATTGCATGTGATAGCCGACAAGGAAGAAGGATGGTTTCAAGTGGTATCATCAATGGTACATGTTATTCCTTTGGAGGATCCTCTCGGCCCCTCAGCTATCACTATCGTATTTGACGACTGTCCCTTGCCTTCCAAAGATTCCGTCATCAAGGTAAGAAATGTCATACATTTTTGTGGTTACTCGCCGAAGATTGTCACTGAAACTGTCGAGGGTTCGAATCCCGCCTAATGATGTTGTAAATATCTGTGTGTATGAACATGATTTAATGCATTGGTCTGGATGTTTCCATGTATAATATGTATGTATTTACAAAATAAATATATATACTTAGCTAAGGATATTTTGCGGTCAGCCAGTTGGTGAACCTCGCTCAATACTATCGAAGTACACAAAGAAACAGCTATGTTTATTAAATGCAGATAAGTATAATATGAATTCGTGTGTTGTTATTACAGCTGACCCAGCTGTTCGGTTTGTGCGGTCAGCGAGCCATTATGGGCGATGTAAACGTGCGTGTTGAACGTAACATCTGCGTAGTGCTAGGCTGCATTGCCGACAAGCTCGCGGGACCTAATAGCGTCGCCGTACTAACAGAACAGACTCTTGAATACATGCTCTCTTTTCTGGTAAGTTTTCTATCTATATCTATTTACTTATATATAAAGCTAAAGAGTATGGGTGTTTAAACGACCTAATCTCTTGAACTACCAGTCGGATTTGTATGCAGTCCTTTAACCAAAGATCTAACTCAACGCGGGTGAAACTGCGCTGCGAAGAGAAGTCGTTAATAATAATGTATTGTTAGACAATTATTAATTATTAATTATTTAAACTTGCGCTCATTATCTTATGAATCGCTTTTGGCTTTTCTTATGTTAATCATATTGTTCACGTGTCACGTGATATGTCTGCATTTAATACAGCAAAATTGGATAAATGCCAATCTGTAACTGTATAGAAACAAAATGGCTCATACCTTTTAAGTTAAAGTATCATAAGTATCATTACACATTAATTCACATTATCCATTGCATTCAGTTAAATCAATAAAGTGATATATCTCTTTAACAGCGATGAAGACTTTTAATGAACTGAGTTAACACTTAGTAAATACAATAAAAATAAGCTCGCGCAGAAACAAAAATTAAATATAAACATACATTAGTATGATATCAGCACATTATGGCAGCTTGGGTGATGTACGTGACTCCATGTCGTTAAAATTTAATGTCGCTATGATGTCATGAAGCTCGATATATCACTTTGCATAAGTTTTTTTAATTAATTACATTAATGTCATATTAAAGGATAATTTTTGTAAATTATTTTGACCAGTTTGAAAACTTGACCTAGGTTTATGCGATTACGTCAGCATAACTGGACAAAGCTGGCTGTCATCAAAATTCATTACATAAAATGGGTGGCGATCGATCATTCGCGATCGTTATTTTTTATTCCTACTTAACTAAGCGGTAAGGCTAAGTAATCTGTTTATGGATTGGTACACTTCTACAGCTTACTACTTTACATTATAATGTACACTGACCATGGCATACATGTATCGAATCTACGGAGAGAACATGTAGAATAACATGCACATTGTAATATAGATAGAAGTAGAATGTCGTACATCTACCGACTGCGGATTATTTTCGAAATCACTACAAACTGCACCGAGCCAAAGCTTTTAATGGATGAGGGCAAGCAAAAGAAGAAAGCCTATTTGTACTATTATATTAAGCGGAAGAGTTTGTTTGTTTGAACGCGCTAATCGCTCGAACTTGCAGTTGGGTTTAAAAAAATATTTTTGTGTAGAATAGCCCAGTTCTCGAGGAAGGTTATAGGCTATGTAACATCACACTACAGGCGACGGAAGCACAGCAGTAAGCAAAGACGCGGGTAAAACCCCTTTTACCCCGTTTCGCAAAATCCTGTCTTAGTGAGCACCTGTGTCCTAAAATTTTCGTCGAGAATTTCGAAAATTTTAGTCTCCTAGCATTTGTAGTTTCTGAGATTTCGTGATGGGTGAGAGAGTGACCTTTCGCTTTTATATATTATATAGATATAAATATCTATTACTATAATTCTGTTTTGTATCTAGGTGTTACATAGTAATGTTATAATATACTGAGGAATTCTATAGTACCTTGAGATCTGAGCATTCATTCTATAGTAGCAGTTAAAGCATGGTAACAAAATGCTAGGTAGTGGTCAGCAACAGTCTGGGTACTTATTCATTTAATAACTGAAGACTTAATTTAAATATACAGAATCATGATTGTTCTTGACAATTCTTACAGTATGACAACGAAAACCGAGGATTTAAAAACTCAGGGCACAGAAACATCTTAGTAACATACAAATATGTTATACAAAATATATTGTTATAACTTTTCCTATTTCCTTAGATCGTTCGACGAGAGCCTTGCATAGTCCTCTTCGCTATGATCGCGTTAGAGAAATTCGCGCAAACGACAGAAAACAAGCTGACCATAAAGAAAAGACTAGACAAAGAAGAAGAGAACCCTTTGCTTATTCTAGAACAATTAGCCGACACTGATGACTATGCATGGCGACAAGTTGGATTCTGCGCTAAATGGGCACTAGATAATTTATGTAAGTATTTTTTTTTAATACTCCCTGCAATTAACCTCTGTTGCATATCAATCAACTATCAACATCACTATTATTTACCGTACGAGCAGCTTTTTTGCAAGTATAAACTTTTGGGCTTGGAGTCTAGACGTACATTACTTTCTATCACTATGCTACATAATCTATGTAACAACAAATTTGACTGTATTGACATTAATAACCAAATATGTTACTCTGTACCTAGAACTGTAATGCGGCGTGGGGTGCGCGTTCCTCGGCTGTTCTACATTCCACAATGTAGAACTAACGCGGGTGCACGGGTTCCTCTACGCCGCCTTGTTGAATTGTATAACACACACCTATTTGAATTGGACATACTTGCACTTCCATACTCACAATTTCGTAGACTAGCTATTGAAACCTTGAAATAACCTGTCTTGTTACTTATTGGAGTAATCCACCATCGCTCTCTATTTATGCGCGTGTTTTTAGTTTTTTATCATTGCTGATATTATTTCGCGAACATTGGTGTGGGTTCCACTCTTACAAACTTTATGTATATCATTTTGGTTGTCATGTAAATCCTCAGTGTGTAACTGTTTTATGTTCCTTACAATAAAATAAAAAATAAATAAAATAAATCAAACATTTATGTCTCTCGTGATTAACGCAAATATTTGCTCTCCCTACTGTCTACGTAGAATATTTCTGACTGCCTTATGCTAGCTTCATAAAAGAAATTATTAAGTAGTTTATGGCCTCAAAAAAGGATGTAATGTAAAACCGTACATACTGTTGAATTTTTAGAATGAATCATTTACATGGATGGTTAATGAATCCACTATGGTAACCTATTCTATGGGGTCAACGCGATTCACATAAGTTATATACTGTATGAAATCCTAGGTTAGCGTCACGTCATTATTTATTTAGTATTTTTTATAAAAGCAATCATTACATTACCTAGGTATATTATTTTGAAATGTATAGAGAGTATAGGAATAATTTTATTTATTTTATGTTTTTCTATTCTATTTTATTAATTTTTATCTTTCAATTTATCATCTATTAATTAAAAAAGTTGTCTGAACACAAAACTAACATATATTGCCATTTATCAACATTTGCTTATTAATTTAAGTGCAACTACTTATATTATGATACGTGGCATAATATCAATGTTTGAACGCGGTAATCTCTGGAACTACCAGTTGAATTTAAAAAATTAGTAATAGTACTAGTACATTAGTAATAGTACTATTAGTAATAGTAGTAATTAGTAACAGTCCTCGGGAAAGGTTAAAGGCTATGTAACATCACGCTACTGGCGACAGGAGCAGAGCAGTAAGCAAAGACGCAGGTGAAACCGCACCGCGGCAACTTAATTAACAAAAAGTGGGCGTAAACAGAACACGAAGGCTTTTCGCGATAGTGTCCATCTTTCATGAACCACACTCACTGCTCATTTTAGCACGATAATATATAAAAGTAACTGTTGAGTCTATGACTCGACGATTTATTATTCTTTCCATTGTTACAGTTATAGTAGAGGATCGCGCGTTATCATACGAGACGGTAGACATGTCTACTGTCAACGCTATCCTGAATTCCCATGACGTGAGCGAGTATCTAAAGATATCATGCGACGGTCTCGAGGCGCGGTGCGATTCATACTCCTTCGAGAGTGTTAGGTGTACATTCCAGGTAGGTATGACTTGTGAATTTAAATTAGGAATAGGCATAGATAAAGATTTAAACTCTATTTTAGAGTTGGTTAGTTAATTGGTCGTCAATTTCCTACTGTATGAGTTTATTAGTAAAAACATTTTGTATAGTAACATTTTTTATCATTACTTTTCTATGCCTATAATAATATTAAAAACTCATTAATTTACAAAATAAATTTTTTATACTATCTTTGTCTTATCATTAGGGTTTGTAATAGTCAAGAATACTTTGATTCTACTCTTTCGTTCTATTTTTATATTGATAGTAATATGAAAAAAAAAACTTGAAATGTACCTACATAATTACTTTCATAGCATGTTTTCTAGTACCATAATTATTCATAATTTATATTAATAAAATAATATTGATACTAAAATTTAAGTATTATTATTGATATGTTTTGTACAGGTAAACAGCGGTTCATGGTACTACGAGTGTTTGATAGTCACCCCCGGTGTAATGCAGATCGGATGGGCAACCAAAAGCAGTCACTTCCTCAACCATGTTAGTTAATATTATGTTATATTGCTTGCGTTAATATAATATTAGATATACGCTAATGCGTGCTGTAATTTTATATATTATGCTGGCGATATTATCTTGCATATATAGGTGGCATTTAATTATTGAGAATAAATGAGTTATGTAAAAATGAACACTATTTCCGTATCCGTTCAATTTCAATGCTTTTTTATATGGTTATAGTTAATGAGTACTTGCAAGCGCTTGCGAAAGATTCAGATAATAATAAACAAAATAACATTAATTCGTTTTTTGACTGATGCGTAGAATATACGATTGAGAAAACACACGCTGATAATGTAACATGTAACATGATAAAAAAATCATTTCGATATATGTGACATTATTGTTGCAAACGTCAAATCAAGAAATATGGGGCACCGCCCTATGCTCAGTAGTTGCCGTAGGTTGATAATGATAATGCCATTATTATTATTATTACCAATAAAACTGATTGTGTAGCATTTGCACGGTGTTTTGTTATACAGAGTTTATACGACGGTATGATATTAAATGCCATTACGTACAGAATGTGACATTATAAAGTGGGACAAAAAAATCAACTAAATATCTTCAATAGTTTAGGCACAGGACTACGTTTTTAATTTATTTAATTCTAAACACTGTAAGTACGTCAAACGGTCACTGACTTAAGTCATAATTCACGTCGAAAGATAAACGTTGCCGCTCATTACAGATCAGTGAACTTATCATAATAAATGGTGTATTACTTTGTTACTACTAAAATATTATTCATTTTGTTAGAAAATTTAAAATTTTTGTTTTTAGTAAAATCATTTTTCTGATTAATTTGAAATCATCATACGGACTAGTAACAGCTGTCTTTTCATTTAATGTCAAGCCGTCGTATACACTCTGTATAATAATGGCAATATATTTACTACATATACATAAAATAATACAAAATAGCTGGCGCAAATAATGACACTAATTAGTTTCTCCACATGGACATCAAAGCGATCAGAAGTAAAAGTAAATCTGACAATTGGTCTAACTGTCATATATCGGTATTTGCTAGAATTTCTTTGAGTTTGGTGGCGGTTACATTATATATGTACTTGTAGCAAGTACTGATAAATGTATATTTCTACCATTCCGCTGCGCGGTTTCACCCGCGTCTTAGCTTACTGCTCTACTCCCGTCGCCAGTAGCGTGATGTTACATAGCCTATAACCTTCCTCAAGAACTAGGCTATCATAAGCAATAAGAATTATTCAATTTCGACATGTAGATCCAAAGATTAGCGTGTTCAAACGAACAAACTCTTCCGCTTTATAAATATATAAGCTATAGATTTCTGAACGCCAAAAATATAACTCCCCAAAAAGTATATTTTCTATTGTTTCCTAGCATGGAGTACAAAGTCTTATTAGTAAGACTTATTGTGTCACTATGTTAGCAAAATTAAAATACTACCCTATATATTATTACACTAGCTGTTGCCAGCGGCTTCGCCCGCATAGGTATACCATAAATAATATTGCCCATGTTACTCGCTGATATTGTAGCTTTCTGTATATGAAATATTTTTTCAAATTAGTTGCATAGTTTTGCAGTTTATCCAATACAAACAAACACAAAAATCAAATCTTGTATCTTTATATTATTAGTTTAAATGTATATTTAAAATTATAGGAGGGTTACGGTATCGGCGACGATTTATATTCGTTGTCGTACGACGGGTGTCGCAAGCTGATATGGCACGAAGCGAAGCCGTCACCCGTTACCGAGGTCCCAGGTTGGCGGCCGGGCGATGTAGTCGGCTGTTTGATAGACATGGATCTCAGAGAGGCTATATTCTCTCTCAATGGAGAAAGGTTACGACCGTGCACTGAACTGTTTGAGACTACTAGGTAAATATAATTATTTAATAAGTAATCCTGTTATTAATGTCCCCAATAACTAATTTAAAATGGTTTGCTAAGTAACGAACGTGGAAGTTTTAACCTTCAACTCATGTATGACTTTCATGATGTTTTAGATTAATACAAAAGAAATATAAAAACGGTAGGTACATAATTGTTGATAGCCAGATAAGGATTGACAAGAAACTGATCACTCTAGATTCTTAACGTCAATCAATCGAATATTACAGTATGTGGTGACGTTCATAAAAATTTAAGCTAACAGTCGCTTTGATGTTATAGCTTGCGGTGTTTCTAGAATGAGGATAAAAATACATATACTCTCTTCCAACTCCAATTTCATAAAATGTAAACAATGCGCCATATTGCCATTGTCTATGGTTTCATAAATTTACTAGTGATGTGGACAAGGATGAAAAAATAATATTAATTACATTAGTACACAATGTATTGATGTAATTAATATAATTATTTATTATCCTTGTTCAAAAAGACATGGAACTGCATCGGATAGACTTTTGCCCAAAGTGGGATAGAATAATACTCAGGATATCTTTTTTTTTTTTGCTCTTCATGTCTGTTTATCTAAACTGCTTGGTTAACGTAAAGTACTGCTATCAACTTCATATAAGTTATTTACATTTCAGACAAGGTTTCTTTGCGGCGGCGAGTTTCATGGCGTTTCAACAGTGTCGGTTTAATTTCGGTCGTGAGCCGTTCCGTTACGCGCCCAGTGACCGTGTGTTTAACTGTTTTAATGATTACGGAGATCTTAATGATGAAGAGAAAAAGGTTAGTTAGATCTACATAAACTGGAAATGATTTATTAGAATAGTAAAAAACAATAATTCAAATGCCCCAAAGTAGAAATGCCTGTTTAAACCGCGGTCATTTGTTACCATTGGTCAGGTAAACATTCTGGCCCTTTCCTTATTTAATGAAAATATAATTTACGAGCATTAACAACGTTTATCATTTTATTACTGAATTAAAGCAAAATATTAATTATGTTCTCATACATAATATTGAAATTTAAAAAAAAAATAACAATATTGAGACAAAAATGGGAACTTTCTCAGCACTGAGCAATAGTAGTTGTACACTGCTGTTACTAGGTGATTAATTGCTTTAGGAAAATGTACAGAAAGTCGGTTAAAAAGTAATTTGATCAGCTATAGAATACTTACTATATAACTTAATTATCGCAATAGAACTATAACTAAACTAAAGAATAGCTCGATTAAAAGTAGACGGCTACAATTATCTTCTAATCCTCAATCAAATAGCTGTTCGCTAACAGATTACCCATAGAGCAGGTTAAGCTATGAACTATCGAACGCCGAACTGACGATACTACAATTTTAGTACAACAAGTGAAGACAATATTAGTTAAATGTATTTTATTCGTAGGTGGTACCACGCAGGATATATTTGGAGCAGTTGAGATGTTCCAGTGTAAAGGAAGATTGCTGCACTCTGTGCTTCGACGACGAAGCTTGTTGTGTACTCGAACCATGTCAGCACAGGTAACACAAAACTCTTTAATAAATTAAAGACGAATTGGTAATTATAATACCGCTTTACCTCTCGTGTATTGATAGCTGCAATCATAATTTAAACATGTTGTGGTGTGAATTAAGGTAGAATACCATTGTCTTATTCAAAATAGAGTTAAATAAAGTTATTGAATATCGTAGGGGATTCTGCTCAGTGTGCACGGCTCAGCTGAAAGAGTGTCCAATGTGCCGCGGGGCCATACTGAACGTGCGCCACGAGACGTGACCCGGGCGCGCTCGTTCGCTGCCCAGCGACGAGAACCTCAGCGTCACCGCGCGCCCCGACACACCCGTTCCCTGTGCCTCCTACTACCACCGCCGATAAACACAGTGATCCACCTATATCACTCATTCATTTCTTTTGAACTCTATATCAAGTTCGCTAGAGTTCTTAATAAGTTGGCAAAATAATCACCACTGCCTTGTGTAGGGTAAACTATCGCGTGTGTAACATACTATACGTTAGTTGATTAAATGTACATAATTTGTTTTGTCGATGATGTGTTGTACAGGCTAACTGACTTACTTTGGGTTAGGTGACACGTCGCCCAATTTAAATACTCGAATTGTACCATATTTCTGTTACGTTACGTGCGATCATGGAGAGCGCTGACAAATAATGAAGAATGTTACCTAAGTTTGTGTTTTTTTTTAAGATTACATACAGTAAGTTTTCGAGAAATTGAATTTTAAAAACAAGTGTGTTCGGCGAGATTCCGCCGGCCGGCACCCGCGGCTGTAATATAATTTTACACCCGCACGTTGTCAGACAGTTTTGATTGATTTAGGAGATAATGTGTTAAAATATGTAATCCAAACACGAGAAAATTTAATTAAGATTTGATAAAATATAGAAATACGACCATCAATATACCAGACAAATAGTTTTATAATCTACCTTAAATAAAGAAACAAAAAATAAATATTCAAAAGCTGCCCTTCGGTAAGGTAAATACACGGGAATGTATACGCAACGTCACCAACGTAAGTACGTCCTACCAACATAAATAAGTCACAACGGTACAGTTACACCGAAATATTAATGCAAATCATAAGAACGTCCCGTGTGACGCGCCGAACGCTAGGATCGGCAGCGTATTCGAAGACGAGATCGTTCATGTTGCTCTCGATGTACCTATCTACTATATTTGTACTGTTTTACTCTATAATTATGCAATAATTTATTTAGTCAATCTTCGCTAAATCCAGAATATAAAATTCTCGTGTCACGGTGTACGTTATTGGACTCCTCCGAAACGGCTCGACCGATTTTCGTGAAATTTTGTATGCATATCGCCTAGGGTTGAGAATCGGACAACATCTATTTTTCATCCCCCTAAATGTTAAGGGTGGTCTGAAAAGGGATGAAAACGATTGTATGAAACTTCTTCATAGTTTTGAAATTTTGTTTTGGAATACTTCTAATTTTTTTTTAATTGGGGTGGATTTAGAGGGACGGATTAGGGATGAAATATTATTTAGAATTTAGCGACTTGAAAATTGAAAAGAGGGGGAAGGGAGGGGGGTTGAAAGAGAAATGAGGGGTAGGGACGAAGAAGTAAGGGGAAGTGCGGCGGATGTGAGGGGGAAATGAGGGTAAAGCTAGGGGGAAGTGTGGGGGGTAGTGAGGAGAAAATGAGAGAAAGATGAGAAGGAAGTGAGTGGGGGGAAGTATGCGGCAAGGTAGGGGAAGGGAAATGTAAGTGAGGGGTAAGCAAGGGGGAAATTAGGGAGAAGCCAAGGAAAGGGAGAGTGAAATGACGGGGAAAGGAGAGGGGAGGTAGGGGGAGAGGGGAGGGAGGGCAGAAGCGGAATGGGAGGAGTGGGGAAGAAGGGAGAGGGGAATAGGGAAAAGTAGTGAAAAGTTTACGGGGGATATCTGTAGGTAGGTGAAAGAGGGTTTGTAGAATGGGAGATTAGAAATATCTATTTATATAAAAATAAATCCCTATTTCCCTTGGTCTGGACTGGACCGATTCCGTTAATTCTTTTTTTGTTGTGTTTGTTATTGTCAGGAGAAGGTTCTGCGAAAAATTAGATAATAATTAAGACAGGACAACGTCTGTCGGGTCCGCTAGTTATATTATATATAACTATGATCTGCCATGAAACGAGTAAATATTAATATGTACCCAGTATAAATACCTACTTTATTTTAAAGACGAAATCTTTTTTGTCATTGTTATTCAAACATACTCGTACCTTCAGTAGCGGATCCAAGATTTGGCCACCTAACCTATATTTACATGTAAATATTTCTTATAACTTCTTAAATAAAATCGAAAATGGAGTCTTATCTTAAATTTCAAAATAATATTAAATAAAATTAGGTCTGTATTTTATGTATGTATATGTATTTACTTGTGGCCGGCACTGCGTCAACAATAAAAGGCTTTTTATACCAATCCAAGCAGTAAACAATAGTTTTGTTCAACCTATTGTATATGTCAGGAGGCCTACCACCACCTCATAAAATTATTATTTAAATATTACTGTGTTTTGTCTTTTTCTTTTGTACCATTAAAACCAAGGACAGAGACAAAGTAAGGTTATAAAAAGATTGCTTTAAAAGGATGTGGTAGGGCCCAGTGGCGAAGAGTGACATCTTGTAAGAGGGAAGCCAGCGCCAAAATTGACACAGAGATACACTTTAATAGATATTGTAGTCTTTCTGATTTATCTCAAAGGGAAGCCGCTAGGAATCGGGTTATATGGGCCCTTCGCCACTGGTAGGGCCCCTGTTCTTATCTATCTATATGTATATCTATCTATACTATTATATAAAGCGGAAGAGTTTGTTTGTTTGTTTGAACGCGCTAATCTCTGGAACTACCAGTCGGATTTGAATAATTCTTTTTGCGTATGATAACCCAATTTCAGAGGAAGTTTATAGGCTATGTAACATCACGCTAATGGCGACGGGAGCAGAGCAGTAACCAAAGACGTGGCTGAAACCGCGCTGCGGAAAGCTAGTGATTCTATAAATTATAATGTTTTATCTATGTCAAAGACTTCTGTCAACGAAATATATATCGAACTTTACAGTATTGCTAATATAATTTTTGCTTCTTATAGCTCTAAACTATACTTGATTGAAATTTATTTATAATACCAGCCTGTTTATTTTCCCACTGCAGGGCAAAGACCTCTTCTCTTATAGAGAAGGTATGAGCATTAATCACCACGCTTGCTCAAGGCGGATTGGCAATTTCAGACTTTTTAAGTCCAGGTTTCCTCATGATATTTTCCTTCACCGTCTGTCAGAAATGTCCAAGATAAACTTAGAAAGTACATATGATTTGAAAAATCACATAAGTACTTGCCCGGATTTGAACCCACCACCTCGTGTTTACAAAGCGGGTGCCTTATCCACTGGACCATTTCGACTCTCTAAAATTATTTGGTGGGGGAATATTAGGGCTCAGCTTGTTTGGTTACAGTTATGATTGATATACTAATATTATTACTGACGGCTCGTTGTTTATGGTACTTTATTTTTTGTACAGGTAGTGTCTAAACAATGAATTGACTGAAAAATCTTATAAATTTCGTTTATTTACACTTACAGATTCTAAAAAAATAAAGTTGATACTAGGTTTTAAATATCATATTCTAATATAATTAAATTACTAAAGATTATAAATGATGACTATAATGTAATGACTATGAAATTGAGACTAATGAATTTACGGCCTGAGTGAAAATCGTTAAGGATTTGTCTTTTACTTGCTATGTCGTTGGTATTGTCTATGTGACGCTTTGTTGTGATATCTTCTTGATCCATGAGTATTTATTATTAATAAAAATATGTCTTAATGTCTATGTCGCCTGCATTTGATTAAGCCGTAAAGGTTTCAATATTCATAATTCCTAGACAAAATAGTACTACATTTTAATTAGCACTGTTTTATTATATATTGATTATTGACTGAGCTATATTCATATGTTTACAACTACATTTTGATTACGTCCAGTGTTTATACTTTAGTTTAATTAGCATTTTTGATTTCGCTCTAAATGCCTTTGATTGTTTACAGTTACACCATTGCCTAAAATAGGACTAACAACATTGATTGTAATGTACGTTTAGGGGACTACTCACACTTATTCAGCTCTATTCTGCTTTTGCCCATAGAAAACAACGATTTTGTATGGAGACGCGTACGCATGCGGAAAGCTGAACAGACGCGTACGCGTCATCAAAAGCTGAATAGAGCTGAATAAGTGTGGAGTAGTCCCTTATTATTACCTGATTCTCTAAAACATGGTTCATAACTTCTTGATTCTGTATATTTTTGTATTATGTTATTTGCGTGTTTATCATGTTTATTTAGGTACTATGTATTATTATCCGGTTTATTTTGCATTGTGAAAGTCACAGTACTTACATCGCTCTCTTATATTCACCTCCGTTGTCATCTTAGCCTACAGATATACACAGCTGAACGTAGGCATCACGTGATATTTTCTACGCGAGAAGTTGTGACGATATGGACTTCCTTCATTAGTGTTTTTTCTGTTAATAAGTTATGTAAATTGTCATGGTAGTAGTACAATTATTATATAATTGATAGTTAAACAGAAGGTGCAAAATAGGGCCTATTATTGCTACTGTCGAATAGTAATTAAAAGTATGGCCTGTATCTAGACGAGCACATAGTTATGACTAATCACTTAAGTTATTACCGCTTGCATGTCATCGATAACTATATTAATTAGAATTTAACGAGATATTAATACATACATACACATGTAATATTTGCCCGTTTATCAAAAAATATTGTCTGTGAATTTTTCATAACAGTACGTTGTAAATTTGCCTGCACTAATTTAAGTTATTCTTCATCATCATATCAGCCAAAAGACGTCCACTGCTGGACATAGGCCTCTCCCAATTTTTGCCACCGAGGCCGGTCGTTCGCCGCCCTCATCCATCGGTTGCCCGCCAAACCCTTATAAGGTCATCAGTCCACCTTGTGAGGAGTCTTCCCACACTGCGTCTTCCGGTTCGTGGTCGCCACTCTAGAACCTCTCTGCCACAACGGCCGTCAGTTCTGTAAGCTATGTATCCTACCCATTGCCTATTTAGAGAAGCAACTCTGCGAGCCACATCGATTATTTTAATTCACCTGCGGATTTCTTCGTTTTTTGAACGATCGCGCAGGGAGACGCTTAACATGGCCCGCTCCATCGCCCTCTGAGCGACTTGGAGCCTTCTGATAATTTTTTTTTTATTATTATTTTCTATATCGCATGGGACGTGTTTAAAATATGTGGTATAATGTAGATATGTTGTCGACGGATGCCAATATTTTGTTTGTGTTTTTGTGTCTAGGAAATGTAAATGTTTATGTCAAAACGTTCATGTATACTTCAAAGGCTCGATTCGTCAATAGAACCATATAAGTAATTATATTGTTTTAATAATTTGTGTGTATTAGTTCTGATTAAAAATTTAAGATAGATTTAAGGTGTATCATCAGCGTATCGGCGATATCTACGGTAAATAAGGAGTACGATAGAAAATTATCGAGCTTTTACATCTTATGTGATTTATACTATAAATGTTTATTATGTATAAGGTTTGTGCACAGCACAGGTTGAGATGTCAGGCTTCGGGACGTTGTACGTTAATATGTTTCGATATACGATGCATCTGTGTGTTTTTGTTACAGTAATGTTTAATTAATAATGTTCTATGAGATTATTCGGAGTGACTGTTTCAAGTTTTTAAACATTTAGGCGGTATTTAGAAAGTTCGATAGCCGTCAATATAAGCTGCGTGTGTACATTACGGCAGCGTAATGCCGCCAATGTCAAAATTGTTGTAGAATAAATACATTAAATATTTGTTAACTGATACTAAGAAAGCCTTTATGTTATTGAAACATATTATAAATTGTGCGTGTGGTACGAATAGTGTTGGACGACAGTAAATCAAATCAATAAGTAGGTGAAACGAATTTAGGTTTGGAACTTACTTGGGACGGCAGAGGTATTTATTACATTATAGAATAATTGAATCATGATAATAAAACATGGTATAAAATAAAAAATATTTATTTTAGAGGTAAAATTATAACCTAATAATATTGTACTTTAATCGTTGTGTACTGTGATGAAAGTTTGCTTTCTAATAACTATAAATAAAAAAAAAAAAAAGTTCCATTAAATGTAAATAGAAATATAATATTATTAATATCTTCTGTGAAGAGTTTTTGGCATTTCTTAGGTACTTTAACAAATTATATTTTTCGTTTTAACATACTGTCATATTTGGTGGTTTTACCTGCAATTTTTCCTGGAGTTTTGAAAATTGGTAATTTTAAAGATTTTGATGTACGCTCGCGCCGACATATTGGAGAAAAGGCGTCTAAAAGCAGTTTTTTGACAATATATGCTTTCCGACTCAATTTACGATAAAAACTGTTGAAATTGTATAAAATTACTTTCAAAACTTTCGGAAAACTTTTCAGGTAGGTAACCACTATTTTTCGAAGCAAATGACTACTTAATCGTATTATTACAAATATTTTTTGACGTCTAACTGTATTTGCTAACAATAGAAAATATAAATACCTATTATCACCAGTTTACAAATTATATAAATATCACATTAATAAATTTCGAATTTACAACAATTGCCATTTTAATAAAATACAATTAATTTAGACTACATAAAATTACGTGATATTAACGTAATTCGAGATGGAAAAATTAGGTACATGAATGTGTAACATAGTAGATGTTCTAATAATAGAGTTATCAGATAAGTAGAGGTGATCAGATAGGTAGATGCAGACTATTGCCATAAAGTAGACATTACGCGTAACAGATTTGTGACTTTAAAAAGGACTTTTGTATAGGTTTTTTTTCAACTCTCGAAACTCACAGTAACTTAGCAAGACTGTGTTTGTTTACATCTCGTATTATTAAACAATTTTGAAAAAAAAAAAACATGGCATGTGGCTCTTTTTTCGAAATGTGCAATGTCTTCAAAGTCACACGTACATTAATGATTCTGCTAACTCACTCATAATTAAATATACCTAAGTTATTTATTAAACATTTATATTTACACATCAGTAATTTTTATGAGATTTGTAGTATTACAATATTCTTCGATCTAGTCCGCCCGCCTTAAATAGCTAAACTTGACGTTAGAATAAGGTGCCTATCAACTCTCAAATAGTCCATTAGATAAGATATTGAATATATAGGTATCAATATTAGCACCTCATGTCTTTAGTACCTTACTTCCTGAAATTATTCTTAATTCAATACAAAATCATATAGGGTCAAGTAGGGAACAGTGACTCGGATTTTTTCGAAAAGCTTAAAAATATAGATATAATTATACAATCAATAGAATATTTACAGACATTAAAGCTAGGTTATTATATTTCACTTGTGTGTTGTCATATTTTTATAATATGCTAGATAAATGCAACTAAAATAAAATTTAAAAAAAAAGGAAAATGAGTCTCTGTGTACTAATACCTGTACACAGTGGCTCATTACCATAGTACACAGTGGCTCTAATAGTACACAGTGGTTCAAGGTGATAATTGAAATAAAAAAAGTAATTTTAATCAATATTATTGTAATTATTTATTACAAAATCTGGGTACAAAATATGTTTTCTATAAAACAATCAACAATGCTTAATAATAATCAGTCTACGTTAACGTCATCACAGTCTCTTAACTTATTAATTAATTTACGCTTTACGGGGAATCAGTCAAACATAAGTTTACTACCTTAAAGTATAAAAAAAATCACTAACATAAGTATAATTGGTAACGATATGAACATTATACAAATAAATGAACTAAAAAAAACTAAAAGAAAAAACACAATGTTACCATCTTCATCTTGTTCCTTATTTTCGTCTGCCCAGTCAATGTCGTCATCAAAATCTGCAAATTGAACCTCTTCATTTTCCATTTCTTCATCACTATCTAATATTGCACGTACTGTTGTCTTTTTCTTTGTCGTTTTTTCTCTTTTTGGCATTATTTTCTTGCTCAAGCATTAATTTCTCAGGTGTATCTGTAGCGATTAGACTACGTCCCGGTTTCCTTCGTTTGCCTTGGTCCCAAGGCAAACAAACAGATTTTATCGGGCTTAGGCTAGCTTTAATCGGGTCCCTAAATTCAAAAGGACTTTTAAAAATGTCTATCGTGGGAGAGGTATATGGCGTTTTGATGGTGGTAGATAAAGTATCATGCATAGTAATAGTTTTAATTGTTACGTCATCTTCAACAGCAAGGTGAGTTTTTAAAAGAGTTTTATTTAAAAATTGTGTGGCTTGCGAGGTAGATGGCTCAAAAGGTTCAGAAAACTCTGTCGTAGGCTCGGTTATTTCTATTATAGCGTCAGTTGTCCGTAAAATAACTGGCCCATCAAATACTGATTCATTTAGTTCAGGTGGTGGTGTCTCCACTTGGCTTCTCTCCTCTAGTATACTTATGGAAATGGGGCTCGAGGTATTCTCTTCTATATGAAAGTTTTCCGGACAAGGACGATCGGTAACCACGAATCAATAGCAGCATTATAAAATGTTTTAAACGGCCCATATATGCCTACGTCCAGTGGTTGTAATTTCGCAGATGTATGTGGATGAAGAGTCAGAATATGCACCCCTGCATGGTATTTTAATCATGGTTATCCATGATTAAAATACATGGGTTTTCTTTAGAAGCATTTGTATGCTTTATAAAGTGTTTGATAACTTCAGGAAAGATTGCGGCATTCATCCACCCTGTTGGTGTCGCCAATCCAAGAGTGCCAGGTGGTGTATTTTTAATCATATGATCTTTGAAATTTTTCCTGGGAAAGATCATAACTGGAGGTAAAAAAGTACCACCAGCGCTTACTATACAACATGTCGTAACCAATGTTCCTCTTTCTCCGCTTGTTACTTTCCCAATCGTTTTTCTACCTTTCGGTGCGATCACTTTCTGAGGCTTTTGAACCGTAGTAGTAGATGTCTCGTCCAAGTTGAATATTCTAGTACCGTCCGCAAAAATAGGGCTCCTTTTTATTAGGTTCTCCAAATTCTCGTAAAATTTTTCAACATTGGTCCTATTAAAAGCTGTAGCCCTGGCGAGACTGCAAGGTTCTGGATTTTTTAAGCTTACATTATGTCTGCGTCTGAACGATAGCAACCAGTCTTTGCCAGCCATTTCGTTTTCTACCCATGAAACAGGCATTTTCAAATGGTTTATCTTAGCGCATTGATATGCTACCTGGCGACTTTCTTTGGCTGTCAACCCATAGAACAAAAGAGAACAATGGGTAAAATAATCTTTGAGAATCTGCTCTTGTTCAGAGGTGAAAATTAGATTAACGGTATAATTAGGTTCTAATCGTTGACCATCAAGAGAATCAAAATGTTTTGTTTTCCAGTAATATCTTTTTAGAGTAGCAAAAGCTACACCGGCTCTTTTGGATGCTTGTCTTATGGATTTCCCATTTCTTATTAATTTCAAGCCTTCCTCAATTTTTTCACGGAGGGTGTTCCCTATTTTGCGCGTAGTATTTCTTGGGCGTGGCATGCTATCAACAAAAAAAAAACTTAGATAAAATATTTTTGAGAAGTTAAATAATTAAAAGTAATAGTAGCCACAAAAAAAAGACTCAAAACCAAAAGGTACACAGTGACTCATGAGTCACTGTGTACCCTTTCATTTTGAGCCACTGTGTACCGTTACGCCATTTTGAATATTTTATCAATATGAGCCAAATGAACGATCAATAACCTGAGCAAGTAACGCTTTGCTAGCTCTTACTATAATATTTTGTGTTTATGACGGTAGACGCATGTTCTGCTATTACATGTAGCGAGCTGACTAAATAACAAATTATATCTTAGAAATACATCTCTTCTATGGTCCTTGCATTAACAGTTATTTCAAGTTGCGTCTTAGAGGCGTCATTCATTTTAAACTATTTGGACCACCTAAACGCCTTCCCTCAAAATATTATATTTTTACTATACATATTATATATAGAATAAATACAAACGTATTCATCTATTTTGCAATCACCATCCATTCCAAGTGTGTATACAATATTTAATGTTGTGATCCTATTGTGACCTATGATAATTGACTGTAGGGAAAATAGATACATAATACTCAAGTCCCGAAACTGATACATTGACATTAGTAATCATAGGAAATATTCTTTTATATCGTTGTGATCGTAGTGAATCTTTATGACTGTCTAATTATATCTTATTCTCTTGTATTATCATGAATACGAATTATAAATTATGTAGCTTGTGCCATGTTTCGATCTGGCATCCTATATTATATATCTGGAGGCCTGAACTATCAGATTAATTATAGATATCGTAAACTTGTGGAATGCATTGTCTCTTTTTACTAGTATCTCAGATAAAGCCGGATCGCAACAGTGCACAATTTCATTATATAGAAAGATCACTTTCCTACACGTAACACGTGTACAGAAGAACTTGTAACAAGTAGTTCGGTTAACCGAACTAGTTGTGACAACTAACTACTAACTAGTTGTAACTAGTTGTTGATTGTATTTTGAATCAATAAACTAAATGTTACTGAATTGAATGCTTGTTTTATTTACTACCTACAGATGATTCTCACATTACAGGCTGGTATTCTTCTTATTTTTTATAATAATACCAGCCCGTCAATGTCCCACTACAGGACAAAGGCCTCTTCTCATAAAGACAAGGCATAAGCATTCATCGCCACGCATCCTCAAAGTGAATTGGCACTTACAGAATTAGTTCAGGTTTTTTCGTTTTCTTTGATCCATGATCGGGAAAAGTCACATTGGTAGGTATATTTTACGTTTTTAACCGACTTCAAAAAAAGGAGAAGCTTTTTCAATTCGACCATGTATTTTTTGTGTGTTCGCGGATAACTTTGTTGTTTATGAACCGATTTTGATGATTCTTTTTTTTTTGTTGGAAAGAAGATATCCCAAGGGTGGTACCATGATAAGGAAACCAGGATCTGATGATGGCATCGCAGAGAAATCGAGAGAAACTTTTGTAAATCGTACTGACGACTAGTGCATTTGTTATTTTTTTCATTAAGTATTTTAAGGCACTACTATTTAGTTAAGGTTTGTAGTCGATCTGATGATGAAGCACAATAACAGTCGAGGGTACTCCTCAACGATTTACAGCAATTACTTAGTGTTTAGACTTGATTCATTTCTAATGATGAGAACTTTGCACCCATATGGGTTACAAGTGCCATTACAGGTGACCATAGACAGTCGAGAGATTTCCTCAACAGCAGTCATGTCGGGCTTACTTGATACAGTTCAATATACCAAAATGTTTAGTGTGTACAAAAATAATACTTATGTAAGATTTAGTTCTACCCATCAGTAAAAATTGTAATGTAAAATAATTTTAACAAAAAGAAAACCGACTTCTAACTGGAAGGAAACTATAAAGTAAAGAATAAATTTACATAGGACAAAGTAATACGTATATTGATTTAGTTAATCAGAAATAATTAAATTAGTATTTTATAATTGAAGTATTTCATATAGTATTTACTTGGCACCAGCCAAGTAAATACTATATGAACCTTGCTACAATAGCAAATTAAGATTGATAATACTTATAGGTACCTAGTTATTGTTTTAAATACTAAATGAACCTTACTATAATAGCAAATTAAGATAGATAATACCTATAAGTACCTAGTTATCTTTTACTTGGCACCAACTTCAAAATTATAAAATACTAATTTTTACTTTGTAAATTTATTTTTAACTTTTTAGTTTCCTTCCAGATTGAAGTCGGTTTTTTTTTGTTAAAAATTATTTTATAATGTGAAATTTCAAGTTTTTGTACGCCTAATTTAGCACACTGGGTAATGCTTTTTATCTGTTGAAATACATGTAAAAGAAAGTCGTATGTATGTTATTTAATAAAACAAATATACAAATAATTTCATTTAAGCCACTCAGGCTTATATATTCACAAAGGAGCACATTTTCATTCCTCTTCAAGACAATTATATTCAAGGCAATTTAGTATCGAAATCAATAAGTACTTTATTGCATACAATCACTATTCATATGTACACTAATTACAATATTTGCCCTTTGGGACCTAAGCGTAAACCATTCTACACCGCGCCGCTTCTATGAGTATGTGTAATTAGTGGGTACTAACTAGTCACCACACACAAGTTTATTCTACTGTTATCTAATAAGACAACATGACGTCCGCTCGCTTCGGTATCAATTTTCAATCTCACAGCAAACGCCTGCGGAAAATATCACAGCAATAGTGTCGTATTGCTTCATTCAAGTTTACAACGGCACTTAAAATATTGAAATTCTGAAAATGACTGAAAAAGATGTTCACTATTTCATTTTTAGTCAATATTTAAACTTCTCTTTAATTTATACGTAACTTATGATTTAATATTTTCATATACCATACAACAGGAGCTGATGAGTAGGGAATTACTTATTAAAATAATAGAAGACAATGAATAAAGGCTAAGGCTACTATATTCTAAGTGTCGCCTTCTTTCTCTGCTCGTCTGCGTACTGTCCAGATTGCTTACCTACATCAATTTTTTATTGATGGTAACATCTGACAGCATACTACTCCGATGCTCTACGCCCACTCCATTAAAGTGTCCAAGAACTAAAAGCCTGAATCTAATCTGTTGATTGAAACAGAGGGTTTCACTGTTCTTCTTTCAGATTTGTAGATTTTTCAGTGAAGTGTGTAAACCTACAAAAAGTTGGTAATAATAAATACCCAGTGGCTTGAGTTTCATTAACATCGTCAATGGGTACTCACAGCTGCGTGGTAGGCCTTCGTTTGTAAATCCCACGTATGTAATAGTAGTCTATGAATCCCACTTAACATACGCCGATCTTGTGCTGTGCCAAGTAAAGAGTTAATGAAGATCCTGTTATTGAGTTAAATATTATCTCATTGAAAGGGTGTCTTCGGTAAACATTACAGAGTAATTGAGTAAAGAGGTAGGTATAATTTTGACCCCTATTTGCTTATGACAATGCCGAGTAGTATTGAGAATGCTCACCCGCTTCGTAAACATAGAGGTCGGAGTTTCGAATCCGGCCAAAAATTATGTGATTTTTAAAATCATATGTAGGTAGGTACTTTCAGTTTATCTGGACACTACTGACTGACGGTGACGGAAAACATCATGAGGAAACCTGGACTTCTAAAGAAGTCTGGTCAATCCGCACTGAGCAAGCGTAGCGATCAATGCTCATACCTTCCTGTATGTGAAGAGACCTTTCACTGTAGTAGATAATAATGAGTCAATGCTTACTCATCTTTTTATCGCCAATTGGACTAGTGGGCTAGCCATTCCAGCAATATAAAATTAGATCTTAAAAGCGCACAGCTGTGCCTACATAAGGTTTAAATGAGCTAAGTTCAATAAAATTAAGAACGAAATGAACTGAGCTCATTTCCACGCATGATAAGAGCATCTAACCATGAAGAGTCGACACCATTTGGACTGTCCATCCAAAAGAATTCCTTAATTTGAGACCCAAGTTTCAGCCTTCAAGATTGCCGAGGCATATTCTGATGGCCAAGTCTCATGCCTGCTGTCATCCGTATAAATATATATTGTTCTATAAAGATAAAAATAAAACATTGATTCGTTAAACAAAGTTGATAAAAACACTGAGCTTTTTGATTGGTATGACACCATTAATGCTCTTCATATCAGAGCAGTCGGATAGGTAGCAAGGTAGCTGATGATTCATTGGCAGAGCTTTTAGCGATTCCATTTGATGCTAACATTAAGTATAATACCCTATTCTAATAGAACCGTAGACGAAGAATAAATAACTTATTGAAAGACCTTTACAGTAACCATACTGGCGGTTGCTTACTGTATTATTCTTTTCCTAGAGTTCATAAAAAGACCTGATAAGAATATTAGCAAGTGCTTTTTGAGATACCTACAGTAGATTCACATCAATACCCAAACTTGATCACTAGATTTAAGACGACACACAAAAAAATATCGCTATCGGCGTGTTCGATTGATCCCCTTTAAGTTTGCACAGCATTGAGAGATTTGGGCACGTTGGCCCATCTGAGGAACATGAAATAGGGATTAGTACCTAAGTGTTAGTAGCTCATTGACTACAGCTTTAAATCTTCACCCTAGCAAAAGAATATCTTTGTTATTTATTGCCAGTCTATTTCCAGTTGTTACCCACTGGCTTTCACACCGCTGCTGGCAAGTGGTGATATAAAACACATACTACATCTCCTAGTTGTCGCCAGTAGCCCCTACTGTCTAGTGGTAATCCCAATAGAGTAGAACCCTATTTTCTCCGTTGCTTACTATGACAAAGATTGGAAAAAGAAAATTAAAACACGACCATATTGATCAACAAACATTTATTGTCAATTTTAAAAATACAATTCCGGAGTTTGAGATTTTAAAATGTTATTGTAAAATATTCTATTGTGGCTCGTCGTTCAGCACTCAGCGACCTGAAAATTATAGAATAGGTACATTATAAACTATAATGACCATACTTAATCAGGTCTTTTACTATCTACATCTCATAAAAAATAGGCATATCACTAGAATGCAAACAAATAACAATACAAAATACACATAGGCACACTGTCGTGAAACTTACAATTTTATTAAACCCGTTGATAGACTTATATTTTACCAAAACGCATGAAATATAAATTAAACATCAGACTGGAAGTGTACATCTTCATTACTATCTTCATGATGAGAAACTACACCAAGGAAGTCAACAAAGCTGGCTGTGATATGTATGTGTGTGGTTCATAAGGCACAGCCACTTTGTCGACCCCTAACGGTGCTTGCAGCTGCAGTCTTCTAAAAAAGTATACATCTACAAAACAAATAAACAAAATAAAATAAAAAAAAACTTAACAGAATGGCTATGGAGCAGGTCCGAGGAGTCTCGTCGCTCATCAAAGCTGGCTGTGATATGGAACTATAACGCACATGACAGCCACTTTGTGAGCGACGTGGCGTCCACTGAACACTCGTCGACAACGTAGCTCGGCGGCACGTCTCTCAGCCCACCTCGTCAAAAATGGCTGTGATATGAGAATCATTTAAACATGGCACAACCATTTTTACGAATGGGCCACGGACCCCGTTCGTGGCGGTGGGGCATGTCTACGTCGTTTGTCTCCGTAAACCGACCACATCAAAGTGGCTGTGATATGATGACGGGTACATTTCACCGCCGCTTTGACAGGCTAGGCCCGGGAAACATTGGCACATAGGCAAATGATTTTACTAAATAATAATACACAAATTATACGAACATACAAGAGAAAACAAACATTCATCTTCGTTCTTCAACCGTAGAGTTCCGAATATGCCATGCTCATCAAAGCTGGCTGTGATAGCTTCATAATGACCTATAACAAACCGACTTTGATGGCACGGACACATTGAAACGAACTTGCCTTTTAATTGTTCATTGTAATCTGAAAATAACATTTTTTAAAAGAATACATAAGTACATGGACAGTAACAAACGATCGCAACAAAATAACTCTAGAATTAATATAAATACAGGTAAGTACCCATTGAAATAAATAATTTAATACTTAATTTGATTAATGGTTTGAAACTCAATTATCACTTAAGCACCTACTTCTAGAAACAAAAAGTTTATAATTAATAATTACGAATAAAATCCCATGAACTTATTACACTTGTGATAAGATACTCGTATCTCTAACGCCTCTTTTAAGTACTGATTAGTATAATTATGATGTCTACCAACTTTGTCGACTACACCTTTACCTTGACTGGCCTGTTGGTGTAGTGGTTATGACCCTGACTGCTAAGCCGGAGGTCATAGGTTCGATTCCCAACCCAGGACAAATCTTTGTGCGATGAGCATGATTGTTTGTTCTGTGCCTGGGTGTAATTTATGTATAATATGTATTTATCTACAAAAAAATATGTATATAAGTAATTGCCATATATAAGCATGCCTATTAGCCCGATAATCATAATTCGCTCAAACACGTGTGCCTGCCGACAGATCCCAAATTAATGTATACTTATTTACCGCTTTATTGACCGTCGTCACTTGAATAGAGTACCATATAGCGATGACATAATAATATGCAAAAGTATTATAGCGACTAACTACTTTGTATCATCATAAATCATGAACTTTAAATATCTGCACCCATTACACTTAACTCGAACTCTCTCGTTTATCTTTACAATTAAACGAACCTTTAGGGTTACGGCCGTTGCATCCTGCCATTAAGAATCAATCATCATGGCAATCACCACTGCTTGTTTGTAATCAATTTGCTGTTCAATGAAAAAATACATCTTTAGGGTTTTCTCGAAACTCAATAATTGAAATTCGCTTCACGTTTCACTGATGCACATTTTAATTAAACCACGGCGCCGGACGATTTCGGTTTGTAGCGGTTCTAAATGATCATTATCTAGTGCATTATGTTTTGATTTGGAACGTGTCGAACATATGCTTCACACTATCGAGGGAATCAATAGCCCTCGGTCACCACAATTAATAGGAATCTGTGAGACTTAGCTTTGATTTCGCACACAATAAAGATATTATTGATATTGATTTTTATTCAATTTTCACAATGTCACAAAAATGTTTTATACGGTCAGTAATGTCGGCATTTATTCTTCTTCTCCTTTTGATATGGCAACTGAACTGACGATTATGTCATCTATTTCTGCCAGGGTTAAGTGTAATATAACCTTCTCGTTGATGATTTTAATGATATAATACAAGGATATAAATCGGAAAAATGTGGATGAAATTCCAGGCGGCATTTATTGATATATTGTCTTGAGTGTGATATTCATCGAGGTTGACAGTTAATATATCATAAAGCAAACTGAAAATTAAAGAGTTCTAAGTCTCTAGAAGAATCAGGGCCGGGGCACACTGTCTTAACAATGTGACTCCAAAGACGAAATACTATATAATATTGTATAAGTATGAAATATAGGTACCTACTAGACGCGTACAACTTTTCTTTTGGTTTTCCTATAGTATTCTTATCTAAGTCCAAATAAATAATATAGTAAATTTATAAAATGTTCTGAAGAAAATAATAAATACTTTGGTTGCATTAACCGTAAGTAAAAAATATTTAGTTTTATAGATTTGGTTCATTTTAGCATTTCAAATGATTTCTACAATGAAATATTGTAGAAATCATTAAAGCAAATAATAAATATTCTATTCTGATATACATGGACACGGGTGTCATTAAAAACAATATTAAATAACTAATAATTTTATTATAGCGCCATTCTGACAAACTGCCCGAGCGGACACCGGAACGACAAAGTCGACCGGACCGGGCAGCGCGGCGCGGCGGCGGCGTGGCGCAGGGCTGGATGTCGAACACGAGACGCTCGGACTAGTGACGTCGTGAACAACACGTCCACTAGGGATGTGCGCAAAAGTTTTATTATAAACAACAAGACAAATATTGAAATATTTATTACTAAAAAACGCATTACCCGTTAAATAACCGACAGTTCCTTAATAATAGTGAACGGCAAATTTTGCCAACTACGTTTAAGATTCTGAACCCGTTTATTGGAAGACGTATTTGTGGAATCCATACATATTATAAAAGGCTTTGTCCTGACTGCTTGAGTGACTGACTGACTGACTGACTGACTGACAGACAACGTACCTACAGCCTAAATGGCTGGTCGTAGCGACTTAAAATTTGGAGGGTGTTTGTCTATTAAATATAAAATAAGACATTAGTCTAGAGGTGTCATGTACTGAGAAAGGGTTTTTTTTAATTCAACCCCTAAGTTAGCGAAAAGGGATGAAAATGATTGTATGCAATTCATTTGTTTTTTAATTTAGACTTTTGAAAATTTGTTATCTGGTACTACTATCAAAGTCAAAAATACTCTCATCAATGTTTTTGACAAGGGTTAAATTGGTGATGAAATGTTAAAACAGAAAAATCTTTGTTTTTGAAGTTATCGTTTTGCAAGTTAGTATCCGGATACTCACTTAAAAATGTTGTTATTAATATTTTTGATAGCGGAACAATTTTTGAACCCATCAGGGGGTGAAATATTAAATAGACAGTTCTTTGTGTTTGATGTTATATTTAAGAAAACTTAAATTTAATGCTTTAACCAATATGGTATTTTGAATATTTTTGACAGGGATAGCTGTATAGGGGTGAGTGACCATCTTCAGTAATTATTTTAGCTGTCCCGGATTGAAACACAAAAAATATCGTTTACAAAGAAATGAATTGTTGAACAGCTATGACCTATCCATAGCGTCTCTTAAATCTATCTATATATATAAAAGCGAAAGGTCCCTCATACACTCATCACGAAATCTCAGAAACTACAAGTGCTAGGCGTCTCAATTTGCATGGGGTTCCTTTTAGGACATAGGTGCTTACGCACGACGAAATTTTGCAAAATTCATGCCCTAAGGGGATTTAGAGGAGTGACAAAGTTTGTATGAAACTTCTTTAAGTAGTTTATATTTATAGCAAGATTTTCAAATTACTACAAAATACTCATTTTTTTATATTTAGAAACTATTCTTATTAAGTGGAAAAATGGGAGTCGAAAGTTTATGTGAAATTTCGTCAGTTTTAGTGGTAGCGGGTGAATAGATTGAAATGGGATTAGTCATAGAGATATTTATTACTGACACAATCTACGATTGCCGTCAGATCAGGCAGCCAATGTTTTCATACAGGCACACATCTGAATTTTTACGCGAACGACGTCGCGAGCAACAGCCAGTCTTAATATTTAATTTCAGAAGAAAATTATTTATTTAGTAGCATCCATCTACAGACGACTACGTTACAATTCACTTACCGGAAAGGCGCAGTAAATTACAGCGATGAGGCGCGAATACGTAGTAAAACTATACTTTTAAACGAGTAAGTGTAAAGTTTTACGGGTAAAAGTAAGAATAAAATAAAGCGTTGACATTATAAATTAAAAAGGCGCGTAACTAAGAAGATAGAATGAATGAATAGAGCGAGCGGTGCTGAGTGCTGCCCGCGCCGTGTACGTTCCCGGCGAAGAGACGTTAGCGATCTGCCGGCAAATTATGCTTCGTAGTATTCTGTAGTAGTTGTAACCATGAGCTTGACGCACGCGCGTAGCTCTGCTTGCACACAACGATGCACTTTTTCATGTCTACTCACTCCTCCCGAGACTTATCAATGTGACTGATAATTATTGTATTACCATGTACAACTTTGTAACCGTCACCGAAGTGCACCACACTTTCAGCAAGATTTTCACATTTAAATGGACCATTATTTATATGGGTCACATATTTTGTTAGATAATCGAACTTAACTCAATTCGTTTTATAGCTCTATATTATTTGATAGCTCCCGATTGACATACAAAATTTCACGAAAATCGGTCGAGCCGTTTCGGAGGAGTTCAATAACGTACACCGTGAAACGAGAATTTTATATATTAGATGTTTAAGAGATAGGTAGGTATACCAAAATATAACCTATAGTACTCGTTTAAATTGTAGCTTTCTACATGGTATTTTTCAAATTAGTTACATAGATTGTGAGTTTATCTATAACAAACATACAATAAATAAAATCTTTTCTCTGTATAGTATTAGTATAGATAAGTTCGTCAAGATGTATCTTTATTGCTTTAATAAAAATTGGATTTATTAATCAGAGATTAAAGTAAGGCACTGCGTGATTTTTCACTTAAATATACAGCTTGACTGAACAGTTGCGGTACTTTCTAACAAAAGATCGATAGATGGTAAATACCATTAGCTTGTATGTCCGTACGGTATGTTGTAGCAGTTACAGTAGCCTATAGCAACTATTATAATATAGGGTGGCGCAAAAGTAAAGACCCTATTTGGTTCAGCTATAACATTTTTTCTAAATTAGAAAACTAGATTTAGATTTTTTTAAATGTATATTTGTGCCATTAAATTTCGTACCATTAGGATTTAAAGATGATGTCTTTTAAATGGTGACCTCCAGAGTTGATACACATTTGAGCCCTATTTATGACATTTTGCATAACTTGCCGTAACACTTCCTGCGATATGTTCGTTATTTCTTGACGAATGTTTTCTTTTAGAGCTGCGAGAGTCTGTGGCTTGTTCACATACACCCGAGATTTCAAAAAACCCCAAAGAAAGAAGTCTGGACTGGTCAGATCGGGTGATCTTGCAGGCCAAGGCAAATCGCCAAAACGAGAGATAACTCGGCCTGGAAAAGCGTCCCTCACTAAGTCCATAGTGTCGCGCGCTGTGTGTGCCGTAGCGCCGTCTTGTTGAAACCAGATGTGCTCCAGCCCCAATTCGTCCAAACTGGGTATCAAAAACTCACGTAACATGGTTCTGTAGCGTTCTCCAGTGACAGTAATCGCATTGCCTCCAGCGTCTTCGAAAAAATAGGGTCCGATCACTCTGTCAACACAGATGCCACACCATACAGTAACTTTTAGTGGGTGTAGAGGTGTTTCTTGAATAATGCGCGGATTATCAGTGCCCCAGAACCGAGTATTCTGCTTATTGACATGCCCTGAGAGATGGAAATGGAAACGCAGGAAGTGTTACGGCAAGTTATGCAAAATGTCATAAATAGGGCTCAAATGTGTATCAACTCTGGAGGTCACCATTTAAAAGACATCATCTTTAAATCCTAATGGTACGAAATTTAATGGCACAAATATACATTTAAAAAAATCTAAATCTAGTTTTCTAATTTAGAAAAAATGTTATAGCTGAACCAAATAGGGTCTTTACTTTTGCGCCACCCGTTATATTCATTACAATCCGATCATTGGTTTCGGCACGCATCGAGAAAAACATACAAACATTGATTTTATGATATATTTATGATAATAAATATAAATCTATCTATATATATCGTCTCGCTAACACTCAAAAAGGCCTGAACCGATTTGGCTAATTTTGGTCTTGAAATATTTGTGGAAGTTTAGCGTGGCATTAAACGTTGAGAAAATTCAAACTAGCAAGTAACATGCTAAGAACCATCTCGTAAATCATTTAGTATCTAGCTCACCTAGTAAATAATAAAAATAGTTTTATAAAAAAAATTGCTAACCACATGTCTCGACAAAATATATAAATTAAGTTTACTGGTTTTAACAGTTACATTTAGTTGATCGAATTAAAATTTACTGTTTAATGATTATGTACTATCTTTCAGCATTTTAGGTACCTATTATGTTTGGCTAATATAATGTATTTGTATGTATTTACAGTATGTACATGATACATATACAGGGTCAGTGGCAAATAATGGATAACACTGGAGTCTGAGGTAGACCTGGTGTCAGGCTCTAAGAAAGTAACTTTTTTATGTCAGGGTTGCCAACGGTGTAAAAATAATGAGCACTTCCGTGTGTTTTTTTTATATTTTTATAGTTTGCACATTCATTTGATTGCCATTTTAATAACTCATGATATTTTCTTTATTTTCTTTTGTATCATATTCCTGAAGGCTTGTATTATTTTATTAAATTAATATTGTATGAATATTATGAAAATTGTGATTCCGATTTATATAATATTTTAATAGGATATCAAAGCTATAGAAATCCTAATATATATTAATGTTTCAAAACTACTTAATATGTGTGAGATAAGTAAATGCTACAGAAAAACTTAAACGGAGGTAAATTCGACAGCTAATTACTTATTAACCAATATTAGTATACATACTCTACCTCGTCAATGAACAAGCTGTAGGTTGATTGGCTGACATTTTATAATCTTTAACGTTCATAAGTATTAATTTAATTAACCTATATGAATTAACCTTAACATACATAACAACAGGTACAGCACCTCACTCGTGAGGTGCGCTAAATCCACCAAGACGTTATATTTAACTGTAAAAACGTTAAAATTTGTAATGCAATGGAAAAATTAAGCAAAACCTTTTATTTTCTACGACATTGTTTTAGTGTCATTGTTTTAGTAAGCACCGTGTTAGTGCCACAAGTGTGCGCTCTAATGAGCGTTTCGCTTCCATCTAGTACACTCGTACCAAACCACTTGCAGTGGCACACCTCGTAAAGACACTTTAAAAATATTGTTGCACTTCGTGTGACATAATTAACATGTAGAATTTTAAAACCTGTGTATAATGTAGCAAATTTTTTATCATTACGTCAGTGATTTAGTACCTAATAGTTTCTCTGAAACCAAAAGTTGCAACTTTCTACGTAGTTTACGGACAAACAGAGCTTAAGTATTGCTTATATATTAAGTGTAATTTATAACGAGATAAAACGTGCCATAAAGCTTTTGGCACCTAGTCAAGCAATGAAAAACAAAATAAACCTAGACATGTTGCGCAAAACCGTTCCCTACTTATTGTATAGAAGTTAACAATTGTTTCACCTATGCTACATATATGTAAGTAGCCCTGATCATAATCTGCAACGTGCCTGAGATAAAACCGTTTTAATGACACGCAGCTACCCTGGCAATGCCGTCAAAACTACATTATGTTCGTTATTCGTGTGTACTGATGTGAACACTAACACAATTTCATAGTATAGAGACAGACAGTTAACATTTCAGCATAAACCCACTCTCGATGCAAACGGAACATCAGAAATTAATACCTCCGCAGTAGCACTCAATCAAATGTTCTACAATCATTCATGCCGTATTTGGACTTACGTTCTATTTCAAAGCTTAGTCGTCAACGAGTATTCTGATAGTAGTATTTGAAATTTGTATACAAACAAAAGAAACAAGAACATAGAATATTTGATGATAAGTCAACTATTAGAAATGGGCAGGTAACATAGCTTGTCGAACTGACGGCTGTTGGGGCAGAAAGGTTCTAGAGGGGCGACTGCGAACCGGAAAGCGCAGCGTGAACAGTCTACTTAAAAGGTAGACCGACGACCTTAAAAGGGTGGCGAGCAACCGATGGACGAGTGTGGCTCGCGACCAGCTAAGGTGGCAGAAATTGTGGGAGGCCTATGTCCAACACTGAACATCTTTTGGCTGATATGATGATAATGATGTGATGAATTGATGCTGTGCCACTTGTGACTAGGAAGGCATTCGTAATGCAATCATCTGTAATATTAATGACGTAAATCATTAAACTGAAAGACGAAGATGAATATAAACTACGAGACATTCCGGCGCTGTAATTAAATCATTATAACTACTCGTTATCGTAGGAAATAATTATAGCTTACGTTCTTCATATTTTCTGTCCTGTTGGCAATTAGTAATTTACAAATGCCAGCACACGGTGTCTTTCTAGTTATAGAGGTTGAAAACAGTACGTATGCGGTTGTGAATCGCTCTATTGGTATCGTATGGATGATGTGTGTAAATGCTACGACGATATCTACCGCTCTAGAGCCTATATAAAATGTATATATAATACACATTGTTTTTTCCGACGTGCCATTTTTTTATCGGCAACATTTAATATTTATCCAGTTCTCTAATAGGCAATCGATACATTATAAATATTGCGCCTGCCTGCATGAGCTTCCTAACGTTGAATCAATAGGTACAAATGTTCGGCAAGTGTAATACAAAATAAATGCTGCTGATCACTGTCGGCAATATTTAAAACTGTTTTATTAGAAATGCTTTTGTTCAGATCGAATTGTAAGCGAGAAGCATTTTGGAGACGATATAAGTTTAAATTTTAATGAAATTTTGTAATTTATTTTAATCCATACTAATATTATAAATGTGAAAATAACTCTGTTAGTCGATCTGTCTGTCTGTTACGCTTTCGCGCCTAAAACACTGAACCGGTTTTGATAAAATTTGGTATAGAGATAGAATATATATTATAGACCTTTGAAAACAACAGCTATCTTTTATCGCAAAAAAATGGCTTGAGGCGGTTGAAATTTGGGGGGATGAAAGTTTGTATGGAAAATGCGATATAACGGATAATCACGCGGGCGAAGCTGCGGGCAACTATAGCTAGTATAATATAAAGATATGTTATATTTATAAAAGGTAAACGAAGAACACGAATACCACTTAACAATAAAGTATTTTCATATAAAGATCGTGGTGTCTACAAAAGATAAGACTCTTAGTCGGCGACAGTGAATGACTTTATTCCTTTGCAGTTTGAAAAGCTGTCCTCAACAATGGGATAAAGTGCTGAAGCCACCTTATTCCGAGCTAGACATTCAGTTATAACAATATTATTATATACTTTATTCTATTCAATTGCTTTTTATTATAACTTTGCAAAAAAAATGTTAGTTGCTAATTGAATCTTTATATTTTAAAGTAGTACACATAGCTTAGATACTTTGTAAATTAAACTAAATTAAAATACTAGTCTATTATAGCCATGAGCAAATTCCTATTGCACCAATTTCTTCTTTGTATGTACCACCAATTTAATTTTTTCCTTGTGTAAATATAACCTTAATTTATTTTTAATAATATCACGTCGAGTAGTCGTCAAAATATTTTAATGAAACAAAATTCTATAGAAAATATAATTCCCGTTCAATTGTATATGAAAAATATTTTAAATGCTACCTAATTTGATTTAAACCAATGTTTTGTTTAGAATATGTCTGAACATAAATTCCGTGCTACGAGGTATCAAGTTGCACCCTATTCAATAGGGAACGAGTGCTACAATTTGTATAGACGCAATTTAATTTATATTCCTATTTTCTATCTGCATTTTGCAGAAACTGGCATAA
Source organism: Parascotia fuliginaria (assembly GCA_963082885.1). Taxonomy (NCBI): domain Eukaryota; kingdom Metazoa; phylum Arthropoda; class Insecta; order Lepidoptera; family Erebidae; genus Parascotia; species Parascotia fuliginaria. The sequence continues at coordinate 17,281,801 of OY720170.1, forward strand.
GTTAAATAACTCCTATACCAATTTCTTCTTGGCTTTCAATGGCTTCTTTCATATTCAATAATAAAACATCTTATATTTTGTTAAATAAAATTCAATTTTCTGTTAATAAAATGTTTTCCTTTATCAATTAGGCGGACCATGTTCAACAACCTCTGTAGTCTATAAACAAGTAGCGACATAATATTAGGCTGAAACAAGGTACGAGTAATATAATTAGTGCGCAGTTTGTACTTAGTAGGTACCTATTCAAATAAAGCGACTTCAGTTCCCGGTCCATCTTGTCACTTAGTGGTTATTATACCTGCTATTGAATTAAAGCACAAAGGCTTTTTGTAAATAGGTGCATCACGGCTATAGATACTAACTAATGATACAGAATATGTTATAAAAAAACAACAGCTACAAAAGTAGTTACAAAATGCGGAAAAGTATATATCATTTAAAATCGAAATCAAAAATTTTAATTCATACTTACTTTCTATTGTATACCTAAATATAAACAACAACATTGCTCAAGTACATCAAAATTCTTACTACAAACCAGTACATGTTTAATTATTCTAAGACAATATGTCTCTATGTTGATACCAAGTCGTAGTTTGAATATCACGAACTACGAACCCCGATTGAATATTTCATGCGCAAACACATTCAATATCAGATGCAAGTACTTGTTTTTCTTGAATGCATTATATGCATTCTGCGAAGATTCGGTTTGCAATTCAAAAGTAGAATCGAAGAAGGCATGCGCATAAGTTAAGAGGACGGTGCCTTCGGCCACCACATGTTAAGATATGAATGAAGTGCAAGCGGTGTGCAGTGTGATATCATAAACATGAATTTATTAGCTCGGACGTCAAAACTCTTTAAATTATTGATGAAGCAGATCAACCGGATACATTACTGGCAAATAGGGGATATTTTTCATACTGCAAGTAAATGTAATATTTATGTCACCATAAGCTAACCAAAGTAGCGTGACGAAGAATGTTTAAACAGTAAAAGATAACAGTAAGACATAGTTTTACAACTGATTTTAGTCCACAAAGAAAATAGTCGCCAAAGAAAATTTGGTTTTAAATATTTCTGATACTACAAAAAAACTACTAAAACGTTAATTTGTATTTTAAAGTAGCAGTAAGAGTTTACAATAAAATTTTGTTATGTAAGTCTATTTTATTCATTCTATATAGAAAATAACAGTCGTAGATATACTTATACGACTTACGAAACTTAAAACTTCCTGTATGAGTGCCTAAGTACTAGAGACCGTGCAATGTATTATTAATCTGACTATAGATTTAGCTACGTCTTCCATAAGAGTTTTAAATAATTCTAGGTGTGTCGCTGGTGTTTCCTTTTACTCTAAGTGCCTACTAATCTGACGCTGGTCTCACGTATACTGTACGTACATACTGTAGTATAAACTTGTTTGCCAAGTCGTTGACACCCGCTAAACAGCTAAAGCCTAATAATCCCACTGTAAAATTTTTATCACAGAATTGTGGACCTTATTGCAGTACTTAATTTTTTACTAATAAAAGTAGACCGCTGACATAAGAAACGATAATAGTTATTAAAATATGTTGATATCTAATTATCTACTTAAATAGAGCATTTTCCTACCATTTTAGCATGGTCTTAAACGGTTAATTTTTTCGTAAAATCGTCGAGCAAAAAATATAATATAAAATAAAATAAAATCTCAAAAATATGAATTACTAACATTACCTATATATTTTACTTAACGCAGCACAATTAATTCTACCGACATTAGTGTAGTAGAAACTAATAGTTTCGTATAAACTTCGTGTGTTAATATAAATATAATAATATAACGAAAATTATACGAAATAAATAAAAACATTTTTGAACCAACGTTTCAACATTTTGAGTGACCAACTAATCAAATGCTTTTTATTATAGAAAATTGAGTAGTCTGTGTTTTCTAGAATTTCTAGTTAAAGTAAGGAACTGCAACAGGTTGAATATTCTGATACAAATGTAATGTCCATAATTTTAAACAAAAAAAGACCGACTCCGAACGGGAAGGAAACTAAAAAGTTAATTCTGATTAACTTATAAGTTTACTTAGCAGAAAGTAATTCGTATTTTGATTTTGTTAATCAGAAATGATTAAATAAGTATTTTATAATATCGAAGTTGGTGCCAAGTTAAACAATAACTAGGTACCTATAGGTATTAATAATCCTAATTTGCTATTGTAATAAGGTTCTTGTAGTATTTGCATATGGGAGCAAAGTTCTCATCATTACAAATGAATTATGTCCAAACACCAAGTAATTGCTGTAAATCGTTGTCGAGTTCCTTCGACTGTCCTTCGGCTCCATCATTAGATCGACTCGAAACCTTAACTAAATAGTAGTGCCTTAAAATACTTAATGAAAAAAATAACAAACGCATTAGTCGCCAGTACGATTTTCGAAAGTTCCCCTCGATTGCCCTGAGTTGCCATCATCGTGGTTTTCTTATCATGGTACCGCACTTGGGATATCTACATTCAAACAAAAAAAGAATCATCGAAATCGGTTCATGAACGACGAAGTTACCCGCGTACACACATAAAAAAAAAAGATATATATATTTATACGGTCGAATTGAGAAACCTCCTCCTTTTGTTGACGTCATTTCTTATGTCTGTCTTACTGCAAAGTTCTACTAAGTCATGCAACGCAAATAGAATTGCGCCTAGAAACTTTATATGTATAATGTATACCTATTATAATAGATAATTTACAATAGTATCGTAGACTTATTAGTACCCGCGTGCGAAGTAGCGGGTCATTAGTATGAAGTAAGTGTTTAGTAAGAAAATCAATCGTCAGTTTTCTTAATTCTTTCAAAGATAAATTTAATAATTAATTTAATTTAATAATTTAATTTACTACAGTGGACGATTTTGTGTTGATGTGATGTGAAATAGTTATTTATATTGCTTGGGAATTGTTTTCCTATTTATAGCTAAGATCGCTAACATAGATCAAGAATTAAACAGGGTTAGACATTCATAGATGTTTATAGCTTTTTCGGTGAATACTCTGTGTCTGTGTTTATTTCACCAAAGCGGAAGAAGCTTTCCATATGTTTTTTAAGACATGTACAAAATATAAAACAAAGTTAATGTGATATTAACTTGCATAGTTCACTATATTCATAATAGGATTCTCAAAGCTCCACACCCTTGTGATTTTAAGTAATAAAGTTTAAAGCTAACATAGAAATTCAGTAGCTCTAGGACAATCAACATTCGCTATCTTGAACTTAGTTATGATTAAATTAACTTTAGGCGTGGTGAATCCGAATGGCAAATCTCGTAGCTCGTTCGTAGACTGTTCGTAGCGACTCCACGCTTGATGTCCTGTAGACGTTTACAAGTAGTAATTAAATAGTCCACCGACAGGAGCTTGTTAGACATTCCAATAATGCATTCTCTACAGAACTATGTTCGCATTCCTATCTTCTAAAGCCATGTCAAAAGTATAATAGGTTTTAATAACTAGTCTAGACGGTGGTTAACAATACTTACGTTTGAATTTCATAATACAACGTGTAACTGAGTTAATCTTCTCAAGATACGGTATACCTTGTTACAGTACACTACTATTGATTCATTGTACCTTTGCACTGTTGCGTCGCAAATAAGGAGTGGTCGAAACAGGTGGTAATTGCAACAGGTTGATGAAAATTGGAGATGCCGTGATTCTACAATTAGATGTTATATGCAATACCTAAATGAAGTTGTGAGTGTTAGTTAGTATTTGATAATAGCATTGCAATGTTTATGTAAACATTTATTAACTAAGATTGACGACTCATTCATTTTATAGAGCGTAGAAAAGAATAAAATGTTATAGTCTTTATTTTGGTAAGTGACAGTATCTAATTGAACAAACAAATTATTTTGGTGATATCTTATCACCAATCTTCTGTGTGGATTTGTTCGCTAATGGCCTACCAAAATCTATAAATGTATGGATGTTACGAATGAAAGTTGTTTGGTAAGAGTTCGAACGTCATACACTGTCGACTGTGGCTATCACGACCGCAAATGACGTCATATTGTGTACAGTCGGGACTGGTAGCCAGATGGTTTGTCTTTTTCCTTCGCCTTTTGATATAATATGTTGAGGTAGATAACATTTACATATTGCTTTATTAAAATCACATTTGTACTCTTACATATAATTTAAAGACATTCAGAACCATTACGACTTAATTTATGCGTCGCAATTTAAGTCATCATTTTTGGCGCATTCTAACATATTGTCACTCGAAATATATTTATTCGGGGGTACCAATACTGTGAACGTTTTAAATTTTCATCGCACAATAACAATTAATTGAATTTGATGTGTATGTATGTGTGTAAACACTATCTTTATATAAAGAAAATTGAACACGCGTGTATATAAAGTGAATTGGTTAAGTATGTGAACACAATTAATTCAAACAATTGGTTACAGATTATTGAGAAAAATAGTTAATAGGATATTAGGTACTAGCGCCCACGGGTTTCGAACGACAAGTGAATTATGTAAGTATTATTCTTTCTGAATGATACTGAAAACCGTATCAAGGCTGTTGCATGGTTCAGAAGAAGTTATCTAAACAGAAGAAAATAGCGACTTTGTTTTATACCTACTAATTTTTAGGGTTCCGTAGTCAACAAGGAATCCTTATAGTTTCGCCACGTCACTCGCGTCCTTTTGTGCGTCCGTCCGCGGCCTAGCTTAGACCTAGCTCAGAGACTCTTGCTACTAGTAATCTAAAATTGACATGAATATATATAAATCACGCCGACAAACTAGTAGGTACATAAAACTTCTTTCGTACCCTCCCGTACACCTTATAACATAGGATTTTTTTTTCGTTTATTCCATCATATGGGCTGTTGCTGGATAAAATTTTAAAAAATTTTGAGGGTTAGTGAAGACTATTTTGCGATTCAGTGATCTGATTGCGAAATATTTAGCTTTAAGGTACTCGTTTTTGTTAGAGTCAAGTCCCCTCCTTTAACGCAAACGTTGTATTTGGCAATTTAAAAAAAAATATATAATAATAAGCTATATCATTAAATTAAAAGGAAAATAATCATGCCATGATACAATAAAAACCCAATTTGCTTGTGGTGTTTGCCTAATTGGTTGTTCAGTTAGATTTAAGACATAAATACATGTATTTGCCTACCAATTTTATATATGTAACAACTGTGGGTAAACCTTAAATAAATAAATAAATGGCCAAGTAGACTTTACAAGTTAACGAGTTACACTCAATTTACTTATTAAATAAATGTATATCTAGATCAGTACAAAAAGGATTTAGTTCCCATCGCATCGATTTTATCGATTTCCTGAATTACGGCGTTAAGATATTTTCCTATAATATAAGTACCTACTAGGAAACATTTTGAGTGAGTATATTTTTTTTAATAAACCTGCTAAATCTTTATTACATTAAAATCATTTACTTCTACAGGAGGTGGGTGGTAATAAGTGGTACATGAGAATTTTTCAAATTGATTTTAGGAAACACTTGTACTACTACGGTACACTACACTGCGCATGGTTCGACACGCATTGGCCGGTTTTAATATTATGATATGGTGCATGTTAAAAATAAACTAAGTAAATAAAAGAATGGCAAGTAGCTATCTTTTTATTTACTTAGTTTATTTTTTATTTAATTTAATTTTAGTTCAGATGCCCTATATCTTCTGTCAAAATTGTAACATTTTAGTCTATGTTCTTTTGGACCATTTACATAACAATAACGCCTCTGAGCAAAAACAATATGTGATTGGCTACCTTTACTTATCTCGTACGAGCCTACAATATGCGTCACTTCAAAATAATAAGGCATTGTTTAAAAATCTAAAGAACATGACTGATTGTTTCAGTTTCGATGGGCCAACTGCTTCTTAACTTGTTACAAAGATATCATTTATTATTCGTAATAATATCATTTATTTTTACGTAGGTCCTAGCCGCCCGTGGATGCTAATATTTTTATTACATTATTACATTTTCTTTTTAATTCTTTACGTATTTTCACTATTTAAGATGTATTTTATATAAGCCTTTGAAAGAAAAAGAATCTTTGAAAATGATAAAAATTTTCGGCAGAACAGTAAAAACCGTCTCATTGCGTGTTTTTGAAGCAGTTAGCGAAGAAACAGAAGAAAGAACGATTATGTTTTTTAATGATCATCATATCGGCTCACTATTATCCCACTGCAGGGAAAGGTCTCTTCTCATATAGAGAAGAGCATTAATCTCCATGCTTGCTCGAGGCGGATTAGTGATTTCAGACTTCCTAAGAAGCCCAGCTTTCCTCACGATGTTTTCCTTTACCGTCAGTCTGTAATTTCGAGATAAGCTTTGAAAGTTCATATTATTTAAAAAGTTACAGCGGTACTTGTCTGGATTCGAACACCTGACCTCGTGTTTACGAAGCGGTTGACTTCACCACTAGGCCATTACGTATATGTTGTTTTATAATATGCTGCAGAGATTAAATACATTTCACGACGTCATTCGACGCTTATTGGCTATCACTTAACCTGCACCACAATTTACCACCACGATTACCAACAAGCAGTGTAAATAAAAACGTAACGAGCTTTCCCACCTCCTTTGTTAAATGTAATGCTAAGTGTTTAAACAATTGTTTGGGTATATTAAGGTCAATGACAATTCGCATACAAGTATAATAGTGTAGATCATTGAAAAGGCAAGTCTATTCAAAACATAACTTCAAAATACCTATACAACGTTGTTTACTATTTTATATTTGTGTGGGTTGTTAGCCTCTGATAGCTTTCACAGCCTTACGATATGGCTCAACTTGTCATAGCCACCTCTGTATCTCGTAAACCATAGTAGCGAATATCTGATTATGCTGAGAATTAGTCGAAATTAGTCACAATTCACAAAATTTCAGACAATCTTTTGATAAAAAGATAATTTAACTTTTTAATATCATAGAATTATAGAAAATAAGTTTTTTAACCGATTTCGAAAAAGGAGAAGATTCTAAGTCCTGTTTCATATCTTTGATCTTGATATTTAAATATATTAACTTTTTGTTATTCGATAAAAAAATCCTGTTCCTACTGCCTTATGGAAATGAACTATACAGTCAGATTTCCGTATTTAATAAGAGTAATAGTATTGAAATTATACGCTTAGTTCGTTATTATCTACATTAGGGCATTGTAATATTACTTATACTTGCATACGAACACAAAAATTAATACTATACACTCAAAATATAAAATTAATTACATTCTGTATTTTCATATGACGTGTTGTTCATTTAAACAATCAATATGACGCTGACTATACGTAAGGCTGCTAAATATATGAAAAAAAAATCAATTTTAAATATTTCTTTTCAGAAGGACCGACCAATTTTGAAATAACCTGAGCGTTCAGTTTGGCACAGCCTCTGAGCGAAGCCTCTGACCATCGCTTATCATTTTTAAAAGGTGGACCGACTAATTTCGACTAGTTAGCGAGTAATTCGTCATGTTATTAGATTTTCAGTTCGTGATGGTGGCTGTGCCAAGATAAATCATACCCTTACGTGGAATAACTGCGAGCAAAAAAGACTCTGAATAAGTTAGTTTGTGGTATGAGAAAAAAATTGCATTTCTAGATTACTGGTAAATCAAACAATGCTACTACTACAACGCGCCTAAATAATAAATAAAACAAAATAATTTTATAACAACAGAGGTTTGTTAAAATTATTTTTACAAAAGAAAGTAAACAATAAAGTTATACTGAATGTAATTTAAGTATGGATCGTATCTTTAAATTTATACAAGTTTCAAGTTAAAATCAATGAAAAATTCAAGTATTTTATAAAATAAAATCTTACTCAGACACGACTACATCGTCAACGCAACGGTTAAACAACAAACCTCATAGAATATTCTGTTAATTTATCAACAATCTTCTTCGACTTCGAGCTACGTTTAAATATTCATAGAAATGTTACGCTAACGCTAACATCGATCGTGTCCGATAATGCAGTATTTAATAAGGTAATAATAAACCTACAATTAGAATATTTTTCTTTGTTATTCTGTTTTCTAATACAGAATGCAACACCCAGATATGACAATTTGTTTACTCGCGCGCCGTGATCCAAACGCGTTTCACATACACAGCAAAACATGAACAGAGAACTTTATTAGGATAGTTTCTCCCCAAGCCGTTAATCGTGGTTCATTATTGGCGTGTTCTTAGCGAGTTACAGTGATACATAAATAAGAATAAAGATTGATAGGCATTAGAATTGGATCACATTGGATTGGTAGAACCTATAACTCGTACAAGTGCGTGTCGATGACAAACGGTTATGGGGCATGTAGTCTTCAATTGTCTTACAGTAGGGCCTAGACAGGTGAAGCTAAAGACAATGTTGGCGTTAGCTTATGTCAATCCCATACTTTTTTTTATATATTCTATGAATAGAATAAAAATCTATCACACTTGTCTAGGGCCTCAGGCTTATATATTTCATACTAATACCGTAACTCATATTTTTATACAATTTGCGATTAATTACGGCTCTTTGAAACTAACAGAGGGTCGACCGGTACGAACCGACCTTGTTTAAAGCAATTTTCATTGACAGTAGGTACTTATTATGTGTTAGTTACAAGCAGGCATTTTCAGATTTAATCAAATCGAAAATTAAAGGGCGAATGAATGAGACACACATTATTATTACCGTATTCAGCAAATATTTAGGTAGGTACTATAAAAATCTCAGAACTGTTAAATAGTACTTTTTCATAAAACTCAAATTCATGAAACTCTTCACTACAATGTGTTCGCATATTATAGAAGATACTTCTAACGGGTATTTAAACGAACCATCAAATTCTTATTTATTAATTTCTTATAATAATTTGACTCTATTCATTTGAGCCAACTTAGTAGCAACTACATACTTTTTAAATATGCATAATATTTGAATAATAAATGGTCACTATTATAGTCTGCACTAGCAGTGCTGTTTCAAATAACATCGAACGATATTAAAATTATTTATTTCTTGAAACTTGAAGATACCTACGATTATAATAAAACTAGCTAACTAACTGCGACCCACGGCTTTGCCCGCGCCTAAAATGTGTTTTTCTCCCTCGGGAACGGTTTAGCAGTTTAGACGCTGAGTGGTAATAAAACAAACATACATATACACAAACTTTCGCATTTATAATATTAGTAGGATACAATATTACACACGATTCAAGTATAAGAGATAAGGTTATAATAATATACCTCATAGTATAGGTAACGTGTCATACATAACACTTTGCTATTATTTTATGCCCTTAAAACATTTAGATCAGCGAAGAAAGGATTAGTAAAGTTCTATCTAGTGTGTATCATTATAATACGGTCTAAATATAACTATTATTAATATTAGCTCAATTATTTTACTATACTTTTGTTTAGACTGACATGCTTGCAACAAAGAATAACTTATGCTTAAAGTGAAGTTACCTATGTTCACGCTTCGTCAATGTGGACTAAAGTTTGCAACGAGACCGTCCAATAACAACGGTGTCCGCGTTCGTACCAGATGCTTTAAATATTTTGAATGAAACGTATTACCTACATCGTTGCAATTTCAATGGAATTCTAGAAACTCGTCCTAGTTTAAAATACTGAGCTGGGTTAAACTAACTTCTAACTAGCAAAGCGAATAATAGACATTCATGAAATGTTTTATCCGAATTTTACTGATATTACGAAATGTGCTAGTCGTGCATTGAGAAGCATTGTAAATGTGCTAGTTGTGCGTCTATAAAGCAAACACTACGTACGTGGGTGCGACGCAGCAAGTTAGTTGCTGTATGGATGATTGCAACTAATAGTAAGCTTATAGCATCCCAATATTACACAATAAATAAGATAAAATGTATCTCTGCTATATTTCCTATACAGTTACTACACAGGGTTGATATAAAAGCTCCAGAAGCATAATATAACAAACAATCTATTTACATTAAACTATCTCACAATATAGGTATTCCTATTTAGTATAATAGTTTTATAATAGGTACTTAATGTATTTTCCATGGTCGAAACTTGTAACAAAATCCTAATGTTTAAAAGTAACAAGCAATTGTCCAACGTACCTACTGGGCGATAAGAATCCAATTTTGCACTAATTGATCGTAAAATAATATTCAAAACAGCGGGCCGCCGCTAATATCCAAATATATTATTTGGTATCAAAATAACGACAGGTAGAGTCAAGTTAGTACGTCTGTTGACTAGGTAAATGTCTAGTCCATATATAGAATTTGTTATTTATTTGACACACAAAATTATGCATACCATAAAATACATAGTTATCTTCTAAATACGTCGTAAATAGTGGTATGTCTAATATTTGAACATAATACAGTTCAAAATGTCGTGCTGTATTGACAGTTTGATAAAGCTGTTGACTTGACGTGAAACTACTTAAACTGACTGACTAACTGACGTGAACTAAATAAAATTAATAAAAAGAAACGATTTGACTTTTAACATACAGTTAGTTTGTTTGCAACGATTTAACTAAAAATCTACGATACCGATTTAAAAATTCTTTCACCTTTTGAAATCAATAAATAAAGCGCGTAACATAGGCTATATTTTATCATATTTTATTGCCATTTTTAGAATTTCTATATTCGTAAATTTGCAATACAGAAGACAGCAAAAGTAAATTTGCAGTATAGCAATAATATTTCGCAAACGTAGGTAATATTGCAATCATATTATTAGTAGGCGTTTGTTGTGAGACCGAACGAAACTTTTGATACCAAAGCGAAGCGAGAGCTGACGTCTAGTTTTAAATATAGTAACCAAGATTCTATCCAAGTGTAAGTTCGTTTGGGTACCTACGTTTATTTCTTGTACCTACCTATACAGTCAATGTATATCAAAATGAATTGCTGTTCGTTTGTCTCGCTAAAACTCGAGAACTCTGGGCCGAAGTTCAGAAAAAGTTCAAACGATAAGAAAAATATAAAATTGCGTGGAAAATGCTAAAATTATTTTATAAAAAATTTAATTAATTTGCCAATAAAAATAGTTATATAAAGATTAATAGATGTGGGTGATACAAAGTTCACCGGGTCATCTTGTATTATAGTATAGGTACAAATGTCGCCATAATAGTTCGATAATTATAAGGATTATTCCTAACCTGTCCCGAAAACGTAACCCGGTTGCGGGTCAGGTAACGAACAAGCAATAAAACAAAAAATATGCCCAACCAACCATCTTCATAACCGACTCGACGCATCGTTCCTAACGTAACCCGAGCTGCTATATAGATATGGTTTTCCCGTTAATTTGTCCTAAAAAACAATAGAATATCAGGAAAGAAAAAGACAGGACTAAAAGATATAATTTTAAAGATTTTGTTTAAAAAGTGGATGCTCGCGATTTTGAACCTTACTGACACACACTTTTATGCTTGTATTTTATTTAGTGCTGTTTAACGTTACTTGTGTATATAATAAAGATTTTCTATGAAAAGTCAATGCGGTTGAAAATTGTGTGGACCCATTTTTTTAACATAGTATCACTAAAATTATCTTTTAAGACTGTCTCTTGTTTTCCCGATATCTTTTTGTATTATAGGTTAGGTTAGGAATAATCCTTTTAAAAGATTCATTTTGTTTTTGCAACTAAAACTCAAAGTACTGAGGAAAATAAAATCTTTTAACAGCAAAATAAACTGTTATCCGTGTTCAATATAATATCTGTTTCAGTAATCATATAGGTATATTTGGATATAAACACGAGTTTGAAATAATTAGGTACTTTTGCAGTAGGTATATAATATGCAAATATCTTTAAATCGTCAGTCGTTGATTAGACATGCATTATTGAATGCACTAAATAATTGCCAAGTGTTTTTTCAATTGTAAAACTTATTTAGTCTTATGTAATGCGAGCACTGCACGATGTAGGTTAGACTCGCCTTACAAAGGTCAAGACTAATTGAAACCTTGGCACTTAAAGATAAGTAAAAATAGGATGGATAGGCTTTTCATAAAATATTAAACTCGTTAATAATTGGTTTTAAATATATGATAGTTTTAAACTAATTTATTCATATTTTACGTAAATAAAACGTAAAATGTTTTGGTCATCTGGGATTTATGTTGCGATCGTTTTACAAATCAGTATACATTTATATATACCGGATACAAACAAAACACATATATAAATAGTGAAATAAAAATATTAAGAGAATACACAAACATTATTCTTCGAATGTCATGAAAGCCATTGGAGAAGTGTCCCTGAAGGCATCTTCTTTGAGACGTCCAAGAAGAATAAAGCCCAATCCTCATGAAAGACAAGGTAGTGAGAATTTGTGATGTACAGGACATCTCACTACCCATGTCTTTCATAAGGGAGAGAGCAAGAGTTGAGGCATTCAATCCACGATGCCCCGCCGTTTGCTATAGGAATTTCGCGGCAGAAGTGTAACTCTACATTGTGATCGACTGTATATTATTTGTTTAATATACCATATTTGTAAATGTATGTAGTAACGTCTTTTAAGAGAAACGCCAGGTTATATCGTTTTTAGATTATAATATTACACAGCTATAGCAAAAGTTCTTTATTATAAAAGTAGTTTTGATTAAGAGGAAAACTGCCACGACGCCACTCCAAACATTCCCTGTGTAAAGTTTCACAAACTGTGTTATACAATCGCAACCCAAAGTAACACCTTTACCGCACAAAGAACAAATTTATAAAAAATTTAATGTTTTTAATTACAAACATCAACAAATCGTTATATAATATGTTATTTATATAATAATAATAATATGTTGTTATCAATTATGGGTAGGTCACCACCAATGCTTTATCAAGTTTTCAATGGCAAACGATAACTTTTACTGAAAACTCACGTTGGTGTAAAAGTATGTTAGAACAAAACATGTTGGGGCGGATTGAATCATTTGCAGTTGATCATTTGAAATTACCATATTTTATCATCAATTAGCTTGTACACTTTTTAAGGTTAAAACCGGTTAAATAATATGTTTCTATTTCATGTATATTATTATTATTTTTCATCGTATTATATTGCCTCTACTTAGCAAGATGCACTGTGTGCGTGCACTTAACATCAACGAAATTTGTCAAATTAATATTTAACTTTTTCAAATCTTACGAAAAAATCGGTACAACTGTGAACGTAGGCGAAGTTCTATTTCACCACATTATGTATTGTTGACTGATTCAATAACAATTATAGGATTATATCAATCTCGTTAATCGATATCGAATGAGGAGAATCAGGTATGTGAAGTGTACCAATCCAATTTGCCAAATTAGATTTAGTTATTGATTCACAACATACTCGTAATTAATTTAATATTGGAATTGTTTTCATCTTTTGCATCATCATTGCTATATTTTAACGCTTGTATAGTCGACCATAAAATTACTTTATCATCCTTACAGTAAATGTCGTTTGCATATCACAAAACTATACTATCTAACTGTCTATATTTGCTTGCAAGTTACCTCAGTACAGTGACAGTTGTCACTGTGTTAATGAGTCTTATTGAATTTCAATTTTCGTGGAAACTTTTGTTAAAAGTAGTAAAGCAAATATGTGGGCGACTATACCTATAAAGTGGACACAATAATTATATAAAGTATTTAAGTACGCTATTACTCGATAAGTAACCTATCTAAAATTTTACGTAATATTGATTAATGTCATAAAATGTAATTTAATATTATTTATAAATTATAACGCTACGGAACAAAAAGCGAGACAAAATAATATAATTAACACACAATTTTCCGGTGATAACAATAGAATGTGTATTTAATGACACCTAAACACACTAATTATTTCTATCCGCTATAAAATGTTTCAATCCGCTCTTCTATGACAACGTACAATGGATAACACCATTCAAATATACAATAATCTTCTCCATAGCCCCTAAAATTTAAAATAGAGAACCAAATTCTCTTCAGGATCTGAACCTAAATTTATTTAAGCAAAAGCTTAATCAGTAGCTTGCTATTGAATAAATACTAAGTAGTTTCTATATTATAAAGGCTTTTCTCGATGATTGTTACCTGTAATTATGTTTATGCTTTAATTATATTAATCTTTTAATTAAAATATATTAATCTAATGTTTAGTTGTACATATTTTATAGGAAAAGCCTTTAATTATTTGTACTATGTATTTTCACTTAATTTAAATTAATTGTTGTATTTTATTTATAAGAGCTGTTGCCCGCGACTTCGTTCGCGTGAAAATTCAGATGGGTGCCTCTATGATAATATTGCGTGCCTGATTTTATGGTATATTGATATATTTTAATATACATTGTATCAGTATTATCCGTCTCTATGGCGAATCCAGTTTAATCCCGCTACCGCTAAAACTGACAAACTACTTTCACACAAACTTGCGACTCTTATTTGCCCATTTAATAAGGGGGGTTGCTGAATAATAAAAAAAAGAGTATTTTCTAGTAATTTGGTAATGCTACTATAAAAACTATAGAAATTTCATACAAACTTTGCCACCCCTTTATACCCCTTTAGGATGAATTTCGCAAAATTCCGTCTAAGTGAGCACCTATATTCTAATAGGAACGACAATGCAAAGTTTGACCTTTTGCTTTTATGTATATAGATAGCATTTTTATATTGTTTAAATACTGTTTTTTATACTATTTTTAATCTCCCATTTATACAAATTTCACCTACCTAAAGATCACCCTCGTAAAAACAATATACAATACACAAAGGCAAATTTTCACTACAATAACTTTCCCCTTCCCCTTCTTCCCTATTGCACTTTTTCTCCACTCTCCACAGTTTCCTCCTTCCTCTCCTCCCCTCCTCCTTCTCCTCTTCACCTCCTTCTGCATCCCTTGCCCCTCCTCCAGCATCTCTTGCCCTTTCCTCCACTTCCCTCTACCTTGCCTCCTCGTTTTCCCCTCTCTTCTCCCTTCCTTCTCCTTTCTTTTCCTCCTTTCCTCTCCCTTCCTATCGCTTCCTATCCCTTCCCCTCCCTTTTTCTACCATTCGAGAACTCCTTTCTTTCCGTTTTCCTTCTCCCTCTCTTCCTCTACCGTCTCTTTCACTTTCCTCTCATTTTCCCCTCATTCACCCTTAACTTCCCCCTCACTTTCCCTAACTCCCTCTCTCACTTCCGCCTCACTCCCTCTCACTTCCCTCTCATTTCCCCCTCACTGCCCCCTCACTTCCCCCTCAATTCCCCCTCACTTCCTTCTCACTTCCCC
This sequence comes from Parascotia fuliginaria, assembly GCA_963082885.1. Classification (NCBI taxonomy): domain Eukaryota; kingdom Metazoa; phylum Arthropoda; class Insecta; order Lepidoptera; family Erebidae; genus Parascotia; species Parascotia fuliginaria. The sequence goes on from OY720170.1 coordinate 17,297,147, forward strand.
GTTTCTTCTCTGTCACTTTCCCCTCACTTCCCCACACATTCCTCTTACTTTCCTCTAACATTCCCCTCACTTTCCCCTCACTTCTCCCTCACTTCTCCTTGGCTTTCCCCTGACTTCCCTCTGACTTCTTCCTGACTTTCCCCTCACTTCTTCCGCATTTTCCCCACACTTCCTCTTCACTTCTCCCTCACTTCCCCATCACTTTCCTCTCACTCCCCCATCACTTCCCTCTCACTTTCCCCTCCCTTCCTCCTTCTCCTCAATTTCTCCTTTTCCTCCCTCCTTTCCCTCCCTCCCCCTCCCTGTAAATTTCAAGTCGCTAGCTTCAAAAGCTAAAGATCTTTGTATAGAATATTTCATCCCTAATTGCACTCCTCTAAATCCACCCCTGTTAAAATAAAATTATAAGGATATTTTTTATTTAAATAGAAGTATTCCAAAACAAAATTTCAAAACTGTAAGTTTAAAAATGAAGAAGATTCATACAATCGATTTCATCCCTTTTCACACACTTAGGAATTAAATTTAAAAAAACCCTTTTTTATTACAACCTCTAGACATTTAGACAAACACACCCTCCAAATTTCAAGTCACTACGACCAGCAGTTTAGGCTGTGCGTAGTCTGATAGTCAGTCAGGACAAAGCCTTACATAATATGTATGGGAGTATAGATGTGTGGATTAGACGTATAGCCATCGGGGATCAAAGCATACAGGCTGCTAGGAATGCTAACACGTGATAGAGCCACATAAAGCTGACCGTGCGAAAAACAGCTAATACTTAGGTCCACGCCCACAACTTAGTTGTGTCTGACCTTGGGCTTTATTAATGTCATCGCGAAACATAGGCTCACTGGAAACTGGACTCATTTAAAAATAAACGCAAGATTGTTTAGGATGAGAGGAATCCGAAAAATAAAAACGCTATCAGCTATTCCGTAACCTGTTAAAGTCTCTGTTTCTATCAGAAAACCTTCGACGTGATTCTTTAAATTGGCATAACTTTTTTATTTATAAACCGATTGACATGAAACAAACACTACATGTTAAGTGAAGCTTACCACAATGTATTAGTGAAAACCACATCTAAATCGGATAAGCCGTTTCTGAGATTAGCGTGAACAAACGCACAGACAAACAGACAAACAGACAAAAATTGTAACAATCATTGTTTTAGGTTCTATTTGCGTTGATAAAGGCCCCAATAATTTTTTTTCTCATATATCTTCCATGTACAGACAGCGATCGGTTACATTTTTATTATATATGTATAGATGACATTAATTCAAATTGATATTTTGTATTTTAAAATTGTTCATATTTGTATGCCTGCAATATACATAGGCACGGCATGTTGAAAGTAGAAACCATTGTTCTAACATTATAACATCTGTACACATGTTCGAAACAATTAAATTATCTTTATCAAATAAATAAAATATGCATGTATCTTCAATTTATTTAAAGAATTTAATTATAAAAGGATGTCAAATGAATATAGTTTTGAAATGGATGAGTTTAACAATTATTTTCAAATACTGATAGAGAATTTAATAAGCATATTCAACTCACTTAGTTCTGTAAGTAGATAAGAGTGCAATGCAAAAAATTCGGGTGTGACTCGTTTCCACGCGTTCTCGTTTCAACCCGAAAAATTATCATTAAAAATGACGATTATTTATGTTCCGGATTGCAAAAATTCATACGAATATAAACATTAAATCCAGTCACATTTTTACTCAGTTTAAAAATATTTTGATAGATACGTATCGATAAAAATGTTAAGGCAGAAAACTATTTCAGGGGATTGAACGTACATTTTGAACATGTGATCCTCCAGCAATTTACACAAAATAAGACAGTATTTGTAATGAATCAATTACATCATCAAAATGTTTTAATTTGGAAGTGTTGGAAGCACCTACCGATTCCATTTTATCGTTTAGATCGGACTATGCACGACGACAATGATAAATCCATATGATAAACATGTCTCTGAATACATCAGAATGTCAGTCGTCACTTATGGTACTTAAGATCCAGACCATCTTCATTATCATTGTTTGAACTAAACTGAGGCATAAGTGCATGCGCCTTCTCCTAAATTGAATGTAGTGTAGTGTATTTTAAGTGTGATCCAAAATCTTGGCTGAAATCAGTACCTATTTATTTATACTTTTGTAAAAATGTTCCTAGGGACTAGACTGGGACAATTTTTGTGTAACGTCAAAATGTCGAGAAAGTTTTCATTGCTTAATTACCTACCAAAGTATTTGTAATTTTAGTTCTAAAAACATCATACATAGTAATAAATATAAGTTTTGCACCTTTATTTAAATTGCTCACATCCTTACATTTATTCGTACCTATAAAAGAAACGTTGGAGCTTCTTGACGGTCTTGACCTTTTGCTAAAGTTAATAAGTTTCAAGAAAACCGCCTATTAAACTACGTATTGAGTATTGCTCATTACGCGTTTTTTATATTATTATATTTATAAAAATAAGAAACTGATGTAATATCATCCTAAAATCTTAAAAATAGTATTGACTTTTTATTTATAGTCTTCTTTATTTAAAGCAGAATAACATGATACGAGTATAATGCTGACCAACTCTGAATCATCATCAGTTTTTTATTAAGTAGGTATTTTACTTACATTGAGAAGTAAAATGGAATCAAACTTGAAATCTTTTTAGTGAAATACGTCTTTGGAGAATACCGAGTAAATATTGGCAAAGTGACAAATTAAAGCAATGATTTTATCCAGTAAGTATCTTACTGTTTTTATGACCAATTCGCACATTTGCGGCTGAATGACCACGATAACATCACGAATTATATCTTTAATGTCTTCTATCGATGGCGGAGCATTGGCATAGACCTTATCTTTTACGTGGCCACAAAGAAAAGTCTAAAGGTGTTAAATCATAAGATCTCAGTGGCGAATTGTGATCACTGTGATCAAAGATGGAATTCGTGAAGTTATCGAGGACATACAGTCGCAAATGTGCGAATTAGTCATAGAAAATTTTATGATAAGGATAAGGTGCTGCAAGCATAGCCGTGGCGGCCATTTGGCTGGTATCGTTTTTTATTGTTAATGGCATACCTTTCTCTTTACAATGAAATAAACATCTATTGATTTCTCTTAAAAAATCCTTGTTTTTTTTAAAATATCATAATGATTGGAAAATCTATTAATATTAATTTAGATGTATGATTGATGATGACGTATTCTATCCGCTAAATATAAAAACCATATTTTGAATCATGTTGTTACTGTATTATAAATAAAGAAACATTTCTTCATAAGAATACAATACCTTTTTCTGAGAAATTAGAATATAAACTGTAAGTAAAAAATAACAAGTGCCGGAGCGGCTTATCGGTGTACCTACAATAAGAGGTGAATTTGTCTAATTCTAACGTAATATAATAATTCTTAAAAAGTAAAAATCAAACATAAAATAAAAGCTAATAAGACACACATTCCGAGAGTCACATAGTATTCGAAAGCGTTTATTATTGTTTTCTCGTATAATGTACCTAAGTCCTATTTCTAACCAAATGCTTCTGGATAAAGGTCATCTACTCGTAACAATACGAAGGTAATGTTGTAAACGCCCACTTTGCGGTACTTACAGTTTTGGATCACCCACGTGGTTTATATTTTATTAGGATTAGGAGAAATTATACATAAGTACATCCAGTGCATTAAGTTAGAACTCCCAGATAATATACACTATCTCAATCTAATGGGGTGGGTAAGTGCACTGATCAGATGCATGTCATTACTTAGAAATGCAAGTGCTTTAGATGCTTTGTCAAACGGAAATCAATCAGGTAATCTAGCAATGTATAGAACCTTATTACAGTCATGTTAATTTAAACCAGTCAATTTACTATCACAGGAGTTTATTACAAGCGAGTGCATATATTACTCAAGCTTAGACTATTCAAACACTAGATATTTATTTATTTATAATAAGACCGAAAACATTTTTATGAAACTCTTATTTAGTTTTCACCTCTCGTTTTCACAATAATTCATCAATCTCCAGATTTGCCGTTTTGAACGAATATTTAAGTGTTAATATGACTCTGAATAACGTGACTAGCTTAATTTAACTATTTGAATGTATACTTTATATCGTCATTATTAATAGTACTGTCCTTAACGTACTGTAATTGTCACAACATTTTGACAATTTAGAGCGGGCGCACATTAGTTTCTTTTTGTCAGCAGGCAGTTTTGTCTTATTAATGCATGGCATTACAATGTTTGAGAGGTCGCACACAACATGACACGAAATCTGTCTGGGCCCTAGTGTAATAACAACACGACAGAAAGTCTGCAAACTGTTAAGTCTGCCAATGTGCGCCCGGCCTTACTCCTTTATTCACAGGAGTGTCAAAACAGAACGTGAAAAACTCTCGGTGCTTTATATTTTAAACTCAGATTTATTGTTAGATAATTATGTAAATATCCATTACAAGAAGATGAGTAACTTATGTTCACGGCTGAGTCGATTCATGTGATTAAACTAAATCTGTGAATACCTATTCCGATTGTCTGACAATGTACTATGCATGGTGGTGACCACAAACCTACTAATTGCTGATGCTTCAACATCGCTAGCATGATCGTAATAAAGCGTTAATAACACGACCAAATTCAAACATAAAAATAAAAACAGAAAATAAAAGTTTGCTATAAAACTAAACCATTGTGGCACAACCAAAGAGTTGTAAGTTGTTCCTACCTGTCAGTAAGTCAGCAACGCCTTAAGGTTCGGTCAGCGGCAGGCGGCGACTATCAGCTCTTCCCCCGTATTGCAAGCTGTCAAAATGTATTACAAAAACCATTCTAGTAATTGATTTCATTACGTTATACGCCAGCATAATGGGACAGTCAAAACACTACGTGACAACACAACGAGAAGATTGAAAACTTTTACAAAACAAAAACAATGCCGGTATGCGATAGTAAAATAATAACAGAGCATAGTACGAGGAATCATTACAAACAATATCAAAACTCAATCTTCCCATGTCTGTTCTCATGCAACGTCATAAACGTCATTCATAAACTCGCGTCTGTAGGCTGTAAAAACTTCGCTTTCGCACGCTAAAATCGCAGTACACAGAATCGCAATGCAATGATATCGTTAAATTCTTAACTTACACTTACATTCTAAATAAATTAACTAAAATAAAAATGAAATTGAGACAATTACCTGATTATTTTAAAAACTCCTTGTTATTCTGTTTTGTTCTTTGTGAGGCTCCATTTTATTACACACGTCCACGTGATAGCGAGTTTCGAGGTGTTAAATCTGTAACAACAGAGAAGATGTTGTTTGATTTGTGCTCTAAAAGGATAAAACAAACTAGTTCACAACTATAACAATTTGTATATACTTAATTGCACAACAGCAGCACAGCATCAATACATCAATACACACAGATACATACAAGTATAAAAACTTCGCATTGAGCAACTACAACAATCAATAACTACTGTATGACATTGGTAAAACTTACCCAAGTCTAGGTAGTCACAATGTTTATATCAAATCAAGACACCTTCCGTTTGATATGCCATTATATGCCACCTGTCAAAGAGAAAAAATATTTTAGTAAGAATGTTATTACATCAGGTTCTACAAACCGGGTCTAGAAAATATGAAGTAAGTAAGTAGATGAATTCTTTTAGATTTTTTTAGGCATTGCACACTTTATCTTATTAAAAAGAAAATTGAATTAACAGGCATTTTTTAAAAAACTTTATCATTCATAATTTATTAAGGTGTGTTTTGATAAGTACTTCAATGTTTTCCTGTTCCCTCTTAAGAAAAATAATATCTCTTAATTATTATTTAAAATTTTAGTTTATATTTTAGTGAACTGTGGCGTTTATAGGGTCTTCTCTACAAATGTATTTAAATTATTACTGATTATAATACTTAAACAACTTACTAGGCATTTTAACTATATTATTAATGAAATATATTGTGAAGACTTAATACAAAGCAAACGATATAATGATCAGAACCCCAATAGACACATACAGATGAACGCATTTTAAAGCGGCCGCGTGCCGTCGAACAAGGAAGGCACACAGCCTATAAAAATATCCTTCGGAAGTTGCACTTAAATAAGTGGTTTATCAGTGGTTACTTAATAAATGATCTACATTACATAATCTTCATATCGGCCTATTATTATCCCACTGAAGAGAAAGGCAGAGAAGGTATGAGCATTGATCGCCACGCTTTCTCAAGGTGGATTGGCGATTTCAGACTTTCTCAGAAGTCCAGGTTTCCTCACAAGGTTTTCCTTCATCGTTACTCAGAAATGTCCAAGATAATCTTAGAAAGTACATATCATTTTAAAAAGTCACACTGGTACTTGCCCGGATTTGAACCCATGACCACGTGTTTACGAAGCGGTTGATACATTATTTTATTACATGAGAACTATTCGAACATCCAATCCGATCCGACTAATCTTTTAATTTATGTAGACATAATTATACTAAGCAATTAGGGCAAAGCAAGAAGTGTGGTAAATTGTATAAATCACAGCTCTAAGTGCCTAATGGCTTAAAAAAATGGTGTTGATCGATCGAATAATTGAATGTAAAAAACCGTTACACTGAAAGAACCATAATAATTATTTATCACCGAATGTATAGTTTGTACTATATGTATTAGTATTCATAGAATAGATTATTTATAATGTGTATGGGATTGACAAATGCTAACGTATACATTTATATTTCTATTTCTATTCTATGAATATGAATATATATATGAATATTTAAGAAGATATGAATAGAATAGAAATCTATGCCACTTGTCTAGGTCCTCTTGATCCTCAAATAGGTATACAAAAGTTTACGTTTTGTAAACACTGTACCACGTATTGCCTAAGTACTTTAAAAACGGAAGAGTATACCCGTAGACTGCAACAGGCTTATAGACGAGACACAGATTTAACGAAAATTTTTATCCGGCAGATGGTGGGTGGCGGTGAATATACATTTGTTTTTATTTAGGTATTTTAAAAACCTTTTTTGAAAGTATAAAACAATAACTCAAAAAATTTAGGAATAATTACCTAGACGATTAGCACAGCCATCAGTTAACACTTTGTGCGTGGAAACTCCGTAAGTTAACGATCGGGGAGGACGGCCTGTGCCGCGCCGCACAATGTCGCCGCAAGTACCTACGTGGTGCCTGCGCGAATCCCACCCTGACAATGTGAGCACAAAGTCGTTCACACCCCCGCCGTCATCCCCCTCGCCCTCCAATTGTACGTGTACCGCTCCATTTTGGCACACTTACACATTTCCACTGTACTTCCATTCGTACCATTCGTAAACATGTGCACATCCTTATCCTATTTCATTTCTGGTTTTATATCTGATAGCATTGTATCAATAAAAGTATTACCTACAATTAATAACTAACTGCTGCGTAATAGTCAATATTTCTAACATAAACAAATATTATCTTTTCTAACCACTATTGAAAGAATAAATTTGCTTTTAGATAATTTGTCTAACAAAATTATTAGGTAAATATTGTGGTATTAAGAATTATTATTATGAGTATTTTATTAAAGCTCAACTTTTATACGATAGTGTTAGCGAATATTGGAAAAGCTTAGCGTATTTACAAATCGATCGTACAGCGCATGCGTGTTTACTTGTACCTCTTGGTGACGCTGTTGCCTAATAATTTTGTTCTTAAAATTCGTTTACTAGATACAATCTTTGCAGTATTAAAATAATTTGTGTTTCTAATTGTATTTATATCAAATAATTAAAATAGGTCCATCATATTTATGTTATGTTAAGATAAAATAATGGTGACTCAAATTATGGTGATGGGTCAATGATATTATCAGATACCATTCAAGTCTCAAAGGGAAAGTATACAACGCATTCATTTAATTTGAATAGTAGTTCATAGACGTCCACAAGTTGTACACATGCCTCCGTAGTAGATCGATACATCTGGACGCGGGGAATAACGCCGTAACGGCCTCGATAGAAGCGCGATATTAGTACACAGGAACGCCTATCATTCGTAGACAGGAAAACCAAGGATTGCTTCATTTCCTTCTTTCCCGAATTCACAAATAAAAGTGAAAAGCTGATGTCTATTACTCATACAGTTTGAAATCACTTTATGCAGTTGGCATTAAGTTTTGAACCTACGAATGAAATCGGCGAAGACATAGGCACTTATGGTGTCAACGGTGGTTACATTAGAAACGACTTCAATGTAATAAACTTACAGTATGTATAATTTATTACATTGAAGTCGAAATGGTCCAGTGGATAAGGCACCCACTTCGTAAATACGAGGTAGTGGGTTCGAATCCGGGCAAGTACCAATGTGATTTTACAAATCATAATTATGTACTTTCTAAGTTTTTCTTGGACATTTCTGACTAACGGTGAAGGAAAACATCGTGAGGAAACCTGGACTTAAATGTCTGAAATTGCCAATCCGCCTTGAGCAAGCGTGGTAATTAATGCTCATACCTTCTCTATATGAGAAGAGGCCTTTGCCCTGCAGTGGGACAGTAAATAGGCTGGTATTATTATTATTATTATGTATAATTTTGGGCGATACAGGTTACCTATTTATGAATGATGCATTGGAGTTGACATTTTAAATTGTCCATTTATTTTTTTATTCATTTTTCAACATAATTTTATGCCAATATAGGCTTTACCTATGCATTTCGCTGTAATGAAAGATAAGAGGGTCGGCAGAACACATTCCATTGAATCATAATATGTATCGAGCTAGGTGGTGTCCACCATTCACATTGGACAACATGTTGACGCGATAATTCATAAAAATCAACTGCGTAACTAAAACTTAAATATATACGTAGAGTCAAGTGCGTGAAGAAAATGTAGCTTGTAAACCGACTGAAATTAGTAGTAGTTAACCGTAAGGCAGTCAGCTGAGAAGTTATGCATATATTTTTTACTCGAGCGCACGACACGACACAATACACCGCCAATACCTGCCTGACCTCGGATAAAGCTAACGGCCCTGGTGCATGTGCCGAGACGGGTTCAACGCCACGCGTTTTTTCGCCAACTTTTACAACCAACAACGCCATTCAAGCTCGCGCAGTCCGCCTCGTACTCCGTTAGTGCAATGCGATTAAATAGAGTCAGCGAATATCATCTGCGCGGATAGTGAGATCGCCAGTTACATTGATGCTGCAATCAAATTAAACGTGAGTACTACGAGCGCATAGGTTAGTCGGTACAGTTATGAGTAATTTTTACGTCACAAATTCTTTATTTCATTTGACGGAATATTCTGACGGAGTTTAAGTACTTTATACCAATATTATTATTGCGAATGTAATTGTCTGTCTGTTACGCTTTCACGTATAGACTACTAATCCGATTTTGATTAAATTTGGTATAGAGATAGATTAGACCTCGGGGAACAACATAGGCTATCTTTTATCGCTAAAAAGGCTTAAAGGGGTTGAAATAAGTGATGAACGTTTGTATGAAAAGTCGTCAACGCATAAACAGGGTGATATAGATATAGATAGAGCTGCGGGCAACAGCTAGTAATCTACAGTAATATATAAAGCGAATAGTTCGTTTGTTTGTTTAAACATTCTAATCTCTGGAACTACCAGTTGGATTTGAAATATTTTTTTTGCATTTGATAGCTTAGTTCTTGAGGAAGATAGGCTTTATAACATCACTAGGAGCGAAGGGAGCGGTGCAATAACCAAAGATGTAACTTAACACGGGTGAAACTACGCTGCAGAAGGTTAGTTAGGTATCAATATATCTGATAGTAGTATCTGATAGTCAAATAACATGTTTTCAAAATTATACTTTCACTAATATGTATCTACAATTAAAATGGTGATTCTTGGAAAGTATCAAGTTTGCTTAGTATAATTTTGAAATGTAAATTTGTAATTATAATGAATGATTATAGTAGACGTATAAAATAAAATCCTAGTTTTTACATAATTACTTGGGCTTGTCGTAAAAATTATAATATATAGAAGTGTAATTAGTCAAGCTATGAATGATTAGTATGATTACCTATACGTTATTATAATCCCCAGACTAAACAATCCGCTACAAAAATTACAGTAGGTACTTAGATATTATAATTTTTAAATAAGCTATCAAAATGACTACTCTCTTCTATATCGTAACCCCGCCAAGAGACGGTGGACACAATGCGAAAAACCTTAGTATCAAACTACTGGATATTATTATTGTACTGGCCTGCCCGCTAATATGCTACTGATGGAAGGATGCCTATAATAAACTAGCTTGCCTTAGTTACATTTTTGGTTACGTAGTGTCCCTAGCCTTTATGTGGCGTGCCCCGTGGCGTAAAAGGCGGGCAACTCAAGCAAATAAGTGCTGGAGAAGAAATTAACTGCTGGAATAAAATGCCAGGATTAAACCACTCGAAAGCTCTCATCAAGGGCTATTCACATTCTTACGCCAAGAAATTACTATTCTTAAGTAAAACCAATATTTGCATGATGACAAGGGCCCTCACTGGTCACTGCAAGCTTAACAAGCATATGGAAGCATACCTAGGCCTAAGCTTATCAAAGCTGTGCAGATTCTGCTATGAAATAGAAGAAACGACACAACACATTCGCTGTGGTTGTAGTCCACTCATCCACAAATGAAACATCTCCCTTGGACCATACACTATTTATCCCAAGGAGATAAAGAATATCGCTGCCAGGGACATCTTAAATTTCCTGTCTCTGACAGTCAGAACTCTAGAACCGGGCGAGCACATTAGATCTTTTAGGTCGCAGTGCTACCAGGTCTATTCAAGCCTGCAATAGCCTTATATGTATAAATACTAATAATAATAAGTACGTAGTGCTCCGCTCCCGTCGCTCGTTTTTGGTAGCGTGATGTTAGATAAGGTGTGGTAATAATCTCTGGATCTACTGAACGAATTAAATGATTATTGAAGAAGGTTTTAGGAGCAGTAACCAAAGATGAAGATTAACGCGGATGAAACAGCGGAAAACTAGTTGCTTGATAAAGATGCTAGACGGTAAAGAATGACACTAACGAAAAGTATAGTAGGCTCGTACACGTATTGTATCTTCACGATACTTAAACAAAACCGACTACAGTTTTAGAATAGCATTATTATAGATGGTACCTTTGCAATAAGCGTTAAATCAAACGAGAGTAGAACCTTAATTTATAAACGAATGAACTCAATAGTCCTTAATGGATTTTATTTGATGCTTACCTTTTTGTATTTTAATAGATACTAGATACGTATCTCCCGCACACAGCCATTATGATAATATTATTACAGCAATCGAAATTCTCGATACCATTTTATTTATGTTTAAATATTAATATTTTAGCGGGCGCAATATTGTCATTGCCAACTCATGTCCACGCCATCCAACCTTATCTCTACTGGTGGGAAGGACAAACCATTCATTCGGTTTGATATTTGGTTCATTTTAATATGCGCTGTATTGTGTATTTTCCTTGTTAAAAGCCCCTTTCATTTTAAGTGCTAAAATTACAAACGCATACAAAATCGATCGAATTAAATGTGAAATGGCAAGCATGAGTATGCGAGTTTAAAAATTATTCAACATTCCAGCTTCAATTTGCCGGTCAACTGATTTAAATTTGACTTACGCAATTAGGGTACAGCATAATTTTTATTGAACTAGTTGTGGCTAGATATGCGAAAAAAAAATATATTTGCACACGCACACACATATTTTCTATACTGATCGACTTTTTTAACCACCGGATAAAAAGTTCAACGATTTGACAGTAATAACATCGTATGCTTATGATATACCTACCTTTAAAGTGTTTAAAACAAAAATTGAGAAAACAATAATGTTGGAAAACAGAAAGAAGCAAATTGTACTGATCAAAAGCGGTAATCTTTTTTCTTTGTATGAAAATTCTTTCTTTCTTTCTAAACATATAGTTCAGTGACATTACACTGGTAGTGATAAAAATATTGACGGTCATAAAAACAATAATTTAAACGCTCAGTATTACGTCACATGCGATAACCAATATGTTTGTTATTATGACAAAGATATAATTGTGTAGCGTACATCGTACCCATAGGGACGTCACGTCATCTTATTATTAGTTAGTAAAACGATGCAGTGTACAAATTAAACCAAGCTATCATTAATTATACCACATCTATTCGTGACATACCCAGTCCTTAGCAAAGTCCTCCTGGTAGGGACACCGTAACTACCAAAGATTTTAGATAAAATCATCACATTATTTTGTATAATATTCGAAGTCGGTAGTCCGAAGTATCATCACATACTTACATGCAATAATTTGATTAACTCAAATGAGTGTCACTGAATAAATGAACTATATCTAGGCTACTATTATTCTGATAAAGATAAAAAAATAATATACATAATTAAAATGTACAACGACAGTAAGCATAACAATCTATACTATTACCTACCTATATAAAGTAGAAGAATTTGTTTGTTTGTTTGAACTCGTTAATCTCTGGTAGTACCTGTCGGATTTGAATTATTCAAGCAATTTTTGAATTATAGCAGAGCAATAAGCAAAGACGTGGGTGAAACCGCGCCGCGTAAAGCTAGTAATCAATGAAATACGACGCACATTCAGTGACACTGAGCCATAGATAATGCTAGAAACAAAAATAACAATACAGAAATAGATATCCCAAAGATTTTTATAACAAAACTATCAACGTAAAAATATATTTTGGTGCTCATTAAGTCATTACTGAACCCTAACTTTTATCTTTATAATTATGATATAATAACTAATCAGTCTAATTGCAAGCAGTCTGATACAGGTGCTGTTATGTAAACAATGTATTATGTGTCATGTCAAGCGTTTTCGCGAAGATAAACAAACAATAACCGACTCGTATTAATGTATTATTCGTATTTATTATAATGACCTAATAACTTACCATTGTTAAGCAAATTTTAGCACATTTTGTTAAACAAATTATGTGCTGACTAAATTGTAACATGCATATAGTGGTTATTTTCTTATCAAAAACTAAGAAGCATTATAATTTAATTCAAATATCTTAAATACTATAGGAGCAAATGTATGTATTTAATAAAAATATAGGTAACTTCCTTACATCTATTTTATATAAGACTTAGGTGCCGTGATTTTACACCGACCTTAGTATGAAACATAAATGATAATAGCTTCGCGTGAATGTAAAGGTGTTCATTGTATTATCAAGGCTTTATTCGCACGACTATGAGTCCCTATCACAGTACATTGTAAACGTAAGTTATATGTATTTACGTAACAGACTTTAGAATATCTTACTACTACTCATGTTAACATTACCTACTCAAAACCAACTCGTTAAAGACTTTGTGTTTTACCTAAGATGCATTCTACGTTGGAATAACTAGGTTGGCAGTCGTCCAAAATTAACCAAACTGCGCACAAACGTTGTTTCGCGCCCAATGCCGACTTAGGAAATTTGTGAATTTGGTACAAATTTTGGTACTTATTAGGTATTTGAATTTGCTTACATTAATTGATATGATATATTTTGGCATTCAAAACAATCGTCGCTACCTTTTCCCTATATACCTCTATATACTTACTAATAGTACAGTTTAATGACGTAGATACTGTTATTAATAATGCATTAAACGCCAAGAAAATCGTCATCTTTTTTCCGGCAAGGGTCAATCCATTACCAGGGTGACAAAAAAAAGTCACGGAGCAAAGGTGTTATTCTATTAGTAATTCAATGTAATAACATTGATATACCTGCCTACTCATAATATCTTGTTCATACATACCAAATAACTTTCAAGTCAAAATAGCCGGTTCAAGGAACACCTATCACATGAATCTACGATAAGTTCAAATGAGAATAAAAGATCATAGATAGCAGAAAAAGATAGTTAATTTAATTGTATAAACTTAGTTCATACCTGTACGGTAGGTATTTACGTGCCCGGTTCATATCAGGAATAACCAGGTATAACAAAGATGGCGGCGAAGTCTTGCTGTTAACATTAGTTGTGTTAAAAATCTGCATCCCATATCTTCGGTTTCATTTAACGGCTGTACCTGACGACAAAATCAACGCTTGGGTTATAAAATAAATTCTCTGTCAAAAATTAAACAAAGGTAAAGAATTTTAGAAAGCAAAGAAGCCGTTGTTGTTTATAGGCACCGAAAAATCGCCACAGAACAGGTAACTACCATAATTTTTAAAGACATGTATTCTGCCAATTCGACTTTCTGTTGCTGTCTGGAGTCCTAGACGTATATTTACTTATTACAAAAAATTTCCTGTGACCTTTTAAAAGATCTATACGATTATATGAGCAAGTTTAAAAAAACAATATTTTAAACGCACATCAGATAACATAACATCGATCAATTTATATTTATCAATTAAATTTCATTAATTGTTCACTGCAAATAACCTAAATAGTTAACAAAAAAGGTACAAAAAGATCGAAAATATACATCAACAAAATCATTATCATAAAATTTGTTTAATATACAAAATTATGATTAAGTATCATATCAAACTTACTAATTGCACATCAAATATACTGATTGCGCAGCAAATATAGATTGCACAGCAAATTTAATCTGGTTAATTTAAATTTAATTTTCTAAAAGAAGAACGATAAACGAACTGCTACCAGAGTTTAGATTAGGTTAGAACTGCGACCATACAACCAGAAACACATTTTTATTTTTATTTAATTTGTATTACTGACATAAAGATGCAAATCATTTTTTGTTGACTAACCAATTGACAGAATAGAAATAGTAAATTGAAAACTGACAATACTAATAAAACACAAAAAAGAAAAAAAATTAACATAATTGTAATAATAAGAATATAATAAATAAATGATTTATTGTGCGCTAGCATACATATAATTATAGATAATTATGCATTTATAAAAAAGCTTCATAAGTGTTAATTCAATTAACCCAAATGAATAAATATACCTAGGTACCTAGTTGACTTTAAATTTGACTTAAAACTTAAATTGTTGCTGTAATTATAATATTTTGAGACAGGTAACTATTTTGCTGTACTGCTGAAGATTTTTAGATTTGCAGTTAAATAGGTAGGTACTACCCGTTAATAAAATACAAAGCCAGTGATAAATCAAAAACATCATTATTATTATGACTAACAACTCGCTCATGGTTTTCAGTAGATAGGCAGGTACTTGGTGGAACCCAGATGCCTACTTTCAATAGCATGTCTGCCAGTAGACTTAATATTGCGAAGCAAATTAGAATTCCTATGACTGTGTATACGTGGAACAGTGTCAAATTTAAAAGGTACCTACCTACTTATATTTTTGTGTGGAAACATAAAATTGGCCTCAAGGCGCAATACGTAGTGTACTTTATAATTATAAAAACGTATTTCGTTAATATCATTCAATTTCTCAATGGCAACAATTTAGGTAGGTAGCATTGAAAGATCCAATTCGTCGAGTTCGCGTCAAGGTCATGTGATAAGAAGCGAGTAGGTAAGTAGGTACACGTTGACGCACACATTGAATCTAGGGAAAAGTGCGCATCACAGCACAGCCTACTTCACAACATGACTATGTACGATTATAAATTGTAACGAATTTGATGTAGCTACTTAAAAACATAGACTGACATTGACCAAATCAGTGATGATTTCTATATTCGATTTTTTTATTATAACTATAACAACATCACTACATAGTATAAAACAAAGTCGCTTCCCGTTGTCTGTCCCTATGTATGCTTAGATCTTTATAACTACGCAACGAATTATGATGCGGGATTTTTTTTAATAGATAGAGTGATAACATGCATAATATAGTAGAGAAACACTGATAAATTTAGATATTTTTAATGTGTAGTCGTAAATAAACAAATGTTTTGCGCTTACATTGCAACGCTGGCTAAACCCTACAAGATAGATCAAAATAACGTATTGTAAAAGGTCTACAAAAAAGTCTGCGATAGTATATGTCTATTTCTAAGGAATAACCCACAATAACCATTTTTTATCCTTTACTTTTTATGAGAAATAATGGCTTATTTTCGAAAGGATTTTAAGTAATACAGGATTATTCCTGGCCGGCATTCTATAGTAAAATTAAATATAGGTACTACAGAATGTGTAAGTACAACGTTCACAGCATTTGTTTTTTATCGCACGGGTGCAATGCTGATACTATATTTAGTATCAGCATTGTATCGCCGGGGCGGGTCGCTAGTATATACTTGTAATAAAAATGTAACGGATCGCTTTCTGTACATGGAAGATATATGAGAAAAAATATTATTGGGCTCTTTAATTATCAACGCAAATAGCATCCACAACAATGATTGTTACAATTTTTGTCTGTTTGTCTGATTGTCTGTTCACGCTAATCTTAGAAATGGCTTATCCAATTTAGATATGGTTTTCATTATAACATCGTGGTAAGCTTTACTTAACATTTAGTGTTTGATTCATGTCAATCGGTTCATAAATAAAAATGTTATGCCAATTTGAAGAATCATGTCAATCATTGTTAATTTACAATAAAACCTGAAAGAAGCAAAGATTTTATCAGGGTGCGGAATAGGTGATAGTGTTTTTATTCCTCGGATTCTTGTGATGCCTCTGATAGTTTTAAACGTGTCCAGTTTCCAGTGAGCCTATTTTTCGCGATGACAATTAATATAGCCCAAGATCAGACAATAAAAGTCGTGGGTGTGGATCTAAATATTAGCTGATTTTCGCACGGTCAGCTTTAAGTGGCTCTGTCACGTGTTATCAATTCTAGTAGCCTGTATGCTTTGGTCTCTGATGGCCATACGTCTAATAACGTACCTATATAGAAAAGCATTACTGTAAAGTACTTTCTTTAAAATACGCAATCGATGATGTTTATCATTAAAAATAAACCAAAATATATTTTTTTGTTGCCGACAGTGGCAGACGAGCAAACAGCCTACGTGATGGTAAGTGGTAACTGTCGCTCATGGACGACTCAGTGCTCCCGCAATGCCAGGGACTCTGCGTAGCCACTACCTACGGTGAAAGGTGTCTAACGTTGATCTTCTATATGAGAGTAATACTGCCCCGGTCGATCCGGCCTATTCATGCTGAAACCAGCTGGAATCTACTACCGTACAAAACCGTTCAATATCCAAAAAATGCTGTCCAAAGTCAGTATTCCACGCAGACGAAGTCGCGGGCACAGCTAGTAAAATATATATTACAAGCGATTGTACATTTAGAATTTTATCAAAAATAACTTCGTATTTAAAATTAGATTTAATTCATTATGTGGGAAAGCAGCACAGGACCAACCAGGACCATTCTGCCGTGCTTATGATACAGGTATCACCTTAGTTTTTGGCGCCAAATGTATTAAATATAATAAAGATGACATCAGAAGACTGAATTAATCAGTAACATAGAATATCAGATTTTATAAACGTCTTCTTAGGATTTCTATTGCAGTTTTAACTATCAAGAACGCATTATCTAAGTTCAAGCATAAATGCAATATCTAGGATACTTTCATAGATGGAATTTGGAAATTTCTTTTTTTAAATTACATGCTGCACCTTAGTAAATAAAAATAAAAAATAGTAAAAATACAAATATACAGACGTACTACTTTTATTATTAAGTGGTACGTCTGTATATTTGTATTTTTAACAATATACTTCTATTATTGATACAAATTTTATGTTCGTATCCCATCTACCTTCAGAGTTATAAGCAAAAGAAAATTTTAACCGTAAAGTTGATGCGATTATCATTAACCCGGCAGCATTATCCCTGAGAAATTCTTACCAGTTATTTCAATAAAAAACCGAACTAATTATGCATAAGCATAATAATATAAATTATTTCTTTAGTACCTACGCAATTCTTCCTCATAATAACTTTTTATAATTGGCTTATTTACTGCGTTTCAACATCCCTCATCTACACAAAAGACTAAAGAATGTATTGCATAATTTTCTACCTACTTTTTGTGACCATAGATTTGGGTTGACTTTATTGAATAGCAGGCGTTTCGACTACCTGCGCCATATTGGGTTAAAACGGTAGGCGTTTGCCCATAGAAAAAACGCGTCCAAGCATTATGTTTCACATTCTCGCTTCATTGGTAATTTTAATGTATAACGGCATACTGGGAATGTCAGACGAAGTCAAACGGCTGCAGCATATAGTTTTTACTTTCATAAGTACCAATAAGTGCCAAATAACATTGACAAAATAATCAATAATAATCCATAAACTTGTTACTTATAGCATTTGAAATGAAACACAAGTGATCTAAGTTACTCAGCGCCTAATCAAGAACAGACACACGAGGTGTCAAACGGTTACTTTGAGTAATTAATTAATTAACAAAGCGGATGTTGCCGACCTCGACACATTCGTTTCAATTGACAAAATTAGTTCATTAAACTGTACTGGCTATGTAGGTATTTATGTCGCGCGAAAACCGTTCAAGTAATGAATCATAATGCTAGGCAATATGTCTCGTGTCTGTCAAAAGCTTTAAACGAAGAGTAGCCATTGAACAGAATATTAAGAGCACGTATTTGCTTCCATGATAACTAGCTTAGTTTACCATGATAGTTAATGTTAAATGCGTGCAGAGTCGCTCTACTTAATGTAACGGCACGACATCGCGTGACCGATATTGCAATTTTTTGAGTCCCCATATTTCCGGACCGTGGCGAAAATCTTACTGTTCATGCTTGTAATTAAATTACAATTTCTTGATGTCCACTAACTACCACATATCTTAAGGAATGTAAGGAAAACCTCACATATTCAAATGTAAATACACGTATGACGTTATATTTTAATTTAATAAGCATAATGTCGCTTGTGTCATACACATCCCAAACGGCATCAAATTAGAAACTACAGTGTTCCACCGGATGGCCGGTTACGTACCTATGCAAAGTTATTCATTCAAATGCGATCATACAATTCCAGGTCACGTAACTTGCCTTTAAAATGTTCTACGCAGCGAAATGTCAGTATCGTCAAGTAGTCATATTGAGAAAACACCCAGAGACCAAGACAAAGCAAAAAAACATGTTTTAAATCGTGTTTTAGCAATTTCAAACTATACAGTAAATAATGTACTAAACTGCATCAATTAGCACTAATACCTACTCAAGAGTACAAAATTAATATAAATTTACTGAAACGAAATGAAGACAATCTCTGTGGTTCGGTGGTACTGAGTACGGACTGCCACGCAGAGAGAGGTCGCGGGTTCGATTACCGCTCAGTGCAAATATTTGAGTGCATGAACATGGTTATTTGCATTGATCTGGGTGTATCTATGTAAGTATAATATGTGTATACTTACAAAATAAAAATGTACGTTTATCCGCATTAAAACTCATATCACAAGCTACCAATAAATGCTGTCTAGATGTCATTGTGCGTTTGTTGTGGTATAATTTATTTATGAAGACAGAATCCAGAAGTAGCAGTTTGTGAACAAATAATATTATCTGATACTGATATCTTTTCATGAACGATAAAATTACAACCCAGACCTGTAAGCTTTTGTTTTCAAATAACTTCAGTCTTAAGACTCTGGTTACGTAGGTCTTTATTAGTCGAAAGGGTGACGTCACGTCTTGTGCCGCTTGCAGTTCTATCAACTCGTCACCGTCGGTCATCGCTCCATTAACAATTGGAACAATTTATAATTTTTAACTAACATTCATTTACGATCATAATACAAAGTTGTCATTATTTTTAACACTGTCTTCACTATAACTAAAAGAGCGCAGTCTAAGTAGTTTGGCAAGTGAAATTACATAGTAGACACAAGACCGTAATTCAGACTTTTTTGTCTAGACACTTTTTGTCATCTTTACTGATGCATATGACCTAGATTAATTAATTAGTTGTAATGTGAGCATAAGAAAATGAAGACAATATGATAATATGTCTCAGTCGAAAAGTACCACATAGCAGTAATATTTGAAAAAAGATAGTGATATTATGACTCAATCAAGCGTAGACGTGGAGAACAGCTTTCCAAACGCTATGCGGTACCTACGTACGAGCACGCTTCATATACGGATGCAACGATTCAACGCACTCACAAATCGATGTTTTTTGTTCATAAATCCTAATAACAGCTTTTTAATGTTGTTACACGTAAAAATATAACTACAATCATGATATTTATGTTATTACAAATACCTGTAGAGAGAAACCATGGCAAGGTTAGGAATGCGATGTAATATTGTACAAATCAGAAAAGCTTAATTACTATTAGGTGTAATTTAAGGTCAAGAGTAATCTAATAAACAAAAAAATATATATTTAATACTGTTGTGTGAATGAGATAAGCTTTCTTCGCATACCGCGCATTGCGTGTCTCACTCGATGCGGCAGCAATGGCTCCGTTGCACTCCACTTCGCACAAGGCCTGCATTTGCACGTCTAATGAATCTCATACACATTCTACTCCATATTATTATGTCAATCTTACTGCATAAAATTATATTATCAATATCGGATAATAGCTTTGTCACTAGTATGGTTTACCGACATTAAAATTAGTTGTAAACTGCGAATTATCTACAGCAGCCGTCACTCAACGAGGCTTCAATCTTATTGAGATCTAAGAAATGCAACACAATATAAATTGTAAATAAAAATACAATACGAATTTAGTAACAGTGTATTCTCATGATTTACGAGAGCCTATTTATCATCTTTATCAATACAGGAGAATGCGGGCGCCTCTTGATCGGTACCGCCCGCAACTTGTTGGAGCTGTTGGAGAAACTATTCTCTGACGTTTTTGTAACCCAGGCATCGCACGTCCGTTATACAAACGACATAGGACAACAAAGCATTTAACGATTGAAAGATATTGTTTTCTACTTTAATAGCGTCTTTGACACATTACATACATTTGAAAATATTGTAATCAATCAAATATTTACGCTGTCGAACTGAATTCAAAATAATATAAGTATGTAAAGAATAATTAAATATACTTTGCCTAAATATGATTTATTTTTAACCGACTTAAAAAACCAGAGGTGAGTTCTCAATTCTACCGTATATATATATATATATTTTTTTTATTAGTGTTTGCCGCTAACTTCGCCGTTTATAATCCGATTTTGATGATTATTTTTTGTTGGAAAGAAGGTATCCCAAGAGTGGTACCATGATAAGGAAACCAGGACCTGATGATTCCATCCCAGAGAAATCGAAGGGAATCTTCTAAAATCGTAGTGGCAAGTACCGCATTTATTATTTTTTCATTAAGTATTTTAAGGCACTACTACTATTTAGTGAAGGTTTGGAGTGGATGTGATGATGGAGCTGAAAGACAGTCGAGGGAACTCCTTACAGCAATTACTTGGTGTTTGGACTTAATTCATTTCTAATAATGAGACTAGGTTATAAGTGTCATTACAGGTGACCATAGACGCCCGAGGGAATTCCTCAACGGCAGTCTTGTCGGGCTTACTTCATACAGTTCGATACGCCAAAATGTTTAGTTCGTACATACATAATACCTAAGTAAGATTCAGGTCTACCCATCATTAAAAATTGTAAAAAAACTATTCTTTAACAAAAAGAAAACCTAATTTAAACATGAAGGAAACTAAAAAAATTAAAAAATAAATTTACTTACCACATAATAGTAATTCATATTTTGATTTAGTTACATAATCAGAAATAATTAAATAAGTATTTTATAATTTTGAAGTTGGTGCCAAGTAAATCAATAACTAGGTATAGGTATAGGTAATTAAATTAATTTAATATTGTGCTTATTCAAAATTATAATATAGTTATTTAATCATTTCTAATTAACTAAATCAAAATACGAATTACTTTGTGCTAAGTCAATTTATTTTTACTTTTTAGTTTTCTTCCTGTTTGAAGACGGTTTTCTTTTTGTTATAATTATTTTATAACTATATTTGTACCATGCAAAAGATAAGAATAGCATTTGTTGAGTTGATATCGTAAACCCGTCTTGGGTAACACGTAGTAGGTACTAACGAAGTTAGGCGTTGGGTCGAGAGGCCCGTCGAGGCGGGCTGGGCATTGGCACGAGGCCACGGGGTCTTCGGCCGCGCCATCTTATGCCAATAACTGACCTAACACTAAGCACACCTTTGCGCCAAACAGGGGTAGCGTTGCACCTGGCCCCAGAGCCGACGCTCCTTTTTATGCTAGCTATCTATCGTTAGCAGTTTATTTTAATCGTGCGCGCAGATGGCGCGAGCGCAGGGGTCACACACCCGCCATGCACGTGCACGAATATGTACCCTATGATGAAATGCAGAGGGTGTAGATAGGATCACATCTATTCTCAAGCATAAGTTGTAAACAAACCAGGCGAGGGCAATGGCTGCCTGCCACTCCCCGCGCACTACCGCGGCGGCGACGCCGCCATTCAACCGGGAAGTTCAACATTTATTTTTAGCGTTCCACGAAACTTCCAATGCTGATAAAATAACGAACTTGTTAAGAACATATTTAAAATTGGCGATATATTTTTAGTTCTCTATATAAATAGTAAGCAGGTACCTACAAATTTAATTTATTTGTACTTACACAAGTAATAGCACAAGTACTTAATTTTAATTATTTTTTAAGATTTTAGTATACTAAGCTCGTACAAAAATCTACTAGGTCTATTTCTATTTTTTTATTTCTAAAAGTTAAATTATTTGCACGCTATAGATTTAAATGAATGTCATTAAAGCTTTATCAAATAACAAATTACAAAATTAACGAAAGATACTAATGAGTAATAAAAACACAATGAACAATGCATGCCAACGAAATCGTGACAAGTTGACTATACCAACAGAATATGTGGGACTGTCAGCGAATGCTAACCTCCAAAGAAAACAGCAGTTAACAATTATACGACACTACTTTGTAAATTATATTAATTAAACGAATAAACTAGTACGATTTCGTGTGCGGCGTATGAGTCTTAAAACAAGTAAACGGGGAAAATGTCTCTACCTCAAGAGATGCAAAAAATCTAAAATTGCTCGCCATCGTGTACCGTACAAACAAATCGGTTAGCTCCGTCCACAGGAAATAAAACGGCCGGTCTGCTATTTTTATAACCGGTTTCATGAAACTCAGATTTGCCTCACAATACACATAAACGTGATGCGCTACTATTGTTGAAGGGTGTTGTTTGACGAGGCCAGGTGCAGAAACTGGGGTCAATAGCCGCTCTAGTGCGACAAGTAATCGATGCAAGTAATGGCTACGAATACGATGCACACAAAATAAGATCCGTTTCGTCACTACAAGACGACGCTTAACCATCGGCATTGACATTGAAGTTGCCGCAGACCGCCGTTTTGTGCTAGGGCCAAGAGCTCTCGTGCCGTTACAAAATTGTTGTCTTCGGTAGCGTCGGCAGCGGCGACGGCAGTGGCGGGCGACCGCAAGTCAATGACCCGAGGGCGAGGAGAGCGCGGGAGGGTGCGCGCGCACGCAGCCGCGCCCCGCCTTTATTTATTACGCTACGCGCGGCGCGTTCTTCGCCGACAACGCGCGGCAGGGCGGAGGCCGCATTCCGGACGACCGGCGCCGCGGCCCGTGGTACGCTGCGAAAATAACGCGCACAGTACCGACTCATCGGCGAAACGACGTCAGTAATCCAGTCACACTTTAAAATAAACTATCTCAAACTTACTCAGTTTCGGGCAGCAGACGTGAGCACGTGCGCCAACCTCGTGTAGCACTCTAATGTCTCTCAGCTCACAGGCACCAAAATCACTGTCTATAACGGCCATAGTCATTGTATAATCGACCTTCTCGAAAACGCTAACGCGTCTCATGTCTGTACATAAGTTAACACATAAGTTCACATGGCGCGCGCGAAGTGTAGTTCCAGAGCGGCGAAAAACGCGTTAGCTTCGATGGCAGTATGACGCATTAGTGAGCGCGCGGCGCGGCTATACAGAGTGCGCAAGCAGACGGGGTAGTGAAAAGAGCGCGGGGAGCCGCAGGAGCCCCCCCTCGGTGCGGCTCGGTGCTGCCCTCTGCGTCGGGCTCATCGACCGCGTTCGCCCTAACCGCGACACGCTGTTGCTGCCATGCCACTCTCACTGTACCGCAACACGACACGACGCGATCTCGTCCACTTCTAACATGACACACAAACTCAAACCCAAATTACTCACGCTCGTAAGCTCTATTGTCATGGTGTCCTGTTTTCAAATGTTTACCGCACCTATGACCATATGACCAAAACATTCCAATCCACCTTTAAAGGGGCGCCTTACCCACGCACTACTTTAAAGACCCTTAGAAGCGCCAGTTCTACAGTTAGGTAGAAGGAATTCAAACATTATTTAGATTTAGCTAATGATAACAGCAAGAAGGTCAGACGCGGTACGACTCATAATAATATAAAGAAACTATACGACACGCTTTGCACCATTATATTGATAGCTCTGGTTTGTGATTGATGGGATGCCAAAAAAATAAAGAGAGTCCGTTTCGATCGACATGACCGCCCTCGGGTCGACCGCCCGACAGCGATACGAATATACGATACGATAACGGAGAGAGAAGCGACGGTAACGTGTCAACAACCACGCGCACGAACAAACTACGACTCTACTACACCACGCCATTATTAATAATAACATATTCATTAGGTTCCACTAGCTATACTGAGAATATAATTTTGTCTATTATTAGTAGTGTGTACCAGTTTTTATTTAAGTAGATTCGGTCATTTGAGTGTAGTAATACCAACTTCAGATAAGATTTGTCTTATCCAGCTCTACTGTGATTTTATAACTTCAAATGACCTTAGCTTTTTCTGCAGCATTCAATGAACTAGTTTTTTTACTCATTGACGCTTGAGTAAATACGCCTACGAATAAGAATTTGTAACGTGCCATTGTGGCCTCTATAACGAGTAGTCATTTGGAACTAGCCGTGGCGGCATGCGGCATCGCGCCGTTGCATTAGGAACCGCACGAAATCAAAAGTACACAAGGTGATTAGTGTTTTATGAACCCAGACTAACGGATCGGAGCCAAAGATAAGTCGGTATTATTATCCAACTTATACATAAGTATACATCAACAGAGTGACTGTTGGCTGTATTTCCAAAAAGTTAAAAAAAATCTTTGGTCTTTCCAATATGCTACGACTAGTTTTCTGAAAAAGTCCAGTCATAGGTCACCTCACTAAAGCTGGTTCTCATTACGCTGACGCTGTTAACTACTATTGTGCTCAGTTTGTTTTATTTAGGCGGATAACTTTGACCATTTGCTTTAATGTAAGTAAGCATAGATTTATTATATTTTAACATGATTTATCAATCATCATCATGCAATGTACCTACTTCGATTAATTGTAAAGTTCTGAAAACATTTTCGAAGTTGTAGATAGGTAATATCTTAAATAATTTTGATTAAGGTCGTTGATAACCAATGTTTAGAATGATGTCTGTGAGATTATATATAAATAGTTTAGCATTTCCGAATGTCTCATATCGGTCTGAGAAACAAGTGACAAGGAAAGCATACTCTACCTACGCAGAGCATACTGAAATAGCAGCGCGCGCGCCGCCTATGACTCAGCGCAGACAATGGACCTGGTGGCCCCGACAGCGACAGCTTTCGCCAACAGAAAACACGTCATTGTATCTATTTCATAAAATGCATTTATAAATTTATAATATTTACTTTTTAGAGTCACTAAGCGAATTATGTACCTACCAAATTATTAAGAATATCAGATTTTCATGCAGTAGATAGGTGTGACATAAACTATGACTGAACTGAATCTTCGCATTTATTTCTGTACAGATAATACCGCCGTTATCCTCAGATTATAAAACAAAAAGCAAATAGAGCGCAAGAAGTCTGGGAACACATCACATAACAAGTAACAATGAAGTCAAAACTTATTGCAACTTTTGTTTTTTTTTTTTTTGTTTTGTTATGTTTAGATACTATAATAAAGAGAACAGTAAAGTCAACATGCGCAATGGCAAAAGACAGAATTGTGGCGGAAGCTCCACCTAGAAAAGCTGATCTCTCAAATAAAGAAAAAGAAGAATTTCAAATGGAAAGTGAGCATGAGTCAGCTAATAATAATAATAATTGTTTGTGGTGTGCGGCTCAATTTTAGGCCCTCTGCTATTTATCACTTATATAAATAATATAAATAACCTGCATCTACGCGGGCATATTACTTTATATGCAGATGACACGTGTCTCTTTTATTTTGGCTCATCAATACACGACTTAGTCTCACAAGCTCAAGAAGAACTTAACATACTGCATAATTGGTTCCAAGATAATTTATTAACTATTAATATTTCTAAAACATCGTACATTTTATTTAAATCAAAAACAAACCAATACCACCCCACTCTGCTTTAACCATTAACAATGGACCACTGCAACTTAAAACACATGAGAAATATCTCGGTTTATACTTGGACAATCAGTTGACTTGGCATACACACATTGATTATATAAAGAATAAATTAATAACACTTCGCGGTAAACTTAGAAAATTTGTGCGATGCATACCCCGTAAATTACAATTCACAATCTATAATGCCTTAATAGAACCGCATCTATCGTACTTAATAGAAATATGGGGGTCTGCATCAAATACTAGGGTAGCCAATCTACAGCGACAACAAAATAAAACTATAAAGCTACTTTTTAATTTCGATTATTTTACTCCGACTAAACAAATTTACGATAAAACTAAATTAATGGATATCAAAAAATTCTATAAATATAATAGTTGCATTTTTATTAGAAAATCATTAAACAGGAACATCCATACTAATATAACGTTCACTAAACGCAAACAAGTTATTGGCCGTCGCACTCGGCGAGCGAGCTACCTAGTTACATATACCTAAACATGGAACAAACTATGGAAAGACTATGATAACCACAGATGGAGCGCGACTTTATAACCAAATACCCTCTAGTTTAAGAAACGCGAAATCTTTTTACATCTTTAAAAAACAGCTAGCCCACATATATTCGGCACTCTCGATGAAGATGACGCATTAAAATACGATTCTGCTATAGAATCGTTTCAAAACAATCAAAAAAAGTTAGCGACTTTAATTAAGGAAAACATTTTAATTACTACCTCTACCTTAGAAACGCATAAACAAACTATAAACAAATTAAAAAACAATGAAGAAATTATTAATAGATCATTAGACTCAATATTAACTAAAATAAATAATATTACGGAAATTTCGAATGATTTAATTACTGATACAAAAGTCTACTCCATACTTACCCAACTTGAAAGCTCCTTGCTTACATTGTCATTCCAACTCGAAGACTTAATCAACGCCATTATACTCAGTAGTCAAAACATCCTACATCCAAATATACTTGCGCCCAGACAGCTATACCAAGAACTCGTTGATAACGACAGGTTCATGGCTCGAGACACTGGGATCCCTATTAGTTTAAGCCTAGATAATATACACTTAATTTTAAGTATTTCTAATGTCGCATGTTACTATTTTAATAATAAAATTGTATTCGTATTACAAATACCGTTAGTTACTAATGATGAATTTAATTTGTATCATAATTTAGCTTCACCAACCCCTCACGGTGCAGAAAACCCAATTACTTTTAGCCTGATTTCACCTTCTAGTTTATATATTGCTATTTCTAAAGATAAGCTAACTTACTGTAATTTAGATAGTCTGGATAACTGCAAGAAAATTATCTCTGAGTTCTTTCTATGCGAGATACCTATGGTTCTATTGTCGAGTGCTAACCCTACATGTGAAAGTGAACTGTTATCAAAAACAATTAGTGCTATCCCTACACAATGTGTTACTAAAACAATATTCGGCGAATTAGACATTTGGAAACCACTAACAAACAATAAGTGGATTTTTGTGCAATCTCGCGCGAATAAAATATCAATTGAGTGCGGAGTTTCGGAATTACAAGAAATCGTAGTGTCCGGTACAGGTGTGTTACACACCCCAAAACAGTGTACAGTGTTTACGAAAAGTGCTAGATTATTATCGACAAACGATCCCGTAAATATAAGCGCGCCTAATATTATCCTAGATTTTAATATTGTGAACGACTCCTGTTGTAAATTAGTTTATAAGACAATAGATAAGATTCCCCACTCCTTACTACAAAATATAGATCTAGATGACCTATCAATAAATAATGAAAATAATAAAATATTTAAAGATTTAGATAAAATATAGAAGATAAACCAATTATAATTCAATATGGGACATCTTTTCTTACAATTACCTTAATTATATCAATTACTGTAATCTCTTTTATTATCTATAAATTAATTAAGTTCTTTCTAAATCAAAAGAAATATAAGAATGTTAACAATGTCTCAATCAAACAACCGACCCGTTCTGAACAAGACAACACTCCGCATATCACCGATTCTCCCATTCCATTGCCTAAACTAAGGGAAATAGTGTAATTTCTAAATATTCTGAATTTCGGTTATTTCCCCGAATTTCAGTCTTATGCGGGGGGTTATTATACCCTGCTAATATATAGCAAAGGGCTGATGCAAGAACCAGACTGCTGTGTCAGCATTTTCTACTCTGGGAACTGTAAAGTGGTCGCATGGATGAATCAGTTGACTTGAGAGCTCAATCCGGGTCGGTCATAAATATTTCTATTCCTTTGTATTTCTCTACTAATTTCTAAATCATTTATTCTATTATAATATACCAATTCTTTTAGCAAGTGAAAGTGTTTTTTTTTAAAAACTGAATTCCGCAAATCCGTATAACAGTACCATGGTCAACTTTATCAAAGAGTTATTGGTCTATATACTAGGAATTGCGATGTGCATGAGATTAACAACAGGAGTAAGCATAAACTGGTTGGCTCACACTATCGCTTACATAAACTCCATAACTCGTTTACGGGACTTGGTGTACGTTTATATAATAAATTACCTATCGACATAATGGATAAACCCTTAGACAAATTCAAACAAATTGTCAAAAAACATTTAATAATTAAGGGTTACTACACTGTTAATGAGTATCTGAACGATAAAAAGTCATGGGATGCTCGCTTGACGAAGGAGTAAATTAATTTAACTCTTAATTTTAATGATTAAAAAGAATGACATGCTTTATTAAATAATTTATTGACATTAATTTATTGATACATTTTGACATAATATATAAAATGTTTTTTTTTGTATTACATTTAAATGACATGATGCCCAGCCATATTTGAACAGTCAAGTACACATTTTGTATTGTTTTGTTAAAATTGTATACTTAGTATTGTTAAAATTATACATTGTGATTTGTTAAATAGAGGTACATTGTGAACTCCGGTGGTAAATTAAGTTCATCTTACTTTATACTTAAACCAAAAATTTACAGTTTATATAATACCTACATAGAAACATTTATCACAGTTCACATGTTGCCTTCACCTTTTGTAGCAATATGCAAATTGAGGCAGCCTGTAAAGCACACAGTTTTACTTTTTATTTTTTTTTACAACATAGAAAGCTGTAGGTAAGTAATTAATTATCTATAGAGTTAAGTGTATCGCCTGCGTCACTTTGCATGCTACTTGAAACTGTAACTTACAAAAATTGTAATAACATGGCGATTAAAAAGAGTGGCCTGAGTCTCTTGCCAGTTCTTCTCATGGCTCTACGTCGTCAGCAAACTGGATGTAGCTTAATTTGCTGACATTTTGTAAACTTCGACGTTCATAAGTGTTAATTTAATTAACCTATATGAATAAACATATTTCATTTCATTTCATTTCATTTCATAATATAACTTAAGTGCGTACCTACATATAATGTCACCTACGGATTTTATTATTTTTGAATTGATTCCGTCGTGGCCAACACTGACAGTATTTCTAAGACTATTTATTATATTTAAAATATCAGAAGGCATGCTCGGAGACATATACATCGAATCTTTTGTGCTCAATATGTGTTGCCTAACGTTTTCGCCTGAACTGAGTAGTGGTTTAACTCTATCAACGAAGTAATTGTTGAAGCAACAACTTATGTCTATGGGATTGTCAATAATAATATTTTCTACTTTGATTCTGTCTATGTTATTATTTGGTAAATTCTGTGTTTTATTGTTTATTATTTGCCATGTCATTTTAAGTTTGTTGGTCGAAGTTTTTATTTTATATACACTTTGAGCTCGTTGCGTAAGTTTTAAATTTTTTTTAATCGTTTACTGTATTTTATGTATTCACGCTTATTAGTTAAAGATCGGTTATGCCTATATTTCCATAGTAGTTTAACTTTCTTCCTACTGCAAATTTTCACACCACGTTATATCCATTTAGGTTTTCTCTTAATATTGATGGTGATCATTTTTTGCGGAAAACATAGATCATAGAAAAGTCTAAACTGGTCAACGAATATGGAATATGCCTCTGGTCATTTGTTTTGTAGATGTCAGAGAAGCTGAGACTTTCTATACATGATCTGAATTTAATCATATTTTCTTTGCTATAATCACGCTGTATTTTTCGCCAATTATTAAAACCGCAAGTGTACTTAACGAGGCATTTTAATAGTTGCGCTGTATGGTCTGATAAAGTAAATTCTATCACTTCCGTCCCGCAATGCCTGTTAAAGTTATGTGCGAAATTATCGATACAGGTTTGACTTATTAGCCTATTAGGTTGGTGTATAGCTAATTTCAGATTAAAATTTAACAATAAACAATTAAAATTTACAGACGTACTGTTATTCTTCATCAAATCTATATTACAATCAGCTATAACAATATTTTCGTATTTTGTCTTGGTAACATTCCTGAGTAGCTGTTCAAGTATATCAAAAAATACATTCAAATTAGATACTTTTGGCACTCTGTTTAAGCATATGATTAATATGTTGTAGCTTTGTAATACTATACCACAACATTCAAGTATTTATGGAATTGACATTTTCGAATTTCTTCTTGCCAAAATAGATCATCACGGACTAGAATACAGGCACCACCTCTTTTACTATCTGATCTACTGAAGCATGCGGCGAGAGAATAATTTTCAACAAAAAGATGATGTTCGTCGCCAGCTATTATAAAATGCTCCGTTATGCACAGAACATGAACGTCTTTTTCTTTATTTTTCAAATCGTCGAGACATATAGTAAGATCATAAGTTCACCGCACGAGGTCACCGCCGGAAGTATGGTGGGTCAGTGTAATTGGTTCTGGTGTAATGTGATGTATTCCTGATATGGGAAGAGTGATAGGTCTACAAGTATCCCCTGCATGATATTTGTATAAATGTTTTGTAGACCATAGTTATTCAAACTGCCCGTTTTATATGAAAACATGTCATAAGTAATGTCATAATTTGTATCAAATAAATACGTATTTTCTTGGTCTTGCAAGTAATTGTATAATAAATTATTAAATATTTCCATATTATAATTGTAAAGTCCTCTTATGTAGGTTGGGGTACATATAATTATGTTTCGCAAATTACGATACATACATTGTAATTTGTTTTAAATAACCATTAATAAATTGTGTGTTCCACAATGTTTTCATTACTTCTAAAATCGTGTTCTCCTATCATTATTAGGCAGTAGTCATTCATACTGATTTTTTTTAGGTTGGCAGTTACATTTAATATCATTTTCATAGTGCCGCATTTATGTAAATTATACCTACAATAATTGAACTGCTGGCCGAAGATAATAATAATAATAATATAATAATAATATTCTACCACATTCACACAGCGCCATCTAGCCCCAAATTAAGCAATTATATTTGCTTGTGTTATGGGTACTAAACAACTGATAAACTACTAATATACATTTTTTTTTTGTAAATTCATACATATTATAGATAAATTACACCCAGACACAGAACAAACAATCATGCTCATCACACAAAGGTTTGTTCTGAGTGGGAAGATATTATCTATGTTTTGCAATTTGCCCTTTGTCGTACAATTAGTCAGGATACATAGGTTCCTTTTTTTTATTATCTGTATTTTGTTGCATTGAGTTCTGTTTGTCGTTTGGCTGGCAATTTTAGCAGTTTCTCCAATGACAGGCTGTTGCACTTTAGATGTTAGAACCGTTTTTTTTCTATTAGGGATCAAAAATTTTTGTGTTACTAACTATATCCGTTGTTAACTTTTTATACCTACATATTTTTCTGTTTAGTTAAATTTTCAATAGTTTTTTTTAGGTCTGTATTTTCTATATTTAAATTTTCTACTTCTTGATAATTAAATAGAAATTTAGGGTAAAAATGTTTTTAGTGCTCGTGTTTCGGTGTTTTAGTATGTGTAAATATTAAAAAGATCATTGTGATTTACTTTATTTGCTTAAAACATAATTCAATATCTGTTGAATTGGTTGAATTAGAGGTACTGTTATTGTTTTCACTGTTTATTGTTTCCCAACACATTCACAAACGATATCACTGGATAGACACATAACAACAGTACATTTACATTATTGCCTGGTAGATTTGAGTCAAAATAGATATTAAAATAGATAAATTAAACGAAGGCTTTGTTTACTTTCTCACTGACAGATGAGAGCTAGAATTGGTATTTTAAAATCTTAACAGTTTATAGTTGGAAATGGTATCCTTCTTATAACACCTAATATATATGATGTCTAAGCCTATTGAAAATATTACTAGGTATTTGTGTAAATTACCGACTGATCCAGTTCTATAGGCCCAAGTTCTCCTTTCCTTTTTCTTCACCTTCCTCATTTCCTTTACCCAGCCTACTCCCTTCATGGTAGGCAGCGGCTTACGGCAGTCCATGAACGACAGTTTCAACTTACCCTTAGGTGAGCTATATTGGCTCGTCTGACACTGTCGGCAATAAAAAAATAAATAAAAAGGGGTCTTAACGTACCTACTTCAAAGAAGACGAGATAACATCAGCATTGTTATCTGTTCATTTATAAAAGGACCTTTAGGATCCCTAAGATTTTATTTAGGAATCCAGCCACAAAACTTACCCATGCAAACATTAAACATTTCTTAAGTAATTAAAACGTGCCGATTTCAAAAATCATAGCGAAAAGTAGAGTTTTTGCAACTGAAATACCTACTAATGTCGATATATTATAATTATGTATGTATGTATGGGTTATATATTCGGATACGTCATTACGTGATAAAAGAAAAGTACCTAATGTAATGTGAATATTATATGACTGGTTTGGTCCCCAAAAAGAAGCTATTCATAAAGTAATTGGCTGTGATAAAGCAGGCTTCTCACAGCATACCTCGATTATAATGTCTTGTGTACTCAGTTTTATAAAACTGACTCTATTATTATGACTTTGAAATATATAGGGTTAAGGCAAAATTTATGCGTCATCAATATTTTAGTACTTACCTACGTACAAAACTGTACCTCCGAGGTATACATACAACATTAAGCGCCAAACATAAATTGTACAGAAAAAGCAAAAATGCGTTAAGAAAAGTTTAATCGTAATTTTGATAGTTATTTTCGAGCTAATTGGAATTAAATAATTAATGTTATTTTTTATAGTTATTAGAGTTTATTATTAAGAATTACACTGTACTACGTTAAAATAATTATTAGTTATGCGATTTCATGGACATGAGGTCGTATTATACCTCTCAGCTAAAGTATTAATTTCATCATAAAATAAGAGTATTATAATACCAAACTGTCTTTTACATCTCAATCAAGTCGTAACATTTAGACTTTATTGTCAGTAATCGTAGATTTTAAAGATAATATGTAATAGAGAATATAGAAAAAATTAAATTAAGTATGTGCAAAAAGTTTTATAGGTAGATTTATTAAGCTGCTATGTATTACAACAATTATGTATTACAACTATGTTGAAGATCTTTCCTATTGCCAACAGTGGCAGCCGAGTTAACAGCCCACCTGATGGTAAGTAGCGACTTCTGCAATGTCAGGGACGCTGCGTAGCCGCTGCCTTCAGTGATATTAAAAATAAAGACATGTTATAGCGTTTGGTATACACCGCAGCTTATAGTGCGTTCCAGAGTCTGCACGTACCTACATAGAAGAAATGAACGCTGGAAACGAATCGTGCTAGACAATACCGTGTCCAGGTAATATGGAAAACTTTTCTTCGGTGTCGAGTCGTCGAGCGCTGTTTCTATCATCAGAGACGATGGCACTCCGTGAAACATACGATAAAGCATGCATAAAAAACCAAAGTCCCTCCGATACTCTAACGGATCACCGACGATTCGATCAGCTCACCGTTGGTCGGAGTCACTTGAGTCGAGCTGCTATTTGAGAACTCCTGCTCACAGGTGAGAGCAATACTCTACGTGCGGTCGGACTTGTGCTTTATGTAGCACAAATTGTAGTGCCCAAGGTAAAACAAATCAAATTCAAAAGAGGTGACCACCATACCAAAAGCCATCGTCTCAATCTGCTGCTGGTATGGTGGCCTCCACTATGGCAGCTGGGAATTTGGTAAGTGGGAATTGAGGAAAGAGGAAAGAGGAAAAATTGACCTCGGGCACTTCTTCTCACCGAACGAAACACAATAGTATCAAATAACTAGTATACATACTACTACTCTTACGTCGATCTTCTATGAGAGGGTAGGACTGCCCCCGTCGCCCAGTTGATCCAGCTCTTAAATGCTAAAACCAGCGGGGATTTACTACCGTTTATTAGTATATTTTTGTAATTGACATCAGAACATCTTTGCCTATTGCATAAAATTTAGAATGTTTAAAAAAGAAAACTAAAGATAAAGCGGCCGTGAATTTAATCTAATGCTAAAGCAATAACGGAACAATTATTCTCTATACAAAGACCGGTCTTTCTCGGCTAACAAACACATTTGTAAGAATTATGGAACACGACGAATAGCAGATGTATTAAGTTTATAAAAATATGTATTTTATACAAAATTTATATAAAATAAAAAACAACTTTTCAAGGTAATAATAATAATTAATCAATTTCATTAATATATTATAATTTGTTATTTTTAAAATATTTTTAAATTTGGCAACAAAGTAGATCGTACGTTCAAAGTTTCATGAGATTTGTTTAAGTTAAATAAAAACAGCCAAGTGGGAATCGTACTCGCGCACGAAGGGTTCCGTACCATTATCTATAAAAAAAATCACGTTTGTTGTATGGGAGCACCCTCAAATATTTGTTTTATTTTAATTTAATTGTTTATTTTCAAAATGAATATACAACTAAATATTCTGAGAATATTTCAAGCGTCTAACTGTTGCCATTATCATTCACGTTTGTTGTATAGCCCCCTTTAAATATTTATTATTTTACTAGCTGCGCTCCACGACTTCGCCCGCGCGTCTATACTAATTTTAATCGAAATCAGTTCAGCCGAAACACTAAAATACATAATCAAATCAAACCTTTATAGGTACCGTACCTACTTACCCTGTAATCTTAAAATTGTGTTCAGGTACGCAACAAAATATGTACCTACATGCGTCCTTTTATTTTTTTAGTTTAAACAATCAATATCAAATCGACTTTAAAATGGCGCACCAACTACCATTTCAATTCGTAAAAGTGCGGTTATTCAAATATTTCTCAAGTCGAGTGCTTGGCAAACATGCCTAGTGGCACATACTAATGTGATGCTAATCATTACGCCGGACACATATTAATTTCAGTACGGCACTTTAGCACAGCGCGACGACCGCACGACATAGCCCACCAATCAGTAACCGTGTTACTACTACAGGTCTTCCATGAAAGGAAGCCAATATAGCGGGCTGTATTGTAATAATTTAGTTGAAGCT
Source organism: Parascotia fuliginaria (assembly GCA_963082885.1). NCBI lineage: Eukaryota > Metazoa > Arthropoda > Insecta > Lepidoptera > Erebidae > Parascotia > Parascotia fuliginaria. Next base: position 17,333,050 of record OY720170.1, read on the forward strand.
CTAACTTTAATTGCATAATTTATATACCAGTAACATTTGACAAGAAAATACTCCCTGTCACGAAATATCACTATTTATTATACAGAAAACCGATATTTATCATAATTTTTGCAGAGTTTTCTCTTAACGCCATCTATTTTATATTAACAATAAAAATACTTCTATAAGGTGGGCTAATGACCTGGTTAAGTTAATGGGGTTATAGTTATATAGGGGTTAAGTTAATAATAAACCGTTGTAGGGAGTCTAAAACCGAGAAAATAGAAATGAAAGAGGCTTATGTCTAGTCCCGCAGTTTGCCGGCTGAAATACTGATGATGACAGGAATATTATGATACCCCGAGCGCCAGGTCAACACTGTTAATCATTACTGTTATACCTACCTATAAATCTGCTCTATCAGAATCTTCACAAATTTATTAATACTAAGTCTGACTGACATTCATACATACCATCTTGTTGTGGACTAATACATAAGTAATATATTAATTAGTAATGCTAATGTATCTTCACAGCAGAAAAGGTTCACATCAGATTTCAATATTGTATAACACCTGTTTGTTAGTATATTATTCAACTAGGCTAGTAAAGTTGCGATAATAATAATAATAATAATACCAGCCTATTTACTGTCCCACTGCAGGGCCTCTTCTCATATAGAGAAGGTATGAGCATTAATCACCACGCTTGCTCAAGGCGGATTGGCAATTTCAGACATTTAAGTCCAGGTTTCCTCACGATGTTTTCCTTCACCGTTAGTCAGAAATGTCCAAGATAAACTTAGAAACTACATATGATTTGAAAAATCACATTGGTATTTACCCGGATTCGAACCCACTACCTCGTGTTTACGAAGCTTGTGCCTTTTCCACTGGACCATTTCGACTTTGCTTTGAAGTTGCGATAAGAAGTGCCGAATTAACACTTAATACATTATTTAGCAACGCTGATATTTTTTCATGTTTTTTATTAAATGATAAGTGATAAAACGTAAGTATGTCAACGTAAGTATAAACAAAAATCTGTAGGCTTATTAGACAATCCATCTTAAAATATTTTTTTTGTTTTCGAATGTAGATCTCGTCATTTATTATTAACTCTCCTGTCTATCAAAGTGGCAACAACATCATGGACATGAAATATAAATGCTCGAGTAGGTATTGTAGTACAAAGAAAGAGAACCGATCCTAAATCACAGAACTTCACGAATCGTAGCACAGATTTTTCTGTCGTAGCTTGTCGTAACTTAATTTATTTGATCCGTAAAGCTTAAAACTGAGCAAACCGGATTTCTGTGGTTTTGGCCTAGTGTCTGTCTGGCTTAGTAAAGCTGCAGTTTCGCTTTTGTGCACAGTTATATAAAATATTGGAGTCGCCAATTCAGTTCGTTCAATTTATTTTTTTGTGCTCAATTTCAGTTTATCAAGTTTACCATTCGATGAATAATTTAAAACTAAAAAAATAACATACCTGGTCAACATATAAAATAACAGATATTGTATCTAGATTAAAAATCGGTAGCTGAATGAAACTGCAATATGTCCATGATGTACCTATACATACTTGGGGCAATTGGTCTCCTTCCAGACTAGATAATGGACTCGAAAGACGCACCAAAAATGCATGGAAGGTCTTTTGGGCCCTAAAAGACCAATTGAAAAGAGATCTCCCCCTATCACTGAAACGGAGGAGGAGACTCATGGATATTCATTGTTCCCTTGTTGACCCATGAAACTCAAACTTGGTTTTTGGTCAATAAGTAAAACAATAACTAGGTATACCTATAGGTATTATCAATCTTATTTTGCTATTGTAATAAGGTTCATATAGTACCTATTTGAAACAATAACTAGGTACCTACCTATAGGTATTATCAATCTTAATTTGCTATTGTAATACAATTCTTATAGTATTTAGTTATTTAGTATTTACATGGCACCAACTTCAAAATTATAAAATACTTATTTAATTATTTCTGATTAACTAAATCAAAATACGAATTACTTTGGGTAAGGAGGCAACTGGACCCGTTCTAAAAGTGGGACCACGGGGTCAGTTACCCAATCGTATATTTTGTTGATATTCTTTAGACGACTGGCACCACTTAAAATATGATTAAAATTTTTTTGTTTTATTTCAATCCTTGTACAGTCAGCAGCAAAAGCAATCGAAATTAAATTCAAAAATTGGTTTTACAATCATTAATTTTTTTATAACATAAAGTATAGTAAATAATTAACAGAAATCATAAAAACAAACAACAAAATGATAACGCATTTCAAGAATCTCAAAGAAAATGGATCACAATAATATTTAAAAGTGTCTTTACATAATATTTTTGGTGATTATTAAGCTGTAGGTCATCTTAATTATGAGAAACTATTATGAACTTATGTAATTAGGTTTTATGTTCAAAAGCTAAAATACAATAAAATTTTGTATTTTAATTCATATTGATAAGAATATTAAAATCACAGTTTGAAAAGTAATAAAAGCTAAAATATAATAAGCTTTTGTATTTTAAATCACAGTCTTAAAATTATTAAAAACTATAAAATTTGGTATTTAAAATCACAGTCTGAAAAGTATGAAAGCTAAAATATAATCAACCTTTGTATTTTAAATCAGTCTTAAAAGTATTACAAGCTAAAATGTAATAAAATTTTGTATTTTAAATCACAGTCTTAAGAGTAGTACCTATCAAAAATATATATTATGTATAACATTTTAATTAAAAACAATCGGTCTTAACTACTAGGACCGCGGTTCCAGTTCCTTGTGGTCCCAGTCGCCCAATTACCCTTACTTTATGCTATGTAAATGTATTTTTTACTTTTTAGTGTCCTTCCTGTTTGAAGTCGGTTTTCTTTTTGTCAAAATTTATTTTATTTTACAATATTTAGTGATGGGTAGACCTAAATCTTACTTAGGTATTGTTTTTGTACACACTAAACATTTTGGCATATTGAAACGTATGAAGTAAGCCCGTCATGGCAGCTGTTGAGGAATTCTCTCGACTGTCTATGGTCACCTGTAATGTCACGTATAACCCTATCGGAGCAAAGTCCTCATCATTAGAAATTAATTAAGTCCAAACACCAAGTAATTGCTGTAAATCGTTGAGAAGTTACCTTGATTGTCGTTGTGCTTCATCATCAAATCGAATTCAAACCTACACTATATAGTAGTGCCTTAAAATACGTAATGAAAACATAACAAAAGCACTAGTCGTCAGTAAGATTTTTATCTTCTTTCTTTAAGAATCATTAAAATCATATTATAAACGAAGTTATCCGCGAACACACAAATATATAATAATATATTTTTCGACCGTATATAATAATATACGGTCGAAAAATAAAAAGGAGGAGGTTTCTTAAAACCTTCTCCTTTTTTTGAAGTCGGTTAATAAAACAGAATAAAAGATCATTTTTCAATCGTCTGCGATTAGACCATGAACTGATCGGTTTTACTGCGCAATTATCTATGACAACACTTCTAGATATAGAGCATAATAAACGAAAATAAAATAAATTAATCAATAACAATTCTACCGAAGTACATCTTTAGAACTAAACATCTAAAAGAGAGTTAAGTGTAAGTACTTATCTGATTAATATTTATCTCGCTCGCTGTTGCAGGATTGAGAGTTTGCAATTCTGAGCTAAATCAACATGCGTTCGGCCCATGAGTTCCCAAACTTCATTAAATTTTAAAACTATTTGTGTATTTTGAATTGCAAATTGCACAGGCCTTTGTAGTTCTTTAAAATCGTAAATCGTTTGTAGTAAGTAGAGGCATCTACGAGTACGTTCACTAAGACTTGAGTAGACGTGAAGTTTATGCAGTGATGATAATGAAGAATTTTACCTATTTGTAATTTTTAGCTCTCCATATTCTCTATTGAAAATAAAAAATATGTGTAAAAAAATTATTTCGATACGTTCAATAGTTTTCGAGATATTGAATTTTAAAAACACGTGTGCTCGGTGAGATTCCGCCGGCCGGCGCTCGCTGCTGTGACGTCATAGGTCAACACCACCCGCACGCTACCGTTGACGTTTGTAGTTTAGTACTGATTTAGGAGTTATGTGATAAACTATGTCAGAAAAATTGGTTTTTAATTAAAATAATTATTTTAAAATAAGTACTTAACAAAAAATAAATATTTAAAAAGACACTACTTACGTGCCCCATTTGCCTATATCAGCACAAGTTCTTTGTAACTCTTTATAACTAACTCCTATTTGTACAGTTTTACTAAATGTATTCGCAATCCATTCATTTAATTATTTAGTCATTCTTCGATACAGACAGAATATTATGATAAATCTATGCTATAATCTTCCATAAAACGAGTAAATATAATGTATAAGGTACCTAGTTAGTATATCTATCTACTTTATTTCAAAGATGATACCTATCGTTTTTGTCAATGTTTAGACATACCTACAGTAGTAGAGGACTAGCCGATAAAGAATTTGAGTTTGGAGGAAGGGGGGCGAGGTGCGGGCTTGATAATTGGCGTATTAAATGTAGTTTACGAGAGCCCCGTCGCGTCGTCGAGGTAAGGTTTTACGAAAGAAAACACTATAAGCTCATACATTTTTTAAACATGCTGATGCATTTGGGGAGCGCTTGAGCCCCCTTAACCCTCTCCCTTGAAAATGTCCAAAAATGTGTCTTGTCGCCCTCGGGAACCAGACTGATTTTCGGGATAAAAAGTATTCTATGTCCGTCTCCGACACCGAATTTATCTACATACCAATTTTTATCAAAATCGGTTCAGCCGTTTAGGCACTGAGTGGTAACAGACACAAATTCACACACATACACACACATACATAGACACAAACTTTCGCATTTATAATATTATTAGGATGATAAAAATAGAAAAAATATGTGGATCAATTACTTATTTAAAGTACCAAGTACCAACATAATAGAAAATATTTACGACTTAAATAAGGCAACGATATATAGTTAGGTATTGTATGCAAGTACCTAAATATTGTAGGTACCAATAAGTACCAGTAGCTAGCTTATTAATTGATTTTAAAAGTAGTTAGGTAGGTACGTTATGTGGTAAACAAGTATTTATTTTGATCAATTTTTGAACTTTTATTTCTCGCATTTCAATATTCTTGGAAAAATACTCAGTAGCCATAATGTCCATCTATTTTTAGTAAAGTATCAGGTTGACCTTTTTTAAACCCTTTTTCCGTGGCAGGTATTTCATTATTTAATACACACTGACACCATTAATGAAAGTTATGAAAGAATAACGAAATAATGCGCGAACAAAACAGTAAATCAAGCCACTGTATGCGTAAGTTGCGTACTACCGGCCACAGAGCGCGATAGCGAGTTGCCCTGTGACGTCACGCTGCTGTCGTGCACCTGCTCGCGGCACTCTATACCTATTTACGACAGACTCAAATGCCTGTAAAATCTCCACTTGTTATTTTTGAATGAGACAAAAACTAGTGTATTTCTATCATTTATTTTATACTGTAATAAAGTTTCAAGCAGTATTCCACACCTAGTAACATTCTCCATTCAGTATAATTATTACATTGATTATTATAATTCAAATAGGTATAGGTCAACAAATATGACATTGATACGACTGATCACGCAAATTGTACTATTATTGGGGTCAGAAGTAAATATTGAGAATCGCTTCATTTATTTACGATCGAAATCACTCGTACAACGAAAAAAGGCGTGTCAAACTCTTTCAGTTCATAGGTACGTATATTAACTTAAATACAAAAAAAACACAATTTACTAAAGTAAGAAAAATCTTTATTTTTCATAATACTCCAAATATACATAATGCATACCTATGCATGAACAAGTTTAAATGTAATTATTAAAAGCCACAATGTGTGAAACAATCACGTTATTTAAGATATTAAATATTATTACAGCATCTCAGTAAATCGTATGTGGGTACACAAGTAAATAAGCAACACAAGTAAGTTGATAACGAGATGGTATGAATGCGGCCATGCAGTTACAGGAATGGCTTGTGAATATTTTTGCACCAAGCCTTGGCCGGACTCACCCAACGGCATTCTCAACCGCTACCTCGCCATACAGCCTATACTTAGTCCAGCTAGTTTGAAAACCCACCTACAATAATAAATACTTGAACCTTATTTAGGTGTAGTCGAAAATGTACCTACGCAATATTGAAGAAGTTGGATGGTATTTAAATAGTTTAGTATACCTACAGTGAGATGCAATGTTATTCTTTACCTAGGTAAGGAATTTGGTACAGTACTAATTTTGGTAAGAATAACTGAAATCATGACTACTTGTCAGATCCAAGTGCTAACGTTCAACCAATAATTTATGTATTTTAAATACTACTAAATCATGTCTACGTAGGTACTGTAATTGATTATATAAGAGCTTGATTTTTTACATTGTTATTGTGTAAAAAATCAATTTATACATAGGTATATAAACAATATTTTGAGTAGGTATTTTTAAAATAGCTAAAGCGGATTACATCTATTATCTAGCTATCACCCAATTTATTATTATTAACTGTGTAAGTAGGTGTACTAGGTAGGTACTTATAATTTGTCAGTAATATTTTATAATTATTTATTTACGCAAAAATAAAAAAACATACAGAAAACAACGTTTTAAAAAAAAATACTGAAAACTGAAATTATAAATGTTTATTTAAACAAAAGAGATATATGGGAGTGGTAGAGGGACAGACAAGTCGAGCGTGGGAACTGTTCAACATACGAAGTATGACTCCAATGAGCCTGAGGCTATTCAGACAAACAAGTCTGTAAAAAAAGTTGTCCGTGTAAGTACTCAGTCATGCCTTACAAAAGACTCGTAAAAGTAACGGACCTTCTTGATGTGCAAAAGTACATTATATAGTAGAAAGTTATAAAAGTACGTACAGGCAACAATAAAGGTCACTTGCATTTTAGAAACCATTTACAGCAAGTTGAATTTGTACTAACATGTAGATAAATAGATCCGACACTTTATGAAAATGTTATAGGTACCTGGTTTACGTTCAATTCTTTTGCACAAAAGTGTTTATGGTATAAATTATAACTGCAATCTTTAATTTACTTAACCCGTTTTTAAAAGTGCGTTTGCAGTGATCTCAAGTACGAGTTACGACAGAATAAAATGCAGCAATCGTATTAATTAACTCAAAATATTTTTTAACCAGTCAGCTCTTTGTAACTGTTTTATTCGTTTTTAATTCAACACCACGCATGATTTATTTGCTTTTTAGTAATTTTAATTGAAGAAATTTTGATTCTATACTTAGTCACGTAAAAATAATACGTTTTTAACTACTTTACCTACATGTTCTTCAATTTCTATGTATATCTTCTCGTAAGTATCTTTCTTTCTAAAACCAACAATACTCAATATCGGAAAATACTTGCGTCTTCTCTTGTGTACCTAAGCTATTAAAACATTTATTATTGATTCAAACAGATTTAGGCTATGGGTTGGGGGTTAGAGTGGTTCGAAGCTATGATAATATTAAGGGATTAACTAAATATTAATATTTCTCTAATATCTAATTTGGCAGACGATAATTCGTCTAATCATTTATTTCTTTGCGAATAAATAATATAGATTTGACAACTATTTATGAGTGTTTCATCTTAATAATATCATGCTTAACTGAAGCACAATAAAACATTGTGGTTTGAATAAAGCTATAATAAATTGAAAGGCAAACATCTACTTACCTCACTAATATTAATATTCGTAACAACAACCGCGAATTTAACTTTTCAATACCACCTTGTGGCTTCCTTCGAATTAAATTCAAATACTAAATTTTATTAAACATTGATAGCTAGATAAATATTGCTAACATATTATAAAAACTCATTACTACTCTTATTCTACAATATAGGTCATCACTGGTTCCTTGTCCATTGCTGGTGCATTTATCTTAGATATTCATCTTTTAAATATTTTTGTCGTCCAAATATTCCTATAAGACTGAGAGCGCTTCAAAAAGTGGTATACAGCTTTTTATACTTTTGAGTCGGTAGGTTGCTTTAACACATCGCTATTGTAGTTTAAAAACATAATATTGCCAGTCAGTATTTACAATTGCCCTAAAGATTATACCATATCGCAGTAATGATTCTCTGGATATTATGCATGGTATGCTGTTACAATCGTATATAACGGTTTTTTAAAACATGTACAGATCATATGAGCTTTTACTGATTTTCGAACAAATTTTATAAATTTTATGTTTAAGCGACTTACAACGCAGATTAGGTCAATTTACATCCAGACCAAGAATTTTTTAGGTAGTTTTGGTAAATGTAGAAATCATAGCTGCTTGTTTTCTATCGCTTAGGCATGAATTTATTAGGTACTAGCTGTAGCCTGCAGCTCCGCCCGCTTGAATGTCGGTTATATCCTGTTTACATTAACAATTTTTCATACAAACTGTCATCTCCTATTTAAACCCCGTTAAGCCATTTTTTCGCGATAAAAGGCCTGTGTTGTTTCCCGAGGTCTAATCTATCTCTATACCAAAATTCATCAAAATCGGTTCATTGGTTTAGGCGTGAAAGCGTAACAGACAGACATACCGACACACAAATATTATAATTTATAATATTAGTATGGATTTTTAAGTAGGTATTCTTTGATCTACACAGTCAAAAACTTTAGTGAGGTTCGTAAATAATGCTCAAAGTGGTGTCTTATTGTCCACATTGATCATGATTTCCTCAAGAAATTTTTTAATAGCTTTATTTATTGATATATTTATTGTTATTGACCGGGGAAGTACGAGTACTACCCTCTCATAGAATATCGACCTATGAATACCTATTTGTTTCCATGCTAATCTGTTTCGCTCAATGAGTGAGTGTGCACCCCAATTACCTCCTCGGTTGTCCCCTCTTCTATTGCATTTTCCTTCCTCATCCTCATGTCCGTACATGGCCAGTAACGGCTTGGTTGTATTTTCTAAGCATTATAAGCTTAGAAAAGATAGCCATGGGTTACGGTTATCAACGAGAAGGCTTTACTCTGCAGTAGGCTGATATGATTGATTTTATGACCGTTTGTTGCAATTTCATCTTAACCAGTGCGCGTGCCACATAGTTAGATTAAAGTGTAAAGTTTAAGGGATTTGTAGGCGATTTACTAAAAAATCCTGTAATATGTATTTTATTATATTAACAAGGATATAAACTTTCAGAACTAGCATCAAAATTTGCGGCAGTCTCATACAAACTTTCATCGCCTAGTTTATGGGCTTGGAGGGGTTAAAGTACCAAGTCTTCAAGACAATCAAATCAATTTATACAAACACGCATAAAATAGTGTACAGAAATGAATACATCAGAAAATAATAATATAACATTCAGGAAACTTCAACGCACTAACTCACTAAGTAATGTTTCCATGGGCTCGTCACTGTCTGAGACAACATTACAACTGAGTCTACCAAATAGTCCACTAAATGATTCCCAATACACCAAAGGTTTGTGCAATAAAATTACAAAACTTCAGGAAGAACTACAGATAGCAACTCAAGAGATAGACAATCTAAATTATGAAAATACTTACTTGAAGCAAGAGCTCGAAAAGCAAAAGCAATTAATTGAAATCTATAAAAAGGTCGGTTCATCCGAACACTTAACGCGTACACCAATTTCTAGCAGAAAAAAGAAAACTCGTAGATCAATGAGTATCGTCTCGAAACCAACTACTGATTTAAATGACGATTTTATAACTGATTCTAATTCGAACCAACAACGTGATTTACAAGAAAATCCAGAGAAGAATCCAAAAACCATCGAACCTGCCAAAATACCTATAGGAAATATTGAGTCTACTACTCCACAGCCAGAAAATGGACAAAAGAAAATATTTATCTTGGCCGATGAACAAGGACGAATGGTTCAACGGATACTACAAACTTTAGTTGGAACAGACTATTCAGTTATGTGCATATGGAAACCGGCAGCCAGACTAAGCGACGTATTGCAATCATTTAAAGACGAATTGTCTGCATTATCTCAAGAGGACTAAATAATTATAGCCGGAGGTATAAATGATAAAAACCCATATGAATTCCACTATAATATAATGAAATCCCTTGAATGTTATAAAAATACTAATGTTATAATAACTCAAATTCCATACAATAGATATTTAAATGTAAAAAAACTCAATAATGAATTAAAGTTTGTATGTAGTAAATTTAAAAATGTAAGTTACCTAGACCTTGATTTTGCTAGATACATACCAAGAGGAGCATTCTTTAGTCACTACCTATGTAGATCATGGCTCAGGGAAATATTACGCATATATTACAATATAAACTTTGAGACTCATATTAAAAATAAAGACATAATTAAAACTAATACGGTAGAAAGATCCACGCAAACAGACATTATACAAGCTTTTGAAAGCGAATTAGTAATTAATAAAAATTTCAATCAAAATAATGTAATCAGTAATGAACAGCTTTTTCGTTCGCAATAAAAGTAAATACTTTCATTTAATTTACCAAAATATACATGGTCTGTTGTCTAAGAAAGAATTAATTGAAATTACCTTATTAGACATTAGGGTTCAAATAAATCCAGACGTCCTATGCTTCACAGAAACATTTGTCAAAGCAGGCACCGAAAATAATATTAATATAACAAACTATGAATTAGCGTCACACTATTCCCGGCAGAATAAAAGAGGCGGTGTGTGTCTATTGGTTAAAAAAGAAATCTCATACAATAAAATTACCTGCTTTGAAGAGTTCCTCTCGACTTATCATTTTGAACATTGTGCTATACATTTGACTAGAAATAATATAATAATAATTTGCATTTATAGAATTCCATCGAAAAAAAAGATACATCTGGATAATTTCTTTGACAATTTAGATAAGTTGTTGCATAAATATTTAAAAAAACACCATAAAAAGAAAATAATTATAGCTGGTGACTTGAACATTAATATTCTTGACCCGAATATTAACACAGAACGCTTACTGACAACACTAAAAAAGTACAATCTAACTATGCATATAACGACACCAACCAGAGGTAAATCATGTCTTGACCTAATTCTAAGTAATATTAATAGCGTAACTAGTCAGATACTGCCCTTAGGACTCTCAGACCATGAAACAGCTCAGGCTTTGAGTTGTCCGGTAAACTATGAAAATATTTGCCCTAAATATATATTTCATTACAAGAGATGCTATTCAGAGGAAAATATTACCAAGTTTAAGCAATACCTACAAAGTCTAGAATATTTAAAATTAGAAACACATATTACAGATTTAAATTTAGCTTTCAATGAATTTTATACTTACTTTTGTCTTTTATATAAGCTCTGCTTTCCCATAAACAAGATAAAGATAAACATAACAAAAAAATTAAACTGGTTATCAAAAGGGTTAAAAATTGGGTGTAAAAATAAAAGAGATCTTCGTTACAAATATTATTCTACAAAATCTGGTGAAGACAAAAAAAGATACTTGAACTATACCAAGCTATTAAGAAAATGTATCACGTGCTCCAAAAAAAATACCAATCAAAAGTATGTGTTAAATAGTAAAAATAAATGCAAAGCCACATGGAATGTAATAAAGAGCGAAACGAGTGATACATCATATAGTAACTGCATAACGAAAATAATTACAAAAAATATGACTATTACCGATCCATTAGAAATTGCGACAGCTTTCAACAATCACTTTATAGCTAGTACTAATTTATTAAATCATGACGTTAGTTTAACAAACTGCAAAATTCGAGAATTAAACTCTATATTTTTAACGCCAGTCAATGAAACATATATTAAAAAAATTATAACTTCCTTATCCAACACTACATCAGAAGGATACGACTCCATTAGTACAAATATAATCAAATCTTGTAAAGATCAATTAAGTCCTGCTTTAACATTTCTCATTAATTTATCATTGGAAACTGGCACATTTCCAGAAAAGCTTAAATATGCTATAGTTAAACCTTTATACAAAAAAGGTGAAAAACAGGATGTGTGTAATTATCGACCAGTAACAATACTACCTGTATTCTCAAAAATCTTTGAAAAGGTAATACAAGAAAAGTTGGCATCTTTCTTTCATAGAAATAATACGATTAAGGTAAATCAGTACGGTTTTCAGAAAAATAAATCTACTAGAGACGCAGCCTTTAATTTGGTTAATGACATACTATGGAGTGTAAATGAAAAAAAGCACACTACGGCTTTATTCTTAGATATGTCGAAAGCTTTCGATTTTGTGTCGCACGACCAATTACTGGCTAAGCTAGAACATAATGGCATCAGAGGACCAGCTCTAAATTGGCTGGAAACATACTTAAAACAAAGATACTAATGTGTACAACTGACACAGTTGAGCTCAAAGACAATGCAAATATATGAATCCGATTACAAACCTAATAAATTCGGCGTACCACAAGGGAGCGTTTTAGGTCCTTTGCTGTTTCTAGTATACGTAAACGATTTGCCAGAAGTAACAGAACACAAAACAATACTTTTCGCAGATGACATTTCAATTATAGTGACATCGAATAAAACTGTGACAATAGAACAACACAAACATGACATTTATAATACTTTGACATTAATTATACAATGGTTAAATAATAATAATTTAAAAATTAATCTAGATAAAACAAATTTAATGAATTTTAATAATTATAAAAATAAAATTATTGACATAAATTACGATGGACAAATTTTGAAGAAATCTAATAATGTTATTTTTTTAGGACTTACAATTGATGTTAGTTTAAAATGGAAAGAACAAACTGAGAAGGTTTGTGGCAAAATAAACAAATTCGCATATGCCCTCTATAAACTAACGCAAGTTACAAACAAGGAAACGGCTTTAACCGCATATCATGCACATGTAGAATCTGTACTCAGATATTGCCTGTTGATCTGGGGAAATGGTACAGACATAAATAAGGTATTTGTAGCACAAAAACACTGCATAAGGTCGATAGTTGGTATCGCTCCCGATGTATCCTGCCGCCCATATTTTAAATCATTAAATATATTACCACTGCCTTGCTTATACATACTTGAGATAGGAAAATTTGTTAAACAGAACTCTGATATATTTAAGCAAGCCAAAGATATCACTAACCGAACCAACATCAGAAATCCGAACAGATTAATATTGGACCAGATCCCAAAAACAAGTAGGCTACAAAAAAATTGTTATGTTATGTGTAAGACAGTATACAATAAGATTCCTGAAGAAATAAAACAATTGCCATTTAATAAATTTGTTTACGTATTAAAAAAATGGCTTATAAGTAATACGTTTTATTCAATAAAAGAGTTCTTAAATTTAAAATAAATTCAATTGGATATGTAATAAAATGCTGTATTTGTTTATATTATGACACAGTAGGTGTAGGTATATGTGACATTATTTATTTAGTGAGTTAAATGTAAGCAATTACAAAAATAAATGAAAAAATACTGTAATGTATTGTACCTACCTACTTATACTACTGACTACTTATATTACTGATAAAAATGTAACAATTTGCATGCTATTAATTTATAGTTAAATAGGCCTGAACTAAAATTATTGTACCGCCTATGTAAAAAACCCTATCTACTGCAAATAAAGTTTATCTTATCTTATCTTATCTTATCTTATCTTATCTTATCTTAATTTTCTGTTGTTGTTTTTGTACTAATTCTAACTTACATATAAAATTTCAGCTTTCTAGGTCTTCAGAGGGTACCCTATAAATTTTAGTGACGAAATCAGGGTTTTTTAATTTTAATTAAATCTAAATTTTAAGAGCTATGCAATTATTGTTTTTTATTTACTACTGACGACATATCCCGAAAACTTAGTTTATCTGATATAATCCAAACCCAAGTTATGAGGGTTCAAAAAACGACGAAACAGAAAAAGTAATTAGATAGGGCCCGGCTTGCGCTTCGCTCGGCTCGTCGTCTTGGCGGGCCACTAGCCAGTCTAGCCACTACCGTGTACCGAGATACTTACAAGTAGGTACTTGTCTTTGGTTCTGTGAAATTCTGTCAGTTTTATTGAAACCAAATATGAACTTTTTCATACAAGTAAATACAGAATACGGGGAGAGTTCGTCATTGAACATAACATTCTATCATATTTTGCTCTTATCCATTGTTGTATCATGCAATTATTTATTTATCAATGTTAAAAAGCAATTAGCTATAACTTAGGTGTTTCAAATATTAAAAACCGAACAGCCAAGGTTGAGAGAGACCTATGTCCAGCAATTTTGAATAAATAGGTAAATTAAAATCTCAAAATGTAAAAACGAGAGATATCTTAATGGAGGTTCATTATTTTTTTTCTCTGCTAGAAATGATTTCTACAATGCTCGCCACGGTTTTAATTTGTCATAAAATTCAATTACAATAAAATTATATACCTATGTACTACCTGTATTACCTACAGATTAATTAAGTACAGTTATTCACGCTTTACCTTTATCTGCAATTTTACAACATAATTAGACTCATCGACAGTACAACTAACTTACCATTTTTTTTTTACAGTAAAATCTTTACCATTAGATTACAGACACTACAAAATTCTATCACAAGAGCTCTACTGTGTAGCTCTACATGAACGATGCACAATTAGTTCAATAATGAACAAATGCAGCCGTTGCAAGTTGTAAGTTTGACAAAAAGCTAAAGAGTGCTAGTACACGACGATTCCAAGGCAGTTGACCTTGCTGGGTGTTTACATCGGCGCGCATCGGTCGCGGGCGCGTCAGGGCCGCGCATTGCACCGTGCGGTGGGACACAAACAACCTACATACGCATACCTACACCAATGTTAATGTGGTTCTATCTACATAGTGGTTCGAGTATGCAGGACGCCCGCCGACAGTGTCCGGTTAGGCGCGTCGCGTTCCGATCCAAGGATGCCACTGAACTCCTTGTACGCCCATTGTCAGTCCTGAGACTTATATTGTTTCAGCTTCATTACACGCGTATGATTTTCATGATAATCATAAGTTCATAACAGAGGTAGACATTTATGATACTTAATAAACTATTTAATATATTGTAATAGACAACTAGTTAACTTATTTATAAGTAGGTAAAAAAAAGCATTTTTTCAAATTTATTTGTTTAAAAGCAAAGATTACATACATAAAGATGCCTAATTCAAGATATAAACTCGCTTACTAGCGGTCATCAGAGGTTAAAAAAAATAGGGAATGCATGGGGCGTGCATTGATTATCTATCTCTAATTAATGGATACCAGTGTGCTCTTTTAAATTGCCGTAGAAACATATATTACTGTGGGACTAACCTAAAATAGCTTGAAAGCGTTCCGTGTTTTTTTACAGAAACTGCAAAAATAATATAACCAGTTTCTCTTTACAATAAGTTGCATCTCGATTTTACGTTTATCCCTCAATATCATGATATGCTGACCTGACCTCTTCATAACTGTGGTGACAAAACCCAAAACAACCTGGGATATTGATAAAGGACTGCGGACGACTAAGCATTGATACGCACTATCGACGCGGCGCGCGGGTAGGTGCGATGCGGTTTCAGACATTTAGCCAACCCAACGGTCCAGGGAGGCGCATTGCGGTTTACTAGTTATTGGCCGTTAGTTCATAAGAGGACTAATCGTAACTATGCTGCTTTAACAATGTAAACAGGAGATGTAGCCTAAAGATATAGAAATGCGAGAGTCGAGAAGATATGGGATATGAGATACTCTTTACTCATTTGATTGATACTGTCAGATAATACACGAGCGTCGCAGTATATAGATAATATTCGCTATTGCCCACACTAAATATAAGATACTATATACAAGTATCTTATATTAAATATGGGCAATAGAAGTTTTAAAATGGAACATGTCCTCTTAAATTTTAGTTTTGGTAGATAATCTGAAAACTTTTACGCTACACTATACCAATAACACTATAATTATATATATAAATTTGCTGAGTATCAATCTGAATATCGACGAATTACATACATAATATGAAAAATTTGTAGAGCTTTTGAGCGAGTGATGGGTATTGAAGAATTTGAATATATTTTTTTCTTTTCAATAAGCATATGTAATTTGGTTGAAAATTACCTTCAGAAATGTCACAGTAAAGTAGTTAGTGGCAAATTTGCTTCTTTGTAATCATGGCCAATATAAAAAAATACATAAATTTTTGCAAGCAATACAATTATCAAAAAACAACCGACGTTTTTTGGTCTTTTGCTCAGAACATCGAGAAATTTCTTTGGAAACTACTCATAAATCTTTAGCTACATTATTTAGATTATTTAGTACCTACCGCCGCTGCTATTATAAATTTGGATGTTCTAATGACGTTATTATATTAAGTAAATAAAGAATAAACGAGTAGTATCAAGTGTTACAATGAAAATTGGCGGCGGCCTATGTCCGGCAGTGGAAGTTTTTCGATTGATATAATGATGACCTGGGTTAAATTCTACTATTCCTACTAATATTATAAATACGAATGTTATGTGTGGATGTTTGTTACCACTCAGCGCCTAAACGGCTCGATTTCGATAAAAATTTGTATGCACATAGATGCGGTGCCGGAGACGGACATAGAAAAACTTTTTTCGAAACGAAAATCGGTCTATCCCCCAAGTTACATTAATTAAACACATACTAGTTTCCGCGTTAGCGAAGTGGCAGGATGCAGATACTGACAAATAAAATCTATTTTCATAGCAACTGTGCACAATAGTGTGCCCAACATAAAATTTTATGACTAACATGTCTGCAGATACTCTTAACTAAGTGACGAAACCATTTTTAAAAATTGTAGTAAGTAGGTATTATTGCTTCGTTCCACCAAACATAAATAAGTCACAACCATATTTTCACACATTTCTCTTTTTCAATACGACAATACCAGCGAGTATCCGACACAGTCACAAATTGTCAAAATGTATGAGATTGACATAAGCTAACGACAATGTTGGCGTTAGCGTATGTCAATCCCATACATTTTTCAATCTATTCTATCAATAGAATAGATATCTATGCCACATGTCTAGGGCCTCTGGTTATCTACGCAACAGGTTTTGATTAAGCTTTTTTATCTATTCCAGAAATTTTCAAAGTGATATTAAAATATTTCCATATTTTTCAACACATAAAAATATATTTATTCATGTTGTCATATCTTTCCTTTACAATCGTAGTACTAAATCTAGACAAAAGGTGTTTTGGTATGACCAAGACGACCAACGAACGATTTTGGGTGAATCCAATTGTTTTAATTGTAAACTTATACCCAGACAACATATTCTGTGTCTGGGTGTAATTTATCTATAATATGTATGTATTTACAAAAAAAAAAAATGTATATAAGTAGTATATCAGTTGTTTAGTACCCATAACACAAGCAAATATAATTGCTTAATTTGGGGCTAGATGGCGCTGTGTGAATGTGGTAGAATATTATTATTATTATTATTATTATTATTATAATCACTACGTTCATTTTATATCTGTTTAAAAATTATGTTTCAACGGAATTAAGATATTCGCATTTTATGTAACAATTTGACGATTCAAGAAATTGGTGAGTTAATGAAACTAACTACTTAAATCGAGATACTGTTCAGTTATAATAACCCAACTCAACACCAACAACAACTTTACTAAAATCATTAATATGTATTTCGGGGAACCAATTAGAGCGAAATGGTTTGTCACACAAATACCGGTGTGGAGTGGTGACTATTTAATATGGTTAGTTCTGCCTCCGAGGAAGATGGCGATACCAATATCCTGTTTGTTTGCTTCAATGTGTACTGCTTTGGATTAATGTTAAAGCAATAAAGCTATAATATAGAATGGAATCATAATTCATAATAAACTTTAAAATACGTACATTTTATACCGACACTGGTCTAATGCAGACGAAACTTTTGGAATAAATTGTTAGTGAGTAGATTTTGTGTCAGTTAGATTAATTCGCAAAGCTACTCGTATGTTATATATAGGTAAGGTTGAACTATGATTTTTTATTGCGTTTTAAGAGTTTTATTTTAATGTTTAACTGCTCTATTTCATTAGGCAGCGATATGTAACTAGAGATAAATAAATCATAGAAACCGAGAAATTAAAAAGGTAATGATTTGCAAGAGAAAATAAAATATATTTACCTACCTATCATATCGTTTAACTATCTTTCTGCGGAAGGGTTTCACGCGGTCTTTGCTTACTGCTCTGCTTCGAAGCATAGCCTATAACCTTCCTCCAGAACTGGGCTATAATACGCAAAAAGAATTTTCATATTCAACTGATAGTTCCAAAGATTAGCGTGTTTAAACGAACAAACAAACTCTTCCACTTTATATAATTCATAGTATAAGATTTGTTGCCAATTACTTTTATGTATGAATAACGATATATTTAATTGCATTAACATTTATAGTTTTCAGCCACAACAAGTTTTTTATTGTGAGGTATATCAATTCCGTGTTAATGTTATCATTATTTGAAACGTTGCTGTTTCTAGAGATTCAATTATCCATGTTGTACTCCAAATTTTATAAAATTTAAATCTAAGTTAAATGTTATCTTATATCATTATAAGAGCTTTGCATACTCCGTTTAACTCTTCATGTATTCAAACAAATCTGAGCTGTAGATAACAGCCACTCGTTCGCGCCCGAAAGAACATTTAATAACTTAGTTACATAAAGAAAATATATTTTTGTATACAAACTAATCATTGTATTCCGAGGAGTTCTGAAGATGACACCTAATTCTGGGGTATTTACAATACTGTGTTTGTTTACATTCAAAAATAGGTACCTACTAAGGTACCAGAAAATGGTAAGAGGTTATTAGTTTGAAACAATTAACGTCTGTAATATAGGTACTTTGTTCATACATTCTAGTGCTTACAGTACTTAAAGCACTTTTATAAAGCAATATTTTGCGATATTGTGCTACTTTAGTATTTACCGAAATATTTTGGTCTAAATCTAATTTTAGTTGAAAGTAAGTAAACAGTTCTGAAGATGGATAGGAACTTGTGCTTGCAGTTAGATATTTACCAAGTAGCTTATCTGTTAGAGTGAAGCATAAATTTCTACGGAGCGAGTAAGCCAACAAAGAACTTTCTCATTGTTAGGTAACCTGGGTTAGCACTTTATTGGACCAAACTCAAACTCAAAGCATTTATTTCATTTTGATCTTAAAGTATGATGCTTATGAAAAGTCTAAATTACATGAAGTCAGCCAATTAACCTACAGTTAGTTTACTGCCGTAAGAAGAACTGACAAGAAAGTCACACCACTCTTTTCAATCACCAGAGGCCCTAGACAAGTGTCAGATTTCTATTCTTTAAAGAGAATAGATAAAAAAATGTATTGAATTGACATAAGCTAACGCCAACGCTTATGTCAATCTCATACATTTTTTATCTATTCTATGAATAGAATAGAAATCTTTGACACTTGTTTAGGGCCTCTGATAATTACAGTTTTTTATATAAGTTACAATTTTCAGTTACAGTATATAGTTACATTCAACGCAACGAAAGAACAATAAAATTAATTATTACAAATCAACCAATTAATATTATTAAGGTTAAAGAAAAGAGAGGATTTCAATTATTTAGTTTCATCTAGTATGGTAATGTGACGACGTATTTTAATTAAAATGGTAAATGCGCCGCCTGGTCATATATTGAACGACAAGGTAATACTGGATTAACGATTAAAGGTATGCCATGCCATGCCAAGATTGACCAGTCATCCCAAGTAGCACCCGTTCACGAGCATGACACACGGACTATACATCATCACCTTCGCTTTATTAGAGGAAAGGTGATATTGTTATTCCCCTAAAGAAGGAATACTGGAATTTAAAAATATACTATTTCACCTATCCCCCATGAAAGCCACCTGTCGGGGGGAAAAATGGAATGAACAAAAATTTTTTAGGTTTCCTTCCTAGATAATAAACGTTTTAATGTGCAAAAATCCCCCTTGAGGTAATAAACAGATAAGCTGAAGTGTTATATGGGCTTGAATAGTGACATGTTGCTTATTTCTTAGATAAGTAGATACGAATTTTATAAAAGCAAAGAGTTAGTTCGGCCAAGGTGGCGAAAATTAGGGTAGGCCTATCTCCAGCAGTGGAAGTCTTTCAGCTGATATGATGATAATGATGATAAGAGAGTTTATTCCACTATCACGGTTGAACCAATTCACCGATATTAAAGGTGTAAGAATGTATTATTCTTATATTTTGTACTAATAAAGTAAGAATGGGTTCAATCGATCACCTCATTTTTTAAATACCTTTTAGTAAAATGCCAAATACTAGTCAATCGTTGTTTTTATGTGATTGTGTTTTGTTTTATATTATACTAGCGACCCGCCCCGGCTTCGCACGGGTGCAATGCTGATACTTAATAAAGTATTAGCATTGCACCGGTGCGAAGAAAAAAGCTGTGAACGTTGCACGTTGTCTATATACATTCTGTAGTATACTTATTTGAGTCCGGGGCTCCTGCTCTGTCTAACTAGTTGGACCCCATGGTCCAACTAGTTATAATCATTTTCAAAGTTGGACAACTGCCCCTAGTAAAGACCCATGTCTTTATTGGGTTATTTTTGATAGAATTGTAAACGCGTCCTTGCAGGATAATGCCCGGCCGCACGCTGCTGCACAAGTTCGACAATATTGCGAAGAGGTTGGGATACGTACAATAAATTGGCCAGCACGCAGCCCGGATCTTAATCCCATTGAGCATGTGTGGGACAATTTAAAAAGAGCTGTATATGCGACAAATCCTGTGCCCACTACAGTAGCAGCACTAAGAACAGCACTTTCAGAAGAATGGGACAATATTCCGCAAGATCTTTTAATAACCCTAATAAAATCTATGCGGAACCGATTAGAATCCGTAATAAGGGCACGTGGAGGTAATACACCTTATTAAAACATAAATAAACCCTTGCATAAAGTTTGTGTCTATTGTTAAAACCATTTTTTTTATTAAACTAATTTTCTTTAAATTTTTGTTTTTTCTTCAAAAAAGTCTTAAGGTCCTTTCCAGTACACAAACTTAAACTTAAAGATATGACCCTACGCTGTTTTAAAGTTCACGAACCAATCTAAAGGTTTCAATTTTAATCTGTATAGAAAGTTTGCATACTTGGTTAAAATATTTATTTCAAAGTCGTCTATTACTTTGATGCAGTTTATGAGTCCGTCAGTGTATTTAATACTTAGTTTAACTTTGAACTTTAACTTTAAATTGCTGAACTTTTTAATTAACTGATCAACCTCAATTGCTGTACAAAATGTATTGTTTCATTTTATACATTTTATAATTTTAACTTGTACCAATACTGGATTTTTAGTTTCAGCAAACTGTTGAAATTGATTAATTAGTAAACGTTCCTATAACTAGTTAATAAAACATAGATAAATGTTTTTTGCAGGATCGTTTGAGAAACGAAGAAATCCGCAGGCGAACCAAAGTAACTGACGTAGCTCGCAGAGTTGGTTCTCTTAAGTAGCAATGGGCAGGACACATAGCTCGCAGAACTGACGGCCGCTGGGTCAGAAAGGTTCTAGAGTGGCGACCACGAACCGGAAGACGCAGCGTGAGCAGACCCCAACCCAACCCCACAAGGTGGACCGACGACCTTATAAAGGTGGCGGGCAACCGATGGATGAGGGCGGCGAACGACTGGCCACGGTGGCGAAAATTGGGGGAGGCCTATGTCCAGCAGTGGACGTCTTTTGGCTGATATGATGATGATGAGATAAATGTTTTTTGTACGATACTCACTGTTTTAGTTAAATATTTACTGTGTAAAAAAATACACCTAATTTCACATTAGTATTCAATTGGATTGATTTTTGAAATTCACTATTTCCTTTGAAATCTGTTAAAAATAAAGTCTGATTGAACTTAGATATATTTAGTTTTTTATAGCTACCTACCCATATTCAGTTCAGTTTATTACGTAACCTGATACTTTACCTAATATTTTTGTTATTCAACAAAAGAGCAAATGCCTAGGTAGGTACATTTATTCCTATACAGGGGGGAAAAATAGAATGTTCAAAAATGATAAGGGAGAGTTCTGGATTAATTTTATATTAGAGTTCAGTTTTCCTCCTTAGCAGAATTTAGTCAGGGGGGAAAAAAAATGGAATAGTCGAAAATTACAAGGGGGCTTTTTGGACTAACTTTGCACTAGAGTTCAGTTTTCTTTATTTGCTTAGGGGAGATTTGTTGAATAAACCAAAAAATTAACATTAGAACAAAATATTTGATCCTACAAGCACATACCTACATTTACTTTTAAATCAGTATTCTACAAGACAATACTTTTTAAATATAATTTATTGCTAACAAAACAAACAAAATAAATAACACAAACATAATTTAAGTCATGTTATCTTGATGCTTGATGATTTCGTACTGTCAGCGCAATTTGATATTGAAGTAAATACTGAACGAAGTAGAGAGCGCTTTGTGAGAAATAAGTTTCGCGCCTTCTTATTTCGAAAACTAAAAGACGCATCGAGGACGAGACTTCTACTCAAGAAAAGAAACGAAAATACGCAAATATGCTAAGAGCAACCGAGACAACAAAACGGTCGCGGAATGCGGCGCACTTAATTTTTGTAACGGACTACGGGTCGAAAAGCGCGCGTCGCTGCCGTGAGGACCATGTAGTACGGGCCGTATGAGGCAGGTGGGGGGATTGGCTGTAGTACGACGGCCCGCGCTTCTCGTAAAGGAAGCGACCCTGGCGCGGTCATTGCTCGCCGCGACCGCATTCCTCTTTCCCGCCTCCCGCGCCTCTGCGGCGCCTGCGCATCAATGAACGGCTCGCGCGCAACTGCCGCGTCCACTCGCCCTGTCTCATTCTCGCCACTGTCTGCTTTATCCCCCGCTTACTTCAATCTTATCTCAAAGAAATGCTAAAATGTGCTGTACAAATACACTGTTGTTTAACAATCAATAAAAAAATTATAAAGACTTCAAGGCTGTGTCTGCATATAAAATTATACTTATAGTACTTACCTGTTGAAGAGAAAGAAACAGTTTAACGGCTTAGCTCGTACCTAGATATTAAGATGGGTAGACTTTCAATTTCAACGGTCTACCTATATATATTTTGCTATCGGGTCGTAGCAGCTGCTTATTGGACCGATACTTTTACATTTTAAAGGATAGATCGCTGTTTATATAAGTTAGCACAGCATGCATAAGCTGAATTGTTAAATTTAAAATAAATGAAACTTTAATAATTCCACTACGTACGGTACTAATTGAATAGATACCTAATACAAATACCAAGCGTTGGTCATTAGTAGAACGCCTGGTCATTATTTCACACACTACGCCCACATACAACATTTACGGTTATTGACAGTTAAGTGAAAATATACGCATATTTTTATGAAATACCGTTTTTAAAAAAGTAAATAAATAATACTTATATACGTTATACGTACAGTAGACTTGTAGAGGGTGAAGAAATTTAAAGCTGAATGCTATTCTAGTTATCGGGCATCTACGGTAGCGTCGATTGAGAAGAACCCTCAATGTTTTTGGCGTTTTATGAAGCAACGGTCGAAGTCCAACTCATTACCCAGCTACTTTCAGTATGACAATGCAACTGTTGCCTCTGCCGAAGCAATCTGCAATGCGTTCTCTTCACATTTTCACTCTACCTTTCTTCATACAGGCAATGACATCTCTACTACGTCTTATGTTGTCCCAGCCACGTTTGATATAATGTATCGTCTCATATTAGCTCGATTGAAATTAATTTAGAATGTATTACTAGGATACTTAATAATCTTGAACCTTTTTAATCTGCTGGACCTGATCACTTATCATTATCACCCAGATTTATCATAGGAAGTTTTGAAACGATAGGCTTGCCGATATGTCTTCTTTTTAAGAAATCATTAATCACTTGTACCGTTCCCCATATCTGGAAGTCTGCGTATATGACTTCCGTATACAAGAAGGGCTCACGGAATGAAATAGTAAATTATAGGCCTATTTGGAAGTGTTGCATTTTGGCTAAAGTTTTTAAGAGAGCGTCTACGATCAGACTTACGCTGCACTCAATAATTCCTTTAGTGCTTCTCAAAACGGTTTTTTGAAAGGCCGATCTACGACTTCCAATTTAATTATATTAAATGGCTATGTAACAAAGGAAATGGACAGTAGTGCACAGGTAGATGTCATTTACACGGGTTATAACAAAGCGTTTGACAAAATTGATCATAATATTATCCTAAAAATGAATCTGTTTAGCAATGGAATAAGAGGAGATCTACTCCAGTGGTTTTTCTCTTATTTGAAAAATAGGTCGCAGGCTGTTGTTATTAGCAACTATTTTTCGAGCTGGGTTTCGATTTCAAGTGGTGTGCCCCAAAGATCTTTAATAGGCCCTTTGCTATTTTTCCTATATTTGAATGATATCGACTCTTATTTCCACATTTATAACCTTCTCTGTTTGCTGATGATATGAAGATTCATTCGAGTATATCATCGAAATATTTTGATAGATAGTATCTACTTAGATATATTGTAACCGTCCAATGGATGTCTAATTCTATGAAATCGATTATTTTATACACCTACTCGAGCATGACCCATTATAAATGGCAATGCCGTAAGTAAACGATATTTTGCCTAAATATAGCTACGTAATTTACGAGTAGATAGCTATGTATAATTGTCATCGCTACATGTGGTAATAATTATTGGGTTCATAATTTAATACGAAAAAAAATGTAATCTTGTCAATAAAATTATAAATTCGTAAAATGAAAGATACAATGGGAATTCGCCAGGTGTTCGTTTGTGTGTGTGTTGGTTTTCTTTTAGGCGCTATTGACCTGGTGCAATATTTTAAAAAGTTCTTTAATTTTAGAAAAATAAAGTAATGTTGATCGACTGTCAGGCACGAAGTTCACCGGGTCAGCTAGTTTAAGATATATATAGAGTAAATTTGACGCGAATTCACGTTTTTTTTAAACATATTTATATATTATGATAACTATTAAAACAGTTGGAATCTTTGCAAAAGTCGAATTTAATAGTACCAACTCATTGATATACAAAAATATATCAATGAACCAACTTTAGAAATAAGAAATAAGAACATAATTTATTGGCTCAGAAAATATGAACGTAACTTAACTTATCTTTAAGAAATACGTAGTATTTAATTAATACACTAAACATGCGAGCTAAGCGTAGTTTAGGAGTTAGTTACTTTTATGTGCTTTGAGAGATGGGAATACTTATACGAGGAAAACCGGTCAATATATTTTCAACATTTATAAGATTACGGGAGCTGTCCAAGGTAGCGTCCAGCGTAGGTTGTCCAACGGCTTTGCGCTTCGTGGCAAGGCGCGCGGTCAACGCTCGGCAAACTGCCGGACTTACAGGTTGGACATGGGGCAATGGAATCCGCGGGGGACAAAAAAGAAACGCGCCCGCGCCGCCTGGCGTGCTCGCCTCTCGACTACTAAACAACGGCATATTATGGCCAACTACGAGCCACGTTTAACAACGATAACTGCTATCTATATAAACACATAAGTAACTAGGTTTAATTAAACGAAGTAGACATTGACAGTGCTTAAATACCTTTTATTGCTCGTACTATACTATCTATAATGTTGCTTTAAACACGTCAATCAAAAATAACAAATCCAATTGAACTATTTCATAAATAAACAACAACCTGTTCAGTGTGAATTATTATTCTGATGCTATTCAGGCTTGAACGTCTGTGGATAAACTACATAATATTATTTTAGCACTTTAGTGATTGTACCCGAGATAACAAGTTTATATATTTTATATTTGCATTTTATTACCAAATCCAGTTTAAGATCGCCGATTGTTTTAGTGACAACAAAACGATATGAAGTTTGTATCGACAATAGGTAGATAATCACACAGAATGGTAATCACGATTCAGACAGGCTTAATAAAATACATTATAATAAAAAAAACGTCGATATTGAGCTTCATTTCATTTGTAAAGCGTATTCACCGGCACTTATAATCTAACCAAAAACCATAACTACACCGCTGTTTCTGCATTGAATTTAAAGTCCTGATATGACCACTCATGTGGTTAAGACAGCTTCATAAATAAGCAGTGTGCACATACTTTGTATTTATGAAGTAATAGAGATCGTGTGTCGATACAGTTAGGTATTTTCCAACTAAAGTAAAGATATTGTTTGTGAGCACATAAATATACAACCTTTAGCAATAATATACAGTAACCTTAATTTTAAAAGCTTTTTATCACTGAAGCGAAATCATCAGTTTAATGTTAGAACTTTAAAAATAAAAATTAAATTAATTTTCACGTACAAATCCAACATGGTCCGTTTGACCCTTCCGAGAAGACTTTACTTGCGGGCCCATTTCTCAGAACAGTGGTCAGCTTTTTACGCGCCAAATTTATAATACAATGAGGTGCGGATGCTACTGCACATTCCGAGTGTGCGCCCTGCGCCTGCCCATGCGCATGCCTTGTGCAATTTGAAATGGCTACATCCCGCTATAGTGGCGTTGAACCTGCCAAATTTCAATGATTGTTAATTTAGAATGAGTATTGTACCTAATTTTTGTTTTGCATTTAAACTTTTTTATTTATTTACTTACACTACTTGTTAAATTTTGTTTATTTCACAACGAAATCTTCGCTTGTGTCACATCGCTACAAAAATAGATTTCAAGTTTAACTAAACTATGAATAATACGTTGCGTATTTAGTTAAAGATGAGTGTCACTAGTAAAAGGCAGCTCCCTACCAAATCGCTCAACTATAGTTCCGGATAAGTGTCATTGACCGGCCATCGGAAATAGATACTCCCTCCCTGAGTTCCGGTGGGTCCTCCATGAATAAGCATAACTTCATACATACTACTAATCATATTGCTTACCTGAGTAGGTCTATGCTATTCCGTTTTTAGTGAAAACGTGACTACTACTATTACTGATAATACTAGGCACAGGTTTAAATTGTAACGAAAATCATTCAACAGCATTATTCGATTAACTGTAGGCAACCGCAATCAAATGGCATGTCAAAGGACACCACATTGGGGCGTTGGAATTATGCTCACACTATGTTCACAGTCTTATAGGTGCATTATAATACTGTGCTATGTTGTACCTGCGTAAGCGGCTTATTATTGGCAATTTGACTCTTGCTTAGTTTCGATATAACTGTTAATAGCTATTATAATAAGTACCTACTAGCTTTTCACGGCTCGGTTTCACCTGCGTCTTTACTTACTGCTCTACTCCCGTTGCCTCTAGCGTGATGGTACATAGGTAGCCTATAACGTTCCTTAAGAACTGGGCTATCAACCGCAAAAATAGTTTTCAAACCCGACTGGCAGTTCCAGAGATTAGCGCGTTCAAACAAACAAACTCCTCCGCTTTATATTATTAGTATAGATAAATAAGAAATAACTAATATATGTAATAAATTCAAAAATTTTCAGTCTTTCAATTATAGACTTCGTACAAACCTTTGGGACGCGATACTTGACAATCTTTAATAAGAAAATCATCTTCGCCAAGTAGCGGTTTTAAAACAAAGGCTGAGATTTATCTAGATATGTTAGACGTCTCAGATCAGATCGCGTAACAGCTGTCAATTGTCACTACTCACTGCCATGAAATGACTTGCGCGGGTAAGTTAGTAGTAGGTACGTGACCTTATTCTAATAATGATTCTCATACTCATAAGTGTTAAATATAACAACGAAAACCCTTTAATTTAGCATTTAAGTTATTAATAGCACAGATTACAGACAAAATTTAGTAATTTTAATCTTTAATAAGTTTTATTTGCCTGTTTTACCTGTCATACATACCTACTTCAGATAATTAGAGATGCGTCGGTCATCAATGTCATCCTCATGAATGAAAGTATTAAAATAAAAAGCTAATTGCTATTCTCACGTGTATCTCTACAACAATAAAATATTATTTCTTTCTTAGTTACAATAAAATTTCAAACGCGACAAACTATACATAATTAGTGTCATACAAAAAATATTAGATATTTGTTTATGAAATATGTAACTGACAATAATACTTATCAAATTAATAATCAGCAAGGTACTTGTAAACTTCATTATGTATAGTATAAATAAAATACTGTGTAAGTTTGGTCACAGGTGAAGCAAATGTGATGGTGACAGATAAGACAGCATCGACACGTTGACCATTGCTCGCCGCCGCCAGCGGCGCAGCGGTACGATGCAGCATGGCTTTAAACGTTCGATCCGAACCGAACGATGTCGTGGTGTTCTGCGAGTAGGTGGGTCGCCTGATCTCTCCAGCGGCATTGCAATGCACATCCGGGGCGGTCGATACGAGCGGGCGGCGACTTGCGCGGTGCCGCGGCGTCCCTCGCCGCCCCGCACCGCAAACGCGGCCCCCTCACGTCTTCGAGCCCCCTCCGCGACGATTCACATCGATTCGCACGCTTGATAATTATTATGAGCTTGCTGCAAAAATTTATCATCTTATGCCAGTAAGAAAAATGATCTAAACATCGATCTAAACTTTATTAGTGGTTGCTAAAAAAAATATTTCTATTTAAAGCCCTCCCATCAATTGATCTTTTCATGAACCTAAATTATTGTTTAAAGCGTTTTCTCTTTTAAATATTAATTTTAATGAAACCGAAAGCATACGCTCGCCGAGTAATTTAATTATCGGCTTGCATTATTTGAAAACAATAATAATATAGGTATATGGTAGATATTACAAATTACATGTCCGCATAATTAACCACGTTTATAACACAACCAGTTTCAGGCATCGGTTTCGCCCGCATTAAATCACTTCTTTGGTTACTGTCCTGCTTTCGTCGCGAGTAGCGTGATACTCACTTTATAATATACTAGACGTCTGCCCCCGGTTCGCTTTGGTATCAAACGTTGCATTCGGTCTCACAACAAACGCCTACGGCAAATATCATTGCAATAGTTTCGTATTGCATCATTCAGATTTACAAAAGCGCATGAAATATAGAAAATGTGTCTCTTATTGTCTGTGTCAAATAAATATATTTTCTTTCATTTTCTTTCGTTCTTTCTATCAAAAAAATTTAAAAAAATGATAAAAATTACGTTAAACAGTAGATATAAAATATACCCAGCCTATATTACTCGTCCTATTTGTAGCATTGTAAGGGTGAAAAATTATTTTATTCGGTTTCGTAGATCTTGAGTTAAATCGGAACAAACAAACATACAATAAATGTAATATTTTCTCTTTATAATATTAGTTTAGATGTATATTAGTATATAAAGATATCGTGTATTACATATAATATATCAAGAATCACCTCACCGCATGCAAATTACTTAATTGCGCGTGGGCAGTTACAAGCACTAGTATCCCGTTTCCTGCACTGATTTATTATGAGAAAAATAAAGTTGTGCGCTACACTGCCTTAGGATATAGGACAATTTGGGACATTAAACAACGATTTTGTTACTCTGCGGATAGGTTAATTTTTAATGTATTCCTAGAGGTAAGTTAGGCAATACAATAGGTACTTACTTGTATGTAATCAACTATACAATAGGTACAGGCATGTAATCAAATCAACTAGCTGTCCGCAGCGCAATAGCACGCGTTATGTTACATCTTTGATATTTTGGTAACTGCTACGTGTCTGTGGATTGTAGCGTGATGTTACATAGCCTATAACTTGCCTCAAGAATCGAGCTATCAAAATAATGCAAAACTAATTTTCAAATCTGACTGGTAGGTTAGAGATTAGCATGTTCTAAAAAAAACTATATCTTTATAAACATTCGCCCTCGCTTCACTTCGGTATCAAAAGTTTCATTCGGTCTCACAACAAACGCCTACGGAAAATATCATTGCAATAGTGACGTATTGCATTATTCAGATTTAAAAAGGAGCTTAAAATATTGAAATTTTGAAAATGTCTGAAAATATGTAAAATACAGTCTATGTTACCCGTTATATTTGTAGCTTTCTAAAGGTGAAAGAATTTTTTAAATCGGTTTTGTAGATCCTGAATTAAATCGCAACATACAAACAAACATACAAAAAATCTAATCTTTTCTCTTTTATATTTGTTTAGATTTCATTGACAAATTTGCTCAATATAAATTTATCAAAGTTTGGTTCGTTTCTAAACATTTGACATAATAACGATTTATGAATTTTTACCCTATATACATTTTAAAGTGGTTTTAAATTAATATATTTTTACAAGACGATATTGCTTTTTTATATTAACATACCAAAATGACTCCATTTTGCCTGATGGTAAGCACTCATTGGTCCTCCTTTGGGAGCCCCAAGAATGGTAGCTTATTTGTATGTAACAGTAACTACTTGTATGGTAGGTACCTACTTCTTACTATGGCCACAGTATTAATAAATAATATGCACCTACCAGTAGTCCGACTCCTTTGTTGTTGACTACATGCCGCCATTGCGTCTATACGCATAGAAACTCAGTCGAGGGTCGGGGTTGCCACAACAAAAACTCCTTAAACATCCTATATATACATACCTACATACATATGCTCGAAAAACATTACATAACAGTATGTAACAGTACTTAAAGGAAGTACTTACTTATATAGTTACTAGTAACAATCATATTAATATTATAAATGCGAAAGTTTGTGTGTGTGTTTGTTACCACTTAGCGCCTAAACGGCTGCACTGATTTCGATGAAAATTGTGATGTACCTAGATAGATTCGGAGACGGACATACTTAGGCTACTTTTTATCCCGAAAATCGGTCTGATTTACATGGGATACAACAAAACATATTTTACGCACGGACGAAGCCGTGAAACGCAGCTAGTTTTACGTAAGTTTTAATAAGAAATAATAAAGGAATATAGGTAGTCATAATACGTAATAAACAAAAATTATAAATGCGTAACCGATAAATATTTTCTACTTATTTTATTTTAGATGTTTTTTTAGAGTTCTTTATTAAATTTTACTATGTAGGTAATGGATTCTCATACGAATATACAATTTCAATAGAAACTCTAATAGGAAACATACGCAGGATCGTGTTTTAAACTCAACCTATTCTAAAACATCATACAATTGTATATGAATGTCGTTCTCAACAATCGATCTGAAATGTTGCATCAAATTCACTTCCAGTTTATCGCAATAGTCAACGAAATCAGCTGGAGGCATCTGCAATCCGCCAAACGTATTACGACTAGTGTTATATAATACTCGTCCGCGCAAATGTAAGTTATTTAATGTCGATTCATTGGAGTAGTTGGAAGCGTACTTTTATTAAACACCCCTTCAGATTAGAGAGCGCAAACTAAGCGAGATTGCTCTCGTCGACCCTGCCGCTCGCTTCCCCTTGTCCCCCTCATCGTTGCCCCGTGCAAGTACTGATGTAATCAGTCGACTGACTGTTAGTAATAATAAGACTGTGCTTTGGCTGTGTAGCGCTAAATTCACTTTATTTTCTCATATTAAATCAGTGCAGGAAACGGGATACTAGTGCGTTAGTAGATACTCAAAAATCAGTTCAGTTAGCAAGTGCCTGATAAACTTAACTGACAAATAAACCCTTTTATAACTATTACACGGATTTAACTAGAAGATGTTTTATATGTATTAGGTCCTGTATTATCACTAGCTGCTGAAGTGTCTGATATATAAATATCTAACAATATACAAATAAAACATTAAGGCCGTGTTTCACCACTTGCTGATAAATTGCGTCTTGGAAACAAGTTAGAGAAGCTACCTATGTAGTTAGATAGGTACTAAGTAGGTATATTGCGACATAGACAAAAACGTATTTATTTATATCGCATATTTTAACGAATAATAACATTTTGACGAAATTATTAGTAGATACTCAGCGACTAAAGCCTCCGAATGTGGTAGTTTATTTATTTATTGATTTATTGGCTCACAAAACAAGATACAAACATAAAGAAACACAGTAAATCTATAAAATAGAAAGCTAGTTTGTAACTCTACTTATATTATGTGCACAAATGCTCCAAATATTAATTTACCTACTTGTGTACAAAAATATTATAAGTCCTTTATTAACTGGAATTGGAGCTGCTGATACATGGAATACGTCTAATTTCACGTTTGAATTTACTGAGACTACTATTATCTAAGGTAGAATGTCGAGACACCATGTCATTGTATAATCGGCACATTCTGGTTACAGGGTAGGTAATAGAAAGAGGTATTATTCTTGTAAACTTGTCGAGCAAATAATCTTCGGGAGGGATTGCGAGGTTTATAATGGGTGATGAAGTTAAGAGAGGAGAGTAAATCAGGGCAGTCTATGTGTGAATGAATGATTTTATATAAGCAGAATAGCTCGCTATATTTAAGACGAGAATAGAGAGAGGCTAATTTAAATTTACGCAATTTGCTAGCATAAGACCTGTACTGTCGACCTAGGTGTAATCTGTAAAAAAGAATATTTAAACCTTTTTCTGTACTCTTTCAATGCTGTTGTTATGAACCTCATAAAATGGAGACCAGATTACTGAGCCGTATTCTAGTATCGACCTTACTATGATATACTATAAACATAGTACAGTATAGATGAATAAAAGTACGTTGGTCTTTAAAATGTTTAGTAGATCGTGTGAAAACCAAGAAGCTGGGTAGACTTCAAGACAAGGTAATCAAAGTGAGCGTGAAAGTAAGCTTTCGTCGAAGAAGTTGACTTATTTATTCACGTGTTTATCCCAGGAGCTGTCTAGTGCTTATGAACTACTTATAAATTATGAGGTATATAGTTTGCAATATCACGGACATAACTGCGTACTCGTAGCTCCTTCTAGTCTACGAACATAGTAGTTTACAGTTTTATGAATGAGCAAGTTGGAACGAGCTGTCACAGTTCCCACTGTGAACATTGCTTCAGGAACTATTACTCTCCTTAACGACACATAACCATCAGCAACTAGTCAACAGCGAGTATAAATATGAACTGTTTTCTTAATACATTAAAACACTCGGTATTTACGAGTAGACATTACTTATAGGCAGTCAAGAGCTGCCATCCTAATTATCAATCGAACAATTTTTATAGCTTATAATATTAGTCTATAAATATTGTAGCGATTTGTTTTTAATTTAGGATTTAAGAAAGTACTTTAATGTTAATGTTATTCATAGGTATTTTATTTATTTTTGTCATTACATAACATCATCTAGTTTGACTAACTGTCCTGGAAAAAGGATATTTTTTAAGAGAAGCCAAGAAATTCGGACTGTGGATATGATGATGAAACACATAGAAGCTTGAGTTCATCGTCAAAACAGTTATTAAATTCCTTTTGAGATAGATTGAAGTCATTCTTTCTCAAAAATAATTTTATAACTGTTTTAAAAACAGTCCTGTTTTTACAGACAGCAGCTCGTGCTGCTGCGACAACCTTGCGTGCATGCACCTTTGAGATGTTTGATTACCACATGATTATTATATTAGTGCACTGGCCGTCCGAAAACCGAGACGCGTCTAACACGTAAGCTACAATGTATTGTATATAATGCAAGTTAGAATCACATGACACTATTGTGACAGACAGACAGGATACTAACTGTGCATATCTATAATAGTGGCATTTGGCCCCTCAGTGTATACATCGTTAAGACGCTAGACGCTGTCTAGATTTATAGTGCTACATAATAATTCACTAGACATAAGTATTCCAAATGCAAACCTTTAGAATGCTATGACTGACTGATGGATTATAATTACTGTAACTAAATAAAAATAATGTGATTAAGATCTACATTATAAGTATACCCAGAAGACTCACCCCCAGTTTCTGAAAGGCTGATCAACAAAAAATTAACTAATCACCTGTTAAATCTTATGTGAACTACCTAAAGCATGCTAAAAGCATGTATAATTAGTTTAAGTTGATCTAATTAGTTACTAATTAGATCAAATTAAACTTATACTTATGCTTGAAATGAACTGTACCTGTAGCACGGGACGCAACAGACTATCCTGCATTTCATGATTTTCCTGCTCAGTCCTGCTGCTTCTTAGTTCTAATAATATGGTATTGCCGCCAACATTCGTTTGACTCGTGCCACTAGCAAAGATTATACTGACTTATTCTGCCACTAGTTGGTTGTAAGTGACTCTAAGGCGAGATCGTCATTTATGCTTGCACACGTTTTAATATTAATTTTATAGTGTGACAAGATACATCGTTTATTAAGGAACCAACAATACTTATAGGTTAGGTTTCTGATAGCAGTTATCCGATTTCCGAAATGTCTATAAGTGCAACCATGCACATAACCAAACCTTTAATGCAAAAAAATCAAAGTAAATTCGATTTCATCTACATGGTTGGAGTTTTTGATTGATCGGTAACTTCTGCAATGATAACTATGGTAAGTTCACCTTATCAGTCATGGGCAATTCAAAACTTTTAGATATTATCGTTACTTTTATTGCGTCTATGACAATGTCAATCAAAATAGCAGCTCGTAAGCGCATTGCATAAATATCAACAAATTTAAGTTTACGTACAAAATTTGGAACTAATTTTAATCTATGTAACATAATCTGACTCAAACATTATAGTTTAAGTTAGCAAGCTAACTGAAAAGTATAGCAGTCGATGCTGTTTGTTTATAATTTGAATAACTGTTTACGGTGTCTACTGTATCTTTATCTTTATCATCTTTCTGTACGCCAAAGACACAAATACGTGACGAAATAAACAATTAAAGCATGTTTTACGGTAGTAGATCCTCGCTGATTTCAGCATGAATGGGCCGGATCGACCGGGGCAGTACTACCAGTACTACCCTCTCATAGAAGATCGACGTAAGAATATTAGTATTCATGCTAATGTGTTTCGTTTGGTGAGTGAGAGTGCCGTCAGCCCAAATACCCCCTCGGTCCTCTTCCTTTTACCTTTTACTTCCTCACCCCATACTCCGTGGTCGACAACGGCTTGGTTGTGTTTTCTAATTATTATTATTATACATTATTGTTATTTCTGCAATGCTTAGAAAACACAGTGACGTATATAGGTTACCGTTACCACTTACCATCAGGTGGACCGTATGCTTGTTCGCCACCAAAGTTGTATATAAAAAAATGTGTTTTATTTATAAACTTACCCAAAAAATATACTCCTGTCCGTTTTTACATGTGATGCAAAGTCTCTAATTTAACTGCACGAAATTTTAATTCAAAAAGATTTCATTTGTAGCATGGCGCAGAGGGTTCGCCGATGCGTTTTTGCTCTGGTGTTCAAAAGCAGTCATGTTTTGTTATTAGCCACTTTACATTAACACAGTCATGATAAAACTTTACAAAAGTGGCGTTACTTGAAATTTCATTACGAATAAAGCTATCCTTAGCTGAAATGGTTGATCCACATCTACAAGTGGTTTTCAATTATTACAATTATTAGTTATTATTTATGTCTCTCTATATCACTCGCATGCTTTCTTTATAATAAAAAAATCAATAACCAGTCCTTTGGAAGGCTTACATGCGGACACAGGTCTAACGTGCAGTGGCCCATTGAGTTAGTTTAGGTGTTCAGTGGATTGGTTTCATAAAAGTATTAGTATTTAAAACGTCGTCTGCCATCCTTTCTAAGCCGAGATATATATTTTTTGAAACTGGGCAGACGTTGACTTGCCTTTACATTAGATGGGCCCCTTATACAACCGATATAAGCATGACAATGCACAGGCAAGGAGGCAGGTGTCGAGCGGTGCGACGCCAGTTTCGCCGTCGCGGGTCTTAGACCTGGAGTGGGTTTCTCCGTCGTTATGTCCTTGTAAATGACACTTCCATCCCCGAGCATGTAGCTCTGGTGACTCCCTCTGACCCTCCGGTTAAGGCAAGCCAGAGTTGAGAGTCCTGCGGCACAGTCTTAATATTACTAACAGTCAGCCGACTAATGTACTTGCGCGGGGCAACGATGAGGGGGGACAAGGGAAAGCGAGCGGCAGGGTCGACGAGCGCAATCTCACTTAGTTTGCGTTCTCTAATCTGAAGGGATGTACTACGTGTAACGAGTTAAATACCAGCTGTCCATAATGGTCTACAGGATTTGTTCTGTGTTTAACTGTAAATCTACATCAAGGTTTAAAAAAGATTTAAAATTCCCTTGGTTTCACCGGGACGACCGGTGGTAAGTTATTTTGAGTTTATTCGCAAATTCATAGGTATTATTCAATTAATAAACCTAATGTAGACGTAATATTAGATCTTTACGGGTCGACTAATTAATTGTATGTTAGAGCCAATTCTATGAATTTGACGTTAGAAAATTACAAACAAAGTTATCTATTTAATTAGACCGTGAGACGCCGTAGACAGATAAACTTCTGTCTACGTGAGAGGCGGACCATCGCCGCGTCGATCCGTTCGTGTCTCCTCTTGTTCAGATGGGCAAAATTTATACGAATGACGAATAATGAATAAATAAGTTGTTTTATTTGTTATGCACAGATAATAAATAATTTCCTTTATTCAAAGAAAAATCATTCAATTAAAAAAAAAAATACAAGGAATTAGGCATTGTATATTTACTAATAATAAAATAAAGTAATGCAAGGGAAAAGGTACGAAAATGTGTTGTAGTGTGGATTTAGGACACTTGCGCGAACAGACACTTGTGCAAAATTCTGCTGTTAATGAACCGATTTCTTTCAAAATCGATATCTGAGTGTCCAAGCGATGAAAAATACGAATCCAAAGTCAAATTTAATAAAAGCAGCCGACATTTTGAACTTTGCTGTTATTGAACCGATTTCTTTCAAAATCTTTATCTGAGTGTTCCATCTATGACCAAACACGAATCTTAAGTTAAATTTAATAAAAGCAGACATCATTTTAATATTTGTTTTTTTTTTTAACCGATTGCTTTCAAGTCAATAGAGTAGGAGTATCCGTACTACTGCGTTCCGTTCGGTGAGTGTGAGCGCCGGAGGCCCAATTTCGCCCCTTTCCTCTTTCCTGACCTCCCTCATTTCCTTCCCCTAACCTCATTCACAGCCGCCATAGTGAGGCTAACATAAAAAAATAAAAAATAATAATGACTATATACCTTCGTTATTCCTAATTAAAATTTATGAACAAAATTTTAGTAGTTTCTGTTGTGACATCCTTGACCCTTGGCTGAGTTTCTGTACGTAGGTATACGCAATGGCGGCATGTAATAAACAACAAAGGAGTCGGACTACTGGTAGGTGCATTATATTACTGTGCCTGCGGGCACTCTTAACACGTCACTCGGGTCGGGCAATAAAGGCTAGCCGAGACGAAGCCCTGACTGTGTCGCCACTCGCATTTAGCTCGCCCTGCAGTTTGTTAGCTCTTTAAGTAGACTTGTGTGATACATTTTTTTGTTGATATCACAAGTATGGAAAAAGCTACTTTACTCTGCCCTCTGCTAATGAGAAATGATTGAATAATTTTAAATAATTTTGAAGTTGGTGCCAAGTAAAACAATAACTAGGTACCTATAAGTATTATCAATCCTAATTTGCTATTGTAGTAAGGTTCTTAGTATTTGCTTGGCACCAACTTCAAAATTATAAAATACTTATTTAATCATTTCTGATTAACTAAATCACAATAAGAAGTACTTTCTGCTAAGTGAACTTATTTTTAACTTTTTAGTTTCCTTCCTGTTTGAAGTCAGTTTTTTTTTTTGTTTAAAACTATTTTATTTTACGATTTTCAGTGATGGGTAGACCTAAATTTTGCTTAGGTATTATTTTTCTACAAACTAAACATGTTAGAATATTGAACCGTGTGAAGTAAGCCCGACATGACTGCTCTTAAGAAATTCCCTCGACTGTCTATGGTCACCTGTAATGGCACTTGAAACCCATATGGGTGCAAAGTTCTCATTATTATAAATGAATTAAGCCTAAACACCAAATAATTGCTGTAAATTGTTGTCGAGTTCTGTCAGACTGTCTTTCGGCTCCATCATCAGATCGACTCCGAACCTTCACTAAATAGTAGTGCCTTAAAATACTTAATGAAAAAAATAACAAAAGCACTAGTCACCAGTGCGATTTTCGAAAGTTACCTTAGATTTCCCTAGGATGTCATCATCAGATCCTGGTTTCCTTACCATGGTACCACACTTGGGATATCTACTTTTCAACAAAAAAAAGAATCATCGAAATCGGTTCATAAACACTTCACCTTAGTGTCGCACGAGATCGGTCCGTCAGCAGAGCCCACTTGTCAAGTATGTTTATTTCCTTAGTTATATTATTTACATGCCACTTACAAAATAAAAATTTTACAGACGCTTTTGATGTATTTTTGACGCAGTAAGTATGTTCGGGGAGGGGTCTTTTGCAGTCTAATGCCAAATTCTTGTCACACACGGTCACATACTACACAAGCAAGTGGGAAAAGTGTTGGATTTAGGATCCCATCAGCTTTTAGATCTGAAGTTACAATCTAGGATGTCAAAGCCTATGCTGACGAGCGAAATCCCTTGTCTTGTGGAGTGGTTTGCTTCTCTTTAGTAATATATTCTATTTCACCTATTCTGTTTGCAAAAAAAGATGGATTGAATTGGCCATATCTGGTATACTCTGGGGCCAGGATCTTCCAGACCAGTGATCGTTAATGATGTTAGTTAATCGATCATATCGTGGTGTAGATCGTGTGCTCTGAGATGCCACGGATCCTGCCCAAGCATTTCCCAGAGTACTTTGTTTTAGTGCGACGTGGGAAGTCACCTGCAACCTTTAGTGTTATCTTGTATTGCCGTTCGAGTTTTGTCAAATTGAAGACTGGGGATGGCAGGATCATCTCGTCTAACCCAGAGGTTTTAGAGCAGGTCGAGAGGTTCTACAGACAGTTATACACTACACATCAGGCACCTGTTAGCTTTCTAGCATCAGATCCAAGAGCTAGGTTAACTCGACATTACACCACAGACATCCCGGTCGTCAGCCTGTGCGAGATTGGTATGGCACTCAGACAGCTCAAAAACAACAAGGCGGGTAAAGAAGGGAATTACAGTCTAGCTACTGAAAGCAGGTGGAAATCCTGTCCTGAAGGCCCTTTAGGCTCTTTAGTGACGTCGTCCTCAAAGGCAAAACGCCACACACATGGCACAGGGGTTTGGTGCAGTTGTTCTTCAAGAAAGGCAACAAAACCCTTCTGAAGAACTACAGACCTATCACACACCTGAGTCACGTCTACAAGCTGTTCTCGAGAGTCATAACTAACAGTCTCGCAAACAGGTTTCTCGACTGCCAGCCTCCAACAACAACGAACAAGCTGGTTTCGAAAAAGGTTTTAGTACCACATACACACGCTGCGGCAGGTTATACATAAGTCGCAGAGTATAACCGGTCTCTATGCTTAACGTTTGTAGACTATGAGAAAGCCTTTGATACGATCAAAATCCTGGGCCGTGTTGCAGTTTCTCTAATGGTGCCATATTGACTATCGACACATCGAAGTGCTCAAGTGTTTGTATGAAACATGTCAGTACGAATTAATGGTCAGAGCTCAAGACATATCCAGTTGCAGCGAGAAGTACGACAGGGAGATATTATATCACCGAAAATGTTCACTGCTGCACTGGAGTACTTGTTCAAACTGGAATGGAATGGAATGGACTTGGCATCACCATAAACGGCGAGTACATCTCACTTTTGTTTCGCTGACGATATCGTGGTCATTGGTATGACCGTGGAGGACCTCAGTGCAATGCTCGATGACCTCAGTAGAGTCTTCGACAAGTGAGCCTAAAGCCTAAAAATGAACATGGACAAAACTAAAGTCATACAGTCATAGTATGACTGTATGACTTTAGACCCATTTCCATTACGGTCGGAGGCTGATTAGCTAATTCAGATTTCGAGAAAGATGTCACTCGTCGAATCCAACTCGACTGGGCAGCGTTCGGTAAGCTCAAACATATCTTCTCATCCGCACTATCGCAGTGTCTCAAGACCAAGGTCTTTGACCAGTGTGTGTTACCAGTGATGAAATACGGAGCAGAGACGTGGTCGCTAACTAAGGATCTTGTCAAAAAGCTCAAAGTCGCTCAGAGCCCGACAAAGCGGACTTTTTTAGACGTCTACCTGCGCGATCGTTTGAGAAACGAAGAAATCGACAGGCGAACCAAGGTAATTGAAGTGGCTCGCAGAGTTTTTCTCTGAAGTGGCAATGGGCAGGACATATAGCTCGCGGAACTGACGGCCGTTGGAGCAGAAAGGTTCTGAAGTGACGACCACGAACTGCAAGATGCAGCGTCGGCAGATCCCTCTCAAGGTGCACCGACGAGGTGATAAGAGGGGTGGGCACCCGATAGATGTGGGCGGTAAACGATGGTGGCGAAAATTGGGCGAGGCCTATGTCCAGCAGTGCACGTCTTTTTGCTGATATGATGCTGATGACTTTAGTTTACCTACGAAGCTGCAGCCAAAAGTAAGAAAGTAAGTAAAATAGCGTCAAATAAATATGACGCGGCGTTGTTAATCAGGCTAAAGCACGTGAAGCTAGTACTAACTACCTGGAGTTCTGTCGAAAGTTTATAAATCTAGCTGGGTATAGCTAAAGCACTGACTATCGAAACTCATAGCTCGGTTTTTGCTAGTGTTCCTTTCTGTTACAGGAGTTTTGAATAGAGGGATTGTTCTGTATCATAGAATTTTATATACATTGTATATATGTAATAATAGATACGTTTTAATTTTAAAAACTTTACTGGTGACATTGCTAGCGTGTGTTTTATATCTATTGTAATTATAGTACTGTATGTTTCTTTCAAGTGTCAAGAAGTTTCATTAAAAATTTATTCTTTTTCACTTGACTGTCTATTAGGGCTAAGCTAGGATCGTCAAACGATAAAGAGTTGACGCGTTGCACGACGCCTCGTTATTTATTATCTACCTTTGCGTCATATTATATGAAAGGAACACAATACTTCCGTTACCGCCTTTATGTTGAATAATACCCGTAGCTGCCGGATACAATAATATAAGCATTAAAATGCGAAAATTACTCCTATAGTTGTAATTTTATAGTAGTATAATAGTAGTAATTTTCGCATTTTAATAACATACAGATGATTTGCTTCTTCTTCTTCTCCTTTTTTTTTGGCAACAGAGCCGACGATTGTGTCAGCTATTTCTGCCAGCGTCAAGTTTAGAATTATATTCTTGTTGGTGATATTAATGGTATAATACAATGATAAAAAATAGAAAAAATGTGGATGAAATTAAATGACATGCTATCCATAACAAAAAATATGGCGTGTGATATTGACAGCAAAGCAAACGCATAGGGTAGAAGTGGGTAATGAGAGTCAGCAGGTAATGGGAGTCACCCTCATATCTACGCAAATATACATGCGATCATTACGTAAACGACCTCTAGCTATCCACCTCCACCTATGCCCCTTGGCACGGTGTTGGACGGCTCGCGCTGGAAGGCTCCCGCGAATCAAAGAAACGACAGAGTTTTGTTTTTGCTTCCCGTCAATGTAATAAATATTCACATACTTTTATTCGCACATTCGAAATAGTGATTTATTTATTTATTTATTTATTTAAAACTTTATACACATACATGTAAAGGCGGATTTAAGCAAGAACCATTATTTCTGTACCAGTACTTCATAGTATTTTTAATTTTCAACTTTTACTCACCATTTTAACATTTTTAATTTTCAACTACTTGCACTAGTTGTGGGAAATGAGAGTCAGGTATAAAAAAAGGAAATGAAACGTTAAGGTCAGGGAAAGAAAACTGAAGTACCTACGTACTGTAGAAGAACAATGTCTGTTGAATGACTGGCCTGTTGGTCTAGTGGTTAGTGAGCCTGACTGCTAAGCCGGAGGTCGTGGGTTCGATTCCCACCCAGGACAAACCTTTGTGTGATGAGCATGATTGTTTGTTCTGTGTCTGGGTGTAATTTATCTATAATATGTATGTATTTACAAAAAAAAAATGTATATAAGTAGTATATCAGTTGTTTAGTACCCATAACACAAGCAAATATAATTGCTTAATTTGGGGCTAGATGGCGCTGTGTGAATGTGGTAGAATATTATTATTATTATTATTCTCTTTATTTAATTATGTACACATAAAATTACATTTTTAAATATATATAAAAAATAATAGAAATATACATTTAAAAATATAAAAATATGGAGACCCACCGATATCGTGTACAGGGACCAAGCTACCGGTGGTTAGGGCTCCAGAGATAGGAACCGCCTCACAATGCGGGCCGTATCAAGGAGCACAGCCTTTTGCATCAGGCCCACGAGCGAGCCTCGCGAGATGTTGATGGAGGCTCTTAGGAATCAGTCCATTAACGGATATGACTATCGGAACAATGATCGCCGAATCCACATCCCACATGTCGACAACCTCGCGAGCCAAATCCAAATACTTTATCTGTTTATCTTTTTCTGCTTTCACGAGATTGTCATCATGTGGAATGGTGATATCGATGATCATTGCAAGGCGCTCTAATCGATCGATCACCACTATATCAGGTTTATTGGCAGCAATAGTCCTATCAGTGATGATAGATCGATCCCAGTATATTGTGGCACGACCATTTGTGAGAACTGGGTCGGGCACATATCTGTAGTACGGTACCTCAGAGACTACAAGCTTGTACTTCAGAGCAAGTTGCTGGTGGACGATCCTAGCTACTTGGTTATGTCTATGCAAATACTCGCCGTTCGCAAGACGAAAACAACCAGAGACAATATGTCTTATGGATTCTCCGGGGTAGTGACATGCCCGACAAATGTCTACCGTCCCATCCTTTAAGATAAACTTCCGGTAGTTGTTCGTCATTAGAACCTCGTCCATAATTGCACAGACAAAACCTTCGGTTTCTCCAAAGAGATCACCAAATCGTAGCCAGGATACAGATGTTAATGAGTCGACATCGGGCCCGTTTAAGGCCCGATAAAAGCGTCCATGTAATTCCTTGCTTTTCCATACATCCTTGCGCTCCGCTATACTAAGCACAACAGGTTTGCGCCAGTTCTCTTTAGCCAGACCCAGCGGGGTGAGGCCGTTATCTACAACGACGACATTCCGATGCATATTTGAATTTGATTTTATAAAATATTCTCTGAGGTTGCACACCTCACGGTTGTGGAGAGTCTTGACAGACAAAAAGCCACGACCTCCACACTTCCGTGGGATGTACAACCTCATCACCGATGATCGTGGATGATGCATACGGAATGTCGTCAACTGTGTACGGACTCTCCTATCAAGAGCGTCCAGTTCAGTCTGAGTCCATCTGACTATGCCAAAGGAATAGGTTAGGACTGGCATGACCCAGCTGTTAAAGGGCCGCACCTTGTTACCACCCGATAAAAGACTTTTAAGAACTTTTTTCAGGCGGCCAAAGAAACGTTCCTGTAACACCTGTTTCATGTCTTTGTCAGATATACCCAACGACTGTGACATACCCAGATATTTATATGTTTCGGTTGCAGATAGAGGTCTAAGTCGTGTAGAATCAGACAGTTGTATCCCGTCAAATTCCACAATCCCTCCCCGCTTTACATGCATGACTGCACATTTATCTATACCAAACTCCATCTTAATAGAATTACTAAAGGTTTCAGTGACCCGAAGTAACTCTATTAATTGGCGATCAGTAGAAGTAAACAATTTTAAATCATCCATGTAAAGCAGATGGGACAAGACCTGACCTTCTCTCCTCAACCGATAGCCTAGCCCTGAACTCTCCAGTATAGTACTGAGAGGGTTCAGTGCCAGACAAAACCATAAAGGACTCAGGCTGTCACCCTGAAATATGCCCCGCTTGATCGTTATCGGTAGACCGTTGCCCAAAAACTGTCGACATCCAGGATAGCGGAGGATGGTCTTCCATTGCCGCATACACGTTTTCAAGAAGGTGCATAGAGTTGCATCAATTTTATACAACTCCAGCACTCTCAAGAGCCACGTATGCGGCACCGAGTCATACGCCTTCTTATAGTCTATCCAGCATGTCGACAGATCCTTTCGGTTACGGTGCACCTGTTGGTTAATGGTCATGTCAATAATCAGGAGCTCTTTCGTACCACGGGCCCCATTCCTACATCCATTTTGAGAGATAGATATGATGTTGTTTTCAGTAATGTGTTTTAAAATTTTTGCTCTCAAAATAGATGTAAGAAGTTTATAGACAGTAGGTAGGCAAGTGATCGGTCTATTATTATTATTATTATTATTATTATTATTAATGTCAAGACAAATAAACAAGTATTTCAAAAATGAAACGAAACTTTAGTATCAAACTAACGAATTATGCCAGGTTAATGAGGATGAAGTCGCAGAAGACATATGAAAACAGATGCCTGGTATGCAACGATTTCGGGGATAACATAATATAGTACCTCATGTAGGTTAAGGGTTCACGGCAACAGTACTGGGTGGATCAGCTAAAAAATTTTCGGCTCGGAGTGCCTGCCCAGAGAGTGACTACCATTGCCCCTACGTCAGTGTAATGGAAGTCAAATTACCAAATTTCACTACCAATTCATAGCTAAATTAGTAAAATTTTGTGTTTTGCAGAATTTGCAGATGCAATAAACATATCATTTTAAATTAGGGTTTAATTTGATTTCTCGCATATGTGCCTTAAAGTGACTC
Source organism: Parascotia fuliginaria (assembly GCA_963082885.1). Lineage (NCBI taxonomy): Eukaryota > Metazoa > Arthropoda > Insecta > Lepidoptera > Erebidae > Parascotia > Parascotia fuliginaria. The sequence goes on from OY720170.1 coordinate 17,377,834, forward strand.
TCATTTCCCCCTTCTCCCCTGCAATTCCTTTTTATAACCACATTTTGCACACGGTAAAGGTATAATCAAAACATCGTAGATGACAGTGAGCGTAACGAAGGTGCAGAAAATAACAATAGTGATAATAGATAAATCTACAGTGACAGTTTCTCTGATCGGTTTACACGCTTCACAGCGCGATGGCGTCTAATTTGCATTACGCCCCTATGATAATAATAGATACCTATCTGTACTTTGAATAAATACATTTATATTACTAGCTATTTATTCCTTTTAAACAAGCGTAGTTATATGGGTAACAAGCTACTAATAGAAAGGTAACTTATCATTCGTGACTATATTTCATCTATGTAGAACTGTACCACCTATCCTTTCTTCCGTTAATAGGTACGTACAGCCTCTCATTCACTATATGAAGTATCTACACATACCAGACACTTAATCAAGAATACCTATCTATTTGACTTCAATACTGAATATATTATATTGAATGCACATTACCAAGCAGTACCCGCTAATACACTACAAGTTAAGTAGCAGTACAGTAGCAGCAAAGAAAAACGAAAAAAACAGCTGTAAGTAAAACACTAGTGAAAAGAGCACTTAGGTAACGACGGCGTAGAGCGGATACGTACCTATCGAGGTGTGATTATGCCCATTTTCACCAACTAGCACCTAAACTATTCCTACGAAGGGAACTCCTTGGCTAAGAGGCGCCCTAAATCCAATACTTACCTAAATTGTGTTTGGTTTCACCATACCCTTCGTCATGTGACAGTTAGGAATGTTGTACGTGTCTGATCTATGATGTATAGTCTATCTATTGAGTTTATTTAAAAAAATAAAACATTATTTTAGTTTTCTTGTAGCTACACTTTATATTTATATATTTCTTAAATATTATTATCAATAAAAGTGTGTGTTTAAATGTGTGACGGGTGGTATGCCAGCATTTGACTGCGTCGAGCGCAATACGCTCTTGAGGAAACTCAGTCACAATGGGATCAGGGATGTTGCACTTAATCTAGTTGCCACCTATTTAAGTGAGAGAGTGCAATTTTTGATGTAAATGGAAATAGGTCTTCAACCTGTTGCTATGGGCGTCCCCACAGGGCTCCATTCTTGGTCCTTTTCTATTTTTGGTGTATGTAAACGATTTGCCGTACTTTGTACAGGATTTCTGCGATATAGTGCTATTTGCAGACGATACGTCTCTTATTTATAAGTTAACCGTAAAGACTATATGAATAAACATATTTTCATTTACATTTTTTCTTTATGACGATCAACCCGAATCGGGTCGCGCGCCAGACGAGCACTTTAACAGCGCGACCCGTTTCGGGTCGCTAGATTTGCTAGCCAGTTGAGAGGACTTGTTGTTGTGTGCTTGTGCTTTTAATAGGTACTTACTTAGGTACTTAATATTATCTTACTTCGTGATGTCGGAGAAAATAAAAATCATGATCATCATATATTTCAAAGTTAACAACTATTGTCTATACAGCCGTGGTCTTTTTAATATAACATTATTTGTAATTTTAAAGTTCCAACAGAGTCCAAACTTAAATATAAAAAATATGGTTAAATCGTCAGTAACATTCGAAAACTAAATTCCAAATGGTCACTATATCCGTCCCTTACCGTCAGGGAATGATGGAGCGGAATATATGGGCTCCTAAATATAAGGTACATAAGTGACACCTAAACATTGGTGAAAACGATTTTTGTGCAAAGGTATGAGCTCACAACCATGATAATCTGCCAGATTTGTAAGTACTTAAATGGTACTAGCTTTCGGGGGAGCGGTTTCAGCCGCGTCTTTGCTTACTGCTCAGCTTCCGTCACCAGTAGCGTGATGTTACACAGCTTATAACCTTCCTCGGAAACTGGTCAAACGCAAAAATAATTTTTGAAATCCGACTGGAGGTTCCAGAGTTTAGCGCGTTTAAACAAACAAACGAACAAACAAACAAAACAATCTCTTCCGCTTTATGTGTAGGTACATATAATTATATGGTATGATTAGTACCTACTTAAAGAAATTATTCAAAGTAAGTACCTAATAGATTTACAATACCTATTTTATTCGTACCCAATATTCGTGTTTTGAAAGCTGTTCCACAGTCTTATCATTATAATACTGTGGCTGTTCTGTATATCATAATAGGTACTAGCTTTCCGTAACGCGATTTCACCAGCGTTTCATTTCATCTTTGGTTACTACTCCGCTCACGTCACTCCCAGCGTGATGTTAGTAGCTAATAACCTTTCTCAAGAACTGGGCTATAAAACGCATATATAGTATTATTCAAACTGATAATTCCTGAGATTAGCGCGTTCAAACAAACTCTTCCGCTTTATATAATAGTTTAAATTTACAAGATCACAGTGCAAAATTCTAACCTTTTCTTTTCTATAAAGCAACACAAATTAATGCTATCAAGAAGATACTGTACGACGAATTGTTTTGCCGGCGTTGTGGAGTCTAAAAATGAAATTTATAATGTTATTAAACAAAAACCAACATTAGAAAATGTTGGATAAAATAAAATACAGTCTTGCTTTTCAATTTCCTCTTAGGGCAAGCAATCTACTAATCTATCAACATTAACGTCAATACGTCAACCCTTCGCTTTGCTGATGCACAGAGTGCAGCTAGGGCATGCATTCCGGAATATCGCAATTCTGGAATTCATATTTTTATATATTATAACAAAATTTCCTTCGTTATTATTGCACCCAATCTAACGTCTGTAGATTCCAAATACAATATAATTAAACATTTATAAAATTAATAAAAGACTGGAATCTTCGTACGTATCACGTACGTAAACATAATAGTTCTCTAAGCCTTCCAATCTTAACATTTTTATTATGAAACTAGCTTTCCGCAGCGCGATTACACCGCGTCTTTGCTTACCGCTCTGCTTCCATCCCCAGTAGAGTAATGTTACATAGCCTATATCCTTACTCGAGAATATCAAACGCAATAAGATTTTTTTGATCCGACTGGTCGTTTCAGAGATTAGTTTGTTCAAACAAACTCTTTCGCATCCATGACTCATCATGATGATTTCATTTCGTAAAAAAAACAAATTTTTATGATTAAGTACATTACAAACTACTATTTAGTGTACCTACGCGACACGTACGAATAATCCAGCCTATTATTCATTTTATTAATGACTAACAAAAAAATTTAACATTTTATTAAAACTAATTTAATTGTGTTTTTTGAAAGACTGTTTGATTTTACTGTAAAAAGATAAAATTAATAGATTTGAAACAACCTACTAAAATTACCAATTCCGTCACCAATACCGAAATTCCGGAATTAGATCTCCAGTATTGAAACTCAGTTCTGGAATTGAAAACCTTGCGATATTGCACGCCTTAGTGCAGCAGACTGACAATGAAGTTAGAATGAAAAAAATAACAAAACCAGATATAACAGATAACCTATTTATTAGGTATTAGCAGAATATTATAATCGTAGTCCGTACCGTAACAATTTATTAATTCTACTTTCGGCCAATAGGAATTATCAGAGGAGCCCTGGCTCCTTGGATATGTGATCGCGCTCTAAACTGATCCCGCGGGATACCTAAGTTGACATTTTTTTTTTGACAACCAAGCCTGCTTTTAAAAAAGGTAAAATTCTATTGTTTAATTTGTTTATTATCAAATTTGTTCTAGAGGTTACTGAAAACGTTAAACGCTTTCAGTAACCTGTAGAACAAATTATTTATTCTTCTGTCCTCGGCTGTAATTTTATTGTTTAACTATTTTATATGAATTTTAAATGGTTTAGATTTTATATTTACAATAGAACACGCTATTTTGAAACCTCTTCAATATTTTTCAATTTTATTGGTGATGTTTTAAAAAGTGAACATGCCTCTTGTATTTTATTTTCGCTAGTAGGTATTGTTCTCTTTGTTTTGACGACATTTTTGTTTAGTTGATTTATTATTTTATAATTATTAGCTTAACGTAGGTACTTTAAAATGATGAAGGTTATAAACACGACCGTACTCTCTCAGACTAAGGATTATCATAAAATAAAAATAAAAAATAAAAAAAATCTTTAGCTTTGCAGATATCGTAAGAAAGATTACAAATGTCGCTTTCTTCTATACATATAATAAAAATGTAACCGATCGCTGTCTGTACATGGAAGATATATGAGAAAAAAAATTATTGGGGCCTCTATCAACGCAAATAGAACCCAAAACAATGATTGTTACAATTTTTGTCTGTTTGTCTGTTTGTCTGTGCGTTTGTTCACACTAATTTCAGAAACGGCATATCCGATTTAGATATGGTTTTCACTAATACATTGTGGTAAGCTTCACTTAACATTTAGTGTTTGTTTCATGTCAATCGGTTCATAAATAAAAAAGTTATGCCAATTTAAAGAATCACGTGAACATTTTTACTACGAAATCTGATAGAAACAGAGACTTTAACAGGTTACGGATAGCTGATAGCGTTTTTATTTTTCGGATTCCTCTCATTATAAATAATCTTCCGTTTAGTTTTAAATGAGTCCAGTTTCCAGTGAGCCTATGTTTCGCGATGACAATTAATAAAGCCCAAGGTCAGACACAAGTCACAACTAAAAGTTGTGGGCGTGGATCTAAGTATTAGCTGTTTTTCGCACGGTCAGCTTTATGTTTCTCTATCACGTGTTAGCATTCTTAGCAGCCTGTGTGCTTTGATCCCCGATGGCTATACGTCTAATCCATACATCCATACACCCATACATATTATATAAGGCTTTGTCCTGACTGATTGACTGACTAACAGACAACGCACAGCCTAAACTGCTGGTCGTAGCGACTTGAAATTTGGAGGCTGTGTTTGTCTAAATGTCTAGAGGTTGTACTAAAAAAAGGGTTTTTTAAAATTTAATTCCTAAGTGTGTGAAAAGGGATGAAATCGATTGTATGAATCTTCTTCATTTTTTAACTTACAGTTTTGAAATTTTATTTTGGAATACTTCTATTTAAATAAAAAATATCCTTATAATTTTATTTTAACAGGGGTGGATTTAGAGGGGTGAAATCAGGGATGAAATATTCTATACAAAGATCTTTAGCTTTTGAAGCTAGCGACTTGAAATTTACAGGGAGGGGGAGGGAGGGAAAGGAGGGAGGAAAAGGAGGAACTGAGGAGAAGGAGGAAGGGAGGGGAACGTGAGAAGGAAGTGATGGGGAAGTGAGAGGAAAGTGATGGGGAAGTGAGGGGGAAGTGAAGAGGAAGTGTGGGGGAAATGCGGGAGAAGTGAAGGGAAAGTCAGGGAGAAGTCAGAGGGAAGTAAGGGGAAAGCCAGGGAGAAGTGAGGGATAAGTGAGGGGAAAGTGAGGGGAAATTGAGGAGGAAGTGAGGGGGAGTGAGGGGGGAGTGAGGGGGCAGTGAGAGGGAAGTGAGAGGAAAGTGAGGGGGGACTGAGGGGAAGTGAGGGGGAGTGAGGCGGAAGTGAGGGAGGAGTGAGGGGAAGTAAGGGGGAAGTGAGGGGGAAGTGAGGGGTAAATGAGGGGAAAATGAGAGGAAAGTGAGGATGAAGTGAGGGAGACGGTAGAGGAAGGGAGGGAGAAGGAACGCGGAAAGTTAAGAATTCTCGACTGGTGGAAAAAGGAAGGGGAAGGGATAGGAAGCGATAGAAAGGGAGAGGAAAGGAGGAAAAGGAAGGAGAAGGAAGGCGGAAGAGAGGGGAAAGCGAGGAGGCAAGGTAGAGGGAAGTGGAGGAAAGGGCAAGAGATGCTGGAGGAGGGGCAAGGGATGCTAAAGGAGGTGAAGAGGAGAAGGGAGAGGGGAGGAGAGGAAGGAGGAAACTGTGGAGAGTGGAGAAAAAGTGCAATAGGGAAGAAGGGGAAGGGAAAGTTATTATAGTGAAAATTTGCCTTTGTGTATTGTATATTGATTTACGAGGAATATCTTTAGGTAGGTGAAAGAGGATTTGTATGAATAGGAGATAAAAAATAGTATGAAAAACAGTATTCAAACAATATAAAAATGTCTATTGGAAAAACGACATTCACGCGAGCGAAGCCCAAAAGTTCACTCACTCACTTATCACGAAATCTCAGAAACAACAAGTGCTAGAAATCTCAAACTTTGCATTGTCATTCCTATTAGAATATAGGTGCTCACTTAGACGGATTTTTGCGAAATCCATCCCCTAAAGGGGTATAAAGGGGTGGCAAAGTTTGTATGAAACTTCTATAGTTTTTATAGTAGGCTTACCAAATTACTAGAAAATACTCTTTTTTTAATATTCAGAAACCACCCTTATTAAATGGGCAAATAAGAGTCGCAAGTTTGTGTGAAAGTGGTTTGTCAGTTTTAGCGGTAGCGGGTTTAAACTGGATTCGCCATAGAGACGGATAATACTGATACAATGTACGATTGTGATAAAATCAGGCACGCAATATTCTCATAGAGGCACCCATCTGAATTTTCACGCGACCGAAGTCGCGGGCAACAGCTAGTTTGTACCTAAATATTTTGTTGCGTGATTGGCTGAATCTAAATAATGGTGTTCTTACAAAGGAACTACCTACTTATCTTTTAAACGTACATAACATTCTTCGCCTAATATCTTGGTGATATTCATGTCTAACACTTTCTCTGTGTCTATACAAATCATAAACTTTATGATGCAGAATCAGTTGACCAATTCTAAAACACACTCGTTCAATTGAACCCGCGGGAGCAGTCCGAGCAAGATTACATAACCAAAGAGCCTTTAATTTAAATGTTTAATAGACTATTTGGATGTGAAATACAAATACGCTTTTCATCTTAATTCAGAAGTCAGTAAAGATGGTGGTTATCATTTTATTTTTTGAACGTAGACGAAGCATGTACTTACCTAAAAGTAATAAAAAAAATTTAAATATACCAGTATCGCCATCTTTTGCTCCTTCATAGCAACACTAACTGAACTATTAAAAAAATATCCAAAAAGTTGCGAATGTGACGATTTTTTTTGAAAAAAAAATTAACCTATTATAGATTTGTAGACAAATGACTACAAACATCTCTAGTACTTATATATATTTTTATTTTATAATAATTTTTCTAAATTTTTTCCAGATAATTAATTGATTTAAATGTTAATTTTTTTATTCAAAGACTGCTTCTAGATACATTTTTAGGATATTCTTAAACTTTTTAATGAATTTTGTATAAAGACAAACCTACTTATAATAAACTCAATAATAACCTGATTTTCTTTGTGGTTACCTAAGACCTAGCCTCCTTTACACATGCAATAGACTATTTAACTAATTTTGGAAAACAGTTTTTATATTATTGCTTATTTATATTGCCGAAATATTTATACAAAAACAATGTTAAAGTTTAGAATTTACGCGACTTGTTCGCGCCAAAAACACTGTTTTGCTGGTTCTTCTTCTTCTTCTCCATTTTTTGGCAACAAAGCCGACGATTGTGTCAGCTATTTCAGTCAGCGTCAAGTGTAGAATAATATTTTTGTAATGATATTAATGGTATATTACAATGATAAAATAGAAAAAATGTGAATGAAATTAAATGACAACCATCTTCCGTGAAAACTAAAGATGGACCGTTTTGCTGGTTGATGCTGGTTAAACTTGGTTCTATTGTCACGCGTGACGTTTCTACGCTACAATTTAACCTCTAAACATTGGGTTCACTGCACAGTACTTGTTCTGTGGTTCACTGGGTTCAGTACAGTTGAAGTGCATGTTCGTTGCGTGTGACGTCACCGGAGTTGCAACCAACAACAGACCGTTCGCGACAATTTATAAAATAAAATTTCAAAAATTATACATAATTTATTTCATTTATTTTTAATAAATACATATTTTTACATCAATATACTTAAAGTGAAATAATTTTTTACGCTATTTTCTCTAAGGATGACCTAATTTAAATGCAGAATAGCCTGCTCAATTTTTCTTTCATCTCTGTTAAAGATCTTAGCCTTTCTTTTTTTTTTAACTTTAAAACCGTTTACATTACGTAAAAATCAAATACATAAAGTAAAAATGTTTACATTACGTTCGAGACATTTGAATAATGTCGCTCGGTTTTATTCATATTTATCGTATATAATTTTAAATTTAATTCAATTTTAATTAATAATTATCATGCTGACCCTAAATAATTTAGGAGTTTTATGATCATAATATGAGATTACTCTATTGTTGTAATGTAATATTTTATATTGTCAACTGGCAACATTTTTATTTAGTATCGCCCTTCTTTCCGCATGAAGCCGATTTGTGTTTTGAGTTGATCATTTGACATAAAAGTGTTTAATATTTTATGGTTTATTTTTTAATTTACTGAGTTTATTTTGTTGAAAGTTAGTTTGGTTTCAAGCCCATAAACATGACTTGGGGTTTCGTAACATGCGGACCTAACGAGGCCCTTGTTGTGTCGGGTGAGTAACTACCCATTTATTTTACATTTACATTTGTAAATCATTTTTCTCTCTATTTTCGAGCATTCGGGTACCTCTTAGTTAATTACAGACCTATGGGTGGTTCTCTTACACATTGTACGATAGAGATCTAAGAGATGACATCATTATTTATTAATAAACGCGCGGTTTAGCTATGCGAATTCGGATTCCGGGCACTTGCGTACGAGCCTTGTTATTTTACGAAATAAAAGTGCTGTTTAGTTTCTTAAAATTCAAATGTCGATATTTTTTATAAAACCTGAAAATTTAAAATATTTTGGTTGCCGCTTTACTTTTATTTATTGAAGCATCAACTTTACTGTTAAAATTATTAAATATATTAATATAAATACAAGACATACAAGCAACATATATATTCCTTGTGCCATATCTCAACATTAGTTGCTAAAGGATTGTAAAGTCCATTTAACAGACACTTTGTCTAATTGGATTAAATTGAGTATTAAATGTGTCAGGACATTATGATGTCATTGAAAAGGTAACCATAGTACCTACATGGCAATGTTATTAACTTCAAAGTGTTCCCTAATAACTCACAGGGCTTACTATTAAGTATCTTTTAAATACACATACCTATTAAGTAAATTAACTGGTTTACAGATTGCTTCTATTATGCTAATGACTCATTTAGTTGTGGTTTGATAAAAGATACATCACATAACTTGACTATGATCCTGGTTTGATATTTCAAACCATGTAATAATGTCTGGCATCTATCTACTAATACTCTATGTTGTGCTGTGCTGCTGTAATAGTTAATTTTCAGGTTGTTAAATTGACTGCTACAACTAGAACAACTAGTTGTTGATTGCCTTGCCACTACTGTTACTCCAAAGTGTTGCAGAGGCTCTTTACTTCATCATCATAATTATAGCAGCCTTTGTTTTTAGTCAAATGAAGTCTACAAATATTTGTCCTGAGGGTCAGCATAATGCTTTTTGCAATGCCTAATAAGTCCTTTCATCTAGAACTGAAATATTGATAATAATTAATGTATTCATGAGTATAATCATTTGGAAGATACATTACAATATCATTATTTAACATCAAGAGGCCATAGGCTGGTAACCTGTAGATAATATTCATCAATAATATAATGCTTATAATAAGAACAATATTCCTCAATAATTATGTTAGAACCAGTTCTTTTTACATTCATAGTTATATTATGATGATATGCCAATGCTATAATTATGTCTAACATAAGTGTCTTTGATTGTCTAAAAATCTTGTTATTTGGTGAATTGTTAATATACTGTGGTTATCATGTAACACACATGCAAATGTATTTAAATTTTCTTTTGTTTTTATGTGCTGTGCGATGAAAGCCCATTTATCCAAATAATGACCAGAATTCATGGTTATAATCATTAATTATCCTATTTGATTAAAAAGTGCAGATCCGTCATGCTGGACTAATAACTGATACCGATGCATGATTTATCAAAGTGGCAAAACTTGAGGAAGGCCTATCCAGCAGTTATTTCTAACTGAAATGATGATGTTAAGAATAAACTAATATGCAATGTTTTCAATTTATTATTTTATCTACTTTCCTGCTTGCAACTGTTTATATTGTTTATTTGTCTGTAACTACACTAAATGGACACAACTTACAGATACGCAAGTCAGCATTTTTATTGAACAAGTCATCACTAAGGCCTTTGAGCCTTTACAGCTGCAAAGAGACATCGCCTCAATGGCCGTCTTCTTTCGCCTTTACTGTTCTGAAGATCTCTTTGAATTAATCCCACCCACCCACTCTCCCTTTTTATCCAGAATGACACTTGCGGGACTAAAGAACGAACTAACTAACCAAACAGTTCAGCACTTCATACTTTTGTCGCTCAATTAAAGCCTGGAACTCTTTGCCAGCGCATGTGTTCCCTTCTAATTTTGATCCTGGGTGTTTTAAGCAGGGCGTGAAAAAGCATCTCACTAAGCCGGACTTAGTGAGATGACTTGACTATGACTTTACCAGTTGGTAACACCAGTAGTTTAGCTTTTAGAATGATGTCCGCAACTTCTGGATTCCACTGACTGCTTACCATCAGGCAGAGTGGAGTCACTTTGGTAGGCTAATATAAAAAAAAATCTACTATATAATATATATCTCATTATGCTATGTATCTATATCTCATTATGCTATGCGTCAAAATTGTTTAAAGATAAAATAACAATAGAACATGAAATTGTAATCATAAGTATATCTCTATATCAGCTATTTACATCACAATGTATATTTATTTCATGTTTAGATAAAAATACATTCATACTGCTATCTATTTAACATTCCTCAGATAAATTATTAAGCTTGCAAATTATATTTTGGTTATACAGGATGCTGTTATTCAAAGCCATTGTTAGTGCCTGGCGGTCGAGCTTTCGTCTGGCCAGCTATTCAGCATGTGCAGCGTATTTCCCTAAACACCATGACCCTACAAGTCGAGTCACCGACGGTCTACACTAGTCAGGGTGTACCTATATCAGTGACTGGTATTGCTCAGGTATTGTTATAAAAAATATCTTGTATAATATTATAACACAAATAATTGAAATTATGCTGTCCAGCAATATTCTTCAGAGTTTATCAGTGTCTTCTAATCTGGTATAAGCTTCAGTTTCTATAAGTAAGAAAACTCATGAAAGTCTTGTATGAGTATGCAATACTGTTTTTATGTTGCATAAACTTACGTGAAGCCATGAAGCATACCGTAACATACTCGAAATTTATCACAGAGATATTTAAAATACAATATTTTTAGATTGCACTCATAAAACTTGAGACAATTCACGTGTATATTTTACTGAATAGAAACAGAACCAGCCATCTAAGAGTCCGAAATTTAGAACCGTACGAAACTAAACCACTATGCTATCAGATCTGATAAAAGTTGATGTGAACACATTTAGAGATGTAATCTATTGCACTCGCAAATGCTCACAGAAAGTGCTACACAAAATTTTTCTTTTGTTTTTATGTGCTGGGCAATCAAATCCCATTTATCCCAATAATGACCAGAATTCATTATTATAACCATTATTTATCTTATTTCATTAAAAAGGGCAGATCCGTCATGCTGGACTAATAACTGGGTAAGAGTAATGGGCTACCGATGCATGATTTATCAAAGTGGCAAAACTAGAGGAAGGCCTATCCAGCAGTTATTTCTAACTGAAATGATGATGTTAAGAATAAACTATTATGCAATTATTTCAATAGCCAAAGCTTCTGCTACTTAGTTTACAACTGTTTGACAGACTGTCAAACACTTCTTGCAGGTGGAAATATGACCTTAGGCAAAGTACTATAATGTCATAATTATGTATATCTTCTTAACAAAGCCTAATGTCATAAAGTTATGTTATTTTAGAAATAATTTTGAACAACACATAATTATTTTTATTTAAAATGAATTGATATTTATTAAATTTTTCGTCTGTTATCTCAATGTATTTAGATATGTAAATTTATGAAAAGTACTCTTATCCAGCTGTGAACATATTTTCACTTATGGACAATATATTTCTTGTATATATGAGATACGAGAAATATATTGAATAACTAATAAGCTAAAATATTTTTTCTCAGCTCTATGTTCATTTTATTATTGCCGTAATTACAGGTGAAGGTTCAAGGTCAAAATGCCGAGATGCTGCTCTCTGCATGTGAGCAGTTTCTGGGTAAAACTGAGCAGGAGATACAGCATATAGCCCTGGTTACCTTAGAAGGTCACCAGCGTGCTATAATGGGCTCCATGACCGTCGAAGAAATATATAAGGACAGAAAAATATTTTCGAAAAAGGTTAGTTTTTTTGTAAAATACTTTTACTAAGATTTAACAAATACCTTTTATTCTTGTCATACGTTTCGTTATTGCTGCTAGGTTCCCTGTTAGGTACTGCAAAAATGGTAGGTATAGATATAGGTTACTGTAATAGGTAATAGTTTTGTTATGTTCCTTTTTTATTGTAGGTCTTACAAACTGTTAATATTCACAGTTTAATACTTTGTATTTTTTTTTTGTTATTACTTGTTTGTTACAACTTTAAAATAAAAGAGATATATTTTTTTATATCTAATACTAGTAATCGTTAATGTTCATAATTGATTATGTTTTAGGTGTTTGAAGTGGCCTCCAGTGACCTCATCAACATGGGAATCACAGTTGTGTCATACACTCTTAAGGATATCAGAGATGAAGAGGTATATGTTATTTTCTTTTTAAGTAAATACTGTACTATACATGTTTTCATAGTAAATGAAAAACTTTTAATTCAAAATTCTTTAAACTTTGGTTCGTAGTTGCATAAAGACACTTATTTCTATCAAGAATAGGCAATTCCCATACAATGTCGTTGCACTTAAATCACTTACACTAAGAAGTCTGTAATTTTTTTGCACAATGTTTAAATGTTATTTAATCTACATGTCAACACATTTAGTTTAGAACATTTTTTTCTTTCGACATGGCATCAGGAGGCAAAGGTATGACAAATTTATAATTGTGTTCATCAATGTTTTTAAATATAAAATTAATTTACTATACACACGCACACATATATACATATATAGCCATAATCACACGAGTATTATGTATCTGTATTTAAAACTTTATGATTTTAAATTTTATTTTGCTTATTTGGTTGATGGATTGTGATTTAAATACATGGTATCAATTGCCTATGTTTTAAAGTTCTGTAATTTATATAAATGCTATATTGTTAAAAAAAGAAAGCTTAGTATATATAAATTAAATCATGTAACTCGTATTTATGTTTGTTTATTACGAAGGGGTGTTTTGTTTATTTATGTATCGGTTTACGCAAAAGGCAAGCAAACCACCCGCTTACTGTTTTAGTTTGTTTGTAAGGCTTTATATTATTAAATAGACTCTAGCACCGTGGATTATCTGATACAGTAAGGGATTTTTTTTACTATACATGTGTAAAAAAAGACGCAACTATATTATGCTACTATATTTGCAAAAAAAATGTTTTATGTAGGAAAATATAACCGATAAGACTGAATGTAGTCAATTTTAACGCCATACAATAACCTCATTCACGTGCACTTTCCCTATTATTTGGAGTGAGTGCGATATATGCTTTGATATTTGCAAATTTCTCTATGACGTTTTTATTTTTGAACTCCTTTGTTAAAGCACAAGCCCTTTGTCGAGGGTGACTTTACAAACATATAATTAACGGACGCAAAAATTTGAGCACAGCAGACGCTTGCTCTCACTGGGCCACAGAGGCAGTAATCTATGTATTCTCTTCCTGGCCATTATCTATTAGGCTTTTCGCGGCCCCATAGTACTGCTAGGCAAACCTCTGTTTCTAACTTTTGAACCATTAATAATTTTAATCTCTCCTCACAACAATTACTTAACTTTTCTCATCAGTTAGCCATACCAGATTAATTTATTCCAACTTGCAAATATACATATTATTATTTCTTACACACCACATGTCATGTGCTCTCAAAATAAGCTAAATAATTTTCATAAACAAGGGGCAAATGGCTGTCATGTATTTAAGATACATACATATTTTGTAAATATAAATGTCACGGGAAAACATTAATATACTTAATACATACTTGTCATAACAGCATGTAAATTTCTTATTGAATATGTGTACGTTATATTCGGTCGACAGATTTAACAGTTTTAGACGGCTGATACTTGCCTTCATATTGATTCGACACATTAAATAATCTACAATTTGACTCAAACTTAACAACAAAAATTATGCAAAACACTACAGTGTTGACACGAGTTAAATATTTATAGATTACTAGCTGACCCAGCAAACGTTGTTTTGCCATGTAAATAATTTCTGGAGAATTCTAGTGTAGAAAAAAAAATAACTCACTTATTGGAAGTGTATAAGGATGTGGGTATGAGTGAAAAAGGCATGGAGCACTGTGAACGATGAGGGAATATAAAAATAACAAAACACCAAATATTAATTTTTTCAATTTATGAAAAGTAATAATTATTTAGATCATTAGTTCATTACATAATATTAATCTCTTAATGCTACAGCGTGAACAATATTTTTTGTTAGCCCGTCTTTATCTAATATAAACAAACTTGATGGTTTACCCACTCGAGAGCATGCAACGTATAATTGTCCATGTGGTGTGCTCAAATCTAAGCCACAAACAGACATTGTTTGGCCTTGGGATTTATTAATAGTCATTGCAAATGCCAATCTAATCGGAAATTATTAACTACTACGTTTGACGCATAAACACTAATAATAGCCGAGAACTGTAGAGGGAGTGAGAGAAGGCTTCTTGTTTGAGAAAAATAGGAGACCATCTTCGTTGTCATCCCTACTCCGTGCTGTTTACTGGGTGACAAGTGACACACCGGTAGACACATGGAGGGTATAACTTACCAAGTGATAATAATTGATGTTATCGAGCGGGACAAAAAATGATAAAATTATGAAAATGACTATTAAAAAGCAGGGGTTGGTGATAGAAAAGTGAAAATTTAGGGTTGTATGTATTTTTTAATGCCACATAATAAAAAATAAAAAAATATATCAAAAAAATAAAAATAAAAGTTTTGGAGTGGATACCTCTTATCACTTAGAGATTTGAAAAATAGATAGTAGCTGATTCTCAGACTTACTGAATATGCATAAAAAATTTCATAAGAATCGGTCAAGCCGTTTCGGAGGAGTATGGGAACGAACATTGTGACACGAGAATTTTATATATTAGATGTTTATAATGTGTTGACTCTGTTAAGCCTTGTTCGGAATATGTTAGTATTTTCGTCGAACAACGCGAAATTGGGAACTAATATTCGATAGAAATTTAGATTTTCAAGTTCTATTGTACTACTAGAAATTCCTAAGGTAGCGTATATAACGGGTGGCGCAAAAGTAAAGACCCTATTTGGTTCAGCTATAACATTTTTTCTAAATTAGAAAACTAGATTTAGATTTTTTTAAATGTATATTTGTGCCATTAAATTTCGTACCATTAGGATTTAAAGATGATGTCTTTTAAATGGTGACCTCCAGAGTTGATACACATTTGAGCCCTATTTATGACATTTTGCATAACTTGCCGTAACACTTCCTGCGATATGTTCGTTATTTCTTGACGAATGTTTTCTTTTAGAGCTGCGAGAGTCTGTGGCTTGTTCACATACACCCGAGATTTCAAAAAACCCCAAAGAAAGAAGTCTGGACTGGTCAGATCGGGTGATCTTGCAGGCCAAGGCAAATCGCCAAAACGAGAGATAACTCGGCCTGGAAAAGCGTCCCTCACTAAGTCCATAGTGTCGCGCGCTGTGTGTGCCGTAGCGCCGTCTTGTTGAAACCAGATGTGCTCCAGCCCCAATTCGTCCAAACTGGGTATCAAAAACTCACGTAACATGGTTCTGTAGCGTTCTCCAGTGACAGTAATCGCATTGCCTCCAGCGTCTTCGAAAAAATAGGGTCCGATCACTCTGTCAACACAGATGCCACACCATACAGTAACTTTTAGTGGGTGTAGAGGTGTTTCTTGAATAATGCGCGGATTATCAGTGCCCCAGAACCGAGTATTCTGCTTATTGACATGCCCTGAGAGATGGAAATGCGCTTCGTCACTCATAACCAATTTTGAAGGAAAATCATCCTCTTCAAGGTTGAGGTTTATGACGCGCTGGCAGTAATCTAGACGAGCTCGGTGGTCAGCAGGCAGCAGCTGATGAGTCATTTGAGTTTTATACGGGAACATCTTTAAGTCTTTCACCAAAATACACTGCAGGGTCCGTCTGGAAATGCCCAATTGCGTGGCACGTCGCCTCGTTGATGTTTCTGGACACTCTTCCACATCTTCGCGCACAGCATCGATATTTTCAGCTGAACGGCCTGTTCTTGGTCTCCCAGACTTAGGTCTATCCAATGTTGAGCCAGTTGCTTCAAGGCGTGTGGCAAAGCGTCGAATTGTGCGACCAATCGGTGCCGGACGGTGGGGAAATCGTCGACGAAATTCACGTTGTGTTCTTATCACTGATGAATTATTCCGTAAGAACATTGACACAATTATTCCACGTTCTTGGGGAGTAAAACGGTCCATGTTTATATTCAGTGTATTTTACATTTGTTCTCTACACAATTTTCAACAACAGAATGACAGAAAATGTCATATATAAAAAAAAAAAGTATTTTCTTTAGTGCCAGTACTTTTGCGCCACCCAGTATAAAACTCTTTGTAGTAAGTGATACTGATTACATATACAGACTGTTTCTAGATTTTATTCTTTACACAGTTTGTCTTATAAATAGTTTCAATACATTAGTTTCTTTTATTAAATTCTACTCGTTTAAATTTACTAATACCTAGCTTAAAAACAGTCCATTTATAAAAAAAATTGTCATTGCAGATACTTAACATAAGTATTCAATTTTAGTAGCTGAATCAATTCAGATAATAATTCTAGTGCAAAATCTTTGTACGTAAGGAAGTACGGATTATTTGATAAAATCTTAAATACTTGTGGGCTGGGCACATAACAATCTTTTGATATTGATAATAAATATTTATAAGATGCGTCACACATCTATAATAAATCCATAAACAGTCGATATGACGTCAGAATACCGTTAATAGATAAAACTACAGGACTTCATGGATTATGTTTTACACGAATAGGGAATAATGCACAATCTTACAAAAAATAGGTATTTTAATGCATCTTATAGTTGTAATGTTAATATGCAACTTAACTAGAAATAGAATTCATGAGACATAATTATGTTAATTTAAAAGTTTGATTTATGTAGGTAATATGATGTACAAAACTAAAATGCTGTGTAGGTTATATCTATCTATCTATATATATAAAAATGAATCCCTATTTCCCTTGGTCATGACATCACGCGTGAACGGCTAGATCAATTTCGTTAATTCTTTTTTTCTTTTGTTTGTTATTGCCAGGAGAAGGTTCTTATGCAAGAAAAACTAAGAAAATTTCGAGGTGATTTTGAAAGTTTAAGATACTTATCCACCATATCATCACTACATAGTATAAAACAAAGTCGGTTCCCGCTGTCCGTCCCTATGTATGCTTAGATCTTTAAAACTACGCAACGGATTTTGATGCGGGTTTTTTTAATAGATAGAGTGATTCAAGAGGAAGATTTATATGTATATAACATGCATAATATAGTAGATAAACATTGATAAATTTAGATGTTTTTAATGTGATGTCGTAAATAAACAAATGTTTTGCGCTTACATTGCAACGCTGGCTAAACCCTACAAGATAGATCAAAATAATGTACTACAGTCTTGTACACCTTAAAAAGGTCTACAAAAGAGTCCGCGATAGTATATGTCTATCTCTAAGAGATAACCCACAATAACCATTTTTATCCTTTACATTTTATATGAGAAATAATGGCTTATTTTCGAAGCGATTTTAAGCAATACAGCATTTATCCTTATCAAATTAAGTACCTTAAATACATTGTGCATTTAATATAAATCAATAATGCCCTTTGGAGCATGTATTTTAAATAAATATTTTCAAAGATATTACAGATTAAAAATGCAGGGATGGATATAGCGGCAGGGGGCAGGCATTCTGTAGTAAAATTCAATATACTACAGAATGTGTAAATATAACGTTCAGAGCATTTGTTATTCTTCGCACGAGCAATACTGTTACTAAATATAGTATAAGCATTGCACCCGTGCGAAGCCGGGGCGGGTCGCTAGTATAACTATAAAAAGATCATCATCATCATATTCAGCTGAGAGATGTCTGCTCGACATAGGCCTTTACCATTTTTCGCCAATAAAAGGTTACCTGCTAGTCTTAGTTGACTCTCGCAGTATCTTTTCATTTGTATTATCGTGGCATTTTTGTTATCAAATGAACTTAAAGTTGACATCATTTAAAAAAATACATTACTCGTCAATAACTTTGCACCGTTTAGTGCACTATTTAATCATCATAATTTCAGCCAAAACACGTCCACTGCAGGCACTGCAGCTTAACCACTCCAATTCTAGCCAGTCTAGCTACTATTTTGATCGTAAAATTTTGCCCTCCGGACGACTCAATAAACATTGTTTTTAGACCGATTTTATGTAGCTTGAATACTTATTTAATATGTTAAGCCAAGCTAACACACATCTAAGCTATATTTTAGTCATCATCAGGTTGAGTTATTGTATCCTCATACGCAGAGACTTAAATAATTGTAACTCCATTATTAAATTTTCAACCAACGTTTGTAACTAGATATATTTCTATAAAAAACGCCAAGCTATGAAAGTCTAGTAACAAGAGGCAATTTAGTCGTCTTCTTTGGCACAGTTTCAATTTTGCTCTTAAAGCACTTAACTCGAGAATCTGGTGCGCCATGATCGAAAGCGAATCCAATGTGGACTACCTATAGAAAAATTGTTTGATAATATCAACCTAAAACCAGTCACGTGAACTGCAATATTTTTTGTAATAAACTGTATAATTATGCGAATGAAGTGGCAAACGGTGGTAAAATAGGATAAAAATGTTTCATATATTTTTCAAAAGAAACGCACGAACAGTTTTCTCTTACAAGATTTATTGTTAATATTGAATTAACTTGTCTAGTATCTGGCAGTACATTGCATAAGAAGATGAACGTGCGCATATCATTTTGTCCTCTTGATTATCTTATCACGGTGATAGACTTCATGCCCTACTTTTTTTGTTTGAAATCTCTCTTTTAACTTGAACTTAATATCATACACATGTTCATACACTGTCATAATCATAACAAACTATAGTGCACAATTAGATCATTAATGAAGCTTAATCGTGTAGATTTTTAATGTTTACATATTTTTCTGCAAAAAGAAATGATGAAACATAATTAAAACTATGCTTAAGTATCAATTATTTAATCAAGTCAATGATATAGAAGAAACTGTATTTTGAAACGGATGTTTTGGGGACGGGTCTTTTGGTAAACGGACAAGATGTTCCGAAAGGATTTAATATCATAGTTAATTAAACTATCTTATTACATTATACAGTGAGAGTCTTCATAAAGTGTATACGAATTTGGGTTATACTAGACACAGTTTTATCGACAAAAATAAAATATTTAAAAAAATAGTATTTTTTTGCTTTTTCTTATATTTATTTTAAGAACTAAGAACCTCATGTAAAGAAATGGATATAACTTTTAAACTAACCGCTCTATTATGTTAAAACAAAACAATAATGAATAGACAGTAATCACATAATTAAAGTTAACATAAAACACATTACCAACCAATAAATTTACAAAAAATAATCATTTAAGAAAAAACAAATTCTTCTTGGGATTATTTTTTAATAATTCTCGTAATTCTCAGAATAATGTTTTCATACATTTTTATTACTCCAACGTATTGTACACCAGATGTGCTTTAAACCATACTAATATTATAAAAAATGTGAACTTAACTCTGTCTGTACATGTCTCTCTGTTTTGATGAAATTTGGTATAGAGATAGATTAGTTCTCGAGGAACAACATAGGCTATCTTTTATCGCAAAAAAATCGCTTAAAGGGGTTGAAATAAGGAATGAAAGTTTGTATGAAAAACCGTCAACGTATAAACAGAGATATAACCGACATTCACGCGGGCGGACCTGCGGGTAACAGCTAGTGTAAAATAAAGACCTTTTTTCTAACTTTGTCAGAACGTTAGTTGTGAGCTTTTAAATAGAGGCACTCCGGGCGGGTCATTTATTAACTTGACTCTCTTTTCGTTTACTTCATTTTTATGGTGATATTTAATAAAAATACCTGACATAATAATCAAAAAGTATTTATTTCTCAATGTACATAACTAATGTAATATATTTTTTTTGTCGATATAATTGTGTCTAGTGTCAACCAGATTCGTATGTACACTTTATGGAGACTTACACTGTATTTATCTTCCTATATTTATTGATGCAAACAATATTTCCAACATACAATTTAGTAACAATGACTGACTATTACCTCTAACTATTTTCTTGTGAAATCTTGCCACTACTTTACACGTTTTATGTTGTTGGTATGTTATATATATTTATATGAATATAATTTAAGTATTACCACCACGTCAGTTTGCAGCACGTTTTCCACACGGGGATTGGCATAACATTACAAAGGAATGTGTTCGGTACCTACTCTTTTATTTTATATACATATTAGAACCTTCCATTAACAAAGTTTATGTGTAAGGGCTATCTGAAAGCTCTCGGCATGGCCCGCACAGCGGAGGTAAAGCGTGATGCACGAATCGGCGAAGCGGAGGCGCAGGCCGAAGCGAAGATTAAGGAAGCCATGGCTGAAGAACAACGAATGGCAGCCAGATTCCTCAACGATACGGAGATTGCAAAAGCTCAAAGAGATTTCGAATTGAAAAAAGCAGCTTACGACGTTGAAGTACAAACGAAGAAGGTATGTATTTGCAGTTTTATTATAACAATAATAATGTATTAATAACTTACCAGCGCATGTTTCTGTCATCGTCATAAAGCATCCTGTAAAGCCGCCTTATTAGAGACCTTATAGCCAGGAACTCGACACGATAGCTGTTGGACAGGTGTCTATCACTTCTAGACTCATTAACTACTTACCATAATTAAAATAGTCTTGTCGTTTATATTTTATCGCTCTGTCTGTAGTGCTAGAACCATTATGATGTTAGCAAGCAGTGCACACGCTGGTGTTTTTTGGGTATCATTTGCTTGTGGTTATCCTGCAAAACATAGATAGGTAAAAAGTACTTCAGGATTCATAGATATAATATAATAAATAATACCCGCCTGCTTACTGTCCCACTGCAGGGCAAAGGCCTCTTCTCATATAGAGAAGGAATGAGCATTAATCACCACGCTTGTTCAAGGCGGATTGGCAATTTTAGACTTAAGTCCAGGTTTCCTCACGGTGTTTTCCTTTACCGTCAGTCAGAAATTTCCAAGATAAACGTAGAAAGTACATATGATTTGAAAAATCACATTGGTACTTACCCGTATTCGAACCCACTACCTCGTGTTTACGAATCGGGTGCCTAATTCACAGGGCCATTTCGACTTTATATTCATAGATAGCGTTTCTTATTTACCCAACTGCTTCTATCTCTTCTGAGGTCGATTAAACAGGTCTTGTAATAGCCCATAGCGATAAAGTTATTTTATAATTGATGTGTAGTTACAAATAACGACACTTACAGTGGCTTTTTATGTACAATCTGTAATCCAAGATTCGTTAAAATCCAGATTTTATATATTGGATCATTCGACACTGAAGCGCTGTCACTTATTGAGATTTTGTAAAAGCGATTCAGTGCTAAACGATCCATTGCATATCGGGTTTTAAAAAGTTAAAGTGCCCAGATTGTTATACCAGTGGCGTAGCGTAGTGGGGGCGGGGGGGGCGGCCCGCCCCGGGCGGCACTTTTTAGGGGCGGCAAAATTTCACAGTAGATAATAAAATATATTTAATAAATATTTAAACCATTTCATATTTTTTACGCAACTATAAATTCGGACCGATTGAAAAGTGCACGAAATTTTTTTTACTTATTCTGTGACGAATTCGGGGAATCCGCTTTCTTTGAATAATATTTTGTAGCGAATGACAACACTGCCTATAATGACTTGCGGGGATTTCTCGTATTTGATTTTGTGCTTGGATTGTTTATGGCTTAAAATCGGCAAGAATGACTTCTATTTTATTACATATTACTATAGAAGTATTATGTTCAATATTGTTTATTACGTCCCTCTAAGAAAGTAATGAAATATAAATAAACGTGATGCTTTGACAATAAAATACAAAGAAATTTTAATCATGGATCTTCAGTTGTTTAGTTCACACTGTTTCGTAACTGTGATTTTTGTGCAAATAAGTAAGTACGTGTAGTTAATGAATGTTAAATGAATGAATAATGAAATTATTGGATAACTTTGTGAAAATTTTAATTTTCCGCTACGTGTGTTCAACTGTGTGAGTATTAAATATTATATATATATAATTGCATGTTGTACAGTCTGATATGTTGTTCAAGCTTTAAATTATGAAAATCCGGCCATGTCCGAGTTTTACACTCGCATAACCAGGATTCCGAACAAATATTTTTAAGTTTTCGGTTTTCAGATTTTTGCCTATCATAGATTATAGATGTGCTATAAAATATACCTAGTTTTTGAATTGTTCGATAGTTTATTTTGTAACTCTAACTTTTATCATACAATATTTATTTATTTTAGTATATAAAATGAAAAGAGTAATAAATAAAGTGGGACAGCTTACCGTAATAAGAGAAAAACTAATTTGGAAAATATTAGAGCAAATGAAGGGGCTTTACTTAAATTAGGTGAAAAGTGTTGTTCCTGAGAAGTCAGATTCTAAATTTTTTTTACTCTAAAAAGTACCTACTTATATTATTTTATAATAAAGATATAAATATTACTTAATAGTATCATCCTAATTCTAATAAAAATTGATTTCCTTCTATTCGCTAATTATTTAATCATGTCAATGGTCGAGGTGAACCCTAATTTTAAGTAGAAGGTACAATTACCTACTTAAAATTACGACGATCGACATGATAATACTTATGTACCTGTTACATCAATGGTTGAAGTAAGAACTTTGTATTAATAAACGTGATCGTAAAACAAATAAACCTTTTTATTTAAAATCTAACTTGTATAATGCAAAATAATGATGACTGTTCTTGCCAAAAAGTTCTCTAGAATTAATGTATATAAAATGTGTAGTATAGGTAGGTACATTAAAGTGAAATACCTAATTAAAAGGGCGGCAAAATTGTCTTCCGCCCCGGGCAGCCGATACCCACGCTACGCCACTGTGTTATACTAAAATAATTAGGTATCTAGCATTAAGATTTTTTTAATATAGGGTTTATAAGGTATATAAGGTTTTTTTAATATTTAGGCTGAAGCAGAAATGGCCTATGAACTTCAAGCGGCAAAGACGAAACAACGCATTAAGGAGGAACAGATGCAGATCGCTGTTGTAGAACGATCACAGGAAATCAACGTACAAAAATGGGAAGTACAAAGAAGAGAAAAGGAATTAGAGGCCACCGTTCGCAGGTACACAAACCCTATAAAGCCACAGATTCTATTAGCTACACTGGTTAGATTGAATACTCTTTCGGAAACGAAAACTGATAATACTGTTGGTCATATTTTATTAATTCGACGTGCCATACAAAGTGGACGTATACTAGAATATATTATACAACCTCCCATTTCCTCCTTTAAGATTTAAAAATTTCAGTTAATTAAATAGTAATTCACATGTAGTTTTCTCCATACTTTCATTACACGGTGATACGGGTACAATGAGGGCGTTAAGGATTTTGGATAATTTACGTGCTAAAGGACAAAAGAAAATTACTGAGAGGGTTTTCTAAAATGTCGCCCACGATGTGTCAGCACCGACGCGTCAGGGCTAGCTGTCAAGAGCTTTTAGAAAGTTAAACCCTGATTTTTCGTGGAGTAAGTGAAAGTGACGCCAACTGTTGGCGAAAATTTTCCTAAACACCCTCATTGCAAGACGGCCACTTCATACTGCATTCTAATTTACTCATATTACCTGAATATGATGTTAGCCACAATGCCCTGCAATGAATGATTATGTAATAAAAGGAGCAGACTCCATGAATAGTCAAAGGCTAGATTGGTACCCATCAATTGCAAAAGTCAACGAGTGCGTTAATTTAATCTGTCACAGTATGAAATAAAAAAGAAAACTAAACAAATTAAAAAAAAGTCGGCCCCCCCAAAAAAACCTCTATGAACCAAGAAAATTACTGCATAAAAATTCTTTCTAATATATTTGTATAATTTGGTTAATAGAGATATTTTATTATATTGATTACTTTTCCTAGACCGGCTGAAGCAGAGAAGTTTAAATTGGAAAAGTTGGCTGAAGCTCATAAGTTAAAAACTGTGCTCGAAGCTGAGGCCGAGGCAGAGGCCGTCAAAGTCCGCGGAGAGGTAAACACATTTGCTTAAAATAAACTAATGCTTGTCTAACTAATATTATAAGGAGAAAAGATTGGTTGTTGATGATGATCCTATGAAGCGCGACGAGCTAGGGATTATGGGTTCGATTCCCACGCGTGTATGTGCGGAGTCTGGGCGTATTTTGTGACCACAGTATATTTCTTGTATACCGGACTTTATAGCTTGCTCCTTAATTGGAGTTGGCCTGTTCGTGCATTTGACATTCCAAACATTTATTTCTTTACTTGTACCAAATCTTTCACCAATTCCGACATCTGCTTAAAAATATCTTAAAGAGTTATTCAAAATCCACCTGCGGACAAGCGCCTTCATAATATAACAAGATTTTGTTTGTCTTTTATACTTTTTCTCCTTGATTTTTTTCAACACAACGTACTTCGAAAGAAATGTAACTGATTGGATAGAAGTTACAAGTTCTTCAAGAAAGGAGTTAAAAGGTATTTAACAGGGTCGGCAACGCGCTAGTGGTGCTCCTGGTGTTGCAAGCGTCCATAGGCTACGGTAACTGCTTACCATCAGGCGGGCCGTATGCTTCTTTGTCACCTTAGTCGTATAAAAAAAATACAAAATCAGAGGTTAACACTCTTTTAAAGTTCTGTACCTCACGAGGCAAACAGAACCCTATTAGGATAACTTTGTTGTCCTGTCTGACTTTCAAAATCTATTTCGCAGTAACGCGTGTAAGTGTCAAGCTTAAATTTATATCGTGCACTGAAAATCTATGTCAATGCAATCAAAAGATATATTGTGGTGGTTTCATATATTTATCTTAGTCAGAGAAAATCGTTATGAAGAGGCAAGCATTAAAAGATTCATATCGGCATTACTTGAATGCAGTTAAAATGCATGTGTAATCTAGCGATTGAGTAGTCACTCAAGTTTACTCGGTTCGTCTAATGATATATCTTTGTTCATAAATATTTACTTGAATCGTCTGGTGTACTCTATATAATAATAAGAATAGAATAAGAAATCTTTATTTGTAAAACATGAGTATTACATTACAGCATGCGAGATGTACAGATAAAATTAAAACAGTTTCATCATGTTTGGCCTTTACAGCATACAAAAAAAAATATTATTAAGTAATAAGAATTCAAAATAAAATTATTACATATGTAAAATTAAACATAATTAATATAATTATGTCTTACAACTAAGTAGTAACTATGTCAACCTAATGGATGTCCAAATTTAAAAGAAATGAAACAATATTATTATAAATTATACTATAAAATAAAATCAGTACATACATACATACCAACTATATTAAATAATTTTACAATAATAATTACAATTTTTCATTTAGAAAATCTGTGATATTATAATACACTTTATCTAAGAAAAAAATTTAATTCTACAATATTTAAGGTTTTCCAACATTTAGGTAGTTTGTTGTATATAATTGGACCCATGCATATTACAGTTTTGCGCATTAGTGCTGTCCTTGAGCTATGAATTCTCAATTGTGTATCATCGCGACGGTTGCGTATAACAGTGTCTGATAGTTTTGGAAACAAACTAGGATTACATTTAACGAAAATTGCTACCTCCAGGATATACAACGACGGAAGCGTAAGTAGCCTATGTTTCCTAAAATATGGAACACAGCTTTCTGTTTGATCTAGTCCAAACATGGATCGAATGCATCTCTTTTGTGATTTAAAAGCTGCTTCCTTATCTGTGGAATTGCCCCAGAAAATGACACCATATCTTAAGTTACATTAAACTAGACCGTATATGCAATCAGCAATGCCTCGATGTTTATTACAGGTGGTAATTTATAGAGTGCATAGGCTAACTTGCTTATTTTTTTACAAAGAATTTCTATGTGTAACTTCCAATTTAATTTATTGTCTATCGTAATACCAAGAAATTTAGCTGTGTTAACTTCATTAATTGTTTTATTATTGTATTGTATTATTAGATTTGATGAATATGAACCTCGTTGACTAAAATGCATTATATTGATTTTATTTAAGTTATGTTCTTAGGTCCATTTAAATTAAACACTATGATATTTTTAGTACCCTAAGAGTACCTATACCTTCACAATGAAATTAGTGGCTCATGGCCGAGAAATTCCGTTTTTGTTCTTATGTCATTATTGAAACTTATGTCATTAGGCAAGATAACAGTGTCGTTGCATTTTATTACTACACTGATCGATAAACAAACTTATCTTCTATGACAGCATCTTCTGAACTCACTCTGCAGTTAAAATAGGCATTAATATACTACACTTTTGAATTATCCCGTGCCACGGGGCTGGGAGAAAACAAAATGAATGAGAGTTTTCTAAAATGACGCCCACGAGGTGGCAGCACTGAGGCGTCAGGTCCAGGCACCTGTTAAAGCGCTATCAATCTTTGATAGATAACCGTGAACGATTCTATTGATTTCAAACTGTGAATGAATTCTGATTTTGAATTTTTGTGAATGGCAAACCCTTCACCTAAGTATCGCCAACTGGTGGCGTAAATTTTCCTAAAAACTCTCATTTACGTTATGGTTAGCTTGCAGTATCAATTAACTGACGCATGCCATATAATATATGTTATTATATATCTCATTATATTAATTTTATTAACAATTTTAACGCGTTATCCTCGATTGCTATGTTATGGTGTATTATACATAACTATGTAATTATATGTAATACAGGCGGAGGCGTATGCTATCAAGGCGAAGGCGGTCGCTGATGCCGAACAAATGGCGAAGAAGGCAGAGGCATGGAAAGAGTACGGCTCCGCGGCAATGGTCGACATGATGCTCGAAACTCTGCCCAAGGTGAACTATTTACGTAATTGTGACGTATCTTACGTATTCTATTCGCTTCGGTTTCTTGACGTTTCTGCATAAGATTCGAATCGATAAGTACAATCTGATAGTGTTGTAACAAATTATACACACTTGTTTGTTACACACGTGAGTGGCATCTCGGTATTTTTATCGGCAAATATGACGAACATACTACTGGTTTTAACTCGTCTTAACTATGCCAACGTATTGTGAGAGATTTTATACAGAATTGATACAGAACCAATATATTGTGGGAGTAATTACGACTGATATAGATGATTAATGTGATTAACTTGTCTTTGCCAGCGGTTTAATCACTACCAAACATTCGCTATACTTTGATTAATATATATTAATAATCTAAGTCAAAGATAAAACCGCTTCATAAATGTAAGTTTTCGAAATGTTTTTCTAATAATCTTAGCATTTACTACGCCTACGACATAACATGTTACGAGCATGCCATTCATGTTTACTTACGTAACTTGGTAGGTTGTGGAATTGGGAACTAATTTATTTATAATACTAGGCTTTCGTAACATCTTTATACCGTACATAAGAAGCAAACGAAAGAACTAAACGTTTGGCAAATACTTCTTAAACCTGTAAAACTACCAGGTACCAGTATCAGGGTTACTCACAAGTTGCTAGAATTTTTCTTCATAAGCCTTGTAGTCTAAGGAAACTCACTTGCTCTCCTTGTTGAGTTGTTAAATTAAATATATTTTTTAATTATAATGAGTAGCGAGACTGATGTTTAAATCAAGCAAAACTTAATGTAGATTTTTAATGTATTATTATATTTATTATATAATATATTTATTTATGATATCTAACTTTATGTTGAAATTTAACATGTTTTTCTCCATTCATCATCTTTAGGTGAATATCGGCTAATAATTATATTTCTATATTATGATGAATATGATTTAACTTCATTTATTGTATCTACTTGGTTCAAAGATGAACAATGTATTACCGTGGTTGACAGGTAAAAAATGCACATCGCATTACGGTCGTAATTGTCTGTATGAAGTACCTATATAAATATAAAAAATATAGTATTATAAATAAAACAAATGGGTTATAACAGTTAAATACATTTATTTTCGTCAACAGCGTCGTATTGCTTTCTGTGTTGCCGCATAAATTCATTGGAACATAGTGGTTGCACTGAGCGTCATTTCTCACACTACATAATATTGTTGCCTTCAGGAGTTGAACCACAAAGAGCGACGGACCACGACAACACATAGAACGATTACACATCGCGTTGTGCTCTTTCTCGCTCTACTAAATGACAAGTCTTAGTGACAGGAAAGGATAGCAGCATATACAAGCAGTTCCCTAGTGCCAAATGTGGTTCAACCCTAGATATGAATGTTTTGTTTAGATAAATATGTTTGTAGGTGGCTGCTGAAGTGGCAGCTCCGTTGTCACAAGCGCGCAAGGTGACCATGGTGTCTTGTGGCGGAGGCGAAGTAGGGGCGGCCAAGCTCACCGGAGAAGTTCTCAACATCGTCCAATGTATCCCCGAACTGGTAAAGGGGGTCACGGGAGTAGACATCTCCAAGGTAAATGCACTGTTTTTTAAAAAGAAAACATTCATGTGTTCACAATAACTTTATTAGAAATACTTTTTAAAATTATATATTTGTATTCCTATCGAATCTATAACTCTTTCGAAGCAGGTAACAGTACTTCTAGTAAAACTGTATTTTGTATAATTGTCAAACTTTTATACAAAATGCAGTTTCGTTTCTTAGGATACATTTCCAACTAGCACATTTACCGAAACACACCACTCAACGAAATGAAACAAAAGTAATAGTTACAAGGCATAGAGCATTTTTATTACACTCTGGATATAGTACAAGCTATCTTTATTAAAACGTGTAGACAATGAATATGCACTGCTATACTTTTATATTAACGTACGTATAAAACGTAAGTTAATAAAAGTATAGTACCTATCTAATAATACCAGCCTGTTGAATGTCCCACTGCTGCACTGCAAAGAAAAGGCCTCTTCTCATATAGAGAAGGTGTGAGCTAGAGCTCAAGGAATAGGCCTCTTCTCATATAGAGAAGGTGTGAGCTAGAGCTCAGGGAATAGGCCTCTTCTCATATAGAGAAGGTATGAGCTAGAGCTCAGGGAAAAGGCCTCTTCTCATATAGAGAAGGTGTGAGCTAGAGCTCAGGGAAAAGGCCTAGTCTCTATAGAGAAGGCATGAGCTAAAGCTCCACGCTTGCACAAGACAGTTTATTTAAATCTTTAAGAGTCATTTAAAACGCGCCAAGTTAATTCTAAATGAATGAAAATAAAACAATTACTGAACAGTTTATTATTATTGTGATAAAATAAGAATATTATATTTAAATTATATCATTGTCTTCAAGTTTTAATAAGAGAAGCATTATGTAATAAAAGTATAACATAATTATATCAATTGTTAATTTTAGATGAATAAGTATCTTTGTTTCATTTAGACCGAGTCTTAACAATATATAGCTTTGTGTGGTTTATTTGTTATCACAGTGTTTATATGTAGCTATTGTGTATGAAGGCGCGCTTCCTTACGGTATTGTGGAGACAAAAAGTAATTTATTTTCATTTACTCTTGTACAGAGTATTTGTTTAGCCATTATATTATTAATATTATTTATATATATTTATATATATTATTTATATATATTATTTATATTATTAATATAAATATACTATAATATAAAGCGGAAGAGTATGTGTGTTTGTTTGATCGCGCTTATCTCTGGAAATGCCATTTGGACTTGAATAATTCTTTTTGCGTTTGATAGCCTAATTTTCAAGGAAGGTAACTACTATTTAACAACACGCTGCGAGCGGCGACGGAAGCAGAGTAGTAACCAAATATTCCGCGCCGCGGAAAGCTAGTGTTTAATATAGGTAAGTTAAGCTTCGTTATAAAGGACACGGAAACGCTTTGATAAAAAGAAATCAGCTGCGACTTACTCGACCGCATGTGTACGGTGGCAATACTGCAACATTGCACCTGCAACAGTACAGTCTGTTTATACCGCCGCGAACAACTGTTGATAGTGGCACCCGCGAACACGATGGCTAGGTGTTCATTTAAATAAAACTAAATTAGGTAGGTACCACAAAAATACAAAGAAAATTAGAAGTACCTACTTACATTACTTTTAAGTCCTTAGCTTACACTTACACTAAGATATTTACAAAACTGTTACGAAATTTCACATTTTAATATATATACGATCGAATAGAATCTCCCTTTTTGAAGTTGGTTAAAAACTAAGAAATAAACGAAGGTCGATTGTCAGCTGTGCGTTAGAGCACAGTTCGCAATATCTACGCATCATCGCTGTTTGTAATCTTACGTTTATTAATAGCAATCTGAATGGCACACCATTTTTAAGAGAGTTCATCCAGTCTATTTATATGCCAGAAATATTCTAGGAGGGAGCGCGGCTTTGTTATGTTTGTTAATGTGTTTTGTTGTCTTGTTAATGCACCATGTCTGTCAATAGCAAAAACATTAATACAAACGTAAAACAACTCACGCCGAGGGGCCATAATATTACTAATAAGTACATATTTTATTGTTATTAGAAACATGATGAACGCAAATGCTTGGATGCACTTGCCATGATTATAAACTAGCTACCCGCAGCGCGGTTTCACCCGCATCTTTGGTTACTGCTTTTTTCTCGTCGCCAGTAGCGTAATGTTAGCTTATAACCTTCCTCAAGAGGTGGGCTATCATACGCAAAAAGAATTATTCAAATTCGTTGGTAATTCCACAGATCAAAAAAAGATACTCTTCCGCTTTATATATAATAGATAATCAAGAACCTTGATTATTTATTTCCATTATCTAAACTATTGCCAGATATTAAAACAAGTTAATTATCATAAAGTTAATCCATTAATACGTTGCCTTTCATACGACATGTACGTAAAGTTTCATTAGGTACATGTCGCCTTTTTGAGTTCGGAAGCATTGTCAGCATCGATAATATCCATACTTCCATATTAATATTATAAATACGAAAGTAACTCTGCCTGTCTGTCTGTTACGCTTTCACGCCTAAACCACTGAACCGATTTTAATGCAATTTGGTAAAGAGATAGATTAGAAAAATGGTTTAAATGAATTGAAATAGGGGATGAAAGTTTGTTTGAAAAATCGTCTTAACAGAGATATAAACGACATTCAGGCGTGCGGAGCTGCGGCCATCATATCATAATAATTTGTTCATTAGAATATTGTCAACACGCTTTCCGTACATCCTCTGGACTAGTAATACTGATTTGCTTAGATAGAACAATGTAACTGAAAGATATTAAAAGATAAAGATCTTAAGAAATTTAGGACATCAGGACAGAGAATATTTAGACTGTTTACGTACGTGTTTATGTTTATCTGGTTGTATATACCGCTTGTTTTTATAAGATAATTCATAACTATACTTACCTGAAAACAACTGGCAAATATCGTAAAAGTAATGTATTTTGACTGCCGATAAAAGTGGTGTTCAGTACATTCTTATCGTAATAAAGTTCATCAGGTCATCTTTGGCGCTTATTTACCTATTGTATCGTC
Source organism: Parascotia fuliginaria (assembly GCA_963082885.1). NCBI lineage: Eukaryota > Metazoa > Arthropoda > Insecta > Lepidoptera > Erebidae > Parascotia > Parascotia fuliginaria. Next base: position 17,409,776 of record OY720170.1, read on the forward strand.
TATGGCAATATGAACTTCATTAAAATATATGATCTAGAACATTCCTAATAACTTAGTTGTTCTATTGGGCAAAGTGCAAAGATATAATAGAAAAATATATTTTCTGTTATGTATTTTCTCAGTTAATCAATATATTAATGTACTCGTAACTAATGGATGTGACATTAAGTCGAAACATTGAGTTGTCACGGCTATAAATTTAATATAGAATTATATTTACTTTGGAAAACGAAAGACTTTTTCGATAGAATTGAAAGTTTTATTAATCCCAAGAATACGGTCTGTGTAATATTCGTATCGGTCACAGAATTATGTACACATTTTGACAATCAATCAAGACCGTTTATACTGTTGCGTGGTCTGCATTTTAAAACAAACTAACTTTACTATCTAATATATTTTCTGTAGCTATGTTACCTATTTGGTCAATGTCGTATATTTACTGATTTCGTGAACAAATGTTATTCTTATCTATGTTAAACTATATGCTTAAAGTAATTATTTACTGAACTACTTAATTATGATAATACGTTATTATCTAATTGATATACTTTGGTGTTATACGTAGAGGATAAAATAGCATTTGTTGGTCACTAACGCTTTGCTTGACTAATGTGGTGTCGATATGTGTGGTGGGGGTCAGGCTGTGGTGGAACCGCCAACACTGCCAACGCCGACCGCCCGCGGGGACTCTGCGAGGAAGACACGATAACTGTGGAAGAAACTAGACAAGTTCTTACTGCTCATGAAGGTGAGCTGCTACCAGGAAACCGTATTTATTGTATACTTGTTAGTTGGCAGATGCATGATTATAGCTTCGTTATTACACTTATTTATTGTATTTTATCAATTTATTAGCATATTAATTGGTAAGAAATACATAAAATGCTATCTTTATTATAATTAGTGTTGTATTCAGTACCTTGTCTTCTAAAACACTGCTCTACTGTAATTCCGATCCTTTACTCGCTGAGTAGTTACCTAAAGCGCAGTTTTCCACTATCGCGTTTTGCCAAAATGACATTTGAAATAAGCGTTGGGACTAAATACGTTTTTGTACACATTGTAGTAGGCCTATTTCTCTTATTTAGCGATACAACTATGTCGCTATAATCTCATTTCTCATAATTGACATTTTTAGTGTTATGAGTTATATGACTATGTCGTATTAGGTAGGTATAATTTTTGACAAATATAAGCAGGTGGTTTGCCAAACATTTGGGTCTGTGGTACAGACTCTGTACTAAAGATGATTGACAATATGATATTAATTGAATTATAATTATAAAGACATAAACGAAGCTGCTGAAGAATTGTTTGTATATCGTACCAGAGTCAAATTGTTAGAAGTTCAAAAAACGAATTGCTCTGTAAGCGAAATACAGATACTTACCTAATATTATTGCTCATTACTAAAGGTCAATTAACCTATCTCGCTTAAAACTAAATCTCAATTCGTTCGCCACGCTGCGCTCTTGAGCTAATACGCACAAAAAATAAATCTCAATTATTCTTAATTCATAAACTAATACGCAATAGGTCTAAATATCAATATACCTATCTCTCGTTAGGTCTAGACATAACGCGAAATTCGCAAATATTCGTAAACTGCATTTTAGGTACTCAGCGACTAACGGATTCCGATTTGCATGCATATCATAACAATGATGCATAATTACCTAGCACTTACATGACAGGACAATAAGAATTTAATTATTCAAGGAAAACATTACACACATTCTGGAACAATTGCATCTGCTATGACTCGTATCATTACACCTACACTTGGCCTGGCTTTCCTCAGGTGATTAAAGTTAATTGCTAACCACAAATGTACTTCTTAGGCCATTAAATCGTCTCTGTTTTTCCTTTAATTATAATAACACAGATTATACACAAATACCAATGCTTTAATTTGTAAAAATGCGTTGAATATGTAAACTTGCAAGATTTTGCTTGCCAAAGATAACTATTTAGATATACAGTAAATGTTCATAAATATGTTGCATTTTTCTTAGTTTTTTAAGTATTGCTTGAAAGCAGTATTGTTATTATTAATATATTCGCTCTGGACGTTGGTACCTAAACTATAACATGATCAATTACTGGTCTATGTGCGTACGATATTATTGTTCATTAAATACTATTATATTTTATTTACTATTAATACTTACGAAAACGCTTGCATAAATAGAGATCTGAAGTAGTACAACTCATTGCAATGAAAACATTATTTGTATATGGTGGTAGTAAAACAATGTTGTATCAGGCCAGTTATGATTAAGTTATATAATATCACATGTATAGCATGTTATGACAGATAAAAGAAAAGCAACTCTTTAGTACCCATATCCAATTATATTTACAAATAATCCATTTTAAAATATTTAAAATGACAAGTAATGCTGTTTTCTGTTTCAGGGTATTCGCGCACTTTAAAAGCTGCATACTCCAGATACTTACCTGCGTTTATTTTTATTTAAATTTGTAACTATATATGATTAAGATAGATAAGTGATTATTTTATTTGACCTAAGTGCCACTTTTGGAATATTCTCATAGAAAAATAAAATACCAAAGCTAAATTTATAAATTCATATATTTAGTTTAAAAGGGTAACTTTCAAATTATTATCAAAACTATTTAATTACGAAGATGATTATAAAGTAAGGAAGTTTTGAAACGAGTTCTATATGATCTGAAATTGATATTTTCCATAGAAAGTCATAAAATATAAGAATCGCTACTTATTTATATAAGTAGAGAGAATAGCCAGTCAACTTAGCTATTGCCTCAGACAAGGTTTATTGTCAGGAGTGATGTGTGCATCGTGGTGTTGTTAATGATGACGTCGAGGTATTCTAATTTGTGTAATCTAGACTGGCTAGTGAAGTTATTTATTAGTGAAAAGTCAGTGTCGTATGTATTAGTTTAATGGCTGGATTGCACGGGTTTATGTCATTTGAATTGTTACTTGTGCTATCTAATCACTGGTTACGGTACCTATTTGTTCCAATGATATATCTGCGAAACGGTGTCATTGACATCGGAGGTACTCGAACAGTTGTTTCGATGTTACGCTTGTTGCTTTGCATTATAATGACTTCCTCACTTATAAGTCATTTCGTAGTGCAAATATGAAAATATAGTTTGTCACTATTTGGTAACTGTAATAATAATGTTATTATCTGTATTTGGTTAGGGCAAGTAACAACAAATATGTACAAGTGTAGTGTATGATAATTGATAAAGTGAATAATACTATTTGTGACCAAACGCCTACATTTTCTCTGAAGGTAGAAAATTACAAATGATTGTTATACAAAAAATAATACCTATATTTTTTTATTTAGCTAAACTGTCGTTAGGGTATATGAAAATATTTGGTGTTCAAAAAGTGCAGTTTACAATTCTAATAGTTAATGTAATTTAAACACGATCTAAGACATTATTGATGTCCTTTTTTTTTAATAAAATAACTACTGTCTGTGGTTTTTCATCATTTTGTATAAGAGTTTAATATGTTTCAGTCCATTAGTAAATTTTCAGAATCTTAATGTTGCAATGTGATATTGATGCACAAATGTGCATCTTTGAGTTATTTTTTTAGCTTCTGCCTTTTAATGTCTTTATATTTCGAACTATGATAAGATTATAGTTCTGTTGTATTGATCTCTTAATAAATTCATGCTGTAAACGTACCACTTGTTTATATAGCTTGTGTTTTATAATTGAATGTAAATGCCAGATGGTCACTTTCCTTTATTCGCAACGAGTCACACAGCATCCTGTCACACTGTAACTGGTTGAAAAAATATTCGCTATGAGTAACAGTGTGACTTGATGCGTTTTTTTATCTCATCTAGTAACATTTTTCAAGTATGGTTAATATTTTGTTAAGTGTATGGTTGATATTTTATAATTAATTCATTTTCACTTGAAGGAGTTACCTTTTACTGTTACTAAAGGAATATTTTTTTAGAATGGCAATATTTACGTAAATATAGTTTATAAATTCTAATTTTCTTTTTAATTAAATTACATGTGTAATTAATTAGGTAGTTTTCCTTTAGTCCCAAACTAATCTAGTGCTTGTGTCTTGGGTACTACGAGTATATCAAAATTATAAACTAATACATATTTTGATATATAAAATAAGACTTACTATATATTATGCTAAAACTATAAACTAATACATATTTTATGTAAATTAAAACTTAAAACTAATGTACACGAAGTGACGTCTTGTTACGCTGCGAGGTATCGAGTAGCCGGCCGCGGCAACGTTGATATATTCCTCCTTAAGAAAGATCTCCAACATCTCAAGTTGGAGCCTGCACCACGGACGATGTGAAGTTGGTTTTGTGGCGCGCTTACAATTCCTCAAGGTCAAGTTCGTCTTATACTTGATTTATATTAGTGTGAATATTGTGTTGTAAAAGCTGTTTTTTTGAGGTACCATACCAATATCTACGTTCGTAATTCCATAATTATTTCAAATTTATTTGAAATTTTAGTTATTCACTTATAATATTCGTAATGATTATTGTACCTTATGTAACAGTATAAGTTAAGTCCTTCAAAAGAAAAATGATTAAATTATAAAATATTAACCGTACTTGACAAATGTTACTAGATGAGAATAAAAATTCGAGTATTTTTCTCAATCAGTCCAGTCACAGTGTGACAAGATGCAGTGTGACTCGTTGCGATTAAAGGGTCACTTTTGATATTGGTACAGTAATTGTATGTATTTTGGATCTCGTGCGTAACTATGTGTTTACGCTTACAAATTTGAAACAGGATTGACACGCTTATGACGTTCGGTGCTCCGATTGGCACGAGACCAATCAGAGAGCCAAACGTAGTAAACGGATTTCGATCGCCATATCGTAAAAACAACTCGCACTAAGCCCTCTGTGGTTGCTACGTATTCGATATGTAACCTTCCTCAGCGTTTTCCGCTTTACCACATACCGATATAATATATGAATCAACGTTGTTCGGTGCATACATACAGGGCTCGGCGATGATACGCATAATCTACTTCTCTTTATATTATTTAAGCATGTTCGCAATATTCGATATTATTATTAAAACAATATTAATTTATAATTTATTAATACCTCAACTTGGCTTGGGTGCCATAATAGAATAAAACAAGCTTTATTTATATTTTATTACAAAATTTACTTAGATAGGTATAGTGAAAATGGCGAGAGATTAATTTTGTAAAATACAATGCATTTATAATTTTATATGTATAGCATGATACAGCACAAATAATTTTAATTAGATATAATTATATTGTTTGCATAACCACCGATTTGTTTATCACAAATAGAACATAATGCAAATATAAATCCACCACACAACAGCTAATTACATTGTTTTTCAATCGCTGCCATTGTTAATGTCTACGTACAAAATATTCTAAGATAAGTACTTTCTAACATAGAAGTACCTACATAACGTATTAATTCTTAATGTTTGTGTGGTGGAAGTATAACAATAATAATGTACGTTTGTTAGAGAATATAACAAACATGAATGTATGAAGTCACAGGCTTACTGTTGTTCGTAAAAGAAATTGATGCACTAAGAGTGGCACAATATTTTATTATGTTCTTGTGTGGATCACATTTAATATGTATGTATGTATGTGTATTGCCGTGGTTTTTATTAATGTATATTCATTAAAAATTTGCAAAGAATACAGACTTTTATTTTAGCTTTATTTTTTGTCTATGCCTAATGAGTAAGTAGGGTCCACTTACTTAATGAATTATTGTACTAAAAAATTTTTTGACAGAAGCCATAGTGGCGTATGCCTTGCATCATTTTGATACCAATCTATTAATTTTGAGTTTATTGATTATTAAGATTGTGTTCAGCACAATTTAATACAAAATCAAAATAATGCGGACTTCAGCTAACATCCTTATATTTTTATTGAAATTAAATGATTTGTTTTTTGATATTAATAAAAATAATATAAGTACAACAAGTAACTACATGTCATTCTTCTTTCTTGTGTACTCCAGGTAAACTTTTACTCATAACACAGTTCAGGTAAATAACAACAACAAAATAATATAAATGTGTATGTATTGTCTAGTGAATCGAGAAAAATTACTGGTATGTATAACGTCATTGAATTCTACTGAGATCAATTTATTATTAACATCGCCGAAATGAAGCATTTTCTATCATAGACAAAGAACATAAGTGTATAACTTGATTTCGCCACTTCATAATAACAACGTTCTTGCTTAGATCTATCATTATAATTAGGTACGACAGGACTCGAGTAACATTAATTCAAGCGCTGATCTCGCGTATCATCGTTTTGTCATTCTGACATGTACCTGAAATAAAAGAAAGTTATCATTAAGTACATCACTTCTGTCAACATATAAAATTCTGCGAGAACCACGATGAGCAGATAGGTATTACGAGTTTACGACCAAAGTCTATTAACCCAACAGTTGTGAAATCATTTCGTTTTAGTCTTTAATATACGTTACACTTCACTGTTCTGAGGTTATACCAAACGCGCATCACCGCAAACCATTACAAACACAAATTTAAAAAATAAACCAATAAGCAAGTATACCTAGTTGACTTTTAGTAAGTTTAACACTCGAGTCTGAATCTGATAAAAAGATTATAGCATACCAACTGTGCTAATACAAATATGTTATACGACAATATTGAAAGCGTGCGAATTGTTATTAGTACATGATGACTTAATTAATGTTAGGATAAGCGAGCGTATAGGCACGTTCGAAACAGATACCTACTCATTAAAACAAACTAAGAAACTTCTAAATCTTTAGAAAACATAAATATTTTATTCTAATGTGGAGAAAGCGAAGCACAGGAATGTGTGATTTCTACAAAAATGTCATATGCATTAGGTTGTAACCGATATTGGTTTATTATACTTAGATTATTATGACCCAACAAATTAATAATGTTTGTATCGTGATAAGAAAACGTCCATGTAAGCAAACTGAATAGATACAACAATTACGAAATGTTCAGACATACACAGTTACAGCCACTTGAATCGTGCCCAATAAAAGTTTATTTTTACATAAAAGGGTTTAAAACATAAAATATGTGAATGTTGATGTGAAAGTTGATTCACTAATTTTATTCATACACCGTTTCGTTTACGAATTTAGAGTTAGGTACTTGTGTCCAGGCCTGGCTATTACATTCTTTAAGAAAATTGTCATAGAAATATAACATCTAATTGGTAGGTAGGTACTGTTACTAACAATAGGATTATACCTACCTTCTATGTGATTAGAACTGATTAGTCACCTACCTATCAACTACTTTAGGTTACCTACGCCAAATGAGTTAGGCCTAATCGTGATATCGTAGGTTGAGATGACTTAACCAATAAACCAGCCCGTATAATCAATTCTCACCATGTATGGTCGTTTCCGTCCGTTCATACCCCAGAAGAAAGCACTACAATCATACAATAACAATCTGCGCTGGACCACTTCTAGTGTAGGTATAACAGTTTCGATATGACGTACCTATAAGCTATCATAATATTTATTTAAATAAGTACTGGCCTTGAATGCTTATCTTATTTTTTATTTATTTGTTCTTATTTTGGCATCAATATATCTAATAAGTATAAATTTTGGCTAGTATTCTATATAATAACGATTGTATTTACAAAATTCCAACGATTAGAAGTACCAAAAAAGAACTGGCTAAGTGCAGTGTTGACGGCACAACAGCAACAGTGCTCGTAATACCATAGAAAAAACGTAACTATTTTTAAGTCAAAATAACCGTCATACCACAGATTTTGTTACAAAAATAACACAAACGACTTAATTACATTAAAATACCATACCAGTAGTTTGGCTTTTGGAATGGTGTCCGCCACTTCTGGATTCCACTTACTGCTTACCATCAGGCAGAGTGGAGTCACTTTGGTAGGCTAATATAAAAAATAAAAAATAAAAATAAAAAAAAATAAAAATTACTTTATTTCATGGTTTTAAATGAATTCCACTCGAAAACTGTATCTATACGCAATCGATAGTGCATTTTGACGTTGCCTCACCCCACGGATACTTAAAATCGTCATTACAGGTAAAAAAAATTAAGGGTTCAGAGGTCTATGAACCCTTAAATTTTTTGTCTCTGTGATGAATCGATAATTAACCGACTTAGTGCTAATAACTTATTAGTTAAATAATTAAATTAGTCTTAATAGGCCTAATTTTATTATTGTTTCTGAGTATGTCTGTTAATGTTAATTAAATAAATACAACAGCAGTCTAAATTATTAAATTTAATTACAGAGTTTAACGTCAATGAGCTATGTTCCGCATTATGCAGCTAAGAGAGCTTATTATTCTAATACTGAACAGAAATTTTAAACTAGAATAGGTATCATTTGATTTTGCCGACCTACCTGAAAGCCCTATGCACGAGCTACTGCTTCAACATGGCAATTATTCCTGAACAACATAATATACAAAATTTTACGTTCTTTACAACTGTTTTGATAATATGTGACTTTTTAAGCTATTGCATAGCTTTTATCGCGGGCTTTGAGCGCGGCGACCGAATGAAGAAATTCCGTAACGAAAATAAAACCTAACACCTCCCACTTCATAGGTTGCATTGCGTAATATCTCAAAAATTATTAAATCTCATTCAATGTTCGAGTAGAGTAACCATAATTTCGATGTGGTATGAGATAATATTATTATAATATATGAGATAACACGCAATGTAAAGTATTCTGAGAGTAAAGCGATAAGTCATTCTTCTGAGGTTAATATGTCGAACAAATTGATGTTCACACCGAAATCCTAGCAATTACAGATAATGACATATCAGTGAGCAAAGTAGCGTTACGACTGCGCTGCCACGTACTTTCTGTTTTGGGCTGATTGCATCAGTTTGACTAAACTGATGAAATCAGCCAAATCCTAAATATTTCGTAACCTATTTATCTAGAACTTCTATTTCTTTTTTCGACAAATTCAGTCTTCAATAGACAAAAAGAATTAGATCTCTAACCCAAGCAGTTGCTGAGATCTCCATGGCCGCGCAATCGTACACGTTACGTTGGCGCGGCCAACATAAAACCCTTATAACTTCTGTATTTCTACTTCGACAAATTTTTGTTTGTACCCTTCGATTTCGACAAATTCTGACAAAATATTTGGCAAAGTTTTTTTTCTGATTAGATAGGTAACTTGGCGGAGCAATCGTAACGCACACCCACTCCGCCTACCATAAAATTTATTTCTCCGGATAAACACTAGTGGCGCTAATTTTTACCACACAAACCAAATATTTTGTCACGTTTGCGATAAATTTTAACTAAGAAATGATACTAAGATTTTAATAACGTGTAATAATGCATCAATGTAATGTAATGTCCCAGTTTTATTCTTTTTCGGAGTAAAAATACTTAGTAGAATGATAAAAATTCCTGAATAACCTACATGTATTGTAAGATAATAAAAATATTTTAAACGATATTAACTTCTCATTAATTCAATAAAAGAAAAAAAATGTTTTATCGGTCACCCCACGCTCTAAAAGTGTAACTTGAATTAATTGATATTAATAATACTGCATAAATAGAAAATAAATAAATAAATATAATTGCATAAGTTGATAAAAATGCTATGCAATAGCTTTACCGCGGCAGTCCCAGAGTGCCACAGGTTTTTTATTTTTTATGAAATTTAAACACAGCACACAGTTTTCATTCTATGTGTGTTCCTATATGATGTATTTATGAAAATAAGTATAAGTATGTTTATCCGTATTCTAGAACCCATACCACAAGCTATAATATATACTTTGGGTCTACTTTACCACGGATAAATCTCCTTTAGGTCGGTATATTAAAAAAGAATACCTAGTCCTTTGGAAGGCTTACACGGGGATACAAGTACAACGTGCAGTAGACCTTGTAGAATTATAATGTAAATTTTAAAATGGGATGAGACAGATACCATAGAAATATTACATAGCTATACACGCCTTTATTTATTTATATTATAATAAATAAATAAATAAAGGAGTGTAGGTTTGCAAATTCATAGACGCAAGAAAATTTGCATAAAATGCTAATGAACAGTTCGGTAAAAATATTTTATTAAAAAGAACACCTTTTTTAGGTTGGCAAAATGTGAGTCGACGAGGAATCTAAGCGACGCGAGTCAACAGATTTGCACCTTCTAGTGTTCTCACGTGTATTAATTGCTTACTTTACGCAGTAGGTAATCTATATGTAAATTAGATGTAGCTATACTAACAAGATTTAAATAAAGTTCATTGTAAATTTATATTTGTGCACTTGCCAATAAAAGACATTATTTAACTCAAGATTTAACTGAAGAATACGTGACCGATTTAAAAAATTCTGTCACCTTTAGGAAGCTACAAATATATTTTTTTTTTAAATTAGCCTACCAAAGTGACTCCACCACGCCTGATGGTAAGCAGTCAGTGGAATCCAGAAGTGGTGGCCACCGGCGCTCTCACTTACCGAGCGAAACTCAATAGTACGGATACTACTACTCTTACGTCGATCTTCTATGAGAGGTAGTACTTCCTCGGACGATCCGACCCATTCATGCTGAAACCAGCGTGGATCTACTACCGTAAGTATGACGGGTAACACAGGCTATATTTTATTTAACATATATTTTTTAACAGTCATTTTCAAAATTTCTATATTTTAAGCGCCTCTGTAAATCTGATTGATGCAATAGAACACTATGGCATTGATATTTTCCGTATGCGTTTGTTGTGAGACCGAATAAAACTTTTGATACTGAAGCGAAGCGAGGGCGGACATATAGTATTCTATAATACCTACTATAATATAATATAATGTTAAGTAGTAAGTACATTAGGAAGCGAATTAAAACCTAAGTAGGTAACCCGTGACTAAGTTTTGACATAAAACTATTTACTACTTGAATAATAAAATATATCTATGTAATTTGTAATTCTAATGTGCGATAATACAAAATGATAGGAACTAAGTTTAAGAACCTGATTACTAATCTAGCTACTCACGCAGGTAGTTAAAACTATTATTTATGTTTATATGTACTAGCTGAACCGACAGCCGCTGTTTTGTCTGAATTTATATAAAAATACATATTTGTACTCATTTTGTGAGTGTTTAAAACGCGAGCCCAAAAAACGAGGCCCATTCGGCAACAATTACCGATTGTAGGTACTTAATAATAATAATAATACCAGCCTGTTTACTGTCCCACTGTAGATCAAAGGCCTCTTCTCATAAAGAAATGGCATTTAAAGCATCACGACGCTTGCGCAAGGCGGATTGACAATTTCAGTTTTTAAGTCCAGGTTTCCACACGATGTTTTTCTTCACCATCAGGCAGGAAATGTCCAAGATAAAATTATAAAGTACATATGATTTGAAGAATCACATTGGTACTGCCCGAATTACAAACGTAGCAGGTAGTTTGATGCAATGAGTTATTTCTCCAACGCAAAATCAAAGAAAAAAACACCGGCCAAGAGCATGTCGGGCCACGCGCAATGTATGATTCCGTAGCAGTGTAGTTGCTTAATCTTAAAGGCTAAAACAGATTTTTTTGTAGAATGAGTTAGTTATCTATATAGTTTACAGACGAATAAGTTATTTTAATCTAAATAAACATGACTGCGATTAATGGCGGAAAGACTTTCTAATTGTAATGTGTCATTTTTAAAAAGTTATCTACTTAACAAACTAACACTAAACCGAATGGACCGAAAGTTGGGCTCATTGTATACTGGTAAACGCAGTAGAACTGTTACGCGGGTGGATTGTGCCTTGAAATTGGGCAGTCTTATAAGTTGGGAATAAAACTTCAGATACGGCGGCTAACGCAAAAAGTCAATATGTTTTCTTATAGTCAAGATTCATGTCATGTTTCTTTTTAGCACTAACTTGCCAATTAGGCATTCTTTAGAAACAATTCTTAAGTATTCGCGTAATTATTTCTATTTGTAGTTAAGTAAATCAATCGTATTTGAATAATCTACATTAAACGATTGTATTATTATCATATACCTATTATCCCGATCGATTATAAAATTTTATCGTTTAGATTTTCGAGGCTTCGAATATGTGGACTGCATAGCTATATTACTTATACAGTGCCAGTATTGTCTTTGAATAAAAAGTGTAGAACCAGACCTAAAATACTTTCTTGTGGGATTCCAGCATTAATTTTCGATTTTAATAGGTACCTGTGTATTTATCCCACAACATTCTGATTCTGCATTACTACATGTAGCGCGTTTGTAAATTGTTGTGGAAGGAGATATCGTTAACATTACTAGACTACCTAACGTTCTAATTGTATACCTATGGAGGCATTCACCTGTATTCGACACACCAGTAGTTAAGTGAACACTCCAACATAAAACATTTTATGACGGAGTTTCGCAATTTATGTCAGAGCGTAGTTCGCGAGGGGAGCACACACACATTTACGTGGCAAGGCGATCTGATAAAATTACATAATGTGCCTGAATGCATATTTATGCCATAAATGAGATCATACTCAAATGAGGTGAAATAATCAGGTGCTGATTTGAAATGAGGGATTATTTTGGTCTAGTTTTGATGCGCGACTTTTTGTCGAAGGATTTATGTTGCCGCTTCTTCGCTATCTAAACTAAACTAATGTATTGATTATTTATTTTATATATCTTTACTTGAAATAATAACAGCAAACAGTTGCGATGACGACCGAAAGGAAATTTACACAATCAAAATAGAAAATAATCTTACCGTCAAGTTGTTTCTTTTAAAATCAAATACCTATTTAAATTATTAGCCAACTATATTAACGTTAAAACCGTTCGCATCGTTTTAAGAACGAAACGTACAGGTGCTTCATGGCCAACATAAAACAGAGATCTATAAGTGTAAGCACCTACAAAACATTTTATGTAGCATAGTAATATGTAGTATGATATTTTAATGTTAGTGGTCTACACTAGATCTAGGTGCTTTCATGATACAGTAATGAAATTAAATGAAATATGTTTATTCATATGGGTTAATTAAATTAACATTTATGAACGTCAAAGTTTACAAAATGTCAGCAAATTAACCTACAGCCAGTTCGCTGACGAAATAGAGCCATGAGAAGAACTGGCAAGAAACTCAGGCCACTCTTTTTAATCGCCAGGTTATTACAATTTTTGTAAGTTACAGTTTCAAGTAGCATGCAAAGTGACGCAGGCAATACATTAGGACAATAGGGTCTTGTCCTTGAATATAGTCAAATATTAAGGTCAAAAACTATGGAATGCCTCGGAAAAATAATTGTGATCAAATTATAACCTGCTTTTCTTTTTTACGATAGCTGATCTTTGTGACAATTAAAAATATCTGCATAACCCAGTATTAGAATGGGGGTTTGTTAAGGCCAGTTCTAAAACAGGCATATTTCAAGATTCTATTCTATCACATGTGTTGATGCTGCAAACTTCAAAAGTAAATTTTTTTTGTGTATCGAATGACCTTTGCAATTCACAAATTAGGGCAAGATTCACAGACCGCACTTTGACTTTACTTTGATGCAAAGATCTACTTTGTACCAAAAATATGTTTCTTAGGCCCAGATTCACAATCGTGACTTTACTTTACAGCAAAGGCACCTTCGCAAAGTAAGCTTTGTATTGCCGAAGATTACTTTCAACTTCATATTCAAACATATTTTTGGTACAAAGTAGATCTTTGCATCAAAGTAAAGTCAAAGTGCGGTCTGTGAATCTTGCCCTTAGATACTTGAACGAGACGGATTTTTCGTTTCAAGGCGATTTTGTTTAAAGACCGAGTTATGTATAAAACATCGCCAGGTGAACATAAGTGCCTACCTAGACATCTATACCTACTATTATTTAAAGAGGAAGAATTTGTTTGGTTGTTTTAACGCGTTAAACTCTGGAACTGCCAGTCGGATTTAAATAATTATTTCTGCGTACCTATGATAGCCTAATTCTTGAGGAAGGTTATAGGCTATGTAACATCACGCTACTGGCGACGGGAGCAGAGCAGTATGCAAAGACGCGTTTGAAACCGCGCTGCGGGAAATTAATTAGTTGACGCGTCATGCAGTATTTTTTTTCGAAGGATGGTTAATCGAATTACTACGTTACATGACTTTCCGGTGGGATTGAAAAATACAACTTAGTACGTCAATCATCGTTTTAATATGGCAAATTGACGTTTTTCCTCACGATTATGAGACTTTACGTAGTTAGACTCGTAGCGTTTCAGTAAATCTTACTGTATCTATACTTATATCAACATCAATCTATAACTGTGGATTAATGAATAAACTTCTACATAAATTTACCGATTTAAAGCAAATAGGTTTAAGGATGTCTAACCACCACCTCATGCTAAATAAATACAGAATGACTAATTATTACCACCACCACAAAAATCAAACTTTTAGATAGCCTACTGACCTTAGCCCAGAGTCCATTTTTCACTGAGTTGAATCACGTTGAATCGGTACTGTATGGATGTGAAAAACAATTTATCAGTAAGTCATTACAAGAAACATCATAAAAGGTCACGCGCAACCTGATTCATATAATATTTCGATTACGTATAATAAATAACCTCTTGATACTACTGATATGTATGTATCATTAAAATGTATCACAAATAACATTTAGTTGTTTAGGAGCTGTTACAATATGTAGTAGGATAACAAATATAAATAAATATGTACTTATTTTATTACATTATTTTTATAGGCACTTTGATTAATATTAATAGGTAATAAATAAATCAAAATAATCGTTTAATTTATTTATGTTCCAACACAACAAGTATTATCTTTATTAAGAGGTCTATTTAATAAATAATATATTATGAAAAACAAAATATAGACTAAAATTTAAAACATACAGTGAAAGTAACGAAATATGAAGGAAAAGTATCAAAATTATTATTAAGTGTTAACAATAGGAAATTTTAGGTAGAATGATTTATTTAAACACTTGTGTTGTTTGAGTATTATCGGTAGCGAATTGATAGAGCAATATTGACTTAGGTAATTAAATATAATTGCGCTCTACCGGGTAAACATTGTTAAGTTCATTCATAATTATTCATAACATAATAAAAAGTTACATTATATTATCAAAATTATTACATCAGCAATGACGATTGCTAACAGGCTTTTCAACCTTGATATATTATGCTTGCTTACCTACCTCTAAATAAAATCAACTTTTAATTTTACACAGACGCGACATAAGTCTTATTTACTATGTTTGATATTTAAGATATTCCTCTCAAAATTTGGTTTATTCCCGTTTATTCACACCCAGATATGTAACAGTGTGACTCATTAGGAATTAAATTCCTGTTGAGTAACACTGGGACATAATTATTGCCTAAAGTTAACTATTGTAATAAAAATATAATAATGTAAGGATAAAAGTGTGCGACGAAACGATGATTCTTTAAATATATTATAAGAGAAAACAGCACTGCGATTACGCAGCACATGACGTTATTGCCTCTTCATATTAAATATGTTGTAGTATTACTTAATTAATATTAACGAATAAGCGTGCACATACTCTACAACTAGAGTATATGCATTGTTAGCACCCGGACCACGTGGCCAGAGGGGGCACAAAAGCCTCCTTCCTTAAACTGAATATAATTTTATCAGTCTACGCTGCCATGCCGATTGGTCTACGTCTGCATTGATTGGTAAGTCTAACCTAACTCCGTTGCCGATAATATGAAAAAAAACGGGAAAGGTGACTAAATAACCAATAATATATCTTTCTACATATTTGCATACAAATAAGGCATTTCAAGGTTTTAAATCTTTTAATTTTAAAACATAATCTCTTCTATTTGAAAAATCATTCGGTCACACCAATAGTTTTTACCTTTCATTTTGATTAGGTACCTCATTAGTAAACTCAATATTACATTAAATTAGCTAGGCTATTGATTTAGTAAAATTTGTAGCCAATGACAAAAGATTCAAATATCTTGTGTCACTATATTTCGAATCATATTTTATTATATTTTAATTTACCAGTCGTAACTAATTGATAATAATGGAAATGTAATTTAATTCTATTATTAGTATTACGAATATGAATCTATAGGGTGTACCTAATCTATTTTTTTACACGACAAGACAGCAGAAAATTTTGTAAATTGATTGAAATACTTATGACATGTAATATTATACAGTAATATTATGGAAGTAATATTTGCTACTTAAAATGTAATTAGAACGTGTTAATAAATAAATAAATTTACATTATTTTAAATCTACTGTTTAATTCGTAGCAATTTTAGCACTATTACTAAAAACTATATTTAGTAGTCGATTTTGTCTACTCGTTGAATATTATTTTTAGATTTTTTAATTAATTAATTTGCTTTAATATATTATACGGATAATAAATCTGTAAAGATTTAAAAATGAATCTAAATGATAAATATCTAATAGATTTACAGTGCCATTGGTAAGCAATTACAGCCAGGTAGCTTCGTGAAATTAAACAAGCCCTGCAGAGAATCTTAATGATACACAGTATGTACTACAGTACTGAAATTAATAATTTTTGTTACATTGTTTTAAACTTAAATTTTAATATACTTACAGAATTTTGTAAAATAACAAAACATAAAAATTATGTAATATTTAAATTATATTAAAAATGCGTGTAGCAGTTCGTAGGTGTATGTGCACTAAACCTTAAATTTTAAACAATACCACTGTAATTTATTTGTACGTATTACTACGTATATTGTACGGAACAATACGCTCCATGATTAATCGTTGTTCGTCAACCGTTGTTATAATTAATGCTATAAATATAATGTAAGTATTTATTGACCTTTATTAAATAAACTATTTACTAAATAACAACATATTGTATTTAAAAGTTTAACTGATTCGGACAGGCTGGCCAGAAATAAAAGATCTGGGTTATGTTATGCTTACGAGAATCTCTGGTTTCGTTAGAGCTTGAAGGAAATTTTATAAAACTAAATATGAAGACGAACCATGGAATAAATAGTCGAAGTTATAAAAAAATACTGCGAAAATATAGAAAAGTCTAAACCAGGAAGTAGTATAATCGTAGAAAACGGCAAAATGGTCAATGTCTGTCGAAAATGAAATCGGGTATTTTTGTTTTGTCTGCATTACCTACGTAAAATATTTATTTTATGTTCTATCATTGTACTATACCTAATAATATGTTTATGCAGTACGTATCTACCAAAGTTTGATTGTGTTTTAAATTTAGCTAATTTTACAGTAGTTAAGCACAATAAATTGGTAGTCGCGAGAATGACACGCATTTTAAGATATTGGTAGTTACATGTTTCTGTTGGCTCTTATAAAGCTCATTTCAGACTATGCTGTAAACTATTGTGAGTATACACATTACGCGATATAATCGCAACCTCCTCAGTTGACCCCGATCCTTGAAGAGTGTACACAAGATCGATTCAATGGATTTAATACTGGATAATCTTGAAAGCTTATCAAGCGATACTGACAAAACGGAATTTGACTGACACCATCATGACGAGATCATGACCATGACATTAATGCTACATAAAAAGAAAAATGTCATACCTTGGATGTCAATATACAGGTAAAGTTCAGAGGAAAACGTGACTATATCAAACTTTTTGCAGATTTAGAAAATGAGTATCATATTAAAAATTATTGAAACAGGGGTGTCGCAGCTGTGCACGCAAAAGTGGTACTACAACGCACAAAACGTGATAAAAATAAATACCATTTTTTAAGAAAGAATGTATATTAACTTGGTAGTTTTCACTTTACACGTACGTATACGCGAGGGATATCCTCCTTAATTGGTCTAAGTTATAATATTACCGAATAATAATTAACATGAATAGTTATTTCTTTATCTATTTTATTTTTATTAACATTTTCAGGATAGTGCACAATACTATTAATCCTACTTATTATTATTCTTCTGCGCTATAACTATAAAGTTCAGTCAATTAAATCTAAGATTTATTAACGTTTAACTAAGTTTTACGCGTTAATAATTTATTCTATATCACTATAGTCTTAATATACAAAGTACGTTTGCAATCTAGGTAGGAAAGTCTAACACGGTCCTTAAATATGTTTATGGTCCTTAAATATGCAGGCAAGTTGTTTTATAAATTGGCCGTTTACAATCTGCCTCGGCATATTACATAACGCCGGATATTTGTTACCAGCAATGTGTATACCTAATTTGAGATTTTTAAACTAGTTTGAGAACAAACATAATTCGTTAAAGCACTCGCAGGCCGCAGCCGCGGCACGCTCGCTTCGCTCGCTCGGATCGTGCGCAGGGGGTCGCAGTTCTAACCTAACCTTACCCAATCTGACTTCGGCTTATTACGCCGATGACAGCGAGCGTTTAAATATCGAGGCAGTATGTAAACGGCGGATTTTTCAATTTGCTTGCGACATCTATATCTTTATTAATATCATATCTATCAAAGCGAATAGGAAATAAGCATGTGATTCAAATCTAAGTCAATATTTTTTTTGTGAAAGTTATATTACTATAGGATTGTATTATACCACTCCTTGCCCGACTTATGTCTATAGCCGTTCAAGATAATGACAAAACAGTCACGGTGCCAAAAGTCCCTAGTGCGCGCTAGCTCTTATTAGTGCTAGTTATCGTCTAGTTTTTGCTAAATGCACAATATAAGCAAAATCTACAAAAGAAAATGAATGGCGAGAAAAAAACTACATTACGTTTTTTGAAAAGTTAAAAACGTCTACTAGGAATCTGGCAGTTTCTAACAAAATCAAGAGGTAAGCCACGCGTGTGATTTTGTATACCGAACACCTATATTAAACATTTTGGCTTTAGGGTATTCGTAACAAATTAAATTAGTAAATTACTAAAAAAGTGCCAAAGCCGACCAAGACATTTTCGTGATATTTATTCGAATGAATCGTTTACTTAAGTATTATATTTAACAACATTACTTTATTGAGATAGTGAAGTGATAACAAATAACAATATTGCAGTAAATTTATGTATGTTATTATGCTCGCTGCTATCAACTAAAATAAACTTAACTTCGTTGTATATTAGTATTTTATTACCCTATGGCAGTATACTATTACTTAACTTACTAGATTTCCTGATTTTTAGAATGCCTTCGTAAATACCGACTGATTGACTATAATCTAGTCACGTACACACAGTTGCAATTTAGCCATATTATTATTGCAATTTATCTATATTTTTTATAAACTAACTGCCAAAGAATAGAAAGTACAAGAGGCAGTATTATATATTTAAGCTTACGTGTATCGGACTAATACCTATTGTAAATGCGAAAGTTTGTGTGTATGTGTGTGTGTTTGTTACCACTCATCACTTAAACAGCTGCACCGATTTCGATTAAAATTGGTATGTACATAGATTCGGTGCCGGAGACGGACATAGGATATATATTTAGCCCGCTCTGATATCCGAGTTACATTAAGTAAACACATATTAGATGCCGCGCGGGCGAAGCCGCAGGGCGCAGCTAGTACCTTATAAACAGAAAAGATTTGATTATGTGTATGACTGTTTGTTCCGATATTAACTGAAGATCTACGTAGCTGATTTAAAAAATTCGTTCACATTAAGAAAGCTACAAATAGGATGAGTAATATACAGTCGTGGTCAACTAATTAGGGACAATCTCTAGTTAAGCCAAATTGAGACTTTATTTTTTATTTTCCAACGAGTCTTAACAATATTCCATATCTTTTACATTTAATTATAAGTAGTCATTGATGTGCCCGATTATACAAACAATAACTACTTCTTAAACATTAAACCCCTTTACAGTATAGCTATTTGTTCAAAGAATGCTGGCTGGCCATTTAATTAGGGACACTGAGATATTGCGTTCTATTTTAAAAATTTTAATCTCAATACTTTTTTATTTCTTCTTATTGTTTCCTGGTAGATTTGGCGGCAATCCAGATTTATAATTTTAAGTTTTGAGAGTTATTTCGAAGATAAATGGGCAAAAATAAAAGTTGCGAACCAACACTACGAAAAATTATCATGAAGTTTGTCGAGCGTGGTTGGTCATACCGAAGGATAGCAGAACATTTAAATTGTTAAAAAACTATGGTATGCAATGCAGAGCAACATTTCAGGCGCAATAACACAGTTTTCAATGTGCTCAGAACACAAAGATCGAGAAAAACAACTCTGCAAGAAGATAATATAATGATAACCAGGTTAGCTAAGAAAGATCAGTTTCTAGGCTCTATTTTAATTAAACACGAAGTGTTTTTTGGCAGACGAAAGAGCCGGTGTATCAGCGAGAACCGTTCGACGACGTCTGGTAGAAGCAGGATTGTTCGGAAGAGTGGTTCGCAAAGTACCGTTGTTAAAGAAAGAACATAGAAATGCTCGTTTAGCGTTTGCACGTAAATATGGACATTGGACCTACGCCCAATGGCAACATGTATTATTCTGTGACGAGACAAAGGTTAATTTGATTTCTTCAGATGGAAGGCAATACGTACGGCGTCCTGTAAAAGCGGAAATGAATCCAAGATTCACAAAAAAGCAGGTGAAACATGGCGGTGGAAACATTAAAATGTGGGGTTCATTTTTCTGGACGTGGAGTGGGATCTGTGAGGAAAGTTTAGGGTAACTTAGACCAACATCAATACAAGGCAATATTGTAGGAAACTATGCTTCTCTATGCTGAGGAGCATCTCCTCATTATATGGACGTTTCAGTATGATAACGACCCGAAACATACCGCCCGTTCAGTCAAGTCGTTTCTTACCAGTCAGTCAGTATCGGGCGAGATTGGCCATCAAATAGCCCGGACTTCAACTCACTCGAGCACCTTTAGCACGAAATCAAGAAAAAAGTTGCCACTTATCGTACCACAACTTTAGATGAACTTAATGAAGCTTTTTGTGAGGCATGGGCAAACATTACTTTCGAAACATGTCAGAAACTGATAATGTCTATGCCACATCGGTGTCAAGCGGTAATTACTAACAAAGGTTTTGCTACTGAGTACTGATTTTACACGTAATAAAATGGAGCTGTTAAAGATATTATAATACTGTAGATTATTAGATTTGTTTAACTCTATTTTTCATTACACTTTACTGTCCATAATTAAATGTCCAGCTACAGAATAATACCTTAAACATTGAATACATGTTTAACCTTTGATATTAAATACTTTTTCTATTTATTTAATCTTTTATTTACAGTCATTTATAGCATAATAATCGCACCAAATTATGCAAATAATATGTGCTAAGAAATCAATAGGGTTTTATATTTATATGTACATAGCCGGTTATTGCTCTTCACTATCTTGAACGTCCCTAATTAGTTGACCACGACTGTATATATATTTTATTACGTTTAACATAGTTTTCAGTATTTTTTTAGTTTTTCAGTCAATACCTATTTTAAGCGCCTTTGTAAATCTGAATGATGCAATAAGTTACTATTGCTATGATATTTTCCGTAGGCGTTTGTTATGAGACCGAATGGAACATTTGATACCGAAGCGAAGCGATGTCTAGTTGGGCGGATGTCTAGTTTCTTATGATTTGGTCTTTCTGGCCTTAAATTTCTAGTTATATGTATCGGCTGGTAAATCGAAACTGAACTGTATTTAAAAAATCATAAAGACAAATTTAAAAAGGAAACCTGCGAGTGAAATGAGGTTATATAGACATATTAACACTTTGTGGGGTTTTATCTTATTTACCTACATCTTTCACTCGAAAACTACGAAAGTCTAGTGTGAATGTAAGTTACACAACTGAGCAAATTATCGTGGATGATTAATTAGTTCCGACTCTTAAGTTAATAAATATAAGTATTGTAAAAGTAGCATTCAAATTGTTAGCTAATAATAAGTGTCAGATAGAATTTTAATACCAGAGTGACAGTAAAATATTTAAGAGACATGGTTTTGAAAACATTAAACAAAGAATGGATACGATTTTTTAATATCTAGGTACTTTGACAGACAAGCGGACAGCTCACCTGATAGCAACTGTCGCTCATAAATTTCTGCAATGCCGAGAGCTCAGCGAAACGCCCGCCGCTATTAATGATCTTTAAACCTCGTTTGAAGAAGGGCATGGCTTAGCGCTCTGGAAACATCACAGCAAGTATTTCATTCGAGAACTTATACGAGACATCATGGGAGAAATAAAAGCTGGTACACTGGGCACTGTATCCAGGTAATATGGATAAACTTTGCTACGGTGGATAAACGTTCCGTGGAGAGTAAGGTATGGGATCATGCATAACCAGCACCAAAGCCTCTCCGCTGCTTTATCGACTAGTCTGTCAGTGACATAAGTAGCTAAAATGACATGCAGAACCATCTAGCTCTGTTCAGTATCTAACCTATGTCTTTGTTTCCCATTTTGGCTTTGTTTTCTAAGAGACACCTAAATTGGACCTTGCTGGGAATTTGAATGCCGAGAATCAATATATTCTCGAAAACACGAAGCAACTCCTTGAGACTGAGGCGTTGTGACCAGTGGGTTCTTCTTTGCAGAGAATGCCCATACTATGATCAGTAATCAATAATATTTCTAAAACATTCTTAACGTAATTATTACATTAAGTAAAAGTACAGAGCTTAGAATGTTCTTTCAAGATTAAGAATCATTATCTACGCACATATTGATAACCTAATTGCATATGTGCTTAGTTGTACAGTATTGTCAGAGAATGATACTAAAGCAATTTAGCTATTATACAAATAATAATCTTCAAATATTTACGATTTATCCTATCTAGATGAGTATGATAATGAAATGTGTAACAAAAAGTAAATAATGTTAAGGAGTAAATAAATTGCTAAACACTTGTCCTATAACTAGATTTATCCAAAAGAGGACAAGCAAACATATGAACATGTTTTAAGCAAGAAACTCATTAAACACTCTGTTGCCTGTACACTTATTTGTTTATGGTACACAATTATTTTGTTAGTGCGGAAATAAACACGTATTCATCATATCATGCAATTACCAACAGGTTGCATGCAATAAACAGCAGCAAATACCTAATTGAATAATTTATGCAAACACTTGCTTGGAATGTATTAATTCCACATTAAGCTCCATGAAATTCGCAGATAGACAAAAAGAAAACTAAATAAACAGAGCCACGAGATTAAACAGCCAACAGACAATATTATTCTTCATAAATTACTTTGCCATGTTACTGTAATAATTATATGTTATACTTTACCCCTTCCATGTTTGTAAAACCTTTTTTTGTAACGTCTAGATAGAAAATATTTAACAACTAGAATAAGAATAACAAAAGATAATATGTACAGCAGACTTAACATTCCGATGTCCAAATTGGAGAAAGGACTTGCTGCCGCCAATGATGACCTTGCCCGCCTAATTGTTTGTATGTTATCAGCACCGTAAACATTTTGGAGATATTGGTACACGGCTGGTAAATTCCAAGCTCCTCTGGTAAGCCTACATTCTGGACACCTGATCACACTAGGAAATTGAATTTTTGGATATTCAGGGTCTTCTGTGACATCACCCGCTAAACGTAAATTGACTTCATTGTGAGCTATCCACAACCAAAGGACAGCTTTATCATTTTCTTTTACATCAAATATTCTGTTTCTTGCAGCCATTTCTTGAAAATGCTGAGCACAATCGGTACAGCCAAAGAAATGCTTAACATAAGCATGCATGGCTTTTAAAACTTTAATACCTCCATTTTCTTCAGATTTCTGGGCAGCATTAACAGTAAGAGTATGGAATAAAGTCCACAGACCACATGTGTATCCTCGAAACTTAGGTTGACTACCCTTACATCTAATATATTCTAAGTTATTAGATGTATATACTGGATCATGGGCAGTTTCTAATCTCTTGACTAGCTCATAGACCTCACTACCACTCCAACTATTTCTTGTACTAAGTGTAGCACGTAAATCTGTTATGTAATCTTTCAGATTGCCTTTAAAAGGGAATGATGCAAGGATAACATCTAAGTAATCTAATAATGCTTGTAGAGGTTCACCACTCAATGTTTTAAATCTAGTAATTTCTGTATGTAAACTTGTCTTTAATGTTTTTTCTAAGTCAATGTAATAAACAAAGTCAGTGTTAAATGTAACAGGTTTCTCATCTGAATGCTCATTCATAATTATTTCTTTGCTTCCTTGATCTCGACTTGGGAACACATAATGCTTAGATTTCAAAAATGTATTTATTGCTTTTAACAAATTTTGCTTGGATGGATCTTTGGCATTGAGTGTTGTAGGCTCAAATGTGGAGCTAACAGCAATAACTCCTGGAAACTGTTTTATGTTAGCAATGTTAGCTAGTTCACTTGTATCATATGCTCTCTTAACTCTGATATGTGAATAATCATTTATATCTAATGCTAGCTCAGAACCAACAGTTGAGTTCATATCCTCTAACACAATTAATGTGTACTTTATATCACTAGGTACATCCTTTAGAGCCGTTGCATAAGAGCTATACGATTCTATATTAAGTGGTGGAGCAATATTTAAACGCCCAAGAGATTGTTCTAATTGCATCTTTGAAATTATATGGCTTTTAAGTTTTGCAGCTGAATCTGCAATTTGTATCTTTTCACCAACATTACCATTCCCTTTAACGTAAAATTCGTGCAAGTAACGAAGAGAAGGGTATGCCATAACTTCAAACTGTCGGCAGATTTCATTATTCTCTTCTACAGAACAATCAAGCACTGCTAAACTTATAATATTTTTCCATGAAGTTATTTCAGAGGCTATAGTTTTAAACCTGGGCGAAAATGATCGGCAGTGGCCGCAATAACTATTGTAAAATTGAACAACTAGTGCATGCTTTTGCCCATAGACTTTTCTTTCAAAATTTCTGTTTGTTAAAATATCAACACGGTCAGACTTACTATACAGTCCCTGCTGATCGATATCACCATCGTTCACTACAACTGCACTGTTCACTAATGCTATGAATAAAGGAATAAACAGTATAGAACGCCTGAAGTCCATAATGAATTACTTGCGTTTTAAACCGAGAAGCACGTAAACCAATATGCCAGTGATACACAGCTTTTGCCGATGGCTGCAGTACCCGAACTAACGTCGATCGCAATAAGACCAGCACAGATCAAGTAGAGATGCTACGCATACGACCAGTGAGCATAATATTTCAAGCGGTACGTGAATACGTCATTGCTTCAATTGAATTTTACAAACGAAAGCTGAGCAGCTGAACTTGAGATGGTATTTGACTTTTGTTTGAGTCTAGGCATGAGTAACTCCGGACACACCTATATCCTCGGATATATATCCGGGACTGGACGACTACGACTTCTTGGCTTTCCAAAATATTAATATATCCGACATATCCATATATCCACGCAACTCCGGACTGAGACTGAGAAACATAAAGCGATGACCGAACACGAATCTTTAACAAAAGCAGCCGCGACTGGATATGCCACGACTCCTTTCCTTTCCAAAATATTATTATATCCGACAAATCCATGTATCTACGCAACTCCGGAGTCCGGACTGAGACTGAGAAGCATATAGCGATGACCCAATACGAATCTTTAACAAAAAGCAGCCCATTCTGAACTTTTTTATTTTTGAACTCTTTGCCTTTAAAGTCGTTATCAGAGTGTTCCAGCGATGACTAAACACGAATCTTAAATCAAATTTAACAAAAGCAGCCACCATTTTGACCTTTGCTGTTTTCGGACCGATTGCTTTCAAAATCAATATCAGAGTGTCACAGTGATAAACAAACCCAAATTTTAAGTCAAATTTAATTAAAGCAGCCGCCATTTTGAACTTTGCTGTTTTTAAACCTATTCCTTTCAAAATCGATATCTGAGTGTCCCAGCGATGACCAAATCAAAATCTTAAGTCAAATTTAATAAAAGCAGCCACCACTTTGAACTTTGTTATTTTTGAACCAATTGCATTCAAAATCGATATCTGAGTGTCCCAGCGATGACCAAATCAAAATGTTAAGTCAAATTTAATTAAAGCAGCCGCCAATTTGAACTTTGCTGTTTTTGAACAGATTGCTTTGATAATCGATATCTGAGTGTCCCAGCGATGACCAAACATGAATCTTAAGTTAAATTTAATTCGTGTTTGGTCATCGCTCAGCCGCTCCCGGAGTGATTAAGCGAGATTAAAGCCGTGGAGTTATGGATATATTAAGCCGATATGGATATGTTAATATATATCCATACTTGGAAGGATATCCGACATATCCAATCTTTTACCGGAGTTACTAAGCTCATGCCTATTTGAGTCAAAAGGTAGGTAGGCTGTCATGTCAATCTGACTACACTTGACCCGAGGTCTGAGTCTGACCTGTAGAGGTCAGTCCTCGGGTCAAGTGTAAGAACTTTCTTTATCCATATTATTCCTGTATTTTCGACAACATTAAAAGCACAGAAAACAGACAACTTCATCCTAAGCCTTAGGCTAGCCTCACGCACCCAATATTATTGACATTAGTGCTCATTTTGATAATAATAGTGCCGTCAATCATTAATATTGCGAATTGCCGGCAATTCTGAAATAAGCCGTCATTATCGGAGTGAGGTTGTTTTATGAGTATATTCACTCAACTGTTAAATTGAATATATTTGGTGATATCCACGGCTGTACATCTTCGTACAACGAAACCAATCCCCGATCGATGATCGATGATCGAGTTTTGATGATACGACGTTTGTGACCATCATTTGCACATCATTTGGCTGGAAGCGCAGTGACAGCTGCCGTCAGCCACAGAGTACTTAAATCCATCTAATTTTACTACAATCTGTGCTGCATTTATATAAATTTTATCCAAGGAGGTTAGTTAAAAAATTTGTCAGCCGCGGCTAGGAGGGTGAAACTTCCATACAATTGGCAGATTCGAAAATTTACTATGATACTAACGTCACCTATCGATTGATGCTAGTTAACTTCTGATATTAATTACATCTTTGTGTCAGTAGATGGCAGGAGTCATAAGCTTAAGACCGGTATTAGAATATCATAGAAATATGATCAAAGGTGTGTATAATAAATAATAATAATAGTCATTTTTAAATGAAGAACCTATGACGGTTTACTTACTACATGTGATTATCTATGATCATAGTTTGAGGGTCGACGAACTATGATCATAGAATTTGACAGTCTGTTATTAAATCTTAATTTGTATTAAACTTCAGTTTTAACTTTTCTTCATCCCTAGCAATCCCTGTCCTTTTGTTTCAAACTTCTGCAGCGTTGCCAGTATGTTACTTTTGTAAAATTTTACGTTATTTATGGCACTTGTATGTTACCTCCATGCTAAACGACTTAAAATGTAACTTTTCTCAAACATTTAGGAGTTAAAAATTAACAAAGATTTTTTTCAATAAACAAAAAATAATCGTGAAACGTAACTCACACAGCCTAATGCAGTTTTCACGCTTTGACGGAGAATGAACAATAATTTTATCTTTAATAATGTCAATGTATTGTGTAAGTCAGAATAAATATTTTCTTTCTTTCTTTCTCTTTCATTAAAAATAATGTTACTTTTGCTTTGAAAATATTACTTTTTGAGCTGTCCTGTGTAACTTTTGACAATCGGTCACTGGCAACACTAAACTTCTGTTTGTTTTCCGGACTCTTCGCTGTATTCTATAGTAATGAAATGGAATGAATATTATTGACGGTCCATTTCAGAGGACTCCTCCAATCCTAAATGCTATTTTACTTGACTGAAATTAGTTACTGAATTATTTAGACGTCTGAATTAAGTCAGATGAAATACGCGCTTAAATTTACTTGTCTTAAGTGTACAAAGTTTTTTTGCATTAAAATGCATTATTTATTTGGTACTGGCTAGTCTTTGACTAGTTTAAAATTAACTGGGACTCGGTAATGTACTTGCATATACGAGGTTTGACTGACGTCAATAGAATAATGATTATACTATTGATTAGAATAAACAGTTTTGGTTAAAAATACGAGTTTTCTTTGCAATATTTTTAAAATATGAAGCTTTAATTTTTGTAGAATTTTGGTATTAATGGAAATTTCTTTTTAGTATTTTTAGTATATTTCCAAGATATCTTTGGTAGGTTTATAAAATTTAAAACGGTCACACTGATAGTAGGATACAATGTGGACAGTGTTTCTACAATGAGGATAAATTCCCCATTTGAGGGGAAATTAGGGTCCATAGGAGGAGAAAAAGGGGAAATTGCGAGAAATCATGGGTAAAACCTAGCTTATTATATTGCGGTAAATTTTGGAACTATTTTTTTATGGACTCTACCGTGGACAAGTGTGTTGCCGTATAAAAGAAACAGTGACAACACGTGCAGGTGGCGTATATTTACCCTTATTTCCATTCTGTTTATGGCCTTGATTTTGTTGACGCATTTAGTGTAAATAATATTATCATAGTATAGTATCACCAGAGGCGTGGGCAGGCTATAGAAGAAAATCGATAAGGACCTTTTTTTTTAGTTAATACACTAGGGCCAAAAGTACTAGCTGTAATAAAACTACAGCAGAAAAAATTTTGAGCGGAAAAAAGCCCTGAGAAGGGGAAATTTGAATTGAGGCGTGCGTAGGGAAAGGAAATTACTAAAGTGGAAACACTGAATGTGGATTGTGGAAATATAGATAAAGAAATAAATACCTATTTTTAATTTCATCAAGAGGGTAGGTATATAATATATCTAATAATTGCAGGTGTATTAATACAGTCTGCGCCAATAAGTTTTAACTACCCTACAAATTTCCGTGTTGGCTTATCGAAGGAAGCAGGTAAAATATATATAATTATTTACCTTAATATTTTGCACAATTTGCTTTAAACTTACGTGTAATAAAAATAAAGATTTATTCATATTTATAGTTAACGACAGTACTTTTGTGCAAATTTTAGTTATTTCAGTACTGAATTAAGTCTTAGTAGGCACTGGGGGCTTACCGTGCAGCTTTAATACTCGTGTCGGTTCCATTTAGGTACATACTTGTAAACATAAAACCATAACTTCCAAGTAAGTATCTACATAACTGGCTAGAGATTTATCCAGGAATCAGACGAAATTATTGATTGGCGTCTATGCGCACGCATCAGGTGTCCTAGATACATCTAGGCTTCCTAACGGTTAGTGGAAACAGTTTATAGACGTTTCTTCGACGCTGAATCCGTGCATCTCACTGTAACTACATTTTTTGTTAGAATTTATTGTGTAAGAACATTGTCACATACTTTGATATGATTTAAATGTAAGTTTCTGTTGTAGGAAGTGAAAATTAAATGTTTATATTTTGTGTTTTGCAGACAAAATGTCTTCACGAAATTTTCGAAAACTGTGCGGCAGCAACACTCTAGCGCCAGACTCTGATGATTCGGACGGCCATTATGACCCGCCTACAAACCGTCATATCCAAAAATCCACCTTTGAAGGTGTAAGTATAATATGTTATGTATGATTATTAAAAGTAAAGTTTAAAAGGATCTTCGCAGAGACAGCTAGCTACCGTACTGGATCAAGCAGTTTACATATTTAATTTTCTATTTTATTGCTGATAGTGGCGAGACAAGCAAACAGATCAGAAAAATCTATCTTGCAAATCAAATAAATTAGTTGGCATTTGGTGGTGTACTACTTGGGTTGTATTTGTATGATATGTAGATAATGAGAAATAAAATGAATTGGATATGACCAATAATAGCTTCCCTTTTTAATTATCAAATTGTTGCTACTAAAATAAAGCGGAAATTACTACACACAAATACAAACACCTGCAAACAAACTGTGTGTATGAAGAGATTAATGAATGTTGAACACGCAAAGAAAGTATATTTGGATCACAGCAAATTACGTTCTTTAGTTTCTGCTTACCCCATTATTGGGAGGCAGACATAGTGTTATCCATTATATAAAAGTGAAAGGTCACTCACTCACTCATCATAAAATCTCAGAAACTTCAGGTTCTGGGGGTCTCAAATGCATCCATGGGTGTTCCTTTTAGGACAAAGGTACTAAGCCTGCTACTTTTTTCAAAATTCGACTTCTTAGTGAAAAGAGGGGACAAAGTCTGTATGGGACAATGTGCTTCCTTGGCACAATCTACTTTTGCATAAACATTCTTTAACAGAATTCATGAAAGACGACTTACATATTTTATTGTAATTCACCTTTAAATGGTGTTAAATAAGGAAAGAAAGTAATTTTGGGAATGATTTGCTTCGAAGTTCTCTTCTTCTCTTCTCCTTTTTTTTTGGCAACAGAGTTGACGATTTGTGTCAGCTATTTCTGCCAGAGTCAAGTGTAGAATAATATTCTTGTTTATGATAATAATGGTATATTACAATGATAAAATAGAAAAAAAATGTGGATTAAATTAAATGACATTCATCTTCCGTGAAAACAAAAGATGGAATCATTGCTTCGAAGTTGATACTAATATTTCTTAGTGTTTTGATTAAAAAATATGTGTGAAACGACAACTTACTAGTATGACAACTTCCCAATACAACAAAGTTGCTATAGTTACCATATTGTTGGACAGCATTTTCTAAGTGAGTTATATTGTAATTAAAAGCTATGATGACATAATCATTATCGAGTAAGTGAAATCCATCGCATATAAGATGCTTTACAGTACCCACTTTTCTTTTGCTACGGTTAGGATGGATGCTTTATTGTTATACCCCAGTTATAATAATATTATAATGATATCAACTGCAAGGTTTTATTCTTGCCGTATAATGATTAGGAAAAGAAAAGATAGTCATTTACTATATTTTCATTCATTGTTTAGCCTGTTTTAGTCGACATGTTTGCGAAAATATTATATATACATATAATTTCAATTAGTACATATTGTAATTACATACTTGAAGTAAAAATTTGCATGAAATATGGTGCTTTATTTACGTCGCAAGCATTTACCAAGTGTACCCTATTATCAAGTAATTTTAAATAAGTGTACATTTAGGTTCCAAAGTTCTAATCCTGCTCTAACGTATAATTTATGCTAGCTTACTTTTAAACGTCAATGATTCCGTGATGCGTGCGAATAAGAATAAACATGTGCCTTACTTTTAAACGTCAATGATTATGCTGATGCGTGCGAATAATAATAAACATGTGCATTATGGGAGCTGGCGGCGAGCTCTACTTGCTTGCATCACATAGTAACCATTTTAAACCGCTAAGCGCTAATGTTATATTTTGCAACAAATAGGAAGCTAGAATAAATAATGTGTTTGTTTCAGTTGGAGTTAAGCTCTAGCTCGGAAACGGAATCTGAGGTGCCCGTCACTAAACTTGATGATGACGAACCTCCAGCAGCTTCCAATGGTGCACGAAAAAAAACTATTAAGAACAAGGGCAAGGGCAAGAAATCTGCAGCTGGACAGTCGGCTCCTAGGACATCAGCCGCTAGGTCTAGCGCAGGGCAGCGCAATATTGTTGGGGTATTTAGATTTATTATATATTTTTTTTATTTCATTTTATTAGGGGCATTTTTGTTGGATGTATAATCCCTTTAATTAGTATACAATTACACATAATTACATTATGTGTAAGGCCGCGCGTGAAGTTTTGTTTAGATCAAGGTTAAGTTATCACTTTTAACAAAAATTTCTATCAAAATTAAAACTCAATAAGACTCATTATCGAGCGCTTTCCATATACTATCTCGAATCTAAGTCATTTTCTAATCCAGATTTTATGCAGTGTATTGTACATGTATATAAGAAAAGAAAAGTGATCACTCGTTAAACTTAGAGCAAAATGTTATTTAATTAGGCGCAACAACTAGCCAACAGCATCACCTATCAACCGTTTTCCTCAAAGACGATAGATCCACTTGACTGCTAATACAGCGTACAAACGCTCGCCAAAGATAAGGCATTTAGCGCTTATATCAAACCGCGACAGAGCTTACTCATTTAGTTCCGACCAAGTGTCAGATGTCAATACGCTACATTCTTAATTTTTTTACGAAAATGCCTTCCTGCTCTGGTAAATGGTGTAGAAAATCCACTTAAATATCAAGTTATAACAAGGATGGTATAACTTTTCACCGGTAAAGTACGATTTTAGTTGTGTTATGATAAATATTTATTGTGATTGCAGGGCTATGACGCAAATATTTATTGTGATATTGGTTGTATGACGTAAATACGTCACCATCAAAGTTTGTCTCTCTTTCTCGCGCGAGACGATTGTCAATAGTTCCGTCTCTTTTTGTTTTTTTCTGTCACAGTAGCGCTGAGACAAATCGGAAATAAAGTTGATATCGATAATTACTATTCATGATTCGGTTAATAATATTAATTAAAGATATTTTAAAATTAATTAATTATTCTAACATCTTAGTTTTTCGAAGAGCCCAGAAATAGAAGAAAAATGGATAAATGCTGATAACAGACAAAATTGGTACCCTAGCAAATACAGCGTTATTTGTTCAAGTAATTTCACATTTGACACATTTGATTCTTTTGAAAATTTAAAAAACCGACGGCGTTTATTTAGTTCAGCAACGCCGACAATGTTTTTACCTGTTTTAGTACGCTTATAATTAACTTCATTATAAAATATTTAAAATTAATGTGAAAATAATAATTTTATTTTTGTCGAAATACGTAATTTTTGAAACTCTTATTATTAATAGCATTCTTAAATACTGTATATATATATATATATATATATATATAACCACGGTAATATCTATCTATACAGTATTGTAAAACGGCCAAATTTACGCGGTACGTAAACATGCGATAGGGCGCCTCCAGCACTTTAATTACATTTGCCTACTTTGTTTTTCCATTTAGTTTTGTGATTGTAAATATACTTTTTTATATAAACAAACAAAATACTCTGAATTGAATAGAAAGTGTTCAATAAAAATGCGTGTTGTTTTTTGACTCGAATTACAAAATTAATTTTTCCTAGTATTATTTATACACACAGTACAATCAACAACTATTACTAATATAAAAATACCACGTATTTACTTGGTATTATACAAACTAAGAAAAAAAAATACACATGCCCCGAGGTTTTAACACAAGCGTACCTATCGTATCATGATTCATAAACCGCCTTTAACTACCTATTTCACTCGTGTCAATCACTTTCCTTTACTCTATTCACTTTATTTATTAATCCAGACATCTTTTTTTTTCGAGAGATAAAAGGAAATATTTATCCATTAAAAAGACACACATTATGTACCTACCTAATAGTAAGTAAAATTATTTTATAGTTTTACATTTCATTTATTGAAGACATTAAATCAATTGTAAAGATAAATGCAAATAAAATATTTATTTATTTATTATACTCATCAATTATGAATAACTTTTATAAATTCTACAATAAACCATTTACATACAAAAAATACCTATAATGTAAATTTATTAGTAAGACACAATAACCTACTTCTATATTGTTAAAATAATTCTGACATCCATGTATTCGGACATCGAATAAAAATTACTTTATCGATAACGATTTATTTTGGCACAATTATGTGGTACAACACTATGGGGCGGTGCAATATGATTGACATTGATGCATTAACCAATCACTGTCGCGATAATTTCTTCGTCCCCCGACCCGCAGTGGTGAGTCCGTGTGTGTACTAGAAATCATATCATCGTCACTCAAGTGGTTATATACTCATTGGTTTTCCTATAGCTCACCCTCCAAACACCTTGTATACTCCTCAGAGCACGGATTACTAAAACATATTTTGTACATACATTGTAGCGTAATTTTAAACTTTAAATTATTGACACACATGTCCATGTTTCAATAAATTAAAGCAAATTCAACTCTATTTCCTTTTGGTATGTTTGTCCCTGATATTTAAATACAATAAAATTTAGTTTGGAGACACTTAGGTTACATTGTTGACTTGACAGACGGCACTCCGGCTAAATGTAGATTAAGTAAGTAATTTTTACAGTTAGATGAAATAGACAAGTCTTTAATGGAGGTAAACGCTTTGCTTGGGGCACCGCAGCCAATTAAAATCGAGACGAAAGCACAAACTAAACAGGAAGAAGTTAAAAGTATACTGGCAATAGAAGCTAAACATTTGAATGTTGTCCACGAGCTTTGGAGGCTCTTTGGACCTGATGATGTCGAAGAGGTCAAACAGAGGTATTATTATTAAATTTTCCTTCAAATGTGTTATTCCTTAATTATGTAGTTTTTTCTAATATTTCAATACTTTTCAAACAAATACTTTATAGGGATAAAACCCAGCCTCATCGCCGCCGACTGCTCAGAAAAGTCGTGATACGCCCAACTAATGATACGACAATATATGATTTTAAGAAAACGGGTGAGTGTTGTTATATAATTAATCGACTGCTTCTGTGGTTCGGTGGTACTGTGTATGGACTGCCACGCAGAGATCGCGGGTTCGATTCCCGCTCAGTGCAAATATTTGTGTGCATGAACATGTCTATTTGCATTGGTCTGGGTGTTTCTATGTATAATAAGTATTTACAAAAAAAAAGTATATAAGTATGTATATCCGCATTCTAGAACCCCATAACACAAGCATATAATATGCTTACTTTGGGTCTAGATGGCGTTGTGTGTAGTTGTTGAAATATTATATTATTATTATTATAATTTATATTTGTGTGACGTATATTAAAAAATTAAAAACAACATTTTTTATGGTTATCCTAATATTGTAAATGCGAAAGTTTGGTGTGTATGTATGTATGTATGTTTGTTATCATGTTGTGGTAACGGCTTAACCGATTTTGATGAAAATTAGTATATAGATAAATTCGGTGCCGGAGACGGACATAGGCTACTTTATATCCCGAAAATCGCCCTGGTTCTCAAAGGAGACAAAACACATTTTAGGCGCAGGCCAAGCCGTGGGGCGCACCTAGTAAGTTATATACATATAATGCAAAATCGATGTGACGGACGAGTTAGTGCTAATAATGCTAATTGATACTCTGTATCTCGTTTCTTTTCTAGGATTATCTATGTCGGTTGAAAAACATGAAGGCGATATTATACATTTCGTATACGATCATGATGAGGTTTACCAAAAGATGCACCATGCATTTTTGCTCAAATTCGCGAATAATTTGATGAGGCAAGGCACTGCACTCTTTAATATGGATGATGCTAGGAAATATATGCATGTGGAACCACTGATGGAGGCAAGTTTAAACAAAAGAATTGTTCTAAATGTATATTGTAGTGAAACTTTTTTAACTATTGACTAAGAAGTCCTTAAAAATATGCGATACTAAAGACAAAACTCGTAGATAACGTACTTTAAACTCCTTTAAGTCACCTTAACTCTCGAGTTGTGGTTTATGTAATATCTGAATGATATGATAGAAAGCAATTAATCAATTCTTCTTTTAAAATGACTATGTCCAATTTCTATAAGATCAATGTGAGAAACCTGAACTGAGCATTCATAACAATTCTGTTATCCTCATTCAATAATTAGGAACTCGAACGTAAGAGTAACAAACAACAATACATTATGTATTGTGAGTTAGATAACAAATTGTTATTTACTCCATATAATGTACACTCTTTAATACATTTTTTGCAGTGAATTTTAATGGTAATTTATAGCCTACTTATCCCCAGTTTCTGAAAGGCTGATCAACATAAAATTAACTAATCACATGTTAAATCTCATGTTTTTTTTTATTTATTTATTTAACAAAACAAAAAGAAATACATTATTTTTGGTACAAAGTGTCAACAAGCCTATGTTAGGTTTATCTAGACACTAAGTTCTCACATTAAATATAAAAGGTAAGTACATATTAAACAAACAAGCATTAGTGAACACAACAAGAGAATCTTAATAACTAGGTACAATATGTAGGTAGCTCGATTTTAACGAAACCGATCTGAAACGATGTGAAGTACCTTAAAGCATGCTAAATGTATACTTACTAATTAGATCAAATTAACTAATTATTCATGCTTTTAGCAACCTAATTGGTATTTCACATGAGATTTAACAGGTGATAAGTAAATTTTTCGTTGATAAGCCTTTCAGAAACTGGGAGTTAATATTTTTTGCAGTGCATTTTATGTTAACATACTTCAAATTTTCTTTTTTTAGATTGCAGATACGCTGTTTCGTATGGATGAGAACAGCTTGGCAAACGAAATAATTGAAAATGTGATGACATATCTACAATATGTTGCTCATCCATCATTTAACTTAGCTAGTGTAAGAAACTTTTTGTATTTCATTATTTCTTCCAGACAATTTCTTACATGCGTTATGTCAATGTGCTCTCTCACCGCGAGCATTCACCTGTATGTAATGTAACTTACAGATCCGAGCATTACACTAGTGAGGAAGGGGATCCGAGCATTACAGTGCGCAACTTTATGATACTATGAGTAATCTGATAATAGCCTTGTACGTAATACTCAAAATCGAATCTGTAACGTTATAAATTACTTAGTGAATGTTCGTTGAGTGAGCATCTTAATGATAATAGTAACATTGTAATTTTATACTTGCTTTTTTACAGACTAAAGTGCGATTATCGTACTACTATTTAGAAAACCGGCCATTCCACGTAGCAATGCTTAAATACATGTACTTACTCACAAACAAGGCTTGTCACCGCACTGCCCTGGAGATAGCCAAGATGTTGTTGAACCTAGACCCGAAAGACCCTCTGGCTGTGGTGTTTATTATCGACACAATAGCTTTACGAGCTAGGGAACATCAGTGGCTCGTTGAAGCCATCGAATATTTTAACAAAGAACGTAAAGCTAAATTGCTTATTAATATACAATATTCCAACGCACTCGCACATTTTCATATTGCTACAAAGAATATGAGTGAGTTTATTTTATCTTAACTCATACTTTATTACTATTATATTGTACCATATTGACATTCTTATATGCACATTTTAGAACCCTTGACTGACGCCAACAAGTACTTACAAGATGCTATTATGTCGCACCCAGAAGTAGTTCTGAAAATTATGGAGTTTGCCAATATGACTGAACCAAAAATCCAGGACCATTCCTTCTTCAAGAATCTACCTAGGTCAGTTTGGTTTGCTTTTATTTCAGCTGTGCGTTTTATTTTATTACCATTAAAATTTATTTTGCTTTGCAATTAATTAGCTCTTGAGGCGCTATGCGTATGTAGTGGGTAGTAATATTATATGGAACAGTAAGGGACTACGTGGACTAAGTCATGGTTTTCTGGAACTAAAGAAAAGCTAGTTGCTCTTACTGATCCATAAGGCTTTAAAGCTGTGTATTATAGACCCTATACCTAGAATATTGTTTACTTTTGAATAACACCTACTTCGCAAACACTAGATCGAAGTGTGACTTTTATGATAAGAATGTAACTTTTGTGATAATATATAATAATTATTTCCATATTTATCTGGACATGACTTGACTGACGGTGAAAAAAAACTTCGACAACTAAGGCAACTTCGACATATAAAAAAAACCTGCATTGAGAAAGCGTGGCGATCATATTTCTCTGCAATGGGATAATATCGGAGTGATAATAATGGTGAACAGTATCAATGCCAACTATCAGTTTATTTAAAGTCAACCTGTAATTGATATTGAGACATCGTTAATGTCGCCCATAATAAATATTACAGATGTAACGCTGTGATGAATGCTGATTAAAAATTATCTCGAATGTTAAACAGAATTGATGGATTCTAATTTAGAGAACGTTTAAGTATCCATAGTTCACATTCGCTCGACAGATAATTGCCTTCACTTATTCCAGAACCAGATCAAAAGCCGAGTAGTATGTGACCGAGGAGCACAAAAATATAGTATTATGTCTTTTTATGACTGACATAGACATTGCCCAACATGTATATTTTGTTACCAAAGCTTGTTGGCTTGTAAGTAGATATTCAATTATTTAGATTTACAACATTTTTCAGTGCCAGCGAAAGTATCAATGAGCTGATAATGATATACGCAAAAATGACCTGGCCGCGCTGGCGAGAACCACAAGTAATGCCTTGGTTCATCAAAAATATAATCGAAGTTACTGAAAGCTACGACAACAATGAAAACGTCAGGGTAATTTTATTTTTTTATTGTTTTATATAGTAATATGAAATTTAACAAAAGTTATTATGATATTCAACATGTTATATACTTAAAGGTGTACTTACCATTCGGAGTAACCGTTAAACCTCATCTCGTAGCACGGAAGCGCACTTTCCTGTGTTTCTATCCTTTTCTGTTCCTCAGAATCATCATTTACCCTCCCGTCATGTTTAGAATTCTAAACATATGCCCATTTTATAAAATTACTCTACATTAAAATGGCTGATGATAAATGAATAATGTTTCTATTGAATTTCACTATCCATTGTATTTTTAACAGAAACGTATAACATCGTTGGTCATTATGCGCAACAAAATTTTTCAAACTTTGCCGACTGAGATCTTGCGTCATATTGCTACTATCCGCTCTATGTCGAACTTGCTGCTTGAAACGGTACGTATGTGCATGTTATAGATACCTTGCTAAGCTTAAAAAAAGTACTTACAAAAATATGTGTAAACTATACATGGGTAGAGCCCTAATGCAAAATAGTTCGACTAGTATGGAAAGTAGTGCAGGCCTTAAAATATTATAGAAAGTTATTAAGTATTATTAAGTAAGAAAAAACGTTAAATAAAAAGTAAACCACAATTTATTTTAAAGTTTATTTTAACAAACTGAAATTCTTTCATGACTTTACATAAAAATTTAAAAATATTCTAAAAAATTTAAGACAGTTTACTGCTCTCTATGCCATCACTCAAGCATCAAGATTTTATATAATAATTAAGATCGTTTATTAAACGATCTTAATTATTTTACCAGTATTTACTTTCTATATTTTACGCTTTGCAATACTTTCCATACTAGACGAACTATTTGCATCGGGGCTCTTAGATATTATTCTCATGTTTAATACAATATGAAAAAAAAAAAACAAATAGAACACATTAACATAATTGTAAAAATTTGCTTGACATTGTGGAACCAAATTTTATTGCAAATTGATATAAAAAATTGATTATAATTAATAATTGTAATGGTCACATTTGTTTGTGTGCAGCCCCTGCGTGCTACGGGCCGCCCCACTAGCGGCTGGGACCCTATCTTCGACCGCGGATTGAATCGGTACTCGTACAGAGCTATCACTAATGCGCCGAGGACATTAAACCCGGGCGGCAGAGCACTTTTATATGAGTTCTTCACCTCTTTAATACCTAGTTCTCTGTCTTTTGATGACTGACATTTTACGTTTCATATCGGCACACTTAATAGTTAACCCCGATCATAGGCAAAATACATAGTGTTTAAGATGCATATCACCAACATTGTACTATGGTGAGACATAAATTGATTATTACCAAATATAGATAAACTCGCAAGTGTATTTTTTTTTGTTAGAGATTCAATAGAAATTTGGAAGTCTTCATGTGCAAAGTCAATTTGAAAGTTTACAGTACTATTTAGCATTAATGTCCCTATCATCATCATCATTACAATCGACAGACTGCAGGACATAGGCCAGGCCTTATTTAATTATCGCCACGAGGGGTCGTGAGCCGTTCTCATGCAAAAACATACAAAATGTTCTTTATCAATAACTATGCCTAAACCATTGTTAAGTTTTTTATTTCGAGATTTTATTTTACGAGATAGGTGTTAGCGTGTATTTGAAAATAACATGGCCATAGGTAGCATGCTAAAAATAAAAATAAAGTATTTAGAATCGCTTTTTTGTGTACTCGTATCTGTGTCACAAACAAGAAGGGTATTTATCTGCTTTTAACTGAAAAAGCAGAGTAAGATTTCCTAACGTTTAACGTGCATTATAATGTTTGATATGATCGATTCGTGGCTGTGTTCTTTTGCTTGATAGCAAACTTAAAGTGTCAGTGTATTGTGCTGATATTTTTTAACCGACTTCAAAAAAGAGGAGGTTATCAATTCGGGCCCTATGATTTTTTTTTGTGTGTTTGTTACTTCATATCTCTGTCATTTATGAACTGATAGGAGTGAAGACGTTTAAAGCAATGCCTCGATTTATAAATAGTTTTGTTAGAAACAACGTGGCTGTGGATGGATGACCATTTGTGTAACTTCATTTTGAGCGTCTTCATGCTTCAGAAGCAATTTGGTAGTGATTAAGCCAAGTTGGAGGCCTTATGATTGTGAGAAATTCCAACGCCCATAAATCTGCCTTTACAGCACCACTGTTTATTTTTTGTATATCTGTTACGCGATTGCGCCGTCAGTTAAATTATGATTTTTGATGATTCTTAATTGTTCGTAGGTCTTCACTTTTTTGTTTTAGTTTGTGGTTTCCGGGATTCAGGGTTCAGTGATCAGCAAAAGTGTTGATGAGGACTTTATATCTTATATTTACAATCTTCCCTCTCGTCACTACTTTTTCCAAACGGCGCTGTCTCATTTGTGCAGCACGTTTAGTAGGCCTTACCTATATCAAATATATTAACAATACACGATTACTTTCCACTAAAAATTTTAAAATAAAATTATTATTATAAAAAAACCAAAACCGACTTCAAAACAGTACCTACGTGTTCACCTTAGGTTATATTTATTAAGGTCATTACGATCCTTCTTGGCTGGCACCAACTCCAAAATAACTGATTGCTTTGATTCCCCTTTAATGTTCTTAGCTGTGAAGTAATTAAAATATTATTTTCTACTTTTTAGTTAAGGATTGAACACGTAGGTACTGTTTTGAAGTCGGTTTTGTTTTTTTTTTCTAAAAATAAATTTATTTTTTTGTGAAAGCTCAAACTATGGTACAACTAAGATCTTCCAGTAAAAGTACGAAATGTACTGCGATCATAGTTAATTTGGAATTTATTGCATTCACTCCGTATATCTTAGGCTTAGATACATTATAAGTCATAACTAGTCGGCGCATATCATTGTTTAAAACTAGTGGGCAGACAGTGGGCTTACTATGGAATTTCTCTTCTTAGTGATCAGTGCAAAATTAGATATTAAATTTAAAATAAGTTTGTACGGGCATCTTTTTTTATTAAATTACTTAAAACTATTTATCTGTGTAAGGTAAAAATAAAACTGCGATCACAGTAACGTATTAGTCGGATTGGAATATACAGTGTAGATATCGTTACCCATAGTGCATTACCAATATCGCATACTATATACGGGGTTATAATTGCCCCCTTTCTATGATTGCTGGGCGAAGGTGATATAATTGTTACATAATAAAACTTGATGAGGTCTTATTCGCGTGCCGCGCAACTTTTAGTAAG
The DNA here is from genome assembly GCA_963082885.1 of Parascotia fuliginaria. Lineage (NCBI taxonomy): Eukaryota > Metazoa > Arthropoda > Insecta > Lepidoptera > Erebidae > Parascotia > Parascotia fuliginaria. The sequence continues at coordinate 17,451,245 of OY720170.1, forward strand.
ACTTTTAAAACTAGATGTCAGTCAGTTTTAATAAGACTCATGTGTTGGCAATAAAGGTGAAGAAAACATATAGAAGGCGTGTATTGTATGTTTATGTCTGTATAAATGCTCTTATCAAGTTTATATATTTTGCTGTTAATGCTTGTATGCAAATCTTTGGTATTTTAGCCCTTTATGTGGCAGTGGCAATTGAAGACTATGAGTTAGTTTAAGTTGATATGATACAAAAACAAAAACTTAAGTAAATAGTAGTTTATAAGATATGATGCTCATACTTTTAAAAAGTTTTTTACACTTTTATTTCTGAAAACCTTCATTTGTGAAAAAAAAAACCTGCAAATCGTAAATAAATCAACATATTATAACATCTTTATCGAATCATGTGAAAATTATGTTCCAACCTCATTATAAACTTTAATTACCATCTAGTATAATTATTCAAAAACATTCATTAGTAATATACCTACTGCCTTTTGAAGGGTTTCAAACCAACAGTTTTACGTTGTATATTTTGATAAAAACTTACTAGATATTGAATATATTGTTTTCCAATTAAATGGTTTTATTTATTTTCAAGTACCTAGTAACTGCATGTATCTTATATGTATTGTGTAGTAATTTTTTTCTTTTAATATTACGGACTGGTAACCGAACAGATAAACGTCGCCGCCGGCTTATTTACAGAATCGAAAAATAAATTGGTATTCATATATGGATAATGTAATAATCATAGCATATTACCTAAAGTTAAAAACCTTTTATAGTAGGTAAATAATATAAGAAAACGTGCACATTGAGCGGATAAATGGCCAGCTTGTTCCTGCACTAGTACGTGCCTCTGTGTGCTTCTATGAAAAAGAAAATGCTAAAAAGAGTAATTAATAGTTTTGTCTATTATTTTCTTGGACTGTACCTTATTATTATTTGATACATTTTGCATGTATTTGTAGCGCAGTTGTAATCTGACGACAACTTAGTATGCTTCTGTTGAATGTTTAATTCGATGGAGCAGTTTTTGCTGAGTTAAATAATTTAGCCTTGTAATACAACTTACTAAAACAATCGCTTTAACCATCAAAATCTCAGTTGTTCCCAACGAGTAACACTCTCATCTGACACACTGTCAGATGAGAGGTTGGGTTCAATGGTTGGGTAAATTTTAATGAAAAATCCCAACCAATCAAACTGTTACTCCATGCGAACTTTTCATTAGTAATTTCTCAACCAGTCACACTTACAGGATGATAATATTATAAAAAGAAGAATATTGCTGTTGAAACAAGAAATATAGTTCCAAATCAAAATATAAAAAATATTTTTTATGAGTTTAAGCGTTTTTATTTATATATACTTAAGGTTTAATGCATTTCAGACAGGATATCGTTACGGTTATCGGAACACACAAAAAGTTTCACTTTATTGTTTATTTCAACCTGTATGTTTTTGTAATTTTCACTTTTAGAAAGTTTATTTATTTAACTTTATTCCCTACGAAAAATACGTAAATTTAAAAGAATAGTGGGTGATCGGTTAACCCAGCAAGGTTAATATAGCAAAATCTACGACCGTCCGAAAATGGGCTCAGTACCGAATGGTTTATGTAACAAAATGTTCAGCGACGCAAATCGACCAAGACGCAAAATGTCTCTCGTCCTATTAGTAGTTTGCCCAAGTTGCATAACGTCCATAACACAGAAAATCGGCTTCACGCCGGCTCGACTTGTGCTGTACAAAGCTCAAGTCCGACCGCACGTGGAGTACTGTTCACATGTCTGGGCAGGAGCTTCCAAATACCAGCTTGATCCACTTGACTCCCGAAGGCGGGCTGTCGGTGATGCCAATCTCATAGTCAGGCTGGAGACGTTGGAACAACGGAGATATTTTGGCTCCCTCTGTGTGTTCTATCGTCTTCCACAGAAATTGCTCGGAGAAACTGACTATTTGACATAGTTCCATCGTCACCATCATCATCATCGCACCACTCCACAGGGTTCATCCGTACCACCTGGAAGCATTTTGTCTTTTTATTCCTCCCAGCTACGTACGTGTAGGCTCTGGAATGAGCTACCTTCTGTAGTGTTTCCTGAGCGCTACAATATGTTCTTCTTCAAATGAAGACACTACACGTTTTAGGTATTTTGTTATTTAGGTGTACATCTCTATGGTCCACATTACGTAATATGTATTTTGTGTTTTAGTCTTTTAAATATTAGACATTTTACATACTTAAACATGTCATGTTATGCCTTTTCGATTTATGGGCAAAATGCTAAATATATTTTATGATCTAGATATCTTCTCGAAATGGACAATTCACATAACTTGCAATACTACTTCATGGATCATTTAAAGTTTTGGTCATTTTGATACATAGACGATTCGGTATTGAGGGCGCAAATCAGTATTAGAAGTACTAATTACGTAAGCAGATAAAAATAACTTTTGTGACAGCTTTTTTTTGGACAAGTGGGGTGATGAGTCACCTTGCTATCCTTTTGTAGGTTATAATCAGCAACGAAAAATAATATAATTACTTGACTCTGGCGAAAATAGCAGACATTCGGCCGCTTCAGTTGCTATAATTAAAATAAAAGAAGAAAGAAATCTGTCTACATAAAATATGCAATTTTCTTACTGTGCAAAATGACATTAGGTCGGTAAGTTAACCTGCTCCATCTAATTAAATGTTCGACAAGGTATGTCCATTTGTACCACCGCACCGCATCGTACTGTGTTGTAGTTATAATATGCCATTTAATATGCAACACGCTTCAGGTATGTATCACAGGTTTGGATTTGATATAAATTACCATCACACCCGTCATTAGGGAAGAGCTTGTAATATTTATTTTATTAAGTACTTATTTATTATTGAATAAAGGTTTTCTTTTCGTAGACTTTCACAAGACACTGGTCGAAGCGCAGCAATTATGAACCACCTTGCAGCAAGACGACAGATCGCTTGTATGGCATTATTTGATCCTCTTCACGCGTTGTTCGATTTTTCCGTTCCTCGAGTTGTGATTGGTCTTGAAGGTCTGCAAAATAATCGCCAACCCTCGTCACAAGCAGAGGATGCCACTAGAGAGCCAGTCAACTCGCCTGCTGGAGCTGAAGTCTGTGTAAATTTAACAAGGCGCCCAAACGGCGTTATCCATGAAAACGAGGTTGAAGATCTGCCGAACGATCCTATAAATGGATTGGTCCCCGACCCGCATCACAACAATATGCCCGGTTACGTAGCAAATTTCTTAAATTTGTGTTATGATGTAATTGTCGATCGTGATCGTCAACCCGGCTCTGCAAGCACAGACACAGACGACGAAGAGTTGTCAGATTTAGAGGATCACTTGCATGGAGCTTCTAATCGGGATTATGAAGATAACTACGATTCAGTTGCTGATTAAATTGTAAACACGTATTCAGCGAAACAAGGTCTGAGCTTAAGTCTTTCTTTATAAATAATCTTCTTGTACACATGAAAACAGTAACGATTATGATAAAATTATATATTAGTGATAAAGTAGATTACCAATGTCACTTAGAAGCAATTTCAAAACCGTAATCACACTAAACAACTACTTTTATCTACCTAAGGTAGGCCGCTAAGTTAATATTGTAACAGTTATATTTTAATCTCTTCATAGTAGCTTATTATTAAAAAGATATTATTATTAGGTACTATTATTATTAAAGCTAAAATATTATTATTATTATTATTTTATCTTTTCATTGGAATATAACCTAGTTTTAATACAGGTTCAATTCAGTCCAGATATTATTATACTTAAAATACGTGTACGTAGGTATAAAAAATAATATATACATACTCATTTACCTATGTTGTTATGTAATTAAATAGGTATTTGAATAATTTACTTGTATTGATATTATCTCGTTCTCGTAACTAGGTACCCACCTATTAAAAATTGCAGTGGCAAGTGGTATGTTAATCTTATTAAATATTATGTAGATATATTGTTGTTTTATTGCTTAAGTTTTGTCTGATATATGCACGTTTCCTCTCGGAACAAATCAGCTCGCCCACAACTTATCCTTGGGTGCGTTACACGACTTCTAAAGGTACCTACTTAGGTTCTAAAGCACCACATGTTTCCAAAAGTTTACTATTACGAATCACTTGAGGGTTTACGCGTCAGGATTGGCAACGTCTCAATTTACTATCATATTTCGTGGTTTTCAATTATTGACATTTGTTCGGAGCTTTAATTACAAAATTTGGTCGGTTAACGTGCTACAATTAGGTGAAAGCTGTATAGAAAATCATTCAGTTTACAGTTGTTTTTATATGCAAAAAATTTGAAACTTAAGAGAATAACTGTATAAGCATTAAGGATGGTTACTTTTCATACAGCTTTCACCTAATTCTGGCATGTTATTAGAACATATTTAAAAAAATAGCTGAGATTAAATGATAAAATTTGTAAACCACGAAATATGAAACAACGAAGTTGGCACTCATGACGCGTAAGCCCTCGTATGCAAAAACTAGGTTCAGCGAATATCGAGACATTAATCCGCTCCTACTAGTAGGACCACGGGTATGTGTGCGTTCGCGCAGCGGAATGTTGTAAAATTTAAAGATTTTAATTATGCAGATATTTAGTGTATGACATCGTATAATTGTGTATGGTAAAAAAAAAAAATGTGCACGCAGCCATTGTGGAGAAAGTCATCAAAAACTGATTCCGCTGGGCGAACGTTGTCCTGGCGGAACTTTTTTAATCCATAGACTTTAGAAGAAAAGAGATGTGTCCAAAAATTTGTGTGTAATTGTGTATGTATGAATAAAATTAGTGCATGCACAAACTTCGGAGAAATTCAAGTTTCCGCTACACGAACGTTTGGCCATTAGCTAGTTTTCATTTAAAGCGCTTACATAGAGAGCTGTAGATTTTTAAATACGTTGTTTTGAATTTGTTTATATTTGTTTAAAAAACAGATTTAGAAAAAATCGTAGGGCTTAAAAGATAAAAATATAAACGTAAAATACGCTTATTAGGTCTTAGTTCTTAAAGTATGCACTTTGGGGTCTAGATTTTCACGTTTATACAAACCTTGTAAATGTCTGCAACATGTTGCCAAGTATCAATGATGTTCCGTTAGTAATTAAAGAGTTATAGGACAATTTACCATGAATAGATCACTGTTTACAAAGCAGTCAAATATCACGACGTTCTAAAGGAATTGCATGGTAAAATGTATGCCAATAATTAGTTTATTCATTCAACTATTCACATGCAAAATTTAATGTCATTAAATTCAGTAATTAAAGAAAACAATTATAATACCGACGAAGCATCAAAAACCTTCATATCCCGACCAAGTTCTAGTTCAATGCGATCAAAACAACTACCACACAAAATAAGTCTTATTACAATGCATCAAGATTCACGCTGCTTACCAAAATGTATGGAAAACGACGATATTATTTTTCCTTCATTTTCGTGTTCATTTGTAAAATATAAAAAAAATAGACCGATATTTTATTAATTGAAGATATTTGCTAACTTTTGGTACTTTTAAATTTAGAATATTTTGAATATAATAAGAAAAACACAGGTCTCGAAATCAACACCATTTCGTAAATTCTGCATTGAGAGTCAAAGAACAACGGTTTTTACTACATTGAAAATAAATATTATTAGAAAAAAAAACCCGTCCCATCACAAGTAGTATCTGCTAGATATATAAAATTGTTTATCGTTTTGCCGCAAAGTGAACCGAAAAAGGGGTTATTTTTGATATAATTATAAATTGTAAACGCGTCCTTAACTCAAATAAAAAAATAGAATTATGCCGTGAAAAGTTGTAAAAACAACAGTAACTCACATAAAAAATCTCACAGAAGCACTTCCCTTTTATGAACTTTGAAATAACATAATTAAATTTAAATTCACATAAACTATCATTAAACGGTTACTTGAAACAAAAAATGTCAATATATAAAAATTATATTTTAGTGACATCTGACAAGAGTGGCCATAATATGATTTATAATTTCCCCATTCAATAATACTCTGTCTATCCGTTTCTTTTTTAACCAATTTTGCGATGTTTAAAATTATTTTTTTATTCGGAGTAGAAGTCCTTCCAAAGAATGGGGTTGGCAACTGTCAAAGTGGCGCTGGCGTAATTGGGTATCAAAACATTGAGATTTTCAATGGAGAAAATAAAACAAAATTAATAGCTATTAAAATAACGCATTGTTTCGTATCAAAATGTTATAAAATCGGAGTACATCGTATATTAAAACACAAGAAAAATTTGGCAGTCTGGTTAACCATTCGTCGCCAAAAATTTGTTCCAACAAATAGTTTAAGATTATGTCGTAAACATTTAGTTAGAAAGAGACTTCGAAAAAAATATTACTTATTATTCAACTTGTAAAGTTATTAAATTTATATTCATTATTAATAAAACCTTCTTGCACTAATTATTATACTGATATTATACTGATTTATGCCAAATCATTGTCTTATTCAGGCCAGAAATGGCAGAGTACCTACTGTTATATACTACTAGCAGACCCGACAGACGTTGTCCTGTCTTAATTATTATCTAATTTTTCGCAGAACCTTCTTCTGACAATAACAAACACAACAAAAAAAGAATTAACGGAATCGGTCCAGTCGTTCACGCGTGATGCCGTGACCAAGGGAAATAGGGATTTATTTTTATATAAATAGATATTTCTAATCTCCCATTCTACAAACCCTCTTTCACCTACCTACAGATATCCCCCGTAAACTTTTCACTACTTTCCCCTATTCCCCTCTCCCTTCTTTCCCACTCCTCCCATTCCCCTTCTTCCCCACTCCTCCCATTCTGCTTCTCCCCTCCCTCCCTCTTCCCCTCCCTCCCCACTCCTCCCATTCCGCTTCTCCCTTCCCTCCCTCTCCCCTCCCTCCCTCTCCTTTTCCCGTCATTTCACTCTCCCTTTTCCTGGCTTCTCCCTCATTTCCACCTCGCTTCCCCCTCACTTCCCCTTCACTTCCCTCTCACTGCCCCCTTCCTCCACCCTCTCTTCCCCTTCCCGTTCCCCTCCCTTCCTTCTCACTTCCCCTTCCTTCTCCCTTACTTCTCTCTTGCCCCACTCCGTTCCCCCTCTCTTCAATTTTCAAGTCGCTAACTTCAAAAGCAAAGATCTTTCCATATAATATTTTATCCCTAATTTCATCCCTCTAAATCCTACCCAATTTAAAAAAAAAAGGTTATTTTATTTTAATAGAAGTATTCCTAAAAAAAATTTCAAACCTATTAAGAAGTTTCATACCATCGTTTTCATCCCTTTTCAGACCACCCTTAACATTTAGGGGGATGAAAAATAGATGTTGTCCGATTGATTCTCAACCCTAGCCGATATGCATACAAAATTTTACGAAAATCGGTCAAGCCGTTTCGGAGGAGTTCAATAACGTACACCGTGACACGAGAATTTTATATTATTATTAAATAAAAAAATTATATTAGATTAATATCCCAACAAGATTCTCGCTTAGAAAATACGTCACAGGTTCTGTATTTTCATCTTATTAAATAAGGAATAGGCACAACTGAAATTAAAGTTCTGTTTGATCGTAAAGTAACTGAAATATAAACTGGAATTATTTAAAAGATTCTTTCATATTTTTATCAAATGATTAAAATATACTTACATGTTATGGTTTAACAAAACGGCAACCCTTCCAACACACAATATAATATAATACAGTCCCGACCAACTTCAATTTCATACAATGTAAACAAACAGTTCTTCAATATGTTTTTATAGCATTAAATTGTTATATATTATACCTACTACTACTGTTAACGAAGCCGATTGTAATTAGTATTAAATGTTGTAAATAGAAATCTAGTAGAAATGTTATAAAAATTCGGTTAAGTACACGAATTACGAGATTCTGCTTGACTGTAAAAAACATAGAATACTAAGCTGCTGATTTGCGAAGTTTACCCATATGTATGGTGCGGTCGCTTTAGCGTAGCCTATACAATTTGGTCGGCTTATAGACGTATTACTGACTTATTCTAGTTTTTGATGTAACTTTCTTATTAGTCGTAATTTAAAGCTGAAATTAACAGGGTAGATAGTTTATAAACCATTTCAATTTGTTTGCTGTATACCTACCATGTTCCGTTGTTTTATAGGAACTGTGTATTTGATCACTTAAATACGGGCATTGAAATTTCATCAAATTTCTCTTATATCTCCATAATGAGTAAAGTATTATAATCCAAATTTACTTACCTACTTATATAGTTGCAACCTACTGCTACAAGTTGCAAGCATTACCTACCTCTACGTAATTAATGGATCTAAAAGCGGAAATAGAGCGGCATTTCCTCGTGGCCAAACTGATTCGGCTACAAATTTCTTTGTGGCCTAACTCGAGGAATCGTAGAGTATTCCTCTAGTAGCAAGTGCTTTTGGATCCCCTGGGGTATGGAAATAGGGGGTTAGTGGATCAATAGTACTAGGCTAGCAGAAGGTTGCAGGAGGTTTGTATGATCAAAATACCTACTTTGTAATTATTTATAAAGTGTTATTTCGGTTCTTTCACTTCTGATTAGGCCCAAATATACGTAATAAGTCGGTTAATTTACATGTATGTTATTTACATGTGCCCGTTGGTGAACCAGCTACAGCGCCACCTATACGATTTATGTATTACTAACTGACTAACAAGGCTTGCGAGCACACAACAAACTCTCACAGAACAAGTACTAAAGCACTCGGTACTTACCACAGAGTACATTTCATAGAGTGGTACCTACCTACTCTACAATCAAACATCTTGATACCGACATGCGACAGATGGTAGATGGTATGGTACCTAGTGTAAGAACCTTTGTGGACACAATAAAATTACAATAAAGTTTTATAATCCCACCGATCATCAACTTGGCTTCATCTTGTTGGTCTATCACAGCCGGTATTTATATTTATATTTTCTTACTGTTCATCTATTTAAACATATAATAAAAATGTAACGGATCGCTATCTGTACATGGAAGATGTATGAGAACAATATCATTTGGACCTTTATCAACGCAAATAGCACCCAAACAATGATTGTTACAATTTTTGTCTGGTTGTCTGTGAGTTTGTTCACACTAATCTCAGAAACGGCTTATCGGATTTAGATAAACATCAATACATTGTGGTAAACTTCACATAACATTTAGTGTTTGTTTCATGTCAATCGGTTCGTAAATAAAAAAAATTATGCCAATTTAAAGAATCACGTCTAACATTTTTTACTAACATTTTTTTGTGGTAAACTACTTAATAACCAATGTAAGTTCACCTCAGATTTATTATCATCAATCATATGAAAAAGGATTACAGTACGCATAACACTTCTTAGAAATTTAGGCCCGCCAAAACTTTGCCCCGGTACCAGATTAAATGTGACCAATTATTAGATTACAACGAAACCACATAGAAGCAGAGATTTTGGGATGGAAATAAGTGTTTTTATTCCTCGGATTCCTCCCATACCAAACAATTTTCCGTTTAGTTTAAGCGAGTCCAGTTTCTAGTGAGCCTATGTTTTGCGATGACAATTAAAAAAGCCCAAGTTCAGACATCAAAAGTTGTGGATGAGGATCTAAGTTAATGTGAATCTTTAGATAAAGAGAGAGTTAATACTTAGAGAAAGCTGGCCGTGCCAAAAATAGCTAATGCTGTTTTTGGCACGGCCAGCTTTGTGTGGCTCTGTCACGTCTTAGCAAACCTAGCAGCCTGTATACTTAGATCCCCGATGGCCATAAGTCTAATATCGTATTTGAGAATCATTACTGTAAAGATTTTTTTTAAATACCCAAACGACGATGTTTATAATCCAAAATAAACCAAAAGACAATATCCACAAAATGCTGCCCAAAGTCACTATTCCACGAGGACGAAGTCGTGGGCACAGTTAGTACCTACTATCTATATAAATCGGAAGAGTGTATTTGAACGCGCTAATCTCTGTAACTACCAGTCGTATTTGAATAATTCTTTTACGTATTATAGTCCAGTTCTTCAAGAAGGTTGAGGTAGCGTGATATTTTAAAGCTATAGGCTATAAAACATCACGCTACTGGCGACGGGAGCTGAGCAGTAAGCAAAGACACGGATGAGGTTTCATCCGTCGCAGAAATCTAATTTGTTGTAAAAGAAAAAACTTTGTATTCAAAGTCTTTACAATATCCAAGTTTAACTGTAGAGATAGAGTACAATTTCAAGGCTCCATGAATTTAGTATAAGTTTGTACCTACCTAATTTTCGAACACTAGTTGGCAGAGAGGCAGACGCGCTTTGTCAGTTAGCAAAGTTGAGATATGGTACTAAACAACTGATATACTACTTATATCATTTAATTCATTAGGTAAGATCGTGCTATGTTAGATAAGTATCTACCTGGAGATCCTGTAGTTTGAAGTGGTGATGACACATACCAGGCAGAACTGAGGAGGAACGTTACGGTATAGAAAATCTGAGGTGAAGAAGAATCCGACCAGATTCAGCGTGGCCAGTTCTTGATGACCTGATAAAAGTAGCGGGTAACCGAGGAATGAAGGTGGCGCAGGACCAGTTAAGATGGAGATAATATTTAGGGGAAGCTTTTATCTAACAAGAATGACCTTATTTGTATTCGTCTGGTGGTAAGACAACAAATGTCTATAAATTTCAATATCTGATACCGATGCGAAGCGAGGGAGGGCCGCTACTAATAAGATAAAAATTAGTCAGCATAATATATGTAAGAAACAGAAGAGCGAATAGGTTCAAGCGAAGTCGAAGTCTTCTGTAAGTAGGAATCAGACAAACGGTTCTATCTCTGAGATTATTTACCTATATTGCCGACGCTTTCATAAGCCTATGTATAGTCCCGCCCAACACCATTTTCGTACAATGTAAACAATCTGCCATATTGCTATTTTCTATGGTTTCATGAATTTACTAGTGATGGAGGCAAGGATGAAAAGAAAATAAAATTATTTGCATCACAATACATATTCAAACTTTATATCCAGCGTAAGACTTATTTTCGCTGAAATGTGATGATGATGGTCAATATATTCTAACAAAAAAAAGAATGATCAAAAATCATAATTTAACTTAAACTCTGACCTGTAATCTAGTTTTGATTATTATTTGTTAGTAAAAATAGTTGCAAAATGAAGCATGTAGTGAACCCTGTGCGTATAAATCCATGTGTAATCCGGTAAGGAATTTTTGGTAGAAAAATATTGAAAAGACTGTTTGTTTACATTGTCCGAAAATGGTGTTGGACGGTACTGTAAGTCATAGGTAATCACCCTACCACAGACAATAAGAGTAAGTAGATACTGGGACCTCAACTGAGACCTATGCTTAGATAGGTATCATTGACAGAAGATAATCTCAAATTTTCTATTTTGGTGTAAAAGTCAGAGTCGAAAGCTTGGTTTTACCAAAGAATCTTTTGTAAATTTTAACTAGAATAAAATAAGAAGAAGAAATACCATCTACCTACATTGTTTTTAAAATAGAGAGAAAATAACCAACGTGATATTTAATTGCATCTATCATTGTTTGTTTTTAGCGTTTATAGAATGATTTATAGTCAACCCACATCCATATTTTGCATAATAGCAACAGAATTTTGTGAGAGGTTTTCCTTTTGTGGACTGAGAAGTATGTATCAATTTATTATAAGTACCTAAATAAATCACTGCCATAGAATTATGTATTTTAGAACACTTTTCACTTACCGAGTCTTGATAATCTCACTCGGTTTGCCGTATAATGATGGCAATTTTTGCCGGCAAAAAACAATAGTTGTCTACTTATTTTAATATGTTTCATATGCGATTTCTTACGATATTGGTCCGTACAGTTGTGATACACGTTTTACACTCGCACCTACTAGACGTGTTTTACAGCTACTATAGTCAGACATTTGTCAGAACTCTATCAGGTAAAACGAAACTTAAAAGACAGTGGTAGACGTGCAGTCGAGTTCAGCAGATTTTAATAACGATTTGGTTCCACGCAACAGAACGCGTGATTCGCCCAGTTTGAGTAGTCTACATATCCTATTAGATGTAGGCAACGAACTGAGACCTGTCTTATGTGAATGGAATTTTAGAAAGGAAATTACTTTTAACCCGCTTCAACCACTACCGCTAATAAAATAATTTAAATGCTAAAGTTTCCAACAGTCAGGTATGCCAGTAATTTCTGTTTTATAGGTACTTGATCGTGTTTGTTCTTTTCAGCTATATTATCGTTGTATTTACGAAACGTGTTATGTCTGCACGAGAATGCTGCTACCGTGGTGTACCATATATTCATTATGATGTGCTATACCATGCCGTTTATGGGCGCCATATTAGCGGATAACTTTATTGGGAGATATAAGTACGATTTAATTGATTTGATTTTAACTAATTACACTAGATAGACTTCTAGCTAAAAAAACTTTATTAGGTATTGTATAGGCCTACCTATTACCATAGATAAGATAATTTCTTGAAAACGATGGGAGGAGGGCGCTTCATGAGCAGTTACGGCGGATGTTTGAGGGAAGCCTAATCTCAAACACTACTCTATATTCGGCAGACATGATGAGAATACCCAATAGATATAGATAATGGTCAATTGTTTGTAAAATAGGTACATATATGTATAGAGATTAAAAATACCACCCACATCGCGAAAAGAACGTTACCTAAGTCTATCGTGCCGGTTATTAATTAGTGCGGTGATTTATGTATTCGGCGAATAAAACAAAAGTAGACTAAAAAACTTGATACCTACTCATGACTTGTGCCTTGTCTCAGCTCAACTCTGTACGAAATTAAAGACCCTTCAAGACTAGGTATGGTGGCATGATAGGCAAACTAATTACATGTGTGTGTGGTGCGAGGGCCGCTTTGTTAAATTCATTAAAAATGTCCTTATGATTTAGTGAACATTCCCAAAGAATTGAGAAAGTTGAAATCAGATTTCGTGAAAGCTAAATAAGCGAGTTGTGGCCTGTAAAGTTAGGCCTTAGTTCTCACATAGAGGATTGAGGGCCCATCTATACCAGATAAAGTATGGCCACTGCAGTAAAAGTGTTGATTGTGCCGAAATTTAAGCAAAATTTATGAAAACTAGATATTATCGCAAAACACTGTCCTACTTTGTATATTTTCGTTTAAACTGGGCTCTCGACGCTCATACACGTAAAAGTTTATCACGAATATAAAATAAAACCACTAACATATAGCTACTGTTTGAAATGTATATATATGCTACTAAGGAATTGTGAAAATTTGTGAAAGCAAGAACAGGTCACTGCTTCCTCTTGTTTGGAAGTTATGACCTTGTTAAAATTCGGGCCTTCAATCCTCTATTTCTTTTGTATGTTGTTGTTGTTGTGTTTTAACGTATGAAAGATAGACAAACATAAAATTGTGTCTTTCTGTGAAATAAATTGTGCAACAAATCGATAATATTTGTTATTAATAAGACTTACGATAAAAGTAGAAATCTTAATAGATACTGAAATTGATTATTTTTTAATTGTGAATGTGGGTAGAGTGACAATAATTTTTTAAGGGCTTATTAGGCAGGTTAAGATTATAAGATTCATAAGAGAGTTACTCCTAAAAACCAAACATTTATAGAACTGTTTACAAGTTTACAAAATGATATGTCGCAGTAACAAATACCTACGTAAAAGTAAAGATGCGAAAATAAAAGTAAAAATGAAACGGGGTAACAATGAGAAAACTTCAAGTTTAGGCAGTAGGTAATTATTAGAACTTGTTGACAAATAAATTAGTTTATGAGCTTCTTTCCGCCATTAATAAATGTTATCGCTTTAGACAGGACCTAAAATAGTGTCAATGGACGCTGGTGTAGGTAATAACTCATGGACTTCAAGACGTAATAACACTCCTACTAGGTACTCGAAAGATTTATTTGTTAGACGAAAGAATAAGTTTCATATCTATCGCGTAGGTAAATGTATGGTTTGTCTATCACTACGGTCAATGACATTCATGTCTAATGTACCTACCGATACTGTTTTTTGTGTTTCTATCCCCAGTTTTATTAATTTTTGTATTATTTTCAGGGTGATATTATATTTTTCGATAATATACTTGATTGGAACTGTATTAACATGTTGTGCAGCCATTCCGCCTCTTATGTTACCCCCAATGTAAGTATACCTATAGGACTATTTACCCATCATTCCAACAGCAGTAGGAGGGAAACAAAAGATGCGAGATTACCGAGAAGCAACACTATTGGTTAGTAGGTATGAAGCAAAAGATGCAAGATTACCAAGAAGCAACTGTAAATGAAGCAAAAGATGCGACATTACCTAGAGTCAGATCATACCAAATTCTCCCGCTGATAGTTTGAGCGTTTGTCAGTAGAAGAAAACCAGTGCAATTTAAATAACGTATTGGTTATCCTTCCTATGATACTCAATAATCATTCAAGAGTTTTAAGTTCTTTTTGTGGCAATGAGTAGGTTTTATTACAAAACTTGTAACCGGAACTAGCTAGTAGACGGTACCTAGATATCTAATAATTAAATTATCTAATACCTTTAAAACTAGTCGACATGGTTTTCATATTCTTATTAATGTAGGAAAAAAAAAGAGCAACGAATGAAATTAACGCCGTATGCGCCAAGAAAGGTGATTCCTTTAATACAAACACTGCTGTTATTGTTACAGAACTACGTCTATGATTGGTTTACTTTTGATAGCGACCGGAACTGGTGGTATCAAACCTTGTGTTGCAGCATTTGGCGGAGACCAGGTTAGATCATTTAAAAAAAAACGATAGCATTGTATGAAAATAGGTTAAAGGTAATTTACATAACAGTGATAAAATTAGTAAATAATTATGTCCAGTCAACGAATGACTAAAAAGGGGGTATAGAGTGCGTGTGCGAATTACTTAGCAATTTATTCAGAAACGTGTTCAGGGTGATCAAGGAATGAACATACTAAAAGACCCCTTTCCTAGGAGACGAGCTGGAGGAGGGAGAGGATTTTTCTTAATATCTCAAAAACGGTGAGTGCTAAAGAAAAATGTTTACATATCCATAAAAAAATGATTTGTATAAAAATGCGCTGAATCGATGTTCTTTACTTCTTTGTAAGTCAAAAATTTCATTCTCCGAATCTTTTTCTTAAGCTCTGGTAACAGATAAAAGTAGCTTGGAGCCAGACAGTGACATAAAAAAGGTACACCAAGATTTTTTGCAAAGAATGTATTGCTTTTTCACGTAAATTTTCAAGTTTATAAGAGTCACTTTTCATTGGCTGCCCTACATAAATTGGTCTTAGATATTTTATTTTTTTTACTCTATTGTTTGGACTAAGCTACTTTTATCTGTTACCAAAACTTAATGAAATGGTTCGGCGGATGAAATTTTAGACCTACGAAGAAGTGAAGAACACCGACATAGCGTATTTTTTAGACAATGATAAATACTTTTATATAAAAGTATACACAAATGAATTAAAAGTTCTGATGAATATAATTATTAGTATTGTAGGTAAATATTTTAAAAAACTTAAATAATTTGGCATATAAAAGTACCCTCGTATCTTATATCACAAGCCGTAGGTATCTAGAGCGTGTAGCTCAAAAACTATTGGAAATTGGAAAATGTACACAAGATGAAAGCGTTAGAGAATTTTATAAACTTTTAGAGGTTTAGGTAAGAGAAAACTTTTTTCTCTGGGATTTACCTTTTTTGAGATATTAGCAAAAAACCGATAACTGAGTACTTTAAACCCTTCCTCTTCTCTAGCTCACTTCCTAGGAGAGGAGAAATTTAGTATGTTTACTCCCTGATCACCCTAAACACGTTTCTGAAGAAATTGCTGTTACTCGCTCACGCACTCTATAATTCTTTATTGACTGGAGTAAAAGTATACTTAGTAATCACACTGTCTGCATTTTCTTTGAATTGGTAAACATTGATCAACCGTTCGGCGGAAATTTTATCTGCAGCTGTACTGTTATTAGTCCCGGTGGCGTAATTATAAACCATACAAACCAGACGGATGCGACGTTTACGCTGCAGTGCACTGTACAGGTCTTAGAATATTGAATTTTCGCCAACATTTTGCTATAAAAATATAGAAACTGCGCAGTGCGTTAAAATAGCTAGATAACACTACAACAAAAATAAAATCAAAATACACATACAATATAATTAAGTACGCTGCTATAAATCTACTGCTGAAATTTGCTGACACTACAGACAAAACAAGGTGTAATTATAAAATAATCTCATTACTTGTGTTTATGCTAGTGAATAGGGTATTTAGCACTCACTGTAGGAACATTATGTACTTAATACAGATTTTTTATCGTAACCGCATAAATTGTCATGCACAAGGCATTTTGAAATTTTATTAAGATAAACCGCCTCTAAATTGCGCAGTAAAGGATACTAAAACAGAAAATTTCATTTTAGATTCACAGGTACCTACATAATTAACAAGAATTTCTTTATATAGCATTTTAGGCAACTATAATTGTTTAATTGTACCTACTGATCATTAAGGATCTTAGTCAAATTTGATATTGGTCAAATCGCCAATAGGTCAAAATGATACCTCATACCTCAGCCAGTGTAGCCAGTCGGTGAAGCGAGCCTACGGATCCTAACAAACATAATACCAAAATTATGTATGTAATGGTACGAATTGCTATTTTCAGTAACTCCACGACTTGAAAGTTCGACAATATACCTATATCATAATTATTACTCGCCGTGCCTTTTTCCATCCCAATTTAGGGCGGTTTTCAGTCCATTCGGTTACGACTGTTGTTATGTTTATTTCGTATTTTACTTGAAGCGATTACCAAGTACTTCCCCGGTTTTAATATCGTGTGATTGTGACGGATATTACTGGGTCAACTGAAATCGACGGCTTACACTCTGACATACGAAAAGTTTCGCTGTATTTAAGAACTTAGTCACTCATTCGGAGATTGACCCCGATAAGTGTACTTAACTTCGTTGGATTAGATTGGATTAACGCGGCTAATATTATTAGCAACGGATTCCTTGTATTATCACATTATTAGTGTATTAAATGTATTTTTTAATTCGATCAGTTTCGGCTTCCCGAAGAGAATCAGCTACTGCAGCGCTTTTTTTCCACATTCTATTGCACGGTGAACCTAGGCGGGTTTATGGGCATGGTGGTCACACCAGCGCTGCGCAGAAGTGTTATGTGCTTCGGTGATGACGCCTGCTACGCGCTGGGCTTCGGCTTCCCTGCTTTATTGGTGCTTGTTTCAATTGGTTCGTAAAGCTTTCTATTTTAAAGACAAGAAACAGCTTTGTTGTTTAGGCTTCTCATACGACGATAATTTATATTTGTCTGTATCATTAAGAGCTAACGCTACTGATCATTTACAGCTTTGACCGGCTGAACCGATCAACTATAACAAACTCACAAAATTTGTCCCTCAACGGTACCTACTATTGTTTGGCTTAAATCATTTTAAAATTAGTGAGTTATCTTTCATAAAAATTTCGATTTTTCCAAGAACAGTTAATGCTGGTTGTACGTGAGTTGAGGCTGTGCAGCTCAAAGCATTAATTACTGCCTAAAACATAATTGAGCGCCACCGTAGTTGATCAGCTCGGTTGTTCGGTGTTAAGACTGGTTTTAGGTTGTGAGGAGAAAACTAAGACAAGTTTTACAAGCGTAGCTTAACCAAGTAGCACCCGTTCGCGATCACACGGAGGAAAGGTTTAAGGCAATTATCTAAAGTGAATGACCTAATTTGTCTGTTTTCATAATAATTTACGTACACGGAAAATTATTTTGTGTTTATTTACCCCTCAGGCGTGCAACTTGAAACCTGTTGGTACAAGTGCATGAAAAAAGTACAGAATTAATAGTTAATTAGTAATATGACGCCATTATTGTTTACTACATAAATAGACATGCTATAATAAGTTTTCTTTTCAGTTATTTTCGTAGCTGGAAAACCATCTTACAGAATAAAGCAACCTCGAGATAATGTAACCATCAAATTTATATTATGTGCATGTGTAAGTTAGAACTTAAATTTCATACATGTAATTTCGTATGTAGTACCTATAGTCGACAACAAATAGTAATTAGCTTTACTACATTTAACAAAAATAAAATCCAGCAAAATTAAAATTCAATAAGACTCATTATAACGTCAATAGTTCTACACCTTTGAGACAACTGTTATTGCCTTTGTACACTCATACACCGTACTTGTATGCAAAAGACATTTTACTCTAAGGGTGGTAATGCAATTTATCTGAAATTTACCGCTCGGCTTAGGAGCCTGCCACTTGACCAACTATGCCTACAGGTTATGTTGCGTGTGTACGGTAGGGCTGTCATCAAGTTATTTGTTAACGCTAGATAAAATGCTAAAAAACACTTTTTATATACTGCCTAGTTTTCTCAAATATCTTAAAAAAATAAATATCAGATATATAAGTTATTTCCGTGCCTCTGACACAAAGTACCTACCCTACTACTCGACGCTATTTGAAAGCCTTTCCGGAAGTTCTCCGAACAGCTTTCAAACTATGGCGGTCCGATGACGAGAGGGGCTATCGCTGCAGCCCTATTATATCTGCTAGTTTACGATACGGTACGGTTATGAAATGGTTTTCAAATTACCCTTTAGTCTAATAACCTAACAGTGGTTGGCTTATTTAAAGTAATAAGAATAAGTCTCGTCCTCGTTCGAACATTAAATACATTTTAGTCTCTTCATGTAAAACCTCACCTTCGAGTTGACTTAGAATTTCAGAACAAAGAAGTTTAGGCTAATAATATTTGTAAATATCTGATTAACGCGTGTAAAAATCGTACCTTATTTAGAAAATGAGGTGAGAATTCCTCATTTCCATTTCATAATATCTGACATTTTCAAAGTAATATTCGTAATTATATTCTAGTAAATTTAGCGTGTAGAAATGTATTATTTTAAATTAACTTTGGTTTCGCCATGACTATACTCGTATTACATCATGGTAATAATAATGTTCAAATCAGAGCTGTTAGCGGCTAGCGAGTGTTCGTGGAAAATGTGGCCTTATTATTATTAATTACATTCTTCTTTGTGTGGTTTTCTTATGAAGGTTGCAAGTGGCTAATGGCGATTATTTAGTTAATATGTTTAGAAGGTTCTATTACACGGTCGTTACTATGTGTTTCCTACGCAGCTCAGGTATAATTGATGACACAGAAATGTGCCTTATAATTCTAAAGAGGTCCATATTTGGCCTCATTCATCACGGCAATAGCCTTGCGAGTAAGATGAATCAATCATCACCCTGCCGTGCACATCCCTTTCACAAGTTTTTTTGCGCAATAGACTGTAAAAAAGAAAATATCTGTTATGATTGATGTTCTTTGGTAATCTTTCGACCCTGTGTAGAAAAGCCATTAGTGAAAACTATTTATGTAATGTACTTCAGATTTAATAGTCATTGAAATATTAAAATTACGGCTATTGCTAGAATCGTGGTCTCTGGTTCGATGCTTGTGTCGCTAAAAGCTTACATAAGTTAATATTAAGATTTTTTGTTGAGATATGACATTAGCTCGGAATGTAAACTTACATCATTCTGATTAATATATATAGATTTAGGTAGGCACATACTATATATTGTAAAGCTATCTACAAAGCCAATTATGTCCAGTATCTCAAGATACCTTTACCCGCTATTGTATGCGGTTAGACAAAGTATGCGACATGTTCGTATATATTAAATCTGTTTTATCTTTATCTTATGGTTAGGCCTGTTCTTTACAGGACAGAGCACTTCGACCCTTGGAATCTTTTGTGTTTTATTGTTATCATTGTCTAGGTTTATTTAGGATGTATTCCGTCGCCGTGTTTTGGTTAAATCTTAGAAAAAGTTGGAAATTTATTAAGTGACCGTTTACGTATTTAACCTCTTGCATAATATGTCAGTATTGTCGCATTAGACCATAACCACAGAACTATTATTTTTAGTTCTGTGGTCATAACGATACTGTATCTCGATCTATTCTACTTACGTAAAACGGGGTGAATAAGGACGGTTTCAAAGTTTGGGGGAGATTTTAAAATGATTTTTTTCGCTAATGTATTATTCGACAGTACTTTAATATCTGTTCCGATGACAAAAACTGCACTTAAATCTACTTTTCACTGCGTTATAACGCAGATTTCACGAGAAAACCTAAAAATGTGGCCGATTTCTAGTCATTTCGTGGTTGGGGTCAATAAGGACAGAAGAGGGATGAAATAATAATTCAGCTAGGGCTGCCTCCTAATTGATTTTTATCTGACATAAAAAACAATAACACAAAGTAAGTTAGGTACCGTAAAACGGGGTGAATAGGAACGATTTCAAAGATTGGCGTAGATTTTAACTATTTTGTTTGTTAATGTATTATTCGACAGTACTTTAATATCTGTTCCGGGGACTAAAACTGTACTTAAATTTACTTTTCACAGCGTAATAACGCAGATTTCACGAGAAAAACTAAAAAATGTGGTCGATTCCTAGTCATTTCGTGATTGGGGTCCATAGCGACTGAATTGGGATGAAATAGTAATTCAGCTAGGGCTGCCTCTTAATTGATTTTTATGCGACATAAAAAACAACAACACAAAGTAAGTTAGGTATTGTCATCATAAAAAAGTACGTACCTTGCCTGATATCCGATAATTAGCAAAAGTAAGTAGGTACCAACCATTCTAAAAGTTTTTGTAACCAAATTTTGGCGTTTTTCACAGTTTCACTTTGATTAGCTTTTTACTGTCACATTGAGTCTACGACAGTCGATATTGCCGATATGGAGAAAATAAATGTTATACTTTACAAATAAATCTTAATTAAAAAAATTTCGATGGGTATGCGAGAATACCAGTGAATTCATAAAATTCCCGAGTTTTTCCCTATTCACCGCTGCATTCCTAGTCACCCCGTATTACCCGGTATTGTCTTCATATTAAAGTACCTATCTTGCCTGATATCCGTTAATCAGCATAAGTAAGTAGGTATCTACAAGTATAACAAATGTTATATTTTACAAATAACACTAAATCAAAAAAAAAATCGATGGGTATGCGAAAATACCAGTGAATTCAAAAAAATCCCGAATTTGTCCCTATTCACCCCTGCATCCCTAGTCACCCTGTTTTACCCGGTACCTTGCGTGTATTCGTAAGCTTAATAATCACTTATATTATGTTGTCTAATAGTATGCTTACTTATTAAGAAGTAAATATGTCGCGAATCTTGATTATACATATATGTATGTACATTTCTAGCATCCCTCTAGATGGTATTAAATCTATATTTTTACCGTACAAAGCAAGCAGGCCTTTGTATAATAGTTATCACGTTCTTTACGAGAATTTTGTGAACGCAGCTCACATTTCTTTCATCTAACTATCTCACGCCGCTATTTGTGAGTCGTTGCACTATTTATCTGGAGGCAAAAATAAAACTGTTCTCTTCTTAATGAAATTTTATATTAAAACGTTCCTAGAATAATGATTAAAGATACCATTTTAAATAACATTTTTTGGACCAACCTATTCATTTTGACTAAGTTGTCAGAGTTCAGCACAAGTTATTCATTAAAATTTAAATTTCAGGATGCTATTCGAAAACGTGTTAGCCATAATCCAAAAACTGACGGTCCACCTTGCGAGCATTGGTTAGACTACGCTGTTGACGAGTACGGAGAGAAACTGGTTGCTGACATGAAGGTGGTCTTCTCTATCCTGTATCTTTATCTGCCAGTGCCCATTTTCTGGTCTCTTTTCGATCAGCAGGTTTGTTTTTTTAATAACATCTATAAATATAACTTTTCGGAACTAGTTTGTTCGTGAGTAGGTTCACACTTATTTGACGACTCCGTAGTATCGAAGATTTTTAAAAACAGATTTTTCAGGAAGTACTTAATTTACCTCCTCAAATATCTGTTCCTTTTAGATATTTCTATCTCAAGTTGCTAACTATCGTTTGGGCACATTACCCATAGGTGTAGCCCGTTATCATTATCATCATAAAAATACCTTTGAATGAAAGTGTCTCACCATGGTTTTATTCTGATTTAGAAATACCTCTTGGTTTTGCAAGTCACTTCTTAAATGTATGTATGCTATTTGCTATGGCTATGGCTTGACGTCAAAGAGACGTCTAACTCAAGATTATGAAAAAAGTATACCATCTATACTAACAAACGACGAATGTCTATAGGTAGGCACTATTGAAGTGAACGTTCGACTAATTTTCCTAAAATACTCGTTACAAGGCTTTACGATACTGAACAAACACCATATATCGTGTACTGAGTACAGCAGGCTGCGGATAGCTACGGGGGTAAAAGACGCCACACCCTATGTAAAATCTGTGCACCAGTTTTCATATTATATCAAACTGAATAAATGAATGCGAAATTAAACTTTAATTTAATATCTTGTACTAAGTTGGCATGTTTTAATTTCGTATAATTATTTTTCATCTCTAGCCAACGTCAACGTCGAGCACAGGAATACCTATAAACTACGTGAAAAACTTTTGATCATTCGCACGTTTTATATTCGCCCACACGCTTTATGCTCGTAAGTTTTCACACAACTGGGTCAAGTCAGGTTATCCATTTCCAACAAGTTATGATTTATTTTTCTATAAAATTTCTTGTGCAGGTAAGTCACTCTGTTAGCAATTTCAGGGATCTCGCTGGACGTTCCAAGCTTCTAGACTACGAAGTGAGGTATTCGGGTATACGCTAATGCCAGATCAGTTACAAGTGATGAATCCTGCAATGGTGTTACTTATGATTCCAATGTGTCCGGGCGGTGCGTGGCCACTACTGCCTGACATACTGCCCCTACATAAAATGTTCATCGGAGGCATGCTGGCTTCACTCGCTTTCGTTTCTGCTGGCATCCTGCAAATTGGAATTGAAGTGTGTGAGAATTTTGATTATTTATTATTATAGTAGACATTTTACTACTTATGCTTTAGAGTGTTAGACATGTTCTCAGGATTACATTATTGTCTTTTCTGTTTTCATACGACTTACCATAGTATACAAGTACCTACGCCATATCTGATGTTAAATAGTTATGGTCTTTGGACATTAAGTACTCTATAAAAACCATGGGATGAAGTAGGAAAAAGAAAAACTACCGAGTAGGTTCGTCGCTCTCATTCAACGAACCAATCGCACGCAAAGTTTAGTTACTATTACTTTACATCGATATTCTTTATCAGAGTAGATATTGCCTCGGTGGATCCGGCCTGTTCATGCTCAAACCAGCAAGAATCTATTACCGTAAAACTTTATCTCCAACTTTACTCGTTTTGTTAACAGCTCATTGTATTTAGAATAAATTCCTTAAAAAGCAATTTTGCTTGTATAGATTGAAGGCAGTATAATAAATAAGTGAGTACAATGGCTCTGTTGAAGCTTGTAAATTCATCATTATTTGAGCGTGAACATAACACAGACACAACAATATTGTGGCGCAACAAGCCTGAAACGTTTGATAACTATTATTGTAGGTACGCCACAACGCACTAGTGCCACCGTGACTTTTTTTTTGCGAAATTGAAGTAGCATAAAACGTTATTTCAAAGTTTGTAAAACAGGTTCTACTACGAAATGTTAAATTAGAACCACTTTGTTTAAGTTTGCTTATTTTCATGCATGAATTGCTGTATTATTTTTCGATATTACAAATTTTTCGTAACTACGTAGATAATTTGATCGTTTTAAACATGTAACATTGTTAAATGAATTCAATCTGTACAGTAAAAGTAACCCTGCCTCTCAAACTAGGGTGACAGTGAAGAGACAGTGAGGGAGACAGCTTGCAGATGTAATTTTAGAACAGATATAGTTATGGCTCATAGGTTGTGGTCTGGTCACATTCCATCCATCTGGCAAGCATGGACATCTCATAAAGAAAGTTGATTTATCCAATTGTGTAGTTTGTAGGAAAATTTATTACAGGCTTGTACGGTACGCGAGTCTGACTAGCACTTGACCGGTTTATTTGTTTAAACTAGCGATCGACTCTACAAGTACCGGGGCATCATCAAACAGGACTGGTGATACTGAACACTCTAGGTTGTCCAGTAGACGTGTCTGTTCACGGAGAAGGCGTGGCCTCTGTGGAAGAGCACGGCACAGCGCTCATGACTCCATTCCCACACCATATACTAACAGTGATGGCCTCATGCCCTGTAAAGTGTACCGGCAGAGTGATGAAAAGGCACAGCATCAAACAGGAACTAAATACTGTGGCTGGCATGGTAATTTAGTGATATTCATGTATTTTTCCCCGTCTGCCGAAGTCAAGTAGGGTAAAGTTTTTCGAGCGTATGTGTGTATGTATCTCTGTATGTATATCTATTTCTTTGGCACACTTTACAGCCTAAATGGCTGAATGGATTTTAACATGTAAGGTGTCATTTGGTATTAATTGTGGGAGTGACATAAGGTATACAATATTGCAATGTAGCGTCAGCACAAAAAATAAAATGGGTTTTTCTTTCTTTTTAGTTTGTTATAGGCAGACGAGCTTTTTGTTTTTTTATAGTATATTTTTATAAAAGGACTTAACCTGCCTTTAACCCCGAAGGCGTTAAAGGCCTGTAACAACAGTTTTGCTAAATATGTTGGTTGCCATGTATCAGAACGAGCCAGTACAGAAAACTCAATGTATCGACCGAGCATTGAACCATCTGCGTGGTAGTCCGTACCCAGTACCACGGACCACCGAACCACAGAGTTATAAAAGTCGTCTCAGGGTGAATAACGTGTTTATTTAGCATGACTTATAGAAAAATTACATCACCTTTCATCATTGAATAGACACGGACCCGGGTACCTGGGTATAACTAAACCTTTCCAATCTTGACAGAAAACGATTACGTCGTCGTCTACTTCTTCGTAACATACGAAAATGTAGAGATTATTACAATAAAAATTTCTAAGTTTATACATACATTATATTTAAATGCCTCAATCAGTGTCTAAATAGTGAAATCTATTGTTATGGTATATCAATAGAAGGTGCCAAACATTTATGCGCATTGTAGGTATTCGTATTTTGTAAATTAACGTTTTAGTGTCATTTTTTTATTTAATTGAGAGTCATTGAATTTGTTCATATCTTTACTATTATATATAGCGGAAGAGTTTGTTTGTTTGTACGCGCTAATCTCTAGAACTACCAGTTGAATTTGAATAATTCTTTATGAGTATGATAGCCTAGTTCTTGAGGACGGTTATATACTATGTAATATCACGCCACTGGCGACAGGAGCAGAGCAGTAAGCAAATACGCGGGTGAAACCGCGCTGCGGGAAGCTATGTATTATATAGATCTTCTTAAATAATAAATGCGCACGTCTGTGTGTGTGTGTTTGTTACCACTCAGCGCCTAAACAGCTGACGGTTCAGCATTTTGATGAAATTTGGTATGATATATTTGGTGCCGAAGACGTCTGTCGCCGGCATAGCATACTTTTTATCCCAAAAAACCAGAGTTACATTAATTAAACACATAGCAATTTCCTCGCGGACGTTTAGTTAGAAGTTTAGTATAAATAGCATTTTAAAGATTGGATCATATGATTCAATCTTTAAAATGCTATTTAGTTAGCTGCAAAGCTAAAGGACTAAACATAGCAAAAACTATTATAACAGCTTTTTACTCAATTAATCATATTCAAAATAAAATATAAATGATGTTTAAACATGATTCACGTCGCGCGTCGTCAGGCAAAATAGGTATACCATTCTTCTCACTCGAAGTTTGAAGTTGGTGTTTTCTTTTTTCCAAAAAGGACACCGAGTGTAGTCTACGTGTCACCTCGCACAAGGTAAGTGCCTATATCTATGTAAATTGAAACAAGAATCTTTTAGTTTTAGGAGTTTGTTTATATAATATTAGTAGATAGCTTTTATAGGTCACTTAATAACAGTTGACTGCACCGTTGGTCTAGTGGTTAATGTAACTGACTGCGACGCCAGGTGTCGTGGGTTCGATTCCCGCGGAAGGCAAATATTTGTGTGATGAACATTTGTATTTGTCTTCAGTTTGGGTGTTTTCTATACATTTTAAGTGTGTATTTACAAAAAAAAAAAGTACGTATATGTATTATATTTCAATTATCTAGTACCCATAACACAAGCTCTGCTTAGCTTGGGACTGGATGACGATGTGCGATAGTGTCCACATATTATATTATTATTATATTATAGTTTACTCTGAAAAGTTTGCTAGGATGGCCACAATATTTTAGGCCAACCATAGTGCGTTTTGCTGTTTCGAAGTTAGCCATTTTACAAATAATAATAAATAACTCGTTCATTTTCAGCAAATAAGTACATAAAAGCCCAAACAAACAAGTTTTTACAGAATACTTAATTCTGGCTTAGGCGACCTAGTACCTGGTGGAAGTACCTAAGAGCAACGTAGACATGGCCGAACATGCAACTTAAATAGAAACAAACAGAAAAGCCTTGGACTCTTTCTGCCTACTTACTTACTACACCAGAATAACAATTTAAATTTAATAGTAGGTACGAAACTATACGCATGGACACAATAAATAATATAAGTAGATTATGATTGTGTTTTTAGATTTTATTTTTAATTCATTAACAATTTACATTGTATTTGAATTTAATGTATAAACGATGTATTTTTGACATCATTTATATATTAAGTACCTAATACCTGTTTTCTTTTCTAAAATTAATACAAAATGCTATTGTCACTATCTAATGTTGTGTTGTTCTGTTATTTGTTTTGTAATAATTATGTGGTGTGCAATATAGAATATTCTATTTTCTGTTATACCTATATCATAGAACGTAAAGTAAAATACTAGGTATACGTAACAATACCACATGTAAAAAAAATGTTAAATGTTATGTACCATTAAAACTTCACAATTCAATGAAGAAATAAAAATGTAAAGTACCTCAATCATTCGCATTTCAAGTTAGAAAATTTATATCTAACTATAGAAAGTTTTTGAGTTTCTAGAACGCAAATTACGGCAAAATCTTCTGAAATGTGATTTTTAGGTGTTTGCCTAGCGCAGACTGTGTTTGTTGTTTTTATAAGACTAAAATTTAAAGTGAATATTTATTTTCTCTTGATTGTAATCCCTTTAAAGTAGTAAAATAAAAAAATTTAATGCTCGATAGTCGTGTGAGGTACGAAATCTGTGAATTTAAATGAGATGATGACTCAATTATGGGTAATCGATAATAATTTCAAATTTGAAACTTTTGGTCTTTATTGTCACGTTCTATTGACTCTTTGCTGTTTGTATTTATTGATATAGTGGTACATACTATCACTAATCACAATGAGACAACATCTATATTTTCGTCCATAACGTTAGGTACCTGTGTTTAAGACTGGTTCTATATAAGCAGGAATGATTAATTCCCCACCGACATCCTTCCAAACATTTATAATCCTATTATACACTTGTTTGTCATGGCAACATCCTTGCGAAATCTGCAAGTAAGACGAACTAAATAAATAGGTATGAAATTAATTAAAATTTACAACAATAAATACAAGTATAAGAAACATTGGAAACTAAATATGACAAAAAAGCCTGCAGTCTGTTTGAAAACATCTTATTAAATGTTTTTATATTATTTTAAAGTATTTTATGTAAAACAGGTTTCCTGCGATTCCACTGAGTGCATATTATTTTTTCTTTGTTTCATTTCCATTATTAAAATAATAAAAATAAATTTAATCTGAAATAGTAGGTTATCTTTTTTTGTAGCAATGCTTAATCAAAGAAACATTTTTTCTGTGCTGCATATTTTTTATAAAAGACTTTAATAATTTAAAAGTTATGTGTCCATTATTAGAGTAAAAGAAATCGTAAATATTTGTTTTCATCGTCTTTTACAATCTGGCAGAGTCACATTCCGGCAAATGTATATCTAGTTATGGATGGCCCTATCCCTATTATAATAAATTATATTAGTACTCAATCTGTTCCTATAACTGGACAAATTGGTAGGTCCACATTCATTCACACATAGAAAACATTGGCCACTATATATAAACCTATGCCTTTGTATTGTGAGGGCCATTCATTCTACATCAATCATACTGATAAGTTAGTGTAAGCCTGCCCCTGTAATTTCATAAAATAAAGTATTTATAAGTATATAATAATTTAAGTTAATATTTGTCTACTTACAGTTAGTAGTTGTAGTTCTGTTAGATACATCTGTATCTAACAGAACTACAACTTTTATGACATTGTCATATCCTTTTGAAATAATGTAATGCTCTGGAAAGAATGTTATTTTATTTACCTACTGGCTAATATTTGGCTGTAAGTTGTTTTACTTCCTGTGTTTGGAACACGCAGCGTGGGCAGGTCCCTCATAAGGTTTACCGAGGCACAGTAATACTATCTATACAGTATTGTGACTCGGCCGTCGTGCTGTAACATGCGATAGGGCTGCCCGCCTCCAGCACTTTAATTACATTTGCCTACTTTGTGTTTCCATTTAGTTTTGTGATTGTAATTATACTTTTTTTATATAAACAAATAAAATAAAATTTTGAAAAATTTGTGAATTTAATAGGAAGTGTTCAATAAAAATGCGTGTTGTTTTTTTATTTTTCTTGTATTATTCATACACACAGTACAATAAAGGACTAATATTAATAATAAAATACCACGTTTTTACTTTAAATTATACAAACTAACAAAAAAAAACATACATGCCCCGAGGTTTTAACACAAGCGTACCAACCGTATCATGATTCATGAACCGCCTATAACTACCTATTACACTCGTGTCAATCACTTTCCTTTACTCTATTCACTTTATTTATTAATCCAGACATCCTTTTTTTTCGGGAGATAAAAGGAAATACTTATCTTTTAAAAAGACACACATTATGTACCTACCTATTAGTAAGTAAAATTATTTTATAGTCTTACCTTTCAGAGTTTCCACGTAATCTAAAAAAAGTTATCTCTGGATGCGTTATTGACGAATTCATGCAACCAAAAACAGCACAATATACCCTACTCTTCATAATTAAATATGTACTTGAACTGATTTTTAGTAAAAATTTCGCGCGCTTATTGTTAAAAAAGCAACACACCGTCCGTTCGTCACTGCACAGTCGCAACTGTCTGCATGCCGAGCGCATGTCGAGTTTGAGGCGCGTAGGTACAGCTCGCGCTTCGTCCGTTTGTATGAAGATGGATTACTGTATAGATAGTATTACCGTGACCGAGGTCACGTTAAAGGTGGCGAGATTCGACAGATGAGGGGCGCTGTCGGTTATACTTGGGAGAGGCCTATATTTACGAGTATTTAGTTAAAGATTGGCGGCTGAAATTATGATAATGTTGAACATGTTTTTTGAATCACTATAAATATTGCACGCACTTTATTTTATTATCAATTAAGCAGAGTAACATACAGTAATATACAGATAAGTATTTACGAATAGCAGCAACGCTACCAGCGTATTAAACATTTTACTGCAGTCACAATGCACCTGCACAGCCTGGTGACTGGCAAATGCCTTGCATTGTTAATTCCTCAAAGACTTTATAACATATAAAGTCTTTAAGAAATTAAGGCTTAATGCTGTTATGTTACATATGTTATAACAAAAACTTTTTGATTTTAGATATTTTTAGAACTCTCAATATAGGTAGGAACTCGGGGCCATGTGGTCGCCGAATAAGATTTGCAGTCTGTATGTGTAAGGTTAAACACGACTAACAATTAATATTTTGGGGATAAACTAATCCTTTGCAGTTATGTCCGGAGTATGACGAGTATATAAGGAATATGAGTAAGTCCTATGAAACAGAGTGCGAGCCTTGTTAGCGCTCTATTTCATGGGACCTACTATAGTTAGTAAAACGTAGTGTAAACTACCTGTGCCTATCCCTTTTGAAAAAATGGCGTGATGCGTATACCTATAGAATATATTTTTATTGTGCTAACGTACAATTCACTACTACGTATTTTTTATTTGCTAGTTTTTAGTAGTACTTAGTCGTTATAGCTACATTCAGTATCTTCTAATTTATATTTCTTTACCCTCTACAGATATAACTAACTAGCTGTTCTTGCTTAATTAGTGCTGACGCTACCGCAACGTTGAAAATCCATTCATTCATGCCGTTGTCAAAGAGATTTCAGATACCTAACTTTTTGATATATATTCTCTTCACGTTTCGCGAGAGTGAAACTATTCACTCTCCCAACAAATTATACGTTTTCTGTTTTATCAACGTGCAAATTATACACGATGTTTCCACCTAATTGGATTAAATTCGTATGTCAGTAATATGTGCAAATAATGTCTGCTTCGGGTAACACTTTGATATAGCTTTAATTAAAGGTGAAAAATCAAAACTATTAAACTATGTTATTTTCAGTTCATGCCTGTTGTAATTGGACAAAATTCTAACGATGAATTGACGCTGTATTTTATGGATCCGAATCCTGTGGCCAAATCTTTAACCGGCAAGCCTAAACTGAAGTTAGTATATTTAGATGGTGGAATATTTTATTTTAATAGTAGGAATGTTTTTGGATGAGTGACATGGTACAATAGTTGCCAAGGAACGTGAATAATGGGCAGATTACCAGCTCTGTAGGTAAATTATTATATGACAATAAGTATATATTTGTATAAATAAGTAGTGTACACAGATTCGTATCTATAAAGAGAACAACTTCGGAAGTTCAGATTACATGTTAATCATAGTTTATTCAGCTTGTTGCCAAAGTAATCAGGTATCGGACACACTACAATAGGTATATCGTAACAAGTTTCAAGTTATAACATTATTTATTGTTCGCTTCACTTATCTTCACTTGTTTCCCCGATAGAAGAGAGAGTGATTATCTGGCAGATTCAATTTAACTGTTACAAAAACTTACAAAAAATTGTTTCTCCTTGCAGAGTGGTTTACATAGGCGACACAGGGCCTAATAAGAACGTGTCGATTACTGTAGAGACGGACAAGAGACTAAGCGACATCTATTACGTATCAGACGCTCCTATAGACCACATTGGCGAATCTGCATACATGAGTTTGCAACCGGGCAAGTAAGAAATTTTTTATTACTGGTTTACTTGGAGTGACTTAGGTACCTACTTTCTTAAAAAACAGAAAAAGAAACCCAAGAAAGTGTTTGTCTCATCATAACACTTTTAAAACTTCTAAATAAGTAATTATACATATTTTTTTAAAAACGCTAACAATTAGCTATAATAAAGTATTGTAGATAAAGTTTGTCTTGTTATTAGGAAAGGCTGCCATTTTCTAAATTATAATTAGTAAAGTCGCAGGCATAGTCTCTAGGTCGTTCAAAAGAAGTGTTACGTACCTACTTGCGAAGTGGTTAATAGTCTTTGTTTTGCTTTTCTCTCAAACATGTGTACATATACTCTGGATTTCTTGACGAAGACATTATGTTTGCCAAAAGTTGGCTACAATAATATAATGTTGCCTGATTAAAATAAAATAGAAAATCCTGAGTTGGTACTGCCATAGACGAATATAAAACAATATTTCTCGATAGTACTGCTATAAAAACTCACCAAAAGGGCTAAATTTAAAAAGATAGGTAAAGAAGATAACCAAGTAAATAAATAATGAACACGACTCTCATTATTGCAAAAAGGGATTCTTAGGCACTTTATTCGATGCAGATATTGGTGTAATATAAAGATTTCAATTACAGGTAGTTTAATTAGTCTAAGCTAAGTTAAAATGTTAAAACGTATTCTATTAGCCCTGTCTATATTTTCTAGTTAATAATTGAAATATAAGTAAGGTGTCTGTTTCTCGTGGTATTAGTTATTTGCTAAACATAATCGTATAACAGTGGCATAATAATCAAACATATCAATTTATTTGTAAAACCTATTAAGAACAAAGATTATATTTGCTAGGAGTACCTACATCAGTGATTGATTAGTGAAGCGATGTCATACAAAAAAACTGGGGCAAGCTCATCTGTATGAGGTTTTTATGATGAGGTTTCAGACGTGTTTTGTAATCAACCTCAGTGCGCTTTTACATTTTGCTTTTCAAAAACCGGAATCGCATAAGTACACGAACTCGGCGTGTTTGGTCGAACCAATAATGTTGAGTCAGCATACCTATCCGATTTTTATCCCGATATTGAAAGGGAATACTCACATTTGTATGATCATTTTGCAGATTTAAATGGCAAGCATCAAGTTCTGGCAACGAAGTGTCGGGGTCTGGTGAGGGATATCTTCGAGCTGGTGGTGTTTACGTTCTCTGTATACGGGAACGTCTGGGTCGCCTCGATGCAGCGGTACTTCATGCTCCTAACCCTCCTAATGAACTCCACCTCGCATGGATAGTGCCCCAGTATCTGCTCGTGTCTGTCGCTGAGATCATGTTCGCTGTGTCTGGTCTAGAGTTTTCTTTCACACAGGTAAGCTATTAATATAACTATTAATATATCTTTAAATAAGTAATTTATCTACAAGTTTACTTGCAATGTTCACGTAAAATAAGACGTACAAATTTAACTCAAGTAGATGTACAAAGAAAAAACAAGTTGTATGCTACTTTTCATACAAAATACATTTTTCTCTTCAAAAATTACATCTGTTCCGAGATCGCTGCGCCATGCGCTAGTTTAAATTAATTTCACCCATCGAAGCTGTTAAAGGACTAATTAAAAGAAAAATATAAGTGTATTAATAGATTAGCAAAGTTATACTCGTTGATGCTATTTACAATAAGAATAAAGAGTCAGTCCATTACTGTCACGTGCGGCGTGATGGCAAGGCATATAGCGCAGTGTCACGCCAGCTCAAGGAGGATTGTCAATTTCAGACTGTGATTTTCTAACTATTACAACACTTGTGTTTTTAGGTGTGTTTATAATCCATTAACTTAATATGTATTCAATTATACAATCGAATTTAATTCAGAGAATAACACAGATTCTGTGAACATTTCAATTAAGTATTACGATTCAAAAGAGAAAGAACCCTTTGATGGTAGGAGCAATAGAATAGACAGGCACAGGGTTGGCTTAGTTACAAGGTTCAGTTGGCACCCATGGTGGACGGAAATCTAAAACAAGATGTAAAAGAATGTTTACATTTCAATTAAATATCGCACGTGTTCTAAATTGGATTTGTTTATGTGTTTCAAAGGGTCTCTGTTTACAATTCCAAGTTGTTATTTCGTTATTTAATCAGGTTATCCTTATTACTTTGTATTAGGGTTCTATACACGAATGGCAAAAGTTTTAAAATACGCATTGTGCTCTTGCTTATATAATGCACGAGAATTTTAGGAATAAACTAAGCAGTAAAAAATCTTTCGTACTTTCATAGTTTTTAATTATACTCGTATGTAGATGAATGGAATGCAGGTCAATTGATCAATGCATATACATGGTATCACTGGATATCAATGATATTCGATGATTACTTCCAGCCGGCTCGACTAATCAAGCGGATTAACTATGACTGACCATGGCAGGCGCTATGCCTCTGAAAGCACAGTGGTCGGTCCAATGTAACCTGCCTAGGTTACAGTGTATATATGTATAAGGAAACCGACACCCATTCAATCATCGACCAATACTTTAGTGCGCTTTGTCCTTCAGAGCTATTCATTCGCACGAATGTTATTTAGCCAGCAGCCTTATAGGTTATCCTTTTTATAAGAGTTCCTGATTAGCAGTGCAGTGTCTATCGCAAATGTCATACGAATGGACTGATGATTTCAATGTGGTCTCTCTATCATTTTTGAGCTTATTGTACAATAATCTTTAAGCTAGAATAAATTTTATGTTACGTTCCTTCAATTTAGAATAAAACAATTACGAGTAAAAAGCTATTTTTCTTGTATTATTTTCAGGCGCCCAAAAGTATGAAAACAATAACCATAGCTGCTTGGTACGTATCTGTGGCTTTCGGCAACTTGATCGTGATCCTAGTGGCGCAAACTAAGATATTTGAATCTAGGGTAAGTATTAAATTAATATTATTTAATGTAAACAAGTTACCAGTATACTCGTACATCTTCTATATGCTCTATGTTTGTATCTTTGTCCCCTATGCGTGCCGAAACCAATGAACAGATTGTAATAAAAAATTGCGTAAATTAATAATGCAAGATCGTCATGTTACATATCGAGAGATAGATTTGTTCTTGGGCATTAGTATGACGAGTATACCTAAGATATTACACAAACACTTGGCTGCAAATAAGTTTGTTCGCGTTGGATACTACACAACATTAGTGCAAAAAAATTATACAAAATACAATCGTGGTTTATCAAAAGCTGTATATAAATCTAAACAGGTTATGAATCCTAGATATATGCATATGATCCCGAAACTAAGCAACAATCAAAAGTTTGGTTGTGCCAATATGAGCCGAATCCAACAAAAGTTGCTCGTGCGAAAAGCACTTTGAAGCAATTTATTGCCTGATTTTTTGGTATAGATGGACAAGTGGGTACTGTTACCACAAGATAATCGTAAATCTGTTAGTTCGGAGTGGTACATGACCATTTGTTTGCTAGAAGTCTTTGCAGAAATTAGGAAGAACAATCCACAACGCAGAATCATGCTCCATCACGACAATGCAAGCTGTCACACTTCGAGTGTAACAACCCGATATTTGGAGGGTGAAATTAACGGGTCATCGGCCATATAGCCCTAACAACTTCTTTTTATTCCCAACCGTGAAGAATAAATTACATGGTCAACGATTTTCGACCAGAGAAGGAGCCGTTGAGACATTCAAAATTCATGTTTTGGTGATACCGCCTTCCGATTGGAACAGTGCTGTGAAAACAGAAGCCCTAGACAAGTGGCATAGATCTCTATTCTATTGTATTAATAACATTGTCGTTAGCTTATGTCAATCCTATACATTTTTTAATCTTTTCTATGAATACAATAGAAACCATGCCACTTGTCTAGGGCCCCTGGTTTCACCAAATGATAAAGTGCATCGATCATTACGGCGAATATTTTGAAAAGCAATAAAACCATGTTTAATAGTCAATGATAGTTATTTTATTATATTTCGGATGTATAAATAGCACTAAGAACTACTTAAATAAACTGAATACAGCAATCAGCTAAAGAAAAGCGAAGGAATTTATGCTTATTATATTATTAAAGCCACATACACAAATTGATTTGCATCATATTATTTAATGTAGAAAATATTACCATGACAGTTCAAGCTAATTAAAAAGATTGCCAAGGGCTTGTTAAATTGACTACTATACGCTCGCAATTCCTACAGCTAATGTGATACGATACGCCTTTGAGATCTTTGAGTTCATTCACGCGTCGGGAAACAAGGAAATGAAATGAGAGGGTATTTGTGTGAGTTCAACATCCATGCGAAAATTATACTTGATTGATAATCTGACCTTTGTACTATAAATATACGTAGCATCTTGTTAGAAATACATATGCGTCAATCTTTTGATAATATATTAAACGTTTTAACTCTTTGCGTAAATAAATGCGATATATATTTTGTTTGGCAAGTACCGGCTGCCGATCTATTTAGGTGCACTAGGGCTTTAGTCGGCATTCTGGCCATTTACAATCTCAAGTCTGCGTGTCTGTCTCATGTCTCCTGACGATGCGGTATGCGTACTTGCATCCCCATAAAAAAAGAGGTATGGTACGTTCACATGACTTTTTGTCATCACATAATTAGTACCTAATCTAATATTGGCAGTTCGGCCTTATGAGTCTAAAGGATAGATGAATTTGGTTATAAATTATCTAATTTTAATTAATGTTTATAATACTCGCTATAAATATACTGCCAATTAAGTGGCATCTAAAGAGTTTTTATTTACTTACATTATCTTTCAATAAAATTATGTTATTTAATGAAGAAATACTAGTCTAATAGTAAACATATTGATGTTTATTTTTTGATTAAATTCGATAGTAATTATATGTTACTTACCAATTATTGTATTATCAAGATATTATATAATATTGAAGCTAAATAATCTAATACAATATGTAAGATGTAGGTAAATCCTACTAATATTATAAATGTGAAAATGTGTGTGTGTGTTTGTTATCACTTAGCACATAAACGGCTGAACCGATTTCGATAAAAATTGGTATGTAGATAGATTCGGTGCCGGAGACGAGCATAGGCTACTTATATGTATATTGCTTTTATCCTGAAAATCGGTCTGGTTCACGAGAGAGACAAAACGTTTATTACGCGCCAGCAATGCTGCGAGGCGCAGCTAGTGTAAAGCATATAGATACCTATTTTGACCTTAATATGATCGGTTTTATTTTCTTATTTATTTATTCATAGAGACATTTAACAGTGATACGTTAGGTACAGTGCTACTATAATGCTAGACCGTCAGTATGAGTAAACATATAACCCACATCTATGTCCGCGGAGTAATCTTAATGGGCGAAATAAGAACGTAACAGTCATGTGCATCGAAGCTAAAATTAAATTCACAAATGATTAATTAGTGAACAATTTGCCTGTATGTTGATATTTAGATACTCTTACCAAATTACTCAATGATCGGCAACAGGTTCCTACCCATGTAATTTGTGTTGAGTCTGCCTTCTACCAGCATGACAGCATGAATGGACAAACAATTTGCTTTAAATAATTAATGAACTTATGAGTGCCGCCGATAGCAATATTTTTGCTAGTGCATTAATATTTTATTTGTGTTTAAGTGTTGTTAAGTTTCTAGTTCATGCTGAAACAAGCCAGGATTAAAACAGAATATTCTTTATTGCACTCCCCATATTACAAAACAAATAACAAGATTAATACCATCAAAAAGATAACATGAAAGAATATAATGTTTAAATGGCATTGCCTGAATCTGTAGCTCAACTGTAAACTTGTACATTTCTCATAAATGTGGTTATTATTGTATTTTATACTCCTACTGAGGGACTATTTCAAATCCCACACTCCAAGTACGCAATGGACTTTCAGAGGGTACCTATATTTCTTTACAATAATTTTACTTAATACTAGCTGTTGCCCGCGACTTAGTTCGCGTGAAAATTCAGATGTGTGCCTGTATGAGAATATTTCTTACCTAATCTTACGGCAATCGTACATTGTATTAGTAATAAATATCATTATAATCCGTCTCTAAGGCAAATTCGATTTAAATCTATTCACCCGCTACCCCTAAAACAGACGAAATTTTGTGATATTTAACGAAACTTGCCACCTCATCTGTCAGTGAGAAAGTAAACAAAGCCTTCGTTTAATTTATCTATTTTAATCCTATTTTCCCACATAATAAGAATAGTTCCTAGTTTGGAAATCGTATTATCAAAACTCCCGTTTAAAAACTATAGAAGCTTTATACAAATTTTGTTCCCCTTTATACTCCAGGGAAATGAATTTCGCAAAATTCCGTCTTAGAGAGCACCTATTTCCAAAATTTGAAACTCCTAGCACTTGTAGTTTCTGAGATTTCGTGATGAGTGAGTGAGTGAGTGACCTTTCGTTTTTATATATGTATAGCTTCTGCACGCGGCTTCGCTCGCATGAATATCGTTTTTCCGATAGACATTTTTATATTGTTTAAATACTGTTTTGCATACTATTTCTAATCCCATCATCATCACCATTCGTACAAACCCTCTTTCACCTACTTAAAGATATCACCCGTAAAACAATATACAATACACAAAGGCAAATTTACACTACAATAACTTTCCCCTTTTTCCCCTTCCCCTCCCTACCCCTCCCGTCTCCCTCCCATCTCCCTCACTTTCCCCACACTTCCCACTCACTCACCCCTCACTCACTGACTCCTCACTTCCCTCACTTCCCCTTACATCCCCCTCGCTTCCCCCTCACTTACCTCTCACTTGCCCTTCACTTTCCCCTCACTTGCCCTTCACTGCCTCCTCACATCCCCCTGAGTTCCCTTTTTCTTTTTCTTTTTTTTACACCACGCTATCTAGACCCAAAGTAAGCATACTTAATAATACTTACTCACTTAATACGGATAAACATACTTAAATACTTGTATTTTTGTAAATACATACATATTATACATAGAAACACCCAGACCAATGCAAATAGACATGTTCATGCTACAAATACTTACACTGAGCGGGAATCGAACCCGCAACCTCTGCGTGGCAGTCCATACACAGTACCACCGAAATACAGAGGCAGTCGATTTCCCTCTGACTTTACCCTCCCTTTGCCCTGACTTCCCCCTCACTACCCCGCATTTCTCCCTTTCTTTCCTCTTCCTCCCCCTCCCTCCAAATTTCAAGTCGCCAACTTCAAAAGCAAGGATCTTTCCATAAAATATTGCATCCTTTATTTCACCCCTATAAATCCACCCCAGTTAAAAAAAATTGAGTATTTTTTATTTAAATAAAATTATTCCAAAACAAAATTTCAAAGCTGTAAGTTAAAAATGTAGACGTTTCATACAATTGTTTTCATCCCTTTTCATACACTTAAGGGTTGAATTATTAAAAACCCTTTCTTAGTACACTTCTAGACATTAAGACAAACACACCTTCCAAATTTCAAGTCGCTACAACCAGCGGTTTAGGCTGTACGTTGTCTGTCAGTCAGTCAGTCAGTCAGGACAAAGCCATTTATAATATGAATGGATGTATAGATTAGACGTATAGCCATCAGGGATCAAAGCATACAGGCTGCTAGGAATGCTAACACGTGATAGAGCCGCATAAAGCTGACCGTGCGAAAAACAGCTAATACTTAGGATCCACACCCACAACTTTTAGTGTCTTACCTTGGGCTTTATAATAATAATAATAATAATATTCTACCACAATAATTCTTGCTTTATTAATTAGTCATCGCAAAACATAGGCTCACTGGAAACTGGACTCGTTTAAAACTAAACGAAAAGTTGTTTAGAATGACAGGAATCCGAGGAATAAAAACACTATCAGCTATTCCGCAACCTGTTAAAATCTTTGCTTCTATAAGATTTCGTAGTAAATTAACGAACATTCGATGTGATTCTTTAAATTGGCATAACTTTTTTATTTATGAACCGATTGACATGAAACAAACACTAAATGTTAAATGAAGCTTACCACAATATATTAGTGAAAACCATATTTAAATCGGATAAGCCGTTTCTGAGATTAGCGTGAACAAACGCACAGACAAACAGACAAAAATTGTAACAATCATTGTTTTGAGTTCTACTTGCGTTGATAAAGGTCCCAATTTTTTTTTTCTCATATATCTTCCATGTACAGACAGCGATCGGTTACATTTTTATTAT
Organism: Parascotia fuliginaria; assembly: GCA_963082885.1. Lineage (NCBI taxonomy): Eukaryota > Metazoa > Arthropoda > Insecta > Lepidoptera > Erebidae > Parascotia > Parascotia fuliginaria. The sequence continues at coordinate 17,490,659 of OY720170.1, forward strand.
ATGTATAGATTTGAATACATACATTATTAAATAAAGCCCTAATTAGTTTGGATTCGCGCGTAGCTGAGTGCTACGCGGCGGACAGACTATGAAGCAGCGTGTAGCGCTACGTTGTTGATTGTAAGCGACATTCTATTATAATATCTATCTATGAATAGCATACTTTGATTGGATCCAAATTCAATACGCGATATTATTTTGACAAATCGGTGTGTGCCAACGTGTAGGTATATGGCACAGTAACGCTTACAACAATGATGGTCATTAGCCAGATATTTAATTTTGTTTTAAATTAAATAAAATTTGATAGTTAGGATAACAGTATTAGTACTAGCGTGTCGATCGGGTCGACCGATCTTATCTTACAAAAAACCGCAGTTAATTGCCACTACTCAGGTAGGTTTGTGTTTCTATTAGCAATGCAAGCCAACATATGCATGCTATGCTAGCGTGCATGTGTTTGCATAGTTGCTACCCTAGTTGATGTATTAGTTTTTCTTTAAATATTTTCCCTTTTTTAAGTGTAAAAAATATACCTAATTCGGGCAGAATCGAGGTAATAGACAAGTATTTTTACAACTTGCTGGAGCTTCCTCATAATGTAAAAACCGAACAAGTCCGTGTCAGGCCACGCGCAGTATTCGTTTGCGATCGTATGTCACAAACCAGCGACATTAAAAGTGCGAAATAAATTGAATGTTAAATACCTACCTACGAATAAAAGTAATTACCTAGTTACCAATGTGTGTGTAGGGTTCCCAAGTAGCGTAGTTGCGCAATATTATCCGTATCATATAAGAAGTGAGTTTATAAAATTATTTTAGAAAATTTAAACGGACTGCTTTAGAAGTAAATGATTGTAATGTAATAAAGATTTAGCGTATTTATTAAATAATAATATACTCAAACTGTTCCCGAGTATTTATACATACTATTGTAGGAAAATTTTGACACCGCGATTCAAAAAATCTATAAAATCGATCAACGTTACCTATTCGTGCGATCGGCACTAAATCCTTATTGAACTGAACTAGAAGTACATTATAAAGGTTGATTGAGTATAACTTGATAACTTGTAAAGTCTGCTTAGCCGTGATAGCTTTCCTTTTAAATTAATGATAATTAGAAACAATAATTATATTTCTTTTCACATTTACAAGTATAACGGTTGCGCTAATAGGAGAGGTGGACATGGACACTTGAATCTAACAAAAACGAGCATCTTAAAGCTAAATATTTCGCAAACGGATACCTGAATCGCAAAATGGTCTTCACAAACGTTCAATATTTTTCAAAATCTGTTTAACGACACCCCATGTGATGGTGTAAACGAGAAAAAAAGAACATTGGACACTTAGGTGTAATGCAGATACGCTAAAAAATAATGATTTTAAGTTTTCATTGTCTACTACTATTATACTATATATACTACTATTATACTGACTACTTTGTCGGCGTGATTAATAATGTATATCCATGCCAATTTTTAGCTTTAGTACCAACAGTCACTGCGCTAGGCCGCAAACGGATGGACGGACGGATGGAGGGACATGACGAAACTATAAGAGTTCCTTCTTGACTACGGAACCTTAAAAACTATGAAACCTAAGCTATAAATTACATAATATTCATGAGTTATATATCAAGTAGTTTACATTTTATTCAAGTAAAGTGCTAAAATTAATATTTGTAAGTAATATAAGGTACATTTACTAGTTATGTAGCTCAAGCATAAAGCTGATTTACTTGGATTGCATCTTCGCAACTACAACCATAGGTAGAAGGCGTATCGTGCAACTTGGATAATTATTAGCAAGTTGTCACGTCTCCATCTGTGCAATACGAGGTCGCTATATTAAACTATTGACTTAAATAACTGCTAGCTTGCTTGTTTGTGTTATATAATTTACAATTTGTTATATTTTCGGTTCGACATACGAAGGTAATCCAAATATACTAAACACATCATTTTCTCATAAACGTTTTGTTTTGGCAGGTTTTACACTAAAATTTACTGAATGTGGTTTCCGGAATTTCTTCCATGGACGATAGATCAAAATCGTATCAAAACCGATTACGTGGTTTAGAAGCCAGTTAGCGCAGAACCAGACAGAAAAAGACAGAGAACCAGATATTGACTCGTCAAATTTAATTTTAACTAAAATAGGCGAATTGTCATATAGCATTGACTTACACACAAATAGGTAACCCTAGAAGGGTTACAGTTCGTATTAAAGAACCTTAATAAAATTGTTAAAATTGAAAACATCACGACCATTTTACAAATTAATTTTACGCTGTATGGAAATCGGTCGATGGTCCACTTGATAAAACCGCAGAGCGAACAACGATGGGGCTTAAGTTCTTGTGAAACGTTTAATACCAATAATATATATTGCACTCGATATAACAGCTCACCGAAAGTGATTATTGATTGATCAATAGGAAAATGTTTTGAATAATGCACATACCTATTTCATTAACTGAATATTTAACACAAATGAGAGCAGATGCTACTTGCCACTCTGCCTGAGAATATGACACGGATATGTCGGTCTTTTAGGTCTAGATATGTCATAGTGATAAAAACTCAATATCACGAATATAAAATAAAAACAAGCAAATTATTAATGTCCTTAAAAAACTTTTTTTCGACATTCCGTACCAAAATATTATAGATGACGATGCTCACATGTTTCGCGATGTTCATTTGTTTTTAATTTAATGCTGATATTGAGACTACTTTCTCTGATTTCTGTCTCTAAGCAAATAAAGGAAATCCGCACCGATGTATATACAGGTGGTTTAAATAATTGACAACCGCTACATAGGCATAGTAGGACAGACAGAAAAGGTCTCCCTACCAATAGGACAAATTAGTAGGTTCACGAGAAAACGCCGAACTTAGTAATCCGCATAATATATGCCATTACGCGTAGTCGTTCACGATGTGTCATTTTGTGTAAGATAATAATTGTCAATTCGCTTAGGTCATTTTGGGTAGACTTCACGATGTGTCATTTCGCGTGTGAGAATACGCGTCAATTCGCGTATGCCATTTTGCGTACACACCATGTGCCACTGTGCGTTTGACTATTATATGTGTCATAAAGCGTGTAACTACCCCTACCGTACCTACTCGCCCCTACCGAGCATTAGCACTCTTTGAATGTGTCAATTACGAACCATAGCGAATTTACCTTTAATACCTTTTATTATCAATCAGCTGGATCTATGTAATTTAATTTATAAATTAAGGTGCAGGATGTCCGCTTTATTTATTCATTAATATAAAATATATCTAGAATTTTGCATAGTGTCTAAAATTAGGACAAATCTTGACTATCAATAATATTACAGCTGTTTTACATGTAGCTAATGTAAGGGTACAAAGAAGAGGTAACTTCGTATATGAAAGTTTTTCGTGCTACAAAGCCACTTCGTCGTGTCAGAATAACTTATAAAACATCAAACTTTGTACTATGAATATACTGACAATGCGTGGCTATAGAATCGCTCTATTGTTAGTTTATTCAAACAATGTACTTGTAGTTTTATTAGTTTTTAAGACGTTAACATGCAATGCTTCGCCACTACCTTTACATTCGGTGTCTTTCACTACTCTGTATCCCCTAGTATAATAAATAATATATAGATGTCTTTTAAATAAAAAAATAACTCGTTCTATTAGTGAGTTGTGGAAATATACTTTTAATTTAATTTAATCACTTTTAAAGCTGCAATTATATTTGTTCTAGCCGTTTTTACAGAGCTAATTTTTGGTTAGTCCATTTTGGTCTTTAACAACGTTGGTAACATTGATTTTAAGTAAAGATGTAAGATTAGGTACCAGATGCAGGTTTTACTACAATACAACCGGTCTTTCAGAAACCGAGCATATTGTGATGGAAGGCTTTGTTTAAAATGTGTGCACTAGATTCGTACAAAACACTCTTGCACATGTATTACAACACGAATTTACCCGTCACAATACAATTCGAAGTTTGTAGTATTCTCACTTTACCAAAATTGTATCTGCCTATTAACGCTACTTGAATAAGCTGTTATAAATGTATAATTTAGTAAACCGATTAAGCATAAAGTAAGAGTTAGTTTGCACTTAATATATGCATTAAACATAATTATATTGAGTACCTTCTATTTAAAGTGAATTTATATGATTATTATTATTGCTTATAGTTTCTGATTGACAACCACATTCTTTAATAACGTTAGCGAAAAAAATCACTATGTGCCAAGACCGAACATTCCCAAAACGACCACTTCCCATAATGACTACTTTGCAGATTGACTACTTCCCAGATCGTGCACTCCTCATTATTGACCACTTGGCTAACATTACAAGTAGTCTATCTGAGAAAGTGGTCATTAGTTAGGTCTAGGAAGTAATCGTTTTAGGAATAGTTATTATGGGAAGTGGTTGTTTTAGGAATGGTCGGACAAGACCACCACAATTCTACACTGACGGACTCATAAACTGCATTAAAGTAATAGATGACTTTGAAATAAATATTTTAATCAAGTATGCAAACTTTCTATACAGATTAAAATTGAAACCTCTAGATTGGTCATATCCTTAAGTTTAAGTTTGTGTACTGGAAAGGACCTTAAGACTTTTTTAAAGAAAAAACAGAAATTTAAGGAAAATTGGTTTAATGAAAAAAATGGCTTTAACAATAAACACAAACTTTATGCAAGGGTTTATTTATGTTTTAATAAGGTGTGTTACCTCCACGTGCCCTTATTACGGATTCTAATCGGTTGCGCATAGATTTTATTACGGTTATTAAAAGATCTTGCGGAATATTGTCCCATTCTTCTGAAAGTGCTGTTCTTAGTGCTGCCACTGTCGTGGGCACAGGATTTCTCGCATATACAGCTCTTTTTAAATTGTCCTAAACATGCTCAATGGGATTAAGATCCGGGCTGCGTGCTGGCCAATTCATTGTACGTATCCCAACCTCTTCGCAATATTGTCGAACTTGTGCAGCAGCGTGCGGCCGGGCATTATCCTGCATTAAAGTAAAATTTTCGCCTATGAATCCCATGTAAGGCACCACGTGATCTTCTAAGATCTATACCGATATAGATATTACCGTTTTGACGGACCATGTCTATGAACACAAGTTCTGTTCGCCCGTTCATCGATATGCCACCCCAGACCATACACGAACCGCCTCCAAAAGGAACACGCTCCTCAATGCAACTTTGAGCATATCGCTCCCCACGTCGACGATAGACTCTTCTGCGACCATCTGCACCATATAAACATGTCCTACACTCGTCCGTGAACAATACGGAGGCCCATTGCTCTTCTGTCCAATTTAGGTGATCACGCGCAAGTCTTAAGCGAGCTTGTCTGTGAGCTACAGACAACTTTGGACCATTTGCTGGTCTAAAAGGGGTGATATCCGCTTCCTTTAACCTTCTTCTTATTGTTCGTGCACTCACATTTACTCCACGCACTTCATTAAGCTCTGTTTTGATGTTAACTGACGTGAGGAAACGATTTCGCAGGGAAGTTGTAACAATAAATCGGTCATCACGACCGGTGATTGCTCGAGTCCTGCCTGTACCACGTCTCCTTCTGTAAGAACCTGTCTCCACAAACCTTCTGTATATTCTAGAAACCGTAGACTGGTTTAAATTTAAATTTCTACCAATCGTTCGTTGATCCAAGCCCTCCCGCACCCGTGTTACAATTTGAGCCGCTTGTTCGGACGAAGTATCCATAATATGGTTCAAAAACTCTCGATGAGTTAAAAAACTAACTAACAATTCTGCTGGTAACAATAATTCAATTGATAAAAGAATAAAAAATCAATGCGAATCAATTTAAAACTTTGCTTTAAATAACACGCAAATCTGATACTACGAGTAAATTTTCTTTTCCCGGCTATATTCATTTGTTTTACTGCAGTTCTATTTTTAAATTTTGCTTTTTTTTAAGATTAAGAGCCAGTCTCTCCATATTTATATAATTTAATCTAAAAAGTTTGCATACCTATTAAAAAAAATCATTTCAAAGTAATCCTGAACTATGATGCAGTTTATGAGTCCGTCAGTTAATTATCTAGCTAGTAAACGGCTGTTGAGAGGCAATTGTAACACTAAAACATCTGCAGTCACTTTAATGCAGATGTTTTAGTGTTGTAGCAGTAACTGTAGGTCTTAGTTGCATGCTCAACAACGGTTACCATACTGCACCTACATACAACCTTCGATGTTACCGACTGAGCGAAGAATTATAGAGTTGGTGTATTTCTTCTCATTGTTCGCTAATGAAACTGATTCAATTTAAAATTTTGCAGGCGAAAGAGTTCTTTGTCTATGCCGCCATGCTCGCGATGGCGATGGTTGTGTTTCTCCGCATGGCGCAAAATTATAGTCTCAGGAATATTGAAGCGGACGGCTCATCTACAGAGAGTAGACCTTTATTACATCACCGATCAAAGGTAGGGTGCAATATACTCTTTTATACACCAATTGTATCATAGTTGCGATATTTCTTTTGATTGCCTGCAGTAAGTAAGTAATAATCAATTGTTTATTGCTTCCACAATGTAGGTATTAACAGATATAAAATAATTATGTAACAATCATGAACCCTGTCGGGCACAGCATATCGTTATAGGAGGAAGGTGGTTTCTATTCGTACTTAATAAAGTAAAACAGTAACGGACTTTACATACATAATATTATTGCTCATTGATTTAAACGTTTTAGAAGAAAGATTTTGTAGTTTGTGTAAATAATTGTAATTTAAGTTATTTATTGTTGATGTTAGAAGTTAAAATAAAGTCGTGCTATTTATTTGAATTATTGTATAGGTATGTCAAATATGTAATTTAAAAATGTCAGGTATTTACGTCGTTCATTGACACCTGCAATACCAGACGTACCTTTTTTTATTGCCAATGGTAATAATGGCAGACGAGCTCACAGCCCACCTGATGATAAGTGGTACTGTCTGAACTTCTCACTGACTACAGAGAAGGGAGTGGAGTAGATGAAAGGAGTGGGGTAGGTGAAGGAAATGAGGTAGGTGAGAAAAAATAAAAGGGGTAAATTGAGCCTCCGGCGCTTTCACTCGCCAACGATGAAACGCAATAGTATGTACTACCATAATAGTACCATTCTTGTTTTTCTTTATTCGAGCGTGAAGTAGCTGGTAACTTTCTCGATTAAAAGTAACGTTAAACGAAAACAAACTGTTAACTTTTGGATTTCATAATTTTGTGTATCAGATAACTTACTAATATTATAAATGCGGAAGTTTGTTTGTGTGTGTGTGTGTGCGTGCGTGCGTGCGTGAGTGCGTGTGTGCGTGAGAGCGTGCGTGCGCGCGTGCGCGTGCGTGTGTGTGTTTGCGAGCGTGCGTGTGCGTGTGTGTGTGTGCGTGTGTGTGTGTGTGCGCGCGCGCGTGTGTGTGTGTGTGTGTGTGTGTGTGTGTGTGTGTGTGTGTGTGTGTGCGTGAGTGTGAGTGTGTGTGTTTGGAATACGCACCTACTATGTTGGGCAACTGACTGGGAAAAAGACAAAGAGCAGCTAGTTTATCGTTTCAATCTGTTCTCAAATTAGTGGCCTTTGTGATGGACATTAGATTCCAACTATTGTATAAACTATATTAGGTGTTCACAGTTTGTAAAGAGATTTGATAGTAAAGACATAATGCCGTAGATACTAATGTTAGTTAGATAAGCCATTGCTTTTAAGATTATAAGTTTCATTAAGCAATCTAAATCTAAATGTTTAAGCCAGTGTCTAAGCTTTTTATTATATAATCACCTCAAAATTTATAATTAAAGATACAGAGCCGGAGAGCATACGGGGAAAATCTATATTATTATGTGGAGGTTGGGTGTAGCTAGGTACTTATATTAGTGTGGATGTAGTATGAATGATAGACATAATTTAATAAAAAATAGTTTAAAAACTAAAACCCAACTACGGCATAAAATGCGCTCTAAAAAGTACAAAACAAGGAAATAGTGTAGTGATGGTCGCTTGCCACCTTGCATTACCTCGTTCTTTATTCTCAAGAATTGTCATTGCTATGCTTAGTGGCGACGACGGCTTACCTTTAACCATCACTACACTATTTCCTTGTTTTGTACTTTTTAGAGCACATTTTATGCCGAAGTTGGGTTTTAGTTTTTAAACTATTTTTATTTCAATTATTTTTTAGTGCAATATAGTTCACTAAAGAGATATGAAAGACAAGATATCTTTTAGCTCGGTAGAATAGATTTAAGAACCATTTTTTAATAGTGAGAGTTATACAATGGTGTTTACAAAACTAGATCATTCATCTCAGGTCAAAGAGCATAGCCGCGTAATTTTACCAACAGAAAGTCCCAAATCTTCAAAGTTGTTTTCTGCTGCACTACAAATTGTGCAAGCGTTACGTAGCGATCAATGCTCTGCTCATGCTTTCTCTATAATTATGAAAAGAGCCCTTTCCCCTGCCCGACATGATAATTATATTCAAGATGGAATATCATATTTGTGAATTTAAAAGGTTCCTTAATCTCTCTAATTCATCGAGAGATCAGGAGTCATGAGGATCAGTAATTTATGATGATCTAAAGAACAAATAAATAGTCTATCTAAAGTCCTGACTCTGCTGAGCTGAGGGCTACATAGGCCTATCCCTTCGCAAACCATGACTTTCCTAAATCAATTACTGCTGCATCTAAAGTAGACCCTTGTAATTTGTCCGCAGTAACTGCCCAAGTAAGGATTAATGATAACATTTTTCGTTGATTTTTCCTGATCCCCATGATCCATCTAATTGTAATAAAAAAATATGTCAGTATTTATCCTATTCGAGCAAAAAGAGAGGAAAAGACGTAGCAGACGTAGACTGAGTATACATGTACGGAAAAGACACTGACTTCTATTGTACAAGTACGTGTAAGTCTTCTTCTTCTTCTCCCTTTATTATGGCAACTGAGCCGACGATTGTGTCAGCTATTTCTGCCAGCGTCAAGTGTAAAATAATATACTAGTTGATGATTTTAATGGTATAATACAATGATAAAAATAGAAAAAATGTGGATGAAATTAAATGACAACCATCTTCTGTGAAAACACTACGTGTATGTCAGTGGGAAACGAGGATGCCGTTAAATGACAGATTGTCGCCGTTGACGGATTAGTCACGGACGTCATACTCATTATCATTTACGGACAGTAATTAATTCATTGTAACTTATTTCACGTTTTTTTATTAACTTATTTCATCTGGGAATTATAGGAAATAATTTACCTACTTGGGCACACTTCAAATTATTATTTTTTATGTTTGAAATTTAATAGAGGTCATTTTTAAGCATAAGAGGAAGAAGAAGAAGTATAGTTTAACAGGTTAGTGTTAGTGTTGACAAGAACGTTCTTTAAAATTCCACTGATTGGTTTATTGAGGTTTATTGACATAATAAAATATAACCAAGAAATATTAAATTTACGAAATCATATTTTCAATTTAAACATGTTTTCTCATTTTATAAAAAAAAAAAAATAATACCGTCTGGCAAAAAAAAAAAAAAAAAAATTCAGTAGATTTGAGTTATTTTTTCCCTCGGTGTCTGATCTATCCTGATTTGTATTTACATTTATGTAAGGAAATCTTTTAGGTAGACAACACTGATTTTTCATTGTGCATCATTTTGAATTTATTAAGCACAAAACAATAACCTCACGTGCAATTTTTGTGAAGTGTACACAGAAAAGTTTTAAAAATATTTCACGATATTTTTATTTTAAGTATCTACATAATATATTTAAGGTTATAATTATAATTTTGAACTTTAATTCTGTCAAACACCTTTGTTTCTAATAAATAATTATTAGAGTTATTTTTCGCTAATTAGAGCAACTATATGTGTATAAGTTGGTACGGAAACTTTGTTGCTCGAGTCATGTTCGCATTTGCACGGGTTTTTTATGAATTATATAAACTCAATACATTGTTTCCAATAAAAATCACGTAAAAAAATTATACACATTTATTAAGAAAAGGCAGCAAAGTAGTGGGTAACAGCTAATAATGTTTATATATTTGAAACCAGTATACTAAAACCTCTCGTTTGAAACCCATCAGGATGTATTAAAAAATAAATTTTTTATCGAGTACTTTCTGTCCTCTATAAGGTCACATATAGAATTTGGGATTACAAAACACAGCCTATAACCAGCGGGCAGCCAAGACGTTTCTAACAATACCTCATTTGTCAAATTATGATGGCTGGCTTAGAAGATACGAGGGAACAGATGAACATACATACATATATACATACATACATAGCCTATCGAATACATAACCCTCCGTTTGGCTTTGCCGTAGTCGGATAAAAACAAATACAGTTATAAATAGTCTTGAACCTAACAAGTAAACTCTAACACTTACGAATAAGAAAAAGCAATCGTATATAAATAGTTCTTTTCTAAATATTTTTTGTTTTCTAAAACAAACTTTTTACCTAAGAAAGAAATCTTTGCAGTTTTTATTGTAACTAGATTTGTTTTGTTTATTTTCTAAGCAGGTTACTGTTGCTTTTTTGTACTGTCTTGTATAAAAGCTATAAATCGTGATCGCAATGTTTATAACGTATAAAAAGGCCCTTAGAGGAGCGTCTTCAAATAATTGCCCAATGAAACGTGTTTATTGTGTCGCAGGCTCTGCTTTCATGTCGATTTACATTTTTACGGGCGACAAATAAGATATAGCTGCGTTGTTTAAGGATTATGCCCAAAATGAAGATTTGTCTAACTGTAGCCAGTTTACATGCCTGTAAAAGGGGAATTACATAAGATCCAAGCTTATAAGTGTTTACTTTTTAACATAGAACATTGTGAAATTACGTTGTGTGTAATTGACGTGTATATCTGAGGCATGGATGTATTGAATGATTTGACTTTCAGTGTCCGTAAATTCTTAATACGAGTTGTTTTCCTTTATTTCATTTATCTAAGCTGTAATTAGGTAATATTTGAATTGTTTTATATTTGCTAAATTTCCAGCGCTTAAATATTCAGATAAGAGAAAATCCAGTTTCAATAAGTAAAAGCGTGTTATTTTGTGATTATTTACAGGTGATATCCGTACATTCGTTGTCTACAACCAGTACCCGCGCTTTCAGTGGCGTTGGCAGCAGTGCCGCGTCTTGCCTAGGTTTAATGGAGCGGTCTCGACCCAATGCCTGGCCAGCCAGGGCCTTGGTAAACCTCGGCACACCAAGCACTGGCGATCAGAGAGGTGCCACTACGCTCGCACAACAGTGATAGAATCTATAAAACAACAACCACGTTTTAAATTTAGATTTTATTAAGTACCTGTTTAATTATTGACTCCTCGTATTTGTTTTAACTAATTAGGCACTATCGATGTCTAAATCGCTGATACCGTTTTTAACATACACTTACGTTATAAGTTGTAGGAGTATTGAGTTATAAACAATAAACAGAAAATCAACGTGCACTTACCCAAGCTTTGAGCTAAAGCCGCACATAGCTATATTTCTTCAACCATAACTTGATTAAAACGTTCAGTTTTAATAAGTTATAAATAATTAGATATTTTGAGTTCAAAATTTCGCACTTTAATTGAATGTAAAAGAAATAATTAAACATATTTAATAAAACTACATATATAAATATCTAACAAGCGTTGCAATAGGTAGATGCATCGAAAAGTAAGGCAAGTCTAAATAGGTATTTCTTTAAATAAAAACTTATTTGTAGTAGATAATCCTCCTTTATTTTATAATAAGGTTGTATTCCTATTGTAGTATATTATATACCTTTTTTATTGTATAGGGTGTAATTATTTACCATAACTGTTATATTAATATTCTTAGATTTAATTTTGTTTTAGCTAAAATATTAATAATTATTTTTGATTTATTGTTAAAAGAGTTTTATAATAAAAATATAATTTGCACGTTTTATTTGGTATTTAATATGACGTCCTTCAATGACAAAGAGCTGAAAGACGAAATACCTATGCCCTGACGAATACGCGAAAGTTGTTGATGACAAAGTTTATAATTGCTCAATCGCTAATCTCATTGTACTTCACTTTTCCATCGAAACTACGATAATATTATATGTTCGAAGTAATATCAAAACGTCACAAAAGTCTAAACATACTCGATTGTAAATGAAGATGCCGAATTTGATACATAAACATTGTGTTGTTTTAGTGATGAATATAATAATTCTATTATGTAAGTATTCTTGTTGCACTCAAACCGTTTATCGTAAATTAACGTATATAGGTATGAGTAGTTAACATGTTAAACATCAAACTCGTAAACTACAACAATTTAAACAATTTATTTTGCCACACTCAAAAATGCACTGATTTGATATGAATATCAAAGAAAAACAAAATTAACCTCCTGCACTAATACTGTTCTGTCGGATGGGTGCTGGTCAAATGACCAGCACCGCATCCGATTATCCGAGTCCGACAGTACTTGCCTAAAATTAGGCAACAATATTATAACAACCTACTACTAACTATTTACAAAAGTTTATAGACTAGATTCTTAGAGAGCAAAGACTTTGCAATATGAATCGATGTCCTGGTTTTTTTATAAACCGTTTTTACAAGATGTTACAGGCATTGTTATGTTAGCTGTCGATGACACTACCTACTTGTCTCTCTCTGTCTTGAAAATCTAGCTGCAAAATAACTCTTAAATGCACTGACTTTATTCTACCATAAACACAGACCAGATTAAAGAAATCTCTTAATATTTCTATAGTAGGTACCTACCTACTATAGAAATGCTTAACAGTAAAAGGTCAAATCCTCTGCGAAATGCGAATGTAAGTCAGTATTTAATGAACACATTCATCTCAACCTGTAAACGGCTAACCTGTCAAAGACCCCACATATTTTCCTGTATTTGACTTTCCCACATGCTAGCAGTATTTAGGTTGAATTTATAGGTTGAAAAACTACACTAAAGAAGGGTCTGTATTATGAATCTCCAATGTTTATTTTTAGCTATGTAAAAAAACTCTCAAATGCCCTTCCTGAGTTAACAATTTTTAATATAATAGCGTAATTTTTCATTAAAATTGCGTATGTTTAGTGTTCATCTTAATAAAAACGTCCCTAGTTCTGTTGCCGTGAATTCATTTTTATAGAACGTCGCGGTATCACAGTACTTTGAGCCATTGTCAATATAAGCTACCTAGTACCTACACAAAGATAAGCTTGTAAAATTTAAGTCGTAATTTCAGCTCTTCATTGTATTGCTCATATTTTGTAGATAGGAAATGCAAAGTTGTATATTATTGAGTTCTGTCGTTATTTTATCAAACCGACGTATATCATGTTACAGTCAATCAGTTTTGATATTAGAGATACGCCATATCGTGAATATTTTCACTCACTTTGGAGAAGCAGGGCTTCAAAAAAGCATAGCGTCATATTATAGTCTCTGTCATAGCCATAGACTTATTAAAATATTCGGGGTAAAGAAGTAAAGATACTTAGCTGGTGTTGTGTACCCTCTAATGAGTAGTGATTTTCAATGCTCCTTATAAAACATTGCATTTGTTTTACCTATATTAAAAACTGCGGCTTTGGCTGCAAGTAGGCACAATGTTTTACTTTTTTTTACATGGTTATATTTTTTTTTTATTAGCCTACCAAAGTGACTCCACCCCGCCTGATGGTAAGCAGTCAGTGGAATCTAGAAGGGGTGGCCACTATACCAAAAGCCATCGTCTTAAACTGCTGGTATGGTGGCTTCCACTATGGTGGCTGGGAATGGGGTTAAGGAAAGGGAATGAAGGGTGAGGAAAGAGGAAAGAAGGGAAATTGGGCCTCCGGCGCTGTTACTCACAGAACGAAACGCAGTAGTACGGATACTTCTACTCTTACGTCGATCTTCTATGAAAGGGTAGTACTTCCCGGGAAGATCCGGCCTATTCATACTGAAACCAGCGTGCATCTACTACCGTATATCCGTGTACCTTATATCAAGGTTTTCATTGAATGTATCTCAAGAAAAAGCACTTGATCGGATACAAGATCCCAAGGTAGAAATGCTCGGATACGTTACACGACTTCTAAAATCACGAATAATTTAACAACAAATACACGTTACCACGAAACACTCAACGATGAAACCACACGATGTTGAAATATAAACTCCTTAAAAACAAATGCACACTTTCCTTATAGAACAGAAAAGTAACCGACAATCTATACTATTTTAAAAAGCGAAAGAGTTTGTTTGTTTGAACACGCTAATCTCTGGAACTACCAGTCGGATTTGAAAATTATTTTTGCGTATGATAGCCTTTTCGAGGAAGGTTATAGGTTATAGATATATGTACTGGCGACGGTAGCAGAGCAGTTAGTAAAGACGCGGGTGAAACTGCGCCGCGGCAAGTTAGTATCGTTAAATTCGGCTACGAGTATACCTATAGCCAGAATTTACATTCGCGAAACTGGCTTATTAATAACCAATTAGCGATATCACAGCGTAAAAGCAATATAATATTTCACTTTCTGTGGAGTAGCTTACCTACTCCTACTAGGTACCTACTGAGTCCGAGTATAAAGTTCGTCAATATTTTTTGTTTACTTTATGCTCACAATATGTTTATAGCGCCTCTACTAACCACGCAATTGTACATTAAGCGGCTAAAGCTCATTGAGTGACTACGAACGAACTAGTTTAGACTTGAGGCTACATTAATTTCTAGGTATAATCAAATTGAGAACATAGGTTGTGAACATTGTCTGGCGGGCGCTTCGCCTCGCTTATACTCGTAAATTGCATTGTAATGCTACCTATAGTTTTCAGTGCGAAGAGATCGGCGTATGCTGATAAAATTATATGATTTTAGTGTTGCCCATTGTCGAGTGTTTCAACCCAGAGCTAACGGATGAGGTGCACAGCTATCATACAATACAAATCCCACATCTGTTTGATCGAGTCTCGATGCCCTCTCCAGGAATTATACCACTACTCAACAGAAAGGTTTTTCGATTAAAAACAGTTAAATGTCTTCTTAAAGTTCAATTCTTAAGTCAATATTTAATTAATGTTACGAAAATAGAATCCTGAACGCAACATACGGCTGTAGTTTGCTTCAGGAAATGTACCGTACAAAAAGAAATTTCTTTGCTGCTGTGTTTGTGATATGACTATACACATCCCGTTAATTTAGCTCAATTCCGCGAAACAACAATTTTCTCGACATTAATTTACATGTAATGTGAAACAAGATTCTTTGCTCTGTGTTCTATGTATCTCGCAACATTCGTCGACAAACAAAGTTAGATGGAGGAGAAATTCTGCTTATTTGCAGATATTCCGAGGTAAGAGAGTTTCAATCCGTGAACATCCTTACGTCGCGAGTATTCGTCGAAACATAGCGCACTACTCCGTGGGGACCATAGTGACTAAGAACGTGTTGTTGACTGTGGCGCATCCTTTGATCGAGTGAGTAAATTACTGTAATTATTCCGACAGCGGTAAGCTGATGCCTCACTAAATACTAGCCTAGATAATAATATATTCCTCATTCATTACGTAATTATTCACCAAACAAAATAACAAACATAAAGTATCATAGCACTCCACTTTCACAATACAAATTGTTTTGTGTTATCGTTAAGCCAAAGCGAACATTAATTTAATTATCTGTGTTACGATGTGCTATTATAAATACTGAATATTTTCACATAATAATTTTTCTATTGTACACTGGTTATTTACGTCGCAATTTATTACGTCTACGATCTCTTCTGTTGTTGAAGTATTATTATACTTACAATTTAGTGTAGAGCTTGCTTGTATAAAAGATATTTATGTACTTGCAATTTAAAACTAAATTAGAAAGCACAATATTGTATCTATTTATCTATTGGTTGAGAGAAATTTGCAACATATGTATATTTTTCTCATTTAAAATGTTTTAAATTTTGTTAAAATAGTAGATATCTGTGTTTTTTATATTATTATCATTTATGTTTTATGCTATGACCGCTTGAGCAAAATATATGATAAATTACAATAGAGCTACAGATTCAATCATTCGTAGAAACATTCTAAGAACATTCTAAGAAAAGTGACCAGCGCTTCTCGTATTTAATCCGAGAACTAAATTGTTTTGAAAAGTACCTGGTACATATCCTGGGCGTCGCACAGTTAAAAACTTGCGTGTGCTATACAGATTTTATACTTCGTAGCAAGACAAGCTTTTACTTGTATAACTCTACGTACTAATTAACTAATTTAACAAATATATGCGCTATAATAATAAAGAAGAGAGACCCTGAAAGAAGAGAGGCCTTTGCCCAGCAGTGGGATGATTTAGGCTGACAGTAACAGTAACAATAATAATAAAAAAATATGTTCACAGCGTATCGATAGCAGAATTAAGTGTGGTGGTTGGCGAGAACTACGCTGATCGAGGGTCCATGCTGCTTACGGTGATCCTGATGATCGTTCACGAAGACTTCAATCCATCCACCCTAGAAAACGATATCGCTTTGTTAAGGATATTTGAAGACATAACCTACAAGTAAACAGTTTTTATATTCAGCCTAGATGCAGATGTTAGGTGTCTTGGTATGCCTACCATTAACTTTAATTTGTATGTAAAACTTCCTTGTGTACCTATGTTTCCCTCATGGATACCCACGATTTATTAAAAATAGCAGTATGCCGAAAAGTGCGGTCTGAACATATCTTGGTCAATAATTTTTAAGCGGTAGTTTTAAATACCATTGATCGCTGCCTATAAATTAAAGTGAGGTTATTTTGTGGTGAAAGGTGAAAGAAAGGTGACCTTCTGAATACCAGAGAGACCAGCGGAGAGATAAGCTACAAACCGCTTTGATCGTGGAGAGCGGTGTAAGGTCCCCTGTAACCAGTAAAAGATTTGCGGATGCATATCTTGGGCGATTACCGGGTTCTTTCGAAAATTCACTACCTTTGTTATTGAGGTTTTAATGAGTACTTTTATGAAGAAGAGCTAGTTTTATGGAGAACCAAACGAACGATAGGTATGGGTGAATGCATTTACTCGCGTTAAAAAGAGGTTAAAAGATTCTTCTTATGTTTTTTTTTATTAAAATAATAAACGAGCTTAACAAGCACTTAACTTTATAAGTCACACCGATGTTTTTGTTTTAGCGAACATGTACCTACTATGTGGTGACACACATATAATACTTGAATTGACTTAGGAATTAAGAAAATACTCTTTAAATATATTATGTCACTCCTTGTTTCTTAAAATAAAGCGAAAAGTGAAGCAGTTAGATATGATATTGTGTTGTTAATAGAATCTTCTTCCGTTAATTGACCTTAGGTCAATTAATTGAGGTGGGTTTGTGGCTACAGTGAGGTAATATTTAATACGCAGGTACCTATTGCTTGTTAGCAGAATTAAAAACTCATGAGAGAAATCATTAAAATTAATAGGTAATAATGTTATATTAATACAGTAAAATATGTGAATTTAGAATTAGTAGACCCTAATGTAGTATATTAGATCTTGAAGAACACTAAGAAGTTAAGAACACGAATTGCAGTTTAACTTCATTACCTACATACGATATCTGAATGCGATGTAAATTCTAAATAATTGTTTGTCACGTCGCGTCGGGTACAAACGTTATTTAATTTTCTATTTCTAGCTTGAATGTTAAAACGCAAATACAAGTGTAATACAAAATCGACAAAGCTGACTACCTATCAAAAAATTGCTCTGCAATAATTTAGTGAAACAAATATCATCCAATATATTTGTTTTAGTTTTATTTACTCAATAAATAGTGGTGCAATCATGTATAGTTTGAAACTCACAGAGGTTAAGTAACTTTTGAATGTAGCCGATATTTGTAAATGCTTTAGTTTGAAAATTGCAGTTTGTTTATTCTATTGAACTAGATAAGTATATATTGTAAGTACCTGTAGTCAATTATTAAGTAGGTACAAACAATAGGTACCTACTATAAGTTGATTAGTTAATTTTAAGCTTATGAGAATTAGAAACAGAACAGAATGTTTTAAACTGTAAATCTTTATGGACACTGTTTACGCACTGTCACGCTGAGGTTTCAGGTTCGATCACCTTGTATTAGATCTGATTCTGGTATTGTGTCCGGTTACAGAGGACACACTATGGTTGGCGAAAGGGTAGTCATATGATAGCCTATGATGCTACTTTTGTTTCAGAGGATCAGCAAAATCAATTCCTTTAATAAAGGTGTCTAGTTCTTTGGTGGGTCGTAAAGCGTTCGTTACTGGATGGGGAAGATGTGATCGCACGGTAATATACATATCTATAACGTCTAGCTATTCTTAATATTATAAAACTTTAACAACTTAATTTATTATAATAAATGGCACAGCTGCTTATGGCGAGAACAGGACATTCACAGATGTAAGCCCAAAATTTGATGATGAGCGTCAATTCGTAAAATTAAAGTTACGATTTCTTTACTTAACTTCGCGAGTTCTAAAATTTGAGTCAAACGTCTGAAATCAAATAATCTGCTCTTTTAGAACGTAGTTTCTAGTTTTATAGACTTGTCCTTAAGGTATATAATTATATACATATAGCTCAGTGCATTGCGTGCACATGCACACGGCGGCGACGTTCAAATGCTTGGCAGACAAATTCCAAAACGATCGGTGAATGCTTATAATTTTCGCATTATTATGGTTGACCAATGCTATTGCAGTACGAATATTTCATAGAAAATTAATGAAATGTATTGCATATGGTATTTGCAGTTGGTATGGTGGAATCCGTTTGGAACTTAGGTACCAGAATAAGCCCAAAAATTTGATATGACTGCACTCTTTTGTAAATTTGAGGTGTAGTTCTAATTATCCACCGAGATCTGTTTCTTACGTCAGCATGGCATACAATATTATTTACATATCTCCGTTGCAGGGAAGAGAGCTGTGTCTGCCACGCTCTACTCGATACACTGAAGGCGAGAGATTTGACCCAATGTTGAGGACAGTGACCTTTAGAATAAAAGAAGAAAATCGCTACTGTAACATGTATAAAAGTGTAAGTACTGTTAATCGTTGTTTATAACTCGTGGTTATTACTTTAGTAATAAAAACAACGTGCATTTAAATATTAAATCCTTGCTTCCTAATCTAAGCGGACAACGGTGAAAGCTTAATCTATTAACATAAAGATAATATATTACTGGATCTAATTAAGTAAACCTCAAAAAGAAAGGACATTCGCACAGGCTGAACTCGAAATTTCGAAAATTACTTATATTGCCCTAGTCTTAAATTGGGCAAGTAGCTTGTTTATAGGTAGAAGAGGTCAGTTTAGAACGACAGGGCTGAATTGAGGGATTGTAACCGAACGGGCTGTTACTATTTAATAATAGGTTTTATATAGCATCCTAACAGGACGGAATATTCAGAATTAGGTTATGTACGTAAGCTTGTCAATGTACGATTTGAATGTATGTACCCCTGTAAAGTCTTATGAAAATAATTCATTTTTACTTGTATGAATATATATTACCATACGTTTTGCAATTTGCAGTATGTTTTCTGTCCAAGCATAATAAATAATATGAAACTGTAAGCGCGAATCACGAATATGTCAAATAGCAATTTGCTGGTAGTACCTAATTGGGTCGCCGTATATTTGGTATTACCTGCACACATCCTTTGAATTCTGTCCATACAAAACACATACAAAGCATCATGCTATGTATCTAAAGGGATACCAAAGTAATTATTACAAACTCCGAGATCTAATCCAAAAGCCCATTGAATCGTACTCCGTCTATTCAAAGGGACATTCTAAAGATAAATATACAAGTAAAATCATTTTCATGTACAATGTTGATGATGAATATCTGTGTGCACTTTAACGTAGTTAGATATTTATTGATAACTAGCTGTTGCCCGCAACTTTGTTCGCGTAAAATGCAGATGGGTGCCTCTATGAGAATATTGCGTGCCTGATTTTATGGCAATCGTCCATTGTATCAGTATTATCCGTCTCTATGGCAAATCCAGTTTAAACCCGCTACCGCTAAAAGTGATGAACCACTTTCACACAAACTTGCGACTCTTATTTGCCCATTTAATAATGGTGGTTTCTGAATATTAAAAAAACAGTATTTTCTAGTAATTTGGTAATCCTACTATAAAAACTATAGAATTTTCATACAAACTTTGCCACCCCTTTATACCCCGCTTAGGGAATGGATTTCACAAAATTCCGTCTAAGTGAGCACCTATATTCTAATAGGAATGACAATGCAAAGTTTGAGATTCCTAGCACTTGTTGTTTCTGAGATTTCGTGATAAAGTGAGTGAGTGACCTTTTGGGCTTCGCTCGCGTTAATGTCGTTTTTTTTCCAATAGACATTTTTATATTGTTTAAATACTGTTTTACATACTATTTTTAATCTCCTATTCATACAAATCCTTTTTCACCTACCTAAAGATATCCTTCGTAAATCAATATACAATACACAAAGGCAAATTTTCACTACAATAACTTTCCCCTTCCCCTTCTTCCCTATTGCACTTTTTCTCCACTCTCCACAGTTTCCTCCTTCCTTTCCTCCCCTCCCCCTTCTCCTCTTCACCTCCTTCAGCATCCCTTGCCCCTCCGCTAGCATCTCTTGCCCTTTCCTCCACTTCCCTCTACCTTGCCTCCTCGCTTTCCCCTCCCTTGCGCCTTCCTTCCCCCTCCCTTCCTCTACCGTCTCCCTCACTTCCTCCTCACTTTCCTCTCATTTTCCCCTCATTCATCCCTCACTTCCCCCTCACTCCCCCCTCACTTCCCTCTCACTTCCTCCTAACTGCCCCCTCACTCCCCCTCATTTTCTCTCAATTTCCCCTCACTTCTCTCTCACTTCCCCTCACTTCCCCGTTACTTCTCCGTCACTTTCCCCTCACTTCCCCTCAATTTCCCCTCACTTCTCCCTCACTTCTCCCTGGCTTTCCCCTTACTTCCCTCTGACTTCTCCCTGACTTTTCCTTCACTTCTCCCGCATTTCCCCCACCCTTCCTCTTCACTTCCCCATCACTTTCCTCTCACTTCCCCTCAATTCCTCCTTTTCCTCCCTCCCCCTCCCTGTAAATTTCAAGTCGCTAGCTTCAAAAGCTAAAGATCTTTGTATAGAATCATCCCTAATTTCACCCCCTAAATCCACCGTTGTTAAAATAAAATTATAAGGATATTTTTTATTTAAATAGAAGTATTCCAAAATAAAATTTGAAAACTGTAAGTTAAAAAATGAAGAAGATTCATACAATCGATTTCATCCCTTTTCACACACTTAGGAATTTAATTTTAAAAAACCCTTTTTTAGTACAACCTCTAGACATTTAGACAAACACACCCTCCAAATTTCAAGTCACTACGACCAGCAGTTTAGGCTGTGCGTTGTCTGTTAGTCAGTCAGTCAGTCAGGACAAAGCCTTATATAATATGTATGGGTGTATGGGTGTATGGGTGTATGGGTGTATGGATGTATGGATTAGACGTATAGCCATCGGGGATCAAAGCATACAGGCTGCTAGGAATGCTAACACGTGATAGAGCCACATAAAGCTGACCGTGCGAAAAACAGCTAATACTTAGATCCACGCCCACAACTTTTAGTTGTGTCTGACCTTGGGCTTTATTAATTGTCTCGCGATGACAAACAGGCTCACTGGAAACTGGACTCTTTTAAAACTAAACGAAAGATTGTTTAGAATGAGAGGAATCCGAAAAATAAAAACGCTATCAGCTATTCCGTAACCTGTTAAAGTCTCTGTTTTTATCAGATTTCGTAGTAAATTAACAAATGTTCGACGTGATTCTTTAAATTGGCATAACTTTTTTATTTATGAACCGATTGACATAAAACAAACACTAAATATTAAGTGAAGCTTACCACAATCTATTAGTGAAAACCATATCTAAATCGGATAAGCCGTTTCTGAGATTAGCGTGAACAAACGCGAAGACAAACAGACAAACAGACAAAAATTGTAACAATCATTGTTTTGGGTTCTATTTGCGTTGATAAAGGCCCCAATAATTTTTTTTGTCATAATATATCTTCCAAGTACAGACAGCGATCGGTTTCATTTTTATTATATGTATAGATGATTTCGAATCATCGCGTAATTATTTATATCTGTGTGCCTTAAGTGTAATTAGGTTGGATACACCTAATTATACGACTGTTCTTGTACAAACTGCTGATTCGAGACCGTGCATAGGTACAAGTATGGCAAACTGAAACTATTCGCACAAGTACTATTCCTAAATCCTCGGTGACTTTAATTGCTGCACGTCCAAAACTTTCAACAAAGATTATAACTATTACGTACAAAGGTTACGGCGAAATTAAATTTACTTTGTCCTTGGCTGCAGTTCTTCTTCTTCTCCTTTTTTTTGGCAACAGAGCCGAATGATTGTGTCAGCTATTTCTGCCAGCGTCAAGATTAGAATAATATTCTTGTTGATGATAGTAATGGTATATTACAATGATAAAAAATAGAAAAATGTGGATGAAATTAAATGACAACCATCTTCAGTGAAAACAAAAAAAAAGATTGGCTGCAGTTCTTCTTCTTCTCCTTTTTTTTTGGCAACAGAGCCGACGATTATGTCAGCTATTTCTGCCAGCGTCAAGTGTAGAATAATATTCTTGTTGATGATATTAATGATATATTACAATGATAAAAAATAGAAAAATGTGGATGAAATTAAATGACAACCATCTTCAGTGAAAACAAAAAAAAAGATTGGCTGCAGTTCTTCTTCTTCTCCTTTTTTTTTGGCAACAGAGCCGACGATTATGTCAGCTATTTCTGCCAGCGTCAAGTGTAGAATAATATTCTTGTTGATGATATTAATGATATATTACAATGATAAAATAGAAAAAATGTGGATGAAATTAAATGACAACCATCTTCTGTGAAAACAAAAAGAAAGATTGGCTGCAGTTGACCGCACACTAAAGTTTGAAGGGAAACTGATAGTGTTGACTTAAA
This sequence comes from Parascotia fuliginaria, assembly GCA_963082885.1. Classification (NCBI taxonomy): domain Eukaryota; kingdom Metazoa; phylum Arthropoda; class Insecta; order Lepidoptera; family Erebidae; genus Parascotia; species Parascotia fuliginaria. The sequence continues at coordinate 17,513,713 of OY720170.1, forward strand.
TACAAGTTTATGTATAAAATAAAGGCTGCCAGTTTGAAAACGGTGCCCGTATGTATAAAACGTCAGATATGTAAATAAATAGTTTCACTTTTCATTTGTAAATAAGCTTATCTACCTACGTATAGTTATATTATGAGAGAGTTTTTAGTAGATATAGGTCGATATTCGATTGACGTTCGGTGCTATCGACCGATCCATGTCAATTTTTACCAAATTTTAATTTATCCAGAGTTTAGTCAAAGTTCGGTTCACGTACCGCACGTACGGTTGTAGAAGCATTTATGCGATTCGCACACTGCCCCGCATTACGCAGCGTAGCGCGGCAATGTGTGTTCTTATGTTGCTTGTAAGTATCTCTTGTGACCTATATTAAAAACACGAAGAGTACCTACAACACACAGGAAACGCATTCACGCGCGGTGTAAATGGTCGTTCGCCATGCACCCCGCAGCGTAGTACGGATTAGTAAGTGGATAGCCTTAACACTTTGAATTTCAAAGCAACTCGAACAAATACAATAAAAATCTATTGCCTAAGATCACCCGTTGACCGACTCGATAGGCATTAAAAAATAATTTAATAAAATTTATTAGGTACATTTAAACTACCTATGCAAGTAACAAAAATCAAAGTTCAAACTTAAACTACTTATCTAAAATTTTGAAATATAAACGTATCAAAGGAAACTACATTACGTATAAAAATATATTTTATTATAAAAGGAACTGTTATAAAAGAATACCTGTTTTACTTATTATGTATACCTATATGTACTAAATGTTAAAATTAATAATAGGTTTACATTTACGGCAAACGTGTGTATTTAATCAGTAGATGATCTATAGATACCATTAACGTTTGCGGTAATTAACGTTTGAAACTAAAAATCGGTTTAATTCACATTTTAATGTAGCTGTGAGTATTGATGAATACAGCTCTTGACCAGTAGAATTTATTTTGTAACGTTTAGAGGTATGTAATGCTTCTACTTATTCACATTCGGGCCAACGAATTAAAGAATACTGGACATAAATTTATCATTTGTATTCCTAATTTTAGGTTTATTATTTTAATGAGCACATGGCGAGATACTTAAAGATACTTAAAGAGAGGCGACACACTTAGCTGCCTGTTATGAGATTGCAGTGGCGGCAATGCTACGCCACTGCTAGGAAAATCACACATGTTGAGATTTCTACCGTTAGTCATAAGCTGTTATGATCGCCATTTCAGCTGGTTGATTGTGTTACCAAAGTATTTACGTATATTATCTGTCGCACTAGTAGGGTATTTTGGTTGCTAACACTTAAACTATCTCCACTCAGAAAACCAGATCTTCCGTTTTAACGTGAGAAAAGGCAGACAAACACAAATATATTTTGACATTTATAATATTGGGTGGGATAGCTTTTAATTATACCTATATTTTTAGACAAAAGCACTTTGTATTCTATAGTGCCTTGGTTAAATTACTAGGTTTAATTTTATCCAGTAGAATGGTTAGTAGTTTACACGAACACTGCCCTGCCCCCGGATGATGTATGTACATGATTGACTAAACAACTAAAGTTGCTTGATGTTTTACAAATTGTGGTTATACACGAACTTGGGCAATGTTTAGATTAAATTTCTTGTTTGCATATGATACCGACATGCGACACGATGGATAAAAATAATACATATTTCAGTACGTACCTAATCATAATTATTTCTTTAGATTTTTGTTGTTTTTTATACTCTTGAAACATGCAAGAAGCACTTTTAATAGCTACTGTCATCGTGAAATGCCGATAACTAAAAAATAAATCATTTTATTCAGCTGAATTGTTTATTTAAAGATCTATAGAAATAAATAAATAGACTGCGTCATTGTTTGTCTTCTTAGCAACTAATATTGCGGCATCTCTATTTTGAATGCAAATGGAGATTGAAGAATAAGTTTTAGTCACAGCAAAGTGTTGATTGAACATTGTTAAAACAACAACAAGTTATGAAATTATAAGATTATGAACTAAACACTAAAAAAAGCATTACCTAAAAACAAAAAATCTCACGCAGAAATCAAATAAATTACTTATCGTATCTCAGTTTGGTTCAATGGTCTTTGATAAACTCAAATAGAAACAGAGTCATCGGGTACCCAGGATACGGTACCTACTAAGTATTATTTGAATTAAAACAGGATGAAGTTGAAATGGCCCTGTGGATAAGGCAAGGCACCCGATTCGTAAACACGAGGTAGTGGGTTCGATTCCGGGCAAGTACCAATGTGATTTTTCAAATCATATGTACTTCTAAGTTCTATCTAGTAATCTAAGTTTATCTTGGACATTCTGACTGACGGTGAAGGGAAACATCGTGAGGAAACCTGGACTTAATTAAAAGTCTGAAATTGCCAATCCGCCTTGAGCAAGCGTGGTGATTAATGCTCATTCCTTCCTTCCCTATATGAGAAGAGGCCTTTGCTCTGCAGTGGGACAGTAAAATAGGCTGGTATTATTATTATTATTATAAAGCAGTAGGACTTCAAACTATTGATGTTGGCGTAACTGGACTTGTGTTCAGTGATCTGATCTTATTTTGATTGATTACCCCGACCAAAACTTTCTACTGATAAATTTTGAGTTCCGAAGTCTGGCATTGTGGCCCGGCAAGCGGCAACAGGCTCGCTGTTGCATGCGGCCTAACTGTTCAGCAAACGTTAACGTTATATATGTACTCTCTAGCTCCCTCTTCGGAGAGCAAATGCCGTGAAGGTATATTATGTTCTTCCTTGAACAGTAAAAATATCTGCATTTGAAACTTAAGGACTTAAAAGTACAACCCAGGAGTCCTATTCACCGGTGGTAAAAAGCTATTAATATTTTACCTGTAGATAATATTCTATAAGGTACGAACGAAGATGCTTGCAAATATAAACGGGAATCAATAATCTTTATTATAATGATCGTGTTGTGGCAAAGTACCGGTATTGTATCCATAACAATGAATAAAGCGAGTACTAATTAAAGAGTCTGTAGAGGTTTGGACAAAAAGAAAACAATTTCTCTCTCTAATACCAAGGAAAATAGCTGAAGTTTTTACGTTATAATGATCACAATGCTTTTTATAATGGTGCACAGTTTGTACAAGTTGCTCTTATTTTAATAGGTAAGCTGTCGCTCGCAGCTAATATTCTATTTAAAATAACATAATCTAAGATTTCCGGTGGTTTTTATAAAAGAAGGATGTACAAATATATTTTAAGATAATATTATATCATATAGAATTAGTTTTAGTTAGGTTACGAAACGTTGTATATAAATGACACGTAGCACATTACAACACCATAGTGAGTTTAAAGAATCAAAAAAGCAATCAAGAAATGATAGCCTCATCACAAGTTAGTAGTTGTAGCTAGACGGTGAACACAAACTATCTAGGATTGCTACATAATTATTGTGTTGATATTTGGTGTCAAGCCAAGTTAAAGTTTACTGTGACGCGACGCTCGGTCCGCCACATTTGTTATCTCACTGAACTGGTTTGTGAGTAGATATATTGTATATATTTACTTACTTATACAGATATTGTGGTGCATTTAGATTTTTGGCCATGCATAACAAAGCCCGCAACAATCTGCACCGTCAGATGGCTTTCATTTGTTTGATTTATGAAAGATCATTTTAAAAAAACTATAATTATATAGTTTTCAAGTGATTTTTATGATACATAATATATGCACATTATATTGTGGGTATTACTGCAGAAGTATAGGTACGTTATCTATAGAAGCACCATATCTTTAGTAGGTATCATAATTATAGGTGGTTCCGACGAAATTTCGCCGAAATCCGCGACTTTCATCTCGATATTTAGTAGATTTTAATGCTATTTATTCATTTTTCTTTTTGCCTACAATATACTTTGATTCATGAACTTTAGAATAGTAGAAGAATTATTTACAATAATTGATTATATAACTTATACCAACGATATTAAAACAACGTGATTTCACTTATATCGAAATATTACTTTGTAATTACTATAGTTATAAATATAAAAGTTATATTGAATCAACCGGAATAAACCAAATGTCAACTCTGTAGATTTATTTCATTTATTAGGATAATGTTTCAATAGTTATTGATAATTTGGCTGAATCAGCGTCGCAGGGGCTCTGCGCGGGCGACGGGAGGCAGAGCGGCAGAGCGGCGTAAGCCCTTCTGACGGACGGACGTATGCGGTTTTTTAAAAAAATATTTACGTAATTCAATAATTGCAAATAAATAATATCAAAAAAAAAAAATATTGTGTGGATAGATTTAGTGTTGCAAATAAATTAGATTAGTTATTTAGATTTTTTTAGTGTATTAAATACGTAGGTATTTACCTATATTTATTATTGTTTTTCATCAAAATGACTAAAATTTCACGACTGAAACAAATACAAATGCAAAAGATTCAACACATGAATATCCTGTAAGTAGGTACCTTCATATTTTTAGTAAAATACCTTCTTTGAGATACTTACCTAGGATATCCTTTAATTATGTTTAGTTCCACGTAAACTAGGTAGCAGGTGGTGAGCCTATTATCGCTCGTGATAAGATCAAGGCAACACCAGGCCTCAAGAATCAGTAAATTTCTGCTGTTATATACCCTAGGGATATGAATATGAGCTTGCTACAATATTGTCTATGTCTACTATCATTTCGAACTAGGTGTGTGGTAGGTGGGCACATGAGTAAAATATCTAACTTGGATATTTACTCATGTGGCAAGGGCGCTTTCCGATTCCGACCGACGACGACGGCGACGCCGGCGTAGGTACGAGGTGTTTCGGTCGGAACACGAACGTCGGCGTCAGTTGTACAACTAGCATAGAACTCAAATTACAATGATTATACGTGACATGCGTCGGTTTGCGACCTAGTTAGGTACCTACACAAAACAACCATACACGCTGCTGTTAGGTACCTAACTATCTACGTTATCTTGCACGAGCATAAATACCTATACATTCTATATAATTATACATACGGTGTGTACTTGAATATTCTATCGGTAAGTAATACCGATAAAATATTCAAGTATTTACCTGGTTAGATTTTTTTTCATGAGCTGATAAAATCAGTGATAAGATACTAGGCTAAAGTAAATACCTACCCTTCTACTTTCAATGCATCTTATTTTGATTTATTTATTTGATTGCAAGAAAGGAAGAAAAAAAGGCTTTACAAAACGTCTTAGTCTCTAACCAAACTAAAATATTTGAAGACTGAAATTATCACAATTAGGTAAATTAAAAATCCTACTCTCTGTTCCTTTATTATCGTACTATATGAATTTTTAATCCTAAAATTAAATAATATATTGTTGAGCGCCTACTGGACATAACAAAACTAATGCCGTATTTTTCGAGTGATAGGTGTATGTAGAAAGTAATAGACCCGGCACGGTGGCACAGTATAAAGAATTCTCTTCTTTTTTGTACAGTCTTTACCTAACTAGGTAAAGGCAAAAGAATTATGTTTTAGCACTCTATCTATGTATGTATGTATCTTTATTATATTATATTATAAGTGTATGTACTGTAAAACTACCCCGTGACGTCGTCCGCATGGATCCGTTACTTAGCGATAATATGACATTAGTTCTACTTTACCGATTTTGCATTATATTATACACTAGCTGTGCCCGCGCCTTCGTCCGCGGGGAATAGTGATATTGGGCAGCATTTTTTGGATATATCTTTTGGTTTGTTTTGAATTATAAACATCTTCGTTTAGGTGAATAAGAAAAATCTTTACAGTAAATGCTTCTCTTTATACGATATTAGACGTATAGCCATCGGGGATCAAAGCCATACAGGCTGCTTGAATTACCTACACGTGACAAATCCACATAAAGCTGATCATGCTAAAAACAGCTAATATTTAGATTCACACTCACAACATTTAGTGTCTGACCTTAGGCTTTATTAATTGTCATCGCGAAACATAGGCTCACTGGAAACTGAACTCGTTTAAACTAAACGGGAAATTGTTTGGAATGAGAGAAATCCGAGGAATAAAAACGCTATAAGGTTTTTTTTTTATATAATAGCCTGCCAAAGTGACTCTACTCTGCCTGATGGTAAGCAGTCAGTGGAATCCAGAAGTGGTGGACACCATTCCAAACTACTGGTATCCACTATCGCGGCTTAGTGAGATGCTTTTTCACGCCCCGCTTAAAAGACTCAGGATCAAAGTTAGATGGAAACTCAAGAGGAAAGGGAGAAATTAGGCCCCCGGCACTCTCACTCACCAAACGAAACGCAGTAGTACGAATACTACTACTCTTACGTCGATCTTCTATGAGAGGGTAGTACTTCTCTGGTCGATCCGATCCCTTCATGCTGAAACCAGCGTAAATCGACTACTACTATTTCGTAATTTTCTTTAATTCCACCTATTCCGTAATGAGACGTGTTAACAAACATGTTTTTATCACAAAAAATAAAAAGAAAATAAGTCCAGAAAAATATACATCTAACTTTTATTTACATTTTAACTGACAAAGTATTTACATTTTGATAAAGAAATAAGACGTGTTAACCTAACTTAAAAACACACAAAACTAAGCTAAATACATACCACATGTATGACGTGATTATTTAAATTGGCATAACTTTTTTATTTATGAACCGATTGACATGAAACAAACACTTAATGTTAAGTGAAGCTTACCAAAATGTATCAGTGAAAACCATATTTGAATCGGATAAGCCGTTTTTGTGATTAGCGTGAACAAACGCACAGACAAACAGACAAACAGACAAACAGATAAACAGATAAACAGACAAACAGACAAACAGACAAACAGACAAAAATTGTAACAATAATTGTTTTGGGTTCTATTTGCGTTGATAAAGGTCCCAATAATATTTTTTCTCATATATCTTCCATGTACAGACAGCGACCGGTTACATTTTTATTATATGTATAGAGTATAGATTTACAATACTGCAATATGTACGTACATACAAATATATGTATGTACACATATATTTGTATGTACATACAAATATATGTATGTACATATATATTTGTATGTACATATTGCAGCAATCTATACTTATAATGAATCTCTAGCGAGGTAATTTTCACGGTACATCCAAATCACTCAAACTGTGGGTACAATGCGTCTACTTTGGCAATTGTTCGTGTTACTTATTTTGCTAAGGGTACATGATATTGTGTACCTTACGTACGGGCACTTACTAGAAGATAATCAACATAGGAATGATGACGCTTTGTTTAAAGCATGTGTAACTGAAAATCCTTATCAGTTCCATCATTTGAATTCAGTTTTGCTGGCGTATGGTGCTGTTTCAAATTCAGTGCAGTGGTGGCCATACAGAGTAAAGATACTGTGGGAGAAAAAAGGAAATAAAGAGGACCGAGGTGGTAACTATGCCTTCGGACCACTGATTTTCAGACAAAACTTACACTTTACGTCGTTATGTACATGTTAAATGCACATCTCCAGCCAAACCGTCCCGCTTATTCTAAAAGATCTACTTCCGTAAAATGTTTGCTGGCTATACAATATACAGAACGATTTACTGAAGTTATATTTGTGATATCCAGATGAACCGAAAATAAATAAGGAAAATGAAAATATGTTAATTCATATAGGTTAATTAAATTAACACTTATGAACGTCAAAATTTACAAAATGTCAGCAAATTAACCTACAACCAGTTCGCTGACAAAGTAGAGCCATGAGAAGAACTGGCAAGAAACTCAGGCCACTCTTTTTAATCGCCAGGTTATTACAATTTTTGTAAGTTACAGTTTCAAGTAGCATGCAAAGTGACACAGGCAATACACTTAACTCTATAGGTAATTAAATACTTACAGCTTTCTATGTTGCAAAGAAAAATAAAAAGTAAAATGTGTGCTTTACAGGCTGCCTCAATTTGCATATTGCTACAAAAGGTAAAGGCAACATGTGAACTGTAATAAATGTTTCTATGTAAGTATTATATAAACTGTTAATTTTCGATATAAGTATAAAGTAAGATGAACTTAATTTACACCTCTATTTCACAAATCACAATGTAAAATTTTTATAATACTAAGTATACAATTTTAACAAAACAATACAAAATGTGTACTTATCTGTACAATTATGGCTCGGGCATTATGTAATATATAATTAATACAAAAAAAACATTTTATGCCAAAATGTATCAATAAGCGAGATTACAGGATGGAAATAAATTATGAATAATTTAGTATAATATTCTGTACACATCTTTGCTCGAGACAGAACAGCGTTTTGTTTCGATTAGATTCGTGTTCGTAGAGTAGATAATCCTTTTACTGATTTGGCTGCGCGATAGAAGCCTTATTATAAAGGATGAATTTACTATGGCAAACTGTAAAGCGCTAAAAGCAGTGGACCAGATATCAGACAACACCAACTCATGAGTGGCTATCACAGTCCTACTATTTTGTGTTCATTTTTGGCAGACTGTGCCTGTTATTCCTACCTCGTGGACTAAGGCTGATGAAATTAAATAGTGTTTAGAAGGTCCACAGTCTGTAGCACTTCAAAATTGTTTTGCATTTAATAGGCTCCAAGCCTATACACTCCGCAAGATTTGCCATTTAATGATAGAGGCCGAATTGAAAGGACAATGCACAAGTGTAGTCTGATTTGTTACTCGAGTTTGGTAGCGGTACGTATCTACAGAACCAAGAAAAAGTTGTCTTGCACAAAACCTTACTTTACATACATCAATATAACCGTGCCGTACAATTGCCTATCGAAGTGACTTCACTCTGCCTTATGATACAGTCAGTGGGATCCAAAAGACTAAGTGGTAGCCGCCATTCCAAAGGTCATTGTTTCAAACTGCTGGCTAGGTGGTCTTTATGAGATGCTTTTTTATTATTGATGCAGGACCTCATATCATCAGTCCATGAAGACGCAGTGGAGTTAATAAATAAAGATTGAATTTTTCAGTATTGTTTTAAAAAGTCATGTACTAGTACTATTGATACAGTTATTTTATTCATACTGGTCTACCAACGTGACTCTGCCTAGATAATTTAAAGAAAAGACATTTTGCTGGGGTAATGTTTCAAACGTTACCCCAGCAAAATCTGTTTTTTTCCGAATAACTTTAAAACTATAATGCAAACAAATTTTGCTATAGGCAAACAAATTACTCCTTACGACGCACTAATTATCTGTTATACTCTCACCTCTTATAAGCACATTTTTATCAACATTTTGCTGGGGTAACGCACTCCTCTGCCTGACGGTAAGCAGCCAATGAAGTCCAGAAGTGGAAGACACTATTTTAATAGAAATTGTCTCAAACTGCTAGCATAGCGGCTTCATGATACTAGCGACACTATTGCAAATAGTAAAAATATAAATGAAGATGAGGTACGCATACGTTTCATACGTGCACACACACAAATTTGGCATTTATAATATTAATAGGATGTTAATACATTTTTTAAGTAAAAATGTTTTAGTTTGTTCATGTACAAAAAACCTATATATATATATCTAACTAAATAAGTATAAACTCGGCAGGGTTACTAAACTAAAGTGTACTAGTATTAGTTGAAAAATACACATCTTGTCAATTATAGGAATTTATCACAATGGTGTATTGTCATTGGGACTTAATTTTTAAGCGACTTCAAAAAATATTAACCCACAGTAGTTATTTTTATTTCTACTAGGTACATATTTAACAAACGTCATGATTCTAAACACTTATCTTTGCTTTCGTTACTATATAAATAATATATACTAAAAAATATACATACTAAACGAAATAATAAAAGATACTAAAAAAATAATTCATTATTGGCGCGTCTATCAGAATTTAGCTCTGCGGTTTCGGACAAGTAAGGTCATTGTCTTATAATGGGTGGCGCAAAAGTAAAGACCCTATTTGGTTCAGCTATAACATTTTTTCTAAATTAGAAAACTAGATTTAGATTTTTTTAAATGTATATTTGTGCCATTAAATTTCGTACCATTAGGATTTAAAGATGATGTCTTTTAAATGGTGACCTCCAGAGTTGATACACATTTGAGCCCTATTTATGAGATTTTCCTTCAAAATTGGTTATGAGTGACGAAGCGCATTTCCATCTCTCAGGGCATGTCAATAAGCAGAATACTCGGTTCTGGGGCACTGATAATCCGCGCATTATTCAAGAAACACCTCTACACCCACTAAAAGTTACTGTATGGTGTGGCATCTGTGTTGACAGAGTGATCGGACCCTATTTTTTCGAAGACGCTGGAGGCAATGCGATTACTGTCACTGGAGAACGCTACAGAACCATGTTACGTGAGTTTTTGATACCCAGTTTGGACGAATTGGGGCTGGAGCACATCTGGTTTCAACAAGACGGCGCTACGGCACACACAGCGCGCGACACTATGGACTTAGTGAGGGACGCTTTTCCAGGCCGAGTTATCTCTCGTTTTGGCGATTTGCCTTGGCCTGCAAGATCACCCGATCTGACCAGTGCAGACTTCTTTCTTTGGGGTTTTTTGAAATCTCGGGTGTATGTGAACAAGCCACAGACTCTCGCAGCTCTAAAAGAAAACATTCGTCAAGAAATAACGAACATATCGCAGGAAGTGTTACGGCAAGTTATGCAAAATGTCATAAATAGGGCTCAAATGTGTATCAACTCTGGAGGTCACCATTTAAAAGACATCATCTTTAAATCCTAATGGTACGAAATTTAATGGCACAAATATACATTTAAAAAAATCTAAATCTAGTTTTCTAATTTAGAAAAAATGTTATAGCTGAACCAAATAGGGTCTTTACTTTTGCGCCACCCGTTAGTTGTGCTACTGCTACTTGCCGCTAGAGGGCGAACTCGCACGCAATGTTTTTTTCGGGTGAGGCGCGGGGTGGTGAGGAAGCGAAACGCTCAAGGTCATATGTGACGGAACGCCCTTAAACCAGCGTAAGTTTTCATATACTTACTAACATGCCATGCCTCGACAATCTGCTCCTAGACATAAGTACCGCAAATACCGTAAAGAATGCATTCCGCACATTAATCTTCACTTCATTCTATCGAACACAATGGTTAGGTGTATAACTATTTGACTATACTTATATGTCGAAGGCTTTTTAACACTTGCACCTGGCGTTTGATTAATTATGTATGGTCTAGGAGATTATGGAGGTGTGTATGATTTTAGGCATCAAATTAGTCGTTCTTACGTGAATAGTCTAATACCGACTCATTATCTACTTTACCACATGACTGCACATATCATATATTATTAAATGAATGATCTACTTACTTATGTACACAATTTGGATTGTTAAAGGTAACACAATGACCTCTGTAGCTATAGATATCGACACATACCTACCTCAATGTCAGATGGAAGTATCTAAAATTACCTATTGTACAGCTACAATATTAGTTTATATTAAAGAAACGTATTCTATTCTATCAAGTGTACTAAATCAACATCTTTGTTTGTTTTTGTTATTATTATTCTTTGTTTTTTAAAAGATTTTCCCGCACTAGGGAACCAGCCCTGTGTCGCGGGGGCCTTTACGAACATACAATTAACAGATACGCACAAAGTACACCCAAGCTCGGAACAAATATTTATGAATCACACAAATTTTTGTTCCTTGTGGGGATCGAACTCACAACCTCGCGCAAATCAGTCGCTTGCGCTTCCACTGCACCACCGAGACAATCATGAAACATGAAATGATCTTAATGCTAAAAGTCCAACCTCAGTAGGTAGCAGTGACGAAGCGTCCATATAACACGATTTCTGCCGGCTTCCCTTTTATAATTATGCCCTGACCTCCTTATACCTATCACTGCTTGAGTGTCTACTCAAAGTCTAACTGGCCTTCCGAAACTCAAAGTATTTTAGTCCCACCGGCTTCCGGCTCGGAGAAGTGACTCTTCGCTACTGGTAGGTAGGTACTATTATGACTAAAATATTACAAAGACGTTGACTCTAAAATTTACAGAATGAACTTGTGAGATAATAGGTAAGTACCTACTAATTTAAGTAACGTCGTCTATAGAACCTGTACCTCAAAAAGAATAGAAGCAGCACCTATCTAAATTATTTGGTGTTCCAAAAATTTACTTTTTTGCGTACTTAGCTAGAAACAAATAAATCAAACTAATTTTAAAACATTCAACTAAGAAATCCTCGTGGTATAATAAGTCTGACACTCAGACTTCAACTTCTAATCCTATTAATATTATAAATGCGAAAGTTTGTATGTTTGTTTGTTACCACTCAGCGCCTAAACTGCTGAACCGATTTCAATTAAAATTAGTATGTAGATAGATTCGGTGCCGGAGACGGACATAGGATACTTTTTATCTCGAATATCGGTCTGATTTCCGAAGGATACAACAAAACATATTTTACGCGCGGCGGCGAAGCCGTGGGGCGAAGCTAGTAGATCTATAAGTTTTTACTCTTTCCTTTTACCAAAAATGTAATAAAAGCATTATGAGAGGCCAAAATTTCTTGTCAGATTTTCTTAACTAATACAACATGTACTTACCTATAAATAATTTAATGCGTTAAACAAGTTAATTATGTAGATTGAATTTAAAGTAATTCCACATTGCGTACCAAACACGATAGTATCTACAAAAATATGTCCTGTAATACATATAGTACAGGTATGTACCGAACCATACTAAAACAAACTTGGCAAGGTGAATAAAATATGGAGAGCAAAAAGTGGTAAATTTAGTCCATCTTTTTTTTATATATTTTATTAACCGCGTTGAATTTTGATTGAAAAGCTATTAGGTCGCTATTGTTATAAATAAATGATTAGTTGGGTACTAGTTTTAAATTGAGGTCGATAATAGACTATTAGAAGAATTTATATTTAAGAGCATCGATACGTTCATTAAAATAGCAAAGGTGCACTGAGAATATTGCTCAATACTTCGGCATATAACAAAATGATTGATTAAAATTATAAAACAATGATTGCATAATTAACACTAAACATTAATGCAAATTAAAATTGTGATATACATATTGCTTTGTTTCTGAACATACTTATAATTATACACATAAATTACTTTTAAGATTCGACTGCTTCTGTGGTTCGGTGGTACTGTGTATGGACTGCCACGCAGAGGTCGCGGGTTCGACTCCCGCTCAGTGCAAATATTTGTGTGCATGGACATGTCTATTTGCATTGGTCTGGGTGTTTCTATGTATAATATGTATGTATTTACAAAAAAAAAAGTATATAAGTATGTATATCCGCATTCTAGAACCCATAACACAAGCACATAATATGCTTACTTTGGGTCTAGATGGCGTTGTGTGTAGTTGTTGAAATATTATTTATATTATTTATTTAAAGATTACAGCCTAATTCTCAAGTGAGGAACACGTCTGCGTGGCATAACTTCTTAATAATTCTAAGAAAATATTTAACGTTGTTTCCATATCACCCGTAGGGGATTTAAAAGCCACGTAGCAACATTAAGTAGAAAGAATTTGTAGACCATCTGTTTTTTGGTGTTTACTTTGTTAATTAATTTTAATAAAATAGCGTCTTTCTTTCTTACTTCTGCAAGTCTCATTCCTATAACATTATGTTTGTCATGACTGAAAATTAACTTATAATGGCGTAAATTTGACGGAACGTGCCGAATATAGTAATAGGAATAGGACTACAGTAGAATTTATGAAAGCTACTAAAGAACTTAGGAAGGAAATCTCTTGTTCATCTCGAGGCCAAATTAATTTCAGTGTTGAGTACCTACAGATCATTTAAAATATTTAATGCCTACTAAAAACTGCTCGCAACGTGTAGCTCGCACGTGTTATTTTAAAGTGTGTCATACCTACATATCAAACTTGTACAGTACAATCAGTACAAACTTCATTATAAAAAAGTATATACATACGTAATGTTTATATATTACCAATATACATACAGAGTGTATACGACAGTTTGACATTAAATGAAAAGGCAGCTGTTACTAGCCTGTATATTGATTTCAAATTAATCACAAAAATGATTTGACGAAAAACTAAAATTTTAATTTTTTAACAAAATAAATAATATTTTAGTAGTAACAAAGTAATATACCATTTATTATGACAAGTTCACTAACCTGTAATGAGCAGCAACGTTTATCCTTCGACGTGGATTATGACTAAAGTCAGTGACCGTTTGAGGTACTTACTGAGTGTTTAGAATTAAAGAAATTAAAAAAGTAGTTCTGTGTCTAAACTATTGAAGATATTTAGTTGATTTTTTTGTCACGCTTTATAATGTCTCATACTATACGTAATTGCATTTAATATCATACCGTCGTTGTACACTCTGTATATTACATACCTAACTTCTAATTCCTAAAATCTTTCTTTATAACATTACGAAACTACCTAGTCAGACTATAAAATTATCATAGAAAACAATATGGTAAGGTATACAAGATGCTTGCTTGCTAAAATAGACTATATAGAAATGTACTTGACTTGGATTTTTGTTATCTAGAGATCCTCTAATCTGCAATATGTACTTCGTTACAGTACGCAATATATCCGATCAATGTGTCTATCGGTTTATAGAATGGAGAGATAATGTTTCTGACATTTTATTAAATTATGTATATCAGGCACGCGTGTCTTGCAAAATGTTTAAAGTTTGTTGCACAGTTATTCAAGATCGAATAATAGTACTTAATATTACCTACAACTAGGGTTGCAAATTTGGCAACTAGGACAAGAGTCGTTAAAACTCCGATTTTTAAAGTCCGAAACCCGGACATGTCAACAGGTTTTTTTGAACATAGAGTCTGTTCGTCGGTTGATCGCGGGCACAGTGCGTGTGTCGTGGGCGGCCTAAGACTTTATAAACCAGGACTACAAATGAAGCCCCGCCTGGACGCTCCCCAGATGCTCTCCAAACTAGGACAAATCCGGGGAAACCGGACGAATGCAGCCCTACCTACAACCTACATCTCTAATTCATGAACTCCACCACAAAGGTTTAGCTTCTAATACTGGTAGCAGAAAATTATGAAACCGAAGACTTACTTTGTAATAAAACTTTTAACCCTCTAAAAAATTCATATCGCGGCAGAGTACAAACGTACGACTAACAAACATCGCGACAAGAAACTAATATTTAAGGAACATTAGAAAATTTTGTCTCCTATGGGATTCATAAGCTCTTCACATAAAGATATTCCTTCATTGTAGATAAAATTTCTCGATGCATGTACCAGTGTTAAAATTTTAAAACCAAATAAACGAAACAAAAATATAATGATGAACCTGAAGGTAGAAAAACTTCAAAATAAACTACTTAGAAAGTATCAATTAACTGACAGGCACAAAGTAAATCATTAGGACGACATCGATCGTAGCGTTCCATTCAACATATAGGCTAAACTTCAAACCGATTAGGTATAATTAAATAATAAACCTTCGTTGGAGATATTAGAAAGTTTCTTCAAGCCAAAGTTCTTTTCATTTCTTAGTGTTCTTTGTCACATAATCTTTTTGAATCACAGACAAACTTCCAGGTTCGAAACTCGTAGAACAATCTCATGTCCCTCTAGTGCAATCGTACTTTTAATTCCATACGTTATGCCCGTCAAAGTATATTTTCTCTATTAATATGTAGTT
Source organism: Parascotia fuliginaria (assembly GCA_963082885.1). Lineage (NCBI taxonomy): Eukaryota > Metazoa > Arthropoda > Insecta > Lepidoptera > Erebidae > Parascotia > Parascotia fuliginaria. The sequence goes on from OY720170.1 coordinate 17,529,400, forward strand.
TGTATTAGGTAGGCGGCTCTTAACCCTTTGATGGACACTACTGTAGGCACAATAGATGTTTTATTGTTCTCACGGCCATATACGTTTACTGTTTCGGAACGTGTTAAACATGTACTCGGATTTAATCGATGTTTTCTGAAAAAAAAAATTTCAGCAGTCTGCAGGAAGCTGGAAGTTTTTATACACTCATGTCAATACATTTTACTCAGTCGACCAATTCAATTGGATGACCTGAACGTGATTGTTGTACTTAATTGTCGACCTTCCATTTGGCTTCACTCAATCGACCCAATCGACTGAAGTAAAATTCACCTGTTTACCGTGAATGCCTTTTAAAGACGCCGTAACTAAAATGCACTTTTAAAAAAAAGTATTTAATTTTCAGTCAAATAACAATCTGTCATGTTGCTCTTATTCGCTTCGTACAAAACATGATGCTTCAAGTTCCCTATCAATTTGCTATGTTGTCGACAAATGATCGGGTATACGAGCTGTATTAATGAAAGTGGTAGCGTTTATGCTAGTAGTTTTGTCGGTTTTTTGCCAGTAACAAATCCTGACCGTATTCGATGCTGACTAATTTACTAGCTTAACGAAAGTTATCACATAACTACATAATTGCTAAAAATATTTAAGACATGTTTTGTAACATTGAATTTTAATAATACGCTGTTTGAAATTATTATATTTTTTTATATTATATTTTTTTTAATAACACAGTTATCTAAGGTTAAAACAAGCATACCTACGCTTCATCTGGTAGTATTCGGTTACCGTAGCCTAGGACGCTTGCAACACCAGGTATATTCGATTCCGTAAAAACTTTTAATTCCCTTCTTACTCGATGTTACCTTTTAATGTATCTTCCTTAGAACCAGATAAACATAGGGCCGGGTATGCTGTGCTTAGGCGCCGCGCGTGAAGAGGACGCATCGGTTAAATGTTTAGCCGTGCCGGGCGCTCCGCTGGTCGTTGGAGCACAACTCTCTGGCATCTTATCTTGGGGCTTCAGCTGTGGTTACAATTTAGACCTACCCTTAATTTATACCAGCACTCAGTACTATCAACCGTAAGTATTCATATTATTAATATAGGTAACTAGCTATACCTACGCAAAATGATTTTTTTAAATCAGACTGGTAGTTCCAGAGATTAGTACTTTCAAACAAACTAACAAACTCCTCATCTTTATATAATAGTATAGATTAACATAGTGTTGTGTAGATACTGAATCTATTTCAACACCGCTTATATGATTTTACCATATCAGCCTAAGCAAAAAAAATGTTCAATGATGTCACATGTTCGCTCAACTGGTGTCCTCCAAACAATAGATATTATTATGTATTGTTTCATAGACGGCGGCGGCGGCATTCAAAGTGTTAGATATTTTTTACAGGTGTTGATACTTTGTGTAGATAGACATTCTAAACGATATATTTATTTTGGTAATTTGTGTACAGTCAAGTGTACCTGTACAAAATTTCGACACCTGCAAAGAACAACATAACTCACATGCAACGTAATTATTACGTTTTAATATTTATGAATTACAATTTGTTTTACTACTATATATTTTTGTTTTATTACTTACTAGCTTTCCGCGGCGCGGTTGCAGCCGCGTCTTTGCTAGCTAAAAAGCTAAAGCTAGTATTTATATGTATATACTTTGTCGTCTACAGTTTGTAGATCCCAATAACTACATAATAAAATTTAATTGTGTAAAATTACATAGTAGGTAAGTGTACCAACAATGTAATTTGAAATTGAAAAGTAAGTACTTACTTTTCAGATACCGTTTGTGTGAAATGCAAAGTTAATGCGTTTACGCATACCACCCCGTCCAGGAAAACGAGGTGGCTATGTCGGGCTCGCTGGCCTGAGATGGTAGGCGGCCAAAATACCGACGAAAACCCCTCTGTGCACCTACTCTCGCCTTAATGGTTGGGCCGCCGGAACTTGATACTACATCAGCGGCCCAACCAGCGACAGCCCACATCGTGCGGGCACCAACACCGGTGACAGCGTCCGGGTGCACCGGGAACGTTGTCCCTACGAGGAAGGTTGCGGATGGGCTCCGTTTTCTACCCGCAACCCCACTATGGCGGCATCGCGCGCGCGTATGCGCGCCGACGGCGCCCCGTTCGCCGGCGGCGGATCGGATCAGCGAGGAGACTTTCCTCCCTGAGCCGCTCCGCCGCCTCCTTCTGCGAGATGACGTCCTCACAGAAGGATGCGATCGCACTCCAACATCTATCGCTACCGGCCATGGAGCGAAGCACGGCCGGCAGCGACAGATCGACGCCGATGACTGCGACGAGGTCCCGACGCTGAGACGCCCACGCCGGACAATACTCCAGAGTGTGCTGCGTCGAGTCATCGTCGCAGCCACAGTGGTGGCAGGCAGGACTCCTCTCCCTCCTCGCGACTTTGTGCAGGTAATGACCGAAGCAACCATGCCCGGTCAAGACCTGCACCAGCCGGAACGAAAGGGTCCCGTGCTGCCTACCAAGTGAAGTATAACCTAACCTAACCTCAGTTACACTTAAAACTAATAAGCATTTATTTGTAAAAGTGATTATGAAAATATTTCTCTCGATAACGATCTTTTCCTTGCAGTTGTCAGTTTACCTAATATTTTAAAGGTCTATTTCATAATTTCAGCGAGTGCCAACCAAATTTAGATGTCATATAGGTACGTATACTCGCATATTTGAGGCGTCGAAGTTACTTCTTACCTTGGGTTCTTACCCTAGGGTTATTTAGTATGTACACGTCCGCTGTAGTTCATACACTGTATTTTTCGTTTTATGTATTTTCGTATCGATCCAATAGATTTTAGACTATGTAAAGGTCAGATGTTATGTATGAGTTACATAAGACTATGAACAACGATTTTCGCGTATCTAACTAGGATAGAATTGGTGCACGGAACTTAGACGTAGTTGCGTTAAAAGTATTCAAACTAAGCCGTTACATTTTTTTGTTTATGTCCGGCGAAACGTGCTGCGATTATAGATAAACCTTATTACTGCGGTATATGGTTTATATTTGTTAATTAATGTCAATTGAATCATTATTCGCCTTTTGTTTTGTCTGGATTAACACTTTTCGGGACAGTAAACGTATATGGCCGTGATGGCTATAAAATATTTATTGTGTCTACAGTAGTGTCCTGGGTTAATTAAGCTATGGTGACACTTAGTACCTATGTTCTTACACATATGCTATACAAAACCGAATAGAAACGATTGAAATTACATCAGAGCGAAAATTGGCAGAATTTAGAGCTCATCGTATCTATTGAGCGTAATAGTGCGTTAAGTATAAGCGTTCATTGAACTACACAAATAGTGTTAAGTGTGGTATTAATAATTGACTCGCCACCTCGTAACTGGTATTTTTAATTGAATTCCATTCTTACATGTAAAAATATTACTGGTTTTGCATTAATCACTTGTACGCAATAAGCAAAATAGATATCTAAAATGTTATGGTATCGCTTTTAAAATATGAAGTAAAATAGATGGATATTCATCATAAAGGAATACATAGTTAGGTTAGAACAACACTATTTTCAGAAAGTCTTTAGAAAGCTAAGCATGAGACAAGTTTTTTACTTGACTTAAATAAGATCATAGAAGATCAAAGTAAGAGTAGTAGTATCCGTACTATTGCGTTTTGTTCGGAGAGCGAGAGCGCCGCGCCGTAGGCCCAATTTCCTCCCTTTTCTTTTTCCTCACCTCCCTCAAGCCCCTTCACGGTAGGTAAGCAGAGGCTTCGCAGAATCCCTGTTTGGTCATGAGCGACAGTTAGCACTTACCAACACGTGAGCTGTTTGCTCGTCTGCCACTGTCGGTAATAAAAACCGATGTCCTGGTTTAATTCTGGGGAACGATATACAGTCACTAATGTAAGTAAGTACGACATGAGTGCGCCAAGTGTGCTCAGATCTTTCAGTCTGCTCAGCTGCACTAATTATATTGATAGTTTACTAATTTATTTATCTTTCAGGTGGCTCAAGTATAATACTAAGAAACTACGAAGCATTGCTAAAGTATACTTGCTAAAGCTATTTCAAGCCAAACGAGCTTACATATTGGAACAGTGGCTTTTGCTAACTCGAATACTACCTTCTAAACTGAGCACCGAGGTTTACAAACATATGGAACCGTTGCGAGTAGACCGAGAGCTAGCAAAACTGCATGGTACTGTGTACGACATAAGAGACTTTCTGTACAATGGTACACATCATAAATATAAACTAAAATTGTATAAGAAATTGAGAGAGAGCTTTGCAACGACAACGGCGAAGGTGGATACTAAGCAAGAAGAAATTAAAAGTTGGTTTAAGAAGCGAAATGATACGTTGAGACCGTTTATAAATGGGTTGAATCAAGATGATGCTGTTACGGATGATGATTCGGACTCCGACACCGGCGACATTCTTGACGACGATAGCAATGAAGACTATGGTACATAATAATATGTTACAATGTTCTAGTTTGTTCTAAATAAAATGATTATCTCAAGTCCGTATTATTGTGTCTCGACACTTAAATATTTATCATCCAAACAGAGTGTTTATAAAATGACAAAATTCAGTGTTTACCAACATACCTAAATTCAGTTTTGGTATAAATAAACAGGTTTTCGGTTAGTTTGGTATAAAGAAAGGTTTCGAACCCTCGATATGACTGCAAAGCCTACTTTAAGCTTTCCTACTAAAAAACTAAGACTAATGTCGTTTTCTGTTTTCCTAAGTGTATATTAATATTCAAGAACCCTAGTTAATCAGTTATTGTCATATTTATTGGTATGCCACTTGTATCTAAACACGTACCTATTCTAATTTACTAATAGTTTTCAATCGCGAAGTACATCATAACGGCCCGAAATTGTCTTACTGCAGGGAAAGGCCTCTTTCCATACAGAGAATAGAATAGAAATAAACTGACGGACTCATAAACTGCATCAAAGTTCAGGATTACTTTGAAATGATTTTTTTTAATAAGTATGCTAACTTTTTAGATTAAATTATATAAATATGGAGAGACTGGCTCTTAATCTTAAAAAAAGCAAAATTTAAAAATAGAACTGCAGTAAAACAAATGAATATAGCCGGGAAAAGAAAATTTACTCGTAGTATCAAATTTGCGTGTTATTTAAAGCAAAGTTTTAAATTGATTCGCATTGATTTTTTTATTCTTTTCTCAATTGAATTATTGTTACCAGCAGAATTGTTGGGTTAGTTTTTTAACTCATCGAGAGTTTTTGAACCATAATATGGATATTTCGTCCGAACAAGCGGCTCAAATTGTAGCACTGGTGCGGGAGGGCTTGGATCAACGAACGATTGGTAGAAATTTAAATTTAAACCAGTCTACGGTTTCTAGAATATACAGAAGGTTTGTGGAGACAGGTTCTTACAGAAGGAGACGTGGTACAGGCAGGACTCGAGCAACCACCGGTTGTGATGACCGATTTATTGTTACAACTTCCATGCGAAATTGTTTCCTCACGTCAGTTAACATCAAAACAGAGCTTAATGAAGTGTGTGGAGTAAATGTGAGTGCACGGACAATAAGAAGAAGGTTAAAGGAAGCGGATATCACCCCTTTTAGACCAGCAAATGGTCCAAAGTTGTCTGTAGCTCACAGACAAGCTCGCTTAAGATTTGCGCGTGATCACCTAAATTGGACAGAAGAGCAATGGGCCTCCGTATTGTTCACGGACGAGTGTAGGACATGTTTATATGGTGCAGATGGTAGCAGAAGAGTCTATCGTCGACGTGGGGAGCGATATGCTCAAAGTTGCATTGAGGAGCGTGTTCCTTTTGGAGGCGGTTCGTGTATGGTCTGGGGTGGCATATCGATGAACGGGCGAACAGAACTTGTGTTCATAGACATGGTCCGTCAAAACGGTAATAGAGGGGGTTTGACTGCACATCGCTACATAACAGAGATCTTAGAAGATCACGTGGTGCCTTACATGGGATTCATAGGCGAAAATTTTACTTTAATGCAAGATAATGCCCGGCCGCACGCTGCTGCACAAGTTCGACAATATTGCAAAGAGGTTGGGATACGTACAATGTTGGCCAGCACGCAGCCCGGATCTTAATCCCATTGAGCATGTTTGGGACAATTTAAAAAGAGCTGTATATGCGAGAAATCCTGTGGTCACGACAGTGGCAGCACTAAAAACAGCACTTTTAGAAGAATGGGACAATATTCCGCAAAATCTTTTAATAACCCTAATAAAATCTATGCGGAACCGATTAGAATCCGTAATAAGGGCACGTGAAGGTAATACACCTTATTAAAACATAAATAAACCCTTGCATAAAGTTTGTGTCTATTGTTAAAACCATTTTTTTTATTAAACCAATTTTCCTTAAATTTCTGTTTTTCTTCAAAAAAGTCTTAAGGTCCTTTCCAGTACACAAACTTAAACTTAAGGATATGTCCCTACGCTGTTTTAAAGTTCACGAACCAATCTAGAGATTTCAATTTTAATCTGTATAGAAAGTTTGCAAATATTAATATATAAATATTTATTTCAAAGTCGTCTATTAATTTGATGCAGTTTATGAGTCCGTCAGTGTACATGCTGTCTACTATTCAAGACTAATATAAGTGACATTGCAGAAACAATCATGAAAACAACATGAAACCTCTCAGTTTATGTAATAACTTATATGCATATTTCCGCATTCAAACTAAACCAGCAGCTTTAAGTATGTGTCGTCGTCGACTTACATATCTTCAGATGATCGTAGAGATCTTTTTATAGAACTCGATTTGTATAGGAGAAAAATTATTTTCTTTAATATTTTATTTCATAATAGCTGTTGCCCGCGACTTCGTACGCGCGAAAATTTAGATGTTTGCCTGTATAAGTAATAAATAATCAGTATAAACGGTATCTATAGCGAATCTATTTAAATCTATTCACCCGCTACCACTAAAACTGATAAAATTTCATATAATCTTGCAACTCTTATTTTCGCACTTAATAAGAGTAATTTCTAAATATAAAAATGATGCTTAACAAATTTTAGTAAAACGTAAGTATATGTAACGTTTCGTAAGTTTGGAGTCGAAAGTTTTAAAAATAAAAGATTCTAGTACAAACTAACACCCCCTGTTTCACCCTTTATTTAAAATTAATTTCAGTTTCTTTAAGTAATGAGCATTTTATAGTAATTTGGAAATCCTATTATAAAAACTAAAGAAGTTTCATACAAACTTTGCCACCACTTTTACCCCCTTAGGGAATAAATTTCGCAAAGTCCCGACTTAGTAAGCACCTATGTCCTATAAAGAAACCCCCATACAAAATTTAGGACTCCTATCACCTGTAGTTTCTGAGATTTCGTAATGAGTGAGTGAGTGACCTTTCGCTTTTATATAATATATGTAGATAAGTATATATTAATTGATGTTCTAATAACCTTAAGAGTAGTAGTACTTTAACGTCGTAAGTAAAATCCTTTAAAATGTATAAGTACATAACACAAACATTTATATTGCACCGGGCGATGAATATTTTACTGTATATTTTACTCCATCAAGCGTTTGCTGCCTATTCTTTTTTGTAGACCGAGTTCAATCAGGACTACATTGTTTATATTCAAAACAGTAGTTAGTCAAAAATTTAATTTTGTATACCGCAGGTAGTAACTTAACCAGATCCCAAATGTTAGTAGGGTACCTATAATAATAATATAATATCACAACAACTACACAACGCTATCTAGAGCCAAAGTAAGCATTTATTTATAGCTTGTCTTATGGGTTCTAGTATGCGGATATACATAGCAAATATAAAACTTCGTACACATGCGGTTGTGTTTTCGAACTCGAAATCGAAAAAATTCATATATACCTAAATACTTTGGAGCTGCTTGAGTCGAGAGGAAAAAATCGTGAAGAATATGCACTTAAAAACATCTGAATTTGCCACTTTGACCAAGCGTGACTATGTCATTTTGAGAGAAGACCTTTAGCTGCAATGAGATGGGTAAGGCTCGATAATAACAAGCTGGTATTATAACATCATTATCATTATCTTGTCAGTCGAAAGACATCTATTAATGGACATAGACTCTGATTTTCGCCACTTTGGCCGGTCGTGAGCCGCCCTCATCTAGCCCTCGTGGTTATAACATAATACTAGAAAATAGAACTGACTTTTAAGTTTCGATATTCAGTGGTCTCAAATAATATAAGTAATAGCTACGAGTTGGTAGTAGAGCCTTGCCATTGTCATAATTATGCCAGATTGCCTATTCTTAATGCCTTTTTAATATAAGTTGATGGGTGGCAATATGCGTTGTGATTAACTTTAAAGTTACTAATTCTTATTATACAAGACCTCAATTTTTTATCAAATCAAGAACTCTGTCTAGAATCTCTTAATACGTACATAATACATACAGAAGTCGCGGGCGTTATAGAAATAAAACAATTTTGTTGAAGTTTTTATTTATTTGGCTTAAGTTGATTGGTAGGTTTACATTGGTTATTATGATGACCAGACTCGTAGTTGAGTTTACAGAGTAATTTGAATCAATACAACGCTTAAATCTATGGGTATATTAATTTGCTATTTGAATTACATGAGTATATGTCATATTAATATTAACCGGTTAAGCAATTTCTAAAATTTTATTCTTTTATTTCAGTATTATGTTTAATTGTATATAACTGTCACGAGCTGAAATACCTATATAAACAAAATCATAGCAAACGTAATATAACGGATGAGTCCCAGAGCGAGCCCATGTAGTAGGTAAGATCTAGTATTTTAATCAAATTATATCCCACTCATATAGTTTATACTTTTGCGAACCCACGCCTCGGCCAATCTTTAATTAAATATAGAGAAAATGTAAAATATTTTCTCAAAAAACTACTAAAACTAATTTGTCACATCATAATCAAATAAATTAATATAAAATACAATTTGATACAAGATTATACAAAGCCTAATACAAAGGTCATGTATTTAGACAATAGATTTTCAGTACCACCTTCCGCTTGCATATACGAAATAGCTCAGCATTTGATGCTTTCACCGAAAGGTTCTTACAGCCTATTTGCTTATATTATCATTTACATTTACATGACTACAACTGGCATGCATGCGAAACAAAATATGGCCTCTTTCGCCTAATGAAAATATTTACACAAAGAAATAATTAAAACATCATAATATATAGATATAAATAGTAAGAAACATAAGAATAATGAACGCATCCTCTGTCTGCAATATTTTAAGTTTTCAGTACACTGCCACATGAGCCAACCAGACATCAGATGATACCTACTGGTTTGTCTTCAGAACCCCACTATTATATTAAACATGTCTGAATCAGTAACATTCCTGACGCTAAATACGATACCTGGTGGCACATCGCAATTTATCGATATAACATCATATCTTACGCTTATAATACAAAAATAAATAAGATGACCTGAATAATACTTAAAACCAAGTAAAGAATTACAAAGAATTTTTATTACCTATCTCCATCCTCTCTCTTATTTAATACCACGTAGTTAGTGGCTTTTAATGAACTGTCTACGCAGACGTGGAATGTATAATGTCCTTAAGTAATACTGTCTATTAAACTTATTGTACTTAATAATAAACGTCGACAGATATCTCATTATATTGACTAAAGTTATATTTTCTTATAGTGATATCTTTGGTATCATTGAATAATTGAAAATGGAAAGAACATTTAGTTTAAGTTACGTAGGGTATGTATTGTATGTTGATAAAATCTTTTGGATGACGCTTCTTCTTATGTTTAAGAACATCCGGGTCTGCGAGTCATGCGCATCTCGCTTGTAGCAACAGCTATCCATTCGTTCCTTGCAGCATCAAACCATGTCAAACCGAGCGTGTACTTACCATTTATGTTCACGTGCTGGCAGTGGGAAAACCACCAACCACCTTCATAGTTACCAGCGCAGTGAGTGTTGGAGATGTCGCGATCACGGTCGATGGCCGAGAATTCCATATGATTCTGGTACTCGAAAGCATCACTAGCGTTGCCTTTGAATCCATTAACTTCCAGAATGTAGCCAGAGTCAGCATTGCCAACATAAAAGTTTTCGTATTCCGCGTACCATTCGCCACCGTAGATGTCGGTCATGTCAATTCTCATGGAGGAGCAGTTGTCGGCGGTTAAAGTGTGCATAGATTCGAGACCAAGCCAGTATTCAGCAGCTGGATCACCGAAGCCATGGACGTACTCTGCAAATTTACGGTTAAATTCCACGGAACCATTGTAGCGGCGCTGAATGAGAGTGCTTCCATTGTTGCACCAGGTGTCGAATGGAGTGTTGCCCGGGTGGATGAGATAAACACCCACTGGTCCTGAAATGCTTGAACAATCTCTAGGCAGCTGATTGACTAGATCCTCATACTCCCGTTGCACAGGTTGCAATTCCTTTACTTCTCCCATCAATTCAGGCAGAGGAATGATTTCGGTTTGATTTACTTCATAGCTGTTGGACTCACTCTGTAACAAATTACATAAACTTCAGACATTGCTTAAGCGCAAACTTAATAATAACAGACACGTTAAATGTCACTTCATATATGAGTTAACAGCCCGGAGCGCAATACCTTTACTGATTACTCATACAACGTGTTTAGACCTGTGCAACTTGTACAATACAAAGTATCCCAGGTCGGCGCTTCAAGAGGTGAGACTATGTTGTTGAATATGTGTTAATTAAATAGAATAGTATCTACGGACTACGTTTACTTATGTCTGATTTGCTCGCTACACGATTTGCAAAGTTTTAATTATAATATAACATGACAAAGTACTGAGTGTAAAACCTACCAAAATGTGCGACAGCTGGTCATGCTACCTAATTAAATTAGATATTATTTTTTCTGTCGTTTAGGCAGTGATTCATATGATTAGTCGTATAAATTATATAAAAATAATATTATTATATTAAGACGAAAGCAGCAGAAGACGTCTCACTAATTACCAAAGTTTATACGCCTACCGTTACAAATGAAATAATTATAAATGAAGAAAAAGAAATACTAATAAAATTTGGACAACTTCTTCCCAAAATGACTTTACTGTACACATCTATGATACCCTGGATATTAATTTGTAACAATTTTCCTAACATAAATCTATCTGGGAAACTCTTCGCGCGTCAATGCGACTTTTAGGCACATAATAATTTATGTATAAATTCAATACAGGTTTTATCAGTGTCGGATGGTATGATAAAATCTTTACTTAGGTTTTACGAGTAGAGTGCTTCTTGATCAAAATACTTGTAAATAAACTTATTAGGTAGCGCCTTACCTTTAAAATATGGTCATTGAGGCGGTAGAAGTGTTGCTTGGAGCGGGCCTCGAGCTCGTAAACGGAATCGTTGATCTTCTTCATTGAGAGGCGGTCCATCTCGGCGCGGTCGATGGCGTTGCTCACGCTCACGGCTATAGCCTTTACCGACTGACGTAAGTTCTCTTGATCCTCCTTCAAATAAGACGACTGCGCATTCAACTGTATAAACAAAATAATATATATTATTCTACTGTTTTACTGTAAGCAAACTGTACTAATATTTTGAAAAATGCAAAAAAGTAGGTCGGCTGACCTCACGGAGACGATGTCTCGGTCGGCATCAGTTTAGCAGGAGGTAACTTCAACATGACAATAACTAATGAATAACTCTGTATGTAAACAAACTATATTGAAGCCTTTTTTGCAATGAAATATCTGTATTCATAATTTCTTCTTTTAATAATTCTATTTTATCATAGATACTACAAGTATTGTTTTATTGGTCATCTATATGACTACTACCGCTAGGAAATACTAAAAAAATATGTAGTTGTAAATGTCAATTGATCTCTGGCAACAGACATTGAAATAGCGCTCCGAATATTATATGAAATACAGAGGTTTTAGTGTCACTTACTTGTGCAAAATGAACGTCCAGTTTAGAGATCTCTTTGCGGAACTCGGGAATAGTCTTATCAGCCTTGTTTTCAATACTTTCGACATCTTCGCGGAGTTCAAGGATTGAAGAGTGAACTTTTTCAAAATCCGAAACTTTGCTTGAAGTATTTTTCAGTTCATTGCGAATCACTTTGTTTTCCAGTTCCAGAAAATCGACTTTAGCGGAAAGCAGATTCCAGTTAGGTTCTTCGAAACGATCAAGGCGGCGCTGCACGTCCAAGATCTGAGTCTGCAGACTTTGTTGGTACTCGTCGAGCTGGTCCTGACTGCGAGCTAAACGTGAGATCTGAGCGTGAATCATCTTGTTGTGGCGGTATTTGTGGTTGTGCTCCGGTTTCAACTCGCCCCCACGGAGCTCATGAGGCTCCAGAATTTCATTTTCAGAATTCATTGCTTCTATTTGTTTTACCTTTACCTGTAACAATGAATTTTATTATTACAATCTTAAGATTCTATGTCTATAGAAGACGCTGAAGAAGATTCTTTCAATGTAAACTGTGTATTTGACAGTGATAATATATGTTAGTTAGTGTATTATAATTTATTTTTGTCTAAAAGATGGTTAATTCGGAAATTTAATAACTTTTTGACATCGCTGGTTTCTTATACCGAAAGAGTAATGAGGACATTATGCTATCGTTTCTGGAGCTCATATCTTGTCAAATATTCAGCTAAATAAGAAAGTCACAAAGTCCTTCATGTCATCGTAAATAGCTATCTTTACGATGACGTGAAGGATTCTTTATGACTTTCGTTGTAGGCAACGAAATACATGTGTAAGCAAATATTTCATCATTAGATTCTCGTATGGGAATTCTATTTTTTTTGTGTAATTAACCTGACAATTTTAAGCTAGCACTTATAGTGGTAATCTATCTAAAAAAAATACACATGCTACTTACGGCCGCGGCCGTCCAAACAAATATGTCGAGATATCAGATAGGTCTTTTGAATACCTCGTGTCTCACATGCGACAAATGAGAGGCTAAGTACCTATAGACTACTGCTAACCACTCGACAGCTATGTAGAGTACCAAGTGGAAGGAACTATTACCATATTATGCTGGCGGCGTGGCGGGACTGCGGCTGACAAAAGCACCACTCGATACAAGGCATTGTGCAAGAGGTCTATTACGAAATCGATACTTATCTATGAATATCATAATAAGCCGTGAGGCAATTTTTTCTTAACTTAAATGTTAGGTACTGTAAGAAAAATTTTACTTACAGTTTGTCTTAAAATAAAAGTAATGGTAACGAAAACACTATACCTACAAACGTATTTAATCCTTCCTTCGTACAGTGTGAATACTATTAATATTTAAATGCGAAATGTTGCGTATGTGTGTGTGTGTGTGTGAGAGCTTTTTGCCATCCAGCGCCTAAACGGCTGAACCGATTTAGATTTTCATCCCGAAAATCGCTATGGTTCCCAAGAGTTATACCAATTTACGCTCGGGCGAAGCCGCAGGGCGCAGCTATTAATATGATAATAATATCTAACTATAATATGTAAACATATAATACTTACTTACTACGCATTGATGTTACAATATTATAATGATTGTTAATTTAATAACAATTACGTAGTATAGAATTAATTTAGTAAACTACATACTTAACATAAATGTATTAATAATATATTGAGTTTTGTGAGACGCAAATTGTATGTGAACGGATAGGTATGTGTTATTTTATATATAGCAGATGTAAAACGAGGTCAGAAAGCATAATTTTGTCTTAACATTGTGAAGTTAATCATCAAGCTCTATTTATAACTTTCCTGTACGCGCTTTCTCTGCCAAAGGGTAAGTAAGGATCTCATATATCTGGCCTTTGTCACTAGATTGGTCTCTTTTTAAGATTTTTCGCTGTCAACAAAAACGTGCCCACGTTATGGGGAGCCTGACACAAAAGACGCCGTACCCAAGTCTTGCTATAGAACTCATCGGACTAAGGTGCGGCGGCCGCGATATGTTTGTGGTTGAATAATACACGTTCACGACGAGATTTATAAGATATCTTGCACACATTCAATTAATAGGGTTTACTGGAATAAAAGAACTTCGACGTCACAAACTTCTTGTACAAAGATACACTAATTGTTTATAGAGGCCCATATGGAACTTTTATAAGTATTGTAGCTATAAGTAAGGGTATTGCTTGTAGGTATAATCCATAATGATTGCATATTTAATACTAAACATCAATCGATGCATTTTCTATTACGAATAGTACGTATGTATGTGTAACATTATGTTAGAATTTTAGCATATAAGGCCTAGCGCAGACAATCGATAACAATTGGTGCGACAAGAGTAGATAAAAATAGATCAAAAGACATTATTTGTTAAGCAAATGCCATACAAAAAGTCGGTAACACCAGACATCGAGGCAGTATAAGTGACTCGGCCGATCCGTTCTTTGGCAGTCCTAAGTAGAAAACGATATTAGAATAAACGTATCAACACAGACGACCGGTAGATAATTTTGTATTTTACTATGCGTGTTTACTTAAATTCTATTTATTCATGTCTTGTCATGATTTCTATGTTTGATAAAAACTGACCCTGATAGTAGCTTCACTAATTAATAGCACGTCGCTGTACACGGTCTGTTATGCAGTCATATTATCTATTCAGTGTGTCAAGTCAGTTACCAATATTTATCTTAAAATATTTCATCCTGTAAATCCACATTTCACACCTAACAAAAATATTCATGAAAAATTCAGCGAGAACCGGTAAAATTGTAAAGGAGATGAAATGGGAGACAAAAAGGGAAAGACAGAATGCTAATGAAGATTGTGACGGGTTGCGTTGCGACAACACTGGGATCCGACGACGAGAATATTCATATCATTCGACCGAGTTTTTTCACACTGATTTTCCCCCGTGGCTCTTAAAGTTCAGCTCTTAAAGCCTATATTGTAGTTTCTGCTATTTCGCACGAACGTACTCGCTATTAGGGCTCGCTCGTAATGAAAGATTTTGCATGCAAACTTCACGAGAATATTCAAACTATACATGTGCCGTACGTGTCCTATGCCTCTTCAGCTTTTTGCATTCACTAATGTTTACAATGGTACGAAAGAAAAAATGCACAGCGATATTACGCGATACCCTTGATATAAAATCCAAATTCAGTCAGAAAATCTTTTTAATCTGGAGTTTACGTAGCTACTACGCTTTACAATTTACAAGAGTCATTCAGAGCGAGCATTTAAATTAAAATTTTGAAATAAAACATAATGGTTCGTGAATCTTTCTGAATATTTATATCGTAACCTGACTATAATAATTTATTTTCTACTATAGGTAAACGTGCTGTTACTGGAGGATTTATATATTAGTAGGAGACCACCCTTTAAATTATTGTTAGTATTATTTCGATAAGAACGAACATCTTACTGTGAAATATAACAAGCATGGCTCCGAAGGCAATATCAAATAATAAATTCTTTAGTCTCAAGATGCGTAATGCAATAAAAATTCAGTGGTAGTTGGCATCTGCTTAAAATCGCCAAAGGTAATTACGGCAGTTGAACAGGTTTGATCCGCTGTGACTGAGATGATGGAGGGAAAGGAGACAGGGAGAGGGGGCTGACCATTGCAGCCGATATTTACACATGGCTTGTTTAATAAGGTTGGTACTTTGTTTGTTACATCTTCACCGTTTGCCTCTAGTTAATTTTGTTGAGAATTTCTAGACCGCGTTGATTTCCTCAGGGGTTGCCAAAGTTTTATAGCATGCCACTAGTGAATGGTCCTCGCTTTTATTTGATGACACGAACAGACGTTTATGACGAGGCATCTACTGTATGTGTATATAAATCAGCTATTTTTTCTACTGAGTAGCAGAGTAATAATTATCTTACAATATTACTTTTGACAACCTATGATACTTGTCACAGAACCCAATGAATTTACTGCCGCAAATATCTTTGCTACCGAGTTTTGTATATAAACCTGTTCGTTATATGTACCTTTTATCCGCGTCCCACAATGCCATAAAATGCAACCGCTCATAGAGGTCGTAATATGCATTTGTCTTCGCTAAGTTAAAACCTATCGTAGCTTGACTGACTTGAGACATTCAGGGCAGATGACTGCATTACTTTTTTAGTTATTTATCAGTATTAATGTAGCTACATAAAATAAACAGTTTTGTATTCTACTTTGCTATCGTGCGGTGTGGTTAGAACGCGCTTCGTCAGCTGACTTTGATAAACCTAACAATGAATGAAGCGATATGCATAAATATAATACGTCTGATGTGATGACATGTACCGCTTTGTCCACAGTAACGAGAGAAGCACTTCACAGAATTTTATGCATGGTGGTCTCTGTCAATAATGCATACCAGGATGAGCGAATCGACAATGATCAACTGAAGCTATTACTTAAGTATAGTACGATATATCCAATATGGAACAGATATTATTTATTTTGTTCACGTGGTAATGTTAAGTAATTCCGCCACCTTTTCCTTTAATTCATTATTCAGAAATACTTAAATTTAACATGTGATAATAAGATCTACTTCTTTTTCTTGTTGTCAAGTGTCACTTATAAGTGTAAATTATTGTTCTCAAATTCAATGATTTTTATGTTAAATAAAAACTTACGGCACATTATAGCGATAAACCAATGTTCTGAAAAACAAAACTGAAAATTATTAAAGTAATTTAATGTCGATAAAGTTTTATTTCACAAGGTTACACTGTTAAAGTGTGAGGTTGGATGTCGCAGAATTCTAACTTTTTCGTCGTGTCGTGTCGTTACAAAAATAGGAACACAAGTGAATTAATAATATGACATAGGTACATTTGACTGTATAAATACATAGATCTGTTTACGCCTACGGGTATATGTGTGTGTAATTCTCGTATAAGGCCAAGAAATATACCAACCAGCCTATGAACTGTTCCAGATAATAATTTCAGTGTCAGGTGTATTTTGCAGAGAAATATAAAAAGTCGCGTATTTATTACAATGTGTTTACATATTGTTGCATTAATGTACAATACTTTGTGTATATTTTAGTCTTTGTTAACGACTAGTATGTAAAATATCTTTGTTCACCTGGTGTCGATGCATCTGTGGGTGTAATGCGCGCCGTACATTATTACACCCAGATGGACAAAACAATAATATTTGATAAAATTTTATGTTGTTTTAAGAGAATGCTTCAAACCAAACATATTATGTAGATCGAAGTTTAAGTTAGTTTAAGGCCTTTGTGGTGGTTTGTGTTTGTTTGTAAAGCCGCTCAGATATTCAGTAGAAATGGATCGAAATTTGCTGCCAATTCGGTAAAGTCGAAATGAGGTAGATTTTACCGAATTGTGGTAATTGGTGCAAATTCGATCGTCAAAATATTCGGTTCATGTAATCTACAAAGCGTCAATACAATCATATTAATTTGATGGTATGGATGGAATTCCTTTAAATTATTATGTAGTTGTCAAAGAACCACTTTACTATCATTTAATTAAATCCCATGGACGAATGGAAATAGCAGAATTTCGTGACATGTCCATATTATAACATGATATGCATGATACGCATTCATGACATGATCTACAACTTTCTGACTATTGGTTATGAGGTACAAAGGCGTGCATGAATAAAAGCTGTCGCAAAAAGTTGAGACTAAAACCTTATATTGAAATTCGTCATAAAATAACGCTACGAAGCGAATGCAAAGTGCAGTGTCCTAAATAGCGATAGAAGCATGTCAACAGGTAAAGTTTATCAGTGTTAACTGAATTTGGTTGACAAAGGATATAAATAGATACGACAGATTTTACCGAAACAGGTTTAAGTGAATACAACTTGATACATAAAAGTATTATAAATATCTGTGCTAACAAAGCCGTGCATTGTTTCTAGATGACGTCCATAAAATTTTAATACAGTGCACGAAGAGCCGTTTTTATGGTGAGAAACTTCAATTCATACTCGAAAATAACATAAACGTATTTCGTGACTATTTTGGAGATATCACTTGGAAGGATTAAAAAAGAATAGCTTACATAAATAAATCGCGATTTATTGTGATTGTGATTCCTGCACATTGGCGTTATAATCTTGATCAATCAGACAGGTTTCATCTGAATTATCAAAGTACAATTTCATTACTATACCCTGCTTAGAGACTTTTTTACACTGACGGCCTCTATTAGCAATAAAATAAATGATATCTCATAGTGAAACATTTAGTTTCGCAAAATAACTTGTGACCTTACAATGTTTTCCAAACATGATAATGTTTGCCGTAATATTCGTCACAATCATACAGTACATAGCAAGGTTTAATTTCATGCAAAAATACCCGAGCAATTAACGCCGAAAAGTGTTTGCACGTTACCGGTACTACGGCAACAACTGTTCCAATAAAATTATTTTTAGAAAAAAAATGAAAACCGACTTCAAACAACACCTACATGTTCAATCCTTAACTAAAAAGTAGAAAATAATATTTTAATTACTTCATAGCAAAGAACATTAAAGGGGAATCAACGCAATCCTTGATACCTATAATACTTTACTATTTATAGTTTTTAATCAGTTATTTTGGAGTCGGTGCCAGCCAAGAAGGATCTTTAATTCTGTCTTTGCAACCAACTTTTGTAGTGCACGGGGCGGTAATTGCACGCGTGGGGGATATGCCTGAGTGCACTACCCGAACGCGGTCATACTCGTGAACGCAGACGTCATTGATAGTTGTGTTCAGATATTCATAAAAAATTTGACGCGCACTTATCTCATTCCGTTCGATTTCTTGTATTAAATCTATATTTTTCATTCATGTATTAATAGTCTAATCAAGAAGGTTTTTTTTGCTAGTAGGTAGGTTATTTTTATGAAGGTCATTATGAACCTTCTTGGCTGGCACCGACTCCAAAATAACTGATTAAAAACTATAAATAGTAAAGTATTATAGGTATCAAGGATTGCGTTGATTCCCCTTTAATGTTCTTTGCTATGAAGTAATTAAAATATTATTTTCTACTTTTTAGTTAAGGATTGAACATGTAGGTGTTGTTTGAAGTCGGTTTTCATTTTTTTTCTAAAAATAATTTTATTTTTAAACTTTTAGTGGGAATTAATTGTGTATAAATATATTCAATATGGGTAGACCTACTAAACGTGCTGCGCAAATGAGACAGCGCCGCGCCGTTTGAAAGAAAGTAGAGACGAGAGGTAAGATTGTAAATAGAAATATAAGGTCCTTGTCAACACTTTCTCGATCGCTAAACCCTGAATCCCAGAAACCACAAATCAAAACAAAAAAGTGATGATCTACCAACAATAAAGAATCATCAAAAATCATAATTTAACTGACCGAGCAATCGCTCAGATATACAAAAAATGCATATGGTCACTCATCCAGGGCTACTTCGTTTCTAACAAAAAATGAATTTTGAAAATCACTTCGCACTTGTAGCATGGACATGTCAATGTCAGATAATTCGTCGCAAAAGACATCGACGTGTTGCTTTACACGTCTTCACTTCTTGCAAAAGATTTGTTACAAAATATTAAATTATTCTTTATAAAAAAAACATGGGACCCCATTTCGGAGTATACCCTTTCAAATAAAAGAAGAATTTTCCAAATTGGTTTATAAATGACGGAGTTAAGTTGTAACAAACATACAACCACTGCACCATTTCTTATAATAAAAAAATGGGACCAATTTCAGAGTATACCCTCTCAAATAAAAAAAAAAAATTTCAAATCGGTTCATAAATGACCGAGATATGAGGTAACAAACATACAAAAAAAAAAAAAAAAAAAAAAAAAAAAAAAAAAAACATACGACCCGAATTGATAACCTCCTTCTTTTTGAAGTCGGTTAAAAATGAGATTGGTGACAGTGATTGCATTTGCATAAAACGTTCTAACCTAGATACATTGAAAATTATGAAAACAATAATAAACGAAAATGGGATTCAGAATTAAGTAGGTATACTAATCTTACGTGTACTTACGTTTACAGCTCAAAGTCGATTCACGTACGTTACTCGTAGTTATAATGATCAATTATTTGATTTCATTAAATTTACATACATACATGTTTTCTCATTATATCAGTGTGTAACTATATAATGTGGTTATTTAGTCAACAATGTAGAAATAATCAAGTTCAGTTTCGCATTACTACGTAACCAATGTAATACTCGGAGACATTTCAATACATAATATAAATAATGAGTAGGTTGTAACATCATAGATAACTACGGAAACTACTAACTTTTTAGGTACGAAGAAAAATGTTAGTACTGCATGGCGATTATGACTCCCATTCCCATGCGTTAATAAAATTTGACGAATTTGAGAATAATTAATTAATTACAGACCTATTTATAAGACGATATACCTTAACAAATTTATTTTAACTTAGTGAATTCACAAATAGGCAATATCAATGATATTAAAGTGCCTACCACACGTTTTGCCTGCGCATGCCGGTTTGCACACGAAACACCATACGTGCGGTTGGTAAAACTGTATCACGCGCCAACCCTACGGCACAGTATTAATAGTAATAATAAGACTGTGCCTAAGAAGCGGCATGCTCATCTTTTGACTTGCTTGAAATTATGCCTGCGCAAGCGTGGCCTGCGCGCACTTGTCTGTGCGTGTGGTAGGCGTTCAGTGTTCAAGCCGAAAGAAAAAGCTAAAAAAAGCTGTTCAATGGGAAACATTGTTTACCATTTGTGCAAGACGCCTACGCAGGTAAAACTGTGCTGAAGTTTGTGCGTGCGGTACGCAATGTAATGTTAAATATAGGTAGTCAGTAATGTACTTCTTCAAAATACAAAACAAGCATCCAATGTCGTCTTATAATTTATTTTATCAAGTTTTTTAAGTACAATATTATGAAATTACTAGCTGACCCGGCGAGACAGACAAAAATTGTAAAAATAATATTTTGGTGTTCACACCGTATATATATGTATATATACATGAAGTAAAAAACGGTTATTTCAATATTACAAATAGACACTCCAATTTTATTATATGTTTAGATGTTGTTTTGTGTAGGTCGCAGGCAAATTGTATTAATCGGCCGTTTACAATCTGCCTAGGCATTTTACATAGCGCCGGATATTTGTTACCAAAAATGTGTACATACCTAAGTTGGGATATTTAAACTAGTTTGACAATAAATATAATTCGTTTATAGGCAGGGCGTCACAGTTCTAACCTAACCCAATCTGCCTTCGGCATATTACATATCAGCAAGCGTTAATAAAATGCCGAGGCAGTATGTAAACCGCGGATTTATTCAATTTGCCTGCGACATATACACCCTCACCGTCTTCGTTTAAAATTAAATTAGCTATAATGCAATGCTGCTAGCTGCGGGTACGCCGGAACACTATAGTACCTACCTACCTACATTGACAAAATTTATATTGTTAGTTCTCAAATTTGTACTCACTACTTTATCTGCTATGAAATCAAACTTTGCTGAAAGTAATATTACAAAGTATTTGTAAGACTAGCTTTTGCCTACGGCTTCGCTCGAGAGGATATCGTTTTTCCCACAGAAATTTTATGTTATTTACATATTTAGGAGACGCTGTGGGCAGAGCAAAACTGTTTAAAGTACTTCAAAAAAGATATTTTTTGTTTTCTTTTCGGGCAGCGAAAATAATTCGCATATATGGTGTACCTACTCAGTCATGAGCAAACAACATAAAATTCTCCATGCGAGCATCAATTATGCAGAAACTGTTCGTGATTAGTTTTCTATTATTATAGCTAGCCTGGTAAAAATATTTAAAACCGCATTTTTCATTTTGGTTAAAGCATGAAATATAACTTTATCTACTATATGTTTACCGTGTCTGATCACTGTTAGAACAGACAGTCTCTAAGCTGAAATTTGACTTTGAGGGCCAGCAATATTTTGTTGATACAAGAACGCAATGTTACGAATACTTATAACTAAGGAAAACAAAGAACTGTCTATTTAATGAAAATTGTGTCTATCTATTAATAACTAGTAGTGTATTGGATTGTGTATTGTCTATTAGTAAATAACAAAGAAGTTTAATACAATCGTTTTCGTCCCTTTTCTTAGGCGTTGAATTTCTCGTAAATAATCACCCTCAAATTTCATGTCGCTAACTTCAAAAGCAAAGATTTTTCCATACAATATTTTATACCTAATTTCACCCTTCTAAAGCCACCCTGTCATAAATATTTATGAGGGCATTTTGTATTTTAGTAGTAAGTTTTCCGAAACAAAATTTCAAAACTGTAAGTTAAAAAAGAAAGAAGTTTTTTACAATCGTTTCCATCCCTTTTCACACATAAGAGATGAATTAAAAAGAAATATTTTCTTAGTACACCTCTAGACATTAAGATAAACACATCGCCTAAATTTCAAGTCGCTACGACCAGCGGATAAGGCTGCGCGTTGTCTGTCAGTCTGTCAAGAAAAACCGTCTTTATCACCGTCATTTTCCTATAGCTCTACACTTATACTACATGTTAGCCATAGTGTATGTAGTGATGCCAACCGCTTATTGTTGTAATAAAAGTTTAATAGACTTAGGACATAATTGACTAAAATAAAATGTCACACTGAATATGCCCGGCGTAGAAGATTTTGTTTTCGTCAAAGAACACAACGACAGTTATTTGTAACTTTCGGTTGATTTATACTTACCGTTTTGTAACACAATGTATTTCAATGAAACGTAGTAGATATCGCTACGAGACTACTGATGCTATTTGTGTTTGATATTGTGTATTCTTGAGGCGCGAATATAAACAAAAGCAAGTCGGTGATTTTCCGTCCCTCCAATGATGCAAAAGTGCTCAGTTTGGATAAGTTTTCTCATTTCGTGCTGATGGTTACGGCGTGTATAGTCTACCGTTTACTCTTAATATGACTATGTAATTTGCCGGGTATATGCAATTTAAGATTACTTTTTTGTAACACTGAACTTTATATTTAATATTTCACTTGTTGATTAGTAGGTAGGTACCTATATCGTAAAATCTTAAATGAGAAAATGTTAAAATATACAAAAATATTTCTGTTAGTTGAAAAGTAAAAAAAAATATTATGTAATTAAGGATTCATTGATAAAATGTAACATAATTTATTATGATCGCTTTGGCAAGATGAGACGTCTGGACATAGGACGTCTGCTCTAAAAACCAAACAGCCAAAGCATTACGTACCAATAACATTTTTATACGTAACTCGACTATTGAGACTATAAAACTTCAACATTTTAATTGATACTAACTAAAATAAACGTATAAAACATATTAACTTACACGACACACTTTCGCCGGGTTTACACATTTACAAATTAAGTATTGTATAATTTATAACAGATTGATATTGATTCAAACAAAAAATCAAGTAGCATGTGGTGTTAGCCTAAACATAATTGGTTATGCAGTTAGATTTAAGACCCAAATACCTACATGTATGTTCCTATCTATTTACTATCTGTAACAACTGTTGGTAAACCATAATAAATAAATAACGTTTTATTAAATATAATCTTCTACCGTAAATATATATCTATGTATATGTAGTCTTTCAATGGCGAGAAGTGGGTGGTTAAACACTTTTGCCTACCCATTCAGAGATAAAACGCTCGAAGCTATGTATGTACATCTACATCTATATCTATCTATACATATAATAAAAATGTAACCGATCGCTGTCTGTACATGGAAGATATAAGAGAAAAAAAATTATTGGGACCTTTATCAACCCAAAACAATGATTGTTACAATTTTTGTTTGTTTATCTGTTTGTCAGTGCGTTTGTTCACGCTAATACCAGAAACGGATATTTAGATATGGTTTTCACTTATACATTGTGGTAAGCTTCATTTAACATTTAGTGTTTGTTTCATGTCAATCGGTTCATAAATAAAAAAGTTATGCCAATTTAAAGAATCACGTCGAACATTTGTTAATTTACTACGAAATCTGATAGAAACAGAGACTTTAACAGGTTACGGAATAGCTGATAGCGTTTTTATTTTTCGGATACCTCTCATTCTAAACAATCTTCCGTTTAGTTTTAAATGAGTCCAGTTTCCAGTGAGCCTATGTTTCACGATAACAATTAATAAAGCCCAAGGTCAGACACAACTAAAAGCTGTGGGTGTGGATCTAAGTATTAGCTGTTTTTCGCACGGTCAGCTTTATGTGGCTCTATCACGTGTTAGCATTCCTAGCAGCCTGTATGCTTTGAACCGCGATGGCTATACGTCTAATCCATACATCCATACACCCATACATATTATATAAGGCTTTGTCCTGACTGACTGACAAACTAACAGACAACGCACAGCCTAAACTGCTGGTCGTAGTGACTTGGAATTTGGAGGGTGTGTTTGTCTAAATGTCTAGAGGTTGTACTAAGAATGGGTTTTTTAAAATTTAATTCCTAAGTGTGGGAAAAGGGATGAAATCGATTGTATGAATCTTCTTCATTTTTTAACTAAAAGTTTTGAAATTTTGTTTTGGAATACTTCTATTTAAATAAAAAATATCCGTAATATAATTTTATTTTAACAGGGGTGGATTTAGAGGGATAAATTAGGGATGAAATCTTCTAAACAAAGATCTTTAGCTCTTGAAGCTAGCGACTTGAAATTTACAGGGAGGTGGAGGGAGGGAAAGGAGGGAGGAAAAGGAGGAATTGAGGAGAAGGAGGGAGGGGAAAGTGAGAGGGAAGTGATGGAGAAATGAGAGGAAAGTGATGGGAAAATGAGGGAGAAGTGAAGAGGAAGTGTGGGGGAAATGCGGGAGAACTGAGGGGAAAGTCAGGGAGAAGTCAGCGGGAAGTCAGGGGAAAGCCAGATAGGGGATAGTGAGGGGGAAGTGAGAGGGAAGTGAAGGGGAAGTGAGGGAAGAGTGAGGGGGAAGTGAGAGGGAAGTGAGGGGGAGAGTGAGGGGGAAGTGAGGCGGAGTGAGGGGGAAGTGAGGGGTGAATGAGGGAAAAGTGAGAGAAAAGTGAGCGGGAAGTGAGTGAGACGGGACAGGAAGGGGGGGGAAAGGACGAGGAAAGAAAGGAGTTCTCGAATGGTGGAAAAAGGGAGGGGAAGGGATAGGAAGCGATAGGAAGGGAGAGGAAAGGGGGAAAGGGAAGGAGAAGGAAGGGGGAAGAGAGGGGAAGCGAGGAGGCAAGGTAGAGGGAAGTGGAACAAAGGGCAAAAGATGCTACAGGAGGGCCAAGGGATGCTGAAGGAGGTAAAGAGGAGAAGGGGGAGGGTAAGAGAGGAAGGAGGAAACTGTGGAGAATGGAGAAAAAGGGCGATAGGGAAGAAAGGGTAGGGGAAAGTTATTGTAGTGAAAATTTGCCTTTGTGTATTGTATATTGTTTTTACGAGGGATGTCTTGTAGGTGAAAGAGGATTTGTATGAATGGGAGATTAAAAATAGTATGAAAAACAGTATTAATTTTTCAGTTTCCCTTCGCCCGATCTGGACGCGAGGGGTGTCAAAGGACGCGGCTGATCACCAGCTACAAGACGAGACTATCCCGGACACCACCAGGGTTCACGGTCAAAAGTTATTTTAAACAGTATAAAAATGTCTATTGGAAAAAACTATATTCACGCGAGAGAAGCTGCGGGCAAAAGCTATCTATATACATAAAAGCAAAAGGTCACTCACTCACTCATCACGAAATCTCAAAAACAACAAGTGCTAGGAATCCCAACTTTGCATGGTCGTTCCTATTAGGATATAGGTGTTCACTTAGACGGAATTTTGCGAAATCCATCCCCTAAGGGGGTATAAAGGGATGGCAAAGTTTGTATGAAAGTTCTATAGTTTTTGTAGTAGGATTACCAAATTACTAGAAAATACTCTTTTTCCAATATTCAGAAACCAGCCTTATTAAGTGGGCAAATAAGAGTCGCAAGTTTGTATGAAAATGGTTTGTCAGTTTTAGCGGTAGCGGGTTTAAACTGGATTCGTCATAGAGACGGATAATACTGATATTTATTACTGATACAATGTATGATTGCCATAAAATCAGGCACGCAATATTCTTATAGAGGCACCCATCTCAATTTTCACGCGAACGAAGTCGCGGGCAACAGCTAGTAGGTAATATAATTATATGCAATAAACACGGTTAAATAATGGGTAAAATCAATTACTACGTCAGTAGTTGTCGGATTAGTCAAAAATAAAAAGAAATTCAGGATTAAAGCATCCGCAGGCTAAGTTATAAACGTACAAGATATCAGGAAGGACGTAAACTTATTTTCAACTTAGTATATAACATTTGCTCAACGCGACGCAGCCAATTTCAATCTGTGTGACCCACTGATGGAATTTGGCTGCATCTCGGAATCGAAAGATATAGCGGAGCTGTTCATAATATATAATCAAAGTGATTTTGCGTCATACCTATGGATTTCCTTGTGATATCAGATATCTACTTTTTATGACTTAATTGCTGACTAAAAGAAGCTTTGGATGTGTACTGTTGAAAAGAAAACATTCAAAGAAGCGAAAATTGATGTTAACAATGCAGATTGTCATCAATATCCTTCGAAACGCGCAGCTGACATACGGTCTTTGACCCTTGGTGATTATTTATTAGAACAAAACTACACATAATCACTCGTTTAATAATTATTGTTAACATCCATTCTTTAAGATTCCCATTGGTGCTCTTATACAAGCGATCTCCGTAGCACAACCACCAGCCAGCAAATGAGATTTCTTTCTAAAACACAAACTTGTTTTGTAGGTA
Source organism: Parascotia fuliginaria (assembly GCA_963082885.1). Lineage (NCBI taxonomy): Eukaryota > Metazoa > Arthropoda > Insecta > Lepidoptera > Erebidae > Parascotia > Parascotia fuliginaria. Next base: position 17,556,181 of record OY720170.1, read on the forward strand.
GCTGCATGACGATGTATCGGTAATTTGTCTAAAAGAGCCTAGCAGGAAACCTAGTAAAATTTAACGTGAGTGCATCATAAAATGTAAAACCTTTAATATTGTAATATCGGTATTTTAATTAGATTTTCTGTCGACGTAAGGACTTTGCTGACAGCGACTATGTGCTAATTTTTAAAGATAATAATAATATAATATAATAATATTTCAAGACTGAATGTTAGAAGAGAATTGGTAACGAGAACTGGTGGTAGTAATCATTGTCACTCGTGTTTAGTTATCGGAAAGGTTTATTTATTTTATTTTTAATAAGACTTACGATACTTGAGAAATCTAAATTTCGAAGGGAAACGAATTTAAGGTAAGTATTTAGGTTTAAAATAAGAATTTTAATAGAATGTATTCTTTATCAAGAAGACACAAATATATATTGCCAAGCATAATGGCAGTAAGTAGGTAAAAAAAAAGGAACAGTTAAGAATTTTGGATCTGCCTATTCGCCAATTAATCTTTGGTTATATAAATCTAAGAAAAGCAGGCGATACCAGAATTTTCTTAATCTTCTTTTTTATCAGTATTTAGGTACGTCACTCAATTTAATAGCTTCACAATTGAATTATTCGGCGAGAGCGCGTGTGTAGATTCTCTAGACACGCAGAAGTAAATATTTTATACGCGTCTATACCATCTGTAACGACATATAGATATATATTAATATATATGGTAGGCTCTAACGCCAATTATTTATGCACGTGTAAGCATATCTAATTACCTATTAATTAGTAAAATATTAACGTGATTTCGCTGTGAATTTTAAATAAAATATAGGTACAATGAGTTACATGTACAGTGGACAACAAATGAATGAAAATATCGCCTGAAAATACACGCTCAAAATTGTTTTACGCTTACTTTCAGATAAACAATCAATGAGTCCTCGTACTGCGTCGTATTTAACAGTTAACCTAGGAATATATTCAGGGCCTCTGTAGTCTTAATATACCTACTCGTATATTATGTTCGGCTATGATAAACTATATCAAAAGTAAAGAAAGACAAGGCGCTGTTGTTAATAGTTCTATTTTAAGATTGTGAATAATCGTCGCCAAAAGCCGTAATTCAAGGTTTTGGTTTATTATGTAAGTAGTCCAGTAAGTAAGTATTGTATTAAACTCAGTTTGTTGAAATTTAAATTACACCTAAAACTACTAAAGTCAATATCTAAAATAATTGCAGGTAGTGTAATTGTACATATTAAAAACAGAGTGCTTTAATATAGGTACATAAAATGTTGAGATGAACTAAAAATGGACAATAAAGACTTATAAGATAATCAATCATAATAACAAAAAATAATAATATAGTCTGCCATGCTGTGTACTGGCTATAAGATGTGTAAAATATAAGCGATCTAAGCGAGTGATACATAATAATTGACAAGACGCCCAATCGGCCACGAGTCCACGTCACATAAAGCCACGTCGCGTAGAAGCTACGAAACAGAAAATTTAATGTGATAAAGTGATATGTGCATAAAACCACATAGTAAGTTAACCCTATCGTGCGTGACATCTTTTATAGTGACGTACTAAACGGTATGAAGTTATGTGCAAGCCGCGAATATCTCACTTTGTGTGAGATCTGATGGATGAATGAATAAATAGAATAAATCAAAGATTTTTTACTTAACTTTAAATAGTGTAAATTCGTTTGAAAGCGTCTGTTTGACCGCGCTGATCTCGAGAACCACCTGAATGCGTTTGGCTCTCTGATTGATTAAGAGCGCTTGAAGCGGGCCAATCGGAGCACCGAAAGTCATAAACTAACTAGCACTGGATCTCCTGATGAATTTGGTTGCGGTTTTCACTGTTATATTGTGTCTCGAGAAGGGTTTAAAAGGGTGACTACTTTTAGTACTGATTCGAAGCGAGGCAGGTCGCTAGTAATAAAAAAGATGAAGGCACGTCACATCTAGTATTCTTATTTTTCGTAGTGAGCGTGTCACTTCGATTTGCCAAAAAACCTTGTTTAGGGGGTTTGATAGGGTTTTCTTAGCCATGCCGCATCGCAAAGTCATTGTTTGAAGACATACTATATTATTAACATAGTTTGTCTCTACGGATCTAAGAATATGGAATTAAATATTTATTTGCTACCAAAGTTTAATAAAAAATACTGAAGAACTTTCACATTCCGAGTTTTCTCGGAAAAGGTTTTATTTGAAGGGTTGAGGATCACGTTCTTATCAAAAGTTTAGCGAGATCATCGATAAACCGGTACCGCTGAAAATTTGTGTATTTATAAAGATCTCATCGAATTCATTTTCATTAAATATTTGCCCAATTTTGACTGAGTTCAGACAAAGAGCGAATTGAAAATACAGACTTTGTTAAAGATCGAAGTTTGTGCTTTAAAAAGTTTTCTTTAAAATAGAGATTTCACGTCGTTTTTATTATCCTTAATTCTTGTCAGTTTATTTGTTTGTGTAGTACAAAATGTACAAACGAATTTTATATTACGAACTTATATTTATTAATATTCGAAGGTTGATAATTCGGATATTGATCTGACTTTGATTTGATTTGCTCGAATATCACTAGAAAAACATTAGGGCCCGCCAATGCACTCACAATGCATTACGTACCTATGCTAAATTAAAACAATTATTTATGCTAGTATATTTATATTATAAAGAATTCTAAATAACGGAGAAAGATATCCTTCCATACAGTTTTGGGTCCAAAATGTAAGATGATAAAATTATATGGATTCGGTCACCTAGGGCCACTTACTCCAACGACCACCGACTAAATTCCTTGTTCGGCCATTTCCTATTAGGTGCTTTTCCTGGTAAGGCCATTCCTCGAATGACCTCTATGTGAATTCCTAATTGGGCTACCTCCTCTAATGACCACACTATGTATTCCTAGTTTGGCTATTTCCTTGAATGACCACTATAGTGCAGTCGAGGTCAAAATATATTTACACTTTGGGACCTTAACGTCTTTGACACAAGGCCCAAAAGTATAAAGATATGTAACTTCGACTGTACCTTAATTCAAGGCTATAACTACTGTACGGGTAAGTCGGGTTTACACCCTACCAAGCCACCTCTGGGGCATACAGGCATTTCTATAGGATGTCTCTACCCTTGTGACCATCAATCCCGAAATTACTCAAAATAGAAAAAAGTTAAATGGGTTTAATTACAAATTAGGTTTAAAGTATTTCAACTGTATGTTACATGTAATTAATGTTATTTGTTTTACTATTTTATTTATTATTGATCTATTCATCTTAATCTTAGTAAGTGTTTGAGTGAACATAATAATTATATCAATAAATAGCTAGTGTATTAAAACGATCTTTAAAATTCTGGACAAGTAGACTTTTACAATATGAAATAATAGTGAATTTTATTTTCATTGCGTGGTAAAACCACCAAAATATTAGCGCTGTAAACATTTTTCAGTATTTAATTTTAGGTTTCTAAAATGCTTGGTTGGGTTTTTACATGTAACTAGATGTTGCCTGCAGCTCCGCCCGCGTGATTGTCGGTTATATCCCATTTTCCATACAAACTTTCATCCTTTATTTCAACCGATATTTTTTCGCGATAAAAATCGCGTTCTCCAAGGTCTATTTTATCTTCATTCTAAACTACACCTACCACCATCTCTTAAAGCAGTATTATTTAAATCTTACATTGTGTTTTTTTTTTATATTTGCCTACCAAAGTGACTCTACTCTGCCTGTTGGTAAGTAGTCAGTGGAATCCAGAAGTGGTGGACACCATTCCAAAAGCCAAACTACTGGTATGGAGGCCTCCACTATGGCGGCTTAGTAAGATGCTTCTTCACGCCCCGCTTAAAAGACCCAAGATTAAAGTTAGTTGGGAACACATGTGCTGGTGTTCTGTCTTTTTCTTTAGTACCATTAAAACAAGGATAGAGACAAAGTAAAGTTATAATAAGATTGCTTTATGAGGTTGTCCAGGTCCGCCCTCGAGTCGCTTCGGTATCAAAAGTTTCATTCGATTCCACAACAAAATCCCACGGATAATATCATAGCAATAGTGACGTATTGCATCATTCATATTGAAATTCTGAAAATGACTTAAAAAAGTACGGTAAACATAATAAAATAGCATAATTATGTATTAATTTCTAAAGGGAAAAGAATTTTTCAAATAAGTAACGTAGATTTTTAGTAAAACCGTTGCAAACAAAAAACAAATAAACAAACAAACATACAAAAAATCTAATCTTTTCTCTTATTTTTTTTATACTAGTTTAGATTTTGACGGTAGTAGATCCACGCTGGTTTCAGCATGAATGGGCCGGATCGTCCGGGGAAGTACTACCCTCTCATAGAAGATCGACTTAAGAGTAGTAGTATCCGTACTACTGCGTTTCGTTCGGTGAGTGAGAGTGCCGGAGGCCCAATTTTCCCCCTATCCTCTTTCCTCACCTCCCTCATTCCCTTCCTCTAACCCCATTCCCAGCCGCCATAGTGGAGGCCACTATACCAGCAGTTTAAGACGATAGCTTTTGGTATGGTGGCCACCACTTCTGGATTCCACTGACTGCTTACCATCAGGCGGGGTGGAGTCACTTTGGTAGGCTAACATAAAAAAAAAAAAAAAAAAAAAAAATTTTTATTAAAATCAGTTCAGACAGGCAGAGTTACTTTTGCATTTATAATATTAGTATCTATGGATTGTGATATTTTTAGGCAATGCATAATTGATTATATTTTTTTCAGTTTAACTTGTATACTATTTTATACTTTATCTACTACTAGCTGTTACCCGCGACTTCATTCACGTGAAAATGTGAATGTTCGTCTGTATGACAAAATTGCCTGCTTGATCTTACGGCAATCATACATTGTATCAGTAATAATCAGTATATAATTTCTGTCTCTATGGTGAATCCCATTTAAATCCGTTTACATGATTAAGTTACAAAAATCCATATCTACTTTCATCCATTCATACGTCTAAACCTTCGCGTTTATGTATCTAGCATTAATTTAGCAATCTGACTAAGCATCATATAGGTACCTAAGCTTTTATCGGCCCCCTTTTAACCCTTTGGAGGTTTACTTTTCAAAAAGAAAAAAGATAAAACAATCTATTGTTTTAATCATGGACTCGACTCTGCATTGGATTTGTAATCCTTCGACGACGACTGTTACAATTCACATTTTCCAAATAAACGTAAGTTTAAATCCTACTAATACATTGATTTAGTTTTTTATAAATCAATGTACTAATATTATAAATGCGAAAGTTTGTGAGTGTGTGTCTGTGTATGTGTGTGTATGTGTGTGTGTTTGTTGCCACTCAGCGCACAAACGGCTGAATCGATTTCGATGAATATTCGTAAGTAGATAGAATAGGTGCCGGAGACGGACTTGCTACTTTTTATTCCGAAATTTGGTCTGGTTCCCGAGAGAGACATCACACGTTTTAAGCGCGGGCGAAGCCGTGGGATGCAGCTAGTAACTAATAAAAATCTACGTTTCAGGTACTCAGCGACTCAAGAAATAAAACAAATTTACTAAGTAAATGAAATGTAAGTTTGAAATAAATTTGAAAGTAAGTAAAAGTACCTACTTAATTAAATTAGCCTTTTTAATATTTATTTGGTGTCAGAATTTCTAAAAGTAAAATCAAATGAATATTTAATCGCACAGAAATAAAATAATCAGAGAAACTGAACTTCAATCAAGTAGTATTATAAAACAGAAAAATCCGTACATTCGATATAGATGCGACGACAACTACGCCTGCCCTCGCGTTACTGCTCGTTCGGGTAGCCTACCTAGTGACAACGGCGCGTCCTTTGCGTTTCAAGCTTCAATTTTCAAATTCTTTTGGAACAAATAGTAATTCGACGGTGGAAAAGAAAAACTTTATAAGCGAAATGGCAAAGTGTGGGCAATGAGGTTTACTTTTTAATTATTGATTGGCAATTATTGGTATCTTTGGAGAATAGTATGTTTAAAATTCTATCTAAATTATCAAACACAAAGCAAGTACCTAACTTTACTCTATCGCAAGAAAGTTGGCGTTTAAGAAAAAAAACTCAAAAGTTAGCAAAAAATTTGTACCTCCTGTAAATCATGTAAAATAATAAATGGAAATATTCTTATTAGAAACTATTAACTCATATTTGAAAAGTAAAAAAAAATTAACACATCTTAATATAAAAACCTTGAAAGAATAATCGTTTTAAAATATCGTAATGTTCACAATGCTGTTCAGAAGTAATACTTCTAATGCGTCTGTCTCAAATTTCTTAAGAATTTCTTAAAATATGACTTAATAAAAAAAATATCCTAGGATATTTTTATAAAAATCTATAAACAAAAACTTCTTATGTCCAAAATAAAAGCCGGATGAAGAAAAGAAAAATGCTTATGTATTGACCCGAAAACAATTTGTTGAAAGAAAAATTCCTTCAAAATGCCAGACTCTTAACAGACTTCTATCACAAAATCACCAGAAACACGTCATATACGAGGCTGAAAATTAGATGCTGCTCGTACTGGCAACGGTAAGAGTTCCGATCGCTACATAAATTGTATCAGTCGACGCATTCGTGTTTTATGCCGGATCCACACGCTTGCCAAAAAAAGACGCGTGAAGATTGTTTTTATTGTAAGTATACCTGTTGAAGTCATATTAATAGAAATTATGTATACCTACGTATAGTATTTCTATTAATAAAAATGAGTATCATAAAAAACATACCTTGTAAGGTTTCTATGAATTTGAATGATCCACCATCTTCTTTGCCGAATTTTTCGTTTTCTTTTATTTTCTCTCTTTTCGTTTTGTTTTTTTTTATTAAAAAAATTAGCTAAATTTTATAGCTGACAACCACTGGACTGCCGACATGCTTGTTTCTTCAAAACACACAACACATCACACTCGCAAACGTGGGGATATCGCTGTTTGGACCACCTAATATATTCAAGCGTTTGTTTATGTTTATAGTTTGTGCCAAGTGGCAAGCTTGTGGATCCGGCATTAACTCTGAGATGTCATTTATTTTATTCTTTAAAATATAGCATTCAATTGAAGTTTCATACAAACTCTGCCACCCCTTTTTACACCCTTATGAGATAAAATTCGCAAAATCCCATCTTCGGGAGCACCTACGTTCTAAAAGGAATCCCCATGCAAAATTTGAGACCCATAGTACTTGTACTTTCAAAGATATCGTGATAGTTGAGTCAGTGAGTGAATGACCTTTCGCTTTTATATATATAGATTGCTATTACAGATGCATATAAAAGAACCCAGAGAATGGTGTTATTATAAGCAAAACATTTCGAATTTAATTCGTTGTTTTTTTTTTATTCTATATCAGAATTTAGCATGATTTGGTAACCGATTTTCGTAATCAGAATTATTCGCATTGACCATATGTTGCATCATTTAATTTTTGATGCTAATTTAATTTGATTTTTAGAGAATTAATTATTATATTCTGGGCCCTATCTTTTTTTGTTCACATGAGATATGTGAGTAAATTTATAGTCATAGTCATAAGAAACACTTCTCTTATTCTACAAATTACAAGGTACTAAACTAAGACGAGAATCGCTTTAAAAACAAAAAAATGTATTAACACATTTACATAAATTGACTTGAAAGCATTGTTCCAATCCTTCCAAATTTCAATAAAAATAATCTTTATACTTATAAATACGAGTTTTCTGTTCATTAATAGGTAAGACTGACAATTTCGCAAAACAATATCACAAAAAAAAATATCTATTGAAATTTAAGTGGCTTATTTGTTTTGCAGTGCATACTGTTAGCATAACCGAAGCTAATGATATGTTTAATATGCGACGTTTTCTACGCTAGGATAACGCTCAAACAATACTTTAAATTCTAAAGCATATTGACCAGTAAAAACTGGTGGGCGCAACGGTCACCGGGTGGCGGTTACAATCACCGACCATGAACACTGACACACCACCTGTTATTAACCACAACAAACTAATAACGACCTTATTCCATCACAATAAGGTGTCTTTAGACTCTACATAAACCATAATTTAATCAAGCAAACTGTAAACTATGTCATTAATAAAAAATACAGAAAACTAGTTATAAAACTTACGAGTTCTCTTGAAAGACTTAATAAAGTAGAAAACCTATATAAATGTAGAAAACTTTCCTTTCTGCTCACGTACACTTTATACGAGAGATGCCAAAAATACTTTTACCAGGTTTTATATCACATAGATTCTCGAATCGATATTCACAGCTAAAACTAAAGAGGGCCTTATTTAAAAATTTTGTATGCCGAATAGTGCAAAGTACACCTTAGGTATAATTTTTTTTTGAAAATGGAACAATGGAAATCAAATCAAAGACAGATATGGAAAAAGGTTTCTTTTACAACTTTCGGAACACTCACATAATATTACGTAAGGACCTAATCGGATGCCAACCGGACCGTGAATCATCATAGACAGCTATAAATTTAAGGAAATAGCGAAAGTAATGTTTTCGCACAAAAAAGAAGAGAATTAGGGAATATTCAAAGAAAACTTCATAAGTGAAGGGATCGTACTTTTCATGTTTCGTTAACAACACCTTACTGCAAGAAGTTGCTGTTCATAAAAAAAAGGTTTGAATGGATGGATGTTCGAGCATCTATGGGTTTTGTTAGAATGAGGTATAGCTTAACCATCGTATCTAATAAAACCACTCTACATTGAGGAATATGTTCGTACATTTTGTGAATTACATTTTCAAAGAACATTTTACATACATTATCAAATGTTATCTTTGTACAATTTAAATGTGCTTTATCTCTTTACTTGCTTAAGCTTTGTAAGATTATGCACTTAGTACTTTATAACTACACTAGCTGCGCATCACGGTTTCGTCCGCGCGTAAAATACCGGGAACCAGACCGATTTTCAAGATAAAAATTAGCCGATGTCCGTCTCCTTCATTGAAGCTATCTACATACTAATTTTCAATACACACACACACACATACACACATACAAACTTTCACATTTATAATATTAGTAGGAAGTAGTATTAAGAGCTACGAACAACCCTTGCAGATAATAATCAATTATTTTGAGTACTATATTCAACGGATTTTTCACGTCACATTAAGATAATAGATAACCGTGACAAGTATATCGACGCCATTGACCTCAATTTCAAAAAAAAGGATAGGTACTAGCTTTTTTAGCTTTTAGCCCAGGTTGTCTCATATTACTTCTTTTTTTCTATCTCGTCGTAAATCAGTAATCTCCAAGGTAAACTTAGAGAGTACCAGTGACAAAGCGTCCATATAACACGATTCCTGCCGGCTTCCCTTTTAAAATATGCCCTGATCTCTGCTTGAGTGTCTACTCAAAGTCTAACTGGTCCGGTTACTCAAAGTAACTGGCCTTCCGAAACTCAAAGTATTTTAGTCCCACCGGCTTCCCTCCTCGGAAAAGTGACTCTTCGCTACTGTAGAGTACATTATAAATTTGGAAAAATCACGTAAGAACACAACCGCATCATTATTACTATCCTTAAGTGTTCTTTTAAAAAAAAAATTTACCTATATACCCATATACATACGTAGATACACAAATGCCACCAAGGCGGAAATGCCAAGAAGGAATGAATTTTTCTGTACTGGCATAATATGAAACTAATACAAATCATATAATCATGTTAGCACTTTCCTTTTTATGAGAGGCCAGTTAGCTCATTTCCTCCATGATGTTTCTGGTTCACGCTTTTTCATTGCCGATAGAATTCACAATAAAACTGTGATGTAATCGGACTCCATTATTTTTCCAACTCTAACATTCAAAAAGCCGTTCGTTTATTTTCCGAGCGTACAATTCGGCACTCAACAAAACCTTTTTTAAGGTAATTTACTACTATCGAAGTACGAAAACAAATCCCAACCAAAATAGTCTTATGAATTTCAATTGGTTGTAGTAAACTTTATACCTTTTGTATAAAGAAAAAGACGGTCGAAGACCGATACTTAAACACATTGAGACAAAACCTAAATAAACTCATGTTTAACATCTTTAGTCTCTTATCGCTTAGAAATACAATATGACGGTATTCCTATACGTACATATAACACATTATTTCCCAGAAGGGTTTGGCAGAGACTCTGTAATGATATTGATCACTGTACATTTTACAGAAATCGCGAATCACACTTCACCCATGGCGATAAAATAAATAAATTTGCAATGAGAATCAGAGTTATATATTTTGTTTTAATATAACTATAATAAGTAATAGACATCATTTGTCATATCTGGCGTTTCCTTGTGCTACTACTCGGTTACTCCTCGTTCCCAAAATGAAGCTGCTAAATAGTAGAGTAATATTCGTTTAGGTCCAGTGCAATTAATTTGCATAAATAAATTTGATATCAGAGACGCACATGTGTACTTTTACTAAGGTCTTTAAATTGACTTACCTCCTTGGACAACTTGCCGATGTGTGTGCGAAGTTCAGCGAGCATGCCTCTATACTGCTGCCCTTCATACTTAAGCCGACCCACTTCGCTGTCCAGTTTGTCAATGCGTGTCTCTTGAGTACGAGCCAGTTGAGCCAGGTCGGATGTCTCCATTAGAGCTTGCTTCAACTGTTCAACAAAAAGGTTTGTTACTAACTCCATTCAATATTAAAGATGAGAGTTTTAAAGCAAATCTGTGAAGCCGCTTTTAAATTGAATATCTACATTTTCCATTGGAATGTTTTAATGTCACAATACCACAGACAGTACTTATTTTCGGAGGCATTATTACACCACGCAATCTAGTAAATCACAAAATAATCATGAAATAGTTCTCATGATTATTTTACAACTAAGTATATAAAAAGTTCTTTAACGTTTATCAAAAAACTAATGAAAGGCTGGAATACTAGATTTAAAATTACTGAAATAAAATGTGTTTCGAGAGATTCTAAATGTAGTGGCTTCTATGTGAAATTTTTGAAATCTAATGACATTATAGCTTTAGCAATGTGGGCTCTAAAGTAAAGAAATTTGCGCTAAGTTAAGGTAGAAATATAAGCTTGTGAATAAAATAATTAAAGTAGCTATTATTTATTAAAATATATTGTTCAGAGGACGAAAGAACTGTGAATTCTAAACGTTCATGTGCACTACTTATTTTTTATTTTTGCTTAGTTAACTTGAAGATTTAGTTATTGCTCAACAAATTGAACTACAAATCTTGGAATACATATAATGTTGGCGTCTGGTCTTCTAACAGAATTGTACCAAAAACTTCTATCTACACATTTTTATTGAGGCTCTATTTTAAACTTTTTATCTAACTAGAAGTTATAAGGTTTTTGGCATTAATTGACTTAGTTTTCCTTAAACATTTACCTCATTTCTTATCTGGTGTAGTTGTCGGAGGAGAGCGGAGTTGTTCACACTCTCGCTAAGTTCCCTCATCTCGATGCGTAGTTCCTCCATAGAACGTTTAGCCCATTGCAGTGTCGTTTGCTCATTTCTATCGTGGTTATTGGTGGCGTGAACCGTCGACACCTGCCTGTTAAACGTCTCAATTAATATTTGAATTAAGAAAAATAAAACGACTAAAGTATAGCCGTGGGACAAAAAATACACTGCGGTATAGCATATATACTATCAGTCAGCATAATAAAGATAGGAGATAAAACAAAAATTCTATGAAGGCTTGAGGGGTACACCCGACCGCTATCCGCTACTTTTTTTCGACGCAGATTGTTCAACAAAATGTATTTGTAGTTAAAACCTTGATTTTACTGTAACAAATAGCACATATTATCAATAAATTTATGTATTGCTGTTAAATAAAATGTATTCTTCTCAGCGAGATGGTTGTTTACTCGTTTGAAATTCATGTTTAGAAGGGTGTGACTCAGAGTGCGCGCGGGCGCAGGATGCAATGTTATGCAAGAATGACGACCAGTAGCGTGTCTCCTGCAACGACCACCCTTCCGGTACTATTCACTAATTATTCATTATGTCCATCTGCATAATTTCAACCACCCTATTCTAATATATCAATCATTTTAGAATAATAATAGACTTTATACCCCGCTTCTGCTATGCATGTAAGTACTTTTATGCTTTTACGACATGAAAAAGTGTTAAAATGCCTGCGTTTTCTTCTAATAATGCATGTATTATACTTACAAAACTTCAGCAAGAAATGTTCTAAATGATAGTTAAAACCGTATCAAAATCCATTGCATACTTTAGAGGACGTGAGCGAAGAAACAGATAGAAGGAAGAGCGATTATGCCTTGTTCTGAGATGCTTTGTACTATTTAGAGATCATCAAGTATTGAACGTCTAGAAGAGGTAATCGAGTTGAAAGATCTCTAAGCAATCAAAAGGTAAACTACGAGTATTTTTCTTATATGTTACTTGACGCACAATGACTTGCGCGTGGGTAGAAACCAAATAATATAATTGCCATGTTTCTTTTATTAAATAACTCAGACACATGTCAAACAAAATATATTTGTTGTAACATGTATCATTATTTCATATACTGTCAAAGCAAATTTAGGTAATTATATTTTCTTATTTCGAAGCTGTCTATAATTTGTACTTGTACATAGAAAACGAATAATAAATCATTTTTATAACAACAAATAATTATATTAGTAGGTTCACCACTGTGTTTACTTGGAATGAAATTGGGTTTATCTACAAAGTAACTTTATCACACTATTAGGTGCTATGCCGATCATGGTAAATATCAAATATTGACATTCTTACCGATGATAAGTTATTTCCAATATTTAATTAATATTATTTGATCTTGGACTATCATACCAGATATTGTACATTTTGGTTGTTCAAATAGCCGCTTGCAGCGTTTTTAATAATAGACATTTTTTTAAATTTCCGACGTTATGCTCATGATTAACATAATAATAAACATTTTCATTATTACATACATATATAAAGCTTCACGCCTTTTCTTTCTTGGATTTTGTCGCTTAGACCGCAAACCAAAATAGAATTCAATTAGCAAACAGCAAAATGAGCTTTTTCCCAATAGAATAAATTCTTCACAGAGCGCAGATGCTCGAGTGTAATTAAGTATATTTTTTATTTTGAGCTCTATGGATTCCGTAAGATGATGATACTGTGTCACAATGTCAGACGTTGTATTTATGGTAGAAGAGTTCTAAGTTGTAAAGTCTACTATAAGTACATCATATAAATGTAAAAAGTTTTATCCTACTAAGCACCAAAATCTTTGACAAGACTACTACAATAATACTGTTGTGATTGGCATCAATTACTTTAAAAATGAGTACCCATCTAAATGGCCTGTAGTTAAATGGATTAAACCAATATTTAAAATATATTCTGCAGGTTGTTGACACACGAGGTCGTACTATCGAATGTGTGACATACATAACACACGCTTATCTGCTAACTGTATTGCATTCGTATATCGACACTAATATTGTGCTATTAACTGTTGATCCATAATATGCTTTAATCCAAGCGCAAGTTGACAGTAAGCTGGTCCATGTGACATTCAGAATCCTGCAATACTGACACTAGGTACTAATACAACAACCCGTAATTCTTGCTTGCTTCTGAGCCTCTTGACGGTAAATTGAATAAGTTCACATTATAAACCATTAAGGTCCTATTTACAACATCTGTAGAATGTAATTTAACGGCAAACGATCACATTGCCCCTTCTTACACCTCGTTCTTAATATTACTCTTCAATAAACTAACTTTGTTACAAGGAAACGTATTTTTACTGAGTCGCGTCGTTTATAATTATGAAACCACAACTCAATTTATGAATACTGTTTGTAACAGAGAAGTAGTGATTTCCATTAAGTGTTGTTTAATGTAGATAATTAACGCAAAGCAACAGTTCGTGTAGGGCAGTTCAGCTTCAAAGTAATTAAGCAATTTCTTTTGGCAATAATTACACCGAAGCTATCGTGCAAACTACTCGTAGTTTGCTGGGTGTAGAGGTAAAGTGCTTCTAACTCGAGTTCATTTCTTTTGACTATAAGAAATATAATTGCGATTAAGTATGCCACACGATAATTAACGCCTCCTATGCATGGACGTCAATTTGTTACTTTTGCCAGACATTTAAGATATTGTAATACAGCGGTTTTTATGACGGTAATAATCTCCAAACGCGAAGGATGGAGAGCAGCATTTCGGCGGCATTATTAAAATTAACAATTTGGGGAGAACGCCGAATTGCTTTTTTCGAGGAAGAAGTTTAAATGTAAATTATATTTTATTGAACTTCGGTTTTCAGTAAAAGCGAATAATAACCTCGAAGTGCGGCATTTGGGCCCGGCACGTGCCCACTTTTTATAAAATTATTTAGGTCTTATAAGTATACCTTGAAGTCTTTGTTAAGAAAATTTACCAAGATAAATCACACAAGGTAGTTATTTCTCTCTGCAGCGATATAATATATCAACCTAAAATACTAACAAGCGGGCGGCAATACCTTTCTCTATACTATTATATAAAGCGCATGAGTTTGTATGTATGTTTGAACGCGCTAATCTCTGGAACTACCACTCGGATTTGAAAAATTATTTTTGCGTATAATAGCCCAGTTCTCGAAGAAGGTTATAGACTATGTAACATCACGCTACTTATGGAGCACAGCAGTAAGCAAAGATGCGAGTGAAACCGCGCCGCGAAAAGCTAGTTGCTAGGCTATATTAATAAATTATAATTGTTAAAAGAATTTGTTAAAAAAAAAATGTCACTCCTTCCAGTTTCTTTTATAGTTGAATGTTGCTCCAATTAACAAAAGCTTGTGCCAGCGGTTACCAAAAAAGTTTAAAATTTCATTGAAGCAGCAGATGCGAAGACTGGCATGTGTTTTTCGACAGTAATAGAAAAAAAAATTTCGATTCGGGCCCATAAACCGAAGCATAGGTAAACGTAGATAAATATCTGTCTATTAAAAAAAGGTCCTAAATTGAGGGATTTAGTTATTCCGTATTATGCTCCTTATTTCAAAGCAGTAGAGTTCTCAAGGAGAGGGTTATAGTAACCGTCAGCCGGCAAATGCCATCGAAATTGAATGACGGTCATTAGAAATAGCACCTGCCTTTGTTAGAGATTATGCGTTGAATAACTTTTCGGACGCCCGGGCGCTTAATATGAAGAAGGGACGGACTGAATAGGTACATTCAAATTTAATGTTAGCGTGCTTATTTGAAATGAAATTGTTAACATGAAGAGGAAACTAAGTAAATGAACCTTTATTCAGTGTATAAAACAACATTTTACTTATATTTAATCATTTGTATTATATGTTTCCAATACAATTTTATTAGTAGATGTAATGAAACTAGTTGACAAGGTTTTCAAAGCACCACATTATTAGTTTTTATGATATAGAAGTTTACAAAATATTTAAGGGGTTATGTTTCTTCGAACTTATTTATTATAAAAATATGAATCGCATTTATTTGTTACGTTATTTTTTATGTTTTAGGCGTTCGATGGGCACGCGCGCCATTTGTCGTCAGCCGGATGTGGGCTCGGAACACTACTTCCGCTCGAGATATAAATAAACATCCCATTACTGCCAGATGTTCACCCTCGTTGTTGGCTATACGCGTAGTTATACGTTATACTAAATATTCTGAGAATTTGATTTTACCTTACATTGATATTATCCTATTAATATTATAAATGCTAAAGTTTGTATGTGTGTGTGTGTGTGTGTTTGTTTGTTACCAATCAGTGCTTATACGGTAGAATCAATTTCTTCGATTTCGGTATATAGATAGATTCAACGCCGGAGACGGACATTTATCCCGAAAGTCGTTCTCGGTCGGGCGACAATACTCATTTACGCGCGGGCGAAGCCGCGAGGCGCAGCTAGTTATCTATATTGTAAGAAATTACGACATATGTTAATATTTGATGACTAGTAATAAGTGTATAAAGTCTTAGCTAAGTTTTAAATTTAACCCTCATAGTGGCCATACCCTCATTGAATTATGTTCAATGATCCAATGAGGGAATGGCCGCCGGTTACCTGAAATACTATGCAATTTTTATACGTAAAGTTAATACACAATAATAAACATACAAAAAGCATAAAACATTTTTATATTTATTTTGACACGATATTTGTACAGATTTACATGTTTCGTGATTATTTCAAAAACAAAAGTTTATTTAACCGACTTCAAAAAAAGGAGGAGGTTTCCCAATTCAACCGTATATATATATTCTTTTTTTTATGTGTGTTCGCGGATAACTCCGTCGTTTATAAACCGATTTTGATGATTCTTTTTTTGTTGGAAAGGAGATATCTCAAGAGTGGTACTATGATAAGGAAAACAGGATCTGATGATAGCATTCCAGAGAAATCGAGGGGAACTTTCGAAAACCGTACTGACGACTAGTGCATTTGTTGTTTTTCATTAAGTATTTTAAGGCACTACTATTTAGTGAAGGTTTGGAATCGATCCGATGATGCACAAAGACAGTCGAGGGAACTCCTCAACGATTTATAGCAATTACTTGGTGTTTGGACTTAATTCATTTCTAATGATGAGAACTTTGCTCCCATATGGGTTATATGTGCCATTACAGGTGACCATAGTCAATCGAGGGAATTCCTCAACAGCAGTCATGTCGGGCTTACTTCATACGGTTCAATATGCTAAAATGTTTAGTGTATACAAAAATAATGCCCAAGTAAGATTATGTCTACCCATTACTAAAAATGGTAAAATAAAATAATTTTTAACAAAAAGAAAACCGACTTGAAACCGGAAGGAAACTAAAAAGTAAAAAATAAAATTACATAGCACAAAGTAATTCGTATTTTGATTTAGTTAATCAGAAATAATTAAATAAGTACTCAATAACTAAATGTTATAAGAACCTTACTACAATAGCAAATTAAGATGAATAATACCTATAAATAGGTACCTAGTTATTGTTTTACTTTACGCCTTTGTTTCTTAGTATAGCAGTATAACTACTGGAATGAGAGTGTCAGTTTTGATTGTAATGTCCTGTGAACCTGATCAGGGCTTAGTCAAGTAAAGTGAAGAAACCTATGTGGTTTCTATTCTATTCATAGAATAGATTTAAAAAATTGTGGGATTGACATAAGCTAACGTCAACATTATCGTTAGCTTATGTCAATCCCATACATTTAGTAATCTATTCTATGAATATAATAGAATTTTATGCCACTTGTTTCTCCGGAACTGGTGCCTCAGGAACCGGGGCTCTCAGGAACGAACCCAGGTTACACACAAAGTTGTGCATACGAAATAGGAAAAGTGTCAATGCATTTTTTTAAGATATTTTATTTTTTTTAAATTACCTTGATCGTTACCCGGTCAAAATGATTGAATATAATAATGAATACTACTACTACCTACAACATACTTGTAGATATCTATATTCTTTTAAGTCTATACTTGAAAAAATATAAGTACATAATTCCCAAACTGCTTTGAAATTAGGTGGTTTACAGAACTTTATTACTCAAAAAATAACCTAACAGTTCACTTAATGCTCATACTTCGTTCGTCGTGTGTTATAGGGTCCGAGCCACCACGTGGTAAGAAGGCTATGCAAATTGCCTACAGTGCTAGAACCTTAACCGCTAGACCAGACAAGCAGTCTTTAATATTGGGGTGAAACATATTTATTCACTGAGCCAAGTATATCAAGCCCTGTTGTTTTTGAATTATGATGATGATTTTACGGCTGAATATTGCAGTAGAACGATCAGCCACTGATACCTACAATTAGTTTACAATATTCCCAAGCTTAATTAAAACTTTCCAATACAAAAGACGGTTAAGCCTTACCTGTTACCTTATCTATAGTATTCTACATCAAACTTGCATATTAATTGGTGCAGGGAAGAAATACGTTGTGATGAAAAGCGGATCATAATGTATCGCAACACTAATACGATTATAACATTAAACATATTATCGAACTCTCGCTTCAATGGTAAAAATATGTGTATTTTCTACAGTAAAACTGTCTATAACCAACAGAAACTAGATATCTAACTCTACTTTGTGTACTGAGACGGGAGTTTTGTGTGATTCATATTATAGGTATTCTTACATCTAAATAATGTTATGTTCTCGAAAAAAAAAAAAATATTTATAACATTTTAAATAAATAGGTAAGGGAACATTCATAAATCTTCATTGATTAGAATAACTTTACATAACACTAATAAAAAATAAAGAGCATTTTTGGGCTCGGTTGATAAGAAAATATGTTATTTCGGTCGGCATTCATGTAATTTAAGAAAGAGAACTGTCTCATTGTCACGTAAAGGACACAACATACTGCCACAATTTTTAGATGTACGAAGCAAGTAATACTAAAGCGCAAAAAATCTACTGATATCTAACAAGGATCATAAGTTACTGATATCAACAACAAATACATTGTTCAAGCAACAACCAGTAAAGTTGTATTCACAACGTTTCGTTTGCGATAAGGACATAAAACCGACGATCGATGTCAATGACAATCTGTGAAGTAGATGTTACTACATTCTGTACCAAGAAAATGTCCTGACTGAAGAACAACTGAATAGCAACTGACTAACTTATCTATAGCTCTAGTTATCAACATGTTATATAGAAACCTTTCAGAGCAATTCGATAGAACTTAATATATTGTAAAATTATTACATTACACACCTGGTCTACCGATCTTATCTATATAAAGAGGTTCTGTCCCATCGTATCGTAAACCTTTACCGACGACATCCGACCTAATGGGATATAATATGCTTCACTGAAAATGCTCAACGAGTCGAGCTCGCATATTTTATTATTTGTATACCCTATAATCGTGGACAATGTAGACTTGTGTGTTGTGAATACTTATTATGAATAAGACGAAATATACAAACGAGTTCTGAAAAATATTATTGATAGAACGGGTCATATTCTGGGGATGAAACAGAGCTGAACAATGATTTTCTCCTTTTGTAGAATATGCCGCGTGAGTAAAATACGATTTTATATAATGTATGAGGAATAATTTAATTGCACAACACAATACGAAGAGGTAGATAATTTTAATTTTCTTTAAATGTGTACGTCTATTCATCGGATAAAGTTAGATAATCACCACAAATATATCACACACATTATTTTGGTTTAACATTAGTGTAAAGATAATAAGTTAATATTATTTCAGACTAAATTATAATTATTGGTATAAACCAATGAATGTATAGTCTGAAATTATTATTAAATACAAAAAGTTGTTTAAAAATCGCCTTAATTAAGTTTAGCGTTCCTTCTACAGTTTATTTTTCAGTAGTTTTATAGATATTCAAAATGTTAACACTTAGAAGAGAATTTATATTAATTTTATTCTCATCATGATTGATATCCTAATACGTCTAGGTATTGTTCGTCGTAGATCTCTTAATATAGCCATTAGCCATATGTGTCATAATCACCACGTTTTTAGGTAGACTGCCTACTGCAGTGGCGGTAGTTTTACGCTTATATAAATATTATAATATTATGACATATATTGTATTCTGTTTGAGACCAAATAATGCGTGGCTAAAACCTTTTAACGGACGGTTTTTGAGTGTAATTGACTCTATATTCCTGGAATATATTTGTTATTATTTTGCGTTCATTCTCAAAGTACCTACAACGTACTTAGTAGTTTCAGTTAGACAATAGATTTGAGTAAATATCTCAGTCGGTAAGCCATGTTCTACAATTTGGCAAATTGATCCCTTATATCGATTACATAAATAGCAAATTTATTTTGAGCTTTAGCATAAATGGGTAGGTACAGTAAACTGCCTAACTTTACTTTTCATATTTATCGCGTCTTTATATATCAAGGCAGCGCACCGAATTTTAAAGGTCAATATATAGTAGTAAATAAAGCTATTTTTAAAAGGTAAGCTTATAAATTCGAAGTTAACATCGTAAGTCTTTGCTCGACTTCTACGTACGGTTCGAGTGCTTTGTTATTTTGAATCTTGAACTTACAAATGGAATTTTTGTGTAGTGGAATGAGATGGACTAAACGTCTTCGTCATTCCTGAGAGAGTCTATTGACGTAACAGCCAATGCTGAACTTTAGCAGCATAACCACACTATCGAGCCTTAATGAGTTATCTAACAAAAATATAAATATGATATTGCATAATGAAATGTTCTCAATTTAATGACTAAAATAATGATGTTATTTTTATATGATGCGCATTCACCGGCGCGGTACCTTAAGTAAAGGTTGTTGGTGTTCTCGGTACAAAAATAAACCAAGACTTAATAAAAATCGATAAACAAAACAGATCCGAACAGCTGGCGACGTTGTTTTTCAAGTATGCAAACAGGTACGCTCGCCTCTCAGATGCAAACTCATCTGGCACATGGGATATCTGCACTAAACACATTTTAAATCTTAATACGTCCACATAACGCTTACATTGCAACTAAACCTATAGAGGCTCAATCGACGGCAACGACTTCTTAGACGCAGGTGTTTTTCATAGATAGATCCTTAATTTAGTACCAATTATATACAACCAACATGTGGTATACCAATCTCTAGCCATTCGTAGATACAAAAAATGTGTAGGTATGATTATTATTATAATATCCTAATGGATATCTATCTATACATATAATAAAATTGGAGTGTTTGTTTGTAATATTGAAATAACCGTTTTTTACTACATGTATATGAATATAATAATATATATACGGTACACCAAAATAACATTTTTTACAATTTTTGTCTGTGTGTCTGTTTGTTCCGGCTAATCTCTGAAATGGCTGGACCCATGTTGACGGGACTTTTATTGGCAGGTAGCTGATGTAATAAGAAGTAACTTAGGCTACGTTTATTTTAGAAAAATTCTTTTATTTTAGAAAAATAAAGTAATGTTGATCGACTGTTAGGCAGAACGAAGTTTATCGGGTCAGTTAGTTAGAAATATAATGCCTAGACATTAGGGTTCATTGTCAATAACATGAATAGGGAAGATTGTTATTTAACAATAATCTGCAAAAGTTTTTTTACATGAATACTACTAGCTTCGCCACTGATTCCCTTCTACTGCAAGTATGGTTTGGTGATTAAGGTGCTCGCTTATGTTACTATCACTGGTCTGTGTTTAGTGGACAAGTTTTCTACCCGGAAACAATACGATGTACTTATGTGTGTTAAACAAATACCTATTTTTCAAAGTCAGAGTCAAAATCGGGTGACTGCATATTTATCTGCAACTCTAAAATGAAAAACATCAATAAGTGTAATAGCACAAGCTACTAGTGGAATTTCCTCAAAGCTCAGCAACATCAGTATATCTTTGTGGTTGCTTTGGTTGAGTTTGAAGTTAAAAAAATCCAAGCCACAAACAAAATATGTACATCTTTTTCCGCCTTGTGACTTTTTCTAGTTTTCTTTGTAGCATTTTTAGTCTAAGAAATTTTTTTACATTTTCATTAAATAAGTCTTATGTGTTGGTAAAAATCCAACAACTTTTGCCTGTCAATTTTAAAGGTATGTCTAGTGTCAAGCTTTACTATCATGAATAACAATAAACATGTTGTGCTAATTAAGTAGCCCTATGTCCATCATGAAGAGTCAAAATTACTTTGCTAATGTTTATAGAGTCGTGTACAAGACAATTTTAACGCTTTGCAAATTCAATCGGGTCCACCTCTAAAATATCTCTCTTTTGCCGATTGTTAATATCGGTAATAAATAACAAAGCAAAGCAGTATAAAGAGAATTTAATCAGAATATTAAACCTTATTCATTTCACAGTGCAGCATGGCGTAAAAATAAAATTCATCAGAATACACGCATTTTATTACGAATACCTACCTACTCGAGCCTTAATTTCTCAGTAGCTCCGAGAAAGAAATAAAAACGACGTCTTTTATAAATTCTCTTGGGGAACGCGGAGAGGAATAATCATGTCGATCAGATGGCCTGGTTCGCGTCGAGTGCCTCTTGTTTCCTGGTGATCTCAAACCACTCGTGAGTTTACAAGTTTTATATTATGACACGTCTTGCGAGACTCAAAAGCTCAAGTTATTACCGCTCCTGGGAATGGAAGGCACCGTGTGCCGACTATTATATTTATTACGGAGACATTTGCAAGAACCTTTACATTAGTGTTTATTATAAGAAATGTTTGTTATAAACCATTTATTCAATTATTAAATTTAATATACATTTCTTTATTATATTAACTCTTTACAAATTGTACGATTAGTTAATTGTAGGTATTGCAGGCCACTTTCATTAAACATCAGTCCTTAGCAATAAAGTAATTGAATGTCATTCATTACACATTGGTAATGAAACAAAGACCGTGATTAAGTGTTCTAGATTTAGCTGCATAATCTCTGATGTTGTTTATATTTGGTACCTATCTAATTGGGTCAGAAATTAACATGTAGGTATGGACATACTTCCGAAATATTCAGACGATAATTTTAGATGTATGTATATTATTGTCTGCGTACAAAATTAAAGCTAAATGAGGTTGTGAACGGGTAATAACGAAGCGAATAGGGTAAGTACTTAGTTCATTTTTGAATCATTAATTAGTAACGTCGCCTCTAAAACACTCGTGCAAATACATATATAAAAACTACTCTGAAGTTACTTGATTCAAGAACTTTTCAATTTTAAAACTATTTTGCTTTTAGTAAAACTATTTTTTGAGGAAAACGTGAGCTTGTTACAAACATTGTTTCATTAAATTTGATAAACTACATACTTACTTTATGCTTGCCTATGATTATGACGGTGTTCTTCACACTTTGCATTAATTTAAGTATTTTGATGGTAAATGTAGATTCCACCAATATATTTTGATTTAAACATCGGGCGGAAGATTTAAGAACGCCGTCCATAACACCATTGACTTTAACTGACCCATTTCCATTTAAATCGAAATTTAAGTTTTGAGTAGCAAATAAAATTATTTATTGAAATTTAAGTTTATTTCATAAATTAAAATTCGACCTATTTTTATTTATTGAAATTGGAACGCATTACAAGGTCTTGTTACCGGATTGTAGATGTATGGAGAATTATTTTACATGACTCGTATATATTATGACTAAAATAGGACGTCAACGTCACGTAGTATCCGTCATTAATATTGTATCTTATGGCCCACCTGCGCGAGCGCGAATGCGGACGATCCAATACCCGGCGCGTGACGGTCCAACGACACTCATTGCTGCTATTCATCACTCATTGACGCTAGTTATTGTAGGTGCCTCCATCCACGTGGACTTTGAATATGAATTAACATGTGATTCGAGCACATAATAGGGTTCAAATCTGTTCTAAAATAGATTCTTAACAACATTGGTATTAGCATAGCTACGTAATTGGTAGAATAAATCTTTCAATCAAAAATCAGAATTAAGCGTTTAGTATGATAAACGCTTTTAATCCCCTTTCTTTATATTATAGCAGTGTCAAAAATGCAGCAGACTTTAGATTTCATTCTTTTGAAGTTATACTTCATAAGGCGCGATTGGAAAAATTATGAGAGTTAATTTTTACGATGCGCGCGCACACCGACAGAAAAAAGCAACACCCTGAAGTTAGTTGCGAACCTTTTACACCCTGAAGTTAGTTGCGAACCTTTGTGTGTCGTATCAGTACAAATAATCAGTGTGAATAAATAAAAAATATATTGGCGTTTATATCAATTCAATTATATTTATGACGGTGATAGATATTTTTTATTGATCATTTATCAGTAAAAATATTTATTTTGAATATTAGTGGTATAAGTGGTTTTAATATACTGTTTTAAGTGCATTTATAGATTTGAGGTTAACTGTCGATTATGTATAACTTATTTACATTGCAAATTATAAATTATTACATTATTATCTAATAAATATTTTTTTTGTTTTCTTTTATTTTAATTATATTTTATGATTTTTCATTATTGTTGCATGCTATTTATGTATATTTATGTATGTATGCGTTGTGTTATTATTTGGTATTTTTGGATTGTTACGCCAAAGAAGTATAACTTCTTACGTACGTACATGAGCACACACACTCTTTTTTTTTTTAACCATTCACTTAGTATGAATGAATTTTATGTTTTTTTTTGTAAGCATTAAATAAATTTCCACACCAATAATTATTATTAATATTTTGTATTGGTATCAAACCACAATAGCCCGTGGTACCTAAATAAATAACCGCATAATGTTATTAATTTCATAAATTCTATTACAACTAAAATTCTATTTCGTAATCCTATTTATGTAGGCACCTACTATTTGAATATAAGTTGACTTAGGTCACGTTCACTGGAAATCAGTGCTGGATATATCCGACATTGCAAGACGCGAATTTATATAGCAGAGCATCTGGTATTTTGACTACTTTTGACCGCACTCTGAAATCGTGGTCAACGTCCAAGTAAAAAAAGAGTTTTTACATCTCAGATTGCCGCTTCAGTTGTAGTGATGAGAGAATACTTGTAATATATGTCTGTATTCGTCTATTGAAATTATATTTCACGTCATGCACTGATGCAGGTTTCTGCGATTGCCTTGTTCCTCCCGTAAAGCATCACTTCTGAAAGGCTCTCGGGGCGTTTAATGAATATTTCCATAGTAAGCCACCGAGACCCATATAACCGTTCCGCTTGCCCGAGCGGACGGATATCTAAATGTATTTCTACACTAGCAAAAAAGGTTAAGGTTCAATGTTGAAGTGCCTGATATAAAATTACAATTATCCTTACATTTCCGAACGTCAAATCTTGACATGAACTCATAAATTTTATATCTCTGGGTTCGACTTGATTATGTATTATTACATAAGGTACTCCAGGAGTGGGTGGAGGTACCTACGATGCCATTCGATTTTCTTTATCTCATTGAATTTATAAAATCTAATATCACAATAACTACACACAATGCCAAAGTAAACACATATTATAGCTTATGTTATAGGTTCTAGAATGCGGATATATCGTATACTTACATCCTTTTTTTTTTTTGTAATACTAGCTTGCCGCGTCATTACTTACTCCTCTGCTCCCGTCGCCAGTAGCTTGATGTTACGTAGCCTTATAACCTTCATCAGGAACTGGGCTATCATAGGCAAAAACAATTATTCAAATCCGACTGGTATTTCGAGAGATTACCGCGTTCAAACAAACAAACAAATAAACAAACTCTCTTACGCTTTATATTATAGTACAGATAGAACACCCAGACCATGTTCATGAACACAAATACTTGCACTGTGCGGGAATCGAACCGTTGCAGTCTGTACACAGTACCACTGAACCACAGAGGCAGTCAATAGAATTATAGAATTTTATTTTATGTAAATCAAAGACATCTTTATTTATATTAATAAAATAAAATTCTTCGAAGCCTATCCTCGCACAAGATACCTACCTATCATCTATTCTATTACATAAAGCGGAAGAGTTTGTTTGTTGGAACGCGCTAATCTCAGTAACTACCAGTCGGATTTGAATAATTCATTATGCGTTTTATAGTCTAGTTCTAGAGGAAGGTTATAGGTTATATAACATCACGCTATTGGCGACGGAAGCGGTGCAGTAACCAAAGACGCAGGTGAAACCGCACCGTGGCATGCTAGTATAAAAATCAAATCATAAATACATTTAAGGAAGGGCCTATCTACTCCAAATGTAGCGAACATCTTTCAGAATAGTACCTAGGTAGGTATATGAACATTGTATTAGTTCAGTTTCCCATAAAATACGTCTGTATCATTAATGATAAGGACTAGTTGTTACCAGCGGTTTGGCTGGCCGTGAGAAGGTATACCTACCATAAAAATATAGCTGTCACTCGCTGATATTAAAGCTTTCTTTATGTAAAAGGATTTTTGAAATCGGTTACATAGATTTTGATTTTATCTATAACCAACAAACGTGCTAAAAATTAAATCTTTTCTCTTTGTAATATAAGTTTACAAAAACGTTTTCATTAAAATACGATAGACCAACGAACCAGTATTGAAAACAGCAATAATACAAGTTACTTAAATTGCTCAAAACAGATAAAAGAAACAGTGATAACAATTTCGCATAAGCAATTAAATTGATACTGTCGCAGCAGTTGGCTATAAAAGTAGAGGTGTTTATAGTAGCACGCTAGCAAAAAGTAACAACTGTTAATATTTTATTTTTATTAAATATAAAACACTATAAATTATAATCGTAGAATAACTAAGTACTCATGTGATAAGAATAGTTAAATTTTTGAGCGCTCAATATAAACCACAAAACAGTGTTAGAAAAGTGTATACAAATTGAAACTTCGAAACAGGAAGTCCCATTTCCCATTTCACTACAATCGGCCCTTTACGACGTAATCAAATAAAATTAAATTTTCTACTTACTTTAACTCTTCTATTTCACTCTTCAGTTTGTTCATGTCAGTCTGATGAGATAACTTCAACAATTCAATCTGGTCCGCCATCGCCTGCAACTTTTCCCTGACTCTAAGTTCAGCAGCATTCACACCAAAGATGAAAACCAAAATCAAAAGTCCACAGTTCATAGGGCACTTCATGTTTCCGAGATATCGTTCCGTAAGTTGTGTGCGGTGTTCGCGAAAGGAGCGGCGTGTATTCCGCTCGGCGCTCCGAACAGGAATGGTCGCGGTGCCAGCGCCGTGCCTCTATATTATACGGCTCCAGGGTGCGTGAGGAGGACGCAGATGCGTTCAACAGTTGTCCACTCGCCTGGAGCTTTCCATACACTGTTTTTCAAATTATAATTTCTAACTCTGAATAAACATACTTGCTGAAATTTTATTAAAAACCTAATAAAATATTTTATAAAATCTTAAATTATGATAAATTTCTAAACTTTAGTGTTTATACTTGCGAGGACTATAAAGTTATTGTTTAGTTTTGGTTTATTTTTAACACCAGATGTTTAGCTGCACGTGTCCCTTCAGGGCTAAAATGGTATGAAGAGACGCACGGCATAGATTCGAACAAGCTGACATAAAATTAAGAGCGTCGTTGAGGTATGTAACTACTTAAAATGCACCTCTGTAAAATGATGGCGATCCACACACTGCCCCGCACTACGCTGCGGAGTGCATGGCGACGAAACTACGCGTGCGGATGCGAGAGTGCAGATCTGCATCATCAATCACACACGTTACTGCAGAACTCGGTGTGCCATACCGTTCTGGCCTCGAACCCACGAACGGAGGTGCGTGTTTCTCCGCATGTAACATGTGTAGGCCCGTGATTAGCAACACTGCACGTGAATGTGTTTTCAGTATGTTAAATTATTATTATTATCACAAAAAAATTACGAAAGAACATGTTCGCCCGCAATACGCAGCGTGCTGCGGGGCAGTGTGTGGATCGCCATCATTTTACAGAGATATGTAAAGATATGTAGAATACTTCAAGCTGTCTCATAGAAAAAACGCTACATTTTAAAAACAATCTGTAAAAATTAGTTAAACGTTGCTTTATTTGAGTGTGAAGTGCTAAAAAAGTGTAAGGAGGCAACTGGACGCGTTCTAAAAGTGGGACCGCGGGGTGAGTTACCCAATTGAATATTCTTATCGATATTCTTTGGGAGACTGGCACCACTTAAAATATGATTAGAAATGTATTGTTTAAATTCAATCCTTGTACAGTCAGCAGCAAAAGCATTCGAAATTAAACTCAGATATTGGTATTTAAAATCATTAATTTTGTATATGAAAATATAGTAAATAATTAACAGAAATCATAAAATCAAACAACGAAATAACAACGCTTTTCAAAAATTCACAGTCTGAATACAAAGGCATAAAAACACAGAATATTAAAGGCTATAAAATTTGGTATATAAAAATCACAGTCTGAAAAGTATTAAAAGGTAAAAATATAATAAATTTCATACTTTAAATCACAGTCTAAAAAGTATTAAAAACTATAAAATTTGGTATTTAAAATCACAGTCTGAAAAGTATTAAAAGCTAAAGTATAATAAACCATTGTATTTTAAATCAGTCTTAAAAGTATTAAAAGCTAAAATATAATAAAATTTGGTATTTAAAATCACAGTTTTAGGAGAATTAAAAGCTAAAATAAAATAAGTTCTAAATATTATACCTATCAAAAATATATAATTTGTATAACTTTGTAAAAAATAAAACAATCAGTCTTAAGATTAATTTTGCACCAGTTTTTTCTGGGGACGGTATATTTTACGTCACGTGGTTGGTGGTACCAGTCGACACATTCAAAAATGTTATTGGGCGGCTAGGACCGCGGTTCCAGTTCCTTGTGGTCCCCGTCGCCCAATTACCTCTAGAAAAATACAGGCTTAGTAAAAAAGTAAGCTTTATTAAAAAACTGTTCAAAAATTGAATTACTCGACTCTACTTGACGTGACTTTTATGGCAATTAATAAATTCGTTTAAAATTTTAACAAGTACATTGTTCTTGAAAGGCCAAAGATATATATTTGACAAGGTTTGAACTTTGAAAATTAATTTTCATTCTCGAAGGTTGAGAACCTTTGAGAAGGTTTTGTTTCATGTTTATAAACATTTTGTTTGTATCATATAAAGCTAATATTATACATTAACAATGAACATGGTAATAAACCTCTTTTATCATATCAGTCTGTTACTATTCCACTGCAGAGAAAGGCATCTTCTCATACATTGAAGGTATAAGTAAATAAATAAACGTAATAAATAATAAACCTCTTTATTTATAAATATTTTTAAAAGAGTTTTATAACGTAAATTTTTGGTAATATTGCGTTTCTACAGTCATCCATTGCTTTAATAAAGCAAAGATAGTGTAACTTTTCTATCTTTAGGTCCAGATTATAAAGGTAAAGATGTCACTAGATTTATGATTATAAAATCATGCTGAAAAAGCAGTTTTTGAATCCATTGGATTGAGTGCAAGCCGCCATATTGCATGCTTAATTAACTAAACCACGTTTTAATGAATAAAAAGCACCACAAAAATGCCTAGCAAAGAAATCTGCACTAAAGCAAATGTAGATAAATATCTTTGCTAGGCATTTTTGTAGTGCTTTGCTGATATAAAGTATGCTTAAAATAAACTGAGATACAACGAACGACATTTCTAGGAACACAATATAATTATTTTTTAACTATTAGTTGAAGTCAAATTTTATAGTCAACACTAAAACATTTTTAGAACAGTTTTATACTTAAAACGTATAATAAGAACTTACTCGGATCGAAAAAATGTAACAAAAATATTTAGAGTAAAGTGATATGCGTTTCACTTTTTACTAAATCTGTTTTGTTTAAATATTATTGCTATATTGCAAATTTACTTTTGCTGGCTTCTGTGTAGCAAATTTACAAATATTAAAATTCTGATAATTGCTAAAAATTATGTTTAACATAATAAAATGTAGCCTATGTTACCCGCTTCATTTACTGATTTCTAAAGGTGAAATAATTTTTCAAATCGGTAACTTAGATTTTTAGTTAAATTGTTGCAAATGAATAAACAACAAAATATTTTCTCTTTATAATATTAGTTTAGATTTAGATTATACTCGTAATTCCATTATTGGTAGGTAGGTACTACTGGGACAAATCATTGTCAATTTTACCATTAATGGTACTTTTCAATAGTACAACTGGCCGCGCGACCCTATTTTATATCTAAATAAACAGAATCCTAAATTAGTTTAACAACTTGTTACTAATGTGTCTGGTGAATGCTAATTTAAAATTAAATATTTTGGCATTTGGCCTCTGAACGCATGGTAACCATAAACCACATAGCTGCATTACTACTGGTTGAGCATACCTCTGCTAGCGGTCACTCAATCGGGCGACGAACAAAGCTTGTCCATTGTTTCCTGTGGTTGTTTTTGATAAAACCTATAAATAGACGTATAAATGAATGCATTGCAGAGTGTTGTCCTTTTTGAAATAGTTTTCTGTTCGCGAGCGTCAGTAGATAGTTGAGCAAACAGGAAACCGGCACAGAACAATTTTATATGCATTTTGCGGGGAAACGACAGCGTCAGTGAATTGTCACCGTCGCTGTCGTTTCGTTCGTGTCGTTTGCCACCACTTTAACCAGGGGACTTGTTTTATCGCCATACCATAGATACAGCGTTACAGCAGAAGATAAAATATCACCAAAAAGACAACAATAAGTTTACCTAATTTTTAATTATAATATGGTAATCAATGTGTAATCAGATTTTTGGTTTTACAAATCACGAGCAAATCTTAGCTTGTAGTGCAGTGTTTGATTTGATCTTTTTTAAACCATTTTAAATCTAAAGTGCCGAAATTAAATATATATTATGCTATTTATAGTGATGCACAGTCATGCACCCATTTGTGTTATTTGTAAACATTTGCTATCTTAGCACAAAAAGAGCAAAAGACTCTTATGTTTACTACTATATAAAGCAAAAGAGTTTGTTTGTTTGTTTGAACGCACTAATCTCTGAAACTACGAGTCGGATTTGTAAAATTCTTTTTGCTTGTGATAGCCCAGTTCTCGGGGAAGGTTTATAGGCTATGTAACGTCACGCTACTGACGACGAAAGCAGAGCAGTAAGCAAAGACGAATAAAAATGTTTGCACTAAGCGGGAATTGAACCCGCGACCTCTGCGTGGTAGTTTACATTGAAAATACTTTGATATAGAGTAGATTCCTATTTGCACGTGTCGAAGAAATAGTTCACGTGTTCGACTTAGTATCATGTTATTTATTTAATTCTAATAGGTATATCATAAAACCAGAATTTGCTGGCTCTACGACAGGTAAGCGAGACTGTCAAAAATATATTCAAACATAAATATTGTAAGTATATAAAAATGTATTGCTATCTTGATACGGTCTAACTACACCTGTCACCTATAAAGAGCGCTAGGGGCGGCGCTATTGTTTATGATCAATAGATAGGTTCATATTATCTAGACCACGTACTCGGATAAGATAGGCAAATTTAGCATAAGGCGACCTAGTGTCTGACAAAATTCATGATCTCGCAAAATCCAAGCATCGAGAGAGCAGCTGAAATAATATATTTTGTAAGATCTTTGAATGCTAATTATCTTTTGAAAACAACAATGTATGAGCTTCTAGTCGAAGGTCTGAATGGTGAAGCCAAATTCTGAGGTAAATCGAAGTTATGTATGAGTTAAACGGGTGATAATACGGGCGTTGCGCTGTTAGCTGCAAACTATTATTATCAGATATGACATAAGCAAGACCCGAAATATGTAAAGCATTACACAAAAAGAAATATATATTACTCGATATAAAAATAGATATACATACTTACTACAAGTATAAAATAGTATACCACGAGTATAAAACACGAATTAATGTAGCCTAAGCCTTTTTATTTTGTAGATCAGCGAGCTTTCAAGTTATCAGAAAACCTAACCTTAAAATACATTTTCAATACTGAAAAGATGTCCTGTTTTGTATTGAATCTTTTTTTTTATATTTCTACTTTCCAAAATATTTTCTGTTTAAACGACCTTTATTTATGTCAGTAACATAATAATTATGTTATTTTAAATAATATAAACTATTTTAAAATAATATATTGTAGATGTAAAAAAGTTGATACTCTTAATGAAAATATAATTAAAATTCGCATAATTAAAAAAAAGCATGTGCTTATCTGCTTTTTCAAACTCGTAAAATGAAAAGGGCATGTACGCCTACGACCTATTTAAAAGCCTATTAGTATTACTTTACCTGATCCGGGTATCGAATCCGAAACCTCTGCGGACACTATACATCAGGTAGTTTTTGAAACAAAGTTCCTCTTCAATATGTGCCCAGAGGTAAACTTCTTCCAGGAGTTTATTTCTAACTAAATTTCTAACGCAAAATCAGTGCTCTTTCTTTTACTTATTTATTTTCATTTCATCCGTAGAAAATATTACTACGAAACATAAAAATATACATATTAGTAGTACTGCGAAACGTTAAAAATTATTTACATTCAGTGTCTTCTCACTGTACCTGTAATATACATCAGGTCGCCTGAATCTGTCTACCTTGTTTATAAAAGTTGATTTCCTTGTCATGGCTTTCGTTATTATGAATTTTGCTTATTAAATTTAGTGATGAAAACCCAAACAGAGCTATGCTGTAGCTAGTGGCGTGATATTGATTAAGATTATCTATAATGGTTTATAGGTAATCTATACTAATTTATTTCACCTTTTAAAATCTCGTAGTAAGATAAGTTGAAGTTAGTAAGCTTATTAGGGTGTTAAATGAATTTATCTGGCAATCACGACTGTCCGAGATCTAGGGAGAAACAATTTACTATTTTAGCCTACTAACAAACTTAATTAGAATAAGGTCTTAATAGTATAAGGCCAACCTATTACCTTCCAAATTAGTAGTAACGAAACTAAGTACGAAATGTAGATTGTCCAAAAATTTATTTATTAAGAGTAAATCTATTAAACAATTTTTAAAGCTACCGAATATAACACACTAATAGGTTTATACTGTATCTATTTACCAGTTTAGTGTTTTGTTTGTCATTGGTGGTAGATGCGTATTCGATCAGTAAGTGATAATGATAACAGTCGAAAAAACACTTTATATTTGCAGTTTAACATTCTTGTTTGTCTTGACGTAGGTATATGAAGTAGTACAGCATATAATTTTGTACATCTATGTAGCTGAGAGTTCAAAGCTGAGCAAAATTGTTACTTTCAGTCATAACACCGTTTTTTCTTATTCATTTTTAACATTAATAACATACGAGTATACAATAACAAAAAAAAAACACAATAGACCTCTCGAAGTAGTTCTGTTCTAGAAGATACAACTATATACCCACGTAGTACCCATATCTATTTCCATACTTGTATATAAGTAGGTACGTGTTTTTAGTGTGTGTTAAGATTACACTAATATAGAACACGTAGGTACCTAATACATACCTACACCTATAATGCATCTCATCATCAAAATCATCCGTTTATTTGTCATCAGTACGTTTATGTTGAATGGTCATTCAGCAATTTGATATGAAGCCAATGAAAATGGTTATTTTAACAGTTGGTTTCCCACGCCATCTGTGCTCTATAACATGTATGGAATTTACATAATACCGAACACAATGTCAATCATGTGTAACATGAAAGTACCTCATGGCATACAATTACGTTGAGAATTGGAGATATTTAAATTTATTGATTGCTACGCTTGCTCAAGCGGATTGACACTTTTAGACTTTTTTAAGTCCAGGTTTCCTCACGGTGTTTTCATCATCAATTAGTAGTGTTCAAGATAAACTTAGACAGCGTTACGATCAATGCTCATGCCTTCTCTCTCTGAGGAGAAGACTGTTGTGTGCAAATCTATTCTATGAATAGAATAGAAATATTTGCCACTTGTCTAGGGCCTCAGGAACTCTGGAAAGCTGTGCCGTGCCTACCGTAAAATAATACTCTCTTTAAAGCTCCTTTGAATAAGGACATGTCATAGCGCTCGCTGAAAGACCTGTGTAATAATCGAACAACATTATTTGTTTACTAACGCCCGAAATGATTAAACTATCTTAGATAGCCCTATCTATTTCTAGAGATAAATTAATAATTTCGGCCGCATGTGTATTGTTATGTGTAAAATGCTGTAAACGTATAATCGAATATGGTACGATACCGAAGATACTGCCGCATATGGTACAGCCACACCACGAGCGAACTATCGTCTATTTATATATTTATAGACATAATAATAATAATAATACCAGCCTGTTTATTATCCCACTGTAGGACAAAGGCTTTTTCTCACATAGAGGAGGCATGATCGATTAGAGCGCCTTGCAATGATCATGGATGTCACCATTCCACATGATGACAATCTTGTAAAAGCAGAAAAAGATAAACAGATTAAATATTTGGATTTGGCTGACGAGGTTGTCGACATGTAGGATGCAGATTGGCGATCACTGTTCCGATAGTCATATCAGTTAACGGACTGATTACCAAGAGCCTCCAAGCTCCAACATCTAAAGAGGTTCGATGGCGTTAGGTGGCTGGATCGTGGGCCTGATGCAGAAGGCTGTGCTCCTTGATACGGCCTGTATTGTGAGGAGGTTCCTATCTCTGGAGCCCTAACTACCGGTAGCTTGCTCCCTATTTCCGATAATGGTGGGTCTCCATATTTTTATAATTTTAAATGTATATTTTTTTGTAATTTTTATATGTAATTAAAAATGTTATTGTATGTGTATAAAAGTAAATAAAGAGTATAATAATAATAGGTATTTAAAAAGATGTGGAATTTTACATATTTTTGTAAGTTTTGATTTTATTTATTCGTATTTGTGAAAGTTATTCGAAGTGATTAACCCCCAGTTTCTGAAAGGCTGATCAACGAAAAATTAACTAATCAGCTGTTAAATCTCATGTAAAGTACCTGAAAGCATGCAAAAAGCATGGATAATTAGTTTTATTAGATCTAATTAGTTACTAAATAGATCAAATTAAACTAATTATTCATGCTTTTAGCAACCCAACGGCACTTCACATGAGATTTAACAGGTGTTAGTTAATTTTTCGTTGATCAGCCTTTCAGAAACCGGGGGTAAGTGTTTTAATACAAGTCATTATTGATGGCGTCACCATCTTACGCAAAAAGTAGCGAAGTTTAACCATTATTTCATAACGGGTACTGATTAGGACAGACTTGTTACACTTGTTACGTTGTTTTTAAGGGAAACTTGATCCCCCTGGATCATGTATGAATTTTATTGCTATTTCGAGCCCTGCGAGGTGGATTTTAAGTCGATGAAAAAGTTTGACGATAGTGGTCGATGAAAGTAATTTTATTATATGCCGATGTAAAGTCTCATAAAGCATTCAAAGAAACATTTAGCATCAAATAATTTTTCTCTATAAAATATATATACGGTCGAATTGAGAAACCTTCTTTTTTTGAAGTCGGTTAATAAAAGAGTTTGCAGTAACATTAGTTAATTATAAAGTGTGAAAATTGCTAAATGTAAATGGCGACTTACTGCAAATAGTATCACAAACTTCAAGAAAAAAATTTTTGGTACATAATAATAAATACTCATTATTTTTATATCTTTATTTAAGTATTATAAGCATAACTATATGTTTCCTAAATAAAATAAAATAAATAATGACAGCGCCAGGCGGAGGCGCCCGGGGGACAGTCATCTATGGTCTGGTTCCAAGAAGCAAATTATTTGTAGGTAGTAGATCGACGCTGGTTTCAGCATGAATGGGCTGGATCGTCCGAGAAAGTACTACCCTCTCATAGAAGATCGAAGTAGGAGTAGTAGTATCCGTACTACTGCGTTTCGTTCGGTGAGTGAGAGCGCCGGAGGGCTAATTTCCCCCCTTTTCTCTTTCCTCACCTCCCTCATTTCCTTCTCCTAAACCCATTTCCACCAGGAGGACACCATACCAGCAGTTTAAGACGATGGATATCGGTATGGTAGCCACCACTTCTGGATTCCACTGACTGCCTACCAGTAGGCGGGGTGGAGACACTTTGGTAGGCTAATATAAAAAATATATATAAAAATGCGTATTAAATGCATTAACCCATCATCATAATTCCGTTTTTCCACGACATTAGGCATGCTAACACATGCAACTAATTGAAAATATATATTATATGTAATACCTATCTAATATAACCATTAATTTCATAAATTTATATTTTAAAATTTTGTCTACCAATCCTTTTTTACAACAAAATCGCTTTTCACTGGGGTTTCTAATGTGATGGCGTAAATAAACACCTTTTTTGCGCTTAGATTGCAAGCGCCGGCTGAACCCTACAAGATAGATCAAACAATGTTCTACACTATTGTACACCTTAAAAAGGGTCTATAGAATAGTCTAGAATAGTATATGTCTATCTCTTAGGGATAACCCACAATAATCATTTTTTATCCTTTACTTTTTACGAGAAGTAATGATTTATATACGAAGCGAATTTAAGCAATACAGCATTAATCCAGCAACTAAGTATTATATAAATTTTGCAATTATTATAGATAAATATGGCCTTTTACAGCATAAGGTTTAAATGAATATTTTTAAAGATATTATAGGTTTAAAATGCAGGGACATAGTGGTTGCGGCGGTACCGTTTCTGTATTCTGTAACTAAAGTAAATATACTACAGAATGTCTTTAAACTACGTTCACAGCCTTTTTTCTTCATGCGCTGCCCGGACGGGTCGCTAGTTAATCTATTAAACGAGAAGCAGCGTTAATTGTATATAAAATTCACCAAAAATAAGGTACCTATTACTTTTCTAAGGTGGCAGCCGTACATGGCAAGTATGGCATATTATCTGTTTTCGGGGAAGCCTATGTAGCCTGTAGTTCTGTTCTGGACCTCTTCAGGTTGATGTAACCATAAAAGTCACGGCTCATGAACCAAGAGTTGAACCTGTGTAATAAGGAAGACATACAGGTAGCTAACAATTTCTTTTTTTTTCAAAAATAAATGAAAATTACATTTTTAGCTGTCTACCAAAGCTCATAACACAGATCATATGATGTGAATTAACTGTATGTATAATAATCACAGATAAAACAATACTAAGTATAGGTACCTACGTAGAATAATGTTACGAGAGTTAGGTAGCCACTAAAAACCACATTATTAACTTTTCTTTCCTTACAGGTAGTTTTCCATCCTTGTGGCGAAGAGCCTATGTTATTCCCTTACCCAAGATACACAATCCTACACAACCCAATCATTTCCGTCCCATATCCATTCTACCATTCCTCTCCAAGGTACTGGAGGCCTGTGCCCACAAACAGTTGTCAAACTTTGTAAACCAGCATAACCTTTTAAGTCCTTTACAATCTGGTTTCAGGCCAGGCCACAGTACTGTCTCTGCTCTCCTAAAAGTAACCGGCGATGTGAGAGAGGCCATGGAGGACACTAAAGTGACTGTTCTTGTTTTAATTGACTTTACAAATGCCTTCAACACCGTCGGTTACGATATCCTACTGTCCGTCCTTTCCTATTTTATGATCTCGGCTGAAGCACTGGAATGGTTCTCAAATTATCTTCAGGGACGCCAGCAGTCTGTTCGCCTTGGTGAATCTTCATAGAACTGGCGAAATCTCAGCGCAGGCGTTCCTCAAGGCGGTATTCTCTCTCCTTTATTATTTTCAATATTTATAAATCTTGTAACCCTAAACCTTCAGTGCTCGTATCATCTGTACGCCGATGACTTGCAGCTTTACGCACAAGAGAGTGTTGATAGAGTACATCTGGCTGTTAACAAAATAAACAGTGACCTAGATACCATCAAAGCCTGGTCGGATAGGTTTGGCTTGGTGGTTAATCCTAACAAATGTCAGGCTATCATTGTTGGCAGCCAACGCATGATTAATAAACTAGATTTTTCTGCGATTCCACCAGTAGTATTTGACAGTTCAGTAATAGCACTGAGTCCAGCGGTCAAAAACCTTGGCTTGTACATTGACTCGACACTGAACTGGCAAGCTCAAATAACAAATGTTAGCCAACGAGTCACCAATACTCTTCGTGCTCTCTATCGCTTGAAAAATTTTCTTTCAATCAAAATCAAGGTTATGCTTGTACAAACTTTAGTGCTTCCAATAATTGACTATGGTGACGTGTGCTATCTTGACCTAAATGCAGATCTCATCAATAAGCTAGATCGTCTTCTTAATAACTGCATTCGATTCATTTTTAACCTTCGCAAGTATGACCATGTGTCTTCATTTCGCTCACAACTAAAGTGGTTGCCTATACGTCAGCGTCGCTGCTTACGTACTCTTACTACTCTCTTTTCATTTCTAAAGTCTTCTTATACTCCTTCATACTTAATGAACTATTTTGAGTGTTTACATATGACCCACGATCGCAATCTTCGCTCTTCAAATAATCAAATACTCTTATGCCCTTCACATAATTCTAATTTCGTTGGCTCCTCTTTCCGTGTTCAATCTGTTCTTCTATGGAATGCGCTCCCTCCCGAGATCAGGATGTCCACAAACCGTTTGACATTCAAGATGAGGGTGAAACAGCTTCTTGCAAAAAATTTGGCAGAATCATCACAATAGCTTAGTATTTATTTATGTATGTATATATTGATAGATATTTATTTGTTGTTAGGGTTATGTATTTATATACTTTCTTTATATATTATGTATATCTTATACTTATATGTATCAAGTATTAATATTTTCAGTTTGATTGCTACTTCAAATGCACCTACTTTGTTTTATCTCTGCATCACCCTGTGAGGTTGACTGGTAGAGAATGCCTTTGGCATTAAGTCCGCCTATATACTCTGTATATGAAGTTATAAATAAATAAATAAATAAAAAGCCTCAGTATTAATACTAAGAGTATATCTGTAGTATTAGTATTGCAGTCTATTCTAAGCTTTGTAAATATTGATACCTACATAAGTTTAAAATAAAATATATTTGACATAAAATTCTAAACCAAAAAATTTTAGTACAACTAAAATAAAATAGTA
Organism: Parascotia fuliginaria; assembly: GCA_963082885.1. Lineage (NCBI taxonomy): Eukaryota > Metazoa > Arthropoda > Insecta > Lepidoptera > Erebidae > Parascotia > Parascotia fuliginaria. Next base: position 17,594,762 of record OY720170.1, read on the forward strand.
AGTACAAATATTATCGGCTTTTCGTAAGTAGAGTATCGAATAATCAAAGAACTCCGATAAAATAAAAACAACAACAACTTTGTAAGTAGCTTTTATGTTGGCATATACTACAAAAACAATTTGAATATGGTTTTATCATCTTTTCTTCTCGTTACTTATTCCTTCACGTTTTTGCGTCTACTTCTGCTAAGTTTTGTATTGGGACAAACAAAAACAGATCATTTTATCAAAATATATTTCGGAGTGAAATTTATAAACTTTTAAATAATTTATTACTTTATAATATTATTAAGGTCCGTATTAGTAAATCCGTACTTAAGTGTAATGTTTAGATAGCTATTACCTACAGTCTCTCAATACTAGCTATATATCACTTACTGTATTCATGGGAAAATATTACTTTCGATCAATGTGACTCTACATCTTATGTATCCTTAGGCATGTGTTACATCGTGCGCAAAGCTATAGTATCTATGTCTGATGTTAATCAGTGTACACGGTGTACACACAGATACAAAAGTTGGCGTCTATATCTCTGACGTAACGAATCATTGAACTATTTCGTAGAAAGCCAATACAACAAATCCTTATAATTTATCAATCTATTATTCAAAAATATTTTATCTACATAGTTTTATTGCGACATTTATATTGACATAATTATTATGAGATCAGAGGCCCTAGATAAGTTACAAAGATTTCTATTCTATTCATCATCACTACATAGTATAAAACAAAGTCGCTTCCCGCTGTCTATCCGTAGGGAACTCCTTGGCTAAGAGGCCCCCTAAATCCAATACTTACCTAAATTGTGTTTCATCATACTAAGTGTTACCTACTAAGAGGTCCCTTAGTTATGACAGTTCGGAATGTTTGTAGTTTTGTTTCTTGTAGCTACACCTTATATTTATTAATATAATTATTACAACACGTTCATTACATCACTTTTATTAAATATAATCATCAATATATAAGTGTGTGTTTATATGTTTAACGGGCGATAAAACGATCGAAAGCGAGCGAAAGAAACGATGAGCGTGTCAAAGCGCTCGTCTGGCGCGCGACCCGATTCAGGTCGCTAGACTCGCCAGCCAGTTGAGAGGACTTGTTGTTGTGTGCTTGTACTTATAGGTACTTAATATTGTCTAACTTCGTGATGTCGCATGTCGGGAAAAAAACTAAAAAATCATGAGCATCATATTTTTCAAAGTTCGAACTCTTTGTCTATACAGCCGTGGTCTTTTTAATAAAACATTATTAGTATCCAATTCTAAAGTTCCAACAGTGTCAAAACTTTTAAAAAACATGGTTATAAATCGTCAGTCATAGTCGAAAACTAAATTCCAAATGGTCACAATAACCGACCCTTACCGTTAGGGGATTGTTATGGAGCGAATATTCGGGCTCAAAAATATATGGGATCTCTTACGTAGGTGACACCTAAACATTGGTGAAAACGATTTTTGTGTAAAGAGATCCCTAATACATGCGTAAGAAATCCCTAAATTTTAGGAGATGTTGGTGAAAACGGGCACTAGATCTTTAAAACAATGCAACGGATTTTGATGCCGGTTTTTTTAATAGATAGAGTGATTCAAAAGGAAGGTTTATATGTAAACTGACGGACTCATAAACTGCATCAAAGTTCAGGATTACTTTGAAATGATTTTTTTTAATAAGTATGAAAACTTTTTAGATTAAATTATATAAATATGGAGAGACTGGCTCTTAATCTTAAAAAAAAGCAAAATTTAAAAATAGAACTGCAGTAAAACAAATGAATATAGCCGGGAAAAGAAAATTTACTCGTAGTATCAGATTCGTGTTATTTAAAGCAAAGTTTTAAATTGATTCGCATTGATTTTTTATTCTTTTGTCAATTGAATTATTGTTACCAGCAGAATTGATGGGTTAGTTTTTTAACTCATCGAGAGTTTTTGAACCATAATATGGATACTTCGTCCGAAAAAGCGGCTCAAATTGTAGCACTGGTGCGGGAGGGCTTGGATCAACGAACGATTGGTAGAAATTTAAATTTAAACCAGTCTACGGTTTCGAGAATAGACAGAAGGTTTGTGGAGACAGGTTCTTACAGAAGGAGACGTGGTACAGGCAGGACTCGAGCAACCACCGGTCGTGATGACCGATTTATTGTTACAACTTCCCTGCGAAATCGTTTCCTCACGTCAGTTAACATCAAAACAGAGCTTAATGAAGTGCGTGGAGTAAATGTGAGTGCACGAACAATAAGAAGAAGGTTAAAGGAAGCGGATATCACCCCTTTTAGACCAGCAAATGGTCCAAAGTTTTCTGTAGCTCACAGACAAGCTCGCTTAAGATTTGCGCGTGATCACTTTTTTTTTTAAACCAATTTTCCTTAAATTTCTGTTTTTTCTTCAAAAAATTCTTAAGGTCCTTTCCAGTACACAAACTTAAACTTAAGGATATGACCCTACGCTGTTTTAAAGTTCACGAACCAATCTAGAGGTTTCAATTTTAATCTGTATAGAAAGTTTGCATACTTGGTTAAAATATTTATTTCAAAGTCGTCTATTACTTTGATGCAGTTTATGAGTCCGTCAGCAAAATAACATACAAATTCAATCAATTAAGCTATAGCCAGTTCGCTGGTGTATATAACATGGATAATATAGTAAAGAAACACTAAGAATTTTAGAGGTTTCTAATATGATTTCGTAAATAAACACATTTTTTGCGCATAAATTGCAATCGCTGGCTGAACCCTACAAGACATATCTAATTAATCTACTACAGTATTGTACTTCTTAAAAAGTTATACAATAAAGTCCGCAATAGTATAATATGTCTATCTCTTAGGGATAACCCACAATAACCATTTTTTATTTTTTACTGTTTACGAGAAATAATGGCTTATTTACGAAGCGATTTTAAGCAATACAGCATTAACCCTTATCCAATTAAGTACCCTAAATACATTGTTCATTTAATATAGATCAATATGGCCCTTTACAGCATGTAATTTAAATGAATGTTTTTGAAGATAATACAAATTTAAAATGCAAAGACATAAATATACTACAGAATGTTTTATACAACGTTCACAGGTTTTTTTCTTGACAGTATCAGCATTGCACCCGTGCGAAGCCGGAGCGGGTCGCTACTACATAGATAAAAATATGTATAGGATTGACATATACTTTAGCGTTAGCTTATGTCAATCCCATACATTTTATAAGGATTAATACATAAAATACTTTTAGCCACGATGACAGCAAAAATGTATCTGACATATGGCAGATTATACCTACTTTCAACAACAAAAATGTGTATAATCCTCATGTTTTGGTGGTTTGTGAAGCGACTGCCGTTTGTGTTAAAAGCTGTCATATTAGACATCTTGTATGTTTGTATGCTATTAAGTATATACTCGTTATACTTATTATTAGTTAAAAAATGTACTAGGGTAACTTCTGGTAGGAGCAGTTGGTTACGTAGACATCAGCCCTGTGATTCTTAAACATTGATAAATGCGCCGCACTTTTTAGCAGTGATATTGGTATTGATTACCTGTGTAATCGATTGAGGCAACTTCTGTTTTCGGTCTACTATTATCATTGTATACACAAATTTGAACTAAGCCAATCGACAATGACGTACCTCGACCTACACAAGTGGTCATTGACCGTGATCGCACATCGCAAAATTCACATCATCTATGTGCAAAATTCGACGACGTACAATAATCTCGCTGAAAACTAATTGTGCTGATTTCACGAATTGGTCTAATCCACTAATGTCATGATTCTTGAATTATTACAATGCGATTATGCCTTGAACGAACCGTGAAGAATATAATACTACCTGTCAATTTACTACTGTCAATTTGCCATTGCCGTGCCATTTAATAGTTAAATCGAAATCGCCATTTTATTAAAAAAAATTAGTACTTTTATGAGATGTTTCTCGCCAAATGCTAATCCCCTAACCGAGAAAAATTGTCCAGTTAGAATATTTAGACGGTTCTCAGGTTGCCAGTAGGAAGAGCATAAATACAATACTTATTCAATTAATATTAATATCAATTCAACCCACACAAAATGGCATTCTAGATTTATTATCTACTTGAATCTATGTATTTTAAATTGCAGTAAAACATTGCCGTAGCTCATAATAGAGCTAGTAGCGCAGGCACGCTACGATAGCGTAGATACCTACGCTGCGATATATTTTCACTTTTCACTAATAGCAGCTCTAATAATAAAGAGTAAAAACATTATGACGCTAAAGGTGTTTTATATTAAGCACTAGACTAAAGTTTGGAATATAGAACCTGTGAGAATTTCCTTTTGCTATCGCTACACAGGTAGCAATAAATAGTACAGACCAGACCTGTATTTGTATTCGACAGCGTTTTCCTACTCACGTTGCATTACAAACAAACTATTGAAGATTGCTAGTGTGACCTACCTAACGACAGTGCAACATAGTCTTTTGAAACGGTAGGTATATACGGACGCTAGGGCGGTGTGGCTTAGGATCATAAAGACCATTGTTTGACACAATAATTTCATACGTTGTAAACCTACTGAATAGTTCACTCTTGTTTACAGGCTTTGTATCGGTATTGCTGCATGCATACGCTGTGCGGTAACTTGAGAGTGCTGTTGACATAACAATAACATGCCCCTAATTACAAGTAGGATTTTCCAATTTTCCTTGCACAAAATTCGATTAAATTTCTATAACAAGACTGTAGGTTAAACCGGTTGAAATCGGTTACAAACATGTTGTTAACTATAGGTAAATTGATTAAAATACCTACTGGTACTAAAGGCAAACAATTTAGAGCGCTGCATATAGCCTAGAGATCAGAATATAAATACGTTCCGACCGGTAGTAGATAGGAGTTGGTACCTACTTATTAGTTTTAAATGATTTTTTTAAATAAGCAAATAAGGTATCGGGATCAAACAAGTAGATATGCGGTCCGTCTGATAGTAGGTAAGTGATACTTAACTTGATAAATTTGGTAACCGTAACTTACCTTGTAATAATATTATAAAAAGGACATGGCTGTGTTTGTTAAAAATAGCAAAACAATGCTAAGAAAACACAACCGATCCGTTGATAACCGAGTAGGACGAAGAAATAGGAAATGGAAGTTAACCGGGTAACTGACGACTACATTGTTGATGGTAAGAGTAGGTAGCCTATAACCACTTAGATTGACAAGATGTTAACTTACATGTTGCTGGTGTGCGATCCCACTGAGGGCCCACATCTGAATTTTAAGCTTTTAAATGCGTCAGCCTTTAGTAAAAGTTCTCAAACTATTGTAAATTCAGTCTCTCATTTGTAAAAGTTGGCACTCAAAAGTTACAAGCGGTCAAAGGTGGTCCCTCAATCGTGGCTGACACGCATCCATATCTCAAAACCTTGTTAAAATTTACAACTGCTATTAATGACTACAGTTAGTAAAAGATTTGTAACACTACTTTATTAAATATCAGCCTTACCAATTTCAAGTTATCATTTAACACTAGTTAAAGCCAATGTTAGATCTTTTAATATCAGCGACATGTTCAAAATTAAACGTGTTCTAAGTCATTTCTACAATCTTTTTAAGATTTCTGTGAGTTGTATTATTATGCCGAATCAGAGTAGGTAGATTATCCACGAAGGTCTCTAGAGAAAAACGCCGACGCTTTGGCAATCACATACATTTAAGGTTTGCAACGGATCCATGATAAAGTGTGAATACTTTTACTAAAGTTCAATTAAGTGCAAAGTAAAAACGAATATGAGAGAGGACAGGTGGCACATAATAAAATGACATATGTCGCATGTAGCCATAATACGAAAAGAGGGGTGAGAAACTAAATTTTCAAGAATTGTTAAGTCTTCTTTAACATTCTTGGAATACATGCACCACGTAGAAATGGCCCCGGGTAACATTACGTCAAACAATATTGTAGAAATATCACAATACAAGTGGATTTGTTTGCTAAAGTAACAGTCTGGTTAATGTTCATTTGTTTTGGTAATATTCTGTTTTAAGTAATTATTAAATGAATGTATTATATTAACTTAATAACCCCTTTATGGTATGTGCAATGCTGTCCACTCTCTACTGCAAAAGGAAAAATAAACTGATATTCTGGAAACTTGGATAATCCAGGGTTACTACAATTCATTTAATGATGTCTGATGTGATGTCTGTTTATTTTAGTATTAGTAGGTGGTATTCAAAAGTTAATATTTAGAATTTGCGTGTTGTACGACTATATTTACATAGATATGTACATCTACCTACGCATATGGAGAGGCAGCCAAGCCAGTCACACCCCATCTGGCAGCTTCGTTAACGTACTAACCATGCTCATCGCGAGACATTAAATTGGACGCAAAGCAGACTACAGCCCTCAAATACATTATCTGCCCATATATGGACTAAGTATAAAGCCGAACATACTATTTAAATACCACGATTATCATGTTTAATGTGTTTAAAGCAATGTTCGTTAGTTGTCGTTGCATCTTTAGTGTTACCACATATAAGGAATTACTATACGTTTTACACAGTGTATGTAAAGGTGACCATAATTTGCACAATTGCCATGAGTAAATATCAATGTTAGATAATCATGCAAATTTTAGCTAGAAGGAACGTAAGTATTATGTCAAGCGCATCGTATTTTTAGATTTGGCTGTATCAAGGGCCTTATCACACAAAGATACCTCTGATAGCTAGGTATCATGTCCTTGTTTTATGAAAAAACAAATCAGGAACTTCTAAATCCTATCAATATAAACACCATGGATATGGGGATATCAAAGATGTGTGGAGAGAAGCGTATTGGGTTATATAGTTTCCTTACAGTAACTACGTCAACAAGTAGTCAAATGATTTGCAGAGTGAAGTTTGCTGTGCTAGCAAACTATTACGAACCTAATTCCATGAAACATTATATTTTTTACAAAGAGAATACCGAATTCAAACAGGAAGGAAACTAAAAAGTAGAAAATAAATTTACTTAGCACAAAGTAATTCGTTTTTTGATTTAGTTAATCAGAAATAATTAAATTAGTATTTTATAGTTTTCAAGTGAGGAATTCCCTCGACTGTCTATGGTCACCTCTAATAGCACTTATAACCCATATGGATGCAACGTTCTCATAATTAGAAATGAATTAAGTTCAAACACCAAGTAATTGCTGTAAATTGTTGAGGAGTTTCCTCGACTGTTTTTGTGCCATCATCTGATCGACTCCAAACTTTCACTAAGTTGTAGTGCCTTTTAATACTTAATGAAAAACATAACAAATGCACTAGTCGCCACTACAATTTTCGAAGGTTCTCCTCGTTTTTTTTGGGATGCCATCATCAGATCCGGGTTTCCTTATCATGGTACCTTGGGATATCTATTTCCAACAAAAAAAGAATAATCAAAATCGGTTCATAAACGACGAAGTTATTCGCGAACACACATAAAACAAAAACGTATTCGGTCGAATTGAGAAACCGTTTCTTTTTTTTTGAAGTCGGTTAATAAAATACCTAGTTGTTCTCAATATCTAAGTTGTAGGTACCTCAAAGTTCAAATCAGCATCAGCATCTCTGCTTGAAGATAATATATATATTTTTGAAATCATTATATACTTAATTACCTACATTACATTATTATCAAACGATAATTGAATTATGTTGCCAGAAATAAATTCTAAAAATTGAATCGTGAAAAAATAATTAAATACCCTACCAGCTACACAATAACGTGAAGTAAACAAGCAAATTATTTATGTTCAGTAAAATTTTTCCGTAGGACGTAATTGATATACTTACCTACCTATAAAATATTTGTTTGACTCGACTCGTAATTCTCTGAATTAATCCACAAAGCAAACGATGAAAACACAGTTTAATAAATCTTTAACAATGTAAAAATTACTGCTTTAATTTCGGTGGAAATTATGTTGTAGATATTTGTCTTGTCGGCTGCATATAAATCTATACATATAATAAAATTGGAGTGTCTGTTTGTAATATTGAAATAACCGTTTTTTACTACACGTACTTATATGAATATATATACGGAACATAAACCAAAATATTTTTTTTTATAATTTTTGTGTCTGTCTGTCTGTCTGTTTGTGCCGGCTAATCTCTATAATGGCTGAACCGATTTTGACAGGACTTTTATTGGCAGGTAGCTGATGTAATAAGGAGTACCGTAGGCTACGTTTATTTTAGAAAAATTCTTTTATTTTAGAAAAATAAAGTAATGTTGATCGACTATTAGGCGGAACGAAGTTCGCCGGGTCGGCTAGTTAATAATATGATTACAACTATTATTACCTAGGTACCGTTTATAATTGCGGTCACAACACCGGTTTCACGGTAATACTCTAGATAGTATTACCGTGCCGGTGTGGTTAACTAATTCATATGCAAATCTTTAGTAAACTTAAACTTACTCAAAATAAACTTGACCAAGCACTCGGGTAAAGTTGACTACAGTGAAATGTACATATTATATGTAGATATCTTTACACTTCTATGAAAATGATCAAATACCTGCACAGAAAATAAAATATTTAAAATAGAAAAAAAATACATTTATTTGTCACTGACGAAAGGCACACACAATAGCTAATTGCTGTCATCGGGTACCAGATAAAACACCATTTAGCTAATCTTATTTTCAGCTTAAACTGTTTGTGCATGTTAGTTCTATGTAGCCAAGACAATAGTCTATCGCTAAATGAAATGTAGAGTCGCATAAGAACTCGCAAAGGTTATATCGCACAACAAAAATCCTTCACCACTTTAGTAGGTACATTTTAAATGAACTATCGCAACGCACTGCTACACTTCGACTACTGACTATGTGCTATATCGCAATTTTTTAATGCGTCGTGCTGCGGCTACAGTATGTAAATAACATAGGTACCTTGACCGGTTGTACCTTGCCAAAGTAAGTGGAACGAACGTTACAAATATGAGTATATTTCCTGGATACATAGAATAAGACTTAGCACCCATATTAATTTGTAGTTAACACCGCGTCGAATGAGGTCGAAGTGGTCACGCGAATCACTCAAATTAATAAAATCAGTCTAAAATTATATTTTAGTTTTCAAAAGCATGTTAACATTTTTACAACAAAAACTTATTCAAGGAAAGAATTTTCCATCGCCTGCGGTTAGCTGGCATTTTCAATTAAATTTTAAGTGTTAAAAGAGCTAACCAGCAGTTGTACGATATATTTTAGCTACTTATATGTAAGGTACGGTAGTAGATCCACGCTGATTTCAGCATGAATGGGCCGGATCGTCCGGGGAAGTACTACCCTCTCATAGAAGATCGACTTAAGAGTAGTAGTATCCGTACTACTGCGTTTCGTTCGGTGAGTGAGAGCGCCGGAGGCCCAATTTCCCTCCTTTCCTCTTTCCTCATCTCCCTCATTCCCTTCCCCTAACCTCATTCCCAGCCCCCATAGTGGAGGCCACCATACCAGCAGTTTAAGACGATGGCTTTTGGTATGGTGGCCGCCACTTCTGGATTCTACTGACTGCTTACCATCAGGCGGGGTGGAGTCACTTTGGTAGGCTATAATATATAAAAAAAAAAAAAAAAAAAAAAAAAAGTTACCTATGTGAAAAAGATAAAATAATATAAGTTTCGTCGTTTTCTTTTTTGTCAAATTATTTAGTATCTACCTAATTAAATAAAAGATAAGAAAATAAAAAAGGTGATTGGCTGACATTTTGAATTTTTTTAACTTTCATATTATGTGTTAATTCACCTAACGTAAATGAATATAATATCTTTGTTTTTTGACTTATAATCTAAGTAAATAGTTACTTATATGGATTAGTAAACAGTATAGTAAATAGTAAACAGTTTGTTTCAATTTCAAATGTCAATGAATTTGATAAACGAGTACCTACCTACAAAGAACCGTGTGCCGAACGCAAATGTGTTATGAACTTTAGCAGATGTATACCAACACCAACTAGTATATGTTATGTTTGTTCTAAAATTTAATGAATAAATATTACTGTTTTTATAGTGTAAGTATATTTATTTCGTTAATATGCATTTTAAACATATATGTACTTAAGGGCAACTGTCTGAATATTATGTTTTTCTTAGCAAAATTGTGCATATCTATTTGAAATTGAAGAGCAACATTTGGATAGGAGCGGATCAATACTAATCAGATAAGATGTTTTATTTGTTTTAGAAGACCTACGTGTAGCAGTGGACGTCGTTTTGCAGGAATAATGATGCTGATCTAAATTGCATTCAAAATACCTACTTCTTCTTCTTCTTCTTCTCCTTTTTTTGGCAACAGAGCCGACGAATGTGTCAGCTATTTCTGCCAGCGTCAAGTGTAGAATAATATTCTTGTTGATGATAATAATGGTATATTACAATGATAAAATAGAAAAAAATGTAGATGAAATTAAATGACATCCATCTTCCGTGAAAACAAAAGATGGAATCAAAATACCTACTTTAAAACATGTGAAAATCTGTTGTTTGTTTTGACATGTCTAGGAAAACCATTTTTACAAATAAATGACATTAAAAATTGCGTGATAAAATAATCAATCCCAATATTAAAAATAACAACAAGGTTTACATACATTGTATTACCATCAATAAATTCAATATAAAATACGTTTCAAAAGTTAATTAAAAGTATATCATACGTCATAAAATACAGTTACACCGTACTTGCTCGGGCAACTCGCTGGCAGACCCAGTAGGTCTGGGTGTTTTCCGATGCATCTTTTATTTGGTGCTTATAATCTGATTTGTATGAAGAGAAGAATATGATATGTTAATGTCAGACTTTCAGTTTTAAGGTTTAATCAATCAATTTACCGATACCGGTAAATAACACTACATTGGACTATCGTGTTTTTACTAACTAGTAAGGTCTTTCAAGATTTCTCTTGCTGTTCAGAAAGCTAGAAGGATTGATTCAGTCTGAAAGTATTCAAATATTTTTCTAAGCAGAAAATTATTTGTAATCTCATAACAGGTAGTATTTTACTACATTTAACGACATTGATTTTTGATTTTCTGCGCAAGTAGATACACTTTCGCTATTTAGCGCCGGACACTTCTGGTTTATGTTACTTTTATGTTGGCGTCTTAGTCATAAATAATAACATTACGCCTTCAACAGTGTAATATGGCAAGTAATAAACAACACACATTAGGTAATAGGTCAAAGTGTACGATAGAAATTAGGTTTATTGTGTAGCGTGTACTACATTTATTTACCATGTATATCTTGGTTCGAACTAACTTATAGCAGGTAGTACCTATTTATGTCAAATTTAAGCTTAATTACTTGAAACTGTAACTTACAAAAATTGTAATAACCTGGCGATTAAAAAGAGTGGCCTGAGTTTCTTGCCTGTTCTTCTCATGGCTCTACTTCGTCAGCGAACTGGCTGTAGGTTAATTTGCTGACATTTTGTAAACTTTGACGTTCATAAGTGTTAATTTAATTAACTTAAATGAATAAACATATATTTCATTTAATTTCATTTCATTTCATTTCATTTCTTATTTTTAGGTATAAGTTTTAGGTATAAGTAAGTATAATTTATTGCTAGATGCTATACACGGAATTCAAACTTAAACTTAAACTCATTCATTTAGATCACATGAGTGACACGTATGAACGTCAAATTAATAAAACAGTTCGTAGATTATGTAGAGTCATTAGATGAATTCAAGTTTTTAACCGCCCCATAGTAAAACTCTATAAAGATACAATTAAATGAGACCTATATATATATCTGGTATTAGAAATATTTTATGAATAAATATTTTATAATAAGTACATAAGTATAATTCAAATAGATTACCTATCTACTCTACTGATATAACTATTAATTATCTACACTCAATTGAATCAGTTGCATTACTATTGTTATAAAAAAACAGGTCTCGTTCAAAATAAAAGTGTAAATAGGTCTGCATATCGATGCGCGGCAGGTGATGTGTCTGAGTGTTCGTTTTTGGCGAATCAGAGGCGCGCAGGTGCGTCAGCGGGGCGCAGGTGGTACCGCGATCTCAGCCGATATCGATATACAGGTTGAACCATTTTGTTTTGCGTCAACAGATTAATTATATTCATTAGGTATATACCTACAGCTTTTTTTTTTACTTTTAATTTTGTTTTTATAATTATTTCTGAATGGTCTAACTATTGGTTTAAGCATCGAATATCGATGTTGGCTGCGTAATGAGACTCCTGCGTAATAATTGAGTTGTGAAGTCCAGATAATAAGTAGACGCTTCATGTTATATAAAGACTAGAAGCTGGAAAATTAGGTATTTTCGAAATTGAGTATGATTGTGTCGAAATAAAGAACTGTCGAAATTCAGAGGTACACCCAAACTACGAAATATGTTTCGAACTGTTGGAATAGAAATGGCTTAGAAGCTAACTCAACGAAGTTTGAAATACGTGTTTAAGCAAGATAAATGGAAAATGGTTCTAAAATAAAAACAAACTGCTGAAGTTACTGATTATTTAAGTATGTTACATAGAGACGAGTACCTACTTATAATAAATGGCCATACCGCACGTTGGCTATTCTGAACTTTTTATCTAGTAATAGTAGTAACATATTAATTAGTATTGTCTGGTTTATTTAGTTAAGTATATTGCAACTTGTCATAAGTAGATACCTTAATTACCTTTTAATCATATGCGATGGTAAAATTTCTGGTACATGCATTAGTAACGTTTTCGTTGTATCACGCTGTACATAGAACAGCCCCGTACACTACTAAGATAACGTGTGCGAGATAGGACAGATGCGCCATGCGGCATATGCGAAGTGCGCCTGCGCCGAGGATAACATGCGCCCACGCCACGACGGACACCGGACTAACTACGTCCACTCCCTCCCCACTCATCACCGCAATTAAATCACCAAATGCCATGTGTTTCTTGATTTGAGAGGAGCAAATTTTAGGTTATTTGGTACCTACCTACATTTGCTACTCTTTGACAGGTTTCTGCTCGTGCCTTCGATCGCGGGTTGATAAAAAAGAACTTCAATCTATCGACAAAAGTGTAAATTTCGTTCAGTAAATAATTTTCTGTGAGTAGGTACCTTACCTACCGTAAGTTGCCGTAACCGTAGTTTGACGCTTCGTCTCATTTAATTTACCAATATTTAGAGTCATTGCGAAACGTTTTACGTTTTAGTAAGATTCTATTATTCTCAATTTGCTTCATGCATCGGTATTATTTTAATACTTTTATTTTATCACTATCATCATCTTTAGCCTGCGGCATATTTTTATTAAAAGGAGGAAGCGCTTTCAATAAAAATAAACAATGGTAATACCATCGTCTCTCTGATCATAAGTAATTATACAGTGTAATAAGTACTTTATTATTGATATATGGCGAGATATTGCGAGCTGGCACCATACAACATTATTTTGATTTAAATAAGAATCAAATTTCTTTTATATTTACATTTTATTACGCAAAATGTCCTCAAAATTTTTAGGCAGGTGTTATTATTGTCAATTATGAAGTCTTGAGCACGAAGCCTTATTATTATAAAATAAATAAAATTATTGCAAGAAATAAGGGAACCAAAAAACTGCGGCTTAGGTTCGACGTTCGACCACTCTACTTGATTAAAGAGATCCTTAACACATGGAATAAAACTCGTTCACGGCATGTCGCAAATCGCCTTATATTTTTTTGGAAACATTTTTAAGCGTACGGATACCTGTTAAACTACTTAATACTAAAAAAAAATACAGCGTATATTAACGTTTTTCAATTTTAATTTTAATATTATTCATTGCATGAATAAAATTTGCTATGTAAAACTCAACTTTATCCATGGTCTGAATGCGGATTTGAATTGGATTTTGGCTGCACTGGTTTATCTAAGTTAGAATGTTGAAAGATGAGAATTGAACTGAGGGCGACCCAGAAATATATCTCGTGTTGCACATCTTCAGCCTTAGTTTCTACTAACGCTCAAAATATATCGAATGAGTGTGTGCTTATAAAAATATTGGCAATTGAACTCAAGTTTCGACTAACTTCTCTATCAGAATAGAGGACGTTGAGAAAAATAAGGATCTTAAATCAACCAAAAAATAATAAAATATTTTTTTTTTTTTTTTTAAATTTTATGACAAACTGGCGTCGAAATTATAGCTGTGTAGTGCGAGGTTTCAAACGGATAGCAATAGCACTTAAACGAAGTCTAGATCAAGTAAACAATAAGCAGCAAAGATAGCTTTTTATTAACGCGAAAAACAAAAGCGTGCTTCAGAGAAAGGACTAGGATCCATTTCACAAAGTTGAAAGGATAAGCTAGAAAGTGGGATAAGATGTTTTGAAGAGCCAAACAAATTATATTTCTAGGATTTCTACTTATTCTACTGAGTAACTCAAAGCAGTCATTCATTATTTCACGTTTAATAAAGAGAATGATCACAGCAGAATTTGTAATATCTGTGCGAGCCGTGTAAACAATCAAAGGCGATGAGTTTTCAAAATTTATTAAACAAAAGAAATATTTGTTTCTAAATTTTGTTCAATGAAAACGTCAGAAACAAAGTCTATAGTTACCTATGCAGTTACTCGTCTGTTTGGGTTTAGTTCAGTAAAATAGACTTTTAAAAATATTGTTGATAGTTATTATAATAGTACGTGATCTTTTTGGTATTAGAAACAAATGACAATATTTTTTATTTTATACACCTATTAACTCGAAATCTGTCAAAGAGTTTTACTGCATGTAATATGTACCTACGTGAAACCATGTCAACCATGTTATTTTTTCGCAATGCACATCAAAAGTAGGTACGGAGATTTGTCAAACGTCATAAGTTTCGAAATCTTTCAGCAACATACGACGTGAAGCTCGTGGCCAACGAACATAGATACCGTTATAAATTTTATAAATTAAATTTAATTATATTTTATTTTATTTTAATTTAATTTAATTCATTTAATTTATTATTTTTTTTTTATTTTTATCTTTTTTTAATTTTTTTTTATTTAATTTATATCATGCAACGCGAAAGTTTAAAAGTAAATATAGATACCGTTGTTAAAAAAGCTTTTCAAGTCCTAAAGTTTGTGGTGGGGCACTCTCAAAGTTTTACAGAAGAACTAGAACTTGGAGGTCATAAGTTTCGAATAGGTACTATGACAAATATATTACTAGAAAATATATACGGTCGAATTGAGAAACCTTCTCCTTTTTTTAAGTCGGTTAAAAAGAATATATTCAGAATATATTTATCGGAGACCGTACTAACTTAATGTCAATTCATCTTCTTCGCTTGAATAACTGGAATCTGCTGATTGATCGATTTGATAGTGGTCTACACTATCAAAAAGTACGCTTTATTCGCCGACAGTATGTAGATACTGGTAAAACTAACTAGGTGCCTAAAATCTGAGTTTCGTGTAACAATCTGACAAACTATTAATACGGCTTAAAATCTTTTGTCGTTCATATTTTAATACAAAACAAGCCGGGTAACCATTTCTAAAGATATTAAAGATACTCAACTAATTCAACATTATAGATTAGTTAATAAATAAAGCGAAATTTTCACATGTAAATTAAAATAATACTATAAACTCAGAAAAATAATACAGCTTCCTTTACTTCTAAACAACTTTGTAAGAATGATCTATGAAAATAATACGGAACCATGTACTCAGGTGATGCTTTTAATTGACACATATTAATATACAAACGTGTCTTGCAGCTGTCCGTAATAACAATGTGGGCTTCAAAAGTATTAGAGCGTGCGCTCGGAGCACGCATCGCCTGCCCTATCCATCTTATATTGGTAGCCATCGAAAATACGCACCTTCGAGCATCTGCCTATACCCAAAAAAATTAAACACCGTGCGCCGCCGTCTGTTCCCAAACTGTATCGATTGATACACTTCTAATAGCTACGTAGACATGTTTTTAACCGACTTCAAAAAAGGAGGAGGTTTCTCAATTCGACCGTATATATATTTTTTTTATGTGTGTTCGCGGATAACTCCGTCGTTTATGAACCGATTTTGATGATTATTTTTTTGTTGGAAAGGAGATATCTCAAGGGTGGTACCATGATAAGAAAACCAGGATCTGATAATGGCATCCTAGAGAAATCGAGGGGAACTTTCGAAAATCGTACTGACGACTAGTACATTTGTTATGTTTTTCGTTAAGTACTATATGGCACTACTATTTAGTGAAGGTTTGGAATCGATCTGATGATGGAGCACAAAGACAGTCAAGGGAATTTCTCAACGATTACTTTTATTCGATTTCTATTACGACAGTAATTACTTGGTTTTTGGACTTACTTCATTTCTAATGATGAGAACTTTGCTCCTTTAAGGGTTATAAGTGCCATTACAAGTGACCATAGACAGTCGAGGAAATTCCTCCACAGCAGTCATGTCGGGCTTACTTCATACGGTTCAATATGCTAAAATGTTTAGTGTGTACAAAAATAAAACCTAAGTTAGATTTAGGTCTACCCATCACTAAAAATTGTAAAATAAAATAATTTTTAACAAAAAGAAAACCGACTACAATCAGGAAGGAAACCAAAAAGTAAAAATAAATTTACATAGCACAAAGTATTTCGTATTTTGATTTAATTGATCAGAAATAATTAAATAAGTATTTTATAATTTTGAAGTTGGTGCCAATTAAATACTCAATGACTATATTATATAATGACTATAAATACTATAAGAACCTTACTACAATAGCAAATTAAGATTGATTTGATTGCGTTCGGGTAGTGCACTCAGGCATATCCCCCACGCGTGCAATTACCGCCCCGTGCATTACAAAAGTTGGTTGCAAAGACAGAATTAAAGATCCTTCTTGGCTGGCACCGACTCCAAAATAACTGATTAAAAACTATAAATAGTAAAGTATTATAGGTATCAAGGATTGCGTTGATTCCCCTTTAATGTTCTTTGCTATGAAGTAATTAAAATATTATTTTCTACTTTTTAGTTAAAGATTGAACATGTAGGTGGTGTTTGAAGTCGGTTTTCATTTTTTTTCTAAAAATAATTTTATTTTTAAACTTTTAGTGGGAATTAATTGTGTATAAATACATTCAATATAATGTGTAGACCTACTAAACGTGCTGCGCAAATGAGACAGCGCCGCGCCGTTTGAAAGAAAGTAGAGACGAGAGGTAAGATTGTAAATAGAGATATAAGGTCCTTGTCAACACTTTCTCGATCGCTAAACCCTGAATCCCAGAAACCACAAATCAAAACAAAAAAGTAATGATCTACCAACAATAAAGAATCATCAAAAATCATAATTTAACTGACCGAACAATCGCTCAGATATACAAAAAATGCATATGGTCACTCATCCAGGGCCACTTCGTTTCTAACAAAAAATGAATGTAGCATGGACATGTCAATGTCAGATAATTCGTCGCAAAAGACATCGACGTGTTGCTTTACACGTCTTCACTTCTTGCAAACGATTTGTTACAAAATATTAAATTGAAGCCAAACTACTAAATCATTCTTTATAAAAAAAACATGGGACCCCATTTCGGAGTATACCCTTTCAAATAAAATAAGGATTTTCCAAATTGGTTTATAAATGACGGAGTTAAGTTGTAACAAACATACAACCACTGAACCATTTCTTATTATAAAAAAATGGGACCAATTTCAGAGTATACCCTCTCAAATAAAAAAAAAAATTTTTCAAATCGGTTCATAAATGATCGAGATATGAGGTAACAAACATACAAAAAAAAAAAACATACGACCCGAATTGATAACCTCCTCCTTTTTGAAGTCGGTTAAAAATCAAATGAATGTACAATGCCAAAAGGAGCTAATTGACAGTCAGAGAACAACAACGCTGAAAATATGTTAAACGTAAACATAGAAACCGACTGCCATTAAATGGCAGTGCCAATTACGGCTACTGCTGCGTTGCGGTCAAGAAAGTGACTTATAACAAAAACTGGAATGGAATTTTTATTTTATTTTCAATAAATAAGGCACCTACAAAGTAATCTTAATTTTGGTGTGTTGAAAACGTGCGAAGTCGTGATGCCATAGCAAGTCGTAATGGTAGAGGCACCTGCTTCGTAAGCACAAGTTGTGGTTTCGAAACTAGGTCAAGTAACAATTTTACTTTTCCAAAGTTCTAATGCACTTTCAAGTTTGCATTGGACATTGCTTATTTGAAAGAAAATTTGATACAAAAATGAACTAGAATTTTACACTAAAATTTTTTCGCCAGATAACTCCAATACTACTTTAAGAACCGGGGTTTGAATCCAAAACCTCGACTCGGCAATCCGTCACAGTACCATGAACGACCTTATATGAGCACAATATTTAAAATAATATAAATAAATTCTGGTTTAACTGTAAATTCACTCTAAATTCGACTTGTGTACCTACGAGTAGCTACGTTGTCGAACAGACAAAGCAAGTTTGTATCATCTATGTATTAATTTTTAATTGCCATCAGTTGTGACATGATAAAATTATGGTTATGTTTATTATAGATGTTGACTAATATTATATACTATTCAGCATACAAGCAATATAATTATGCATTAACATTTGGTTCACTTACAATCCCTTTGAATACACGCTCCAAGCACGCGTTAAATCTCGAATAATTAGGTTTAATTTTTGGTGTTTCAGAATTGCTTTTAATTGTAAAGGCCATTGATCTGCTAAGTTTTATATAAAAACTAGCTGCGCCCTATGGCTTCTCCTGCGCGTAAAATCTCACACGCACACGCACACGCACACGCACACGCACACGCACACGCACACACACACACACGCACACGCGCACGCGCACGCGCGCGCGCACGCGCACGCGCACGCACACGCACACGCACACGCACACGTACACGCACACGCACACACAAACTAGCAACAGCATTTATAATATTAATACGGTAACGTTTCATAATAAAGAAGTTCTACATTTTCATAATGCGTAATCTTTTTAGGGCACATGGATAAAATACAAGAACGAGTTTGTATGTTTGGTGTTTGTATGTTTCATACTAAATTAACATAATACAACCTCATGACTAAAGTTTTATACTATGTAAAATTTTATTTATGTTTTAATTTATAATAAAACACCGAGAAATGTATTATGAAAACATTTTTAGTTATTTAGTTTACGTAAGCGTGGCGTAGGGGATGCATAAATAAATTTATTTATACAAATAACTAGAGGTCCGCACCCGCCTCGCTACGGTGTCGAATAGTTTTAAGTCGATCTCACAACAAACTCCAACGGAAAATATCATAGCTATAGTGTAGTAAATATTGAAATGCTGAAAATGACTGAAATTTGTTAAACATTAAACATAATAAAATATAGCATATGTTACCCGCTCAATTTATTGATTTCTGAAGGTGACAGAATTTTTCAAATCGGTATCTATCGTAGATTTTTAGTTAAATTGTTGCAAACGAACAAACATACATAAAATCACATCTTTTCTCTTTACAATATTAGTATAGATAAGCGACGGACTTATTCGCGTTTACCTTTGTGTGCATAGTGCAGTATGGACGACAACCTACTAGATTGTATAATACACGAATGTATTGCGTTGCACGTACAAATTAAAATTTGTTACTTAATTTTATTTGCGATAAAATCCCAATTATTGAGCTACTGATGCCGGTCTGTGACAAAATTTTAAATTAGTTTATTTTCAAAATATATATCATTGGTAATTGTAGAATTCAAGTTAAAGAGACGCAAAAATTAAAAAATGTAGATAGACTTTTTTCGAGATTCCAATGCGCTGCCCGAGGCTCTTGTTGGTACTTAATTAGTTTCTGCCAGTAGCAGCACTCGCATGTTAAAAAAAGACTACTTGAAACTTTATTTGTTGTGCCCGAGATAATAAATATTCAATATTACTACGCTACAGGCAGTGTACCTACAATTGTAAATAACAAAGCGTTAAGTAGGTACACTTCAGTTCTATCGTTTATGTTAAAAAATAATATACAATATAATAATTAATATAATATCACTCAACAACTACACACAAAGCCATCTAGACACAAAGCATATATTAAAGCTTGTGTTATGAGTTCTAGAATGCTATAGATATACTAAATAAATACGTAAATATTTTTTTTTGTGAATTCATACATATTATACATAGAAACACCCAGACCAATGCAAATAGACTTGTTCATGCACACACATATTTGCACTGAGCGGGAATCCACGACCTCTGCGTAGCAGTCCGTACACAGTATCACATCAGAGGCAGTTAATATTTTGAACGTAGTAAGGATGTTTTGGCATATAATTATAAAGCAACATCCAGTAGTCCTAAAGATGCCCATTGTTGAATAAATGCATTGATAAGATCATCCACAAAGACCGTTCTGGGTGTTGGATTGGATGTTTTACATAGGTAGGTTTGGACAATAGACAAAAGAACGGTTATCTCTACTTCACATGGATATTAAGTAGGTACGTAAAGGGTAGTTACTAACTATCCATTAATATGGGCAACAACAAAGATCTTTAATTTCAAATATTTTACTAAAAGTCCAATATATACTTTTATGCAAGTTAATTATTATTATATACATAGTATTACGACAAACTATGTACCAGAGCTCTTATGACAGTTATTTTGAGAAGAAAATATAACTTAAATTTCCATGTAAAATCGAGAGATGGTTCGTTTGTGAATGAGTAGACAGGAACCACTGAGAAATTCCTGTACCGTTTCATCTTTCCTATTTGTAAGGCTTTCGTTGCTTTACTTATTGATTACTTGATTTAAAATTTTACAAAAAAAATTTGAGAATATATTTGATTGTGCAAATATTAGACCGACAACCTGATAAGGGCCCATGGGCCTGTAATACTTACTTTAACTAAGGCTATTCTAAAAAGCTATTTCCAAAGCGGTATAATAAAGCAAATATTAAATGAAGCGCTGCTTTCAACAAATCTGAAATTCGGGAAATTCTGAAACGTCTGTCGGCGATGTTATTTAAAGCTTTTGTCCAAAATTACTTACACTAGACTTCGTGAACCTTGAGTGTTTAAATAAAAACTAGTGTTAATATCAGATACCACAAATAATACAATGAATTATTACTGTAATACTCGTACCTACTCTATTATTTTGTCATTGGAAGTTGTAATTATTTTAAACCTGTGCGTTAAAATATGAACAATATTTTTAACGGACTGATTTCGTGTGCGTTACCCTAGCAGGAAAATGTCTCCTAGAGTGATATGAGTAGCACGAATATTTACTTAGTGCCTAATTTGCTGTAAATGTGCGTCGCATAAAAAGTTTGTGCGTGTTGTTGTTTTGATATAATACGTAAAAAACGATTCTTGCTAGGGTAACGTTTTTCTAGCAGGAAAATTCTAAACGAATGATCGGAGAGAGAAACATTTTACTTCGGCAGAGAGCTTATATTTGTGCTTAAATGTGCGTCGAAAATATAATTTGTGCGTCTTTAGGTTTTCGAATATTCCACTTCCTGCTGGAATAACGTTTTGCAGAATCGCGTATCTCGAAAATCATTACATGTGCGACTGTAGAATAAATGTACCTCGAGTAGCCCTTCGTTTGTGCCTATTTGTGCAGAATTAGATTTAAGAAAATATCTATAGTTTTAAAGAAATAACGCTTTTTTAAAAATCGAAAAATAATCGTAGCAAATAAATGATGAAACTTATAAGCTCACTGAAAACTGTATTCGTTCCTGCTTGACTCATAGAGTAACCACAAAAAGCTTCAAAAGTGTAAGTAAATGATCTATTGAATAATAATACTAAAAGTCAAAATGACGATGGCGGAACTTTGACGTCAATATACAAGAAACTGGCTCAACCCAGAAGGTGTGAATTTATACCAAAAGCTTGTGCATTTATTCAATTAATATATTGCAAAGTTTCAGCTTGGAATGCTTTATATTTAAAAAGATATAAACAAAAATAAAAACTTGTAAACAACGGCAGGTTAACCGACCGAATTCGAATGAATACAAAAAAGCGACAGTTTCATACATATCGATAACCTTCATAACTTTACTCACAAACCGGTTGACACATGTTGGGCCTTAGTACACTGACGTAGAAAATAACAAGTGAAAAATTAACTTTAAACATTGAAATATTCTACTAGCTGTTTTCATGAATTTGCACATTATTAATTACTATAATATTATGTGCTTACCCTAAGTGCTATTCCAAGGTAATAAACAACTAATAAGGTATCTTCATTGCTATATTTAATTGAAGTAAATTTACCTAGTACCTATTTTATGAGTGAACGAAGAACAAATATCCAGACATACGTATTTATAATATTAGTAGAATAAAGTACCTATTTACAAATACCAATAAATTGATGTAGGGTAAAAAAAGACAAAATACCTACATACATTACTTATTGTTTTATGCTATAGCCATGTAGGCTACTAGAAAATTTCCAATTGCCACCGCGCCGCGCGCCGCCGCGTTACCACTGCCGATGCCGCCGGCTAGTGCTAGGGTTGCCAGTACGATACGATATAAGGTAATATTGATATTTAATGCGATATTTGGGCCATACGATATGCTTAATATATCATAATCCTGTAAAAAATATCGCATTATCGTATCGTAAATAAATCTGACAATCAAAACCGTAAGAAGATACCTAAATGTTGGCCTAGACTAGCCTGTTGGCCTAGGGGTTAGTGACCCTGACTGCTAAGCCGGAGGTCGTGGGTTCGATCACACAAAGGTTTGTCCTGGGTGGGAACCCAGGACAAATCTTTGTGTGATGAGCATGATTGTTTAAATAAATAAATAAATAATAAATTTATTTATTTTCCTTTACAAATTGTCTGACTTATGCTAAAATACAGGTAGTAGAACTAGAATAATTTGCGAAGGACTGGTGCCTGAAATGGGTTTGAAAACCTGTGCTACAGGTCACCAGGCCCCCGAAGTGACGACACAATTGCTATAGCGAAAGTGGTAAGATGGTTGATCTCTAGTTTCAGTTACAACAGTATTATCAGCAATCTAAAAAAAAAACTGAAAATAAAATTAAATAATAACTAAAATAACTAGGAAAATGTAAATGTTAAATAACTTGTATACTTAAAAGCAGGTAGTGATAAGTTGCGAATGTTTGAGTGTGGTGTGTGTGTGTGTGTGTGTGTGTGTGTGTGTATGTAAA
Organism: Parascotia fuliginaria; assembly: GCA_963082885.1. Lineage (NCBI taxonomy): Eukaryota > Metazoa > Arthropoda > Insecta > Lepidoptera > Erebidae > Parascotia > Parascotia fuliginaria. The sequence goes on from OY720170.1 coordinate 17,618,025, forward strand.
GTGAGTGTAAATGTGAGTAAAAAGTAGATGTAAATGGAATTTTGTTATTTTGTAGGTTGGACAATACGGAAGTGAAAAACAGTTACTGTAGGGGGTAAAGAAATTTTTCTGTAGCCCCATAGTTTAGAGTTTTCAGGTGTTGAATAACTACTTGTTTGCATTTGAAGGAAGAGAGAGGATATATATGAAGAAGGTTGTTAGTTTTATTAAACAGGTAAGTTCCGAGAAAACAGAAGAAGTGATGAGAGAATGACGTTTTAAGTGTCATAGGAGTGCACACCGTACCCACACGGCGCTTACCTTTAGTTTTCTCAAGATCATATTGAGTGTGGGCATGCTTGGTTAAAACAACTCTCATTACAAATGTTTGCCTGACGGTGAGTATGTTCCAGTCCCTATATAGTTCTTCGGTGGGATAGCGAAAAGGGAGTCCAGCTACTACCTTTAAAATCGCTCGTTGCGCTCTCTCTACAAGTAATATATGTACTTACGCAGAGCTACCCCATGCTACGATACAATACTCTATGAGAGAGTGACAGAGAAAATTGTAAACCATACGGATAATGGAACGATCAGCTATATGTTTAAGGGATTTAAAAAGGTAAATTAACTTTCGCAGTCGAGACGCCAGAGTGATTAAATGGTGCTCGAACGTAAGTGTTTGGTCAATTATGACTCCAAGGTATTTGACGCTCTCTGTTCTTTCCAGTATGGGACAGTTGCACGGGGACATTGAAAGAGACGACCCGCACTCGTGGGCTTTGATGGCATGCTCTTGGGGAGGCAGTTGGGAGCATCTAATTGCAAAAGGCACAATCCTAGTTTTGGAGACGTTCAGCGTCAGCAGATTGCTTTTCAACCACTGTTTAACCAAATCGATGCCTATCGACTGTACACTTCAGTTCAGGTATCGCGTTGGAAAAGAAGAGCAGTGTCATCGGCGAAAGTGAATGCCTAACCCCTATCTATTTGTACCTGGCAAAGGTCATGAATATAGACGAGGAACAGGGTAGGGCCGATGACGCTGCCCTGGGGCACACCGTATGTGACATTTTCCTCTATACTCGTCCAACAATCTATTTTTACCTTTTGGATCCTGTTTGTTAGGTAATCCTCTAGTAGTCTTAAAGGAAAGCCTCTCACTCCCTTCTTCTCCAATTTGGTAAGTAAGAGTGGTATTGAGACCGTGTCAAACACCTTCGCGCTGTCCAGGTCTTCCTGGACAGCGCGAAGTTGTTTGACACTTCTTTTTGGAGTCTAAGGCCGTAGTTAAGTCATTGACAAGATTGAGAACAGCTTACAGCGTTTGTTCTGTGTCTGGGTGTAATTTATCTATAATGTATGTATTTACAAAAGGCACTAAGTATTCGTGCTACTCATATCACTTTAGGCGACACTTTCCTGCTAGGGTAACGCACACACTGATTTCCTATAGTTACTATTTACATTTTTGATGACTCTTACGATCGGAGCACACGATGTGTTACGGCGCTGCATCGGAAAGATTTCGCCGTATAGGCGGGCTCACGAGCGGTGCGGCACCGCAACGTTGTTATATGTATGTATGTATAAGAAAGGATAGTGAGCGGTGCCGCTCCGACCGACGTCGCACCGCATTCACCCCTCCCCGCCTTGTCTCGGCGGTTACAAGTCCGATGCGGCGCCGCAACGCATCGTGTGACATGCCACAGATATTTCTATTTATCACGACGCAGCGGCACCGCTCCGGCGCCGCGCCGTTGTCGCAACGCATCGCGTGCTGGGGCACGCGTACGTGTGGGGCTCTTAGTAGTGATAACTTATACTAAAAAGCCTATCTATAAACCTTGTTTTTAAATAAAACGCGTATGACACAAACTACAATAAGAGTGGCACATACTATTGGCATTGTGAAATAACTACAAAGTGTAAACTTTTCAATCTCACTTTAAGGTTGTTGACAATAAACCGCTAACCAGCCTTAACGCATGTTTTATGTAATGAAATGAAATGAAATGAAATTAACCTTTATTGTTTGTTACAGGTAGGTTGTAGATAAATGTTTCACTGTAACATGTCCACCGAGTACACGTACGTAATACATGCACAGTTAAATTTGCGCAAGTTTGAAAAGATTATTATTCCTACCGACTACCTATAAACATAGGTATACATACTATAGCCTACAAAAGCTTACTCATCTAGAAAATATACTAAGTTTTCGTCTTGTCAATTATGTTGGCCTATCCGTTCAAAACCCCACAATTCATCAACTTCTGGGTGTTTGTGTAGTCTCATCAATCACGGGCATTCTTTATTAAAAGTTATACGTAACGAATTATATTTGTGTTCTTTTCTTTCACATTTTAATGTTAGACCAAAATAATTTATTGGCTTACCGGCAGGGGAACACAGGCTGAAGAGGATACATCTTTTCTGAACCAGTAGGTAAGTACGTCTTAAATACAAACAACATATAAACTGAAATACTAAATTATTTAATCATTTAAATAGGACTACACTCATTAAATATTTTCATTCTCTCTTTCAGTATTCGTATTACTAGATTTACGTAAGTTAGAGTACGGTCATCTACAAAGTCTTCGCATTTTCGTTTTAACGATAGCATCATTGAAAACTAATTGGCGCATATTTCTAAACTGAATTCAGAATGTGTTCTTCTTTTTAAAAAAGGTATTAATTTGTAATTAGGTATGTTAATTATTAAGCTTTTCAAATGCCTTGTTGACAGTGGTTGGCGTTACGACAGCAATGATTATGCGATGTAAGCAGCTAGTTATAATGTAGATACTTCGAGCAGGTTGGTGCTGACGTACTCTGAATTAGCTAGTAATTAGCCATGGACGTAGTACTCAACTATTACATTACAAGTAGGTACCTTACGTTGCTCCGCGCCGCGCCGCGCCGTCCCGCTGCGCACAATGTCTGACTAGAGGCCCTAGACAAGTGGCAAAGATTTCTATTCTATTCATAGATTAAAAAATGTATTGGATTGACATAAGCGCTGGCGTTAGCTTATGTCAATCCAATACATTTTTTCATCATCCAGAAAATTGTTATTTTAAAACCTTGCATCTTATAAACATTTCTTATAAAATACAAATATTTTCTACTCTCATGCTTACAGAACTTTGATTTGCAGCATACGATTTGGCCAATTTCTTTTCTGTTTATAAAATTTGTTATGTTTGTGATGTTAAGCACAAAGTTTATAATAAATCACTACCTTTACTGTAGCGTTATCTAAAGTAAGTTATCAGACAAGTAATGTAATGTACCCAAATATCAATAAAATTTCTTCAGCTGTTTAATGGTGTGATAGATCAATGATCAATTTATTTTGTAAATTTTAATCACTCTTGACAAATACTTTACTACTTACTCCAAAATCCGGATCTCGAAAAATTATAGTCTTGAACATTTAGAATTTTTCCACGTCGATTCGATAAAAAATATCGAACAGGTGTAGCACAGATACCTATAATAATGCATATACCTTTTATGTCTTTCTAAATGAATGCCCGAGGGAATAAAAAACAAGCACTAGTTTTGAATGTACATTTATTTTACAATCGCTGGGACGGCATTTTTATCACAAATTACAGTAACAATAATTTCATTAATATTATAATAATACTTAATAGTTTTCAAGAATACAATTTCTTAACAACTACACAAACAATACAATATAAAACTTTGGAATACAGATCTTCGTGTTAGGTACCTATATGTACATTGTACATACCTATGGACAAATGAATAAAATTATTAGGTAGTAAGTACGAGCCGAACATTTAGCTAAGAAAATTTTGCACAAAGAACAAGCAGGTATAGAACACACTTACGAAGTTAAACGTTTACCTGTTCAGGCTTTATGAACTTTCCGTCAAGAACATATAAAACTGCTCAAGTACATTACATATATATGTCTAAGCTTAACTCTCCGAATAATGCAATTTTAATTCATATTTTAGAAGTTCTAATGGCAACGAGAGTGGATTAATCCGGCCATGATTGTCTTACATTGCTGGCAGTAAGTATCATTTTATTCATAGTGCTATATAAAGCGGTAGAGTTTGTTTGAACAAACAATTTTTTCCGTATTATATAATAGTATAGATATAACATCACGCTAGAAGCGAAGGAAGCGGAACAGTATCTAAATATGTAACTTAACGTAGGTGAAACCCCGCTGCGGAACGCTAATAAGTATACCATATTATACGCAATACAAATATTACCAATTGGTCCGTATAGTTCTACCGTTCAGTTCTACTAGTAGGACTAAACGAATAAAACAATCCGTTAATTTTTACTAGTAAGACAGAACGGAATCATGAAGTTTGTGTAGTTCTACGACGAGTTCTACTGATAGGACTGAACGGATTGCAAAAAAATATATATTCCTTTTTGTTCTACGATTACATACATCATATATTCTTCTTGATCGTTCATTTGATTAACTCTTCATGATCAATAATTATTATAATCAATAGGAAACAAATTGAAAGTATTATATAATTATGATCAGTAGGTATATTTTGAATCAGCAAATGATGCTGGTCAATGCCCAAATATATACTTTCCTTTTTGTAGAATCTTTGAGATAAAATGAAGCCACATATTATGTTTGTTTTAGTTTAGCTAAGTTAAGAAGAGTTAGCAATTTAATTCTTCGTTCATTTCTCATTTAGTCTTAATAAATATTCGTACTCTGCACTCGACTTTTTATCCTTAAAGTCCTACTAGTATTGTCCGTATAGTCCTACTAATATTGTCGATTTAGTCCTATTGAATTATGTACTGTTATTAGTTGTCCTAAAAGAACTTTTGTCCGTTTAGTCCAATTAAAATTCATACAGTGGATAGTAGGAATAAATGGATTTTTTTCTCCGTTAAATCCTACTAGTAGAACTGAACGGTAGAACTATACGGACCAATTGAATATTATTCACCCTAGTTTAATGAAATCAACGGAAAAGAAAGTTAGTACCTACTGAACACCAAGTGATATAACATCAAATCGTGCACCTAGAAGATAATTTATAAAGAGATGTGTAATATTACCTATCTACACCAAATACACATTCTATACTTAAAAAACTAATGCTTGAACATTTACAACATTCTTGTCTGCATTATTAATCCGATGCTTGCGGGTAAGTCACAGTCGGCAAGCGGTGGAAAGTTTCGGCTGAAATGAAGATGATGTATTTTAGCAAGAAAACTTATAGATATTGTTAGTTTTTATGAAAATTTTTTCATAAAAAAAACTAGTGTGTACCTAATATTTGAATGAAATAAAAAATTGTCCATGTAATTGTCAGTAGGGTTGAAATTATGGAAAATCATTATTAGGTAAGTATGTTTATTACCAATGTTTGATACGCAACTTACTAGTTTGGAAAATAAGTAAAACACTTTAAAAAAATCTTTTCGTTGTATTCAGAGATACTATTGTTGCAACAATAGAATACATGCAATATTGGCGATTTAAATACTGTACAGTGTAGGTACAGATATTATTATGTTTCTTTAAGTTTTGAATAATAATATTGTAGCTTTGTAGCTTTGTTATATATGTACTTGACATATATAACAAAGCTGTTGGATGTGGAGGTCACGATCGGTCAATTGGCGACGCATGGGGGAGGCCTAAAGGTACCTAAATGAAACCTGCCGGTATCTACATGTTTTTTAACGAGCTATCTGTTTAAAAAAAATGTTTTAGATAATGTATGACCGCTATTAATTTTCAATGACTACTGAATTATGAAAGTATTGAGCAGCGTTTAAGAATCGTATGCATGGGAGTGTTACACCTTTTCAAATTTACTTTTTTTTTTTTTTTATATTATAGCCTACCAAAGTGACTCCACTCCGTCTGATGGTAAGCAGTCAGTGGAATCCAGAAGTGGCGGCCACTGTACCAAAAGCCATCGTCTTAACTGCTGGTATGGTGGCCTCCACTATGGCGGCTGGGAATGGGAATAGGGGAACGGAATGAGGGAGGTGAGGAAAGAGGAAGGGGGAAATTGGGCCTCCGGCGCTCTCACTCACCGAACGAAACGCAGTAGTACGGATACTACTACTCTTAAGTCGATCTTCTATGAGAGGGTAGTACTTCCCCGGACTATTCGGCCCATTCATGCTGAAATCAGCGTGGATCTACTACCGTAAAAACGTATACGTACCTATACCTGTTTTGTATAGTGATAATCTCCAATTAGTATAAAGCAAAGTCGCTAATTCGTTCTGTCTGTTTTTTCACTAACCTCTAAACCACGCAATAGATTTATTTACGGTATTGAGTATCCGAATAATAACTAATCACGAATCTTTTATAGCAAAATAGCAAAATCAAGCATGTTTTTTAAGTAATTTTAGAGTCAAGTAGCAAACTTTTTAATGATCCTCACTAGCAAAAGAAATAAACAAAGGTACTGTGGCCATGAATGTACTCACTCCTTAAGAATTTAAGTCTGCTACTTTTATCCCATTAGGCTGCAAGACACGGTTTTTATATTTCAAGTTTTATTACAGAGTATGCACAAACTTTGCAAAACTCAATAGTTACAATTTTCATAAAATAGGTTAGAAATTATGATAATGCGAAGGGATGCTCAACAATTTAAATGATTTCTTCCAACGAACCGGTCTGCGGATGAACTTGAACAAAATCAAGACCAGTTTTTAGGACACCTCTAGACATTAAGACAAACACACCCTCCAAATTTCAAGTCGCTACGACCCGCGGTTTAGGCTTTACGTTCTCAGTCAGTCAGGACAAAGCCTTTTATAAAATGTATGGATTACGATAAACGTAATTTGGTTTGTTCCATCCAGGTGAAAGAGAAACACTCAAAAACTGATGGTAGTGCTAATGATATTCGCCATAATACGCGAGGTTTTCGCATTTAGCAATATTCACATCTGACGTATGGTCATTGACCCAACAAGGCAGGTGATAAGTAGGTATGTAGTTAGTAAAAGTTGAAATGTAAAATTAAACATGACAAGCCGAAATAAAGGTACCTACACTATTATGTAATTATCGCTAACACATGACACTTATAACGTGAAAATAATTTAAACGCATTTTGTATTTCTTTTTTTAGTGCCCTCCTTTTAGAAGCAGAAATCACTAACGTTATACTTATATCCAGTTTTCAGTATCGAGTACTAACCAATATGTTTATATATTACTAGCTGAACCGGCGAACTTCGTTACGCCTAACAGTCGATCACCATTACTTTTTTTTCTAAAATAAAAGAATTTTTCTAAAATAAACGTAGCCTAAGTTACTCCTTATTACATCAGCTACCTGCCAATAAAAGTCAAGTCAAAATCGGCTTAGCCATTTCAGAGATTAGCCGGAACAAACAGACAAAGAGCCAGACAGACAAAAATTTAAAAAAAAAATATTATGTTGTACCGTATATATATTCATATACATGTAGTAAAAAACGGTTATTTCAATATTACAAACAGACACTCCAATTTTATTATATGTATAGATTATTCATAAACTCTCAAAGTAAACCAGAAAAGTAGAAAATTAAAAATAATATAATAATATATATATATTGATACGGTAGTAGATCCACGCTGATTTCAGCATGAATAGGCCGGATCGTCCGAGTAAGTACTACCCTCTCATAGAAGATCGACTTCAGAGTAGTGGTATCCGTACTACTGCGTTTCGTTCGGTGAGTGAGAACGCCGGAGACCCAATTTCCCCCCTTTCCTCTTTCCTCACCTCCCTCATTCCCTTCCTCTGACCCCATTCCCAGCCGCCATAGTGGAGGCCACCATACCAGCAGTTTAAGATGGCTTTTGGTATAGTGGCCGCCACTTCTGGATTCCACTTACTGCTTACCATCAGGCAGAGTAGAGTCACTTTGGTAGGGTAATATAAAAAATATATATATATTAATAACAGTAAAATGTATCCATTTACCTACACAGTAAGACGTACATCTGCAAAATCGATGTATTTTCGATAATAATCTTGATACGTACAGCTGGCTGAATATTTTTTTTTTGTTCGTCATTTAAACATATCTGTCAGGTCAGGTAAGTCAAGTATTAAAGCGAGTTTAAATATTGTAAGCGTATAATAATTATAGTTTATATTTCAGTGGGATATAATTTGTAAAGCCAGTATCCCGCATAGTTTGTAGATTGGTTTGTAGGTATGGAGTATGGACCACACGTGACACGTAGTCAGCATTAGCGTTTCTGACAAGTGGACAAAGCAACGTGTGAACCTTGTTCGATTCGACCACCTGTCGTCCCTCCACAGCGAGATTATAATCTGTCTACTATACTTACTAAACATTTTTATCGCCATAATAAACAATATTATTTGATAAATTGTATTATTTTCAGTGAAATTTAAGTCGAATTATAAACATTGTTTAAGTATTTAGCAAAACAATCTTAAACTAACATTATAAAGAGAAAAGATTAGATTTTTTGTTAGCGTTTGTTTGTTTGTAACGATTTAACTAAAAATCTACGTTACCGAATTTAAAAATTCTCTCAACTTAAGAAATCAATAAAAGGAGCGGGTAACATAGGTTATATTGTATTATGTTTCACGATTATTTTTAGTAATTTTCAAAACTTCAATATTTTAAGTGCCTCCATAAATCTGAATGATGCAATACGACACTATTTATTATATATATACGGTATTTTCCATAGGAGTTTGTTGTCTTTTTAGGTATGATAGCCCAGTTCTCGAGGAAGATCTAAGCTATGTCACGCTACTGGCGACGGGAGCAGAGCAGTAAGCAAAGACACGGTTGAAACCGCGCTGCGGAAATTTAGTTTCAAATAAAAGTTAAAACGAACATATAAAATCGAATCAAACTTGATATCGAGAGTAATAGCCTTTTTAGGAATAAACAGGCGTTTAATAAGCACCGGCGTAAATTCTACTAACTAAAAACAGATTGATTCACAAATAAATATTTATGACACGATCCTAAACATACGAGGCATATTGCTACGCTAAGGAACCAGTTTTGGCAAATTAAAGAAGTAAAACTACATGTTAACAACAATAATTGCTCTTGTACGTTTATTGTACAACGTCGAGTGGTTCCATTCAGCCGGTTGGACACCGTTTATTATATGACGGCAACTACGCGTCAATTAGAATAATATTAATATTGTACTTTTAGTATATAATTATTGAATCGTTGGCTTTTAATCCTAATCTGCGATGGAGCTAGTAGTGCCTGACATAACTAAACAATACCGACAGTACCGACCGAACAACGATAAAAAGTAGCCTAGAGTCCGTCTCCGGCACCTGATTTATCTACATACCAATTTTCATCGAAATCAGTTCACCACTCAGCGTTTAAGCGGCTGCGCTTAGACGCTGAGTGATAACAAACACAGACACATAGACACACAGAGACACACGCACGCACGCATCACAAGTAAACATAAAAAAATAAAACTTATTTTTTTATTACATTGAATTTACAAATCAAATCGTATTTTATAACCTCAATTTCAACAACAAAATAATTGATTTTCTTGAACCTGCATAAATAATTGAGAATTATTTGTAGAATATAAAACAGTATGTTTTTGTCTATGAAAAGAAATTAAAATCACTAAGACACAGCATTTTTTTATATGGGCCCAAAGATCATAGGATTGTGGGCATTCTCCTTTCGCATTTATAATATTAGTAGCATTTTTAAATTTCGGGACTTAGGGCATGTCCATAATATTATTACCTCATACAACAAGTAGAAATTGTTTTGTCACATAATAGAAAGTACCTATAAATAATAATGCAAAATAAAATATGTGATTAAAAAACTTACGAATTAAGCTTTTAGTATTTTTCAAATAGCGCGTACGGTGACATTTAGTTACATCTATTATACGCTTCAGTGGCGAAGGGTCCATATAACCCGATTCCTACCGGCTTCCCTTTGAGATAAATCACAAACTGTCTATTAATAAAAATATAATCTATTTTCACTGGTATATTTAACTAAAATAACTTTAAAACATTTTAAAAACACATTAAGTACTATCTTGTCTTTCTTCTCTGGTAATAATAAACTAAAATAAAATGAAAACATTTCAAAACGTCTTCGCATTGGCGCCAAATTGTCAAATTGTTATTAAATAAGCCGCAGGAATTGAGAGGAATCGATACTATAGGAAATCGTACGTTCCAAGTAACTAAGTACATAGTTAAATTACGCGTAATATAGGTGGAGTATAACCCGGTATTTGCCGGCTTATGACAGAGACAGAACATTCAAATTGCGTAGGTGTAAGCGAGACAGACAACAAAGCTACATTCCAGAACGTACGTAGCACGAAAATTTGACAAGAAAAAGATGTGCATGTCAGGGTTAACAACTTAGCTGTTAAAATAAATCAGTTAATAAATAAGTTTTGAAAATGAAAAAAAGTAATTAAAAATTAGTAAAAATAAAGTAATTATTAAAATAAAGTTGAACCGCCCCGGTTATTGGTGATTTATGATTTCATTTCTAGAGATTTTTTAGTTTACGTTTGGGGACAAATATTTTTGAGTATTGGTAACTCCGTTGTTGACATTTCATTTAAAGTTCATTATTTACAAACACTAAAGCAAAATTTTGTTTGTTTTTGTTTTAATTCTATAATAAAGTATCTCAAAATATAGTTTGTGTAGGGTAGCGTTTGTGTAACGTGTACTGTAAAAGAGTGAACATAATAAATTTTGTTTAGTAAGTAGTTCTAAGCGTATATAGACTTTAATTATAATATTATGAAAGTAACAAATAAAAAGTAATTTAGTGAAGATGTTTACTCAGAAGGTAAACTACATACAAAGTGCGCTAAGCAACGCACCTTAATGTATGGACACGATATCTCGGAGATATTGGGAATACCTAGTAAGTAGGTACGAGCGCAGCGCAAGTGCCGCCCGCTTGAGACACGCATGAATACGTAAGTAAAGTTGAAAACATGATTTTTTGTTTGTGTAGATATTGTATTGTTTTTAGTGTCATTTGATAGGTTTAGGTTTATAATAGATAGGGCAAAAAAAATTATTTAAATAGGGTAATCCATTTAGAAGTTATTAGGAATTTTCGATAAGTAGTAAAATTGACAATTTTAAAAATTTTGCACTGTACCTACCTAAACTTTTTTATTGTAGTAGTACGTTTAATGTTTTGTTTTAATATTGTAGAATAAGTTTTCTACTATGCGGGCTATTACTGTGGGTTTGGACTAGTTTGGAGTAGCCCTCCTCAGTTGACGTCCTTAGCGTAACCGGGCGGCGGGAGTTGCGACGAGCTTAGAGCGTAGTATGATTCTGATTTCTGTGTCTACGACGCTAGTAGCATTAAATTGTTGCCTGGATTATTTATTATCTTAGAAAACACGTTTCCCAAAGTTAATTTTTAAAAACAAAAAACATGTATTTTAGAACGATCGTGCTCGCCCAGATATGACAATAACTTTTAAAAGAAATTATGGATTTATTAAACATTTTGATACCTCTCTTTACGATAAATAATTAATATCTATTAAAGTATAGAAATAGACCATACGTCGCGCTTCAAGCTAAGCAATTTTTGCCCCGGCTTCTCTCTGACAAAAAGTCACCTTTCGCCACTGATACGCTTTGTAGACTAAAAAAATATAATATAGGTCTCCGTTATGGAACAAGACTTGGAAGATAGCTGGCACTCGGCTTGCCTCTCATCGAACTTATCTTGCGCACATAATCGGGTCTACAAAATTACGACTCGCGGTCTTGAGTCTTTTATCAAATTATTGAAATCTGTTGTGCTATATTATTATATCATCATATATATATTTCTCACGGAAACATTGCAAATTAAAATTCGTATGCAAAAAAAATTGTTTTAGCGTGACAATAGTTAAGTGTATGCAAGTGTATTATCTACAGCCCCATATTTCTCTATTGCATTACGGTATAAGTACAGTAAAAGTCGAAATGGTCCAGTGAATCCAGTGGACCTGCTTCGTAAACACGAGGTAGAGGGTTCGAATCCGGGCAAGTACCAATGTGTTTTTTCAAATCATATGTACTTTCTAAGTTTATCTTGGACATTTGTGACGGTGAGGAAAAACATCGTGTGGAAACCTGGACTTAAAAAGTCTAAAATTGCCAATCCGCCTTGACCAAGCGTGGTGATTAATGGTCATATTTTCACTATATGATAAGAGGCCTTTGCCCTGCAGTGGGACAGTAAACAGGCTGGTATTATTATTATTATTACTAAAAGTCCATGCGGTATATCTTTTAGATATTGTAATCTATGATTTTACCGCATGACCCGAAACATAAAATCTAGACTAGACACCTAGATTAAAACATTAACATTACTGGGATCGCAACGAACCGGGACTTCAGCTACCTATTTAATATTAGTACGGCCCAGTAGATGTCACTAGTAACACACCGAGGGTCTGTTAGTAAGTTAACGTAGCAGTTTACTAACCTACGTGTAGATGTCACTATTACATTAAAATAATAATAATGTCTTGAGCGTTAATACACCAGAGTGACAACGTCGCAATTTTGTGTCATATTTTGCGATTTTCAATTTTTATTATTTATTCGGAGCAATTTTTTTAAAATATGTACCTGGGGCCTTACCACAACTTCATAAAGCAATCTTTTTATAACCTCACTTTGTCTCCATGCTTGTTTTTAATGGTACAAAAGAAAAAGACAAAACAGAAAGTACGATTATAAATTAGTACTGCTGCAGGACGTGGGGGTGGTAGAGGCCTCCTGACATTTCAGAATTAGGTGAAAGCTGTTTATAATTTAAAAGAGTTGCAAGACAATTTCTTATAAGTTCAACATGTCGCTGATAATAAGAAATTGTCTTGCAACTCTTTAAATTTATATACCTAATACTAAATAAACAATACTGTATCTTTTTTTTTATTTTCTATTCTTATCCACGTTATCCTTTTGAATTATAGTTGTATCACAGGGAATATTTTTAGTTGTTTCCAACGGAAAAACATTCCCTGTGGTACAACCAGTTGTGTCAATGGTTTTATAGTTGTACCACAGGGAATGTTTATAGTTGTGCCACCGTACGGTTGATCCATCAGGGGAAAAAACCCTGTAGTACAACCAGTTGTATCAATGGGTGTACCACGGGGAATACATGGTTGCAGATGGCACTATTACAAGAATATATAATATTATTTACAGTCATACTGTTGCGGTCTCTGGTCAACAATATGAAACCCCATATTTTACCGTAGGTATCTTAAGAGGCGACTAATAAAATATTAGGCTACGGGTAGCAGCGCAAGTGGCGTACTAAAAATCATATTACTGCAATCATTAATCCGCTTGCCTAGAGCAGTGCAGTGACGATGATGTTTTGGGTCTCAAGGGTTAGAATTAAATAAAACAATAGCTTATGACGACTACCGCACTAGGTCAAGCTTTGGCTATCAAAACATACAATAAACAAACGTGAAGTGCACTATCGGACCAAGTGAATTCCTTCCTACCATAAGCTCATTTTGTCAATCCATCTAAATGCAAGTTGGTCCAAATTCGCCTAAGATTTCTTTGACAATATGCTTGTTATCATTTTATTAAACACTGACATTTTACTGAGTATACTGTTGTTATGTTAGTATTAAGGTGTAACCTCACAGCGAGTATTCGCATGTAATGTAACATGCCAGATTCTGGCTGGCTGTAGGTTAATTAGCTGACTTCATGTAATTTTGACTTTTCATAAGCATACTTTATGAAATGCTTTGAGTTTGAGTACATTAAAGGTAAATGTTCGCGCTGAGGAAGCATCTTTAAAAACATCCTACGTGCATTATACACAATAGATCTTACAAGTTTGACAGTTTTAAGCAAACTATTGCAGCACAGTGAGTCATGATTCAGTTGGTTCGATTGTAAGATGTTATTTCAGGTTGTGTCAATACCTGATGCTGTTCCTATCGCCATGAGCTTCTATCAGTACTGGGGCTAGCCGGCGTGGATTCCGAGTCATTGAACAACGAATCCTCAGTATCGTCCTCGTCTGTTCGAGTTTCATCGAAGGGATGTCGACAGAACGGGCAGTGGCCTTTCGTCACCAGCTGGATTTCAAAGTCTTCGAGGTAGAATAGCTGTTAAAAAAAATCCAATTAATATTATAAATGCGAAAGTTTCTGTGTGTGTGTATGTGTGAAATGTGAAATTTTGTATATAGATAGATTCATTGCCGGAGACGGAAATAGGCTACTTTTTGTCCCGAAAATCGGTCTGGTTGCCGAGGGATGCAACAAACCATATTTCACGCGCGGGCGAAGCCATGGGGCGCAGCTAGTTACTATTAAATTGGTTGTTTTTAACGGACTACTACTATAATTACTGATCTCTCTCGCAGTGGTAAGTGGTAAAGACGACAGAGAAGTGATTCATTAGTAGCTTATATAAAAATACAATAATGGCAAATGTAAAAAAACATGCTTCATTTTCGAATTCGGTTAGTATTTAAGATGGGTAAAATTGATATCAAATATTGCGATTGTCCGGCTTGGTTTTTTTTTTTTTTTTTTTTCTGTTTTAGCCTACCAAAGTGACTCCACCCTGCCTGATGGTAAGCAGTCAGTGGAATCCAGAAGTGGCGGCCACTATACCAAAAGCCATCGTCTTAAACTGCTGGTATAGTGGCCTCCACTATGGCGGCTGGGAATAGGGTTAGGGGAAGGGAATGAGGGAGGTGAGGAAAGAGGATAGGGGGGAAATTGGGCCTCCGGCGCTCTCACTCACCGAACGAAACGCAGTAGTACGGATACTACTACTCTTAAGTCGATCTTCTATGAGAGGGTAGTACTTTCCCGGACGATCCGACCCATTCATGCTGAAATCAGCGTGGATCTACTACCGTACAAAACTTGGTTTACTATATATTATTGTTGCTGCTTGACTTCAATAGGTGAAAGGTAGATGTATTACATACCGAAACCTTCTTCATAAAACGCATTATATGGCAGTAAAATATATGGCGGTTCTTGAGATAAGCGATTTTATACAGACAGGCAATTGCTACCGATTTTCTTTAATAATACGTGTAGATGTATTTACATTGTGACAGTGTTGGCAGGCGGTCGCGGGTAGCTCTGGCAGCATATTGCGGTACATCAGTGGTCGTAGCGGCGGTCGTTTCACAATCACGACGCTTGCAGGGCTCAACTGTAGTAACGCGCCTCTACTGCAGATTACTACACCTATTTCATCCTCCTGTAGAACAATATTGATCAATTCGTTGATAATCTGGTTTTTATGAAATTTATTCTCGTAATATAGATTATGTTATACTTTGTATACAATGTGATAAGAGTGCCTACATTACATATTATGTAGAAAAGCTGAAGCTCATTTAGTAAATTGAGAAGAGGTCACAGATCTACAGGTAATAATGGGGTTCATACACACTTGTAATACATTCAACAAAATTTGAAATTTATTTCAGCTTTAACTGTATAAACATTTTGGATTGGTTGCTCTAATGCCGTGTCATCCTTCTTGGTATATACAATACGCCACACTTAACGAAACAACCGTTAAAGTGACGATAAATATGGATAAATAATATTATCATTAAATATGTTACATACCTCATCAACTTTGTCTAAGAAAGGATCATTGCTATCGACATTGTGGTCTATCCGCAACACTTCCGCGCCTCCCGTGTCTTCCTTATCCGACGTATTATCAGGTAAAGGTGTACGCTCAATCAGATCTAACGCTTCTTCGTACGTAATACCCTCAGCTGGCTCGAATTGAACTAAGGGCAGTACTTCTGTAAAGAGAGTATCTAGAATTTGCTAACGTTTTAATAACACGTAATAAATTGTGTCAATTTAAAAGCTGGTTGCAATATCCAATGTAATATTAAATTAAAGTATTAAGGATAAACCATAGATTACCTTATAGGATACCACATTACCATTTACTTATTCTGAGTTAAGTTTACAAAAATAAGGGGCATGAGCGGGATGTGCGCCACTTTAAAGCTATCTTAAGGTCAAGCATTCGAATGCACTAAAATACACCAATCGTAGTGAGTTCTAGTGCTAGCGAATGCCGGTATGACGTGTGCGTGTCTATTGCCCTACAATGCGAAATCTATTAGAGCGTTACCTGTGGGATAAACAAGTAACACTTCTATTTTTCATGACGCAACTTTGTGTGTAACTGGAGTTTTATATTTACCGTGTGTAGCCAGTGAGTGCGCGAGAACATGTCTGCAATGCGGACATTTCGTAGCACAGAGAGGCGGGGCATGTCTCCTACAACGCCAACAAAGAGGCGCCACTTCATCATCACGAGACTCGCTTGCACTAGCCCGAGTCTTTAACATCAATAGTTCTACACTCTCCTAAAAAACGGTATAAATGTACATTTTAGTCTTCATGAAGTCTATAAAAAGCAGTTACGATAAATGACAGATACGGTTTCACAGCAATTTATTTACAATAAAATAATAAATCTTTTTTTATTTCAGCTATTTAAGTACATACATAGATTAATGTTTGATTTGTTAAACCAAATTTTAATGATAGATTTTATGGAAAACTCGATTTTGTTATAAAATCTATAATTAAATTTTGGTGCTACAAAAAACGAGTATAATTTGTAAACAAATTGCACGATTTACCTGAAACTTTTGCGGTATCTGCAACCCCAATATTTTATCTAACATTTGACGAGCTAGTGTATTTGCATTCAATGACTTCGCCTGCTTTGCTAGACATAGATATAAACAGCTGCAATAGTGTTTAGGAATAGTATATTTAATACTGGCAACTAAATTATGTATTATTATAAATATGAAATCTAAACAAAGCATGTGATGTACAAGTAGGTATGGACATACAAATTTCATTGACAGTGATGTATACACAATAGATGTTTTACTGTCATTATTACAGCCAGATGTGGTTACTGTCCCGCTAAGTGTAATGTACATACATAATATACAAAATGGTTACCCCATACAATCCATCAAAATGTAACTACTACGTAGTTCTTATCACACATTATGTGTGTATTGTTTTGAACTATTTATCGGCGATTACTTAGCCTTACCTCTCATATGTCTTGAGCAAGCAAGTTGATCAATGCTAATGACGTCTTTGAATGAGAACATGCCTTTGTCCTGCAGTGGGACAGTAACAGGCTATTGTTATTATTATTTAATACCTTTCTGTAGAAATAATTTACAAAGGATACAACATAGATACTCCATGTGGCGGTTCAACGTCAATCAAAGCTAAGACATATCTCGCCGCGTTGAGTAATGTGTCCGGTTGGCTGAGCGAGAATGGCTCGTGCCCACAACGGTGTACGGCATCGTATGCGTGATATATCCGTGCCAAACGTTCGTTGTGCATATAGTCCCGCAGCGATGTATCGCGTTCCCTACAATATAATTGTAATAAATGATCAATTTATATTATTACTTAATACAGTTCTACTGCTATATGTCCACCTTTAATTTTTAATAACCATTATTTTCCAAAAAAAAATTTCAAACATTTTCAATTTTCTTGGAGACATGGCTACGTGGGTCAGAGTAAAAAGTCCCTGACTTTTAAACTGGATTATTTGATTTGATTGCATACACGTGTTTGAAATTCAAATAGTGATAAATGATCACATCTAATGTATGAGAACTGGCCTTTGACTATTATTATTACGTTGCCAGGCAATGGCATTGGTTTCATGCTGTTTAGTTATTTTGCTGAAGGGTTAAGTAGGTTTAATGCTTTACTACTCGCCAGAAAACTAAAACTCAGAACCATTTTGTTCAGCTTAGACACTTTTTTGTTCAGCTGCTTTTAATTTACAAATTAGTATCAATACTTAAAGCTCACTTGTCATTGTTAGCTGCGGCGGCGGTATCTAGGCACTGCATTGCTAGTAAATGGTGCAAGTAGCCCGCATCGCTGAAACGTTCCTCCGCTACTGCATTACCAACTAATATGGTAAACACCCGCATAGCTGTCGCCGTCTCACCGGCCATGTGATATGCTAGAAAATTTAATATCTTTTATATTACTATGTGAAAGAAATGTAATAGGTTTTGTCTCGTGAAGTGACATTAGGATATAAACACAAGTTTAGTAAATTGGTACTCAAACCAAATTTACTTACACTTTTAGTTTTGGTGTTTTTATGTGATATTACATGTCGTGCTGTACAAGTACTCGATCGATATAAAATATATAGGTATATTGTTTTGCAATAACGTTAATTTAAAAATACGTTTATCTACATTTATCTAAAATATGGTAAAGCGATTCAAATATAACGGTTTTAGTTGAGAATCCAACAACATAAATTGGATGCCCAATATTTCAGGCGTTAGTTAACACTATAGGAAGTAAGTACATCAAAACTCATAACCTACCCTTTTGCGCGTCAACAAATTTGTTCTCCTGCGCCATTCTATGAGCATAAGGCAAGTAAACATCTCGCTTGCATTCCGAATGTTCGCGAGCGAGCGTGAATGCGCGCGACCACTCGCCAGCTGCAACCGCCAACTGAGCTACCTTTCTGTAAAGAACAAACGAACTCAGCACACGAATACTGAAAAAATAGTGGATTAACATGAGAAAATAACGAAAAAGCGAGGCTTGTATGTCAGATTTGAGACGTAACCGGTCCCGACCCGAAGTCCCGTTCAACGGTGTGGTTGACTTTTCATGTTCACTTACTATTTATTTAATAATAATTACAACGGTAAATTACTACCAATTACAATGCACACAGCAAGCAGTTTTTAGCTAAAATATATATTCAGAAGCGATATTACGGAACTAGAACTACTGTTGCACCTATTTTTATATGTCCATGTGGATTATTATACGTGGTAGCAGATCCAGGAAGGGCTAAAGAACTGAAACCACCCAAACTTTGAGTGTAAAAATAAAAATGGAATATGGTAGTAGTGTTTACCTTGATAAAACCACTCGCACCGTGTAGAAGGATAAATCTGTAAGTAAAATCAAAATAAAGCTAAATAACTTACGTGTAATCACCAAGTCGTTGGTAAACATCTGCAGCGGTGGCCGGTTCGCCCGCTTTTACTAGCGCCTCAGCTACGTGTCGCAGAGATTCACTTGAGCCTTTATCCAGTTTGCGCGCTAGTTCTATCAACCTGGCATTAAATATTTGAACACGTAAGTTACATTATCAACTTCAATAATAAATATAAATCGGTATAAAATCTAATATAGACGGGCAATTTATATTAATACTTACGATACTAACGAGCTAATAAATATCTTTCGAGCACTGTGTGTGTTAAGCCTAAACTCGACTACGGAAATGCCAGTAGGTCGAATACACCACTATCCTAGCGTAAATAGATACGATACTACCTCTTTAAAAAAGTCATTTCAAAAAGGGAGCTTGGGAAACGTACTAATAACAACAGACTACGTTTAATATCTCAATACTTTAAAATTTGTGTTATGTTTTATCATCCTATTCAATGTGAAAGAGAAAGCACATCTATCATAATTAATTTACCATGCTTAATGCAAGAATAATTTAAAAAAACACAAACATATCTCTTCTTCCCGTCTCAGCCATAAGTTGAGCCGCGCGTTTAACATCGCCGGCCGCTAGATACATTTCTGCGGCCGCCCTAGGTTCGTTCACGTGTCTTGCCCATTCAGCACGACGACGTGCTAAAGCCGCTAAACCTTCACCTTCACCGACGTATTCCTGAAGAAATAAATAGAGACAAAATATATATAATTAGCTGCGCCCCACGGCATCGTTTGCGCGTAAAATATGTTTAGTATCCCTCAGGAACCAGACCGATTTTCGGGTTAAAAAGTAGCCTATGTCCGTCTCAAGCACCAAATCTATCTACAGTCCATTTCAACTCCAATTTCGTACAATGTAAACAATCCGCCATATTGCCATTGTCTATGGATTCATGAATTTACTAGTGATGGGGACAAGGATGATAAAAATAAAATAAATGACATCAATACATTGTTAGATAGTAATTTTTCGTTTTTTTTTCTTACAATTTTAAATAATAATAATAATATTCTACCTAATTCACACAGCGCCATCTAGCCTCAAATTAAGCAATTATATTTGCTTGTGTTATGGGTACTAAACAACTGATATACTACTTATATACATTTTTTTTGTAAATACATACGTATTATAGATAAATTACACCCAGACACAGAACAAACAATCATGCTCATCACACAAAGGTTTGTCCTGGGTGGGAATCGAACCCACGACCTCCGGCTTAGCAGTCAGGGTCACTAACCACTAGACCAACAGGCCAGTCGTTAAATAATATTACGTTTACTAATACTCGATTTGCGTAATCGATTAATTCTATTTAATTTGTTATTACTCCAAATATTTGTACTTATGTTAAATAAATATGGTACCTATTGTATTTTATTATATCCGTTGATATATAAACATTAAGATAATAAGACAAGCAATGTAGGTACCTAATCTTATATATAAAAGTAATTTAAATTAAGCGCTGACCATTTGATATCGGATCGATTATCAAATGGGTACAACGCGGACTAAAGGCCTCCATGGGCGTTGCTGCGCCTAGTCACAAGAGTGCTATTTTTTTCGGGGACTCCCCCGTACTTTTGTCCGGTCCGCTCCCTGCATGCCCTCAGTTATTCGGGCAACTTTTTGTACGCGGTACTTTTAATCCCTCGTTTGCGTTACTCGATACAGTTGTAAGCGATCTATTTTAGCGGATAAAAAAGTACGCGGACAAAAATCCCTCGTCTGCGCATACCTTAATGAAAATTGGGAGACATGGTTTCAATAGTTTTCAAAAATATAACAACATACTCGTATAAACTTCTCTTTAGAGATAGAATGCTGCATGTTTCACAACTTATGTTGAATGTGATGTAAGAAATCTTTTGTATTATATATATTTTTGTAATATATTTCTTATGTGCTGCTGACGTGCCTTTGTATTACCGATCTAAACTGAAGCTGATTATTTTTCGATATAGAAATTCAGTATAGTTTTATTTATTTATTTTATTTATTTAAAACTTTATACACATACATGTAAAGGCGGACTTAATGCCTGAGGCAGTTTTCTGTAATTTAGGAATTGAACTCGGGCGCTCAGAAGTTTAAAATTCATATTCAATCATAAATTATGCTGTAACACAAATAGTATTGTAACTGTGATATTTGTCATTGATAAAAAAAACGACAACTAAAAAACATTTACTTGAGCTTTGTTGAACATTCTCAGGTCGACGTATAGATTGAGTGCACGTTCGTCTCGCCCAACGCTACAGAAGGAGCGCGCTGCGTCCGCATACCGCCCTCTATATGCCATCACTTCACCCAACACGACTGCTCGCTTTTCACCGGCTTCAAAACGCTCCTGTAACATTATGTGGCAATTATAACATTAAGCACAATTTCCCTCATTCCCTCCACCCACCCTATTCCCAGCTGCCTAAATGGAGGCCACCATATAGCAGCAGTTTGGGACGATGGCTTTTAGTATGTTGGCCACCACTTTTGGATTCCATTGACTTTCAGCCTAACCTTCAGGCAGAGTGGCGTCACTTTGGTAAGCCATTTCCCCTCATTTCTTTTTGCTCGCCTCCCTTAATCTTTTCACCTACACCACAGTAAGCAGCGGCTTCGCATTGTCCCTCTCAGAGAGATATGTGTCTGGCAGCACTCCGAGTCGTCCATGAGCGACAGATACCCTTTACTATCACGTGGACTGTTTGATCGTCTGCCACGGTCGACAATATAAAAGAGGTAGAAGGCGCGATAATTACTTTCGAATAATGTTCTTGGTAGAGGACAATAGCAGTAAAAATATTACAATAGGAATAATTTCAACAAATTAGCAAAAGTCTACACGACACTGAGTGCCTAGGGCGAGTTTGTTTTACGTTAGCGCGATCGACACGTTTACGCTGTTCTGTGTTCGGATTAGCCCGCTCGAAGCTCTCAGCCAATTCGAGAGCCAAACGTTTTAAACGATTCGATCGCATTAACGTAAAAACCTTTCGCACTAGGCACCTTGACTACGTCGCATCGTACAAAATCATACACTATATTTAAGTCGATTGATATTCATATTCAGCGTAAAATAAAACGAAGACCTTAATCGTTAATTTAGTATATTTTATTACAACTTATTGAAAAATAGAAAACCTCGATAAACGATTTTACACTACTTTTTAAACTTTTTGTGTGCGACTTAAACAAATTTTAATGACAAAGAGCTAAATGAGTATTGCTGCTGATATGTAAATCACAACTAAATACAAAAAACCAAAATATAATACTAAGAAATCTAAGTTCTTTGAGATCAAAACCTTTTCAAGAACGGATCTTATAATTACATACCTGCAAGTGGTCAATGAGCGTTAAGAAAACAATGTTTTCACTGCGTTGAAAGGCCTTTCTAGCGACTTCAAAAGCCAATTCCTCAAGTGCGGCGATGCCAAGACGTTCCCAATCCAATGCTGTTACGCCCAAGCATGCTACCGCGTACGCTTCACTACAACGATTACAAGTGTTTGTTAGTGGTTAGAAAGAAATTGGCACCATTAAGGCCCTGTTTCACCATATGTTGATAAAGTAAAAAAGTAAACCTATTCGATACTTAACTGATAAATTAACTTTTTATAATATAAGACAGATTTAACTAGAAGATGTTTTATCTGTAAGATATATATCAGACACTAGCAGCTAGGGGTGAAACAGGGCACAAGGGTGTGTTCCCACTGACGCGAAGCTGGACGGAATGGACAGGAACGAAGATTTTGAGCACTGTGATTGGCCAACTCACGGTCCGCTCCTCTCTATTCCACCCAGCTCCACGTCAGTGGAAATGCACCCTAAGCCTCTTAATAAAAAACACGACACACGTGAGTAAGGGACTATTATATATATTTTAATTATTATATTATGTTCATGAATGAGGTACATTGGTTTTATCACTTACTTGAACAATTTCTGTTGAATATATTGGTGTACAGCATGTGACAACGGCACGTTTATGGTCTGCATTGCATTCGCTTGCAAACAAAATACACGCCCACCCTGAAAAACCATCACATCAACATATTAAGTAACTAAATATTGCTAAGAAAACACAACCAAACAGTTGTTTAGACCTATGCATAATAAAATGTGGGAGACGAATGAAAAGGAAGTGAATTGATCGTAATTAGTACGTTGTATTTAATGGTGGAAATTTCTAGCGACATTTGTTTAATTTACCTGAAATCCCACAACAGATCCGGCGAGTGGCTGTGTAGCTGCCGTGAACTGTGCAGCCTTTATCGATAAAAGCCCGTTGCCAGACAAACTCAACATTTCACCGCACCACGAATTCCATGAGACAGATGATATGTTCTCCTCCTGTAATAAAGACCTTTTTTAATCGATCTTCGTTCTTTTAGAAATCGCGAACTTAATGGTATAGTTATACTTCAGCATTGCAGCTGAGCTACTTGTCTGTGTTTATACAGACAAGTAGCTAGGGCAAAGCGAAAAACAGAAAAAAAAACAAAAAGTGACGCTATTTATTGCCATATTGAAACCAAGAATCGATGTAGTAAAATAAAGTTGTCATTCAGGTATACCACATTACTCTACTTTATATAACTAATATAAATAACACATACCGTAAATAATAACTCTCCAGTAGGTAGATTATACACACGACAAACAGACGACTCATCGACGACAGCGAGATGTACGCGAGACGCGCTTACATCCAAACAACGAACGCTTGCCGGCGTTTGTAACACCATCTTAGAACTGCCGCTGTTTGGCTCCACTTGCCATATCTAAATAAATATTATATATTGTTTGAAGATATACTTGATAGGAGAGAGAACTGTTTGCACTTAAGTACAAAAAGGTCATAAGAAATATGTCTTAGAGAAATGTTTTATACGTAATTATTAGTAATATTCCCTTACCTGACCATTCAGCAATCCTAATAATAGTACTTCTTCAAAATAAATTGAAGTAACTTTAACGTAACGTATTGGTGCTGGCACAGTCCATGACTTTGGTATACGTCTGCCTATAATAGCTAACTTGCTGTCCTAAAATAATATACAAATACAAATAAACTTTATTTTCATAAACAATGTTTGGTTCTTAACTTAATGGTCGAGGTCTCCTTTTAAGCATAAATTATGCCTGTACTAGGAGACCACACTCTTTCATATCAATATAACAAATTATTCGCAATATAAAAGTACTTACTTATACAGCCCACCAGTTAGTAAATGGTTACTATACCTATTCTGTAAACATGGCTGTATGTTCTGAGCATTGCAAAAATAATGATAAGAAAACACCAAAAAATCACATAGAATCTATATTGCAATGCCCCTAAATAGTATGTGTACTGATGTGGAGGGGTAATTTTATGTTACTCACTTGACATAATAGTAAAGATTCACTAGTGGCAACGAGGAGCGAGCACTCTGTCTTCTGCGGCAACTTCTCTTTGACTCTGTACAACATTCCTTCAACATCACCCTGTTCATATACTACTACACGTTCTGGCAATTGTACCTGCAATATGTAAATACTCAACAGGCGTCCAGAAAAAGAAGTATATACATAGATAACATTAGGTCGCGAATGCACTAAACATTTAAATACATGTTACAGCAGTATAATTCAAATAGCTATTTTAATTAATACCATTTTTAATACTACTTAATTGATACTATATCTGGTTAATTCTTAACACTTTATTTTAATAACTAATATCAAAGCTACACTTACGGCAAGACGGTGTTTATAAATGGCAATCTTCTGCACCCTGTCATGGCATTTGATTCGAACCTTGTTGCCTGTAGTAAGGTGTTGTATTATAACGTCAGTCATGTTTTCTCTATAAGCGTATCTTTCGCGATACAAACCATGTACTGTGCTGAACACTATCTGATAACACCAGAGTGTACCATCTTGGCATGCTACTGCCTGAAAAGATACAAATCATAAAACCGTAAATTCTAAGTAGTACTTGTAGGTGAATTCTTGTATGTATTCTGTATAGATTTAAATGGGGTCTGACACTATATACTGATATTTTATGTGCTAGTAAAACAATCAAATATTGTTTGTTTCTTTGAAAAACAATTTAAAGATAAAAGATAAAGATAAAGATCATTTTATTTGTTTTAACATGAGTATACATACATATTAATGCGTGCAAGGTATTAAATTAAAGTGGTCAGTCATGTTTAGCCATTACGGCATACAAATATAAAAAACATAATTACCTATTCTATAAACTATACTGATTTCCAACTATCACTACGAAACAAAAAAAACATTTATCCTGTTAGTTATAAATACAGACCTATGTACATTAAACTACTTCTCATACATTCAATAACCCAGTGTATTTCATGAATTCCATCTCTTGTTTATTAACAGTATCTCTGTGTGTCAATTTTGTCATCTAGAAAATCTTTAATGCTATAGTAGGCTTTACTTACGAGAAAATCATTTAATTTATTTTTAAATATATGTCTATTAAGATCTTTCCAAGCTTTAGGAATTTTATTGTATATTTTTGGGCCCATGCAAAATATACTGTTATTCATTAGAGTAGTTTTTGATTGATGTAGGCGAAGCCTACTGACATCACGTCTGTTACGAACGACCTCATCAGACATACGAGGAAATAAGTTAGTATTACTCTTAACAAACATTGCGCTTTCTAAAATATAAAGAGATGGTAGTGTCAATATTTTGTATTTCACGAAAAATGGTTTACAACTATCCGGGACCTTTAGTTTAAAGATGGTCCTTATGCATTGCTTCTGGGCTTTGAAGACACGTTCTTTATTTGTTGAGTTACCCCAAAAGATAATGCCATATCTAAGATGGGACGAAATTAAACCATGGTACGCTGTAAGGAGAGCGTCAATATTGACCATTGGTACTAATTTATATATTGCGTAAGATGATTTGCTTATTTTTTTTATTAAGGATTCTGTGTGTGTTTTCCAATTTAGTTTTTTGTCAATAGTTACACCAAGAAACTTCGCATTGTCAACTTCATTAATAGTTTTATTGTTGTAGTGTGTGTGTAGTTTAGGCATAGTGCTTCCTCTTTGTGTAAAGTGCATAATATTAGTTTTCTCTAAATTGATTTTCAAATTATTATTTTCTAGCCATTGTATCATCAAAGTCAAGGAATCATTAATGTCATCATTATAGGTACATTTATTTTTACATGGTATAGTTATTGTACTATCATCAGCAAATAGAGTCACGGGTTGACTGATGCTTTTGGGTAGATCGTTTATATAAATAATGAACAATAGCGGTCCTAAAACACTACCTTGAGGCACACCGTATTCGACTACTCGACCAGATGATAAGTAAGTTTCTTCATGTTTAGTTTTTGTGTTTATTGAAGTTATTTCTGTATATTGTACTCTCTTCGCTATATAAGATTCTATGAGACGCAAAACGTTACCCCGGATGCCATAAGCTTCTAATTTTTTTATCAAAATATCATGAGAGACGTAGTCGAACGCCTGCGTCATATCGCAAAATATGGTACTTACAGGAATGTTTTTATCTACATTTATTATTACTTTGTATAAAAAGTCAAAGATAGCCATATTTATAGTCTTATTACTACGAAAGCCTTTTTGTTCTTGAGCAAGTATCTTATTCTTCTCAAGGTAGGTGTATAATTGCGTATAAATATGTTTCTCAAATACTTTAGAGATAATGCTTATGAGAGAGATAGGTCGGTAGTATTGCATTTGCTCCTTATCTTCTTTTTTAAACAACGGTTTGACAATGGATACTTTCAGAGCCTCTGGATAAATGCCTGCATCAATGCTTAGATTAATAATATAACTTAAGTGAGCACAGATTTCACCAGCAACAGCCTTGATGACTTTAGTTGAAAGACCATCATAACCCACACTGTTAGTGTTTTTTAATGAATTTATGATTTTGTATATTTCTATAGGGATACATGGGGCCAAAAAAAAAGAGTTTAATTTATTTTCTATTAATGATGTAATATTTTTGTAAGTTTTATTCATGGGGATAATTTTTTCAACAAAGTATGCATTAAATGCATTTGCTATGTCTTTAGGTTTGGTGATTATATTATTGTTAACTTTAATTTTCCTAATGTTAGCTCTTGGTAAATTAAATTTTGAATTATTAATTATCTTCCATGTTGCTTTAGACTTACATGCAGAAGCTTTAATTGTGTAGTTGTTTTGCGCTTTCCGAGTAAGCTTAATTATACGTTTTAGTCTTTTAGAATAATCAGTAAAGATTTTTTTATTTATTTCATCTGGTTTATGTCTATAACGCCATAGTAATTGGCGTTTCTTTTTGCTACATAGTTTTATACCACGAGATATCCACTTCGGTTTTTTGATAATATTAATAACTTTAGTTACCTCAGGAAAACATAATTTGTAGTATAAAGTGAAAGTTTCTAAAAAACAATTATAAGCTATGTTAGGATTAACAGTTTCGTATATATTCGTAAATGGTAGCCTTTTTAAACAAGCTTTGAATTTATTTATGTTTTCATTACTATAGTCCCTTTTTGTGACTAGCCAGTATTTATTGTTAAAAATTGTTTCAACAGGAAATTTGAAAATTTGTGCTGTGTGGTCTGATAAACCTAGTTCACGCACTTGAGTAACAGTTTTCTTAGTGAAGTTATGAGCAATATTGTCAATGCACGTTTGAGATTTTAAGCGAGTGGGTTGATTAACTGCTAACTTTAAATTAAAATTCATAAATATACACTCAAAGTTAAAAGTCTGTTGATTTTGTTTCAATATATCTACATTAAAATCACCTGCTATTATAATATTTACATAACGATTTTTACAAATTGATTGTAATAATATTTGTATTTTCTCTATACACACATAAAAATTACTAAGTTTAGGAATCCTGTATACACATACCAACACTATTTTATAGTCAGTTAGTTCTATTGCACAGCATTCAAACACTCCAGTCACAGATAATTTAGCAATTTGTTTTAATTCCTCATAGCGATGGCCATGTTTGACAAGTATGCATGATCCTCCTCTCTTGCTTTCCTTCCGTGTAAAACATGCTGCTAGTTGATAATTCGGAATGCTTAACAACGACTCATAACCTGACGTGATAAAATGTTCAGTAAAACATAAGATGTCTACACAAATATTTTCATCTAATAGTTCATCAAGGCTCACCGAGATTGCATCAGACTTATTTAATAATCCTGCAATATTCTGATGTAAAACATGCAGGTATTTAGTGGTCACGAAAAAAAGTTTCTAGATTTATTTCCTGTGATGTGCATTTTTTGATTCTACTCGATTGGTTCGGCGTGGCCGTGGTAGTTGCTTGATAGTTTTGTGCGGAAAATAATTCATAATCTATCATTATGTTAGACATAATTTTCTTATAGATATTTCTCCATCCGTTTGTATTTATTATTCCAGTCTTATATGATAACATTTCACGTGTTAGGGAGTAATTGCTGTCGAAAAAATAAGCATATTCTCGATTTTTCACATCTAAGCACAGGAAATTATTGAATAGTTCGACTTTGTAATTGTGTATGAGTGCACCATTTATGTAAGTTGGTGTACATACAATGTTATTTGTATGAGTTGCATTTATCAACGATTTATACAAGTTGTCCAATATATTTATGTATTCGTTGTTCCTGATATCATTTTCGCCTATAAAAATCAAACAGTAATCATTTATCGTAAATTTTTTTATTTTATGTATAATATTGCTTATCCAGTCCTCTGTTGCAGTATTTGATAAAATATAATGGCAGTATTCAAAATCAGTTGAAAATATTTCTTCAATTAATGGGAGAGTACCTTTTGTGCAGCCGCTGCTTATTACACATAATTTATTTTTTTGTTTTATTGTCAACTTAGAAGACATTATAGACGAATATGATTCATTTTGGAATGTTTCAACAGTCTGCGTTTTTTTGTTTTTTGTAATTGGAGAGCTTAATACATTTTGACACTTTTTATTTACACTTGGCTTTTTATTAGTGCTTTTCATCATGGGTGTCTGTAATTTTTTCTGTGGGGATAATTCTTTAGGTAACGACGGTGGCGTTCTAGATACCCCTACTGTTTTCATTGTTACAGTCCGTTGTCTTCTTTGGTATTGTGGTGAGTAGAACTGCTTAGATGTTTCTTTGTTGGTAGCTTGTAAGCCAATTGATTGACATAGTTCAATTTTTTTTTCAGATATTTTTAGTTTACTGCTTAGGGTGGAATTTTCAGCAACTAAATTGTCTATTTCTGTATGAGCAGTTTCGAGTTCGACTTTGAGTTTATTAATTTCATCCTTTAACGCTGCAATCTCGTATTTAGTATAACCCGAGTTAGGTAGGCTTTCATACGATAAGTCCATGTCATTTTCACTATCATCGCTGAATGTCATATTTTTAAAAGATTTATTTCTGCTTCGTTGAGTAATGTTGTCTTCTTCATCCATTATGTTCACGATAAATTCGCTTATTTAACTCTCAGATTAACCAAAACAGTATTATCGTTTTATCGTATATCTTGATTATAACCAGGAGTTGATTATAATGATTTTGCAAGAAAAATAATGTTTGTTTACATAATTGATGCTGCCCTCTATTAGCAATTTTCTGAATTATAATCAAGTTATAGCCGGTCGATAGTCGACGGGCGAGAGAGTACTTAATGGTTACAACAGATGGCGTTATACCTTTAGTCAATTTTGCAATATCATCAATTTAATTTCTTGAGTTTATTGCAAATATCCACTTTATTCATTTAAATAGACACTTTTGCACCTTTTAATAGTTATTAATTATGTAATAATGGTTTATTCCGGAAAAAACACCACAAAACTATGAATAATCGGTCGTTACACTCTCATTTTTAGAAAACGAATGTCACTGATAATTGTTTATTCACTTGATATTGGTCCATGTCCACAATGAATGTTATAAGTTAATGGTTTCTTTATTCACTTCACTTGTTTTTTTTAATAAATTCACTAATTTATGTTTTTAATATGAAAATGAACACGGAGTTGATCTTTACGGTGGCACGGTGGCGCCCCGAATTTATGTTGTATTTTACTAGACAATCTTCACTAAAGCAAATAGTTATTAAAAGTTTTCAATTACATTGGCTAATAGCTTATGAATAAGTAGATATAAATATGCATCTGTTGTAGAACATAAGTTTATGGTATTACTAACACATTCATACTATAGCAGTATAGCTAAGACATAACTACGGTAAATGTAGAACTATTACAATTATCATGAAAATCAAAAAGTTTGACTTATAGAGTTGGGTGGACTGGTTGATGATATATATGGATAAAAACGTCGTCTGCTATCATTTCTATGCCGGGATATATTTTATGAGAATCTGGGCAGACGGTGACTCGCCTATACACTAGATAGACGTTTTATACAACCGACATGGGCATGGCTGCCCACAGGCAAGGCGGCAACACCGTAGTGCGCGGCTAGGGTTGTCGAGCGTTGCGGCACCGTGTTCGCCGTCACGAGTCTCAGACCCGGAGTGGGTTTCCCCGTAGTTATGCCCATGAAAATGACACTCCCACTCTCAAGCATATAGTTCTGGCGACCCTTCTCTGACCGGTCGGCTAGGCGAGTCAGAGTTGAAATTTCTGCACTCTTAAAGTTTCATTCGGGTCGGCCAATGAAGGCTAGTCGAGACTCTGAGGCCCTGACCGACTTTTGGGGCGTTCAGGACCGCAGTGTTTCTACACACATTCAGCTTGCCACTATCTGCCCTGCGATTTGTTGATTCTTCAAGTAGATTTGTGATACATTTTTTTGTTATATATATATAACGGGTGGCGCAAAAGTAAAGACCCTATTTGGTTCAGCTATAACATTTTTTCTAAATTAGAAAACTAGATTTAGATTTTTTTAAATGTATATTTGTGCCATTAAATTTCGTACCATTAGGATTTAAAGATGATATCTTTTAAATGGTGACCTCCAGAGTTGATACACATTTGAGCCCTATTTATGACATTTTGCATAACTTGCCGTAACACTTCCTGCGATATGTTCGTTATTTCTTGACGAATGTTTTCTTTTAGAGCTGCGAGAGTCTGTGGCTTGTTCACATACACCCGAGATTTCAAAAAACCCCAAAGAAAGAAGTCTGGACTGGTCAGATCGGGTGATCTTGCAGGCCAAGGCAAATCGCCAAAACGAGAGATAACTCGGCCTGGAAAAGCGTCCCTCACTAAGTCCATAGTGTCGCGCGCTGTGTGTGCCGTAGCGCCGTCTTGTTGAAACCAGATGTGCTCCAGCCCCAATTCGTCCAAACTGGGTATCAAAAACTCACGTAACATGGTTCTGTAGCGTTCTCCAGTGACAGTAATCGCATTGCCTCCAGCGTCTTCGAAAAAATAGGGTCCGATCACTCTGTCAACACAGATGCCACACCATACAGTAACTTTTAGTGGGTGTAGAGGTGTTTCTTGAATAATGCGCGGATTATCAGTGCCCCAGAACCGAGTATTCTGCTTATTGACATGCCCTGAGAGATGGAAATGGAAACGCAGGAAGTGTTACGGCAAGTTATGCAAAATGTCATAAATAGGGCTCAAATGTGTATCAACTCTGGAGGTCACCATTTAAAAGACATCATCTTTAAATCCTAATGGTACGAAATTTAATGGCACAAATATACATTTAAAAAAATCTAAATCTAGTTTTCTAATTTAGAAAAAATGTTATAGCTGAACCAAATAGGGTCTTTACTTTTGCGCCACCCAGTATATATATATCTCAAGGATGGAAAAAGCTACTGTACTCTACCCTCTGAAGGCTGCGTTAGCCTCATGAAGAAATATTTATATAACTTCACGACCCTTTGGTCGACTCTTGGGTCTTGTCACTGTAAGTATAACCACCAAATATCTCGATATCACAATAAGAATTCTCAGGCTTCTTTCCGTAACACGTTAGTAAAATGTATGATGAGTATGATGACTGAAGACAGCACAAACGTCATAATGCACGAACGACTCTTTGTGTATACTTTTGCAATAATTTGCAAATACAAAACTATTACTTACTACAGTGTTAAAAGATGGTGACGGAGCTACCGCCCAGACCCATTCCTGTGGTGTATTAAGTATGGATATCCCCTCCGCAGTGAGGATTGCCCAGCCGCCCACACCACCTACTAAAACTAAAGCACCAAGCATGGAGACTGACAACGCCGATATACCTGTAAGTAATTTATTTTATTATATTTATGTAAAAAAGTGATGCAGAGATAAACAAAGTCATATCTTAAAGTGGATGTTGTCAAACTCATACACAAATCTTTGGGAAGTTTCAAAGTCAAAGTCAAAGTCAAAGCATTTATTTCATTTTGATCATAAAGTATGATGCTTATGAAAAGTCAACGTCACATTTTGTCAGCCAATTGACCTACAGCCAGTTCGCTGACGAGGTAGAGCTGTGAGAAGAACTGGCAAGAAACTCACGCCACTCTTTTCAATCGCCAGATAATTACAGTTATTTGAATGAGTTACAATTTAAACACTCAACGCAACCAAAGAACCATACAAAGTAATTATTACAAATTAACTAATTAATATAATACTAAGATTAAAGAAAGAAAAGAGAGGATATCTATTATTTAGTTTCAACTAGTATGGTAATTTGACTACGTATTTTAATTAAACTGGTAAATGCACCTCCTTATCACATTGAACGACAAGGTAATACTGGATTGAATATTAAATGTATGCCATGCCAAGATTGACCAGTCATCCCAAGTAGCACCCGTTCACGAGCAAGACGCACGGGCCAGCCATCATCACGCTCGCCATATTAGAGGGAAGGTGATGACCCGGCCAATACGACACCACAAGCAATGACATTTTAGTGAGCATGACAATGCAGGGCATGGGTGGTAAAAGAACCCTAATAAAATGTACAAATTATGCGCTGTCCGATATTAGTTTTATCTGTTGAAAATGCACAGTACCAGACCGGAGTTGAAGACTCCACACTCTATCATAATATGGAAACTGACATAGTTAAAATTAAATTACCAATATTTCTGTCTTTCAGTATCTGTTGCCCTTGGACATTATAAAAGGAAAGCATATCATTCCAGTCTGTGACTACTAGAGTTGACTTTGCAAAGGCGACAGCCCATACTGCAGCTTCGCGAACTATACGCTGAGTTTCATCACCCGTCTATAACAAATTGAAAGAGGTGTTACAGTGTAATTTTTTTAATATGACTAGTGTTGTTAACATGACTTGAGTTTTAATATCTGTGTTCCTACATAAGTGGCAGATAGTCTAAACAATTTAAAGTTACTGGTTTTTATTAATTGATGTAGTAAATTATTGGGTTGGGCCAATAGATATGACCACACATGCATATTTTCGATACCACACCAGCCATACAATACAAGCTACACATGTACAAAACTAACAATAGAATTACCTTATCGCGTATAGATACATTTCCATTAGCCAGACCTATAGCCAAATGCTGCCCATTTGGAGACCATGCACAGCTTGTGATACGCCCATTAACACGATACTTCTGAACAGCTTTCACATCCACCGACCAAAAGGCAAAATCAGATATTGCACAAGAAGCCAAATGTAATGTCACTGGATTATATGCAAGGCACTGGATTGGTTCACTGTGGCTGTTGAGATAAATAATGACATACATGACAAATATAACACACAACTCGCTCAGCATTTATTATACTGTACAAAGTTGAAGTCGCATAGAAGTTATAATTTAAGCTTTTTATGTAAATCTAAAATAATATTATAAAGAGAAAAGATTATATTTTTTTGTATGTTTGTTTGTTATGGATAAACTCAAAATCTATGGGACAAATTTAAAAATTCTTTCACAAATAGAAAGCTACAATATCAGCGAGTAACATAGGCTATATTTTTTGTAGTAGGCCTACCCACACGGGCAAAGCCACTGGCAACAGCTACTTATCTATATGCAAGTGATGTTAGCTGGAAGGTAATAAGACTGTTGAAATCACTTTGATACAACTAAACCATTTTCTGTCACATACTCTGCTTGTTTTTGGTTTGCGATTTGTTCTTCTCTGATATAATTTAATGCCCAAATACTTTGGACTAACTTAATTACCAAATGCAATGCTTATAAATTCTATCTCTATAAATGAATGAATTTAAACAAAGTTGGAAACATACGAATACTTAAGGACGCCTTCCATTTTAGAGGTCCAAATAATGACATTTTTGTCCGCACTACCACTGGCAAACTTTTTCCCATCACCACAGTATGCCACTGCATGCACTGCTCCTTTGTGTGCTTGAAGAAGCTGTACAAGGGCTCCATCTCTAGGGTCATATACCATCACCTTCTCTCCAGCACCAACAACCAACTGTGTACCATCTGGACTGTAGCATATTGTATGTACACTGCAATCAAAGTAATACTTAATAACATTAATGTTGTGCTGTTTTATGATTTTTTTGTATAGTGTATTTACAATAAAAAAAATTCTATTCCATACCTGTAGATGTTTGAACCTAACTACAAGTAGGTATTAAAATAGGCGGTACACCTTGAAATAATATTATTATCATATTGGTTTGTATAAATGAACAAGAACAAGAATATGAGAATATCTATCTGTTTCAATATATTATACTAGAAATAAACAATAAACATAGAAAGTAGTACCTACAATGTAAAATATAAAAATATCCCATATATTTGAATTTGTGTGTAAGCTGAATAAGTGAAACAAGCATACACTGAATTAAAAGTTGAACCTTTTGTCATTGTAACTAAAATGTACGGCAGATCAATACAGCCATTGACACTCCCTAAACAGTGTAGATTTAATTCATTATCATAGCTTTCTTACCTTGAAAATTCAACTTTGTCTGCTTCGTGTATTTTGTTTACCCATTTTGGCACTGTCCTCATCTTGTTAAACTTCTACTTAATATATTATTTTACTTTACGTATAGTCTATTGAAGTACGTCGCCTGTAAAGTCACACATTGTTTGATTTCATTCAGCAAACATTACAATGTTTGATAAATTTTGTTCGTTGACAACGGCGTCCCAAAAAATTGTAAACAAACGGTGAACAGAACGGTTACAGTAGAGGTTAAATGTCAATTGGCAACATAGGTTATCTATATTAAAAATAAATGTTGCCTGAATCCTATACAAACTCTTATAACTTATTTCTTTTTTAAGTCATCTTAAAAAAATGTATTATTTTAATTAGTTTAAAAGTCTACGTAAGTTTAAAAATTAAAATATAAATTTTATTATCATTATCATTGTGAACAACTTTGTAATTTTAGCGGTAGATGGCGACACCGACCCACTTAAGTAAATGGTCTTCCATAAATGAAATGTACTCTAAGGTTCTTCCATTTAAAGAAAACCAAATTCCAATTCTGTTTGAAATCAATCAAATCATTCACGCACGGTTGATTGGTTGGTTGAGAGCGCTTTGCCTGAAGTGCCTGGACTTGACGCCTCAGTGCTGCTCTACCCTAGGCAGGCGCCATTTTAGAAAACTTTCATTGAGATGACTGAGCAGAGACTACCACTTATCTAATACCTAGGTACCTATATTTAATATTACTAGTACCTAAACATATACCTACATGTTTAGTTACCTAGACCGGCTAGAGGAGCGCCGATGAGGTGTCTGCCTAGGGCACTCTCGACCTTTAATCCGCCTCTGGGCATAACAGTTACAAGTCAACACACCTCTAGAACTAAAGGCGTTCTTCACTCACAATAAATCAGTTTAGATGCCGTATGTGGAGGCAGGTTCGGCATCTAAACCTAATTGTGAGTGAGGCAGCGAGCGTAGCGATCAGATATAGCCAGTTAGAAGTCTGCAACCTTTAGTACCTACCATCCACACGCAATGTATCCAATTTTTTAATACATTATAGGTAGGTAGTACCTACATGGGTAGGCACCGGTGTTAGAAAGTTTGTCACATAATTAAATTAGAGATAGAGATAGATAAATTTTAATTAATAGAATATTATTAATGTTAAATTATTTAATATAGTTGGTATCTACTGATTTTATTATATACTGTAATTTTATTTCATTGATTTAATTTGATTATAATAATAATAATAATATTTTTTCATATCTTAAATTTGGACATCCATTAGTTTGACTTACTTACTTAGTTGGAAGACATAATTATATTAATTCTGTTTATTTTTACATAATATTTTTAATTTTTTGTATGCTGTAAAGGCCAAACATGATGAAACTGTTTTAATTTTATCTGTACACCTCGCATGCTGTAATGTAATACTCATATTTTTACAAATAAAGAGTTCTTATTCTTATTCTTATTGTAGATACCGAGAATGCAATAGCAAGAGTGCGTGAAATGTTTTTGAGAGTTTTTGAGCCTCTGTTATAAAGATAATCATGGTTTATTGAGGCGAATTCTTACTCGGAATGTAATGTCTAAGTCTATGCAGTGAAATAAAAAGGTAGGTACACCAAGCCATATTGCAAAGGAAGTCCTGCTTTTCACGTACATTTTCAAGTTTATAAGAGTCTCGTTTCATTTGCTGTCCTGCATAAACGGGACTTAGATATTTTAATTCTTCCAAATTATAATTTGAACCTGGCTCCAAACTACTTGTATCGTTAATGAAATGTTTTACCTACGTAGAAGTGAAGAACACCGTTTGAGCATATTTTTAGACAAAGACAAATATTTTTTTATGAAAGTGTATATAAACTAATTAATCATTCTGATGAATGTATTCATATTGTAGGTAAATATTTAAAAAAATAATAATGAATTGACATTGACATCACATTGCGGTTTGGGAAATAGAGGTAGGTACTTACATTGTGAACTCCTGTGGTAAATTAAGTTCATCTTACTTTATACTTATAGCAAATATTAACAGTTTATATAACACCTACTTAGAAACATTTATCACAGTTCACATGTTGCCTTTACCTTTTGTAGCAATATGTAAATTGAGACAGCCTATAAAGCACACATTTTACTTTTTATTTTTCTTTACAACATAGAAAGCTGTAAGTAATTAATTACCTATAGAGTTAAGTGTATTGCCTGTGTCACTTTGCATGCTACTTGAAACTGTAAATTACAAAAATTGTAATAACCTGGCGATTAAAAAGAGTGGCCTGAGTTTCTTGCCAGTTTTTCTCATGGCTCTACTTTGTCAGCGAACTGGCTGTAGGTTAATTTTGCTGACATTTTGTAAACTTTGACGATCATAAGTGTTAATTTAATTAACACTTATGATCGTCAAATTATCCTCCAGGTCTGAGCAGATCTGACGGGAAGAGGCCGGACGGGCTGACTCTGGTACCTTGGAAAAATGGCAAGTGCCTAATTTGGGACGCCACGTGCGTCAGCACCGTTGCCGCCAGCCACCTGAGTCGGACCGTCCGCTTCCCGTCAGCCGCTGCGGAAGATGCTTCTTTAAAAAAGAAGCTTAAGTATTCGGCATTAGAGCCTTTATACAATTTTGTACCCATAGCAGTAGAGACCATGGGCAGTTGGGGCACAGAGGCAAAGAACTTCGTTCAAGAATTAGGGCGCAGACTCAATAATGTGTGTGGTGACTCCCGCTCTGGGTCGTTCCTGGTGCAAAGGTTGGCCATTGCCATTCAGCGCGGGAACGCGGCAAGTGTTATGGGCACCTGTGCACCGGGAGCAACCAGAGGCGGGTTATTTGATTAAAATTATAGAATTATTATTTTTAAATTTAGGTATAGACTAAGATAATAAAATTTTGGCTTAAATACTTACATAAATAAATTTATATTTAATTAACCTATAAGAATAAACATATTTTCATTTAATTTTTTGTTCATTTCTATTTTTCTAGAGCGTGTTGTTTAAAAACTATTGAAAATTAGGAAATATGCACGAAGTAAAAATTTTAGAGAATTTTATAAGCTTTTGTTCCGTAGAAGAATATTTTTCTCTAGAACGCACCATTTTTGAGATATTAACCCTGACCACGTTGTGGCGTCATCTATCTGGCCAATGATGACACACAGAGAAAATCCATGTGAAGACGATGGCTATGAGTTTACAGCATAGAAATCAAAGATCGCGCTATCAACAAAATTAGACCACTCCCATACAAGATCTATAGGAGCTTGAATCGTGATATTAACATTCTCACACCAACTAACTTTAAATACAAGTTCCCGACTACCAACTTTCGGGCATTAGCTCGCCAGGCACGATCACCTAGCCTGGTCGGAGGGTCCTCCCTTTGATTGGAGGTAGGTATATGTTGTGATACCTTCACAACGTTTACGAAGAAATTACTAAGTTACTCTCTCACGCACTCTATAATTCTTTATTGACTTAAGTAAAATGCGGTTTATTATTAAACTTAATACCTACAGCATTCTGGAATGAAAGTAACATGTGAAAAAATTATGCTACTTAATAGTAGGTATTTTTTAGGGTTAGTTTTACACCTCTTTATTAGTAAGTACGTAATTTATTAAATACTGTGACAAAGTATTTAAAAGGTTACTTGTTTATGTTAAAAGATAATATTATTAATTTAAAATGAAAGAAAAGAAAGAAAGGAAAAACAATATTTTTGTACACCAAACAGAACACATAAGAATAATACAAAGGTAAAAAACTAAAAGTAATTAAAAACTAAAATCAGAAAAATAATGTAAAAAATAATACTCACAGGCAACACCACATCTCCCAGCCTGAATGCTATGAATGTTATGTTTATTTTGTTAGGAATTAGGAGTTTGAATATCTCAATAAACTGAATAAAATTATATTGGTAGTGAAATGTTAATTTACTTCAAATAATACTTAATTTACCTCAAAATGGTCAGTGTGGCCTAGGATACCGGGTACTGGCCGAGGTATAGGGGTGTTGTAAGTACCTTGGCCATATTCAGCTTTTTTGCATTAGGTACATGTCATCTTAAAATGAGAGAAGAACAGAAGATGTTTGAACATGATCAAATTACTTCAAATAAATTTCACGTGGCACCACGTGCTTCAATATTAGTCCATGTAAATAAAAATGCAACAAAACAAAATTAAGTGTGTATTTTGTTTAATAATATATAAATAGACATTTTATATGTGATGGTTACTCAAATAAATGAGCTTCCAAAATATGCAAATACTTTGATTTGTGTAAAGTACTTACGGCAAATAAAAATAAAAATCATATAGGTATATTAGGTATCTATAAAACTTTCCTAGGTACAACAGGTTCCCCTACGTATATATAATCAGCCTAATGCAAATAGACATGTTCATGCACACAAATATTTCTACAAAGAATCGAACCCGCAGTAGCAGTCCATCCATAGGTACACAATACCACCGAACCACAGACAGAGGTAGTCAAAAGTAAGTATCTACCTACTTATATTAAATAGTAGCAGTATATTGGTATGAACGGGCTGTTTTCCGTAACTCCACGACTGTGCGCGTATTTTGCGTGTGGGTGGGCGGCGATCACTCGATCCATCCCAGCTCCTCAAGGAAGGCCAGCAGACTTCTGATATCCCCAACAATCTCGTGGAGTGAATCCGGTTCGCCAATGTATCTTGCCCTGTATGTGGTGACCTCAGGGCAGTGTAGCAGTATATGTGCTGTTGTTTCGTCTGACCGCACGCAAGCTCTACACAGCGGGCTGTCTGTAATTCCCATGACAAATAGCTATTTATTGAAAGAACCATGATCGGTGATGGCGGCTGTGACTGTGCGAAGTCGTTGTTTCGTCAGCAGGCCCTGTTTCGACCATACTTTCAATTATACCATATTCGATATTCGTAGGACTTCGTGTCTGTTTTATACTCGCTACCTATGTTTGAAAGTTCTCGCACAGGGCTTGTTCCCTAGTGGATCAGTAGGTACGTAAATAGTCCTTAAAGCCGAATAAAATAAGTAGATAAGTACTTGGTTATCGCAATAGTGAGAGTTCTTATACCAGTTAGCCACAATGAATTTCTAAATGGTGCCTACAATGTTCACATCCCTTGAATCCCACTCACACTTAATATCGTGCATTTTCTCAACTAAGTATCTACCTAAGTACCTATGTACGTAGATACTTAATTATACCTACTGTTTTATACTTTTGTCAGCATAGTTGATAGAAATTGA
Source organism: Parascotia fuliginaria (assembly GCA_963082885.1). Lineage (NCBI taxonomy): Eukaryota > Metazoa > Arthropoda > Insecta > Lepidoptera > Erebidae > Parascotia > Parascotia fuliginaria. Next base: position 17,658,329 of record OY720170.1, read on the forward strand.
ACACTTGTCTCGTCCCATGCGCTTAGCACACAGCCAGTAAAGCTTCCAATTAAATGATAAGTTTGAAAGAGACACGAATGGAGTTTAAATGTGCCTTTTTTACGCGAGAATAAAGTTGCCATAAAGCTTAGACTAGCTAAGCAAAGTTAAGTAGTCGGCACGATCTTGTAACCACGCCACTTTAAGCTAGTAAATAATGAAATGAAATTAAATGAAATATGTTTATTCATATAGGTCAATTAAATTAACACTTACCTATGAACGTCAAAGTTTGCAAATTAACCTACAGCCAGTTCGCTGACGAAGTAGAGCCATGACAAAAACTGGCAAGAAACTCAGGTCACTCTTTTTAATCGCCAGGTTATTATTTATTTATTTATAAAAAGTTAATGCACTAATGTACAATGGCGGCCTAACGGCGGACTATAAGTAATTAATTACTTACAGCTTTCTATGTTGTAAAGAAAAATAAAAAGTAAAATGTGTGCTTTACCGGCTGCCTCAAAACTGTTACTAAACTACAACTGTTAATTTTTGGTAGGTACAAGTATAAAGTAAGATGAACTTAATTTACCACAGGAGTTCACAATGTACCTCTTTTTCACAAATCACAATGTATAAGTTTAACAATACTAAGTATACAATTTTAACAAAAAATATAGTTCAAAATAGATCCAGTTCTTGAAGAAAGTTAAAGGCTATGTAAAATCACGCTACTGGCGACGGCAGCTGAGCAGTAAGCAAAGACGCGGGTGAAACCGCGTCGGAGAAAGCTACTTATGTAGTTGAATTATAATTAAAAGAGCTTCAAATCAGAACTGTCTGCTCTAATGATGATGGCAAAATGTGTACATGGACTGCCATTATTGGGTAAATTATGGTAAATTGTTGAACACTATTTTTTTTCTAGGTAACATTGGAAACTTTATAGAAGTTAAGTACCTACTACCTGAAAAATGAGTTAATGACATTTTTAGATATGTTACTTTATATTAGAATCTGTTTTAAATTTCTATTTCAACGTCGTTACTCTTCCTAACATGTTATCCTTTTTCTTTAAAATAGAAAAATAGAATCTTTTTAAATAGAGTGATAGCAGATACATACCTAGGTCCTAATCTACGGTAGGCCTAAGGTATACCGTGCACCTATTGTAGTAGGTAGAGTACATGAGCATATAGGCACTCATTTCTTTCTAGTAAATATCCACCAGGAAAAGAAAAAATATTTAACTATCAAGGTAGATACATAACTATCTAACTACGTTTACTACTAGTCATACTAGCGGACCCGACAGACGTTGTCCTGTCTTAATTATTATCTAATTTTTCGCAAACCCTCTCCTGACAATAACAAACACAACAAAAAAAGAATTAACGGAATCGGTCCAATCGTTCACGCGTGACCAAGGGAAATAGGGATTTATTTTTATATAAATAGATATTTCTAATCTCCCATTCTACAAACCCTCTTTCACCTACCTACAGATATCCCCCGTAAACTTTTCACTACATTCCCCTATTCCCCTCTCCCTTCTTCCCCACTCCGTCCATCCCCCTTCTTCCCCACTCCTCCCATTCCGCTTCTCCCCTCCCTCCCTCTCCCCCTCCCTCCCTCTCCCCCTCCCTCTCCTCTTCTTTTCCCGTCATTTCACTCTCCCTTTCCCTGGCTACGCCCTCATTTCCACCTCGCTTCTCCCTCACTTTCCTCCCGCTGCCCCCTCCTTCCCCCCTCTTTTCCCCTTCCCTTCCCCTCCCTTCCCTCTCACTTCTCCTTCCTTCCCCTTCACTTCTCTCTCGCTCCCCTCCCTTCCCCCTCTCTTCAATTTTCAAGTCGCTTACTTCAAAAGCAAAGATCTTTCCATAAAATACCTAATTTCATCCCTCTAAATCCACCCCAATAAAAAAAAAATATAAGGTTTTTTATATTTTAATAGAAGTATTTCAAAACTATGAAGAAGTTTCATACAATCGTTTTCATCCCTTTTCAGACCACCCTTAACATTTAGGGGTATGAAAAATAGATGTTGTCCGATTCTCGATCCTAGCCGATATGCATACAAAATTTCACGAAAATCGGTCGAGCCGTTTCGGAGGAGTTCAATAACGTACACCGTAACACGAGAATTTTATATATTAGATTGAAGCTAAGTAAATATGGTAATAATGTGTATGTCATTATTACCACACCACTATGGTTATACACGTATGGTTAATAATAAAAAAAAATAATGTGGTCCTACAGATAGAGAGCAAAAAAAGCATCGTTTGTCCTCTGACGTGATCGTGACTTCGTGTGTCGTGTGTATAGGTTCCTACAGCGTAAATAGGAATCCAAACGATACTACCCTATGTCACATCTACGACCATTTAGTGTAAGCTACGCACGAAATTCATTGTCTCATAAATATTGATAAAATTATTGTTAACGGAAGCGTCTGTATTCTATGCTGAGCTCGTCAGAGCGCAGGTAGACGACTAAGCGTGTTACAGTTCTTATACGGATTAATGATCTGAGTCAACAGTTTTTTCTCAACTCTAATAACGTCATTTCTCACATTTACTTGTGTCAACAAGTTGCTGTTTCCACTTCCGCTTATTTAGCATATTTATTACTTTGTGCGGATTATGGGTGAGATTGAATTTAGCTGTTAACCGCGCCTTTGTCATCAACAGCATAATATTTAAACTTAGATAGCAAAAAATTAAAAGCGCATCTAGTTTCATTTTTTTTTTATATTATAGCCTACCAAAGTGACTCCACCCCGCCTGATGGTAAGCAATCAGTGGAATCCAGAAGTGGCGGCCACTATACCAAAAGCCATCAACTTAAACTTCTGGTATGGTGGCCTCCACTATGGCGGCTGGGAATGGGGTTAAGGGAAGGGAATGAGGGAGATGAGAAAAGAGGAAAGGGGGGCAATTGGGCCTCCGGCACTCTCACTCACCGAACGAAACGCTGTAAGTACGGATACTACTACTCTTAAGTCGGTCTTCTATGAGAGGGTAGTACTTTCCCGGACGATCCGGCCCATTCATGCTGAAATCAGCGTGGATCTACTACCGTACCTATTTAGTCTGAGAACTTTTTTATGCTGTCGATAAACACCCGTTAACTCATTAGCATTTTTAATATTTACGACTTATTCGTCAACTCGACCATGAGAATCTCGATTATTTTTTTATTGTGTATCTCGACCGAATCGCGTGGTCAAGTCGCTGAATTATTATATTATACAGTGAAGTACAAAAGTGGTTCGTTTTTAAACAATTTTTGTTCCTATATGGGTAAAATAAAGAAATCCTTTCGAATCAAATAGGTGTGAAGTCAAATTTTATATTTGTGTCTGGTGAGCATCATACTCCCGACACTCGATCACTTTAGGCACTATCATCATCATCAACATAATAATATCACTGTTGGACATTACGCCTTCGCCAATTTTCGCCACCTTGGCAGATCGTGAGCCGCCCTCATACATCGGTTGCCTGCCTTCCATCCTTTTAAGGTCGTCGGACCACTTTATGAGGAGTTTGCCCACCGCAATACCAATCCCATTTTCTTCAATGCCATCTTTACAAATCATCATATCAGCCCGTTGTTATCCCACTGAAGGGAAAGGCCTCTTCTCATACTAAGAAGATATGAGCATTGATCGCCACGCTTGCTCAAAGCGGATTGGCGATTTCATACTTCTTCAGAAGACCAGGTTTACCGTTAGTCAGTAATGTCCAGGTAAGCTTAGAAAGTACATTTGATTTGAAAATCACATTGGTACTTGCCCGGATTCGAATCCCCGACCTCGTGTTTACGAAGCTGGTGCCTTCACCACTGGGCCGTTACGACTTTTTTATCTTTACAAATAGGAATCAGGTATTGTTCATTAACACCTATGTTGACCATTGCCATTACACCAAAATATTACCATAACTAGAGTGATCGACTAATTAGTATTATTACTTATTTTATTTATTTATTTATTAGTTATGAACAGACCATTTTACCATAGTCACCAAAGTATTTTTATGAGGGATATTAAGAAGCTATTTGTTACTTATTTCTTATGATTTCGTCGACTCAATTATAATAATAGAAACATTACCCTTCTCACCAGTTAACAGTCGGATAAGAAAAAGATGAAATGCATCCATTTTTATTTAGAAACAGAAGCAGAATAGCACTTAATCTTAATTTAAGATTTTTTATTCCGTTACGTTAATGTCAAACTGAAAGGTAAGGAACTGGAAGGATGTACCTAATCGAGTGTACAAGGGATTATTTTGTAAATATAATTATGCACTACCTATTATCAACGTACTTAAACTAATATCAAAAATACGTCCTCAAAAATACGTCAATAAAATTTTGAAATAAAACAAGATTAATTAACACTTAATTTAGTATTGAATTTCTAGCATACATTCAAAAGTTTTATTTTCCTTTTTAAGAATAACAAGATCCACTCTTGCGTGTAGGGTAATTCAGGTAAAAGCACTTGATTCGCAAGTGACCACTGTTGGCCTACGTACTACGTAGTAACGTAGTAAGTCGTAGCGAGGTAGAGTACAGTCCGGTAACGCTCCAATATAACCCTCACGAGTTGACTGGTGTCACTACTCTACAGTCCTCTACAGTACTTAATTTTCTATTACCCACCTAGAAAAACTCAATAGATATGAGCTTTGTTTACTTAGATACGAATATAAGTGTAATAAAAAAAACATTTAAATTTACCACCGCGCCTATACTAATGAGGTAATAATATAGGTACTTGAGATAATTATGTAGGTACTTAAGTAAATTGATGTAGGTAAAAATCATAGATATTTAGATAGGTATCTCGACAAAATTATCCTAAATTTAGTTACAGATATGTCACATGTTGTAGATAATTAGGTTCTTTGATCTGTGGTACGTAATGCCTTCAAAAAAAGATTGCTATTCAGTCGGTAACTCGGTAAACTAGTAAGTTTTGTATTTAAGTACTACCTAATAACTTTCTAACTTTCTTCTTCTAAGTTATTGTACGAGTTTCGTAGTCTTAGGTCGGAGTTGATAGTTTCCTAAAAGCTTTCTATTTGGAATTTTGACCAGTCAAACAAAGTGGATATGTGCCAGTAAAGACGACAGATGTGTGGACAATGGGTCAGGATATAGGACTAGGGTGAGGAGTGTCCGCTTAGTACTGCCCAGTACGGTAATAATATGACGGCGCCGCCCAAGATATCGCCTGGGCGTGCGGCGCCCCACTCCTGATGCAAAAAGGAGAGATTCGAGGCACGCGCCCAGAGTGGGAAAAGGACGGCGAGCCGTAGGCGGAGCCCCGCTGCGCCTCATCACGGCCGCCGGCGGCGCCCACTCTACCGCTCATTCGTCTCTCGCTTAGCCTCCGCTATGTAAACCGGCCTTGTTGTGAATCTAAACAAAATCGGTCAGTCGTCGTTTTGTTGCCGTGAGAGCAACGCGTTGAAGGTTCCGCAACTTCGGGTCGAGTATGTTGCGACAGTGAACGTAGACGACCAAGATGCACGCGTTGTTCGGTGAACAAAGTCCCTATGCGTATCGCGGTGGAGCCGCCGGCGGCTATTCTGCCAGTGTCACACCTTATGCTTATGAGCAATATCGCTATGGCTATGGCGCTCCGTACCTGCATCCCCATCAACAGCATGTCGGTGCGCCCAAAGACATGGTCAAACCACCATACTCTTACATAGCGTTAATAGCCATGGCTATACAGAATGCACCGGAACGACGTATTACACTAAACGGTATTTACCAATTTATAATGGAACGATTTCCGTACTACAGAGAAAACAAACAGGGGTGGCAAAATTCTATCAGGCATAATCTCAGTCTTAATGAGTGCTTCGTGAAAGTGGCAAGAGACGATAAAAAACCCGGCAAAGGAAGTTATTGGACTCTAGACCCTGATTCATATAACATGTTTGATAACGGTTCTTACTTGAGGCGTCGGCGTCGGTTCAAAAAGAAAGACGCATTAAGAGAAAAGGAAGAGGCGTTGAAGCGGCAGCAGCAGCTACAGCAGGCGCAAGAGGCACTCGCCGCGCAGGAGGCATTAACCGCTGCTGACGCGCTGGGACAACAACGCGACGTTAAACCAGATGTTAAGCCGCGCATATTTGAGTGTCGGCCGAAGCGAGAACCGGGCTCAGACTGTGCGAGATACGACAAACCGGTGGACACACTAGACGACTTTAGTGAACCTCGTCTGCCAACCTCCGCAGTATACTGTTCGCCCCAACCATACTCACTTGCCGCTGAAGAGTTCCGTGCGGCTACCTCTGGGTGGTACACGGCGCCAGAGCCGCCGGCTGAACAACTACCACCAGCCTTCCGTGATTTGTTCGAGCCACCTAGTTGCCAATTGGCAGGCTTCCGAAGCGGATCACCCGTTCCTGACGCATATCGAGCGTCACCGCCACCGCACCACCACTACCGCACACCAGCGCCCTCCTATTACCACCATCAAGCGTGCGTAGCCGCCGCACCAGCTCCAGCACATAAGTCCTACTGAGACACTGCCCTCAGGTGAGAATATTTGTTTACTTATGTTCGCTTGCGACTTGCGAATGTCTTGGTGTAGTTAGCGTTCGCGAATTCTGCTGTGCGAGTCGCTCCGTCGCTGTCGCCGGGGGAGCGCCGGTGTGCATCGAGACACTTCGTGACGTGGTTGTGGTTGCAGGAGGCCGGCATCGCTCGGCGCCAAACGGATTTAGCCGCACGCGTCAGTTCCAGAGCGGATAAATATAGCACAGTAGCCGGAGATGCCGTGGAGGCAAGTGGCGGCGCGCCGATAACCACTGTTTACAGATCGGCGGCCGACCCTGCCGCCTCCCGCTCTGTTCACACCTATAGGTATGTCGAAATTCCACATGTGTTAGAATACTAGATGTAACAATAAGTGGTGACGGCGGCAGGGTGTGCGTGCTCCAAATGGTGTGCGTGGCCCCGCACCGTCGCCGCCGTCGCCGATTCTAAACATCTCGGTATACTCGTATCGATGCTTCACGGAAGTAACACAGAGCGTTTGTTTTGATCGGTTCTGGACATACATTATCCAAAGAATTTGTGGCGTTATTTAGGTTAGATACGTTTGGAATAAGTATCTATCTTAAAATTGTTTATGGATGTTATGAAACGCACAACAGGAAATCCTTAAATTCAAATGGAATGCGTGTGCAAAAATCCAACTGTTTAATGAATACAAAGTATTTGTTTATTACAAAACACATTGAGATTAATATTTATTTTGTTAACGTAAATCTTGGAATTTTCAAAACCAGAGTTCGTTGTTTCAATGCTTTATCAGCCAAACAACTGACCATCTGGTGACCAAGTGTCGGAGGAATAACAAGAAAAAATAACAAAAGCGTGTATGGGAACTGCAGGGTTTCACCCGACTAAGGCGATACTCGTAGAGTACGCGGTTGATGTAGTACACCAAATAACAACAATTTAAAGTGTACATATATCAATATTGTAAACAAATTTTAAATTACGCTGATAATAGATTAGACTGCCACTTTTCTGTATGGTATGTTAGTTACACGACATCGTTTACACAATGACATAGTGTCGTATCTAAGTTGATTAGCTTCAAAAAGATAAACTTTTGATACAAACTATTCGGACGAATGTAATTTCGAATTGTAGGTACATGTACGAAAGTTGTGCGAAAATAATAACTTATGCCATCAAAAACAAACTGTAAAAAAACCAAGTCTCGCCACTAATTTCTTCTACCGTAAAAAGTTGTGAGATCCATGTAATAGCAAGTCAGTTAATTTATTTAGCTCCTACATTATTAAGGGACCTTAATAATTCTGTCTTACGAAAATGTAATTAGCATTACCTACGTAATTAGCTAACCTTACAACATCTTAAAGTGACCAAATCAATACTAAAAATCTTTTATGTTTTAAATAAATAGATTGACTTGGCAATCGCATGAAAACACAATGTATCTCGTAGGTAATACATATATTTTTTTTAATACATATTATATTCAATTAGATTGTTTAGTGTAACTGACACCTAATTTCTGAAAGGCTGATCAACGCAAAATTAACTTAGCACCTGGTAAATCTCATGACATGTGAATTTGTTTAATTTGATCTAATTAGTTACCAATTGGATCAAATTAAACTAATTATTCATACTTTTAGCAACCCAATTGGTAATTCACATGAGATTTAACAGATGATTAGTTAATTTTTCGCTGATCTGCCGTTCAGAAACTGGGTGTTAGTGTTTGACATAAACGTTGAAATTCTGTGAAAAAAAAATTAAACGTGACAATTTTATGCTAGTCCCAACACGGTTCTTGGTCACAGGCGTAAAAGATATTGATATTAATAAGAAATGTTGATGACACGACATTAATAAACATCGTACTTACTCATATAAGCAGTGGTCTCTCTATTACTTGAGTGCCATGTTTCAAACTGATTGAAATTTTTTCTACAGAGAAACCCACAATACAGATCTCCTAAGACAGTACCATGCGGACAGAGCATGATGATGCTACTAATAACTGTAGGTACCTAAACGTATTTTTTAACTTTAAAACATATTACACATTATAAAATTAGTCTCGTAGTGCGTAATTAATATTATTTTTTAAAAACTGCAATCTCATCAAGAACTACTTTCTTTTAATCTTTGGTCATTCATTATTTTAAACTACGACTGCCAATATAGACACACATAGAATCCTATAACAATTGGATTCTATGTGTGTCTATAATGTAAATAACAATTAAGTGACCGATGGTCACGATTCTCTCTGAATAAACTAGCAATGAATCGGTTAGGTGATTTTTTAGGCTTTTTGCTAATGAAAAGCCTATACTACGATATTATTACTATCTACGAGTACCTAGGTAGGTACTACTTTACTATACTAGCCCAGCAAACATCGTTTTCATCATTCGTTTTTGTACGTCTAAGCTTTAGGCCACTCTAGGGTGTTGCGAACTTTGCTATGTCATTTGCATCAAGCACCTCTGAATATGACATATTCTTTTTGAAACAAAGATTGTCAAAGCTATTGTAATTATTTATTACTACGGCCGTTACTTTGTCTACCTGCCAATAAGGGTAATAAAAAATAGAGTCAACTTACGCACGAAATTTACAAAACAAGTTTTATTTATTTTTAATTGATAATGTCAAATAAGTTCAAATATACTTAGCAATAGCATATAATTATGTAGGTTATGTTTTAGTTTTTATTCTTTGTTACTTTTAAACTTGTACATAATAAAAATTATGATAACTTAGGCATTTTACGATAATTATATCTTTAGATAATTAAACTTGCTGAATATGTATTATGTAGGTAGGTTAAATACATATAACCCTTCCAGACTGAGTAGCAATAATGCTTACAACATATTATAACTATGGGCGGAGAGTTCTCGGTAGGAGGAACTCAGAAAGTCATAAAACATCAATGTCGTAAAACATTACGATTGAACGCTATAAATATTTTAACGCCTCACTGTATTTCATAAAACATAGAATATGTACATAAAATATTATTTATTAGGTGTCGGTCAATACTTATGGAACGACCACCAGTTTATTTTGTGTGCATGTTCATTTATTGTTTGAATACAAGCCAAAAATACAAAAAAATCTAAGTACGATTTTATTATAGACCTACACCTATTTTGTGCGTTATGTTGTATGTAATTTAATGCTTATAAAATAGGGCAGGGCTTGTAATTTTGTAGCAACACAAAGCACGACCACAATATGTAATACTAGCATCTACTAATACTAATATAATACCTACCATCATCTCAGTCGCTGCTAGACGAATGCCAGCCGTGCATTGTCTATTTGACCGGTCCTGAACCGCGCTTTAATTAACATCTTTGATTGTTTCTTTATAACTTTAAAAATAGTACTTTACTCAAACGATGTAGATATTATAAAATTAGGTTTAGAATATAAAACCAAACCATCTCTTTTCATAGATATGATAGGAGACTAAGGAATGCCACTAAACGATCAGTGTTACCGAAGTACTAACTCGCCTGCCAGGCATAGTGATTATCACCAACTCTTTCCTTTGGGACAAACCTATGGCGCAATAGATTTCTTCAGATAATGATAAAAAGGGAGCGATGAAAAGAGTTACAGCAGGTCGATATATCTCCTACGTACTTACTTACTTTCAAGATACAGCTGGTTCATAGTGGCTTTCTATGTTCCTGTGTATATTAATTAACTCTTAAAATTTTAGGACAATTATTTTACAATATAGAATTTATGTTTTTTTGTCCTTCACTAACAATACACATGACTAGATGATAATGATAGGTATAGGTACTGGCTCACAAATCACCATTCGCCTTTGCCGTCATTGACGTATTTACCGTCAATTATCTATACATATAACAAAATGGGAATGTCTGTTTGTAATATTGAAATAACCGTTTTTTACTACATGTATATGAGTATATATACGGTTCATACACCTAAATAACATTTTATACAATTTTTGTCTAATTTCTGAAATGGCTGGACCGATTTTGACGGGACTTTTATTGGCAGGTAGCTGATGTAATAGGTAGTAACTTAGGCTACGTTTATTTTAGAAAACTTCTTTTATTTTAGAAAAATAAAGTAATGTTGATCGACTGTTAGGCGGAACGAAGTTCGCCGGGTCAGCTAGTTAATAAATAATATTTAACATGTTTGATATTCTTTTAAACAGGATCAAAATTAAATAATAATAAAATTTGGCCTCTAATTTTAAAAGTGGTAAATTTTATAGCAACAAACAAATACTTACTGAAATAAACGAGCCTATCTTACTAGGCACTACATGATGAGCCGGCTACGACATAGGGTCTACGAATGGCTACGAAACTAGCTTGCGAATCTGTAGATACGTAGAATGTAGTGTGGACAATTAAATTTGTTGGTATCATAAAAAGGTGAATCAATTTTAAAGATAAAAGACTGCTACTTACCTATCCTTTTTCAAAGTCTTCGAATATAAAAAAATCATTCAAAAAAATTTTGTTACAACATAGATTTGGTAGTTTCGTAGAATCATTATTACAATTTTTAATTAAACTCAAACTCATTCTTTTACCTATATCATACAATATATAATATTTATGAACGTCATAATAAACTTGCTTACAGTAACAGCCAGGAAAACTGTCCTCGGCGCATATAAATATACTTTAGAGATACCTACTTATGCCTATACATACCTACTTACCAGCAACATATCCTATGTATATAATTTATAATCGTTGAGTAATTACTTACTTGAGTTGTCACAACATAGACAGGTGCGACATCAAAAGCTACAACGCGACGCAAACAAACTTTAAGGGTAAATCACTCGTCGTTTATCTTTAATTAGCATAATCTCACTATAAACCACTACTGTTAAAGATGCATGCAGTAGATCCATGTTTGAACATCACATTCCAATAAATTTTTAATGTGCTCATGAGGCGCATAAATGATTTTTGTAAAATAACATCGAATAAATAAATAAACCTGAGTGTCAGCGTTTCTTATTACATATGTAAATGTTACAGATAACGAAAAAAATCCTTCCTTTTATGTTAATTGTTGATGTACACAATTAAGAATTTTTAAATTCACACTCACAATCACACTTCACTCACAAAGTACACGCCAATAAACTCAAGAAAACGAGTTTTAAAACTCCTTACAATTGTTAATGAATCATTAACTACCAAAGATAGTGCTCGTTTAAACGAAGAGTCCCTTATCATGAATTTAAGTTGAATGTCGTAAAAATTACGTGCGCCTATGTACCGTAGTCATGAAATAATAATGGGATAATTGAACGTATTCTCTTTATTACTTGTTAACTATTGGGTCTCCATTAGTACCTAATTTATGCATGTAAACGTTTGATGTTCAGTAGCAATTAAAGTCGTTCACTATTAGTTTCGAAAAGACGCGTAGGATGGTGGGTCTGAAAAACCAGAAACACAATTTTCAAATTGCTATAATCGACTGTTTATTTGAAAAAAGTGTTGACTATATTTTCAGTGAAAATGCTGAAAATGATGCCTCCACTACATGCATTTCAGCTTCCATTGATTGCGCCTTTACCAGGTTGTTCGGTGCAACAATAATGTAGTAAATCCCTAATTGATTTTAGAAATTTAAATCAGGCTTGTGTGGAGTCACTTCATCCATAATAGAGGAATTTAAGGGATCACAGTGAATAAAGCGCGAATTCATGTAATTATACTCAGTAATACTTACTTAAATGACGGTAGTCGAATGGTACGAGTAGAAGTCAGTGATGTGTGTGTGACGTACGAACAGACTAATTTGCTTCCTCGTCCGTATACAATATACATAAAAAATATCATAATTGAGTTGGTATATTCACATGATGTTGCAGTAAGGTAGTCTTAAAGTATACAAAAGTAGTAGACAGTTGAGTATCTTGACCAAAATGTATATTCTTATTATGTCATTATATCAGTATAATAATGATTATCAGTAACATAGATAGCATTAATAATAAACCAACCTTATTACCATTTTTAGGCTACGACTTGAGATTTTCAGTCACTCTGTGTGATTTTTAAGCTATTGCTTTTAATCTAATGTTTGGGTAATATACTTAATTAAGTACTCGTAGTAGTTCGTATCCAATTTGGACTATTAAGAGTATAATTAAGTAATTGTGGTGTACCTATAATACCTAGGTAATTATTTTACCATTATGATTCACTGTAAAATTCAAAAGAGAATTTTCCTTTACCTTACTGAATCAGTTTGCATTGATAACGTTAGGAGATGAAACAATAATGATGAATAATTTTGATAATACAATATTATGTTTTGTCAATCACAGATTACTTACCTAACATATAACCACCTAATATACCAAATTGTTCCATTGTGGAAGAAAGTCGAAAAATACTTTAGTGTGAAATCGAGAGCACTCTAAACAGAGTCTCCGATTGGGGACGACTAAATGTAATCCAATTTAACCACACCAAGACACAAAGCCTGGCGCGTTCACCACTAAGACGGTCCAAAGACGTGCTGTAATAATTGTCGACTATCCCAGGCTTACAGGCGGTATTTAATCACTAGGCTCAAGGAGAGACGTTGTCTCCGTATGTGTATTTTACCGCCTGTACAATAGGCTGTGTCCTGAAGATTAGTTTAGAATTTGAAATGTATGTACCTATGTAAAAACAATTACTCGCCATTTGTAAAACTAATTTTCATATTTTATTTTGCAGTCTATTTAGTAAATACCTATCTATGTTCTGGACTTGGAGATTGACGTGAAATTATGCTTAATATAAGGTGGCTAAACCTAAATGTAGCTGCAAACTCTCGGCTAGAAACAAAGAAACAATCAAATCTATACTATTATTTATTATAAAGCGAAAGAGTTTGTTTGTTTGAACGCGCTAATCTCTGAATCTACCAGTCGGATTCGAAAAATTCTTGCGTTTGATAGCCCAGTTCTCGAAAAAGGCTATAGGTTATGTAACATCACGCTACTGGAGACGAGAGCAGAGCAGTAAGCAAAGACGCGGGTGAAACCGCGCCGCGGAAAGCTATTGTAATTATAACAATGTATAATATAATTAAGTATTTCGTGATAAAACGATTAAGTAATCGACCATTTTGTAGTCCATTATGATCCACCTGGTTCTCAAATATAATTAAACTAATAAATTGTAAATTAAGTATATGTTACCACTATAGTCCAGAACTCATCAATATTTCAGCCAAAAGACGTTTACAGCTGGACATAGGTCTCCCCCAGTTTACTCAATGCAATATGTAACTGTGGTAGTAACCTACTTAATAATATGTGATTTTTCTTTGTCTCAGGTATGGTGGACTAAAACAGCGGGAGGCTGAATGCAGGGGGAGAAATATACGTGTCACGAACGATCGCGGCATTTAGTGTGAACTTGTTACGAGTGGTGCCGCGTACTGTTCGAATTACTTCACTCGCTATTGTCACTCTCTCTGAGATCGACTGTAGATAGTGCCAGAAGACTTATTTTAGTATGTATTATATTCGTTCAATTGTGAACATAATATAAATAGATAAGACAAACGCCGAAAATTCCGAAATTAAATAGTATTCAATTTATTGGTAGGTATAGGTAGGCCCAAAGTATCTATATTAATTAAAGTTATATAACTTTCACAGTATTTTATTGTGCATGAAACTTAAAATTACATCTCTTGTGTAAACAGTTACATGTAGGAACATTGTAAATAGTTATATATATAGTTTTTCTATACCTACTTGTAGAGATCCCTGTGTGAAAATAGAAAAACTTAGTGCAATTGTAAGTGGACGTGTGCTTAGTCTAGTCTGCTCCTATTAGCCGTGTTAAAAGAGAAAATTCAAAACATTTTCACAAAAGATATTATATAAGTAAAATGATCTATTGTATTCCGCAATTATTGATTACAAATAGAACTGTGCTTTATTATAAAGTCCCCTTGTCAGTAGTTATCAGTGGCAAATAGACTTGATGAGATATCATCTTGGCTATTTTAAAACTTATGTGAATTAGCAATGAAATTAAAATTGCTAAATAAAATTCTATCTTAGGCCGCTATTAGACTATCATAGAAATATGATCAAAGATGTGTAAATCATTTTTAAATGAAGAACATATGACGGTATAATAACTAGATGTGATTATCTATGATCATAGTTTGATGATCGTCGAACTATGATTATAGAATTTGACAGATATATGAAATCATTTATATATGATATGATAATGTAATACCGCTCTTACTATTTATAGCTGTAGCTTCAACATAATACTTTACTTCTTGTTGTTGTCACACAAACAAATACAAACGGTATGCGTGAACAAATTCATGAAATCATAACTAATTTTATTTAACTATACAAGGCAATGTTATTTTTAATAAAATATGAATAGTTTCTATCGGATACAAAATTGATTGCATTCTCAATAAACACTATTTATTACAACTATAACCGCGTCTGGCTTCAGAAAAATCTGTCCATGTAACCCATTCAACTTTCATAACTGAACTTCTACATAAAACAAACTAACCAAAGCTGGTTTATAAAACCAGAATTTCCTTCATTTTTGTAACTAGAAAACTCCAAATACTTATCATCAATCACAGAGGTGTTACAAAATGTTCTAATGTTGTACAATTAAATAATTCCCTATAGAATCATGAAAACCGATTACTAAAATACCACTCTACTTTCGTAGCTGGTTATCGAACGAGACGAAAATTCCTAGTTCGTAGAGGGTTATGAAAGTTGAGAGAGCGACAAACGTGAACGATACTAAGTATAAATTTCTGATCTATTATTAAATTCATACTCATAACGTAACTTTTAGCACTTCATGATGTGAATTTAATAGAGATAAACAATTTTTTGCCTTCTATACTACAGACAGAAGTGTCGGTCTACCTATGTATAATTGTAGTAACTAAATTATAAACGTACTTATTCTTTAATCATAAATAATAAGCTTAGCCTTTAGTTGTCGACAAGGACAAGTACATTTAAATTCAACCGATCTATTTAATTGTACGATTATTTAATAATTATCTGGTCATTTCGTAAGAATAGGTAGGTACTTACTCATATCGAGTGACTGGTACAGGAGGATTACATACTACATTACATACATATACAATTTAACACTTTAAAAATTATAAAATAGTAAGTATATTCAGTTAATAGCATATTGAAAAAAATTGTGCGTGCCGTACCTACCATTACTCAAATGTAGACAGGTATAGTCATTTTAAATTTCCAATAGTTTACCTAAGTACAGAGTAGTACGAGTATAACCGATAACATATTGCAAGAGTATAGAAATAGTACCTATTAGGCTAAGTTTTAAGCCATATATACACTCCTTAATTAAGCTTATTTTATAGAAATTGGAATAAATCGAAAGTTTTCTACTCGCATACCTACTCTTCCGTGCCGTTACAAATTGTAACCAAGTATATGGCGCGGTAGAGACCGCAGTGGCCGCACTAAATAAGGTTGTTTAAATAATTAACAAACGACCACATGTAGCGCGAAACTGTAAGTACATATGCAAGTGAGCATGTAAAGTGCTTGCCTGAGAACATTTGCGTTCCTAACTTCTAACAGCTCCTGTAGCTCTGTATGTAGCCTGTATGTAGCCCCTGCTCATGAGTTCAGCACCTATGAGTTATACTTAAGTCTCACTTTGAACCATTTAAATGGCGTTAAAACCGAAGATAAAAATATTTTAGACAAAATAATTAAAAAAATTTAATAGGTGATAAAACGAGTAGCATTTCGAAATGGTTTCATACAAATAAATACCTACCTAGTTACTTTTAAGTAACATTATCATTTTATGCTACAAGTGCAAAGTAGGAGTTCAATTATTTCTACCTAAAACATTTCGAATAAATTCGAATGAATTACGACGTGTCTCTTTTGCTCTGTGCATGTTGTACTTACCTTATATTTGTGAAAAAAAACTATGTTCGTTTCAACTGTTTTTTTTTTAACTTATCATATTATTCATTCTTTTACTAATAGCTAATTACCTAAATTTGTGACACCTTGCCTCACTTATTCCAATTTTTATCGTTTCAAATGCGACTTTAGCGTGCTTCAAGCACAAATCATATTTTGGAACTAAAAGAATAATCTTAGCTTAGCAGTGTGAAGCCTAATGAATATCAAGTCAAGAGATTATTATTCTAAAATGGCTCTAAACAATCTATATCTAGCCTCATCAGGTTATCTCATCATCATTATTTAGAAGTAATCACAAGCTTTTATCAGTAAAAAGAATGTTTTTAATTTTTCTATCGTCTGCTATCATTATGACTAGTTTTAATTAAAATACTTATGAAACAATCAAACAATTTATTGGAAATGAGATAGCGATAATGATAAGATGTAATAAAAATAATAATATGTAAAATTCAAAAAGACTTATATGTTTTCTGAATAGGTACTATCGAACCAAGTGAATCCAACCCACCATACGCTCATTTTGCCAATTCATCTAAATGCAAGTAGACAGATTTCCTTGGCAACGAGCTTGTTGTCATTTTATTAGACTTTGCCTTTTTCCTGAGTACACTGTTTTTATTAAAAACGTCCTAAGTTCATTAGACACGGTAGATCTTATAAGTTTGACAGTTATAAGCGAAATATTAGCAAAATGGGTCATAATTCAGTTAGTTCGATAGTACCTGTACCTACCTCTTGCTGCCGTGTGAAATGTGAACAGTGACAAGTCTTATTAAATGTATCATTATTATATTAATAAGTATTGTATGTATATTTGCTGATGGTGGGCAGGCTGACTTAACATAATAAAGTACGTTATAGTTATAATGCATTATCTAAAAATAGATGTTCGCTCTAAAATGTAACAATTTACATTGCAATATTATTTATATTCGTGCATAGTGAAAATTAAACGACCTACCTATTAGCTAATAACTTTGTGATAATTACTGTAATCGTGTGTACATAAATGTATTTAATAATAAATGTTTATTTGTATTTAGTATATCGATCATTCTCGTTTTTTATTTATGTCCTACTTTCACCGTATCCTAAAAAAATAATCTTGAAATTTTATTAGGTAACGTTTTTGTTACGTACCTACGTGCGCACTATGATATATAATAATATATCATTCTGAGCGCATTTATTTGTGAAGTAGCAATAGTGCAAAATCACTATGCCAAAGATCGATATAGAAAATTCTAGTAAGTATTCAAGGCATTTTGTATAAACATATCGTTATGACTTTTTTTAAATATAATAATAGAATTTGATTCAGATAAAGCTGTACCAACACAAAAAGTATGCCTTAGTCAATGCATAAATTAACACATAATAATCTACGTTTTTGTATTACCTAGGTACTAAGGCAAGTCGCGTCGTGGCTTCTAATGGGAACTAGTTGCCAAAATGGTCATGAACTCTATTACATTCCTAGAGTGGTTTATAATAATATATCCTTTTTTACTCTGATACAGTCAAGGTGTAAGTATTATTAATGAGACAAACAACAAACATGTTTTGTCTTTATATTTTGAGTGTATTCAGCGTGGAAGAGAAAATTGTCATTCCAGTTCACACTTGGAAATTACTGCTGAATCTACTCTGCCATCCACGAAAAAAATTTCTTCACTGATATTAG
Organism: Parascotia fuliginaria; assembly: GCA_963082885.1. NCBI lineage: Eukaryota > Metazoa > Arthropoda > Insecta > Lepidoptera > Erebidae > Parascotia > Parascotia fuliginaria. The sequence continues at coordinate 17,676,565 of OY720170.1, forward strand.
ACAGGAGCTATTAAATCTCTTCCCTTTTGACCACCCTAGAACAAGACTATTTTAGACATAAAAAACAAAATTTAAAAAATACTTTTAAGCATCAAAACTCACAATAAAAACACACTGTTTTTATTGTTACATAGATTTATAAATAGGTACATTATTCAACACTAGTCTTTCGCGGCGCGGTTCCATCCGCGTTTAGTTACATCTTTCGTTACTGTTCCGCTCCCGTCGCCAATAGTGTGATTTAAATATAGCCTGTAACCTTCAGAATTACAACTGGGCTATCATACGCAAAAATAATTATTAAAATCCGACTGGTAGTTTCTGAGATTAGCACGTTCAAACAAACAAACAAACAAACTCTAATCCGCATTATTTAATAGTATAGATAGATTAGTTATAATAATTATGATTTGATGTTGATGTGTGAATATCTAGGTAGGAAATTACTTATTTAGGAGTCGGTGCCAGTCCGAACCGGGCGATTCAGGTTACCTTGTATCAGGAAAATAGAATAATTGAAAATACAGATTAGAATTAGTATACGCTGAATTATCAAGTTCATGATAGGACGTATACCTACACATGATACTAGCGGCAGTATTAGGAATAGTCCCTGTGTGTATCGAAACTGTAGTAATAAAAATCATTCATCATATTTTTTTCACTGAGGAATAAATAGTTCCCAGAATATCTATTTATTTATTTATTTATTTATTGGCTCACAAAACAAGATACAAACATAAAGAAACACAGTAAATATATGAGATAGAAAGCTAGTTTGTAACTCTACATATTTATGTGTGCACAGATGCTCCAAATATTAAATTACCCAGTTGTGACAATACAAAAATATTATATGTCCTTTATTAACCGAAATTGAAACTGCTGATACATGGAATACTCTAATTTCACTTTTGAATTAACTGAGACTACTATTAAATATATCTAAGGTAGAATGTCGAGACACCATGTCATTGTATAATCGGCACATTCTGGTTACAGGGTTATAGAAAGAGGTATTTATTATTCTTGTAAACTTGTAGAGCAAATAATCTTGGGGAGGGATTGCGAGGTTTATAATGGGTGATGAAGTTAAGAGAGGAGAGTAAATCAAGACAGTCTATTTGTGAATGAATGATTTTATATAAGCAGAATACCTCACTGTATGGACGACGAGAATAAAGAGAGGCGAGTTTAAACTTATGCAATTTGCTAGCATAAGACCTGTACTGTCGACCTAGGTGCAATCTGTAAAAGAGAATATTTAAAAACTTTTTTGTACTCTTTGGATACTGTTGTTATGAACCTTATAAAATGGAGACCAGATTACTGAGCCGTATATAATAATAATAATAATTATTATTATTTATTATCATAAAAATTCGCACAAATAAATACATTTAGATAATACAACAGTACAATTCACACAAATGTTAAGTTGGGCTCTGGCACCCAAGGTAAGATTTAACTTGTGTTTTGGGTACCAGGTCTCCCCCACATGTTTTGGAACATAGTTGTATACCTACTTAGATGTTACAATAATTATTAACTTAGATAATAGTAAAAGTGCAAGTTACATTAGAACAATAAAAATAAAAGTTTGCGTGTGTGTGTATGTGTGTGTATGTGTGTGTGTGCGTGTGTGTGTGTGTGTGTGTGTATGTGTGTGTGTATGTGTGTGTGTTTGTGAGTGTGTGTTGTTTCTATAGGATGGATAAGGTAAGAAGATCTTCAGTCTCTGAGTATGATTTCATTTTTAACCTTATTTTAGTATCAATCTTACTATAGCACAGTAAAGATGAATAAAAGTAGGTCTTTAAAATGTTTTGTAGATCGTGTTATAAAACCAAGAAGCTGGGTTGACTTCAAGACAAGGTAATCAAAGTGAGCGTATATACGTATATATATATATACCTATATATATATATATTCTGGGATTAAATAGAAAATACCTATCTACTTTTAACTATATTTAAATATTAGTTAATCGTAATCTTAGATAGGTACTTACTACGTCAATTAGTTATATTATTTTCTAATGTTTGGTAAATATTGTCTTTTACTTCCAGCCGGACAGACGACCTAAGGAGATCCTTAATGTATGGCGCCGTAAATTGGAAGAGGCGTAATTATAACGTATACCTAGAGCAGTGGACTGCGATGCATTGAGATTAAAATAGTAGATATTTAAAAATTGTTTTAAAATCTGCCTACGCGTTATCTATTAAATAAGGTAAGTACCTACAAAAATTCAAACTAACACTAAATAGTGTTTCAATTTTAAGTACATACCTACTTAATCCACAATTTTCTATTCTAAAATCATACGAGCAAAACGACAAACTGAAACTAGATATCTATAAATACCTTTAACTTTATAATTATATCCAAAAGTACCATCGAAATAACTATAAATACATACTTATTCAAAATGGTCAGTTGCTGGTTTTATTAAATGGCCAGTTCTTGGAACGACGCAGAAGTACCTACGTGTGTCAGACCGTTCGTTAGTGAGTAACAATTTTAGCTTGTTTGTAGTGTGAATGAAACGAAGCGCACGAGAGGCCACTTGTCCGATCCGATACGAAACTGATTTTATCGAATCATCACTCAATCAAACGTATATGTACCTACACACCTTTTTATAAAACGAAACGAACCCATTGAAATACATGTCAATAAAATTAGGCAGGCAAGTAGGTAGTCAAGATAACTTGGGCGAGATACGTTTATCATATTATTAGCACATAGCGTGTAAAGATTATTTTAGGCTTAACAAACATAGTATGTTCATCAACACCTAAGAAAATTATAGAATCAATTTCATTAATAAAATTGTAGTGCGACAATGAAGCGACCTTGTCCTCGTGCATTTTAAGTACTTACTTATACAATTTTATAAGTACTATTAAGAAGGCAAACAAGGTACTTACTTCCCCAATTAAAATTAAAATTTTAAGTGTTTAGCAACTGAAGACGAAGATATCTAAAAGTGATTTCAGTGTTTTGATTTTTTATTTTAAGCAAGAACAGTTGACAATATATCTATAAATGGGTCTCGAAAATATTTTATTACATTTGAGGATCGATCATATAGTTACTTGTCTATGATATTTGCTATTCTTTCGGAACTTCACAAGAGCAAGAACTTTCCTGGCAATGATGCAGGACACAATATTCTCTCTTATATTTATTTTGAAGGTAATTCACGACCTATAAATTGTTAAAAACCCTGTACTAAATGTACTCAAGGTACTTGACAAACAAGTTTTCTGTTAGCGCTGGAAGGAGAAAACTTGTGTGACCGCAAGAGGCAGAAACGGTCTTAAAATTTATGAAAAGATTTAAAAAGTACTTAGATAGATGAATTTTAAAGAAACAACAGGAAACCACTCGAGGCACTGAATTCCTGTGGTCGCTATATAACAGTCTAAGCAATGATTATACCTTGATTTGTATATTATTGATAAGTAGTTTCTAATGCACGTAACTTTTACTGTACATTTAAAATGTACAACATATTTCAATAAATTTTCATTCGATAAGTGACACATTACATTCCATCGTAGACTAAAAAAACAAGTGTCCATACAAGAAGCTAAGGTAGGTCACAACAATGACGTTATACAGCCAGCCGTCTTGACACGTCGATCCTCAATAAGTGTTCGTTGATTCATGAGGTTATTTGAGAAGACGGGCCAAGTTACTCTGGACGCTTATATCTTGTCGAGTCAAGAGGTGTCGTCATTTAGTAGCAGATTCTTTAATATGACGTGCGCCACCCGCGTGGATGTCGTCTGACTTGTCAGACGTTCAAGTTAAGCAAATATTTACAAGACATAACAAATTAATTAAATACAATATTTGCATACACCTATTACCTACCTTAACAACAAGAACTGTAGACTTTATTGAGACGTAGCACATTCCAATGTTACAAGTATCATTATGCTTTAGCTGCTTACATTATGATGAACGCCATAAGGCATCTTTAAACGATTTTCAATAAACTTACAAGATTGTAAAAAAAATCATCATCTTCCGTCCATTTTTCACTCAAATTTGTTTTTATTGTTGTAATAACAAAGTTTGTGTAGAAATTATCAGTCAATTAAATTATGCGCAAATATAAGTAGGTAGGTACTCTACGGTCGTAGTAGTTTACTCTTATAGTCTAATGGAACAGTAATCCGACTGACCCCGCGCCGTAGAGAGATAAAACGCAAGACCAACGGCTAGTATTCTCCAAAGCACAGAGACGCAACATCATCGACATCGTAAGATCGGGTCAACTACTGCAAATTGCAAATAAGTTCTTTTAATTTAGGCGCCGCTGAGTACTTAGTTCTATATTTATATTTAATAATACTTAGGTCATTCAATTAGTTTCGGACATCTTTAATATTCCATTTTCTTAAAAGTAATTAATTCTTAAGCCTATCACGTTTTTTGTTACTTCGTCTTGACAATTTTTATTTATTTTATTATATAATGAGGGGCCACGAGGTGGAACATGGATGTGGGACAGTACAGATTTTGTCTTTTCTGCGCTTATCGATTGTTCTTTAAGGCGTTCTTTGATGTTGTAGGAGAACTACTTGCAAAATGTACTTTTGCCTTATATTTAGAATATGCCAATTCCGATATAGCTCATTGGTATGGAATATGATAGGGCGAAAAGTAACAACTTTTAGTACTCCTCTGTGTGCTATCTCTAATGGCTTAATAATCGTTTTAGCAGCACCACCCCAGCATGAGATACAATATGTGGCAATGGATAGGCATAAGGAAAAATAGACATTGCGTATAACAGTTTGATTAGCAATTTTCCGGAGTATTTTAAATATGAATATGAGTAAAAAGTTTAGTGTTTTATCCAATGTCACACCTAGATATTTTATTTGGCCTACAGAGGTTAATGATGGGCAGTTGCAAGGAGCTTGGGATGATTATTCCAATAGTCTATTGAAATTATTGGAATGCGGGGTTGAGATGCTGAGCTGATTGAATAAGTAAGTAAGAAAGTTGGTTTTAGAAGTATTAAGTGTTAGAGTGTGATTATTGAGCCATTTTAGTGCTGTGTTGAAGGCAAGTTGAGCTCTGATTTCAAATTGAGTCCAAGTTTTAGCTACTACAGTCAGAGCAGTATCATCATCTGCAAACGATATTATGTTACCGTACTGGATGTTGAGGTCGCATAAATCGTTTATGAAAATAAGAAAGAGGGTAGGTCCGAGTATTAGTAGTAGTAGTAAAAAAAGGAGGAGTTTCTCAATTCGACCGTTTATATATATATATTTTTTTATGTGTGTAAGTCGATAACGTTGTCATTTATGAACCGATTTCGATGATTCTTTTTTTTGGTGGAAAGTGTGGTAACATGATAAGGAAACCAGGATCTGATGATGGCATCTCAGGGAAATTGAAGGGAACTTGCCAAAATCGTACTGAAGACTAGTGCATTTGTTACTTTTTTCATTAAGTATTTTAAGTCATTACTATTTAGTAAAGGTATGGAGTCGATCTGATGATGGAGCCGAAAGAAAGTCGAGGGAACTCGACAATGATTTACAGCAATTACTTGGTGTTTGGACTTAAATCATTTCTAATGATGAGAACTTTGCACCCATATGGGTTTTAAGTGCCATTACAGGTGACCATAGACAGTCGAGGGAATTACTTAACAGCAGTCATGTCGGGCTTACTTCATACGGTTCAATATTCTAAAATGTTTAGTTCGTACAAAAATAAAACCTAAGCAAAATTTAGGTCTACACCTCACTGAAAATCGTAAAATAAAATAATTTTTAACAAAAAAAAACCGACTTCAAGGGGGAAGGAAATTAAAAATTTAAAAATAAGTTTACTTAGCAGAAAGTAATTCGTATTTTGATTTAGTTAGTCAGAATTTTGAAGTTGTATGTAATATATACCTTATCTAGTATACTTATTTATGAAACGCCAATGACAAGTTTATCTAGATTACAGAGCAATTACTAAGGCATAAAGTGAGCTTTAACATTGCTTTTATCTGCACTGTTCACATGTAAGATACGTTTCACTAGAAAAAGAAGTCCTAATATATTTACGAACACTTACAATGTGCAGAATGCACTTTTGCCTAGTATCCGTTTTTGACAAAGGATTAATATCGTTGCACACTGCTTTTGACTAAATACTAAACTATCTCCTTGGCAGGCAATACAAACAGTTTTGGGATTGCTTCTCTCTGAATTGTCAATGGCTTAAGTGCAAGGCTTTGCGTTCCTGCTATTATGTGGAAGAGAAGAGTTATATTTAGTTTATATAGTATTATAAGTAAGTTGGCCACTTGGAGCATAAAATTAGTAAGCATGTTGCCCACTTGTTCCGTTAAATCAGTATGTACGTCGTCTACTTGGGGCGATAAATTCGTATGCATGTCGTCTACTAGTAGCGATAAATATGTATGTACGTCGTCTACTTGGGGCGTTAAATTAGTATGTACGTCGTCCACTTGGAGCGTTAAATTATTTGGTTTATTCCCGTTTAGTAACACCCAGATATGTAACAGTGTGATTCATTAGGAATAAAATTCCTGTTGAGTAACACTGTGTCATATTGCTACTTTTTATTCCTAATAAGTCACACCAAAGAACACCGATGTGTAACAGTGTGACTGAACAAGAAAAAATATTCCTTCTGAGTTACACTATATCAAAACGACACTTTTTCTCAATGATTAACACTGTTACCTATTCCTATCTAAATGTCATCGTGATTTATTTTATTTTAAATTGTTTTTTTATAATTAAATTGATGTCTGTTTATGTCGTGCTATATTTTTTTACCAAGAGTTTTAAACCCTTTAAGATTGTTGATTATTGTGTAAAATTTTAAAAGAACAGTTTGCATTTCATTTTATATTCATTCAAAATAATTTCAGTTTACCTATCTAAAATGAAGGAGTTAATGATAATTCTTTTATATATATGATGCATACTAGAAAATACTTTTTATAACAAAAGTTGAAATTCTACCTTAATAAAAGTACCTAGTATTTTTTTAGTAACGGTGATACCGATCGATTAAATCGATATACGAGAAAAGGAGCGTCGTTATGACACAGTGTAACTCAGAGATAATATTTTTCTTGTTCAGTCACACTGTTACACATTGGTGTTATTTGGTGTGACTTATTAGAAACAAAAAGTCGCAATATGTCACAGTGTTACTCAACAGGAATTTTATTCCTAATGAGTCACACTGTTACATATATGGATGTTCCTGAACAGGATTAAACCAATTATTTGCCCATTTTGGGCGTTAAATTAGTAAGTAAGTCGTCCACTTGGGGAGTCAAATTTGTATTTACGTCGTCCACTTGAGGCGTTAAACTATTATGTACGCTCCCCACTTGGGCGTAAAATTAGTATGTAAGTTGCGCACTTGGGCTGCTAAATTAATAAGTACCTCGTCCACTTGGGACTTTAAATTAGTAAGTACGGCGCCCACTTGGGTTAGTCAATCTAAAGTATCTAAGCAATCTATGTAGCTATATTTCGAGTTGGTATACATGTTATTGGTGATCTAATAAATATAAGTATTTGTTTTCTATCATATACCGACTTTAAAAACCGTGATATTGACTCAAAACCACACTAATTAATTCGATAGGTACTTACCTATCTACTAAATAGTTCCCTCTACATTTTATTTATTGCTCTGTGAGAACTAGATACTCATATTACCTATGTGATTGATAACTGTTTTATTTCATGAACTAATGACGCTACCTTAATCAAATTACTTCATATTTGTTTACAAATTATTTGGCAAATTCATATACACATTTCAGTATACATTGTGGAAGGTAAGGGGTGCTTATTTTGGCAGAACATTCACTGTATCGGTCAATGAACCGATGTTTATTGTTTTTCTACAACACCCGTGTTGATATTGGCACAAATTCTATTTGTTTAAAATGTTAAGTCTCGTACAAACAGGTAGGTTTACGTAACCATGCTCTTATAATAACAATACCAGCGGCGAGTACACCATCAATGTAGTATGTCTGAATTAGTTTTCATCGTACAGTGTGATACTGTTAGTTTTAATTGACATAATTGGACCTTCTACAGTTTACTCGTAGTATAAATAAGTGTAAAAAAAAAATATTCAGTTGAATAAGTATACAACATTAATAAAAAATCTTATAAATAATATATATCGCTTTAACAACTTATATTTGCCTCCTATCAACCTGTGGTGAGACAGTATACAGGCTGGCAATAGTATTTCTATTCTGTGGTGCTTACTATTAATGAAACATTTTTTAACCACAACTTCAATTCAATGGTAATTAACCAGTATTTCAACAAATTGCCGCCATTTCCTTTTCGTTTCTGTTTTTATTACACTCTGTACGTTCTTTGCCATCCACATCCTCCACAACCATCCTCCATCATTTATACCGTGATAACCGGTCAAAGCGTGGGTGTCAAACATGCGATTGCAAAGAGAACTTTCGATGACACATAATCTAGTAGCGGCGCCCTCAACCATTTCGTGAATGAATTAGGTAAGTACCTACATTTAAATCTTTTTTCACAAATATCTTTAGACCATAAGTTATAACTATATTGTGTTCGACAGATCAGAACCTGATTGTAATTTTAACATTTTACCAGATCGGCGTTATGCAGTTCAAAGGTTTTAAAAGCTTTACAGGTTTATAGTAAAGTTCAACTCCAGTTTCTGCAATACCATATTGTTGTATTCAGCCTTTCCTGAAATCTTCTTTAGAACTTATGTTGGTAACTAATTGGTAGTAGGTACATTGAATTTACTGTTTGTAGAGCAGAGGTTTCAAACTTCTAAATGACTGCTCTATGTAATAAATCTTTCTGGTAACAAGAAGTGTAGCAACCTAGCAAACCATTTATTCCTTATACTCTAAGGAATATTTAGACACAATCAGATGATTCGCTTTGTTACAAAATTGTATTATAAAGATTATAGTGGTCGTACTATAAATAACCTAACCCTTTTCAACAACATTATTACAGTTTTAAATTTTTAGAGATTCAGCTTTAAAATACCTTGACGTGAGTCAGTGCATTACTTTCCCGGGGATCGGAGGTCAACAACCAACTCAGCTGTGTGGATTATCTCTGTCTTAACGCGATAATTTAATCCTTTGTTTATCCAATGCCTCTAATAGTCCCGATGCACCGGAACGGTAAGCATCTGAGCGCACTCATGTATCATACTCGAACATATATGAAAATAATCCACAAGCTTGAGTTATGACTGGGGGTAGATATTACGACGAGCTTCGACGTTTCAACTAACTCCCAGTTAAACAATAAGTTATGACATATTAAATATATTTACGTACAAAATTCTATATCATTATTGAAATAAAATGAATAACTACCTATTGTTTGTTACTTGTAAGATTGTATTACGGGTTACCTATTTAGGTATCTACTTGTGTATATCGTACAATGATGGCTTTGTAAAAATTTAGAAAATTTCCTAAAATGCTTTGCAAATAAGTACGAGATTCAATAATTTGATGTTTGAAGTAAGTTATGATTTTTAGGTAACTACTGAATATAGGTTTAGATGAAGAACAGACTAATTAAAAGACTACTTTTCAAGAAAATTATAAATGCGATGTGTTTTTGGCTAAGGGTCACCCTCGGAAAAACACATTGTTGTCAAAATGCCCTTCCCTTACTTAACTTGTCCCCTCCCAAATACGCCCCTTCGTCAGACTGCGTCCGTCACCACATTGACAGCAATATTACTTTTACCGTTAAACTGACAATTCACTTTACACTTCTACATAATATATAACTTTTTATTTTATTTATTTCTTTATAAAACTTAATGCACTAATGGACAATGGCGAATTTAATGTCATAGGCATTCTCTACCACTCAACCACGGTAATGAAGAGATAAGCGAAGTATGGGCAATCTATACTATTATAAAAGACGAAAGAGTTTGTCTGTTTATTTGTTTGTTTGAACGCACTAATCTTTAGAACTACCGATCGGATGTAAAAAAAATATTTTTGCTTATAATAGCAAAGTTCTTGTTCAAGGAAGGTTATAGGCTATGTAACATCACGCTACTGGTGACGGGAGCAGAGCAGTAAGCAAAGGCGCGGGTGAAACCGCGCCGCGACAAGCCAGTGAAGTTATATGATGAAGAAGAAAAATGGAGGGTTTAAATCATATCATAATAAAGATATTCAGTAGATTATTATATAAATTACATAAGTAGATTGATGCGATGTGATTAAATTTTTGGTAGGTATTCAAAAGTAGTTTATTAGGTATTCATATTTTTTTTGATTATGTAAATAATTATATACCTGCCATTTGCACTTAGCCTTTCAGTAGAAAAAGCGATGAGAAGACGAAAGTTTTAATTAAGTCTCAAATGTATTTTAGATCAGCTTAATAGAAATTTCCTATTTGTAATCGCATTAAAACCTCAACATTGGAAATCTGAGAATCGACCACAAACCACCCGCAGTCTAGTCGAAAAGCAATTTGATTTGACGGCTATCTCAGATTCTACTACGTTTATATCGAAAGTTAGATAAATATTTATTTAACGAATCTAATTTGGCACGAAACTGGTTCCAGATCACCCCGAAAAACTATAGATATGAATTAAACCAATTGCGGACACATTGTTCACTTGGAAGTAGAAACTAATATGAAATTAAATAAGGTGTTTTAGTTTAAAATAAAATCGTTTTATCGCTTTCTGTGTCAGTGAGAATTACTCACAAATGTGATTGACTGCAGGGATTTTTGAACAAATGATATTTAGAACGTTAAAAAGTATAACACATGTCGGAAATGACAGAGCGCAGCCGTCGGCGCGTCGCTCGGCATGCCACCGGGTACAGCTCTCGGGCCTGACTCGGGTATCGCGCCCTACACGTTTTAGTTTACGTTTACATTACTAAGCACTTGTTGAGTAAATAAATAAAGACGTTTTAAAATAAACTTTACTATTAATCCTTGACTTAGTAACGTTTACATAACCGTGAGATCGGTGATGTGTACGGACAGACACGCAATACAACCAGCGCGGCGGCGGCTGTAAAAGTGTCGCGAATAGGTATCTCATCAACAAGTTTTTACATAACTTATACTTCAAAAGTCTTTGTATTTTAATGATCTTTACAGAATGATTGTATACGAATATAGGTATACCATATAAAATACGAATGTATTGATTTTTTACGCATTATGAATTATATTATACTTATTCCTACCTAAACGTTGGAAAGCTTGATAAATGATAATACCTAATCTGAAATTTCAGAATGTATAAACAATTATGTCTAGAGCCAAAAGAATTCAAAAATATTTTAAGAAGAAATTAGAGAAAATTATTTGAACTGTAAATGGCTAGACATGATAATACTTAGAATGTATTAACAAATCCGATAACCTAACATAAAACGCAAGATCGGTTGGTAATACGACGACCGTTAGAGATTTGTTGTAAATAAAACAAAATGTAAATATCTGTTCATTCATCAAGTGTGGCGGCTACAACACAATTAGGTGTTTCCCTGAAGCGGTCGTGAGCGCCGCGCGCCGACCGCCTGCGAACTGTCATTACAAAAATAGTGGCCTCAGAAAGGGTAGTCCGAGACATGGCCCATATGGACCCGAGTGCAATGCCGCAAGTTATTTTAAATTCTTTCATTGCCTTAGAGCATATCATTTTTGAACAAAGTATTTTATGATTTTGTTTATAAAAGATATAGAATACGAATTAAATTCGATGAAAATATAAGCGCTCTAGTTTGAGACAGTTTATCCGTATGTCGGTTTAGAGACGTTCAAATATAATATATCTACTTATTAACAAAAAGTACGTGCCTAGACACCTGTAACATGTTAAAAGATGTCTTCAGGAATACTTACATTATGAATTTCATCACTTTGATCAGTTAGCAGACTGCAAGTTCTTATGTTAGCTATTGTTGAATTCTATCTAGCATATTGTCTGTATCGTTAAACCAGTTGTGTTCTCAAATACTCTTTACATTATAGGTACCTACATGTCATACAGAATTTCTATTATTGCTCAATAATGAAATCTACGGTTCTAATGATTGGGACAATCCCGCCCACATGCCCTTCACTTTGACTCCTGTAAGCCAGTATTAACAGTGATAAACCTATTCGAAACACTGAGCTTTGACACTCGGAAGTCCTGGAGATTGCTAAGTCTACTGTCTTGGAACCCGCAACGAATTTAATCAGAAGTAAAAGGAAGGAGTTGTAAATAAAAGAGGAGTTGAAAATAAAGGACACCACGATACTGATAATAAATCTTTACAACAATATTAAGTAACACAAATTAGACATACGTGACAAATTGATGCACGTGATGGAAATAGACACGCTGATAGTAGAACACACGTCAAGTTGTTCGCATACTAATGCTGACTTCACGTTCAATTTTTCATGTTAAATTTAAAATAGTTGGAACTATGTTTTTGTCCATGTTAATAATAGGTGCATTATGTTGAAATGTAAGAGGAAGAATCGATTGACATGCAGATGCAATTTGGGTACCGCAGTCGCGCGTCGTATCAGTAGAAATCTCAATGGTCAAATATTTATAGAGTTCCAATAATATTTACGTAGTACCTAACCAATCCGTTGCAGCGAGAACCAATATACAGATATGTACTTACTTATAGAAAAAAATAAAAAGCTGGGAGTCGGCATCAATAAATCGATTTGGAAATTGTTTGAAGAAGGGTGGGACTGAGGTATTTAAAGAACAATTAGTCGGCTGCTTCCCAGCCCTCAGGGCAAATATTTGCCTATTCCCGCCAACCCTCGTTTGGGCCAATACCGCTGCCTGCGGGCGTCGTTGGAAATGGTTTATAGCTAAATGTTTGCTCATTCTCCCCTATATACTTAGCTATAGGTAAACTTCCCCTTCTACCAGTTTCGATAATCACAATTTACATTTCGTTCAGGCTCGTGGAAACTCAGATCAATAAAGTCTTTATTGATGCTTTTCGCTAACGTTTTATTGAAGGCTTGGTTACTCTTACTCAACTTCGTTGTTTATGTTGTAAAGAGTTTCAATGAGCAAGCCTTTGGTTTTCGCAAGAATTAATAAAAACACGGCTGTATTTCAGGTAAGGAATTTTATTAATTTACATTATTAAAAAAAAATTACCTGAACAATGCCTACCTTGTAAAATAGTTACGAAAGAGGAAAACTGTTAACGTAGCATAAATAATTTATATTGTGACTAGGTGGTTAATAAACTCTGATAAGGATAATTCCGAGAGATACTATTATTTATTTGTTAACTGCTGAAAACAAATCAGTTATTGATCAGCTTGCACTCCTGGGTTAGAATGAAGAATATCTACACTTTTGCCTAAAATCACTAAAATATAATAATATTTTTCTTATTAACATTATCTGTTCATCCAATACTATGCGTTGTGAACTTATGATGGCCTATGATTGCATTTATTTAAACGTATCTAACATACTGGGGAGGTAGAATTTATAAACTGTTGGCTACCTTTTTACAATCTTTAAGTTTGACAATGTTTCTTCATACTCGTAGTATTCTATGATAAATACATGTATTTAATCATTTGAATTTTCAGTTTTTAATATATGTATTTAAAGTAGGTAGTAATTAAATGAGTCTATCACCAACTAAATTTAAGAAAAATAAAAGAAATTAAGAAGAATATTGAATATATAGGTATATTACACCTATTTATTACAACTTGCCTGAAAGTATCGTTTTTATTTTATTTTGATATAAATATTACACGCGACTCATGTCGTCGGCTTGTGTTTTACTTAATGCTGTTTTACAAGAGATTAAATAGCAGACATTGTTTTGATTTCATTTAAAATAACACGTCGTAAGTTTTGACCGCGAAACGCCGACTATAAATTGTTAAATAAAATGTCTCTGGTAATAAATTTAACATAATCTACACGATTCACTTTTGATAAAAAAGACAAAATATATTTCAGAAGATAACTTGTACTTACTACCTACTGTTATTTCAAAGGGATGATATTACGGAAGTAAAATATTAGGTACCTACTAATTTGGGAAGTAAACTATGCAGTAAGAGCAGTAAATACAGGTGGTCGATTAAAGCAGCGTGCTGGGTAGACATGAGGTAGTAGTGGTAGCTGACCACCGCAGCGTTCGTCGCCGCCGGCGGTCCCGGCGTACTTACAAAAATACCAGAATGTAATTAAATGTGGATAACTTGCGCTTTATAGACGGCTGCGCGCGCGCCTGTGTTTGTTTAGTTTGTTATAGATGTGTTTTTACGCAATCTGGAAGTCGTAAATCTGGAACACCAAATTATGTCGTTCTCTAGAGTGAGGTTACCTTATCGTGCATTCGCTTTCTAGAATTTTTACTTCAGTTTATCTCTGGCTAATACGGAGGATGAGGGTGACGGTGTACTCCTAAAGGTTATTGTAAATGCTTCTAGCTACAAATTTAAATAAGTACGTCATCCAGGCAAACGTCTAGTAAATAGTTAAAGTATGTTCAGGAGACATAGGGATATAATAGTAAGTATTCGAAATTCTAAGCAATACACAAAATTAAAGTGATTTGAATGATATCAACACTAAACTGTAGCTGTAAAAAGTGGTTAAACGACTAGTAGCGCTATGAAAATTTTCATGATTTCTCAGCAAAATTAATAATACTTCTTTCATTCAAAAAATTGAGTAGACCCGATTCATGGTCGACGCCAGACCTCGTAGCTATGCTGATAAAACAAAACAAAAAAATTCTGATCTTATAACTAGACTTAAAGTTTTAGGCTATCTGCTGCAAAATAGAGGCCATAATAGGTGACATTCATATCCATTTTCGGATACAGCTATAATAGGTGATGTTATAGTCTAGTTTGATGAAGTTACTATAAGTTATACCTACCTACAAGTTTGTTTTCTATTGATTAGATTTTAATTTTATTTGGATATTTATTACTGATAACCGGTGAACAAAAACATCGTGAAGATACTGAAGTATTACCGGCAAAACTTGATCTCTTAAGAAACGATTAAATGCAAAGAGTTACAGCAGCTTACTTATTTATTTACCAAACTTAATGCATATGCGTACTCAGGCGGACTTAATGCCGTAGACTTTTTCTATTAGTTAACCAAGGTTATGCGAAGCAGGTGCATAGAAGTTATAACATAAAAAGAAAGATACTTAAGATTAAGTTATGCGAAACGTTACAGGAACCATGAAGGCATAATTATTTAAATATGATTCGCTAAATAATAATACATAATAATATAATACAAACAAATAATACAATACAAACAAAGGTACATACCTACTTGTACAATTTAATTACAACAAGAACTTGCACAACTATTTTGTCACAAAACGTCTGTTCTTGTGGGTACAACAATCAACGTTGTTGGTGGCAAGGTGAGCACCTAGGCACGGTAATACGTGACCTAGGTATATCTACTATGCAGTGCCGTTGAATATAGACAACGTTATCAGTAACATATACCAGCAAACACAATAACAATTAAATCAAGATTAACATACATATAAAGAATGTTGTTACAAACCAATAATAACAATAATGATTAACATCTAAATTGTGCAAGCGTCTAAAAGCGCAATAGTTTTCAGGCTGGGATGACGCCCGCATCGAGAATAGAATCCGCACCCGCGGGGTAATGCGGCGAATAATCCACCTCGCGCGCCACTGTGCCTGGGGGCAACACAATACACGAATACACATAATCTGCAAAAACTAACAATATACGGATCACCAAATAAATTTAGACATATTCTATATTAAAATGACAGTAACTTTCTACCTTATGCCGTCACGATAATGCTATCGTTTTGTTATCATAACCGTACTATATCCTTGCAGTTTCTTTTTATACTATAACATTTTATTTACGATTTGTAAACGTTATATTTTTCGCATTCGATTTAATTCAATTTGTTAACAATAAAATTGCTATTTTACTCTATTATAGGTGGTCTTAGTTTATTTTAAGAATATTGATCTTGATCCCTGAAGATTTTTATTTTCTTTTCTATATACGTTGTAAAGTAATCGTTTTTTACAAGATTTAGGATGCTAGCATGCCGATTGTTTTTTATAATCTTGGGATCAAAACATGTCGTTTCTGACAAAGGCGTCAAATTACCTATCCATCATCAAATATAAGACACATGGGAAGACCGGAACTAAGGCCTCATTTCTTGTTATCTTAGGGTAATTACTTGAATAAAATTTTCTTTTAATTTTTTCTTATATCATCATCTTAGTTGTGATGCAAATTCTATTTTTATTTCAAGCCTTGAAATGTACAATAAATTTTTAACAATAAATATCGTTGTCTTTGTCCTCCGACCCTATACCGTTCTCGCTATATCCAAAGGTATTGTGGTGTCACTTTAAAACAAAACTAGATTTTTAAACTTTTACCTTCTTTGAAGTTCTTCAAGGCACTAACACACAAATGATGAAAACACTAACAAATGTTCGTTGCGTCATTGGAACCAAAAAAGGAAGATGAAAAAGAATATCAGGTCACCCCAAGCAGTAATACCAGCATTAAAGGCACTACCTTGAGTGCCAAGCCGTTGTGCCAGTGTGTTTTCAGAAATTTTAAGTGATCCTTATCTTATCTCTATCTTTAACCATAGGTTAAGAAATACCTAACTCTAGGTAATAGTCTGTTTCTGAAAGTATCTTCATATTGAATTATTTATTCCTACAATTAGCGGTACAGTCGAATTGGGCGTCCCGGGGTGTTAACATTTTAAAAGAACATTAATTAATAGAATCAATTTGTTTTTTTATTTGCCGACGATGCGTCGAAATGTTTGGACAAGGTGATCAGTGAAGCGTGTAGGTAGATAAATGTTCCGATCGACGCGACGGTGGGTCTGCTAAAAATTGACTTGTCATTTTGACACCATTCATTCTGTGCGTTTGGACCCTGTTTTTTGTTTACGAGTCCCAAGCCCCATTACCGACGTATTAGCTGTATTATCTTTCAATACTGCAAGAAGCTTATCCGCCTCAAAATGGCAATAGTTATGTCGTAGGACATAATGAATTTCTTAGTCTTCCTGTCACGACCTGTCAATTAAATAAATTTACTATCCAATCAAGTCATCTTAGTTAAGTCTTCATTTAGGTGTAGAATGCAAGTTTTATGCTAAATTGTTTTTTTTAGTGCATAAAAAACCACATTTGCACCTTGTGGGTATTTCAGTAAAAGTATTAAAGTTGGTAAATGTATGTGTATAGTTATAGAACCTTAATCTTAAGACTATCATTAAACGAGTAGAGTGAATGAAAGACCGAATGCAAACAAAAAAGAGGGACACAAAATCAGCTTTCATAAAACAAAGAATATAAACAAGTTTGAGTTTAGTATAAACATGGATATAAATTAAAATAGAATTCCGAGCTCAAAGATAGTGAGAATATGGAGCCATCCAGAAAAAAACTGTAATAATAGAGCATAAATGTTCATGTGAAACAGGTAGGTAGTTATTAAACAATTGAACATCATGAAAAAATAGATATGAGCAAGTGACAGCGGTGTAGGTGGTGTGGACATGTTGTCAGTTAGCGGAGCGGGCTCAAGCCCAAACAATGAGGGGATTAGAGCACGTTTGTTCATTTTTGTTCACATTGTTCGTTATTCACAGCGCACGCAACCAGGGATCAGCACTCACGCATCCGTGGCGCCGCGTTATCACTCCGCTACACTTCCACCACCCCTTTCAACTCTATTTTCGATGCGGTTTCAATTTGAAACTGTCGGCGGATCAGCATATTTTACTCACGGCTTTTTGTAATGCAGTTTCAATTCAATCTGTAAATGAGATGGGGACGGCCATTTTATGACTTGTGGCTGTGGATTGAGTTTTTAATGATGTTTTTATCAGGTCAGTGATGGCTAAATAATATTAAAATGCTGGGAAACGATTTTAAGAGACGGTCCATAAAACTTTGTTACACATTTTTATTTTATTTATATTACATTTCGAAATATTTTGCCAGTTTAGTAGTTTTAAAATATTTTTAAGTTATTATAGTTTATTTTAAGTACCTATAACTACGTAAGCATATTTAATGTATGGCATATTTAACTGCCAAAATTAATACATAAATAATGATGAACGGAAATGAAGGATCGATTTCTAAACGGGAAGCGAAGCTCATCAATCTGTCATTTAGCCGGACTGATCAAAAGTTTGTAGCGAATCGGTGACGGTCACACACTCACACCTAGCGATGACAAGTGGCACAATATCTCAAAGAGCTTCAAAGACTTTATCGCGAATTAAAACACCTGAACGGATATCCCGAGATATTTTGATTAGCAAATTATTCGAATTAATCTATAAACCATCACTTTATAAGTAACTACCTAGTCTCTTCTGATTGTATCCTGGATTTCAGTTCTGTTTGATGTGATTCCATTTTCGCATTATCAGTATCACATAATATTTTCTATATCTAGACGTCGAAAATATCAATAATATATTTCGACGCCAAGATTTACGGACATGGTAAAACGGAGATGTAATTTATAAGTAGGAAGAGATAGAAAATCAAAGGCCAACAGAAGCACATTTTTTCAAAACTAATATTTTTAATTTCTTTATCTTTACAGAGCTTGAAAGTCCTTATATTTTATCATATCGAACATTGCTGAGTTAATATGTTATATTTTCTGCAAATTTATTAACGTCAAAGAGAAATACCGAGAATCGTACAGCTCCCGACCAGTACTCCTAGAAATTTTTTTTAAGTGCTAATAATACGTATTTACTTTTAAACTTTTGCGTTGCATGATATAGTAGAACTAAATATACGGGAATTCACGCGATCATGCATTAGGTATTTACATACCTTATTTTGCTTGACGTTTCGACCAGGTTACACCGGCCGTGGTCACAAGCAGACTGATGTGGCGATGTCACGGCTCCGTATGCGAAGTAGATTCTAGATCTACCCTCACATTTTTGTCTTTCCACGTACTATCACAAAACACACTGACAGTGTCCTTATTCTGTATGCTATCCGTATTCCGAGCGTTAACCGACTGCGCAAAGCGAGTTGTGTAATTTGAATCACTGGATTCCACGTAGCCGAGAGCATAAAGCCGTCTTCCCTATTGAAATTTGTATGTTTTTTAATTTCAATAGCTTCTCGTACCACCCGAGAGTAATAGGTACGATCAGTGGAGAGGACTTGCGTATGATGAAATTCAATCCAGTGATTGGTGTCCGTTTGCAGAATATGTTCGGCAATCACGGATTTGCTGGTCTGTCGATTCTTTACAGCGGCGATATGTTCTTTGACCCTTTCAGCAATAGTCCGCTTAGTCTGGCCTGTGTACGAACTACCGCAGCTGTAGCTGATCTTATAAACGCCCGGAGTTTGTAGGGGCAAAATAAGGTATGTAAATATAGGTCGTGGCCTTACCACTCATAAATTGACCACAACGTAAAATATTGATTTCAGTAAAAAAAACAGCGCTTCTAGTACTTACACTGAGAACTAAATTTGATCGTTCAGTTTAGCTGTCACACCGGTAGTAAGCGTTCAAGGTAGAACTACCGCTTTAGTTATTGCTACTTTCTGTTTAGTGCTGACTGTACCTCCTCAGTTGGATTATACTGCATGTTTCTCATCGTATAGTCGCATGCTTTTAATAGACGCCTAAAACTTGATGTTTTCCTCATATGTGTGCTTACTTTAAATTTGGTGGCCTATAGCCTAAAATTAACTCATGTTAGTGTCAATCATTGTTTTATGCTAGGATTAGATAAATAGCATGGTAGACAGCAAGATTCGCAATACTCTGACCTATTAGAAACCATGCCAACAATGAGATGAAGGTAAAAGATAAACTATATTTATCTACAACTGAAAGGAATTACGAATGGTTTTTTTTTCATTTCTTAAGTCAATCATTTACATCTATAAATAACATAAAAAAAATTGTTTTAAAAGTAAAATTTTATTAATATTTTATTTTAAAATATTGAATAAATTTGAGCCGTTCAAACGCCAACATTATGCGCGCGCTTTTCATGACATATTTTCAGTTTTAATTTCTATACAAATCATGGAAGAAGCTCAATAACGTTCTTACAATTATTGTATGGTACCGAAGGACAGAAACACTATCTATTATTAGTACACCCGATAAAATGTTTATCCGTATTCCACTCCACGCGATGCGAAAGTAGTATCAGAATATCATTTACCGTAAGTATGCAATACTTACGTGAATAAGCTATTTAGCAGTAGAAGATTCGGTCTAAAAGTAACATAACCTAGTTTACAAAAGTCCATTAAAATTTTCTCTAAAGAGCTTGCTTATTCCTAATAATTCCTATTGCGGTTTTCGGCGAAATGTTGATGATTTATTACAGGTTAAGCAAGATACAATTAGTTTTATTGAATATAACATAAAGTAGAAAAAATGCAACACTTAATTACTGAAAGAAATTTTGTTCATGTAAATCGAAATATCGTATTTATCTAATTTTTACAAAAAGTAGGTATATAAACATATCTTAGGTACTTGAGTAAGCTTCAATTAGATAATATTACGTGTAATTTTATAGACGTAAATTAGGAGTTTAAGAACATTTTTACGACAAATGGTCATAAAACGTGACCATCGACGTCACGCGTTTTGTAAGTTTGAATTTCCTTCCCTTATTTTTTACTTTTTGTATCATATTATCTGTGTTAAATAATGACTAACTAAAAAAATACCTTTTATGACAATAAAGAAACTATAAAAATATATTTGAGACAAATTTAAATTCTATGCACATTCTCTATTGTCGAAACATGTATCTAACCGACTGATGGTAAGAATGCCTGCAATACCTGAGGCATCACTCACACTGTGCTATCCCTGAGAAATTTGTTCTTAAGATTATAATATAACTTCAAAGAAAACGCGATTAATTGAGCAATCATCGAAAAAAAGGCGTCAAAGCGTTCAAGTTTCATGGCTCATGCTCGACTGACGTCATACGCTCAATTTGTTATGACACGAACGTTTTACTTTCATTCCCCGATTTACACGTTGGTATAAATATATTAGTATATTAATAATAAGTACATATTAAACAGTCTGTCTAAGGATTATATGTCCTTCTTCATGTTTTAACACTGGTTAATAAACCTGGTAATCAAACTTTTAAAAAAAAATCACATGTTTACTTGTTCGTCCGCAGTCAATATTTTTCTTTTTCCGATTCTGATTTGATCGCTTCGATCTTCAATATCTCTTTTGCAGAATTCGGTGTATTTTTTTATTACCTGAAATTAGACAGCTTGCGTATCTTGCCACTTCTTTTCATGGCCCTACCATTGTTAGCGACACGACAGTACGAAATTTCGTAATATTTTCATTTGGTGATCTTGACTGTTACAAGTGTAATTCACGTAATCTAAAACAATATACTTAAATAAAAGATAAATAAGTTTGACTTTGACTTTGAGTAAGGCGCTTTGACCCCTGAGTTCTTTTGTCTCATATTTTTGATATAATTCTGATTTTCCTTCACTCTATGAAATATTCCCTGTCTACGATAATGAAAGATTTACAAGTTTGGGCGCTATAGTAATTTTTCGACGAGTTTTTATGCCTACTTACCGGCAAATCGTGACTACATCTATGCACATTAAGTCATGATTCAGGACGATGAGGCTATTACGAGATGCACGGCGATAAAATCAGATAGATATTCTCTCAGCAGCCTCTTACGAAATCCACGGCAAGAAATAGATTGTTTTATACCCTAGATTAGAGTATATAATATATTATGTAACCTTAATAATAATATATTCTTGAGTTATAGGTTTTAATTTTTTAAGCTCTATTAAAATTAATCGCCAGTGTGTTGGATAAAAGTAAGAACAAGTTTCAAGGTTTATTTATTGTTGTAGTATTTATTTATTAGAAAAAGCTATTTATCACTTTAGCCGAAAGTACTTAAAATACCTACTCTGAACCACTCATGAACATAGGCTTACCCCAAGCGTCTCCACTTTGAAGGATCCTAGCTTGAATCATTAATGATTTTACATTTATAAAAATAATTTCACGATAATACAATCCGCTACTATTTTATAGAAACTGAGGCAACATGTAGATTATAATATTTAAATAATCAATAGAAATGATTAACAATCGCAAACGAATCGAAAAGCAAACAGCTGCAATTTGGATTTAGCCTCCACGCCTAATTTCGGTTGGTAGACTTATTTTAACATTAAATACACATACAAGTATCCCTTGTATAAACATATCGCCCCTAGTATTGACAACGGTGGAAAGAAATAGCTTAACTTCGTCGTGTTTGCTTTGCCATATTCCCCTTTATTACAAAGGGACTTCAAGTATTTGGATAATTTAGCTTACACACAAATTGTTTTTAAATTTCTCATTGTATTCGTCTGTAAATAAGAAATATATTGAATATATATGTAGTAAGGTTCTTATAGTATTAACTTCTCACTTGGCACCAACTTCCAAATTATAAAATACCTATTTAATTATTTCTGATTAACAAAATCAAAATACGAATTACTTTGTGGTATGTAAATTTATTTTTTACTTTTTAGTTTCCTTCCTGTTTGAAGTCGGTTTTCTTTTTGTTAAAAAATATTTTACTTACACAAGGTTTCCTCTCAATGTTTGGCAATCATATTAGGTCAATAATAGCCAAAGTCTATATAATACTCTATGAATTTGATAGAGTCACATACAATGACCTGGAGCCTAAGTCTGCTATTATTATGTGACAGAATGGTCGATCATTGATTTTTTATTGGTTGAAACTCGTCAAAATCAACCAATGATATCAATGATCGACCATTCTGACACTAGTGGTAGAAACTTGTCACAATTAACTATGAGATCAATGATCGAATATTCTGACACTATTGTGATAGCAGACTTAGGCGCTATTGTTCAGTGGTGCTTTATAGTGACATCAGAGCCGTATCTAACACATCTCAGATTTTGATAAAGGATTGCTGAACATGGAACCTAAACATACAATAGGTTCCTTAATTCAGTTATCGAATAGCCATATTTAAGATATCACGCAAAACCGCTTAGGCATAACTAGATGTCCGCCCTCGCTTCGCTTCGGTATCAAAAGTTTCATTCGGTCTCACAACAAACGCTACGGAAAATATCATTGCAATAGTGACGTATTGCTACATTCAGATTTACAAAGGCGTTTAAAATATAGAAATTTTGAAAATGACTGATAAAATATGATAAACATATTAAAATATAGCCTTTTGATGAAATTTGAAACTTTCTAAAGGTAAAAGTAATTTTTAAATCGGATAAGTAGATCTTGAGTTAAATCGGCACAAACAAACAAACAACCATACAAAAAATCAGAACTTTGCACTTTGAGTATAATATTAATATAGTTTAGATTTAGATAAAGCCCTTGGTTAAGTTTCCCCAATCCTTTCCCGTGCGGTCCATCTCAATAAACAAATGACGAACAGTATTTGGTTTTACCTTTCAATACGTCGGCCGTTAACGCAGGGCGGGCGTTCAATGTGGTGTGCACATGGGCTTAATCACGGACCACCATGATTTCGAAACTGTTAGGACATTTCAATTATATCACATATACACAATATAATATTTTTTATTAAACTAAACATAGTTAATGCCAGAAAAATGATAATTTGAGATGATATGATCATGATGATATAATAATGCTTTTGAATGTGATCGATCGTGCTATTAGGCGAAATCATGTCAATTATTTATTTCTAACTCTTTCATCTTACTTTGATTAAATTTGTTGTAAAGTCCAAAACCTAACTGTCTTGGACTTCACAACAAATTTCAGTTTAGCGACTCCCGAGGATAAAAGCTTAGTATTCACAGGCGTTCTTTGCTGTTAATCGTGACTTGCAGAAGTTACAAGGCCGTTAAGCATGTAAATCTTTAAAAATTTGAACTTCAAATTTCCATCACCATATGAATTTCAGACTGTCCCCACAAATCATACCGTGTGGTATTTTCAATACAGGCCGCCGCCGCATACCGCCGCTTGCCCTCACTCGTAACTCTTTACTCGACTATTAACAACTTTATTAATTTTAACCCCAAATATCTGGGCTATAGCTAAAAACATTATGATTTGATAAAATAATAATTGGAACATTGAAATACCACATTAATTACCACTCAAACTATGAATCGAGTAGGCGCATTTCCATTAAGAGTAGGTAGTTCATTGTAGGCGGTAATTATAATGATGTCCGAACTACATACAATCAGCAAATATCATATAACTTGCATTTATCACTATCTACGAAGTTAACCTTGTCTTCTGTACGTAACTGTACCTACTATTTGCTTACCGATATTTGCTTTCAAAGTCAAAGTCAAATATATTTATTCATTTGGGTTAATTCAATTAACACTACGAATGTTAAGAATTACAAAATGTCAGCCAATTAACGTACAGCCAGTTCGCTGACGTAGGGTAGGGCCACGATAAAAATGGCAAGAAAATCAGGCCACTCTTTTTAATCGCCAGAATATTACAATTTTTTTTGTAAGTTACAATTTCAAGTAGCATGCAAAGTGACGCAGGCATCTCTATAGGTAAGTAATTACAGGTTTCTATTCCTATATTTCCTCGCCATTGCACGCTGATTATATCCTACATCGGTACAAATACTGACTGCAAATAATGTCCGTGACTTATTGCATAGGTACTAATCTGTAAAAACAGACAATGCAGTCTTTTACCTACCAAAATAAACAGATAGATAGTCACTTTATTTCACACAATTGTTATTCAAATTATTATTTACCTACTTAGAACCGTAGAATTATCAGTACTATCTCTAAAAGTAATTTCCTGTAGGTAGTTAATAGCGATCTGTCAAAATTCCATATTTGAAGAATTGATCATCAAGGACGAACTTAATAGCGTAAGTAGTTCTCACAGTACGCGGCTATAACTTAAAAAATTTAAAAACACAATATAAATGCTACAAATATTAAAACGTTTAAAACTGCTATTTCTCAAAAGTAGGTACCTACCAATCTGAAATTACTAGACTTACATAAAAAATACCTCCATGAAATAACAGTTTAACTATTGGGAACGTTTATTACATTATGAACAATATATTAGTAATAATTTTAACCAGGAAATAGAGCCTTTTATAAAATACCTTCTTTTCACGCTGACGATTAAAAATAATATTCCTACATCTGAAGGTGCTTTAGCCATCTATAGTTGAGATACAAAACAAACAGATCGGTGTCAAACCACTCTCAGGACTCGAATCGTGTTTATTTGTCTCTCTTTTAGATAAATAACCGTTTATTTATCTAATAACTCCTGCTGCGGACGGCAGTTCCAATATCTGTTGCTTAAATCGTAAGAATCAATGTTTTTGATCTCAGAGATGTATGAAAGTCTTAAACGTCAACATCATTAACATCATCGCCTGGATTACAGCTCTAACATGTAATTAGTTAACAAAAGTATGATTTAATGGTTAGTTTTTTTGGAATATTACATTCTTCTTTTGTATAATTCAAACCATAGAAAAATCATCAGAGACAATATTGTTTCAATAAATCAACATACTTAATCTTCGTCGTTTTTCAATGTCATAAAAATACAAGTAAAAGTTGTCCATTTTTATTTTTCACCAGCAGAAAAATTCTTAGATTTAGATACAAGAAATCCTTCCAGTAGCATCAGATTTTATCCGACCAACCGAACAGCACCACCGGGCTATAAGAAAAAGAAGGTTGACTTGAAAATTACTAAACCGAATTCACACCCGGCTTGACCGTTGCAAGGATGAAATCAAAACCTGCGATACAAGTCATTTGGCAAAGCAATTTAGAGGAAGAAAATTAATAGCACTATTACTTTCGTCTGTAACAAAATTAGAAACTGCTAAACGATAGGTAGTCAAACCGACATCTCAAAGTAATTAAGAAATAAAAAAAATACGCGAATAGTGCAATCTTGATAGCAAAATTGCTGCATACTAAGCAACTGTTATTTAGAAAACCATCTACCATCGACACAAAAAAAAGAGCAAAGTACGTAATCCTAAGTACTTTGTTTTTATTTTTACCTACAGCTTTAGTAAGTTCTAATAAAATTTGTCAGCAAGAAGATGAAATGGCAACAGCTAAGCTGTGGTTAAACTTAGTGCCGTTTGTTTAGATAAGGCACACGAGTGTGACACAATGGCGTGAGGCATGAACTTTGAGCGGTTAGCAGCAAAGCAAAAATAATATTTGACATAGAGTATTATGTATACAATACATTTATTATATGTATACAAAATGCTCTATGTTGTTCTGGTAGTCCCTTAATTAAGTGAATAATAATATTGTGTAAATACATGATATTGATAGAAGATCGATCACAGATCGCTGATGTTGTTTAAGATCGCAAAGCTAAAGTGGGATTGCACTGGTCATGTCTGCCGAATACCTAAAGAGTTAAAAAATTACTACCATGTGGTGCCCTGAGACAACGAATAGGCGTCACGTCCGACCAAGAAAATGATGGCAAGTTGAATTGGACAAAATAAATAGATCGTGGTCCACTCTTGCTATGGATCGAGGAGAATTGAAGTTATGGGGAGAGGTCTTGCCCAGCAATGAGATGATTTAGACCTGACAGTAACAAGGCAAACAAGTTGGCTGAAAGCTTTGTACCAATAGGACAATTAATAAATATTGACAATAGTAAAGCAATTCAATACCTGCAAAGTTCAAGTGACAGAGTAGAAACTGCGTTAAAATTCAGTCTTACCAATGCCAAAGAGATTACTAAGATAGTAGAACAGATGAATAATACAACTTCATGTGGTTACGATGACATACCAATAACAATTATCAAGGAAAATATCAACATTCTCGCAAACCCGCTATCGCAATTTTACAATACTTGCATAAATGAATCCATTTTTCCAGACCAAATGAAACTGGCTAAAGTTGTTCCAATATACAAAAAGGGGTCAAAAAGTGATCCAAAAAATTATAGACCTATTTCTCTACTACCTACCCTATCAAAAATATTTGAAAAAATATTTAAAAGTAGACTGATGATCCATTTTAACTTAAGAGGGGTTTTTAATAAAAGGCAATTTGGATACCAAAAAGGAGTTGGAACTACAGATGCTATCAATACATTAGTAGATGACATCATTGGTAAAAAGAATAAAAAGATGCAAGTAGCGGGCGTATTCATTGACTTAAGTGCCGCGTTCGACACAATTGATCATGAATTGCTTCTGGCAAAATTGGAACATTACGGGGTAAGAGACAATGTCTTGCAGTTAATAACGTCTTATCTAAAAACAAGACGAATGTACGTTGAATTGAAAAAAGTAAATGAAGAAAACCGAGAAATTATTTATAAATCCAGGGCGTTAAACATTAAGCGCGGTGTTCCTCAGGGATCAATACTTGGACCAATACTATTTATAGTAGTTACAAATGACTTACTGTTTTTGCAGATGACACCAATTTAGTTTTAGGAGCAAATAACTTAAGAGACTTGACAATAAAAATAAATAAAATTATGACGACCTTAGACGAATGGTTTACAGCAAACAACCTAACTATAAATACGAGTAAAACTAACATAATATATTTTAAGTCAACAGCCAGAAACAAGAATACCTTTAAGGTAAATTTTAAAGATACCGATATTGCATTGGTCGATACCACAAAGTTTTTAGGCGTCAACATAGATTGTCATTTAAATTGGAAACAGGAACTTTCATCACTCGACTCTTCAATCTCCTCTGCATGTTATGCTTTGAGGAGTCTTAGGGACCTAATTAGCCTCGAGCAACTGAAAACAGTTTACTATGCACTGGTGGAGTCGAGAATCAGGTATAGCATAATGTGTTGGGGTAATAGCTATGAATATAATATACATAGAGCATTTGTCTTGCAAAAACGAGCCATCAGGACTATAGTGCGCATTTCACAGCGTGAGTCGTGCAGGGATCATTTCAAGACACTAGAAATATTAACTGTACCTAGTCTATACGTCTTAACTACATTATGGAACTTTGCTAAGTACATACATGAATACGAGACCGAAAACGAAAGAGAGATAAGACAGAATACACGACGTAGGGCAATTAAAAACAAAATTGTGCCAAAGTTAGACATTACTAAGCATTGTGTTAGATATGCATCGGTGGAATTGTTTAATAAATTACCAACATACTTAAAAGATATTGTATACAGGAAAAATATGTTTAAATTGCAATTAAAAGCTTTCTTGTTGGACAAATGCCTATATTCAATAAAAGACTTAGGGGTTGAATGTGAATGACAAACATGAGTTGTCAAAATTATAATTACATTTTCAAAAATATTAAATGTTTCCATATTATATTATTATTGTTATTCGCACTTTTGACACTGTTGAATAAAAATGATTATTTAATTATTATTTTTCTGACATTTATCACTTAAATTATTGACATTTTCTATCGGCAATTTTTCCATTTTATTTTTTTGACATTAATGTACCTATGTTTGTGTTTTTGTAACTAATGAATATTGTATAAATTTTTGAAAATGTATTGTACCGACATTTTATTGTTTAATTCAAGTTAAATTTTATATATATTTCAAACACAATGTATATTGTTAATGAATAAAAAATCAATCAATCAATCAATCAATCAAACAGTAATAATATTAAGGCTATATCGTACAAACATACTACTCTCGCTCCAACTTCTTCTTATTATATACTCAGCACAAACTCAGTGCTAGTGTGGAACCCCTTGCAGGATATGCCCCATCTACTTGTCTGCCTCTTATCCTTAAGCATCTGCACCTTCCAAGAAAATGAAATAAAATAATCAATAAATTGTTGCCAAAAATTACTGAAAAAAATCTAGTACCAAGCTATAAATAAACACAAAATGTATTTTCATTGGCAGCTAAACACAAAATATATTACCCGCTAATGGATATGTCTTGGGCAACCGAAAAGTGAACGTATAGCGGCGCTCAGTATAAATCAGCAATTAGCCGTAACGACACTGCAACAATACAGCCACGTGCGTCGCCGCACTAAACAATCACTCACTCCGGTGGCCTAAGCCAACTTATGTCGATAGTCTGTTGGTTAAGACACCCGTGGGGAAGGAAGGCATTATGACTGACTGCTACAAGTTCAAGATTTTTCTAACTTTTGAAAAATATCGTCTGGCAACTAGAACAAGAAAAGGCTTAAATCTGTACTATTAGGCATATAAAGTGGAAGAGTTTGTTTGTTTGAACGCGATAATCTCTAGAACTATCAATCGGATTTCAATAATTCTTATTATATATTATATTCGTTATAGGCTATGTAATATCGCGCTACTGGCGACGGGAGCAGAGCAGTAAACAAAAACGCGGGTGAAACCGCGCCGCGGAAAGCTAATATTTTAAATAGGGTCGACACAAATAAGCTTTCGAGTAAGTACTGCTCCATCATAAACTGCGGTATGAATGCATAAATAGTGAGCTATTTATGCCGGTGTTAGACATCACATCACCATCAGCGTATCGACAGTAACTAACAACTAGTAACTGTGGCAGAAGTCTGCCAAAGTACCTATATTGTTTGTTAACAGCACAAAAATTCTTTGTATATATATCAAGTGCGTTATCGGCGAGCTGGAGGTGTACTAACACCTCCAGCTCGCCGATAATGCACTTTAAATTGGAGATGACGTTTAACGAGTATCGCAGCGATGCTAAGGTACGGCGACAACGTCGCGATGGCGATTTCGTGAAAACAGACTCATATTAAACAAATTACGGTGGCCGCACTGCAGAAACGACAAGCTGGATTTATTTGTCGACAAAATCGCCGTCGCATTGCAGTCGCCTTAGCAGTGCTGCCGTGGCCTAAGTACGAGCTTCCACCAAGATTTCGATTTAACATCACATCTGCACATAGCCTTAGAATTGTTTACCAATCGTACACGGAACAGGATCGTCCAGTAGCAAGGACAGTATATATTATCCATATAATTTTGTTTCATTCTATCAGCAGGTGATCTAATTATCTTGGTCTTTTTTGTCCTTCTCCTACCTCATTCCCTTCTTCGTCACAATCGATCACATAAATGTAATTTTAAATCACAACATAAAGGTTGTTCAAATGACAAAGAATCATAATTATCTACGTTTCACTCTTACTTCTCCAATATCAGAAACAAAAATCTGTAAAATAAAAAGCTTTGTGGTTTAAAATAGCCAACTGACATTACATCGCTTCCACAAAGAACTCTGCCTCACTCCTTATAACAAATCTCTACTTAGATTTCATTCAGCTACCATCTTCAGTGAAGTGACTCAATAACTTAACTTTATAACTTCTTAGCCTACACGCAGAAAAAAAAGAAACGAATGAGAAATTATATTTATTTGACATAAGCCACGGAGAACACAGAGTTAAATAAAATGTCCGATAACACACTAATAATAAAAAACGCACAAACACTGCGTCGGCCGTCGGATATTTAAGTTCAATTTATTTATATTACACGATTAGGAACTTTTATACTTAATCATATAAAAATACTATTCGACACGATCCGCACACGGTACTTCTAATGTTCATCAGTTCCCAGAGTCTACGGTACTTGCAATGACAAAGGCTACCGGCTACACTTTACTTATCCTAAGAAATCTCATCACATGCCCAGGACTCAAACCCTGTTTCGTCATTCAGGACGAATATTTATTAGGTGTCTTGCTTGACAGACGCTGTCCTGTAAATCTTTTGTTCTCGTTTTACCTTTATTTTATAGTCAGAATATAATTGAGCTCCGCACTTTAACCCTTTCTTTATGTTTGGGTTGCCGCACTGTATGCCAGTAGTCCAAGATAAATTTGTAGAGCACATTTAGTAGATATACTTCGCTTTCTTTTAAATTATCTACCTCATCCATTACAGTCGGCAAAACCGTAACCACAATATTTTTAGTATAGTCAAATTCAAATTGCACCGATAATTAAAAACGTGACTGTACAATAAATTCGTCAATAACATAAGTGGGCATACAATTATGTATCAATTTAGAGCTTCTTTCATATTTTCGAACAGTTTTCATGAATGGAGGGCGTGCTTAATTTTTAGATGGAACGATTATCCACGAGAACTATTCCGTATGTAAACACAGTCGCTCCGCATTCCCGTCTCGTTCATGACGAAGCGTTGCCTTGTAGGTGTCGCATAGGCCCACACAAATTTCAATGGAGCTGTAACAATGGCCGTCACTTGTCGCTTACCAAATCTGGTCAGTTCTGACATGTTGACATGTTTTTATATACGCCCGTTGTCAATGGTTCCACGACAATTTTACGGCCGAGGGGCTGCCCAATTTGCCACAATGGTCCACACTTCTAATTCCCATTGTTAAGATTACGAATTTACGTTTCCATGTTATTGCGACGCACCTCACAATGCGGATTAAGCTTTATTTGTTCAAATGACTTTAGTTTTTGGTGCTAGTTGTAAAGGCTACAGATAAAGATATTTTGCTCATCCTGTTTTGTGTGCTTTTTTTACCATATTGTATAATTGGCTTACCGGTCCATTTAAATTACTTATTTAATGTCAATAAGGATCATAATATTGTACCTAATAGTATCGGTTTTTACGATTTCAATGTAAAAATGGAGTTACTATTGTTACCTCTGAGGTACAGAATTAAAAACATTAAGCGAGTGTCTAAAATAAAACCGGTACCTATTAACCTTACATAAACTGAAAGAACCTTATAAATCTCATCAATGCTCAAGTTATCCACCAGAAGTGATATTCACTTGGTATAACACTAATTGCAGCTTGGAATCTCTTCTACATAAACAAATAAAAGAAAACAGGACAACTACGAGTCAGGCCCACTCCGGGTTCCTTACAAATTAATTCCTCAATTAATTATTAGGTACCTACCTATACTTATAAATGGCGATTCAAAATTGGACCGCCTCGCCGACGCCGTTCCTGGCATAAAGACACCGTTTTTTAATTATTTAATTACAAATAAATGTATAGTTTTCAGATTTGTTCCTATACCTACTTGTAGTATAAGACGGTATTACTTGCTAAATTTCATAGTTCTATGTCAACGGAAAATACTCTATAAATTTCGATTCCCTTGAGAGTGTCGTAATATACGTTTTTTGCGGCAAAAACGGCTGTATAATTTTTTTACCTTTTAACAGCTTCAAGAGACTGTAGACCTGAGTATATCGTTTTAATTTAAACTCGATACCTCCTCCACGCGTTCCCGAGATATAGGGTCTTGACAGACAGACGGACAAAAAGCATAGTGATCTTAAAAGGCTTCCGTTTTTTCCTTTTGAGGTACGGAACCCTAAAAATGGATAAATAAATCATGTCAATTGGTTACCTTATATAGAAAATCTTACATTGTTTTACTCTAGTCTATTTGATGTAAGGCTCGTATTCTCTTTGCAATTTTGGCTATAATAAATCAGTTGACACTACTATTAGCCTCTGCGCTCTAAAATACAAACAATACTAGCTACTTAATTTATACTCATACGTATGTATGTAATTTTATTTTTTTATAATATTTACCTTATGTATAAAACTGTTTTAGAGACTCGTAGCTATGTCCGTAGCACGGATAGCTAAAGATAAATCAATAAATACTACTATGACTTACAAGTACTTTATGTCGATATTATGAGACAAAACCAAAATTAATTGCAGTAAGACATTAGGTGGTTTTCAATTCACATGAAAATGATCTGTAGATATAATTTAATTAAAATTAAATCAATTTTAGGACCTCATCCTTATTAAAGGGTTTTATTAATAACAATATAACATATAAATATAAAATTTGCCGATGAACGACAGGCTCTCCAGTTTTTAATTTTAAATGTTTGCACAGCCGATATGGCGATGACTAAACGCTTTGTGACAGTTACTGATCTACAAAGAGGCCAATAAAAGCCTCTATTGTTATACCTTATAAAAACACAAAAAAAATGTATTGAAGTACCTCTATTCCGAACTATTTTACGATTAATATTTATATTTCGTATGTCTTTGTAGTAAGATCAAAATTGGCCTGCCGTGCTACGACGAGGGACGTCATCCCTTTGTATGAATTGATTCTGTATAAAAATGGGGTGTTAGTGTAACATCTCTGACTGTGGTCAGACCCCCCGGTTCGTGGGTATACGAAGCAAATCATCCAATTCATTGAATACTTTGTGCTGTTTAAATTGCACAATAAGGCTGGCGCTACGAACTGATAACGATAAAGATTTCTATTTTGGTGCTATTAATTAATTTATGATGTTCTGATTTCAAATACCTAGTACCTACCTACAAGGCCCTATTTGAAAATCGAGTAGATAATGCTGAGGTGGTCTAAATATCCCTTGCAATGATATAATTATATTTGTACAAGTAAGTAGATGTTTAAAGCATCGATGCATGCAATGCCTAACATTTCCGAAAATTTTATCTGTAATCTTTTTTAAGTAGACGGTGTTTTTTGTAGTGAAGCCAGAGTTTTGGTCTATCTAGATTCCATATTTGATTAAAACTCAAATATATTAAAAGAAACTCAGGAAACAAATGTGATGATAATGCAATATTAAACCAAACGATCTTTGAATATTTATGTTGTAGATAGACAAAGGAAAATGTTATAAATAATGAAAAGAAATATAAATCAAAAACATAATGTAAAAGTACAAACCTACAGCTTGAAGACTATAAGTATGATTCTCAACATTAACTCCTATGTACCTATCTGCTAAAGATGCAGCAATACACACACAAAAAATGTTCAGTGACCGGTTTCTTTCAGGTCGGTAGCTCGGAGGCCTGGGTGCCACGCATGCGTCCTACACACCGATTTATTGAGCGGCCCAGACCCCACCTTGTATCTTGAGCTGCTTACAATGAAATCTACATAATATATAAATGAAGCCACGCCAACTATCGCGCTTATGTACTACATTCCTTTGTTGTTGTCCCTGAGCAACGTCAACTCTTGAGGTTATATGTGAATATTCATACACATATGCTTGATTTCACTTCGGCGTTATATAATTCATATTCAGATAAAACAAGCTGATATACCTAATTGCTTATTTGATTAAGTTTTCCTACGTATTAAGCAGAACTAATCAATTTTATTAACATGGTTTAGTTTCAGTAAATAAGATTACATATCGCACTTCATAAAGTCTTCGTTCTGCAAAAAAAACTGAGACAGAACCTCGTATTTCAGAAGGACTTGAATTTCAGCCAGTTCAGTTTTCATGTAGAATGCAAATAGCGTATTTGTTTGCACTAGGCAAACAAATACGCTATCGTAATAAAATTTTATATTTCGTAGTAACAGTATTATACAGCGAAAGAGTTTGTTTGTTTGTTTGAACGCGTTAAACTCTGGAACTACCAGTAATACCAGTCGGATTTAAAAAAAAATTGTGTGTGATAGCCTAGTTCTCGAGTAAGGTTATAGGCTAACATCACGCTACTGGCGACAGAAGCAGAGCAGCGCCACGGAAGCGTGTATCAAATATTAATAGTAAATGTGGTATGGAATAATTCATTAAATATTTGATTCAAAATAATATTAGTTGTATTAACACCCTGTGTCATATTTTTGAAGATGATGAAGTAATCCGACGCCCACAATTTGTCGTAGTAGGTACAGTTAACCTTCAACGAAATGACTACGTGCTTATAAATTTTAATATTGAAAATGTTTGATTAATAAAAAGACGTTACGCGAGCACATTACACCATTAAACTGTGGGTAGTTTTATAAAATAACACTGCCTACTGATGAACATGCAGTGTCATCGACAGAATTCGAGCGGACACCGAACACTCCGTCTGTCATTATGAACGTACAATTATAGAGTAAATGTAAAGTAAATACTCTACGTTTATTGTCGATTTGATCCGTGACATTCATAGTGAAGTGGTTTAGGACCCTGCTGATATTTCACATGTAAATTCAACAGTCTCTCATCGATATAAGGTCGTATTTGCATTAAATGTAATGTAGCTTTGTCACTGGAATACATCCCACGCTGCCCTTAAATTTTTGTAGTGTCTGAATATATTTAATGGAAGGCATTGTTACTTTAACTTATACACAGTGAGGATTCAATATTGTCCGTATTGAATTTTTAAACTCCTGAAGTGTGTGATCATGATCACAGAAAAAAGAAAACTTATTTTTAAAACAGCTTTTCAAATGGGTAAAACATACTACTATTCCTTTTTTGTGCTTGTTATATTGCTTTTGTCATAGTTTTATGACATAAGGC
Source organism: Parascotia fuliginaria (assembly GCA_963082885.1). Classification (NCBI taxonomy): domain Eukaryota; kingdom Metazoa; phylum Arthropoda; class Insecta; order Lepidoptera; family Erebidae; genus Parascotia; species Parascotia fuliginaria. The sequence continues at coordinate 17,712,037 of OY720170.1, forward strand.
TAAAATGTAAAAAAATTGACGATAATATACATGTTTTCGGTTTAGGTGCTTTACCTAAATCGAAAACATATTATATTAATATATGACTGTTCTGACTCAATAGGCAGAAAACTTCGAACCCGGACACTGCACAGTTTAGCCAGACATTTCTTTGCGATGTTTGCCTTTATCGTATGTCAGTCATGTTCAATACAATATTAGAAAATACGTACCTATAGGTATAAAAACTTTTGAAAGGTTATATTGATACTCGCTCGTTTTCACGTATATACCAGGCACTGGCCTCTTATGTAGCTACGAGGTTGAGAACTTTTGTACGTATTCTATCTAGCAATCTTAGAAATTATGGTTGTCTGAAGAAATTTCTAGTAGCTACCGCTCGAAATTATCTAACACATGGAATCTTTATCTTATCGCATAGTAGCCTCACTAAGTGGCTTATTAAAGCTGACTTTGAAATAATAACAGCAAAAGCGATAGCTCTGCTAAATTGCTGGCAATAAGTGCCGGTTTCCATTATACGTGGCAACGACGGCCCGCTTTGTCAACGTTAAGCAAAGAACAACAAGAACTACAGTGTCGATTTTGACTGCATCGTTGGTCTAGTGGTTACTGTAACTGACTGCGACGCCGGGTGTCGTGGGTTCGATTCCCGCGGAAGGCAAATATTTGTCTTCAGTTTGGGTATTTTCTATCTATTATAAGTATGTATTTACAAAAATAAAAAAAAAGTATGTATATGTATTATATTTCAGTTATCTAGTACCCATAACACAAGCTCTGCTTAGCTTGGGACTAGATGACGGTGTGTAATAGTGTCTACATATTATTATTATTATTTCCTTTATTCATATTTTTTCATATAAATTACATTTTCAAATATATACTTATAAAAACCAAAAATACACATTTAAAAATATAAAAAATAGATTACCACCGGCAACGAGACAAAGTCCAAGCTACCGGCGGTTAGGGCTCCAGAGAGAGGAACCACCTAACAATACGTGCCGTGTCGTGCAGCACTGCCTTCTGGATCTGGCCCTTGACCCATCCACCTAATACGAGCCTCTTTATGTGTTGGTCGAGGCTCTTTGCTAATAAACCATTTACGGTAATATTATTATTATTATTTGTAAAATATTTACGCTACCTCCGTTCCACTATGCCACATAGATACGCACCCAGTGCCTAGTTTATAAATATTACAACAAGACGAAACTTTTACAAAGTTAATAAATCCTAATACAAATGATCTATCAGAAGGAGTGTTCTGAATAATTAAGTATCGACTGACGAGTAAGTAAGATTGAAAAGGAATATCGGTCCACGGTTTAAGCCGAGATGACCCCAGGCTGCGAAATTCCCCTCAATATTCATAACTCGATATTCATTAGTTGCGAACTTGAAAGTATTACACCGCTCTGTAAGGATTATACTTTCCTTCTACTGAGAAAGAAGATTAAGAACTGAATGAAATAAGCTTTGAAGTCTCGTTAGTTATAGCTATCCTTCACTTGAGCGAAAGCTTGAAGTAGCTATAGCTATATATATAGATATATGGTTGTATACCTATTTTATAGAGGATGATAATTTGATGAAAAATGTATAATTATTTTTGATGAAATGTGACTATCTCAGGCTCCGTCTGATGCCGATAAGAAGTAGGCAGGTAGATAAAGATAGCTAGTAGAAGTACCTACCTAGTAGGTACAGTACACATGCAAAGTACGAAAAGATCTAGTAGATGTGAATTTTTTTGGTGTCTGAATCGTGTTTGACACTACCTGTTATTCAACAGTTATTTAATTTTTTTTTATTGCCTTCAGTGGCAGACGAGCAAACAGCCAGCCCACGTGATGATAAGTGGTAACTGACGCTTATGGAGGACTCAGAGTCAGCGTCTAGGGACTCTGCGAAGCCGCTGTCTACCGTCAAAGGAGTAAGGTAAGTGAAGGGATTGCGGGAAGTGAAGAAAAAGAAAAGGGGGAAATTGGTCCTTCTGCGCTCCCATTGCACTCACCGAACGAAACGAAATAGTACGGATACTACTACTCTTACGTCGATCTTCCATGAGACAGTAGTACTTCCCCGGTCGATCCGGCCCATTTATGCTGAAACCAGCGTGGATCTAGATACTACTGTACAAAACAAAGCAGAAACCAATTAACGAACCCATACACTAACAATACATAGAAAAGCTAGTTTTTATTTTAAATAGTCCGCGTTATCTTGTGCAATTTCATTCTTAGTTATACATTGTGGTGAGAAACGGGACTCTAAAACTTAACTAAAGTTCTATAGCTTAGAGAACTTGATGACTGTTAAGACAAAAAAAAACCTGGCATGTATCCAGCAGTGGACATCAATCAGCTGATACATTTATATGATACATGCTAGGTAGAAAAATGTCATCGGCAATAAAAACGTGGGAATTTACAAGTGATTTATCTCACACTGATAAACCAACCGTGGCGGTGTAAATATATTGGCATTCGTCGCAATAAGTCTACATTAACAGCTGACTGACGAACGTTGATCGTTGAACGAAGTATGTAGTGACGGTACATCAGGAAAATGAAAATATATTTTATCATATAGGTTAATTAAATTAACACATATGAACGTCAAAATTTACAAAATATTAGCCAAATTAACCTACAGGTGATTAGTTATTTGTGTTTTTTTAATACATACGTAGGTAGCATCCAACACACATGACACAGAATCATAACTAATTCGTTAGCTATAAAGATACAATAAGTATAACTTATTGTACCTAAGTAAGTAATTAAAACGTGATATTTCTAAAATGTTAGTCGTTGTGTTCGTCACAGATGTACGCGCATGCAAGCAAGCATGTGTCCCATTGTTTAACGATGGCCTCAAATTCGTCGTAACAGAAAAAACCGTGCTCCGTGGCCGCCCTGCGCCCATATGGCTTATAATAACAAATTCTTAACCAAAAGTAAACTAATGTATCCTCGCGTTCCGTTTTTAGTTAGTCTGCTGCTCGCAGGCTAAAATGGCATAAACTCTTTTGAGTGCTTTTGTTTCCTTCATCCTTCAAGTGCTCAGGAGTTTTGTATCAACAATGCACTTTGTCTTTCAAATCTTTGTTTGATTTAACGCGGCATGTCGTAGATTTGTGATTGAATTAGTATTAGTAATATAATAATATATTTCCACAGAAAGATCAATCCTTTTTAGTAACATTATTGTAAACCTAAATGTTAATATTTATTAAATCGACACACATAGGTACATGAATTTAAAATATGTATAAATGCTAGCGGTTGGCATTTTACTAAAGACCAGATAGGTACATCTTTAAATTTATTACAACAGGTGCAAATACTAAATAAATAAATAATAATAAAAATAAATAAACAATAATATCTGAAGTAATTAAATAAATTACGTCAGATTTTAAGCCTTAAAATTACAATGTGATCAATAAATTCAATAAAAACATGCATTCTAGAACCAATATCACAAGGTATTAAAATATGCTTACTTTGGATCTAGATGGCGTTGTGTGGTTGTTGTGGTATTATTATTTATTTATTTATAATAAACAAATTCTAGTCAATAAAAGACCAATTTGTTGAATAAAAGATTTAACTAATGAAAGAAACTGGTCAAGAGGCCTAGATTAGTCACTCCTCTTTAATTACCATATAGAATTTATTTTAATTACTTATACTTATACTTACTTAAAATATTGTTCATAACGCCAGCTATAATTATATGATAACAACTGTTCATTATTTAGCAACGAAATAAATGAGCAAAACTTAATAATACCTACTACTTAGGTACAATAATAATTCTGTTCTGTCAAATAATGAAAATTAAGCAGACTAGAAACTGTCAATTTATCTCAGTACGCTATTTAAATTCCTAATGTAAAACATAAGTTTAAATAAGTTTAAACTTGCCAGTTCGTCTTACGGCTTTACCTGGTCAGCGATCTGGCTATAGGTTAATTGGCTGACTATTTTAGTTTTGACCTATACAAGCATCATATTTTATGATCTGAATGAAATAAATGACTGACTTTTGTACCTGTAGTTGGTTGACAGACATACCCCCAGTTTCTAAAAGGCTGATCAACGAAAAATTAACTAATCACCTGTTAAATGTCATGTGAAGTACTAGTTGGGTTACTAAAAGCATGAATATTTATTTTAATTTGATCTAATTAATAACTAACTAAATCAAATCAAACTAATCATCCATGATTTTAGCATGCTTTTAGGTACTTTACATGAGATTTAACAGGTGATTAGTTAATTTTTCGTTGATCAGCCTTTCAGAAACTGGGGGTTTATCATGAGAAAATTTAATTCTCGAAGTGTCCACTAGAGACGCTGCTTAATTTCATCGTGCGGTTTGATAGTAGGTAGGTACTAATATACTAACTGCGGCATGATAAAACGATATGATAGACCTGAAGTAGGAATTAAATCACACTTAAGTTATTGTGGATAATCTGAAAACTAGTGCAGAACTCAATAATACTACTAAGACACAGTAACTTGCTCTGCCAATTGTAAGTTGAAACGGTATCGATGAACGAAGTCTACTCTGACCCGGATTGAAATAAATCCAATATCTTGAGAGTTTAATGCTGAAACTACTTATCCAACACAAACAAACTGTAGAGATACTGGTTGTGAGAGATCTATGTCTAAAAATGAAGATCTTTTACTTTTACTAGACAGGTTTACTGATCATTGCAGATCTTGTTAAATGACTTTGAAATGCATATCTCAGCAAGTTAATACTGATTCGCAGAACTTACAGTGATGTGTATAAGTAAATATAGCCTATTGTTTGACTGTTCTCAACTTATGATAGGAAATCAACATGTCAATATCATTTATAAACTATTTTGAATTTATGATTCAATATGTAGATACAGCAGTATCCACGTGGTGAATGGGCAAAAAATAAGATTTGTGTTATTTATAAATACGTATATTTTATTTTTTATAGAATTGATTAAAAGAATAACAGGTAGAACAAAAGACGGTAAACGCTGTTTTCTACTAAGTACTATTTGCCAAGTATATAGTTTTTTATTTCCAAATCCTGTACAATATTTATTAAATCATTTATCTCAATCCAATCACGAGGGCATTGTAAGAAGTCCGTAACTTGCTAGAATGTAAAGAGTAATAATAAGATCTGCATAAAATAGCAGCACTAATTATTGTTATAAAGAAGAAGAAAAATCACCATTATCCAACAGAATTACTGGACACCATTCCAGCAGAAATGCAAATGACAAACTCATATTTATTAACAAAAAGAAAACCGACTTCAAACATAAAGGAATCTAAAAAGTAAAAATAAATTTTCATAGCACAAAGTAATTCGTATTTTGATTTAGTTAATCAGAAGTAATTAAATAAGTATTTCATAATTTTGAAGTTGGTGCCAAGTAAAACAATAACTAGGTACCTATAATCTTATATTCTATCATATCAATCTTAATTTGCTATTGTAGTAAGGTTCATATAGTACCTATTTAAAACAATAACTAGGTACCTATAGATATTATCAATCATAACTTGTATTGTAGTAAGGTTCTTATAGTATTTAGTTATTTAGTATTAACTTGGCACCAACTTCAAATCATAAAATACTTATTTAATTATTTCTGATTAATTAAATTAAAATACGAAATACTTTGTGCTATGTAAATTTATTTTTTACTTTTTAGTTTCCTTCCTAATTGAAGTCGGTTTTCTTTTTGTTAAAAATTATTTTATTTTACAATTTTTAGTGATGGGTAGACCTAAATCTAACTTATGTTTTATTTTTGTACACACTAAACATTTTAGCATATTGAACCGTATGAAGTAAGCCCGACATGACTGCTGTTGAGGAATTTCCTCGACTGTCTATGGTCACTTGTAATGGCACTTATAACCCTTAAAGGAGCAAAGTTCTCATCATTAGAAATGATTTAAGTCCAAACACCAAGTAATTGCTGTTAATCTTTGAGAAGTTTCCTCGACTCTCTTTGTACTCCATCATCAGATTGACTCCAAATCTTCACTAAATACTAGTGGCTTAAAATACTTAACGAAGAACCTAACAAATGCACTAGTCGTCAGTACGATTTTTGAAAGTTCCTCTCAATTTCTCTAGAATGCCATCATCACATTCTCGTTTACTTATCATGGTACCACCATTGAGATATCTCCTTTCAAAAAAAAAGAATCATCAAAATCGGTTAATAAACGACGAAGTTATTCGCGAACACACATAAAAAAATATACTTACATATTATATACGTTCGAATTGAAAAACCTAATCCTTTTTTTAAAGTCGGTTAAAAATGAACCTACAGCTATAGCCTAATAAACAAAGGCCCTAGACAAGTGTCAAACATTTCTATTTTATTCATAGAGTATATAACAAAATGTATGAGATTGACATAAGCGCTGGCGTTAGCATACGTCAATCCAATACATTTTTTAATCTATTCTATGAATAGAATATAAATTTTGGCCTCAGTTTATAGAGCTATTATCGCATGAGATAAAAGATAATCTTAGTACCTATAGGTATGCAAAATAAGTTTCGTGTATGACACAATATTAAACTGTCATTTGAATTTAAGAATTTATAAAATCAATTGAAGAAGTGTGCGATAGCCGTTGACAATATGAGAAAATTTTATTCTCAGAGTAACTACTAGAGGCGCTGTTGTTTTTAATATTTGTCACTGATATCGTAGGCTTTATGTATAGTGTTATTTTTTTTACGTTACTTGGACGGTCTTAGCCAACGTAACATTAGTACTTGCTGTGTTTGGAATAATCATGCATAGGCTACTTTGACCATTAGACTGATTTTGATAGATACATAATTGAATATAGATATATAATTTAAATTTTACTAACCTCATTTTCAAAAACAAGATCTTGACGCAGAACTTTGAGCATATTCGCCATTCTTGAAATCTTATGTCGCACTATACACGTAATTTCACCAACTTGTAAGGAATAGTATCGTTCTTACTTTTTAAAAGGCGTAAATCTCCTAACTTAATAGTGAATCTTGCATTAATTCTATTCTCATCTCCAATAAGGTTACTTTTATTATGAAACTCATACTTTTCTCTTTAGTGTTGAAGGAAACTAGAAAAAAATATATTAGTGATTTTTTATTCTCTCTCTTTACAAAGAACACTGATACAGAAACAGCATTATCTTATATCATCACGCCTGCTAAAGGCGGTGTACTGGTAATCTAGCCCATACCATCTCACTGCTGGGCAAAGGCCTCCCTCCGAGACTTTCATATTCCCCGGTCCATAGCCAATGTGTACCATTGTCTATACAGTCTGCTAATTAAGGCGGTATATAGCTTTATTTTTTTTTTCATAGTTTCACAGCATGGCTGAATGTGCAGTAGGTATTTCTAAGATGTATGAGGATTGCTAGTTCGTCGGTAACATTAGGAATAAAAAAATTTATTCGATACTCATCAAAAACAAATATTTGTGTACCTAATGCACAAATAGTTGCAGAGACTAAGCGTAACGTTCCCGGGTTCTGGACATATTCCTAGAAGATGAATTGTCTTTGAAAAGTCACACAGGACCATGGATCTGTCTGTATATAACCGTATTCATTTTCTTATAGATACTTACATGCGGTGTAAACTATGAAAAGACCTAACAATGTATGCATAATACTAAAATCCTCTAATATTAAAAATTTTACAAGCTACTAACATTTTATCAGAACTAAGACTAATAAGTACCTACCTATCTAGTACGAGTATTATAAAATCTGTAATTTCAGGCCAATTATATTTTTATTAGGAATAAATTGCTTAATATTTTTTTTTATTGTTATACAATAATGTTGATACCTATTCATTTCGTATTGGTCGTAGTCAACCAACACTGAGTACGAGTACTGTTATTATCGCCTATTACTGTGGTATAATAAAGCAGAGAATTTTTAAAACAATTAATATGCATTTGCCTTGCACTTATCTAAGTTTAAACCTTCGAAGAATAAACTTAGTATGGCATATTGCTACTTCTTTGGCGTACAACGTTTTAATGGTGATATTTATTGAAGGTATCATTCTGTCCTATTATCCACCCAAGCAACCTGAAAATATAATCTATATTAGCTTGTGCGTGAGCAGAACTTTACTTAGTATACTAACGATTTTACTAATGCTTACGTTACACACAAATAGACGTATAGAATCTTCGACATTTGCTCATGAAATTAACTTGAATAATGAAGAAATTGATGCGAGAAGAAAGAGGTTCACAAAAATTCTTTAATTTACATACCCGTTTATAGGCACGTTCAAGAAATAATTTGTTGCTTTTTTTACTACATTCTGCATACAATTTACGCAAAAAATATTGAATATATTCAGCCAACCTTAAACTGACTAAGCTAGTGAAAGAAATGTGTTATGTTTTAATCTCGGAACAGGACTCAAAGCTGAGGTACCGTTCCAGAACACTGACAGTTATGCTGAGTTTATAACTTGAGTGTCGAAATATTTATTTTGATTAATAATTAGAAATTAAAATTATAACTGAAGGGAATGTGTTTTTTTTTTTTTGCTATACTGCTTTTGATATGTTTTATTTTTTCCATAATTAATTACCTACTTTATTGCGTTACCTAAATACAAATAAAATATAACTTGATATCACAATTGTACATAGTATTTCTAACAAAAGAGACAGTTCTAAGAGATTGAGAAAATCTATTTCCAAAACAGAACCTACAAAAAAGTTCTTAAAACATAACGTACATTGCACACACAAGCAACAAATATAGACATATGTAGTTGTAAATAGTAGCGTCTGATGATCACCATTTAAAAGTATGTATAATATAAAAAGTTGTTCTTTCAATATTTTCTATTACCTACATACGAGTGCGACAGCATCCTAATAACTGACACACATTACCAAAATGCCGTCGCATTACTACGATTTTCTTTCTGTGAAGCTATACGTACGTGATGTTACTTTTCGCAGACACATCTTCATCGATCTGAAGACATTGACATGCACGTATATTCACCAACAGTAGACAACCAAAACCAAAGCAAAGCGTTCTGATAAGGTACTAACATAATAATAATAATAATAATAATAATAATAATATGTGGACACTATCACATCTAGTCCCAAGCTAAGCAGAGCTTGTGTTATGGGTACTAGATAATTGAAATATAATACATATACGTACTTTTTTTTTTGTAAATACATACTTAATATACATAGAAAACACCCAAACTGAAGACAAATACAAATGTTCATCACACAAATATTTGCCTTCCGCGGGAATCGAACCCACGACACCCGACGAGTCAGTTACACCACTAGACCAACGGTGCAGTCTACATTCCCTACATAACTTTATTATTATTTTTATTATTATGTCGCAATCTGACAAATTTACTATCGATAGGTTATTGAAAATTTAAGTAAAAATGCTATAAATTTTAACACATAATATGTAAGTACCTGTACGGACCTATTCCCTAAAACTTCTTTTTAAGGATAGGTAACAACGAGGATTTTGAAAGGTTAAATGTTTTCACATTGTTTTCTTTTATTGTAAGTCAGTCAAATGGAAAGTTAGTAAGAAAATATCTTCTCTACCCCAGGCAGTAGAATGAGTACCTATATGTTTGAATATGTGTATTATCGATCTATACTTAATGTTCTCGAAATTGGATTATTGAGAGCCATTGTTGGAGGTTAGGGGTTGCAACAAAAGCGCGATGCGGGGTTCAGGCAAAGAGGCGGAGCGACCGCGCCCCTTCCAGCCCTACTTGTATTTCTGTCCCTCTCTGGCAAACTTTATTGATTTCTATTTGACTTCCGGCTTTCTATACAATTTTATATACTTACTAAAATATACAAGGTTTTAATCTACAACTAGCTCGTTAATAACAATGACATCTTAAGGTAAAATGCGCCTGATTAGTTTCCTCTTTGTGATTGTGACGTATCTAGGCATATGCCAGTCTATTTATTTTCGACAAATTATCATATATCTACATGTAGTACCTATTAACAGTCCTAAGTTTTTATTCCATAGTAACCTCAATGTGCAGAACAATCTGTTATTTTCATTACAAAACGTCTTATTTATTTTACAAATAAAATCAGTTTTAACTCAACACAACTACCCATAAGTACTTACTTGTATGTGCCTTTTTCCAGCCAGTGACAGAGTCAAATATTTGGGAAAATTTAGTCCTCAGAGTAAATACCAGAGGCGCTGTTCAAACAAACCCACCTAACAAATCCAAAATCTCAATGGTGCATTTAAAGGTACACTCCACTAAATTTAGACCAAGGCTAGTCTAAATAGACAGTTCTTTTCTAAATCTTTTTGTTGGGGTTGTTCATAATAGCTCAGAGCATTAGTTAATAGAGTAGCTTTAAATTTATACAATCTAAACTCAATAGCGAGAACAATATGTAATATTAATAAAGTTCATTAGACACGTATTGTAGCTAGATATAATACTGTCAGGGTGCTAACACGTCAGCCCTGGCGTGTTACGATAACAGCGCGTGTTGGTGAGCTCACAGCCACCGCTCCCTCCTCCGACATCAATTTACATTTTAATTGAACCCCGAGGGTAACTGCACCGGATAAATTCCAAATGGATTAATTGTGTTTCACATCCCATCCCTTCGTGTCATTTGTGTAACTTGTAAAAACCGCAAACCACTTATGGTTTAAAATAGAATTGAGTGACTGCCTGCTAAGAGGAAAAATATTTTTTACGGATAATTTTATGGATCTCCGTCAGCTATAAATGTTGGTAGGTACCTTGGTTTACTATGCACTAGATAACATAGTCAGTAGCCATAAATTAGAAATAAAACAAAATTAACTTGCAGGGATTAAAGTGCCACCCTTTCACAGTGGAATCTAAAGGGTCTCGAACCAAACGGTTCAGCACTTCATACTTTTGTCGCTCAATTAAAGCCTGGAACTCTTTGCCAGCGCATGTGTTCCCATCTAATTTTGATCCTGGGTCTTTTAAGCGGGGCGTGAAAAAGCATCTCACTAAGCCGCCATAGTGGAGGCCACCATACCAGTAGTTTGGCTTTTGGAATGGTGTCCGCCACTTCTGGATTCCACTTACTGCTTACCATCAGGCAAAGTGGAGTCACTTTGGTAGGCTAATATTAAAAAAAAAAAAAAAAAAAAAAAAAGGGAAATATAAATTACTAGCAGCGCCACACCATTTTTTGGTGAACAGCGCTCCTGATACTAACTCTACGAACAATTTTTATTTAATACTATGATTGTTATTATAAGACAAACGTCATGGTAGAGCTAAAGAGTCCATTACCAGAAACAAAGCAGTCACACATTGAAAGTTTATTTTTGAATGTTTCTTGGTTGTCGCACAAAATAATTCTTAAAAACAAATGTTAGGACACTTTAAATTTTGTAGAGACAGGACTTGTAGGTAGAGTAATTGTTACTTTTTGTTATAAATGTAATAGAATCAAGAATTGTCGCCGTTACGGACTTGGCTTTTCTCTATAGTGAACTTCTTAGTCTTGATAACCAACTTTACATGTAATACTTATTCTTGGTAGCATCGTCTTTTATGCCAACCCTTCTTCTTTTACTTGGGCCTCTGGCACTTTCAAGACTACGAAGCTCTCTAAACTCATTTTTACGTTAGCCGTTTTAAATTCATATTTATACGTTCACATCATCACACTTTTGTTATATAAACAGTTAGCTAACTAAGCACGGATAAACCGATTTATCAGTATGTATAATCATCAGTTTTACGATAGCAAAAAAGATACGGTCTCCTAAGACATTAAGGAGGTCATCATGTCCAGACATCCGGTTTAGGCGACAGGCAGTCTGCTTTAGTTATTGAAAAATCTGTATTGTAGGTAGCGTCATGTAAATCACTAGTCTGCGACAATACTTCATCACTAAAGCTCAAAAGAATAGGTTCTTATTCTCATAACATTAGGGATTTTCGATACGCAAACAAAAAGCATGTCGTCTACGATATAATTTATGGAGAAATGTGTTCGAGACGGACGGTAGCGTTTCATGTGTCACAGATCATTAATTAGTTCCTTCAACGGACACTTTTTCTTCAAAGTGTGAATGTCTTTACATCCACCGAGCCCAAGCTATACTGTGATTCAATATTGTTTCTTATGACTTTAGTATTAAGAGTTTCAGAAGTTTCAAATAATTAAAATTAATCTGAAACAGTCATTCAACATGCAGACCGTTTAACGGTAGCCTGCCCTACTAATCGTGATGTTCCGCTTTTTTACATAAATACAAACGCCCCTTTCGAATAAAAACCTAATGACCATTTTGAAAGGAAATGTTGATATTTATTTAAGCCGACAAATATTTATATTTTATTTTAAATTTAACAGAAACACTACCTCCTGCTGATATATTCTGATACAATTGTATCAATTATAATAGACATTTCTGCTAGACTATGTAGTAGGAAATAAGTCGTATAGTTAGGGTTCACGGTGGTGATTTTCAACTATTAACTCAACTCTATAGTAATCTTACACCCTAAAACTGAAGAGAAACAAGGTAAGGTACTTATATAATAATATCTATGAATCCCTAGTTTAGTAACAGGAACCTATTGGTACCTAAAAGTTTTGTAAGCGTTTTTTTTTAAACGTAGGTACAATTATCTAACACAAAACACGTACAGTCTACACGTAACAAAAATTTTTAAATCACACAAATAGGTACTTTATCTTTGTTGTAAACTAGCTTTCCGCGGCGCTATTTAATTTGCGTCTTTGCTTACTGCTCTGCTTTCGACGCCAGTAGCTTGATGTTACATAGCTTCATGAACTAGGCTCTCATACGCAAAAAAAAATTCAAATTCGAATTGTAATTCAAGAGATTAGCGTGATTAACAATTATTGACGCTTCCTTAAAATTCAGCAGTCTAGCAGTGGACGACCGATACCTAAATGTTTTTTTTTGTTTGACTAGGGTGACAAACAAGCATACCTACGGTCCGTCTGATGGTGTTCATGATGATTAACGTAAAATACATCTAATACAATGCGGAAACGCAACTTCTTTCTATTATAGCTGACTAGCATTATCACTTTAATACCAATATGGCGAGATAGGTTATGCTCATGATTTCGTAATTTTGGCTACAGTAGCGATACCTTTTGGTAGCACGTTGCAATAAATAAATAATAAATATAAATAAATAAATAAATACCTACTAGTACAATAACCATGTCTAACATAAATTTTTAGAGTCCCTACCTAGAGTTATCTATTCACTCTTGATTTTAAAGTACTTACGTCCTATTCTTCATAGAAATATTCGTAGATAGTCCGTCCATAACTTTAGAGGTTTCGAGTCAATAGTTAGGTACCTACTAAAAATAAGGTTTAAAGAAATCTTCATGAATTTTCTTTTTATTTCGTGGTTGGCTTACATTTTCTAATTAAGGACAAGGATAAAAGGTACCCACCTACAAGATAGAGTCCTAAATTGAAACATATTTTTGACCACCCACCATATCATTATATACGTATCCAAATTTTGAAGTTGCTTTATACACAAACACCATAATTAGGTATTTTCAGGCCATAAATATTTTTGAAACTATGTCTGTGAACTCTATCAAATCAACTTTTAATTCGGGCCGAAAATATACTTACCTACTTACTTAAGGTTTTTTACCTACTACATTTATTAAGAAAACAGTTTGTCAACTTTAATTCTAGAAATGGAATCTAGGTAAATTGGGTTGTAACTTTAATTAAAACGGGGTGTTCTGCAGGGGCGAATATTGGATCACAATTTATAATTAACACCAAATATGCGTAAGGAATCAGCAGGTCTTGAATTGCGAATACAATAGATAGAGGAATGGTAATCTAATATTTCCAATATACATATACCTAATGATTGAACAAGTTAAATCATTACCTCGTTCAACACTAAAGACCACTATGAACTGCGCAGAAGAGACAATCGCAAGTTGTGTCTGAAATTGAGAGTTTCTAAAACGGTCCTCCAAATAAATTAGTATATAATAGTGCACGTCCTGCATTCAGCGAATAAGGACCTTTTTGTCATAGCGCTTGTTATATCGTAATCTTCTACAATTAAATTTTAGTTAGATGCAGCATCAGAAAACAATACCAAACTGATGACCAAAAAGGCTTCATGTGGGTTAGAAATGTCGAACTGCCCAAACCGTGTAGCCACTAACAAATCTGCCACTATTTTAGCCAATTTTGCTAAAAACATTAGGTAAGTGTTAAAATATATTATAAGAACTAATGTTGTAGTAACTGACTGTAATTTATTAATATCATTCTGATAGAGAAAAATGAAACAACAGTACACAGATGTCTACGCTATGATAGTAAGTTCGTCAGAATTAGTTGATCATTATTGTGAAGACTAGAGCAATCTAACGGCCATAGTGTGTACTAAGCTGGAGAAACTACAGACTGAAAAGAGCATTGAGAGCAAAAATTATATGAGCGCCATCTATACTCGAAACTACAAAGCTTTTTGGGCGGAGGCAACAGAAAACTTTGTCTACAAGCAGATATTTTGGTGAATATTAAACACAAACCTAGGCTTACTGTTAATATTTTTAAAACTCGTTAGATATTTATATAAATACCTGTTATCCAAACATCAATTTGCACTCTGCAAGTAAGATTAGAAGATAACAAGAAGTAGGTAGTTTATAGGTAGGTAGGTACCATACCAATACGGCTTATTCAGTATATTCATCATAAGGTAAATACTCGGAAACGCGTGTCCGTCTATCCATCCTGCACGGGGTGGATAATCGGAATTCTCATAATATCTTTTTCCGTTTTTCCTTCCGCCTGTGCTGTGTAGTCATTTAAAAACATACACTAATCTGACCCAACTAAGTTCACTTTATCAATATTTAAATACAAAAGGATCAGATAAACTGGGCCTTAAAAAATAAAATAATCTCTGTACATAACAATAATTTATTAATTGGTAACAAAATCATCAGACACATTGATCAACAAAAAACTATAAATCAATGATCAGACAATAAATAAAATTGTAGATAGATATTTTTAATTGTATATAGGTAGATATACATATAAAGTACATAATATACTGATTAAAACATTATATTTTTTGACATGGCCTTACTGTCATTAGGTGCGCTTTTACATTTTGCCTACATATCTACAATATTTACGTACTCTTAGGCACGCTCAAAATAGAGCATAGGTCTGTACCAAAGTGTAATTCGTTTTGCCATTGTTTCCTAATTAGATCTGCATTTTAACTAAATAATATTAACATAATTCCTCTGCCCACATACATACCATTTATAAAATTACAATATTAAATAAATAATATACTTATATTAATCAACTTACCTTTTATTGTTTAAAAAATAAGGCAAGTACAGGGTGCCCTTCGTTTAAATGTTTTAAATGCATAGTAATCAACTCATCATTATCCATAAACGACCTCATTTTATTAGTCTTTTACCTACCAACATAAACCGAAATGTAGGTATAGAATGGTATTTTTAAGTACATACATAGGTATAAGTACCTAGGCATAGGTACTTACACATATGTACTTAAAATTACCACTAAGTACATTCATATAAGTATCTAGGCATAGGTACTTACTTCATGTACTTAAAAGTACCATTCTATAAAAATCAATTTCTTTATACATTGCTTTTACTTAACATATAACTATTATACAAACACCCATTCACCTAGTACCTATAAATACACCCATCCATCAGAGTTCCATTGAACTAAAGCTCTTTTTTTATATTGGCCTACCAAAGTGACTCCACTCTGCCTGATGGTAAGAAGTCAGTGGAATCCAAAAGTGGTGGACGCCATTCCAAAAGCCAGTCTACTGGTATGGGGGTCTCCAATATGGCAGCTTAGTGAGATGCTTTTTTACGCCTCGTTTAAAAGACCCAGGATCATAATTAGATGGGAACACATGCGCTGGTAAAGAGGTCCAGGCTTTAATTAAGCGACAAAAGTATTAAGTGCTGAATTGTTTGGTTTGAGACCTTTAAGATTCCACTGTAAAAGAGTGGCATTTCAGTCCCACATATCACTAAGCTTGCTAAAAAGTAGATTGGCCATTTAATCCTACTTTTTATTTAATAAGTGGTGGCTTCACAAGGTTTTCTGTCAGTCAGCATCATTTGGATGGATACTGGTATTGCCAATCCTCCTTGACAAAGCGTGGTGACCTGTGCGTATATCTCTGCGTGAGTGTGAGAAGATTTGGAATGCTTAGAAGTTTTATTTTATTATGATTCTTCTTTACATTCATTTGGCATTAATATATTCACATAACGATAGTTGGTGCTATTGATTCAGTTTTAATACCATGCCATTAAGAATAAGTAGCAAGCAATTATTCATGCGTTATCAGTTATCATTTATACCGAACCAGAAAGAAGTCGTTACACTTATTGTATTAATTTACACTAAAAGAAATAATAAGTACATAAGGTGACTGAGCACCATGCTTAGCTAAGAACCTGCCCACGACGATCTGTAATAGATATCGCACATTGAATAGGAACTCGTAGTGTTTTTCACTTGGTAAAGTTCACCAACAATAAATATGTGATGCAACCAATTCCACAAGTGACTCATAACATTAAACCACAGATATCCCTTTCACAAATCTCCTGTTACTCTGTTAACTTCAACGTCCCCAACTCTTCAAGTGCCTTTTCGTAATCTTGCTTAACTTTTTTACACTCGTTCTTTAAATCTTGGAACTGATGCTGAAACAATAAAGTTCATTATAACAAAGCTGTTGTTGTGTCAAAAGTGCTAGAAGTGTGTTAAAAATTGGAGATTTCTTCCTATCTCCAAATTCACAAACTTTACCTCTTTTAAAATAAGTACCTATAGATGTGTGAAATACACAGGAGTACCGAAACACAATAACAATAGTTCCTACTTGCAACATTAATATAGCTATAATGTGACTTTTTCAAAGTAATGAATTAATCCTAATATGAATAATTTATTACTTTGAAATAAAATAATACAAATGCGAAAGTTTTGTGTGGGTGTGTGTGTGTGTGTGTGTGTGTGAGTATGCAGCCAGCGCCTAAACGGCTGAACCGATTATGATGAAAATTGGTATATAGATAGATTCGGTACCGGAGACGGACATAGGCTACTTTATATACTGATAATAGGTCTGGTTCCCGAGGGACAAAACAAAACATATTTTACGCGTGGTCGAAGCCGTTGCTCGTAGCAGTGATATATAGAGTAGATAAACTGCTTTATTTTTTCTACAACCATAGCAACCTAAACAGGTTCTTGTTATTAAGTTATATACCTACTGTATTTATATACATTAATTGAAATATGTATGCGTCACATTGAATATAGATAGAGCTGTTTAATAGTTACAAAGACATTTATGCTGTTTGCATGTTTAAAAACTACTGACATTAGGCAAGATAGGTAAATAGGTATGCAAAAGATGTCTAACATATTACCTTAATATATAACATACCTACCTACCTAAGCACCCACTTACACAAAATTTATATAATATTCAATATAATAATAATAATAATATAACATACTACCCACTTTTATTTTAATTAAAATCATTTAAGTATTTTGAAAATATGATTTGTCCAGCAAGTACCATTCAAAACAAACTATTTTTTTTTATGTTCGATGCATTACTTATATGTTTTTATTGCACCTAAGTTAACAATAGATGACAATAAAACATCTATTACAAACAAACCAATGTAAGAGGATGATTGTAAAAAGTGGGGAACTACAACAAAAGAATACTATGGCTCTACAACACTAAAACATCATTAAACCCATACTCTTTTATGGGGCAGTAGTCTGGTGGCCGAGAACCACACTAGACACTGCGGCAAACAAAATTCAACGGATACAAAGGTTAGCATGCAGGCTGCTTCAAGACCACACCGACGGCGGCACTAGAGGCCATGTTGGGCCTCCCACTGCTCCCCCTCTATATCCAACAGAGAGAGGCAGCAATGATGGCCCTATGCCTCAAAACACTAAACTTTGTCTTAGACAAGAAATACAAAATGCAACTACATGAGGAACAGAGTTGTGAGGGATTGCGACTTGGGGCACGCAGGGTATTCACAAACGGATCAAAAACAGGCACAGGGACTGGAACCGGAATCTTCTCACATACACATATCAGCACCACTGGGGACCGAAAACACTGTCTTGCCGGCTGAGTGTATGGGCATCTCCTTGGCAGCCTCGGCGATCCTAACAAGAGAGGTCAGGGATCATTCTATCCGCATACTCTCGGAAAGCATGTCTGTCCTTCAAGCGCTAGGAAGCCATACAATCAATTCCAAACTAATATACAACTGCCACCAAAACTGGTCACTTACACACCATAGTAAGAAATCACACCACAGATCAACACAATAACAAATGGAAGAACCATACCGAGTGCAGGTAGGCTAAGGAAGCACTGCCAGAGCTAAATGCTCGCTTCACAAAACAGGTACATCGGCTGTCGAAACAACAACTTTGCACAGTCACAGCCGCCATCACCGGTCATGGTTCTTTCAATAAACACCTATTTGGAATTTCAGACAGCCCGCTGTGCAGAGCTTGCATGAGGGCAGGCGAAACAACAGCACACACTGCTACACTGCACCGAGGTCGCCACTTATAGGGCAAAATACTTTGGCGACCCGGATTCACTCCACGAGATCGCCGGAGATGGGATAGATCGAGTGATCGCCGCTCACCCACACGCAAAATACGCGCACAGTAGTGTTGCGGAAAACAGCCCGTATATACCAATACCAATACCAATACCAACATCTATTGTGTCAACAGTGTCCATGAAAGGGTTATGATCTAATTAGAAATGTACAAAAATACGAAATCTGTTACGATGACTATAAGTAATAACTTTATAAGTGACATTTTAATTGAAGCATAATTATAGCAATTAAGTAGAATAATTCATAATATAGGTATAATAAAAATATTTTGTAAACAAAAGTAAAAATGTTTACAGAATTGTGTAACAACAAGAATGTTTGAAACTAAAACACAGAATCAGATAACATTATGAGTTATAGAAGTATTGCTTTCATGAAGGTATGTAAACATGTTATGCAATAGACCTACTATAAATGGTGTATAAAAACTATACAGGTCTTTATTTTAAACACAGTTCAATTCAAGCATTCCAATAACATTTTACTATTGTAGTTAAACAATGATAACTTCTTACTCAAGGGATATTTTAACACACTCTACCTATTCCTTACAAGAAAGAGACAATAATACACCAAATGTTGGTACGATATAGTGGGTTGTATGCTACAAGAACATGTTTAAACACATATTATGGGTGCAGATTATTTGACTCCTTCATAACTGTGTCTTAGATTAATCCTAGGAATTACTGATTTAACAAACTAAATAGTTATAAAAAAGAAAGGCAATGTAAACAAAATTATATCACAAAAGGTCTATACTTCTATACAGCTCAAACCATACCAGTAGAGATGTCACTTGTTTATGTATGTAAGTTTGCAAGAGGCATGATCTCTTTAAGCATGGCAGAGAATCACTTGAAGAGGACCTCAGACCAGGGCGATCTGTTGAAGTGACTACTCCAATATTCATTGAAAAGTGAAGAAAATAATATTAGATGATGCTTGCCTGAAGAAGACATATTGAGCAAAAGTGTTTGAGTACCAGATACAACCATTTTAAAGATCCATTATAATCATTTTGCCATGATAAAAGTCAGTGCAAGATAGGTATTACAAATGCGCAAAACAACAGTAGATGTAATGTTTCCTTGAGTTTTAGCCTCTGTAATGAAGATAAAGTTGATTTATTGAGGCAAATTCTTACTAGAGATGTTACTTTGATACATAATTTAAATAAGACTCTATGCAGTGATATAAAAAATGTACACCAAGCCAAATTGCAAAGTGTCTTGCTTATCATGAAAATTTTCAAGTCTAGAAGAGTCTTCTTTTGTTGACAGTACAGCCTGCATAAGATGGGCTTAGATATTTAAAATTTTCTACTCTATAGTTTAGATCTGGCTCCAAGCTACTTTTATGTTTTTAAAAACTTAAGAAAGAAATTCTTTACTTACAAAGAAATTTATTGTCATTCATTAGGAATAAAATCATAGGTGAATTTTAAAATAGTGGAAATGTACTTTGCAGATAAATTATCGTTTTAATAATACATTCTTAAAATGATAACTTGTCATTAAAAAAATTAAATAAATATTACTTCGCAAATTGTAGATTGTTGTTTCATAGCAACACAACTTTCCATCATTTCTTGAAACTGTTCCTTTTGATGTATTTCCTCTTTTTTAGACTTTTGCAAAAGGTTTTCAAGATGAGTCTTATAATCAGTCACAACTGAAATAAAACATATGGATATTAATATCTAATACATGTTACAATAAAAAAGATTTATACAACTTAAGTCTATGCAACATACCTTTTAATTGATGTTGCAAATATGTCAACTCTGATGTGCAACGTTTATTGGTTTGTTTAGCACTATTATATGTTTGTTGTAAATAATTTAAATAAATATATACACTAACAAAGAACAAAACTATACCAATAAATATATATACATTTTGTCTAGTCTTATTATGTGTCTTTCTTTTTAACATTTTGATTTTGGCACTACCTATATCTAAAAGTTTATTTTCATCACAATCTTCTACAAAACAGTGCGACATTAAAATAATAGGCACTAAGCAGCAATAACTTCTCTTGCACTGTGGGTAGTGCTTATTGCGAGACTAATCGGTTCATACAATTTCCAGTTCTTCTTCTCCTTTTTTTTGGCAACAGAGCCGACAATTGTGTCAGCTATTTCTGCCAGTGTCACGTGTAGAATAATATTCTTGTTGATTATATTAATGATATGATATACAAAGATAAAATAAAAAGAATGTGGATGATATTAAATGACCAATTTCCAGTTCTTCTTCTTCTTCTCCTTTTTTTTGGCAACAGAGCTGACGATTGTGTCAGCTATTTCTGCCAGCGTCAAGTGTAGAATAATATTCTTGTTGATGATATTACTGGTATATTACAATGGTAAAATAGAAAAAAATGTCAATTTCCAGTTGATTACAATACAATTTGCAAACAACTCTGTCGTTGACTTGACAATGACAATTTCAACAACTTTCGAGTTTCGTTCACAGTGTTGCCATTGACCAATTGCCAAAAGTTACAGTGTGCGTTTCTATTGCTCCGCCAAGTATTAGATATCCAATCAGGAAAAAAAAAACTTTGCCCAATCGACAAAAAGAATTAGAATTCTAACCCAAGCATTTGCTGTGATGTCCATGGCCGCGCAATCGTACACGTTACGTTCGCGCGGGGAACTTAAAACCCTTATAAGTTCTTTATTTCTACTTGGACAATTTTTTTGTTTGTACCCTTCGACTTCGACAAATTCTAACAAAATATTGCGCAAAGTTTTTCCTGGTTGGATAACTTGGCAGAGCCGTTTGCTCTAATGCACACAAAGTTACACAAGGCAGCTCAAAAAGTAACATTCTCGAGGCAAAAGTAACATTATTTATAATAAAAAAGAGTGTGTACTTGTACTTATGTATGCTCGTAAGAAGTTATACTTCTTTAGCGTAACAATAAAAAAATACCAAATAATAACACAACGCATACATACATAAATAGCATGCAACAATAATGAAAAATCATAAAATATAATTAATATAAAAAAAAAAATATTTATTAGATAATAATTAATAATTTGCAATGTAGATAAATTATACATACCGACAGTTAACCTCAATTCTATAAATGCATCTAAAACAGTATATTAAAACCACTTTTACAACTAATATTCAAAATAAATATTTTTACTGATAAATGATCAATAAAAAATATCTATCACCGTCATAAATATAATTGAATTAATATAAACGCCAATATATTTTTTATTTAATCACACTGATTATTTGTACTGATACGACACACAAAGGTTCGCAACTAAGTTCAGGGTGTAAAAGGTTCGCAACTAACTTCAGGGTGTTGCTTTTTTCTGTCGGTGTGCGTGCGCATCGTAAAAATTCACTCTCATCATTTTTCCCAATCGCGCCAAAAGGAGTTTAACTTCAATAATATTATTCTGACTTACACAATACATTGACATGCCCTGTAAAATTAGGCTTAGTTACCTAAATTTTCCACCCTATAGTTTGAACCTGACTCCAAGCCACTTTTATCTTTTACCAAAACTAAAAAAAAGTTAGTGGAAAGAAATTATTAACCTACGAAGAAGTGAAGAACACCGTTATAACATATTTTTAGACAAAGACAATTTTTTTTTATAAAATTATACACAAATAGCTTGCAGAACTGACGACCGTTGGGGCAGAAACGTTCTGGGCTATTCTAGAGTAAAGACGACGCGAGGACAGACCCCTCACAAGGTGGACCGACGACCGACAACGATAAGGGTGGTGGGCAACTGATGATTAAGAACGGCGAATGACTGGCCAGTGGCAAAAATTGGAGAAGGCCTATGTCCAGCAGCGGAAGTCTTTTGGCTGATATGGTTCTGATGATTCACGTAACACACATAATGAGATCCACACTAATAAACATTTGAATATCAAAACTGACGCGACGTTCTGCAATGCACTATCCATGAATGAATAAATGCGTGCATAAATCCACGACAAGTAACTACGCACTTGAATGCGTGAAAAACACGCACGATGGGGCAGATCTGCACTTTTGCAAGTACGCTTGTAGGTGCGTAACATTGTAACATTCAGCGTGGTGAAAATAATATGTACTTAAGGCAGATTACACACTGCCACGTGTGTAATCTGCCTTAAGTACATATTATTTTTATTAAACAAAAATTAAAAAGTCTTATTTGCCTTTGTTAAGCTTCGTAGGTAACAATTTGTACCTGAAACGTAGTAATACAATAAAAAGAACCCAATTCAGTTTCTTTCATTAGATCTATATCTATAAATTTTGGATTTTTTTTAAACCTATATATTGATGAAATAAGGCGTTGTATCTAATTCGAACTGAATTCTAAGAAAATGTTAATTTTATCAATAAATCTAATCATGAAACTTTTGAACTTAAAAATATTTGTATATTTTTAAATCCTACAGTAAAAAAAACAAAGCAACATTTTGAAATTAATTACATGGAGGTAACAATGCATGACATGAGAGGGCAAAAAGTAAAGTAAAATGTTACAAAATTAAAATACTGGCAACGCTTTGGCCTGTGACTGTATTTGACAGTTAATGCTGGGATTCACAGCTAACTAATGTTTAGGTCACAGATAACGTGATGAAAATTTTCTAACACAAATAAGAGTGGCAATGTCGTAATTTCGCATTGACTACTTATGTTTTCTTGGTTTTCAATTGTTATCATTTAATCGGAGCTATATTATAAAAATGTTTTCAGAAAACTTTTTAGAATTACGTGAAAGCTTTATAAAAAGAAAGTACTTAACCATAATGCTTACATTTCTATTTGTATGCAAATAATACATTTGAAACTTCCATGACTTTATTTTCAAAGTAAAATAACTGGCATTAAGGTTACTTTCTTTCTATACAACTTTTACGTAGTTTTAAAAAGTGTGGTAAAAACATTTTAAAATTAGCTCTGAATTTATGATTAAAATTGCTCGATATTGATAACGGCAACAGGTAGATGCTTGAAATATTACAGAATATTTATTTATATATTAATTTCAAAAATAAATAATTCAATTAAATAAAAATTTAAAAAACCGATGTGGCACTAGTAGGACTTTGTGAAAAAAATATTTGAGGGAGGCTCCCATACAACAAAAATCATTTTTTGAGTCCGAGTCAAAGAACAAGACACGGCCTCGGTTGTTGATATCCCTCTCGAATCGGATTTGGCTCTGTATAAGATGCATCAAAAATGTACTTAGTGATAGTACAGTTAATTTTTGTAAATACAAAGTCTAAGAGTTATCGGTCCTGTGTAATATATTACATCGATGATTTAAACTTTCGTATGTACATCTACTACTTACATGCTGCAGAAATTTATTGTTAGTTTATGTAGCTTTTAGAAAAATGCATTTATCATGCACCTGTTGCATAGTGTTGACGAAGTTATATAGAAGTTATTAAAAAACAGCATTGTTAAACAAAAAACCAAGATACACAATCAGCGTCTCAAAACCGTCCGCATAAAATGATGTGTACGGTTGAACCGATTTCGAGGAAAATTGGTAGATAGATTCGGTGCCGGAGACGTCATAGACTACTTTTTGTCTCAAAGATTGGTCTGGTTCCTGATGGAAACAATACTTTTAGGTGCGGGCGAAGCCGTGGGGTGCAGCTAGTATGAAATAAAAGTCTTAACACACTAACATCCCTTCAACACGGGTTATCAAATTTGTGTATAGATCAATGGTTGCCATCGAAGTTATTTGACACGAAATCGAAAGTTATTGATTAAATGCCTAGTGAATTTAATAACTTGAACAACAGAAATAGGATCCAATTTGTAAATTAATAGAAAAATAATCCTCTTAGAATATAGGTATTTTAGTATCAAAATGTTGTCTAAATTGTACATTTTTCCATTAGGTCGCGGCAGACCGAGAAAGAGATGGCGGGACGATCTGGACAGTTTTTTGAGGAATTGGAAGGAGGAAGCGCGAGAATACGCGATAAGTGGAAGGGATGGAGGGAGGCCTTTGCTCAGGAGTGGGACAAAAATGGCTCAAAACAATATTAATAGGTCAGAACTATGATTTCAATTTAAAAAATCTCAACAATTACTAAGCAACATTTTTCCCATACGTTGCTGATGCACATCGCACTGAATAATGGCGATAGATAGCAGTATAACAAATATCTAAACTTATCATAGGTTTTTTGCGTTCTCAATAATATGTTATATATTTTATCGATATCCCCACTTTGTTAAGTTATCGATATTTTATTGTATCAATGTACATCACTAGACAAACGAGTTTCGTATTAGATACGTGTCGTAGTTTCAGAAAGAGACAAAATCCTACAATAGTTTGTCATTGGTGCGTTAGCTGGCCAGGCACGTATTGTCTCGTCTCGTAACTTGTACCTGATAATTAAATTTGTATGTAAATATAATATCAAAATAAAACTACAAAGATTCCATTAGTTTTTTAAAACAAATTATTGCTTGTTCATTTAGAACATAATAGGAAACCAAAATGTCGAAAGGTGGTGTGTAAATAAAGTAAGCTGGTCGCAGCTTACTACTCCTAATATACTGTACCACTACCTGCCTGCGTTCTACTGCTCATTTTATTTGTGCTCTTTTATTGCTAAGGTAAGATATTTTTATTATTCTGTAGTCAACTGCGTATTTTTATTATTTTAACATAGGCGACTTAAGTACAAATAAAAAACAATTCATCCAAGGACCTACGCTGTAACTTACACTACTTGTTCCAGGACTACGTGGATAGCATGTGACTTCTTACTATTCTCATATACTATTAGTTTTACTGGTAGATTTTACTCATCCTAACTAATTATCTAATTATTTTAACTTGGTTTTTCTATGTTGCGAATTTGTGATACCGCCGCGCGCCGCGTTTCTCAAATTAGACTTTGACACCTGCTTGGCGTGTGTGCGTGTAGTGTAGTGACCGCGTATTTATATCCCATGCATGCGTTGCGAATGTGTGTATAGATTTCTCTTGATATTCTGTTTTAATTAAATATATTCTAAAACATTATAGTTTTCTGCTCTGTAATTAATAAGATGTATGTTCTACTTTCAAATGTTTTAATGTTGTACTACCTTCATTGAATTTAGTATTCTATTGATATTATTAAATTTATCAGACAAATTTTAATGAGCTTTGTAAAAGTAACCCATAATTTTACAATGTTGAAATAATAAATTAAAATCTCACTTTATGACATAATTTGTATAATAAAAGTTTTACTATACCAAACATCCACACTTGCTATGAGTTAGAGAATGGAAGTTGTGAGAGAAGGTCTGAGGACTTTGCCAAGCCGAGGGATCATTCAGCTCCCACTGTTCGGAGTGGCAACCACTGTTCTAAAAGCTATTGTCTGAAACTGCTGGCATGGTGCCCTCTACTATGGCGGCTGGGAGAGGAAAGAGGAAAAGGGGGAAATTGAACCTCTGGCGCTCTCACTCACAGAACTAAACACATTAGTACAGATAATATTTCTCTTATGTTGATCTTCAATATGAGGGTAGTAATTCTCCAGTCAATCCAGTAAATCAAATCAAATGTTACAATAATGAAAATTTTATTTGGTTAAATAGAGATATCATATTTACAATTATATCTCTAATATCAGTGTTTAACTTCACTATTTATTCTAATGCTATATCACTAGTAGACAACAAACATACAATCTGATGTCTTATAAATCTCAGTAATGTTGCTGACAACTGAAGACAGTTTAGTAGATAAGACATGCATACAGTTGGAACAATGGCACTTCTAAAATGTTGTCTCTTGTTATTTTGTTTGATGCTAGAAAATAAACATGCATTTCTCCTTACGTAATGGAGTAAAGAAATAGTTAATGCCTTCTCTGCATGCCTGTTATTAACCAACAGCATTTTCCTGCTGTGGCATAATAATGGGCTGGTATGATCATGATGTAATGATTAATATCTATTCTAAATTTCACAAATCATTCATTGCTTTTTTAAGTTTAGTGGTGTGTTGTATTTAAAAGTTTTAGGCTAGTCTTATGGCATCATTTAAAAGTTTTAAAGTAGTCTTATGGCATCGTTATACTATGACCATCATCCAATTGCAGATGAAGATAATGACTAAAGATATTTAGGTCAGAAAAGTCTATAGTTTCTATAATTCATGACAAAAGAATAAAATTGTCTTGTTTAGTGCAGCATGCCGCCTTGCACTTTGGTTTTCTATTTGTTCAAATTGTTTTTCTGGTATAGCTATTGCTAATTATAAATAAGCCTATCCCATCTATATCTACATGTTAGAAGATAACAAAACACCTTTGGAATAATTTAACTAGTATTATTAGAATCATAATAAAATATCAAAGTGATTAGGATAACATAACATTTGTAATGCGATTTGCTTGTTGGCCTTCAAATACAAATATATAATAAATATTATGATTAGTCTTTTTATAGAATTTTGGGTTCAATATATTATGTATGTGTCTAAATACAACATATGCTAATTCAGGCTAGCTTCCTTTTTCAACAGGCTAGTTTGGCTAAAATAACTTTTATCCAAATACATAGGCCTTGACAAGAAAATGATATTTTTTACTGAATATTTATAAGGCAGTCATTAAATACACTGACGGACTCATAAACTGCATCAAAGTACGAACGTAAATACACGACTTTGAAATAAATATTTTAACCACTTGGTTAAAAAAGTTTGCATACTTATGCAAACTTTCTATACAGATTAAAATTGAAACCTCTAGATTGGTTCGTGAACTTTAAAACAGCATAGGGTCATATCCTTAAGTTTAAGTTTGTGTACTGGAAAGGACCTTAAGACTTTTTGAAGAAAAACAGAAATTAAACAATAGACACAAACTTTATGCAAGGGTTTATTTATGTTTTAATAAGGTGTATTGCCCTTATTACGGATTCTAATCGGTTCCGCATAGATTTTATTAGGATTATTAAAAGATCTTGCGGAATATTGTCCCATTCTTTTGAAAGTGCTGTTCTTAGTGCTGGCACTGTCGTGGGCACAGGATTTCTCGCATAAACAGCTCTTTTTAAATTGTCCCAAACATGCTCAATGGGATTAAGGTCTGGGCTGCGTGCTGGCCAATTCATTGTACGTATCCCAACCTCTTCGCAATATTGTCGAACTTGTGCAGCAGCGTGCGGCCGGGCATTATCCTGCATTAAAGTAAAATTTTCGCCTATGAATCCCATGTAAGGCACCACTTGATCTTCTAAGATCTCTGTTATGTAGCGATGTGCAGTCAAACCCCTTCTATTACCGTTTTGACGGACCATGTCTATGAACACAAGTTCTGTTCGCCCGTTCATCGATATGCCACCCCAGACCATACACGAACCGCCTCCAAAAGGAACACGCTCCTCAATGCAACTTTGAGCATATCGCTCCCCACGTCGACGATAGACTCTTCTGCGACCATCTGCACCATAAAAACATGTCCTACACTCGTCCGTGAACAATATGGAGGTCCATTGCTCTTCTGTCCAATTTAGGTGATCACGCGCAAATCTTAAGCGAGCTTGTCTGTGAGCCACAGACAACTTTGGACCATTTGCTGGTCTAAAAGGGGTGATATCCGCTTTCTTTAACCTTCTTCTAATTGTTCGTGCACTCACATTTACTTCACGCACTTCATTATAAAGCTCTGTTTTGATGTTAACTGACGTGAGGAAACGATTGCGCAGGGAAGTTGTAACAATAAATCAGTCATCACGACCGGTGGTTGCTCGAGTCCTGCCTGTACCACGTCTCTTTCTGTAAGAACCTGTCTCCACAAACCTTCTGTATATTCTAGAAACCGTAGACTGGTTTAAATTTAAATTTCTACCAATCGTTCGTTGATCCAAGCCCTCCCGCACCAGTGCTACAATTTGAGCCGCGCTTGTTCGGACGAAGTATCCATATTATGGTTCAAAAACTCTCGATGAGTTAAAAAACTAACCCTAATTGACAAAAGAATAAAAAATCAATGCGAATCAATTTAAAACTTTGCTTTAAATAACACGCAAACCTGATACTACGAGTAAATTTTCTTTACCCGGCTATATTCATTTATTTTACTGCAGTTCTATAGTTAAATGTTGCTTTTTTTTAAGATTAAGAGCCAGTCTCTCCATATTTTATTTTATTTAATCTAAAAAGTTTGCATACTTATTAAAAAAAATACATTTCAAAGTAATCCTGAACTTTGATG
Organism: Parascotia fuliginaria; assembly: GCA_963082885.1. NCBI lineage: Eukaryota > Metazoa > Arthropoda > Insecta > Lepidoptera > Erebidae > Parascotia > Parascotia fuliginaria. The sequence goes on from OY720170.1 coordinate 17,741,113, forward strand.
CAGTTTATGAGTCCGTCAATTTATATTGATTAACATAAAGAAATACTTAATGTAATTTTCCTAAAAAATCAATTAATATTCCGAAATTGCACTCATTGTTTCTTTAGCATGTCAGTCAGACAATGACTAACATTTTAATCTTGTTTCAATGATAATCAATATCAGTTGAGCGTTCACACAAAAGAGTGGCAACGTCGCATTTTAGTGTCATATTTTCGTGGTTTTCAATGATTATCATTTAATCTAAGCTATATTTTATAAATGTTTTCAGAACACTTTTTAGAATTAAGTGAAAGCTGTATAAAAAGTAAAGAATCATAATGCTTACAGTTCTATTTACTTATATACAAATAATACATTGAATACTTCCATTGCGTTATTTTCATAGTAAAATAACTGTAAGGATTATGGTTACTTACTTTATAAACAGCTTTCACGTAATTCTAAAAAGTGTTATGAAAACATTTTTAAAATATAGCTCCAATTAAATAATAAAAATTAAAACCACGAAAATATGACACTAAATTGCGACGTTGCCACTCTTTTGTACTGAACGCTCATAACATGAATAGGTACTTAGAGAATTAAGAAATTATTAGGTATACTTACTTTAGAGAGTTGACAATGTTTATGTCTATAATACTAATTAGAAGAATTTTGAACATTAAGTACTTATATTAAAATTGCTATTTTAGAAGTTATTAATTATTATTGCGATAGTTATTTCGGCATTATAATAACACAGTTAACAATTAAATAGCTACGTGATTAGTTTTTAAATAAAGCGAAATTGCGATCACTATAAAATCTGAATAATTAAGTGAATTTCTTTTTGTGTTAAAATAGTGCTAAGAACGTTAGAAATACATAATTATTGTTGTTGGTTGTAGGTAGGTGACGCAAGATGGCGGAAGCACACTCCGCTGTCGCGTTCTCATTCGCGATCACACACGACGGGTGGGATGTGAACTTTGACCGTGAGGTCCTCTATCTTGTATGGGAGTCTGGAATACGCTCGTGGAAAAAACGTCTAGCACGTTTCAGGGTTAGTATTATACAAGGCATTGTGTAACACAGACATCGTTATCATACCAATCTGTATTGTAAATATGAGACCTGTCTACCTACTTACATAAATCAAAGTAACAACTTACATTTTTACACATACACTGCTAACTTTGTTGATAATGAATGATAATATCATACACAATATCTAAGATAAAAAAAATTAAATACATTAAAACCAACAAGATCTGACTACTCATTAGGGCTCTCTACCATTCTTACTTCATCAGCAATTGATGCGCTCATACAAAAACTATGTACAAGTATCTACTTGTACCTACATACCTTTCAAAGTTTGTTGAATAAGAACAGTCAATGTAGTTGTATACACTCGACGCAATCAATAAAAACTATTTGTTCCACAGAACAGTGTTCACAATGGAGTGTACCCTGGCCACCTGCAGTCTTTGTACGTGCTGTGGACTCTACTGGTAGCCGCACACTTCGCTGGCTTCAGCATCCCATTTGGATTAGTTAAAAAAGCATTAGTTATTTTACCTAGGTAAGTTTTTTGAATATAATATATACTACTATATAACTAAATAAAGCGGAAGAGTTTGATTGTTTGTTTGTTTGTAAGCGCTAATCTCTGGAACTACCAGTCGGATTTGAATAATTCTTTTTGAGTTTGTTAGGTAGCTCAGTTCTTGAGGAAGGTTATAGGCTATAAAACATCACGCTATGAGCGACGGGAGCTGAGCAGTAAGCAAAGATGTAACTTAGCGCGAGTAAAACTGCGTCGCGGAAAGCTAGTCTGTAATAATTTGAGAATAATGAGCTATGAGCATTAATCACCATACTCATATTTGCCAATATCAACCTTAATTTTAGTAGGTACAGGTTTAAAAATTAGCCGATATTCGTTTCCGGTACCGAATCTTACATACTGATTTGTATTGATATCGGTTTAGCTGTTTTTGGCGTTGAGTGGTAACAAACACACACACTTACATACAAGCTTTCATTAATAGGATGATGTCTATAATCAATTATGAAAGGCAATTAATTTTACTTAATACGTAATTTTAACTAGATATGAAATGTCTAGCTAAGTGCGATAAGAGTGCAAATGATTAGTGTAAAAGTCGTATCAAACTTATTATCAAGAAATTCTTAATTTATTCAACTCGCGCCAGAGTAGGTACGAAATGGCCGAGAATGTAGTGGGTATATACGAATTACAATAGACCCTGCAACTATAAACGTCTTGTATTATGATGAATGAGATTATATAATAGTAGCGTACGCGTAGTCCAGAATAGTGAATCAAAAGTAACTCAATCTTTGGTAAAATCTATACTTCTAAATTATATATCTATACTTTATACTTCTATACTTACTATTATATAAAGCGGAATCGTTTGTTTGTTTGTATGAACGCGCAATCTCTGGAACTACTAGTTGGATTTGAATAATTATTTTTGCGTATGATAGCCCAATTATTTCTTTATAACATCACCGTATTGACGACGGAAGCAGAGCAGTACCCAAAGTTATAACTTAACGCGGGTGAAACCGCGCTGCGGTCAGTTAGTGTCTTATAAATATTTTTACACTACTTGGAGTTACACGAGGCGTAATTTTATTGGTCAAACGTCTCTGCCTAACTGTCGGTGATGCCGTTATGCCCACTCAAACTTGTCTAATTCTGCTGGTATATACTTATGCACGTATGTTAACTTTATTAATATTATAACTAGTTAAGTTAAACTAAATAAAGTTGTCAAAATTTGTAATTTATTGTATTACAATATTTATTTATTTATTTATTATTAGGACAACTTACAAAACATACACTTAGGAAATGATTAAGTATTACAAATTTTGTTATGTGGCTCAAGCAATAGTGCTGTTTCAGTTACAAGTTGCCACGGCATGCATTACAGTTTACAATGAGCAAACAAGTAGTTAGTACCTAGTTATTGTTTTTTTTATTACAATTTTTTAATTATTTATATAATACATAAAACTAAGGCTCTAAATACATCGGTATATAGTCAAACGTTTTACATCGTTTTGTTTAGAAAATATACAATGTATCGCGGAAACAACTTAACATAACAGTAAGTTAGATGGTAACAATAACATTTTTAGTGTTTGATATATTAATGAATTAATTTTTTATTTGTGGCATACCATTACGAATTTATTTGTAGCATACCTACTTAAAGCTACGCAATAAAAATAAGCTGGAGAACAAGAATGCATGATATGTTTAGAGAATTCTGTTTTATATCTTACAAGATTGTGCATAAACGAATCACTGTCTTTGTTAATCGAGATGGTGTTGTAAGCTTTGTGCAGTCTAATTATTGGAGAGTTAAGGCCCAGGTTGCTGTGTGTGCCTAGAGGAGCGAAAAGATGAAATCTTTTTTTACGCGGTAATTTGAAAGGAGTATTGTATCTTAATTTGGTTAGTAATTGTGGACAGTCGACCACATTATTAGCTATCTTATACAACAAAAGTTGATCAAAAAATTCTCTCCTCTTTTTAAGGCTGTTCATTTGATAAAATTTTAGGCGGTCATTATAAGATGATAGCTTTTTTGCCTTTTGACTTTGGTATGCAAGGTGATAAATGAAACGCTTTTGTACACGCTTGACCGTATTAGAATGCACTTCGTAATGTGGTGACCATACGGAACTGCAATACTCGAGACCTGACCTTACTATACTGTTAAAAATATTTACTTTTGTTGATGCATTTTTAAAATCCTTGCAGTTTCTTACAACAAATTCGAGAAGTTTATACCCTTTTGAAGTTATGTTGTTAATATGTGTATCGAATTTTAAATCTTTATCAAAAGAGATTCCTAAATCTTTATATGTATCAACTAATTTAATTCTATTATCTAAGATTGAATAAGTAGTATTGTAAGAATGTTTTTTTCTAGAAAAATGCATGTGATAGTATTTATCGCTATTTAAAGTCGGAGCACCATTTGACAAGACGATTTAAGTCATCTTGGAGAAGATTGATATCGCCGACTGAGTTTATTGATTTGGCGATTTTTAGGTCATCAGCGTACAAGTAGCTAAGAGAATTATGAAAACATGTAGTAATATCATTTATAAATATATTGAAGAACGTAGGGCCGAGGTGCGAACCTTGTGGGACGCCTGAGGTTGCCATAAAAGGTTTAGAAGTAAATCCGTTACTTACAATTCGACATGTACGGTTCCTTAGATACTACGAACACCAATCCAGAAGGGAGCCGCCTATACCAAACTGTAGGAGCTTATTAACAAGGATATAATGATTTACCTTATCAAATGCTTTTGAAAAATATATATATGAATTCTGATACTAGAAGTGTTCTATATCATTGGCCTAGTAAGCGCTAGGAGCACAGCGATCCTGTCCGCCCACTGTCACTATGCATAGATAAAGGCGTAGGCGCCCTAATTACTCCTTTAGTCCCTTTTCAACCTCATTACCCTTCCTCACGGTTGATAACGTTAGCCATTTACGTTGGCTACGGCAACCACTTACCTTCTAATGCTTTATTATTAACTAAGTTTTCGTGTGGTATTGGTATTGACTATTTGATCCAAAAAACTATTTACAGATCCTACCACAAATAATATCACCAGCAGGTAAATTGTAATTATGTTTGTTTACACAAACACAATTAAGTACCACCTACATAAATTTGCTTTGAAATAAGACTCACCTATTAGTAGTCATACCCACATTTTTATTTCCATAATAATTGCGAAGATCAATACTATCTTTTATCTTATGTATACTTTATATATTCTTATCATGATAACCGAAGTCGCAGGAAAAGTTATACACGATATTATTATCAATAAAACAAAATAAAGATTTGGTTGTTTTGTCTGCGGCATACTATGCTTACGGATACTGTTATCGTTTGAATCATTATTTTTGTCTAATGATTGATTTCTCATATCTCAACCGGATTTATAACTAATCTCAGGCTTAAATTCGATAGTTACATAAAATATTTTATCAATATAGATATCAACTAAGACGCCCATTAGTGGGCGTATCAGCACGACAGTGACGATCCCCTTTCGAAAATTTCAAAGTGGTCTACTGCCATGGATCCTTTTTTCTGGAACAGATAAGTACTTATTGTCTTAGCTCTCTCTGAAATGGACTACAACTATTACAACGCCGATTACAGATAGGCAGTGCTCATTAAACTTTTTAAAAGACTTCTATGGAGCTTCAGTCTGAAGACACTTGTAGCAATAGCAAAATTACCTACTTATCTAAGCAGTATTATATTTTCATATGTGAACTGTACTAATTCGGTACTTATAGAACGGTGTATTTTATAAAGGAAAGCAAACTTAAGGATGGCTTTTAATTAAGTGTGAGTCGCTTATACGTCGAACAGTAAATAGGTACGCAAAAATGTGATGCGTTGAGAATTGAACGGAGGCGTATTCGGAACTGTAGCTCACCTTTCGGTCGCTAGTCGCAATAGGTACTCGCTATTAGGTTTACATTGACCTATATAATAGACACCAAGCTGATTACAGACCATTTCGCTAAGGCGTAATTGTTTGGCGTTCGCATTTTTCTATAAATATGGTACGTACTAAAATGTTATAGAAATAGATTGGGATAGGTAGCAGCTATTAAAATAATACCGGCAGAGTATTATTTGCTGGAGGAACAGACAATTTTCTAGACTTATCTATTGATAAGATATGTCTCCCGATTTCTTGATATGTAGCGTCTGCGTTCTAAATTAAATGTTCACAAACAAATCTAAAACCTAATCATTTGATAGCAATATTCGGATGAATTCCGACCTCCAAATAGTTTGTCACAAGGTATAGATTGAATACAAATTCAACCGAATGTAGGAACACCATGCATTAGTTATCGCCTATCGATTTTAAAAGCGAGTAGAACCAACTGCATGTGTGCTTTAGCAGCGTGAAATAATTACTTGAATAAAATACCCACGCGTTTATCAATTGTTCATTCAGAAATTTACCAACTAAGGGACTACTCACACTTATTCAGCTCTATTCAGCCTATCCCCATAGAAAACAACGATTTTGTACGCGTCTCCATACAAACACATACATACTACTACTACATACATCAAAGATCTTGGTCTTGAGACACTACATGCGGTAGTGCGGACGAGAAGATATGTTGTAGCTTCCTGAACGCTGCACTGCCGAGTTGGATTCGACGAGTGTAATTTTTTTCGAAATCGGACTTATCTAATCTGACTGTTTATCCCAGGTATATATGTATTCGTCAACGAATTCGAGCATCGAGCCACCGACCGTAATAGAAGTGGGTGTAACATGGACATTGTTCATGGCTTTAGTCGATATATCGATAGTACATATGACACCGTTGGAGAGATTGCAGCACAGTTTAGGTCACGATCGAATCAAAGGCATAGTCGAAAAACGCTATAGGCATAGGGGTTGGTTATACTCTGTGCTCTTATGTATAACTTGTCCCAGTGTGTGTATGTGGTCTATGGTACTAAAACCTTTTCAGATATTGGCTTGTTTGGGAGGCTGGTCGTCAGAACTGTTTGCGAGACGATTAGTGATGACTCCCAAGAACAGCTTGTAGACGTGACTCAGGAGTGTGATAGTTCTGTAATTATTCAGAAGTATTTTATCGCCCGTATCTTGAAGAACAGCTTCAACACAACTGATATAATATAGCCGGGGTTAATCGATTAACGTCGACCAATGCCAAATCGTTCGATTGGTTACTCGACTGGTATCCATTCTTTAATAAAGCTACCAGACCAGTCGATCAATTTCGATCGACCTTGATCGATACCGTCGATTGACGATCGATCGATTGTTATAGTAACACCCTAACAGAGACAGATATTACAATTTTACCAGTAACTTATTATGTAATTATGGTAGTACCACCCAGTAAGGTTACATTTTTGTTGCGTTAATAAATAAAACTAGTAAAAATTTAGGTTACTTAACGGTATTTAGGAGTTTTGCGTTTTCTGCATGAAAGGGAAACGATGTCGAAAACTAACCGTAGTTGCCATTGGTCAACACGCACAAACAATGTACTTAGCAATGTTTTGTTTTATAATCGTAGGATCGACTGTTAGGCGGTTATAAACAAGAACATAAGATACAATAATTATTCGTTTGTAATCCAGCTACGTATAAAAATTCTTAGTTTGTAACCTAGTTACGTTGGAAAACAAAACCATCAAAATTGAATTTTTTGTTCGTTACCTGGGTACAACCCAATAGTAAAATCTTAGTTTGTTGCTAGTTACAAAATTTAGTTACGTGCGCAGACGAAGGAGAATAATGATTTACTTAGATCAACATTAAGCTATACTGCACTGAGTTGCGTTATGCTCTATAGAGCATAACTCCGACAGTTTTAAATTAATATCAAAAAGTTATGCACAGCGCTTAAATACGTAATAAGGATTCCACGGTACAATGGTATTAGTCGCTAATTCATTTTCAACAAAACGCTACAGTTTTTTTTATACTTACTGGTGACATAATCTCAGAACAGATACATAACATATGTTAGTTAGTAAATGATAAACGGTGCTCTTAGACTTCGGAAGTGTTGGCACGTTCATGAAGCCATCATTTCCATTCAAGAAAACGCTATAGGTAGTTGCCGTAAACAATGAAGAGTTTCCCTTAGTAGCACTGGATACCACTACTTATCAGCATTTAAACAACACTGGCTATTACATTGTTATGGCTGCTCAGCATCAAACGAGAAACCAAAAGAATATTTTGTTCCGTCCTGTCGCTCTTCCTATAATCTGTACTGACTTACTCGCACATATAGTTCGCGTAGCTCAAAATTATTTTTAGAAAATACGTATCGCTAGAAATTTTATTAGGTAAGCTCTTTACAGCGCAGTACCTATAGCTTTAGCTAGGTATACAGCGCTTAAAGATGCATGACATGCAAATGCGATTTTAAATTTGACCCAATGCATTTGATGTTTTAGTTGGAATGATTAATTTTAAATCATTAAAATCCTTTGTTTGTGAAATAAAAATGCGTTACTTTTTTGTTCTTGCGGCTGCACAAGTTTATGCTGCAAAGGCATTAAGTCATATATATCAGGTTGCCCACTATTTTGATAAATCAAAAAGCGGGTAACCTGAATAATAACAAAAATATTTCCACGACCGGTCAAAGTGCTCAAAATTGGGACAGGCCTATGTCCAGCCAGTGACGTCTTTCGGCTGGTATGATATTGATGATGGGGTATTAAAGATAAACTATAAGACAAAAATATTTATATAAAGTATATAGTATATAAGATAGTTTCTTATATATTATTTCTTGTTTAGTAACTCAACACTGTGGCAAATCATCGCTTGTTTACTGGCAGCTCTCACCATGTGGCTCAGTGTGATATTCCTCATGCGGTACCTCCTTAAAATACTGTTAATATACAAGGTAAGTTAATTTATAAGTACCTACTCGCATTTAGATTAATTTAAAATAAGTCCTTTGACAAATTAGGGATTTGTTCAGATTAAAATATGACTACTTTTTTATTAAACAGTCTTTGTTTAAGGGTTAAAACATAAACATAGTGTGGAATATATACCAAATAAAATGATAAGTTTATTAAACATATTATATATTATTTTCTGCATTCAATATTTGTAAGATTTAACAAATATTGAATGCAGAAAATAATATATAATGTACCGTAGGTATCTAAGTTTACATTTAAAATATTAATCATGCCATACAAAAAACCTCATTATCTCGGTTGAACAAATTTTCACTTAAGCTAGCTCTCTAAAAAACAATTCCTATTACATTTACATATAGTATTTTCAAATCACAAAGAGCATAATTTGTTGAACCGACAAACCTGGCCTTCCTATGTGTGTTGATGACGAGACCGATGCGGAGCGCATAGCCGACAGTTCTGGGGGCCAACCACCATCTCTTATAGAAGTATCATTTTAATGTTTCTTTGTGTTTTGTCTTTTTCTTTAGTACTATTAAAAACAAGGATAGAGACAAAGTAAGGTTATAATAAGACTGCTATAAGAAGTGGTGGTTAGTTTAGTGTGCAATCGTCTTTATGCCCCTGTCAGAGGATGCTCAATGTTGAGGGGCAGAAGGAACTAGAATCTCAGCCAGCATAATAGCAAAACTAATAAAAACAACTCGAGTTAAGATCTAGATCATGATGGTCTCAGTATTGAGCATCTTCAATATGCTGGTCCCTATTTCCTGAGAGTGTGTGGCTATGCTTTTTGCGGGTCATTCCTACTTGCCAAATAATATGATAAAGACAATAGTGGTGTCTATAGTCAAAACTAAAACGGGATATGGGGGATAAAAACAACTACAGACTAATATCGCTTGCCAGTGTCATATCGAAGGTGTTTGAGAGTGTGCTTAACACCCAACAAATATATATGTATTCACGGTAATCAGTTAAATTTTCGTTAGGGCACTGAAATACTACACGTATTATGGCAAAAGCTGTGAGAGGTTAAACTGCCCTCAGGGCTTGTAAATAAATTTAAATATTGATATAGCAAACAAATCAATAGCGTCAATTGGCCTAGTGTATTGTCAGGTTCGTATGGGTTGGAGTGCGGTGTAAGGCAAGAAGGTTTGTGCTCGCCTACGCTCTTTAACCTATACATAAATGAACTTATTGATTCACTCAGCAGCATAAGTGTCGAATCTCATAAAGATACTCATATAGTGTGCGTAAATAACATCAGTTATGCTGATGACATGGTGCTGCTAGTGCATCAATTTGTTGGCTTAGAAAACTTGTGGTCACTTGCGAAGAATATGTCAGACCAAAAAGACAAAAAGAGTGTAATCATGGTTTTTAGGGCCAGTGGTAATTACCCAGAATTAGTACCACGGTAAGACGGAGCGGTATTCCCTGTACCCTGTGTACCTGTTTACTTATCTGTGATAGATGCTCATTCCTGGCCCGCTGGGTACGGGGCAGTGCCAACAGCATTTTAGCTATGATAGCAAGCAGGCTCGATTGCGTGTTTGTGAATCACTGCTGCAGGATATCAGCTAGGCCTGTAATACTGCAACAGTAATGACACAGTTTCTTTATATTTATACATATTATACTAACATAGTTCATAAGTTATCTGTAACTAACACTATATGAGTCTGTACCAGTTACTTGAAATAAATAATTTCATTCTATAATGTTACATCGAGTATAACTTGAATATTCCACGATCAGGTATGTGGAAACTTCTCGACAATATCTAATGTTGCGTTGTTTATAGGGTTGGATGTACGAATCTCGTGCACCGGGTGCAAAAATATCCAAGAAGACCTTACTTTGGATTAGCGTAGTTAAAGTACTCTCTGGGTGGAACAAACCCAAGTTGTACAGTTTCCAAGGTTCGCTTCCACGTCTGCCTTTACCTGCTGTCAAAGACACAATGAAACGGGTAAGTAATTATTTATTTTTAGTTTAACCTTGCCATTGCACAAAAACTAGGATTCCACAAGCCGAAGTTACCTTAATATACGTCTTAACGATAGTATAGTTGCTACCATGATCATTAATAGTTTTATAGATAGACATAATAATGTGTAGTATTTAGATCACAATTACAAGAACCCGTAACAAGTGTATGAGAAGATTAATGAATGTTATAGAGGAAAAGGAGATATGTTTAGATCGCAGCAAATGGTGTTTTATTAGTAGTCTCTGCTTATCCCATTAATGGGAGACAGGTGTGAAGTTATATATGTATGTATTTAAATCAATTTGACAATAGATTTTCATGACAACGCATCATGCAGTACTATTTTACAAAATTTGCATGATCCCTCATTGTGATATTTACTTCCAGTACCTGAATAGTGTTCGGCCGCTATTGGACGACGATAACTACAAGAGAGTTCAGAGTCTAGCTAAAGAATTCGAAGAGACTATTGCTGTTAAACTTCAGAGATATCTTGTACTCAAATCATGGTAAAATTCTTCATTATAACCTGAAAGTTTATTTTTTGTCAAAGTTTAAGTTCTAAAATTATGTTGTTGCATTTAGGTGGTCAAGTAACTACGTATCCGATTGGTGGGAAGAATACGTGTATTTGCGGGGTCGCTCACCTCTGATGGTGAACTCTAACTTCTATGGCACTGACGCCATTTTGCTACGACCAACGCACATACAAGCGGCTCGAGCGGGAGTTATCATTCATCTTTGCATGAAATTCAGACGACTTATTGACAGACAGGAGCTTGAACCGGTATGTATATGTTTCGAAATCAAGTTATAATTAGCAAGTCACATACATTTTGTTTAATATTTGTAGTGTAGATAGGTAATCTTTTCAAGAACCAATAATAATGTGCTGCCAAATTATACATGCTATTTGCTGAGAAAAAAGATTAGCTACGCAGAAGTTACTAACCATCATTAAAACTAAACCAATGAATGCTGATTGATTGTATTGTAATATATTTTTTGAATTGATTATTACAATAACAGTAAATACTAATTTATAGTCAATTGTGATGACAATTTTTTGTATACCTAATGTTAATTTGATTTGTTTATTTGTTACGGCTGAAAGTCGAAGTGTGCTACTCCGAGTTTAAACCGGCTAAAACTAGGTGTCTGTGGTGTTATCTATTCACGAAGTGATTGGTGACGAAGACGAAAGCACAAAGTAGATACGTACAGAGACAAAGCTTCATACAACCGCGCAAATCGGTGGCACTATTACAAGCATGTGTGCGTGACCACTGGCCGCTTGTCGCGTACACGGCAAGACTGGAAAAAACCGGTTGACGCCGGCACAGCCAGTTGACAATCTCAGGGTCAGTGCGACGATGCACGTTAAAGTTAATTGTTAAGTAATTATTTTATCGGTTAATTTTAATGGTTGAAACTATAATAAATATGTTAATATTTATATTCAATAAGAAAAGTTTAATTAAAGTTAATAATGTTAATAATATTTAACAAGTATGATTGTTTATTTTAACGCGTTAAAAGATAAGTACCTCAGTGAACTTACCTTCATATTTTAACAGGTTCATCAAATTCATTTAAAGTTTGTAGGTAAGTTTAGGTTTATACCTACTTAATAGGAAATACTCGAATGATAATGTTTATATATGTAATCACATTGACAACAAAACTTTCATAATATTATCAGCTTAAAACACTAAAATATATCGAATTTAGCTACTTAAGGCAAAACGACGTTTTCCTATTCACTATGTTAATCCTATTCGTTTAAATGAGATATCAAAATTAGTAGGTACATTATATAGAGTTATTCCGGTCTGATCCCCTGAATCTCATACAATGGGGATCGCTTTCTTTTTTGTTATTTTCTATTCAGTTCTGGGGGCCAACCACCATCTCTTATAGAAGTATCATTTTAATGTTACTTTGTGTTTTGTCTTTTTCTTTAGTACTATTAAAAACAAGGATAGAGACAAAGTAAGGTTATAATAAAACTGCTATAAGAGGTTGTGCTGGGGCCCCTGATCGCGTAGGAGATCAGAAACAAAACATAAATATATTTCAATATTTTATTGCGGTCGATTTTCGAGAAAATACATACAATAACTTCACGCCTGCTTTCCATTAATGGGGTAAGCAGAGACTGTACAAACTGCGTTTATTTTTCTTATGTTTTTTAATTGTTACATAAACTGCTTTTCTTGTACTTACCTGTTAAAAAGACTGAGGGGATCAGACCGGAATGACTAAATTGGCATGGAATCAAACGGAATTAAAGAATAATTATAACCCTAGAGGATCAGATCTGGGGGATTGGACCGGAATAACTCCATATATAAACGATTTAACAAATGTTTTGTTTGTCTTAACTTATTGTGACAACCCTACCAAAATAGGTAACAATTTTGCACTTTTTAGGAAGCTTTGCCTCTGTACGGCTTACTCTGTGACGAAAGTGCGGCTTGACTTCGGCTTATAGCCTAACATATCGATAACAAAATATTTCGAAGATTTAACCTTTCGTATGCTTTCTATAATATCAGACACAATAGAAATAACATTGTCTCGTGTGCACTGACTCGTGTGACTCCTAAGCACACAATGAGTTGAAAAACATACTAGGCTATTTATTTGTATTAACATAATAGTTAGGTTATGAAATTCCTTTGCATTACTGTCTGAACAGTTTTATTTAACTTAGTTCTTTTACAATTAAAAAACAATGTTCATATTTCTGCGCCGATTAACCTTGTCACAGATATTATTAGCACCATGCACTATTGAATATTACTAAGTATACGAAAATTAACTTTTTAGATCATGCTACAAAATATGGTGCCATTATGTTCCTGGCAATATGAACGTTTGTTTAACACGGTGCGCGTGCCCGGTATAGAGAGAGACAAGATCGTACATTACCAAGACTCGACTCATATCACGGTGTACCACAAAGGCCGATACTTCAAAGTGTTCGTGTATTCACGGGGACGACTCTTGAAACCCGCTGAGATTCAAGTGTAAGTATTATATGAAACTTATGTAGGTACGGCTTCATTCCAACAGTGAATAATTAAAGTGCCGGACGAGTGCAGTCTGAGGTGACTCAATCTAGACATAATACGATTTAACCGATTTTCTTTTTCCACAACTTCTTATCATATTTGCTTTTATTGTAAAGATTTTTTAAGAGCCTCGATTTACCTACTTGGAGTAAGTTCGCCGCGGCATAGTCCTATGCCGATATTCGTTGTTTTGAAAAAAAATACATTATCACTGTAGTAGTACTTAGTTAGTGATGGTTGATTAGTTTTACATCTAACAGACCAATAGTGGCACTACAGGAAACAGTATAATAGAAGCATAGAAGACACATTATCACTATCAAAATTAAACTTTACTGTCGGATGTCTGCAAAAGGAATCGGATAATTTAGCCAGACCTCATTATACTACATCTATGGTTAGACCCCAGACTTGTTATATAACACGTTATCGCAAAACTTTAAAGATTTCTCTACCGTTTTATATTTTTTCTTAACTAATGATTTTACGGTCAGCACGTATTCGTATTCTACTTTAGTACTTAAATGAGCAAAACATGGTTCTCATTACTATTTTAAGTTTTAATGTAGCAGTTGTATCAGAATTAAATAAAACAACAGCTTATGACGAGTATTGCTCTTGGTCAAGCTCTAAACTAACGTGAAGTGTACCTACTCAGATTTTGAAAACAAATATTCTGAATTTACAATATTCAACGGTTGCACAACAAATGCAAAAAATATGAAGGTAGAACGGATTAACGATCAATAAGCAAGTCAGGTGTAGCCCTCGCTCTACGTCCCTGCTGAACTAATAGCCGCGCCCGTGACCGTTAACTGTGATAGATGCTTTGTGTTCAATGTCACATTATATCCGCTCAAAGCGACCTTTGCCCGTGTCACAGTACCGTTTCTAGGTTATCGTGTACTCGTCAACCAAGTACATCGAAATTGAAAGCAATTTTGCAGACACGTGTACCTTACGCACCTAGCTATATTTAATACTTACCCGAATACAAAAGATTACGACTTCTGAATATCAGACTGTGTTATAGTTACTTTGTACAGATACTAGACGTCTGCCCTCGCTTCGCTTCGATATCAAAAGTTTATTTTGATCACACAAAAAAAGCCTACGGAAAATATCATAGCAATAGTGACGTATTGTATCATTCAGATTTACAAAGGCGCTTAAAATATTGAACTTTTCAAAATAACATAAATTTTATAACGTTAAACATAATATAGCCTATGTTACCCATCCTATTTGTAGTTTTATAAAGGTAAAATAATTTTTTAAATCGGTTACTCAGATCTTGAGTTTAATCGGAACAATAATCTAATATTTTCTCTTTATAATATTAGTTTAAATAACTATAGTGATAATTGTGTAGTAGCTTGTGCGAAACACCGTAGGAAGTAGCTCTTTTCAGACCTTAGGTTTGGTACATCGAGTTGATATCTTATTTGCTCCATAAAAAAGGAGAGATTTTTTTTTATGGAGCAAATAAGATATTGTTTTTACGTTGCAATAGGGGTTATGGCTAGTCACGACTGCGCGCTATGCAATTAAAAGTATCTGCGTAGATTTATTAGCCTTACTAGTAGTTGGCTAGTTGGTAATAAAATAACCCGCTACACATTCCGCTATAGGTTTATATGTATGTAGCTGTCACTTAAAGATAATATCAAAGGTAGGTAGGTGTTACACGTTAAAGCGATCTGTAGTTATAGACTGTGTATTAGTCAATACATTGGGTTCAAAATTTTTACTTACGGGATTCTATTTTTATATTTGTACTGGGTTTTTATCAGTTACAGGTTGCTTCGTTTGCATAAATTTGTAAATATATTAATAATCTCGGATGCTTATAATATAACATAGGTGCGGTCTAATCAGCAGCAAAAGTAGCGAATTCATTTATTTTTTTATCATGGCGACATTTTTGGAAAGCAATTAATTTAGGATAAACTCTATTTAATTTTCGTCCACAATAATAATTATAGTTCTAATATATGAAGTGTGTATGTGTATCAATTAATGTTATATTTTAAAAACAAAGCGGTTCGCAACTTTTGTTGTAGACCGTACTATATGTAGTTTAGTTACCTACATGTATTAATATGTCTACGCCCCTGATACAATATATTATGTAAACTGCTATTGCACGCAGTCGTGCACTGTGCAAGAGTATTGTAACTATACAATATATCTAACTGTAATAGTATGTACCTATATGTCTATATGTCTATGGAATACGCTTAATAGTCTGTCAGCCATCCAAGTGCTTACCAATCAAGCTAATTAAAGTCGTCAACGTTTCTGTTTTTAAACTCAAAAGACATTTGTTGATTCATTGTGACTGAACAATAATTACACAAAAGTAGGTTTATCCTATTGTTACGAATACACCACTGCTTTAATCTATTAGCATTTATGATAATAAAAACTAAAGAGGCTACCATTTTTTATTCGGGTGCTATTGCTATGAAATATTTATGTTAAACAATTATGTACAATTATTATGCAGGACTGTTCTCCGTATTCCGTATTAATGTTTCCGTTTTAAGTGTACCTAATGTGCAGTTTTTTAAAGCTCTTCGAAATTTAGGTAACTTAACGCCTGTGGTATTTGAAAACATTACCCGTTGTTGATAAGCAGAATCATATTCAAACCAAGTAATTGGTAGCATTCTTGTATTCTGCATTGTACGAATTTATTTTTATAACTAACAGCGTCTATAACCAACCAGCTCAGAGATTAGATTAAAACAAAAAGTATCAAAATTAAAATTATTTTGATCTAACACGAACACGACTGTCTCAAATCAGCATTTGGTAAATGACCCAAATTCATTGCTCATGAATGTACAACTACATTATTATACAAATAAGCACAAAAGATGTAAACGTTAGGCATAAATTTCAATTTATTTTCTTTGTCTTCGTTGGCCTCTATTGTTGAGAGGTCAACACTCACAGACAAATTTTTAATTTCGTTAAAATGTAAGTGCCCGTAACTTTTTATCGATAGTGTTATTATAATAATATTATAATATTTCGATAAACTAATATTATGTATTCTTATCTGTACATATTAAATGCTTTGTCCTGAATGACTGACTGACGGATCAACGCACAGCCTAAACCGCTGATTGAAGACACCTTAAACTTGGAGGGTGTGTTCTTTGTATGACGTATGGCATGCGATAAGAAGAGATTTTTCGAAATTCGGCCTCTTAAGGGGGTGAAAAAGGAGGGCAAAGTTTGTATGGGACAATGTGATTCCTTAGTCCAATCTACTTCAAAACTCTCTTTGCATAAACATTCTTTAACAGAATAGATAGAAGACGCTGTTCATATTTTTTTTAAATTAATCCCATATCGGGGTTAAAAAGGGGTAGAAAGATAAACATTTTATTTTGACACTTGATACATGTCATGTTTGAAAACTCGTCAAATAAAGTTGCTGTACGTAGTTAATGTTGGACAGCAATTTTCTATGCGAGATATTGTAATTGAGAGCTATGATCGAATGAGTGGAATCCATCGCTCATACAATTTATTACAGTACCCACTTTTGTTTTGCTACGGCGAGAATAGATACTTCATTTCACCCCAGTGCGATCCTAAACCAAACAACCGCCTAAAAAAATGGTATCTGCTGCATATTTTTACCATATAATGATTAGGAAGGGAGAAGATAATCATCTGCTATGTTTTCATTCGTTGTTTAGCCAGTTTTTGTCGACATGTTTGCCAAAAGAAATCGAGACGGAATGTTTGAGATAAATAAGTATTATAGGAAAAATCAAGCGCAGCTTAGAGCGAACAGTTATACAATACACTTAAAAGATGCGATAGGAACACAGGACTTTGATGTTGATTGCTGGGTCAAAAGACTAACGCGCAATATATAAATCCACCAAAATTATGCAATGTCGCCAGATTGCAAGTGAAAATGCAATGTAATCGAGGCAACTATACTGACCGGTTGTTTTAGAGGAGAGTCTGTAGATATTTATTCCTAGGATTCTCCTAACACCATCAAATACCCTTTCGAATTCAAGCGAGAGCAGTTTCCCATCAATGTTTGCTTTGCAATGACCATAAACAAAGCTTATGGTTAATGCAACTCAACTCTTATGGTAGCGGGCTTAAATTTGAGGAAAAGCTGCATCTTCCACGGGTAGTTGTATGGTAGCATGCTCCTGAGTAAGCACACAGTCCGAGTAGCCTGGTAATTCTGGCACCCGAAGGAAAAACAAAATACCTAATATTATATGGTAAGGACCCGTGAGTAGTCCTGCCAGTTGGCCCTACAGGTAATTTGTTTGGTATCACTAGGATATACCTTTGTCCTTAACTTTTAAATGCCAACCTAATAAAGATTGCTATGTTATAGGTATTCAAACATTTAAGCATATTACTTTGTGTTATAACAAAATTTATAACCTAAAAAAACAATTAAACATCCTAATATAACCATTTTCAACTTCTGCGCGGACGAAGTCGCGGGCAGAAGCTAGTTAAAGTATAAGACCAACATTAGTCTTATATGCAGACAATTTTCTTTTAATTTTGGCTTTGTTGGAAGTTTTACCCAATACAATAAGTCCTAATAGAACTCACCAGTTTTTGAATTAAGTCCAAATTCAAGATTGCCTAGGTTGAACTTGGGCCGGCGGTGCTAAAGGTTTTTCTCTTCCGTTGAAAAGTATCTTTCTGTTGAACTATTTACGAAATCTGTCTAATCTTCAAGAGTTAGATTCCGTGTATCCGTTTACTTTTACGTATACTTTTTGCTAGCTGACATATGTTTTAATGACTACTTGTTTTAATATGCTGAATGCTAATATCCTCGTATGTATGTGTATTTATAAAGTCATAGAACTTGTGTAGTTATTAGTCAAGAATTTTTACTTCTTTTTTGTAATATCTTTTCTATAGAATACTTTTAATAATATGCTAAGTATAACTTTGATTATAATATCGTAGACAAATACAACAAATTCTGGACGATAAGTCGGAGCCATTGCCGTACGAGGAACGATTGGCTGCTCTGACTGCGGGTGAACGGACACACTGGGCGCATATTAGGCAGACTATGTTCAACCGTGGACACAACAGAACGTCTCTGCATTGTATCGAGAGAGCTGCCTTCAATGTATGCCTTGGTAAGAAACTATACTACCTTTTCTTATAATACTAAAGTAAGATCTTTGAAATCCTAAGCAGTAAATTCCTCGCCGTAGATAAGTTACCTAACTTGCATTATTCGAATAGTAATTTTGTTATTAGATACAATCCGTTCAAATAACTTATTTTACTGTTACCTTGTTTCCTAAATACTTGTATTAGAAATAGTGCATATTTTTATATAAATAAAGGCAGTAGCTAAATTGTTGACTAAAATAACTCAACAGACGTCATTGAAAATACGATTTTCATAAACACTCCAATCGTAAATAACTAAACGAGTGAAAGATTTTATCGTCATCTGAGAAAATTTCGGAATATAACTCGCGCCTTAATAACCGTGGCATATTATAAAGGTTACTTTATATTGTTTGTTATTTATCACAATAAGAACAAACAACCAATAAGGGCATTTTTAGAACTTTTAATTAAGAAATACATAAGGTTAAAACTGGCATGTCGGCCAGCTATAGGTACTAACGATAGCCATTATAAAACATAATTATTTTTCATACAATTTATAGGAATCATTATAAATATCGCCATATTATATTTTTCTGTGTCCATGGAACACCCCTGACTTAAGATGACCTTGTAAGGTGAACCAGTGAACCTTACCTTCAAAGACAACTCGCGACTGGGCTATCTTGACTAGACAAAGGGAAAATTATTTAACAATATTTATAAGTATATGTTTATATATGTTTTCATAAAAATGCTATATATTTACTATGGTGCAGTTTAAAGCATCGCAGACTATTAGATGATAATAATTTTATTATGTCTAATTAGAAATATTGAAATGCTTAAAATATTTTATATCCTATTGTTTAATCTTTATACGAAGAAATGTTCATTTACCTACCTACCCTAGGCCTAGGTACCATCTCTGTACTACTTACTCTCAGATAATAACTACGTATAATTAATTTTGACACTAAACATATATTATACAACACACACCTATTCATGTTATTATGGATACACAACATTCAAATAAATCATATGAGTTAAAATTAACTCACGAAATCGTAAATCTGATCCACTATGAAAATCGATAACGGCGACCTTCAATGGAGATTGTGAATCTCATTGGCCCTAATGTTTTTTATTTGCTTTATCTTAAATTTACGCATTATCGTTATATTTATGCCTACCAAAGTACATTCTGAGATTTTGTACTTATTCTTTTGTTATTTAAACCTACTAAAATCGTAGTTTCCCAGACCACACAATCAATTGCATTTTAACACGATAGAACCTTTTGGCAATAAATCACCGTTAGATCCAATATACTAGAATATTTACCTTAATGAATCTTTATAAAACTAGCTATTGCTACTTTTATATTTAACTGCGTTAAAACTTATAATCGGAGACCGAAATTAGGTAGAGTAGTACTTGCATCGAAATGTTAATATGAATATGGATCTTGCCGGGATTTCTAATAGACAATCCGTGTAGCCAATAATATTATAATTATAATAAAAACCTGAGAGATAGATAAAACAAATAAAACAAAAATCATTAACATACAATTTATATTATCAGTATTTACGATAATTCACAATACAAATTATTAATACAGTCATAAGCAAATTCTCACACTTATACTTCGCTTTATTATAAATTCGTAAAAAATATGAATACGGTAGAATGGACAAACGTTTCGTTAAGCGGGGAGTGCTCCGCATTGCCGAAAGAAAACATATTTTCTTTTATTCTCACAAGCCATGTTGTGCGAATTACAAATGTGGCAACATCGCGCGTGTGCGCATTGGAATTTTGCAACTTCGGACATCTGATGTCGTTGATGTAAGTATGGCAACGCCGCGCGTGCAGTGGTTTAAATTGTGTAAAAGTAAATACTTGACGTGTTTTATTAATAAAATAAATCACGGGCTTTTTCTGCTCTTTAAAGTTAATCTCGGGATTTGAGGCATATCCACTTTCTTGTTTCGCTGTATGAAATCAGTGTAAGTACACAAATAACTATACCTAATTCCGACCTCTGCTGAATTATAATACACAATTAGGTAATGTCTGAGCTACTTTAAATCGAGAAAGAGATAAGTAAAAGTGATTTGTTGATACTGAAAGTAAAGGAAAAGAATATGTCTTTGTGAAATCATAAAATATTGGAATGTGGTTTTATAAATAACTTATTGACTCTATTTAAAATAAGATGTATAATTAGAGTCTTTAGTTAACATTCCTAAAGGAAACTAGCTATATTTTCTTGGAATAGTTTTCGGCACCTAGTTCGAAAAAATCATTGTTTTTATTTAAATTGGAGCAAACAGATTGCGAAAGTACATTTGTCCCCTATTTCGGAAAAAAAATCACTGTTCCTCTACCAATATTGATAAAAAAATATTACTTGCATAATACATACTGCATAGCTTTTTATCGATGCAATATTTATGATGTCGGTCGTAGATATACGAATCAACAGCAATCAGCTGTAACATTTAATTCAGGATATAGGTAAATATTGTGCTATCTGATATAAACGTGTCTAGATGTCTTGTGCCGTTTGTATACTTACAAATTATACGGCTTTATTTACGTCACACATGATACCGATTACGGATATAATTGTTTTGTCTACGAAGTTTTTATAAACTCTGTTATCAGTTCAGTTTAAGTACAATGTAATAATACCTACGAATTCAAGCTTGCTTAGTTTATGTTTACTAACCCTGATATGAAAGAGGCGTGTTGTAGTTTACCTACTATTTCTGAGGCACGTTACGAGGTCTACGGGTCTTTGTTCTATTTTGTACCACCAAGGCAGCCAACGCACTGCTTAGTGATTAGGAGCATTAGTATCTACCTTAGTTTATCTACTAAAGACACACACTTAAAGTGCTCTGTCAAATAAAGAATATAAATGATTTGAAATAAACTAGAGTTTTAGGCGTTTTATCGTTCAAGTCCTCTGCTACCTAGGCTACCTACTACGTTTTTTAAAGCGCTTTCTAGCGCGCGCAACATGCACAGGGACACAACTGTGCTAGCCGTATCGTGAGTGCTAAATAAAAAAAGACAACATAAATCACAGATTTTACAATGACACAACACAGTATACAGGTATCCTTGTTGCGCGCGCTCGCTCCCTCTCGCTATATCGTGCCAGAGTTATGTGGATATATGGATATGTCGGATATATTTTGGAAAGTCTTATATCCATTCCTGGATATATATCCGAAGATTTACTTAGATGTGTTCGGCCGAAGTTACTTATGCCTAGTAAGTAAACTTAGAAGCGTATTATTGTGTTTTACACAGTCAACTAAAGTGATGACCACAGAGCAATAAGGCGTCCACTGTGGCCACACTCTTAAAAAATGGGTGTAACACCCTATTATCTCAAAATAAAATCTTCTTAATTTCACATGTTATGTACTACCTACTTATTTCAACATAACGTAATTTCTACTTTTTTTAAAGTCATAAGAGAGTTAAGATAATATAACTTCGTATTTACGGCGTTCCGATCTGAGGACAGAGAAAAACCCATTCAAAGTACCTACTCACATATTTAAGAATGATATAAATTTTATTCTGTTGTTATTGTAATAAAATATTTGCTAAAAATTTTATTTATTAAAAAAATTACGAACATAAAATGTTATATTGTTCCAGATGATTTGGAGTACGGATACGATGAGAATGACCCATCTAAATTGGACCAGTATGGCCGCATTTTACTTCATGGCAACGGCCACGACCGTTGGTTCGACAAGTCCTTCAACCTGTGCTTCAGCAAAAATGGCTTTGTAAGTGACACGCACACCTAGATCGTTAATAGTGTATGCTATTCCGTAAAGTGTATGCTACCTTGCATGATGACAATGAGGTTTTCTAAAATGGTGCCCACTAGGTGGCAGCACTGAGGCGTCAGATCAAGACACCTGTCAAAGCGCTTTTAATCAACCAATCAACCGTAAACAATTCTGTTGAATTTATACTCTATACTCTATTGTCTATTGAAACTGTGGATGAATTTTGAATTTTTGTGAATGGAAGACCTTTCACCTAAGTGTAGTAACTCATTATATTAGCAATGAAAGCTGTTGGGATGTTAGTCTATTATTCTGATGCTAATGTGTTTGTTTCGCTCGGAGAGACAATTACCTCTCGAGTCCCTTCTTTTTCCCTATTCCTGCCTCATTCCCTACACCTATGGCCAGCAATAGCTTAGTTGGTCTGCAACAAGCTTTACTATCTTCTACTGTCGCATTAACTTTACAGTTTATAAATAGTTGAACTATTAATTAAGAATGTTCTTTCTTTTCAGGTTGGCTTCAACGCAGAACACACATGGTGAGAACAATATTAACAACTTACACACTAAGAGCTCACTAAGCGGTTTTCTTACAGTCACATACGACTGTGAATTTGCTGTGCCCGACAGGGTCCATAATGATGCCATGCAATATATCTGTAACATCTTATCTACATTGTGGAACGCAAATAAAATATTGAATATTGAATAAAAAAAATAAAAAAATTTTCAATCGCATCAAAATGACTATGAGTTCTGTCTTAGTCTGAATGGTTACAAGTTTTGTAAAGCAAGTTTATGCTGTCCATTGTAAGGACTGGTTTGAATGAGTACAAACACGGATAGTATTATTATCATAGTGCTGTCGCCGCAATAAAATAAATTAGCTATAGATCGCTTACAATAGTCGTCGAAAATCGTGACTACATGACAAGAGACTTGCTTGACTACACTTGCCTCGTGTACATCATAATATTAACGTTTAAAAATGCCATAAATGTTATCTATTTTTAGGGCGGATGCACCAGTAATGGGCCATTTATGGGAGTATGTTATTTGGTGTGAATTGGAAATAGGGTAAGTTAAATGTAGTTAAATTCGAATATAATTAATACAAGATAGATAGACCCGCCCTCGCTTTGCATCGATATCAAAGTTACAGTTGCCTGGCTTGATTCACTACTACCGTTGCTGCTCGACTCCTATAGGTGATAGATTAATATAAAATTTGACATACCAAAACCTTCCCCAAATAAATTACTATATAACAGTGAAACTATTAAAATCCTTTTAAAGTGGTTCTTGAGATGATTTAAAACAGACAGACAGCTTGCCAGCGACCTTCCTTTATACTATGTACCTATAGATATAACATGCATTTATACGGTGTTTGCAGATACAATTCGGATGGTAACACAATCGGCACAGTAGAAACGCCGCCACCAGCGCCTATTCGTTTGCAATGGGACTTAAGTCATGAGGATCTCACCAAAGCGATTGACGTCTCATACAATGTCGCACAAAAGTTACTTAACGATGTTGATCTTAGAATACTCATGTACACCAATTATGGAAAAGGTTGGTTTAAACATTGCATCTTTGTTTGTACATCATATTATTATGACAGATTCAACATTTTACTAAAGTGCAAAATTTAGTTACCGTTAGACACTGCAGAAGAAACTTGAAAATGAAAATTTGAAATTTCTCCCAAATGTCTTAGACATGGTTATTTATTATTAAATACAAATATATAATTTTAAAATTCTGAAAAGTAAAATAAATACAGATATTTGGTACCACTACCAAATCTTACTAAATGCGAAAGTTTGTGTGTGCGTGCATGCTTGCGTGCGTGCGTGAGAGCGTGCGTGTGTGAGAGCGTGCGTGTGTGTGTGTGTGTGTGTCTGTGTGTGTGAGTGTGTGTGTGTGTGTGGGTGTGTGTGTGTGTAGATTTATTTAAGAAACTATTTTTTTCTATATAGGTTTTATGAAGACTTGTCGCGTATCCCCGGACGCTTTCATCCAGCTTATTCTGCAATTGTCGTACTATCGCAATGCTGGTCGTTTCTGCCTTACATATGAAGCTTCTATGACCCGTTTGTTCCGCGAAGGACGCACAGAAACTGTTCGCTCCTGTACCATTGAAAGCTCGGAATGGGTCAAATCTATGGTTGATCCTAATGCTTCTGTAAGTAACTCGTTATAATTTTAATAAAAGCTTTTTACTGTGAAAATAACGCCATGGAAGTTGTTTGTGTGTACAATGTATTATTTGCATATGAATAGTAAGTATTATAGTTACTTTCTTTTTATACAGCAGCTTGCACAAAATTCTAAAAAGTGTTATAAAATATTTTTTAAATTATAGCTTCGAATAAATGATAAAAATTAAAACCACGAAAATATGATACTAAATTGCCACGTTGCACTCTTATGTGTGAACGATTTTAAAAATATTATTTGATTTCAATCAAATTGGATTTAATAAGTTCATTGAAGACTTTAATAAAAAGGAATTAGTAATACCACAAATTTATTACAATTACCTAATATTAATAAATAATAGCAATTAATATAGTAACTCCAAAACATACAAAAACTAAACTCACACTGTACATAAATCTTTTTGTTACAACAGATCGAAAAGCGAATGGAACTGTTTATAAAAGCAAGCCAGCGTCATCAATTAGGCTATCAAGACGCTATGAGCGGACGCGGCATAGACCGCCATCTATTCTGTTTGTACGTAGTGTCCAAGTACCTCGAGCTTGAGTCGCCGTTCTTGCAAGAAGTGTTCAATGAGCCCTGGCGCTTGTCTACTAGTCAGACGCCTCATGGTAAGTTTACATCAGATCGTTATTATTCCACTGCAGAAAAGGGCCTCTTCTGTTAGAGAAGACATGAAGCATTGATCGCCTCGCTTGTTCAATGTTGACTTTTTTTCCAAAGTCCAGTTTTTGTCAGTTTTATAGTTGAATAGTACCTACTTGTGGCATTTACAGATAATACTTAATACGATTACGAAATAATGTTATATAACTAGTACGAGCATCCTTAGGACCCAACCTTCCATTAGTTGGGCAAGGTTACAGAAACGAATATTAGAGTCTCGTCTCGAGTTTTCGAAAGCTTTTGTCGTCTTAAATTAAAATATGCAGTAAGCAACGGCCAATATGAACCGTGCTTATTTCTTATAGGTCAAACGAACATGTTGGATCTTAAGAAACATCCTAAATGCATGAGTGCAGGCGGAGGCTTCGGTCCTGTAGCAGACGACGGCTATGGAGTGTCGTACATCATCGTGGGAGATGACCGCATTTTCTTCCACGTCTCAAGCAAAAAGAGTTGCCAAATTACCGTGAGTTAAACCGTTATTTAACCACTGTCTATCCCACAAACATTATTTCCTATACCAACAACTTTTTGTTTAGCTTACGATGGATTTTGTAGCTGTAAGTTGTCTATTATGCTAATACTCATGTATTTTCAATGCTATTGCGTGTATACTAAGTACATAAATTCTTACAGAGCTCATCGGACTTCGTTAAAGAAATCGAGAGATCGTTGAAAGACGTTCAAGACCTGTTCATTGAATTCAAGAAACTCAAAAACGGGATCAACAAATAAATGGACTTTGAAACGCCATTTACAAGATTCAAGTTTCGTAAGGCAACTCTTCATGCTATACCTTTTATTCTCAAAGAGTAAAAAAACATAGGAAAAATGAAATGTACATTGCAAACTTGTTTGATGCAAATGGGCCATTAAACGCATTGCATTGTTTTAGACTAATATTAATCTACTATTGTTGTTGTTGTAATGTGTAGTTTATAATTATTATTTTCATTTCTAGGTTAAGTAAACACTCAAATCAAACTGAAGTATTTGTTAAATCATTATGTACAATTTTATTGTGATTCCTTCTGTACATTATGTAAACAGCGGCAGTAGCAGACTTAAATACCTTCCAGAATAATCATTAAGTCCCACAAATAAACAATTATTTGAATATAATTCTTAAATTGTTTAGTTGTAAACAGGTATTATACGTGGGCTATGCAAGCTTCAAAGATACAAACATTAACATATTTTAGTGAGTGATAATAAATATTATATAGCTGCTTCTGACTAATACTTTTATAAACTTAAGTACTTTATGGTGACAGTATATTTTTACTCGAATATAATTCGAAACAAAAAATCCGAGTAACGTCGAACTACTTTATTAATTATTCGCTAATAATGGGAGTGATCTGTAACTGAGTAATATCACTTAATATATATATATGTTGCGTGTAAATAAATAAATAATAAATACCGATTAAAATATTTTGTACATAAGTGGTAACAAGAATGTACTTATATATATATAACAGTTTTTTTTACTCACAACAGAACTTCCTAGTAACAGAACCGGACCAACTACTTCTAATAAGTACCAACGATGTCCTCGCTCTATTTACTACTTATTGACGTTATCACAAGTGACTTATGTCATATTTTTTGAATCCACAAAGACATAAACTAGCAGATTTACTTGTCCACTGATCATTCTGATCATGTACCTATACTTATTACAGGATGTTTACCATTGATTAGTATCAAATTAATTAAGTGACAATGTTGTTGTTGACGTTAAGCTTGGATTTAAGCTCTTCAAATTATGTAAACATCAAGACATATCAATGCAAACTTTATTAATATCTACATACTTTGTACATGACCGTGTATAATAAAAACGTTTGGTAGTGAGCTCTACACGTACAATTGCTAAATCTAAATATACTTTATCGTCTGCAAACAACTGAAATGGCAGATCAAAAGGTCTTATGGAGTTTTTCTTTAGATAGAAACAAAACTACTACATATGAGCTTAACGTATTCCACTCACTCCAGTCGTCTACAACAGATGACAGTATCTTTCCTTCTACACAATACTTTTCCATCTTTTTCAATTTACACTGATGATGAATGTTAAAGTCAAGCGTTAGATAAGTATTCTTTTTAAGTGTTGTAGTGATTTCATCGCACTCGTTGAGGTATCTTCCTTGAAAAATGTTCGAGACTTTTCTATCAATTTTTTTTAATATTTATCCTGAGGGTCTGAAACTACTCCTCTGTGAGGAAGGCGTGATGATTAACTTATTATTCTTTGCCTTGGAAGTGTTAAAGATTTGATTACCACAGATACCCTTCGGGTGTTGTCATAGGAAAAATGACGAAACAACAATATTTACATAGCAAGTTGAGTATTTTAAAATGTATTGATATTTGTTTGTCTTTAAAAAGCGATACCACCACATTGCACTATTGTAGGACGCTTAACTTACATTTTACTTTTTTGATTAGTTTTGTTTTTTGACTATTGCTTTTAAGTGCATTTTGTTACGAAGTTAGTTCATTATTGTGTGTGACTAAATAAATCAACATATTATTTGATTTTTAGTCGATAGAATTGTTAATATAAAGTACAGCCTTATTTGAAACACGAAATGAAACAATACAAGCTCGGGTATATATAAAGAACAGCTATAATGCAATAAGTCACATATTTATTTGCTATTTAAATACTCTTCTGTCCATTAATGATTAGTTAGTTTTATTAAAATATTATGTTTTTGTAGATATACCTGTACAAATGGTTCAGTATAATGTTCCAATGTTTACAAAAATTCAAACTGATTGTACACCTTTTTGTGCCTTTATACTGCAACAAACTAAAGGGGTCATACAAAATGAATTTATTTATTACAGATATAAATCGAAACAGATCCTCTTTAGTTTAATTTACTGTAATCACTTTTTGAACAAGCTACTGCAAGTTTTTAACAATATACCTGGTCTACTGTAAATAAATATATATTTAATAAATGATTTTTTTTATTTATTTTTTTGATGTACCAAAGGGTTTGATCACCTAGGGCCAATTCCTTAAATGTCCTGTCTGTCTATTTCGTCCGATTCCCAGAATGTCCATTCTCCTAACGTTCAATTCTCGAAATGTCTAATAAAATAGGAGAAATTGGTGGCTGTGTAAAACTGAGAGCTCAGGTTGGCACAGGCATCTCATATTTCGAAAACCGTAGCACCTAGCGAAAACCTGATGATACTTACAATAATAATTAATCGGTAATTAGTCGAATTACACGCAATATTTCAGGATTCTACGGCCCGCCGTTCAAAAGTTATAGGGGGTTATTGGTGGCTGTGCCGAACTGAGCGCTCAGATTGGTATGGCTCATCTTGGCACAGCAGCCACCATCGCGAACTGAAAATCTAATTACATGGCGAATTAATCGGTAATAAGCCGAAATTGGTCGCAAAATACCAGAATTAGTTGGTCCGCCGTTCAAAAGTTATAAGGGGTTATTAGTGGCTGTACCAAACTGATCACTCAAAAAAGAGCCCTTACTCTGTACACCTAGCTCTACTCGTTAGCTGGTTCCAATAGCAGACACCAAAGTAGACCTTCAAGTCACTATCATGTCTAGTACCTACGAAGGTCTCATCATAACTAATAAAACGAGCCATACTCGGTACACCCAGCTTTACTCGTTAGTTAGTTCCAATAGCAGTCACTGAAATCAAGTCACTCCATCATATCCGGTAGTAAGGTCTCATTATCTATACTTCTATATCTATACTAATATTACAAAGAGGAAAGATTTGTATTTTTGTATGCAACGAATAAACTCAAAAACTACCGGACCGATTTCATAAATTCTTTTACCATTAGAAAGCTACATTTTTAGTGAGTAACATAGGCTATATATATATTACTAGATAAAATTAGAGATCCTTAGAAATTCACACAAAAAACAACCCAAGGTGTAAAAAAATTTGCTAAAAAATGCCTTTAATCGCCTACGCAGTAGAAAGTATTGATGATTTAACAAAAAAATGTTCTACAGTATTAAAGAACATATCAATATCTACAAAAAACTTCGCGAGACCATATTGTCCAACTATTGTAGTTCTGTCACTTTACGTTTTTACATTTTAAAAGTTGATAGAAATTCCGATCAAAATCAGACGATGTTATCCAAATAATTTATTTTGTATTTAAGACTGTTTCAATGCCTTTTGACTACTTTTTGAATTATTGAAATCAGACATTCCATTCAAAAGATATTAACCCTTTGACCGCCACGCTAATTACGAGAAACTGTGTTCCCTACGCCAAGCAATAAATTCCTTGTATTATACCTACAAAAAGATAGTGATGGAAAACAGTAAATCGATAAAACACCAATAAACTAAATTTCGGGGATGCCGTCCAATCTCAGCGGAGTATAGCTTGTAATGTTAGAAATAGGTTTGTGAACTTAGAAATGACTCACCTCAAATTCAGCTTCAATTTCACTGTCCGATGCAAATTCAATTGTGATTCCAACATCATCGACACCTTCTAAAATACGAAGGAGCTCCTCGTGATCCATATTTATCAAATTTAATAAAAACGCGTAACAGAAAACGATCTGCTAGTGAAATACTTATTGCAGTTATAATAATAATCCATAAAATGTTATTTTTTCCTACCGTCAAATCCCAACACTATAACTACCAACGTTCTCGCTTGTGACGTCATAAGCGGACGCTTTAAGTCGTCAACGGCGTTCACGACATAGAAAAATGTGTGATTATTAGTAATGTTCGAATAAGTTGTCGATGTTTATTTAAGTAAATGGAAAACTATAATGTTACAAGGAAACTAAGTACCTTGGTAATTAAATTATATTTATAGATCAACGTATGTAGGTACTGCAAACAAATATACCTACTTAATATATATTAGTTAGAAACTAGGCACTATGTTAAAATTAAATAATAAATATTATATTATATTGAAAAAAAAAATACTGCATTAAGAATATTGTTTATTTTTTAATTCTTCAAACATATCGAAACCTTTTATAATCTTTACCTACTGTTTCTCTGTGTCTAATAAATCTATTTCGTCAAAGTGAGTGTTCTTTGCATGCTCTAAAAAATTTAACATTTTTATGTAGCAACGTGAACGAATACACGGTTTAATGTACATGAATTCTTCATTTAGTAATTGACAATAATAGTAGTTCCTTTTATCATCACGTTGATATTTGTTACATTCTAAACATGGTCTTGTGATAATTTTTCAACATTAGTATGTTGAGAAGTTGCAGCTGATGTAGACTTATGTTTGGCTTGTGTTTGAGCAACTTGGGGTAGGATGCTTGGCGATTGCTCTCTTGGGCGCTTCAAATCTGTATAAAATCAATAGGCGATACAAATAATAATATTTATTGTTACGTAAAATCATGTTTAATTAATACGTTACACATGTTGGCTGTACTTAAGTAGTCTTAGAGTTAGGAATTTTATATATAACATTATCTCTTTTGATGTATGGTCATTCGAATGGTGGGCCACTACCCTATTACAAAATTATTAAATATTTTGACTCGAGGAATAATAATTTTTCAAGTAAAGGCGGTACATACTGTGTATGCTTATTATATTTTATTAAATCAATGTAAATCAAAGAAAAATAACGTAAACTTACCAGTCTTCTTCTCCATTACGGCTCAAAACGCAGCTTCAAATTTATGCGGAAACAGTAATAATAATATGCTTGTCACTATTACGTCTGTTCAGCGGAACCAAAAATACACAGAGCCGTTTACACGCCTCGCTTTTGACGGTTAGTGTAAAATAACATATAACGTAAAAAGCTTGACTGGCATCATTTTTAAAACTACCTACCTATCATATTTTTTATTTTCCATTCGGGGGTAGTCACAACACTAGTCGACGCTTTAAGGCGTCGTTGGCGCCGTGGGTGTAACTATATAAGTAAATTTTTTGATGAGTTAATTTTTAGTATTACGTGTCCAATTATACTATAGCTCAATGCGCGGGCTATGCCTACCCCTATGCCGATTTTTCACTAAAAGTATGTTTAAGTTCATATTTAATTTATAGAATTTGATATGTTGTGCTGTTTTTGGTTGCATGAATTCGTCAATAACGCATTCAGAGATAACTTTTTTTAGATTACCTGGAAACTTCAAAAGGTCTCTCTCTCTCTTCCCGGCTATTCATCCCACATGGTGGTGGGGTCAGCCTTTCTACTTTTTCTCCACCACTTCGCTCTATCTGGGACATTGTCATCGGAAAACTCGCACTCTCTCATGTCCCTCAGCACAACATTCCTCCACGTTGTCTTGGGTCTGTCTCTGGATCTTTGACCAGACGTGGAAAGCTGCAGTGCCAAGTTCCCGACGTAGTCTGCTGGTCTTCGCTTAACGTGACCATACCATCGCAGCCTACTCTCCTGCATCTTGTCGGCAATGGCAATGTCGCGCACACCAAGACTTCCTCGCACGTGCTCGTTGCGGATTTTATCAAGTCTGGTTACACCGCACATCCACCGCAGCATCTTCATTTCAGCGACTTAAATGGTATGGACGTTTTTTCTGGGTCATAGCCCAGGATTCGCTGGCATACATAATGTTTAGCTCGCAACGCGCAAAGACGTGCTCAAAGCAATAAACAATATTTAATTAATAACGACAAGTAAATAGTGACCTAGTTGCATTTTTGCGTAGTGTGTAGTTTAGTATAATATAATGTATAGCTAACAAGTTTTATGAGTTTTGATGTGATAAATATTTAACAATATGGATAGCCCCATGAAATCGCCTGTTAAACCACTCGATTGTATTTCGATCAAAGTGGTGCCCACGCCTGAGATTCAGAAATGGATGTCGACCATTGAACAGTATTTGAATGAAGTCTGCTCTATTGCCTCAGAAGGCAAGCTCAATTCCGACCAGAAGATGAAAATCTCCAACCTGTGCCGTAAAATTGGACATAATTCTTCGCAAATGGCCGTTCTATACCAATCCTTGAAGCAAAAAGCAGTTCAAGCGTCTAACTCGATGGCAGTTCTTAAGGAGCAATGCACCCTGTCGGAACACCTATCGGACCTCAAGCAGTCTATTAAAGAGTCCTGCACTGTAAGGATACCTACATTTGCTGATAAGGTGAAAATGGGCTCTAGTAGTTATGTTCAGCCTGCCAACCTAAGCTCCGTTGTTATTTATCCCAAAGATAAATTTAAATCTAGCGATGAAACTAGACACTTAGTTCAGAAAATAATACGCCCTGACCAAATGAAACTTCAAGTACGTGGAGTTCGAAAAACGAGAAATGGTGGAGTAATTATCAGCACTGAGAATAAACAAGATATAGAAAAGTTAAAGAGCGCAGTTCAAGGCTCGACATCTGCTCTAATTGCTGACGAACCACACAAACGTAAGCCACGGCTTGTTGTGGTAGGAGTGCCCGCTTCTATGGCAGAGCATGAGGTCTTTAAATGTATTTATGAACAAAATCTAGCCACTAAATACCCGTCAATATCTCTGGAGTCTTTTTTTGCACTTATAAAATTAAGTCATAAATCTGGCAAGAAGGATGCAGCGTCCTGTAATTACATTGTAGAAGTACCAGCACACATAAGAAAAGCCCTAATTTGCAAAACTAGACTATTTATAAATTGGACCTCCTGTCCGGTTAGAGACTTTACTTTAGTGACCAGGTGCTACAAATGCCATCAGTATGGTCACGCGGCGAAGTCTTGCAGAGAAGCAATCCCTACATGTGTACACTGTGGGGAGACAGGGCACTCAATATCAGAATGCATGAAGAAAACTGACCTCCCGAAATGTGCAACATGCACATTTTAATAAGCCTAATCAGCATAAAACAGGAGCCGTTGAGTGTCCGGCTAAAAAAGTCGCAGAACAGAGGTACATCAACTCTGTTGACTATGAGTGTTCCTAGAACTGTGTGTTTTGTTTTATTTCATAGTTAATTCAGTTAGTTGTTAAATAGAATAGTTTTATACAAAACTAAAATGTGTTTTATACATAAGATCATATTAATTAATATTTATCTTACTCATAAGTACATATTACTAGCTTGTCATCGGAATTTATTAAAATACCTTTCTTAATTAATTGTTTGTCAGCATAATCACTGCAACATGAATGTTGTAGCAAACAATGACTGGCCTCCAAACTGTTATTATAGAAACCTAGTTAATTCTGCTGATGCTTATATTTATTTTCTGATAATTTTGTATTAGTACCTAGTTATTAAACTGCAACGTATACCTATTTATTACACAATATTGTTTATTAAATATCTTTAGTCCAATTTTATACAAATTAATTTTATATAAGTACTTAAAATTTGATCTACATTTATTTTACATAATTTTAAAGAAAATATTTTATTTTATACCTATCATAACACTATTACTAGCACTTATACCGCCTGTGATACAAGATTTTCTTAGTACAGGCACACAACATTCTAGCATTGTATTTTGTTAAGATTGATCTATGTATTTATTTTACCACATGTAAATTGAATAAATGATTTGATTTGATTTGATACATTAAGACTGGCCTTATAATGGTGTTATATATAAGGCCTTTGAGTTTGACAGGCATCCTTTTGTCGCATATAACCCCAGGTACTTTACGCCATTTAAGCCACGCTGCGGCTATTCGGTGTTGAATGTTGTTTTCTATGTCCCCAAAATAATGCATTATCGTTCCCAGATACTTATATTAGTCACACAAGGTAACTGCTTGTCCATCGATGTCAATCGGATTGCTGCTATTGGTATCTTGGTCGTTAAAATACATGAAATGGGTCTTCGCTACACTCAACACTAGGCCACCGGTTTACAACTGGTGCTTCCACAACAAAAGCGCCTGCTCCATTTCTTCACGGCTCTCTGTACAGATGGCCACATCATCAGCGTAGATAAAAGTCCACGTTGCAGAGTTTTGCGCGACCTTAGTAAGCGAGTCTAAAACCAAACAAAACAACAAGGGGCTCAGAACAGAACCTTGATGGACGCCTTCTGTGACCGCTATAGGTTTCGTTTCTCCCACCACTGTCCACACCATTGATCGTGCACCCCTATACATGTCGGCTATAATGGTAATGTAATGTTCAGGGACGAAGGCTCCACCAGATTGTGCTTCTTGGTACCCGATCATGTCTAGGAATTCTACGAACAAGGGACGGTTTTTGGTGCGAAATTCTTCTGCAATCGTGCTAAGAGCAAACATCGGATCGGTGGTCGATAAGCCAGGCACGAAGCCAAAGTGGTTTTTCGACAGCGAACACTCGGGTCTTATCCGGCTGTCGATCACCCTCTCATATAACTTCATGGTATGGCTTAAAAGCTTAATGCCGCGGTAGTTGTTACATTCATACTTACTTCCCTTTCCTTTGTAAATCGGAACTATGGTACTCAATCTCCACGCCTCTGGCATTTTTGAAGAGAGCAACATACGGTTGAAAAGATTGGTCAGTAGTATGATTCCTCGCTCATGTAAGCATTTCCAAGCTTCAACAGGGATACCATCGGGACCTGTAGCTTTCTTGTTGGACATTTTCTGTAACGCTACTTTCATCTCGCCAGGGTGTATTGGTGGAATAAGCCCTTCATTCTTCTCTATTTCTGGCAGTTGTGTAATTTCAGGAGTAGGGTTTAGAAGCTGTTCATAATACTGATGCCAGGCTGTTTTGACATCCTTGTCCCTGTATAATAATTCACCACTAGAATTCTTGATGGTTTTACACCTTGCTGGATCTTATGTGCTCCGATTGCGCTGTTTTGCGAGCTTATATATGTGTTTTTGGCCCTCTTTACTGTCTAAGATTTTGTATAAGGTTTTCTGGGAGTTTGCTCTTTCTACGGCTATTGTTCTTTTGGTGTGCTTCTTTACTCTGTTATATTCTACTCTATCTCGGGTGTCTGGGTGGTTTGCCAGGTTTTAAAGACATTTTTCTTACTTTTAACAGCGTCCTGCACCGCGTCTGCCCACCACCAAGTTTTTTTGTCTGCTCTTTTAAACCCCTTTGTACGCCCAAGAGTTTTATTTGCAGCAGTTATGATGGACCTGCGTAATTGTTTCCATAATTATGGTGTCTACATCTGCATCAACAAAACTTTGAAAACTTTAAAAGGTAAGACTATAAAATAATTTTACTTACTAGTAGGTAGGTACATAATGTGTGTCTTTTTAATGGATAAGTATTTCCTTTTATTACCCAAAAAAAAAATTAGGTACGTTTGTGTTAAAACCTCGGAGCATGTGTGTTTTTTTTGTTAGTTTGTATAATTCAAAGTAAAGACGTGGTATTTTATTATTAATAATAGTTGTTTATTGTACTGTGTGTATAAATAATACTAGAAAAATAAATTTCCAATCAAAAAACAACACGAATTTTTATGGAACACTTCCTATTCAATTCACAAAGTATTTTATTTGTTTATATAAAAAGTATATTTACAATCACAAAACTAATTGGAAACAAAGTAGGCAAATGTAATTAAAGTGCTGGAGGCGGGCAGGCCTATCGCATGTTTACGTACCGCGCGGCTGTAGACATTTATTTTAAAAATACGGCTGAGTTTCAATACTGTATAGATAGTATTACCGTGGTACGTGTAACGAGTTTCATAATAAAAGTACGCTTCCAATTACTCCGATGAATCGACACTAAATAAATTACATTAGCGCGGACGAGTAGATATTTAACACTAGTCCTATTACGTTTGGCGGATTGCAGGTGCCTCCAGCTGATTTCGTTGACGTTTCGTGCTATAAACTGCAAGCGAATTTGATGCAACATTTCAGATCGTTTGTTGGGAACGATATTCATATAAAATTGTATGATGTTTTAAAATAGGTTGAGTTGCAATCACGATCCTGCGTTTGTTTCCCATTAGAGTTTCTATTGAAATTGTATATTCACATGAGAATCCATTAAGTACATAGTAAAATTTGATAACAGAACTCTAAAAACATCATCTAAAAATAAAATAAGTAGATTTTTGAATATTACGTATTATGACTCCCGATATTCCTTCGTTATTTCCAATTAAAACTTATGTAAAACTAGCTGTGCTCCACGGCTTCGTCCGCGCGTAAAGTATGTTTTGTTGTATCCCACGTGAACCAGACCGATTTTCGGAATAAAAATACTGATAGAGACGGATACTTAGGCTACTACAGCCTAAGTACCTATCCGTCTCCATCATCTACATACCAATTTTCATCAAAATCGGTTCAGCCGTTTAGGCGCTGAGTGGTAACAATCGCAAACACACACAAACTTTCGCATTTATAATATTAATATGATTGTTACTAGCAGTTATATAAGTAAGTACTTCCTTTAAGTACCTACTGAGATAGGGAATGATTTTTTGCCCGACTGATGCAGTCAAGGAGGGTAATGTTTTTCGAGCATATGTATATATGTATGTATGTACCTATGTTATGTATGCATGTATGTATGTATGTATAAATATACGAGTATATGTATATATGTATGTATATATGTAGGTATATAATGTATGTAGAGGATATTTAAGTAGTTTTTGTTGTGTCAATGTGGAAGGCCCATATAGAGCAGTATTATATAGTAATACTGTGGGATATCTCTCTTGATTAATTTATTTTATTTAATAACTTTGAACGAGTATCCAGCCGCGCCGGTCCCTGCTTCATATCATTTATTAATACCTAGAAGTCTAAAAGTTAGAACTACCAGCAGATGTATCATTGTGTACAGAGGCACACTAGTACTGGGTGGCGCAAAAGTAAAGACCCTATTTGGTTCAGCTATAACATTTTTTCTAAATTAGAAAACTAGATTTAGATTTTTTAAATGTATATTTGTGCCATTAAATTTCGTACCATTAGGATTTAAAGATGATGTCTTTTAAATGGTGACCTCCAGAGTTGATACACATTTGAGCCCTATTTATGACATTTTGCATAACTTGCCATAACACTTCCTGCGTTTCCATTTCCATCTCTCAGGGCATGTCAATAAGCAGAATACTCGGTTCTGGGGCACTGATAATCCGCGCATTATTCAAGAAACACCTCTACACCCACTAAAAGTTACTGTATGGTGTGGCATCTGTGTTGACAGAGTGATCGGACCCTATTTTTTCGAAGACGCTGGAGGCAATGCGATTACTGTCACTGGAGAACGCTACAGAACCATGTTACGTGAGTTTTTGATACCCAGTTTGGACGAATTGGGGCTGGAGCACATCTGGTTTCAACAAGACGGCGCTACGGCACACACAGCGCGCGACACTATGGACTTAGTGAGGGACGCTTTTCCAGGCCGAGTTATCTCTCGTTTTGGCGATTTGCCTTGGCCTGCAAGATCACCCGATCTGACCAGTCCAGACTTCTTTCTTTGGGGTTTTTTGAAATCTCGGGTGTATGTGAACAAGCCACAGACTCTCGCAGCTCTAAAAGAAAACATTCGTCAAGAAATAACGAACATATCGCAGGAAGTGTTACGGCAAGTTATGCAAAATGTCATAAATAGGGCTCAAATGTGTATCAACTCTGGAGGTCACCATTTAAAAGACATCATCTTTAAATCCTAATGGTACGAAATTTAATGGCACAAATATACATTTAAAAAAATCTAAATCTAGTTTTCTAATTTAGAAAAAATGTTATAGCTGAACCAAATAGGGTCTTTACTTTTGCGCCACCCGTTATATATATTATGATGTTCTCTGTGGGTACACTTGGAAGACTTCGTAAAAGGAAAATAGAGTTTGCTCAAGTGAATCGACTTGATTGCAAAATTTAGGTACGTAGGTACTTATTCTAACAACTCGCCAATAAATTAAAAATACATTACGTGTATAATGGTGGTCAATAAAAATTGTGAATTTACTTTTTTAATGTAGCAATTTTAAATTTAGCATTGCCAATCTGACATACATAGTAGCTCAGCTTTAAATAGTGATGAGATTCGAGTATAATTTTACCGCTCGTATTATTTTCTACCTTTTCACTCGGATCGTCGAGCAGTTTGAATTGTTATTGTAGTCCCTAATACAATGCTTATATTATTAACCTATCTCAATATTTTAATTTTTCATTTATGCATTTTAAAGTAAAAATAACATTATTATTTATAGGGCTATTGCAGGCTTGAAGACCTGTAGCACTGCTCGCCCGGTTCTAGAGTTCACTGCCAATTCCTATCAGAGACAGGAATTTTAAGATGTCCCTGGCAGCGATATCCTTTATTTTTTTGGAATAAATAGTGTATTGTCCAAAGGAGATGTTTCGTTTGTGGATGAGTGGGTTACAACCACAGAGAATGTGTTGTGGCTTTTTCTCTTCTTAATGGCAGAATTCTTGTTAAGCTTGCAGTGACCAGTGTGGGTCTTGGTCATCATGAATATATTAGTTTCACTTGAGAATAGTAATTTCTTGGCGTAACAATGTGAATGGCCCTTGATGAGGGCTTTCGTGCGGTTTAACCATGGGATTTTATTCCAGCGGTAAATTGCTTCTCAGAACTTATTTGCTTGAGTTTCCCGACTTTCAGGCTACTTCCTTACCAGTTGGTCGGCAATTTCATTGTCTTCGTTGGAGTGTCCGGCAATCCATCGCAAAATAATGTTATTTTTGCTGCCCAAGTCATTTAATAACATTAGGCAGGTTTTTACAAGTTTAGATTTTGTTTCTTATGAGTTAAATGCAGTTAAAGCAGCTTGACTATCCGAATTGATAAATATGTTTTGGTTGATGTAGTTGTCACTTAGGCTTTATTCCAGACATGTAATTATGGGGTACGTTTCCACCTCAGAGATTGAGGGGTATTGGCCTAAGTTGATGGAGCTGTGGATCTCAGGTTTGATACCATAGATTCCACATCCTACATCATTTCTCATTTTGGATCCATCTGTGAACCAGATTAGATAAAATTCAGTATGAGACTTTAAGCATCATTTCGCCATTCGTCCATTCGCGTGCTGAGTATATCCAGCTTCTTCCTTTTTGTAAAGGGGACAATTATAGCTTTATCAGGATTTACCGATAGAAAATATTATTTGCACCATTTGATTACAGTGTTAAGAGGTCCTTGGGTTCAACATTTTCATTTGGCAGAAGCCTCTGACCATGATCGCAAGTTCATCGGCATATCCCTGAACTTCAAAGTAACTTTCAGTTAGATACTCTAGGAGCTCATCCACCATTCCATTCCATAGAACACCTTCCTGTGGGCAGCCTTTGGTGGCACGGCTTTCATGTGTTATACCATGAAGAGTTGTTTCGATAATACGGTTTGAGAGCATAGCCTTAATCCAGCAAGTGGTGATTTCATCTACTCCTTTGCAAGGCCCTGTATGATAGATTAAAAAGTTGGTTATCAAAGTCGAGAAAAGCACATAGAGCAATTTGTTTGTCATCGAAGGTCTTTTCAATCCTGTCGACAAACTCGACCAAGGCGGTGTCTGTTGGTCTGCACTTGCGATATCTATGCTGGTTCCGGTGCAAGGGTGATGTACTGAGAGCAGAAGCTCTGATGTGCTCATCTAATATTTTCCATAGTTTTTATTATGAAAGACGTAAAACTAATGGGACTGTAGGACTTTGGCTGCGAGTAGTCCTTTCGACTGGCTTTTAGTATGAAGGTTACCTTCACATTAGACAGTAGTTCTGGTATTATTCCCCAAGGTAAAGCTGGTCCAGGGCAGGCATTTTGGGGCCTTGGGGGATGTTATCTACCTCCTCGCAGAACAGTCACCACGATATTCTTTTGGCTTTCCTAATTTCACGGTTGTATTTAGTTAGGGTTTTTTGATAACGGTCTCGCCCGGGGGGCTCCTTAGTCTGATTGAACAATTTACGTGTTTCTGTCTGCAATATTTCAAGATTATTACTCCACCATGGCGTCATTCGGTTGGAGCTTATATTTTTAATCGGCCAGCTAATCTCATAAGCATTTGTTATGCCTTTTTTTGAGAAAACTTACAGCGGTTTCTAGTTCTTGAGTTATCATAGGTAGGTCTTCTGTTAGGGCTTTAAGTATTTCTCTATATTTTGACCAGTCCGTGACTTTCGGATTCCTATAGAGAACAGGGCTTGAGCCTATTCCAGTCTCAATTTCGAATCTGATATGTTTGTGATCAGACATTGAGTTCTCACCACTGACGCGCCAGTTACTGACTGACCTGACTTGATTGTCAGTTGCGACATTTAGGTCTAGAACCTCTTGTCTTGCAGCTGTATCAAAGGTCGGTATACAGTCTTTGTTTAAAATCTGCAGACGGTTGGATAGAATGAAATCATCAAGTACCTCTTGAATTGATGTCCGAGCTTCTACAGTTGGTGTGGTGGGCGTTTGCGTCACAACTCAGAAGAAGTTCGGCCTTGTGCTTGCAGGCGTATTCCACCACTGGCTGTAGGGTGGTCGTTAGGTCTTTAATGATCTTGTTGGCTTCGTCTTGTCCAGGGAGATATGCTGAGCAAATCAGTACTCTTGACCTGCTACAGGCATTTAGGTTAACAAATGCCGTAGTCAGGTCGTCAGTGCATAGTTCTGGACCGAGCAGAAAGCATAATTTCTTATTAAAAAGAATGCATGCTCTGGGCCTTTTCCCACAAGTATTGTACAAAACTATACTGCGGCATTCAGGCCTAGTAACGTGGTGTTGCACAGCCACGGCTCTTGAATTGCTGCACTGCTGATGTTGACGTGGCGTGATGGAGGTTGACCTGGATTATTTTGCCCGCGATGCGTTAGGTGTGGATAGGGCGATCTATGGTTTTTCTTCCGCATGGCCGGTAGGACGAGGTCATCCTTTTGGCTTGCAGTTGACCCTTGACACCATTGCCGTGACCAGGTCGAGTCTGTATGAGTTGGGGTCTACTTGCCTGTGAGTCCTTTATGTTGTAAGAAAAGCTACCTTTGGCGGTTGTGGCGTTATATCGCCTTTGGTCACCTGAGGCTGACTAGGCGTCTGCGCCAGTGAGGCATCTGCACCTGCTGTACCCATTAAAGGTTGCTGTTCAGGCTTAGCAGTCCCCTTAATTAGAAACAGGACTTTCTTAAAGCTAACTTGGCTCTGTAGTCATGGACTTTAATGGAGTCAACCGAAGGCTCGTCTAGAGACAGGGTCAAAATATTCCCATTCTCTTCAACATTCCGATTGAGTACTTTCCATAAGTCTGAATTTTACTCGTCATTTTGAGACTTTATCATTCTGAGAGCCTCTTTGTTTCCGTAATTGGGATAACACCGTTCCTACTGCGGGCTTGAGCATTGACTTTTCGTCTAAGACGGACAGTTGTGCCCCGGGCCAGGGCTTAAGGTCCAGTTTGATTTCTTTCAGCCAATTCTTGCTGGATTCATTTTGGCAAGTAATTAGTAGCCAGGCAGGTTTGAATCAAATCCGACAAATCTAGGACCCTTCGCAGCCTCCGTGATCTTGCCAACTTCACGGAGAACCGAGGAGCTCACCATGCTCAGCATCTCATCTGACATTGGGGCCGAATGTCGTCTCGGAATGTCGGATCCCCACTCTTAAGGATCCGAGCACGTCTTTGTAGGTTGCAGCCTTCACCTTTGTAGATACACTCGTCCTATATATATCGTCGATAGTTTTGGCAGCCTAAACAGATTTAGATGCTATCGACTGTTGTGACGTCGTGGTAGTCTGTCTGGTTGGACTGCTAGTGGTTGTAAACACTAATGGACTGGAATATCGCCCAGGCACTGCAGGCAGCTTATAGATCGACCGGACCGGTGTTTTAATGTGTGTAGATACTGTAGGAGTTGGAGGCTTGGAAGCCTTTGCCGCCTGTGTATCACAGAAAGAACCGTCAGGTTAGATATATTACTTAAACTATAAATGGATATACATACATTTAAGACTGCTTATTGCATCTGCAGTACTTAGGTTAGTTTTAATCATGTATTAGGATGTAGAAATAAATATAGTTATAAACTAGATAAAAAGCTCAACTTCTCTGTCGCATTAGGCTTGCCTGTAAAGATAGATGTAAGTTTAAGAGTAATAAATAAATAAATAAATAAATAAATATATATAAACAGACCCTCTCTATTTTTCCGAGCTTGGGACCGGCTGCTCCAATAGGTACTGGCTAGGTTAAAAAATAAAAAAATACGTAAGAAGTGACTTAGCTTTTTGTTCCATGTACTTATATGTCTTTATGTCCATAAATTCATATTTATTCAAAAAGCGTGTGATATCATAGTGCATAAATTTTCTATATTTAGATTTTAAAAAGGCACTAAGCTAAATGCTATTTTTCTAAATGAAAATGTCGTAATGTTATTGTTCGCATTAGCCAGTGACTCGGTTTAGTTGAATACGAGTCGATATTTTTCAATATGACTTTCGATCGGGTACCTAATTTGTACTCGAGTAAAAATTTATCTAAGTCACATCACTTGAGAAATCAAGATTTTTTGGTCATAATTTGTAATAAAAATAATTGTAATATTTTACTAAATACCTATGTACCTACGACGAATTAGATAACTTGATAGCCTGTAACATATACATAATTTTACAATAATTATTGATTTTCATTGAATTGGGCTTAATTTAAAGTATTACCGTAAATATAGAGCCCTTACAATTATTATCAAACGATGTCTTTCATGCAGTTCCATAAAACATGACAGAATATTTATTAATTTTCAATTTTTGAAAAATGTATCATATAATTAGGCTTATTTTATACAGATTGTGGGTTGTTTCTACGTTAACGGTATTTTCCAGTGTACTTGTGTTTTTGTTTAGTGGGTTTATCACGGCGTTTCTTGTGTTTACTGTTGGAATTTCAGGTAAGTTTCTCAATAAAAACATATGCTTTTTCATCTGAAATACATAAGCATTGTTTCACAATTCGTCATACATGCTACGTTAAATATTGTAGAGTCAGCGATAAAAAGATTTGATAAAGACAAATTTATAAATATTATGACCAGAACCACTATCGGTTTATTTATTTTAGATCTGTTGACTTTGTTATATTTTTTTTTGTTTTTAAAGGTATTCTGTATAGTGCACAAGATCTATTGCTGTATTATCCAAATGATCCTCCAGACTCGAGGGTGTTTGTACTCCAGCCAAGCAATTACAAGCTGCCATATGAAAGTATAAAGATAAATAATAAAGATGGGTTCAAAATCCACATGTTTCTTATAAAGCAAACTACTAACAGTAATCACAAACCGACAATGATATTTTTTCATGGCAATGCTGGCAATATGGGACAAAGGTTAGTTTCTTTACAATAAGTTTCTATATACTGTCAATGCGTAAAACACAAAAGGTAGTAAACAATCATAATGATAGTTTACTACCTTTGTAGTTGTGCATCTTCAAAATATAATAAAATAAATAATTAAAAGTGCGAACAATGTCCAATATGTAACAAGCTATGCGATGAAGCTGGCTATTGCTGCAAAATATGTGCGAAATATTAATTGTTTGCTGCGGTTTTCAATATGCCTAAGTATTAAGATTATAATGTCTTTCATAAATCTGTACTATAAATCTACCAACATAATTTTTTAAACAAATATTAATCCAATTCAAGAAACAGTAACTAGTTCTGTTTTAGAAAATACACTGTTTTAATCAGTGAAAAAATTTGCAATATATTACATAGACAATATTATATTATTATGCTGATGCATGCTAGCAAAGCAAATTATTTAATAATATGTTGACACTAATTACTTACTCAGCAATGATTTTTCCAGATTATCCAATGTATCAGGCTTTTACCACAAATTGAACATAAATGTACTAATGGTTGAATATAGAGGGTATGGACTCTCAGAGGGAACACCTTCAGAAAAAGGTTTATATGTCGACGCACAATCAGCACTTGACTATATAATGCAGCGAACTGATATTGATATCAGGAAACTAATTGTATTTGGGCGATCATTAGGTTAGTAATGTTGACTTTTTGATCTAGCCATTGTTGTAAAGAATTAGTCTGCTATGTTATAATGTTAATGGCCACCTAGTAAGGTCTAATTCCTACTGCAGCAACAAGTGTGACTCCTGTTCAAGAAATTTTAGGTGATTTCCACGCAAGATAACTTTGT
This sequence comes from Parascotia fuliginaria, assembly GCA_963082885.1. Classification (NCBI taxonomy): domain Eukaryota; kingdom Metazoa; phylum Arthropoda; class Insecta; order Lepidoptera; family Erebidae; genus Parascotia; species Parascotia fuliginaria. The sequence goes on from OY720170.1 coordinate 17,785,672, forward strand.
GTGATCCATCAATATGTGTGCCGAGTCTGAATGGACTTTATCTCATTGCTAAATTAAACACAATTTATAAATTAATTTGCATTATCTATGTCTTCACACTTTATAACAATGTAATGTCACAAATTCTTTCAGGTGGGGCTATAGCAATAGATTTAGCATCTAGACTGGAGTATAGAAATAAAATATGGGCTGTTGTAGTAGAAAACACATTTACTAGTATACCCGATATGGCACATGTCATACTCAAATGGAAATGTCTAAAGTGGCTACCACAGTTTTGTCATAAAAATAAGGTACTTAATTTTGTTTTATTTATTAGTGCTGTAATTATCATAGTATGAATCAATCAGTTGTCATGGCCTTGTATGGGATACCTATTCCTTGCAGTGCGAGAATTACGGACTAGTATTTATAAGTTTCTAAAACTATCAAGTAAACATCTCTCACGCGTTGTCCACTGTAGGTACACTTTTTATAGATTTGTACTACCATACAAGATTTTTTTGTTCGTCTTGTGCTTTTTGTCAGAATCGATATTGATAACACGTTAAAGCAAAATATGTATGAATAAAATATTATGCTAGGTTTGATTAAAAATGCCAGATAAGCGATAACGAATTTATTTACTACTTCACATTCTCCCTTCACTGAATGTTTATTATACCCAATATAGTACCTACACTAACGGTCCAGTATGAACTGTGCGAGCAATTTAGTCTTCCAGTATGACTTCGATGTTTAGCACTCACAAAAGTATTTATAACTGAATCGGTTCCTTCGGCCGCTTTTATACGACTCATCAATCTGTATCAAACTGTACAATCGTCATCATACAGAGATTCTGATATCCTTTCGGCGCGGCGAGGCTTAGATATTTTAATTCTATTCCATAATTTTATTCACTTTCAGTATATGTCCTTAAAAAAGATGGGTCACATAATGACGCCTACTCTGGTGATATGTGGCTCGAACGACGGCCTGGTGCCGCCGTCCATGGCCAAAGAACTTTATATGCGGTGTGGGGCTATTTGTAAGAAGTTATTGGTGATGCCCGGCGGAGGACACGACGACACGTGGACGTGCAGAGACTATTATACATCTGTTCAACAGTTTTTAATCAATGTCCCACCTTTACCAGACGAAATAGGCCCGTTCTTCGACCAGGACTCGAACTCCATCATAGGACATACTATAGTGCATACAGTGTAATTATACACAGTAAAATTAGTTAATTACTTTAGTGTAATATTTTTATTTTACAAAGTTTTATAGTATTAAAGAAAAATATTTTAATATATTTTATCCCTGCAAACGCGGGAACGTATCCAAACTCTTATGGCATTTTGATATGTACAAAATGATGGAGATATAGGTATGAATTTCTTTTCATCATAAAAATGTAACGAATAGCATAATAAACTGAGCAATTAAAAAACTACCTATTTATTACAATTAATACACATATTTTTGTAATGGTGCACAAATCCATAGTATATAAGAGGCATCTAGCATTCTTTTCGCCTTGCGTTCGACTGATTTTGTTATGTCGCCAGTATTAATAACTGTTTAGTTAAGGAATGTTAGTACAAGTGGGGCTGAAGCTTAATCAATTAAAGAATTAACATAGTTTTATATTTTAAGCAATTATTCGGTTGATATCAATTCGATATAATATCTAATGCGTTATTGTACGCGCGGACAAAGTTTAATATTAGGACCTTCTCAGTTTTTAAGAACGTATTCCATTTGACTAAATTCAGACGTCTAAATGATTCAGTTACTAAATTAAGTCAAGTGAAATAGAATTTAGGAAGTTACGATCTTAGTTAGCATCCTAAATCGGAAGAAATGTGGCTGAATAGGGAATTTACCTATAGGAAAAAAACTAAAAATATATTATTGAGATAGCTTAGGCAAAAAGCAGCCGTAAAACTTTAGTTTTAATTCATATTGTAGTGTTATCTATCTGGCCAATGGTGATACAAAGAAATTAACCAAGTGAAGACGACGACTACGACTTTACAACATAGATGACGCTGAGTAGCACTTTTAATCAACTTCTATACAAAAAACACCACAAATGTATGGAGGCCTGACTCGCAATATCAACATTCTCCCTCACTATATATACTATGTCGCGACTACCAACTGTCGGGCGGCAGCCCGCCAGGCACGATCACCTAGCGTGGTCGGAGGTTCCTCCCTTTGGTTGAAGATATATGGTGTGATACCTCTACAACATAATAGCAGCCTACTTTTAAAATTCAATCCAAAGATATCAGTTTTTTAAACTGTTTCATAACACCATTAAATAGTAGTCGCCATGTTATTATGTCATACGGCTATGGAAATTATGTAAACTTAAAAGTAAAACACTTCTAAGTTTACATAATTTGTGTAATGTGTTTTACATAGCCAACTGACGTCATACACGACTACAGAGCAATACGGCGTCCACTACGTCCATCGTTTTTGTGAAATTACGATCGAAATTAGAAAATAATATAATATTTCTACGGCACTTAATGATAGAAATCAATTTTTTTGAATTTTTGTGATTTATACCTCATATCAGCCAAAAGACGTCCACTGCTGGGCATAGGCCTCCTTAAATTTTCGCCACCTTGGCCGGCCTTTCGCCGCCCTCATCCATCATTTACCCATAAAAAGTCGTCGGTCCACCTTGTGAGGGGTCTGCCCACGCTACATCTTCCGGTCCGTGGTCGCCACTCTAGAATCTTTCTGCTCCAACAGCCGTCAGTTAGCAGAACTGACGGCTGTTGGAGCAGAAAGATTGAAATCATCACACAGAAATGTGTTTCAGTGATTCATTAGCACTATAGAATCTAATTGAGATAATTTTCATTAATGGGTGTAATACCCCATTCGCCGCGCGCTTGCTCGCAACTGCATCAGTAACTAAATTGAAGTTGGAAAATGTAATCAGAAGCTTCCAATTAGCGTTCTTTTTAGGATCATAAGTAAGACGTCTGAATTTTGTCAGGTGGTAATACGCGCTTAAGCAATATCCACTGTTGCTGTGAGTAGCTAAAATCGAACTTACTACGCGGTAAGTATTTACACTATTTGCCCGACTACCGAAGTCATGGGGGGGTAATGTTCCAACTCCAATTTCATACAATCTAAACAATCCGCAATATTGCCATTGTCTATAGTTTCATGAATTTACTAGTGATAGGCACAAGGATAATAAAAATAAAATTAATTACATCAATACTTGTTATAAAATGAAAGAACAACAAAATTTTCTTTTTTTTTTCTTACATTTCTAAATAATATTACGTTTACTAATACTTGATTTGCGTAATCGATTAATTCTATTTAAGTAGGAGTAATTAATAACAATATTAATTACTCCAAATATTTGTATTGTATATTTGTATTAATGTAAATATGGTATTGTATTTTTTTGTGCAATGCAATCTAATAAATAAATGTAATTTAAATTAGGCGTTGACCTCTAAACTCACCGATTTGACTATGGACCGAAATGGAATACTGATATACTTCTGAATATTTACCCGCCTTTATATGAAAATTTGTGAAATATTAACTAAATGGAACTTGTATGTGTGTTACGATTTTATAATCACAATAAAACTCAGACCTGCGAGGGCAAAATAAATAAAAAAAGAGTGTGTGTACTCATGTACGCACGTAAGTTATACTTCTTTGGCGTAACAATCCAAAAATACCAAATAATAACACAACGCATACATACATAAATATACATAAATAGCATGCAACAATAATGAAAAATCATAAAATATAATTAAAATAAAAGAAAATAAAAAAAAATATTTATTAGATAATAATGTAATAATTTATTTTTTGCAATGTAATGTACATATCTCAAATCTATAAATGCACTTAAAACAGTATATTAAAACCACTCTTACCACTAATATTCAAAATAAATATTTTTACTGATACATGATAACATGATCAATAAAAAATATCTATCACCGTCATAAATATAATTGAATTGATATAAACGCCAATATATTTTTCATTTATTCACACAAAGGTTCGCAACTAACTTCAGGGTGTAAAAGGTGCGCAACTAACTTCAGGGTGTTGCTTTTTTTAGCCGGTGTGCGCGCGCATCGTAAATATTTTTTCCCAATCGCGCCAAAAGAAGTATAATTTCAAAAATGACAATATATTATTAAGTAGTTGTGATATTGGTTATACTCGTATTTATTTTTCTAATAAATTTACAACATTGGTTTTCAAAGACATTAAAGACAAAAAATGAAACTGTTATTCCATTTGACGTCTTTATTCGACCGTAAAAAGTAATTCGTAATTTTATTATTTACGTAATCTGGTTCTGATTATTAATTATTAGTAAAAGTAGTTGCAAAATTAAGTATGTAGTAAGTAACATCGGTTTTGGAATTTTTGGTAGAAAAATATTGAAAAGACTGTTTGTTTACATTGTATGAAATAGGATTTGGTCGGAAGTATGACTATTTCTTTGGCACGCTCTACAGCCTAAATGGCTTGATGGATTTAACATAAATTATGAGATGTTAATAGATTCGTAGGTATTAACCGTAGGAGTGACATAGGGTTCATATCTACTTATATAACATTTCAATGTAGCGTCAGCACGGAAAAATTGGGTTTCTTACTTTGAGTTTGTTTTAGGCAGGCGAGCTTTTTATTTTGTAATAATATATTTGACTTGTTAAACATTTAAAACATTTTTGGGGTATTTTCGTGCTACCCACAGCGGCTGCGAATGGTGCTTACCGGCCGAAATAGACTTTAACCCTGTGCTAATAATATAATAAATATGCAATAGTTTAGGTGTGCAATTTATAATTTCACTAGCTGCGCCCCCACAGCTTTGCCCGCGGCTAAAATGTGTTTAGGTGTCCCTCTGGGACCAGACCGATTTTTGGAATAAAAAGTAGCCTATCCGTCTCCGGAACCGAATCTATCTACATACCAATTTTCATCTAAATCGGATGTCATTTAGGCGCTAAATGGTGGTAACAAACACAAAACATACATACACACATTCTTTCGCATTTAAATTATTATTAGTTTATAATTTCACAATAATTATTAAGTTTAAATTTTCCTTGGGTGCAGGAAAAAGGTTTATTTACGTAAAACTTCTCTCTTAATTTCTTGTTACTGCCCTGCTTGGCAGTGCAGGTTTTGATAGTCTCGTCGCTGTCGCCGCTACAATAAAACATGTGCTGCGAAGAAGTGTGTGTATTTATTTGATTTATTTATTACATAATATTAGCGGAGCATTAGCGAGAATTCCAACGACACTTGTATTCGTCCGTCCTAACGTTTACAGGTTTACTGTTATTTAAAGTCACTTATTTGAAGAAACTAATTATATAGGTACAAGAAGCATAGGACTATCTAAAAGACTCACAAGAAATTCTAAATATACGGCATAAGTTTATCTTAAAAAATGCCAATTAATATACGTAGGTTTTATTGTTGGTAATGAAATAGGTAGGGTACCAGGGTACCTAATGTGATTATCGAAAGATAGAAATTAAATTGTTCGATTTAAAATTATTGTTTGCTGTTTATTTTTATTTTTATCGTTATTCCTAAATGGCGTTTACTAAGTTTATCATTCAAGGTAAATAGCCTCTACAATTAACATTGAATAAATTGTATTTCATAAGTTTTCGTAATTGTGGATTGAGAATAATAAAATTTGTTTTGTCAGGATATTATTTTTTTAATTACGTAAACGTGTCTAGAACCCAAGTTTATCAATGAAGATCGATTTTGCTGACGTTCTTGACCTTGTGTTAAAGTTGATAAGCTATATTTTATTTTTAACACAAATGCAGGAAAATATGCTTTGCCGGAGTGGGATCATTGCTGTTTTAATAGTTTCTGTATTATGAAAATAGGCCTAAAAAGACAAATATCTAAATTTGTGTTTTTGTTGTATTTATATGCGATAAATGATCTAAAGTTTTAAGTATTTATTTGTTTAATAAAAGGACCTACTTTAGTTGAATCAGTATACCTACATAACTAATAAATTTGTTCCACTAGTTTAAGGTCAATTGTGTTTATACTTACCTACTCTTCTTTTTTTGTATATTTGCCAGTAAACAACTTTGCGATTTGATTGTCTTTAATATTTACCTAGATAGGTATTATGTTTCAATATTTTTGTATAAAATAGTTGGAGACTAGGGTAGACTAGGTTATTTATGTCTTTTATGTAATGGAAATATCAAATCATGAAGCAATAACACAAAGTACATTAAAAATTGTCTAATTATTATTACTCATATTACCTCATGTAATTTACTGCTAGTGTTAGCCTGCTTTATATAATTAGCTGGTTTAGTGCCAAATATTATTTGACAAACTAGTTAGCAATCATTTCCAATAAATTATATTACTTACGAGTATTTATAAACGTTTACCTATAAGCAGTTTTATTTTGTGGTTGATACATGAAATTCGCGCAAAATTTAATATAAAATTACCAGTTTTAATTTTATTAAATATTATCTTTTTTAATGCTGCTTTTCATTTAAATCCAATTTAAAACAGTTTTGCACTATCTAAATGCCTTGCCTTTACGAATTTGTATACAGTCGAATTCCTTGCGGACCCCCAAGAGGAACATCGCAGGAGGACCACGAGTCCGATTTGGTCTTAACTTGTAAGGAGCTGCGCAAACGTAGACGCTTGTTACCGACACGGCACACTATCAAAAAAAACCGTTAACAAGTTTTAAGAATTTTAACCGCTGTACCCTTGGCTGTGAAACCCAACCAATATTAAATATGTTATTATATGATAAAGCTCTCGACGCTTACCTACTGCATGAAAACGGGCGAACGACCTACGGGCGCTAACGACCACTGTGAACGGTTCTCCGCATGCGGGCTCTATGGCGTGCGTTACATACATCTCTTATACCAATGTACTTGTGAATGCGTCTTTCAAGGTGGCCTTGCCAGTGTCAGTCACACCGTTCTGTTGCCGATAGACGTCACTCTGCAAGTGTTTGCACTAAGATACTGACCTATTTGCATCCAACGACTCTCCGTTACCTTGATAGCTAGGTCAACAATGCATCTGCCAAACTTGTCGTCACTCGAGTTATTTTTATGGGCACCCACCGGACACCCATGACGGTAGCCAATTGCCTTTTTAACTAAGGTTGGTACTTACCATACCTACAACTGTATAAGTAAAGAAACTATGGCTTATGCCGTTTGCCGGTCTACCCTAAAATAGCCACCCTAAGGAGGATACTCAAAAACGCGTGTCGTGTGAATAATCGGAATTCACATATCTAATTATCTTTCTTCTGATTTTTTTCCCTGCTTGTGTAGTCATTTACAAACAAACACTAACCCGACCTAGGGTTTTGGTCTTTTCCTGGACATACCTATTGCAAGATTTATACTAGTTAGATAATTTATTCATAGGTACCTACTATAATTTATTGTGCTACAATCAGTCTCCATCTCCACAGTCCTAAAAGGTTCCCGCCACTTTAAGAGGTTCTTGTATCCAATTCAGGTGGAAACCACTGTGGCTTTTATTTAATCATTCATACCTACGTTTTAAGGCTAATAAATAATTGACGTTGATACAGTAGCTGGCGCCAGCAGCACTGAATTTCGACACTGGGTCAACACTGTATCGATGCAAACGTTTTCAATCGAATCCAGAATCCAGCGTATCAATTTAAAAGCACGTTCGAAATTCGAAATACGTTTTCAATCTAGTAGTACCTACTGGCACCAACCACAGTATCAATGTTTCAAAATCCGTCTGTTCCACTAAGTTACATTATTTAGAAATCGTATTTTAATGAAATTATTGAGACTTTTTTATCCAATTAGTTAAGGACGCGTTTGCAATTCTATCAAAAATAATCCTTTTCCGGTTTTTATTGCGGCGAAACGATACACGATCATAACTAGCAGATACTATAAAAAGAAAGTTAAGTACACAAATTAGTAAAATCAAGTCAATTTGATAACTGTCTTACTTTGTTTCTTTGATGATGCTAAATCTCCTTTTTTAGCAAACGTCAACTTAAAAATATAATTCATGCACTCAAACAAAACAGAGGAGAGTTGATAAGAGAAGGATAATTTTTTACTTATTAAATTGTATTATATTTCCAGTAAATAATTGCAAACGCGTGTATCAGGAAATGTAACAGTACTTTCTTAAATTACTAGATGTTCTTATAAAATTAATAATTTTTATTATTATCTAAAACGCCGTTAACGCTATCTACACATTTCTTACATAAATGCGACAGCTTGTAATTGGCAAATGTCTATACAAATATATGTTACATATAATAACTATTAGTCTGTAAGCTTTTTGTAAAATAAATAAAATAAAATCAAACATTTTCTTTATAAAAATCTTGAGTTTTCACGTTTTTATTAACCATGTTATTTTATAATTTTATTATTGTTCGTTTAAAACTGTGTTTTGGTTCTTATTGTAACTACAATAACTAATTGGACAGGAAAAATCGCATTAGTTTCAATAATGTAACTACAATGTAACTTAGTTGAACAGACTAGAATATGTAAATCAGCCTTTACTTTGAACACATAAGACTCAACTTGGCAAAGCCACCATCGCGTACTGAAAATCTAATTACATGACGAATTAGTCGGTAATTAGTCGCAAAATGCTAGAATTAGTAGGTCCACCGTTTAAAAGTTACAATTTGTATGCAAAAAAAATAATTGCAAATATATCGCTTCCGAAGTACCGACCAATTCTGGAATTTTGCGACTAATTCCGTTTGTTCCCACTAGTTGTACTGAACAGTTCTACGGTAGAACTAATGAGATTTTTTTTTGTCACTGGTACTACGATATTAGATATAACTAAATAGTAGAACTATTGGGATTCTCTATTCCCACTTGTCCTACTGAACAGTTCCACGGTAGAACTAATGAGAGTTTTTGTTCTCACAAGTACTACGATATACTATATTACAAAATAGTACAACTAGTGGGAGTCTTTATTCCCACTTGTTCTACTTGTTCCATCAGTAGAACTAATGGGATATTTTGTTCTCAATAGTACTACTTTTTGATAGGTTCTAGAAATGGAATTTATAACTAGCATATTTGGTACTTTACTTCCATTTCTAGAACCTATCAAAAGTACTAGTGAGAACAAAATAGGTATCCCATTAGTTCTACCGATGGAACAAGTAGAACAAGTGGGAATAAAGACTCCCACTAGTTGTACTATTTTGTAATATAGTATATCGTAGTACTAGTGAGAAAAAAAATCTCATTAGTTCTACCGTAGAACTGTTCAGTAGAACTAGTGGGAACAAACGGTCAGTTTGGCGCAGCCACCAATACCTCAACTTTTAAACGGTGGACCGACTAATTCGTGTGCGTCAAGATGAAGGGACCAAGTCTTGGATGTCTGTCATACATATACAAAAGATTAATACCATTAATCTACTATTTGCTACCTTTGTTATAATTTTAGCTACCTCTTCATTAGGTATATTATTTAAAAAAATCTTTGGTCCCTCCATTATGACGTCAATGTGGAGGGACCAAAACGATAGACTGCTGATATACCTACTGCTCCCTGGATTGTTTTACCTAGTTAGTGTTTTAATACCATAATTCTACCTTAATAATATTGATTTGAATTGACCGTTACATTTATAGTTTTAAAACTATCGACTAATACAAGTTGGTCGTATAGCTCATCTTGGCACAGCCACCATCGCGAACTGAAAATCTAACTACATGACGAATTAGTTGGTAACTAGTCAAAATTAGTAGCAAAATTCCAGAATCGGTCGGTCCTTCTGAAGCAAGATATTTGAAATTGTTTCTATTTTATACAATTAGGTTATGTACAGTCGGAGACATGTATGTATGAATGAATAATATTTATCACTAGCTGTGCCTGCAACTTCGTCCGCGTGGAATAGTGACTTTGGGCAGCATTTTTTGGATATATCTTTTGGATTTTAAAAATCATCGTTTAGGTACGGTACCAAAAAAAAAAGTTAAAAACAGTACTTTACAGTAATGTTTCCCTATATTCTTTATACAATATTGTACGTAAAGCCATCGAGGATCAAAGCATACAGGCTGCTAGGATTGCTAACACGTGACAGAACCACATATAGCTGGCTGTGCGAAAACAGCTAATCACAACTTTTAGTGTCTGATAGTGGCTTATTCCGTTTATCCACCCTAAAATAGCCACCCTAAGGAGGATACTCGGAAACACGTGTCCTTCTATCCACCCTGAACGGGGTGGATAACCGTAATTCATATAATATGTTTCTTCCGTTTTTCTCACCTGCCTAAGTACAGTCATTAACACAGAAACATACACAAACCCAGTCCAAGAAACTTCGTGAACATTAAAATACTTTAGATGTACATACTTACCTTCTTCTTTGAGCTGAAAATAGTTTTGTTTACTCATCTAACATTCTATGTGACTATTACGTCATTCTAGACGTATCTTTTAATGACACATATCATTGCAATTAATTTCCATTCCAGTATTATATATATTATTGTATGTGCTTAAATATAAATCATAGCTTGATTTAAACTTTAAAATGTCTTTAATTGAAAAAATAAAAATATTGACAAGGGGTAAGGGCTTTCTATCTTATAGTACCATGTACCTACAATTTAGATTTTAAGACTATTTTATGTTATTTGCTTAACAATAAATATTAAATTAAAACTTAAAAGATAATTTGATTCAACTGTACTTGGGGTAAAAAATCGGAAGAAACATATTATATGAATTACGGTTATCCAACCCGTTCAGGGTGGATAGAAGGACACGCGTTTCCGAGTATTCTCCTTAGGGTGGCTTTTTTAGGGTGGATAAACGGAATAAGCCCTGATAGTGTGTTCATTCAATTAATCAATGTGGCGTTGACTGTACTTGGATTGCTAAATTTATGTAAAAAAAAATTTCAAATATCTTGCTTTAGAAGGACAAGGCAAAATTCTGGAATTTAGCGACTAATTTTGACTAATTGCCGACTAACTCTGGGCATAATCAGATACTTGCTACGTACTATGGTTTTCGACATACAGTGTGGCAGTGCCAACCTAAGCGCTCAGTTTGGCATAGCCACCAATATCCACTTATAACTTTTGAACGGAATTTTATGTTTAATGTCGACTAATTACCGACTAATTCGTCATATAATTAGATATTCAGTTCGCGATATTGGCTGTGTTAAGATGAGCCATACGACCAACTTGTATTAGTCGATATTTCTAAAATTATAAATGTATCGGTCAATCTAAATCAATATTATTAAGGTAGAATTAAGGTATTAAAACACTAACTAGATAGAACGATCCAGGGAGCAGTAGGTATATCAGCAGTCTTTCGTTTTGGTCCCTCCAACTTGACGTCATAATGGAGGGACCAAAGATTTTGTTAAATAATATGCCTAATGAAGAGGTAGCTAAAATTATAGCAAAGGTAGCAAATAGTAGATTAATGGTATTAATCTTTTGTATATGTATGACAGACATCCAAGACTTGGTCCCTTCATCTTGACGCTCACGACTAATTCTGGTAGTTTGCGACTAGTTTTGACTAATTAGTTATGCGATGGCGTGGCTGTGCCAAGATCAGCCATACTTTGAACACTACTGTCGTGTGCCGTACGATGAAGGTCAACATCAAAAGGCAACCTGGACTTAAGCTACGTCAGCAAGCGTGGTAATCAATGGTTATATGTACATTTTTTACATGAGGGAGTATTTAATTTGAGGCCTTTGTCATGTAGAGGGATACCATTGAACTGGTATTGCTGGTACTTTTTTCTTCTTCATGTTTGACGCTATGTATGAACAGGAATTCACATACCTATTTGGAAGTTAAATATTTCATGCCATGCATACACACTCACCAAAACAAACATTACGTAAGTAAAAACAAGATAGTGTAGGTGAATATTGATGATCATGCAGTGAAAGAAAAAATACTCCACATACTTAAATATAAAATACGTCTACTGATTGGTGGATAGGACCTAAAATGGTCTTTTTTGTGCGTACCTACGTAGATATAACACAGTACTGTTGTCGTGCCAAGAGCGATGGTATACGCTATACGCGCTTTATACTTATCCTAGGTTGCATAGTTCGCAGTCTGATGATTGCTTCGGAGCATTCAGCTAGACTACGGCGACAAAAATTTTGTAAGGTGGACTAAGTCCGAACCAAAACATGTTACTTGTTATGGACTTCTTTGCTGAAAAGCACAATAACAAAAGTATTGCTATCGCTGTCGTTCCTTCCTGACGAGCTGCTTCAATTTGCATTAGAAAACATTTAAGAAAAATCTCGCAAGGCTCTCTTTGGTCGCCCATTCTACGTTTGATGTACCACAATGAATAAGTATGAAATACTATGCTAGTGTAAAGTAGCGGGGATGTAGGTACGGATATGTGTAACTGAATGTAAGCGTATGCGAACAAGAATGCTGAAAAGGTAAACTTAACCGCAGTGGCTGATGCTGACGTACTCTATCGGCACATCTTGTTCTAGTCTAATGTGCAAAAGAAAAGCGTAAATTATTAATCTACAGTCAGAAATCATTCAAAAATCTACAATACCTTTTGCGTTGCAATTCTACTATAATGACTTATACTGTAAACAAAAACTTACTACCAACCTACTACTATTACATAACACCACACAAAGTGTCCATTACTAAAGTTAATAAGACAGAACTCGCCAAGTAATACGATAATACTTTATTATTTACAATTATCCTATGACATTTTTTGAATCATAAGCTAAATGTATTAGTTTAAAATAGCCATATTTAATTGCATAAATCACGCTTTGTTTCAAATTCAATTATGTAAATGTAAGACAATTAATTTTAGTATGTAACATAATATCTGCACAGTAGATAGTAAACAATCTATTATGTAATATTTATATTCTAGTATTAATTATAATCGGGTATATTTGTCTAATAGAAGCATGGTTTAAAATACATAATTATTTATTGCTACAGTATAATTATTTAACAACTATATTGCTATGAATTTAATTTATTAAAAATTATAAGGTCACGACACATAGAACTAGATATTTCCAAATAGTATTTGTTCATGTAAGGATTACAAAAACAACAATAATCTCCTAAAATATTTATTTTAATATACGAAGTTCATTTAACAATCCACGCACCGTATGGTACCCTAATGAATGTATGTAAAAATTATATCTTATAAACATCTCGAGCGGAGAGGTAGGTTCATACAATATACTTATAAGCACGAAATACCAAGCTAAAAGTTTATCTAAATCGAAAGAACACTCATACAACTCATCGTCTACTAAATAAAGACACGTAAACATTCAGCTGTCCAATACGCATCATAATTAACTCGCCACTAGCTAACTTTGCATGAATGTCGCTAAACATAATTTGTAGTCAAAGCATGGATACAAATATACAGTCAAAATTGTAAAATCAATTGTAAAACAGCTTACATGTAAAATATAACAATGGTAAAAACATCAGATTAAGTAGACAATATTTTTATTATTATATTAATGCACATTACATTCATAGCATGTAAATAAATAATGAAAGTAACAACGAAATATAACATTTATTGATTTCAGATATACAAAACTGTAAAAAATGTAAATATTTCAACAATTTGTATTTACTATAAGTGTCTATAAGTCATACGGTTCAGTGATCATGTTTCGGTAGATACGTCAATTATGGCTTCGGTCTAGTACTCGTGAATTTTGATACACATCAACTTTGGGGTCTCAGGAAGATTAAAGAGTGCGTAGCATGCACAACATAGTGTCGAAAGACGCTCTAGGCGATAATATATAGCTTTATTAAAATGGTATAGATATTAACAGTAGACATAGTTCTTCATAAAACAGTCAACAAACAGTTACGGAAGATTAAGGCTCGCTAGTTAGACCCCTAAATCATAAAATGTAAAAATCCGGATGTATTGTATAGTTTATTCCAATAAAATTCAACAATGTAAACAATCCGCCATTTTGCCTATGTCTATAATTTGATAAATTGTTTAGTGATGCGGGATTTTAGAAATCACAAGTAAAACCTAGTCGTTACAATCAGAATAAGTAGAAACTGAATCCAATTATTATAGAGTGTAGAAAAAATAAAGGGGTTAATTTATTTCTATTTCAACCACAAAAGTAATTCGAATTATAATAAACAATTTAGTGTTGATTATAATTCTTACTAAAATTAATGAATATAAGACAGAAAAAATATTGACGTGTTTGTTTACATTGTAGCAGTTCTATATGGGCGTGACTATAGCCTGAACCGAAGTCAAAGCTTGCCTACAAGTGACAACTGAACTCTTAAAGGTAATAATATAATAAAGTTATTTTGACGTAACATAAACACATAAAAGTTATTACATTGTAATAAGTTGCTAACAATCTGATTATTTATAAAGTATATGCAGAGATACGAATTTAGAGGCACGTCGACGCTACAATAGTCATGTCCCACGCAATCATGACACGCGAACACGCACCATCACACTAACGTATCCGATTAAAGTCCATATTTATTAGCCATAATAATTACAATTTTTAAGTCGAATTCATAAAGGCAATACCAACGAAAATTTGAGGTATTAAAGGAAGGCAATGGTAAAGTTTTTACGACTCACAGAAACTCGTAGATGACTTTGTAGACGGTGTTGTGTATGTGGTTGGTGGTGCAGGTGGCACAGTGTAGTGTGTGCGAGGGCGAGGCGGTGGCGTCCCGCTAGCGGCGCGCGCCGAACTCCACCGCGTCGTCGTCGGTGATGTCGCCATGCCGCCACAGGTTGAGTCGCGAGCTCTTAGCGTGCTCCTGCGCCGACCGGTACTCGCTCACGAGTGCGGCCAGCCGGTGCTCGCGCACACCCTCCATTAGCACCAGACCCTCGCGGATCAAGTTCTACAATACACCACAATATATTACTACAAAAAAAAAGTAACTTGGACATCAAAACATAAGCACAGTATAAAATTTCCCAAGCGGTGAAGTGATCTGTCTTATTACAAAAAAATATCCTCCTTTATCTTTTCATGTCTCTGGATTTATATTGGGTATAATATATTTTAACTTATTTATCTATATAAATCACACTTATAAAATGAAATACGAAAATACTATAAAGATGATTACGAAATCGTATTTATTTAAAGATGTTTTTGCGATAGCTTTCTGCTTATTAGCTTGAGATAATAAAATGTTCATTACCTTCGCAATATCAGCGTTGGTGTTAGGATCAACGAGCGTAACAACTGGCGGCGAGCCACGAGCCTCAACATTGAGGAGTAACTTTCTGTTGAGGGTATCAGCAGAGAAGGCGGCCACAGCCTCCGACCGGTCGTCAGGGTCCGCTGGGAACTTGACGCAACACAACACGTATTCGCTCGCGTATGGAGGCTCGATCTCCGTGCCAGCGGGTAAGGCAGCCAGTCGGGTGATGCTTACCACCTATTAACATTACACAAAATATTTATAAATGCGTTTTAAATCTATGAAGAAAAATAAATACTCATTGTAATTTTTATAGATTACAGAAGAGAATGAAACATACCTCACGGTTACCGTAATCAATATAGAAGATATGCGCCATTTTATCTTCCGTGATCTTCTCTACCTTAGCTCTGTACCACTGGTCATCCATAGTAAAACGAGCTGCACAAATGTTCCCTCTTCTGGGGCTATAAGAACCGGCAAGGGGTGCATTATTTTTGAATTCCTGGTGAATTTTCTCCATCAAGCTTTCTAATTTACTTCCTAAATCCACATTCTGAGCATAAAAGTGTCCTTCTGAAGTAATTTCAGTAATGACAACCTTTTCGTACTTCAACGTACGATCTTGTACAGGTGCATTACGTTCCTTCTCAGCTTCTTTCTCTACTTCAACATAATCTTTCCATAAGCCAATACGCTTCTTGATCGCATTTTCTTCTGCGGTTTTAATCGCCCTGGCGAATTCGGATGTTTCAGCGGTGTGATGCATCGAAGCGAGTCCATGCTCCACTAGAGAGACAGACAAGTTCTCATTCTCGATCCATAACCAACCAATGAAATTGCCAGCTTTGTCCATCTCTTCAATGGTGACAACAACATCGCGCTGCAAGCACTTTTCCTTGGTGAAGTGAAGTGCTTCTTCGCCGTACGGTTCAGCTTCTTGCATGCCGCCACCGCCGATAGCCGGACGAGCTCCTCTCGGACAGTTGATGCCGGCGAGCAAGAAAGTGACCAGGACGGATTCTTTGGGAATATATATCCTCATTCTAGACCCGCTGGCAACAAATTCAACGGTTGCTTCAGTCTTTTGCGCTCTTTTCAAGAATGGGAAGAACTTTTTCGCCTTAGCAGAGTCACCACTGGTGTCCTGGATACGGTGAGTGGGTATGTCTTTCTTAGCGTGAACACCAATGCCAGCCTTTTGAGCCTTGAGTTCAGCCTCTAAAAGTTTGTCATAGTGGGAACTTCTCTGGTCATTGTCGTTTCTGTACCTCACAACAGTTGCGTATCCTTTGCCTACAAGTGCTTCTGCTACATTTCTATATTAAAAGAAAATATTGTTAGAGATAGAATAAATTAATGTAGGTATAAGTAATTAATATTACTACAAGTATTACTCTTAGTACTTACGTCCCGCCCGCTACAACTGTGCAGCAACTCTTCTCAGGGAAATTGTCCTTGGCAGGCTGGATGTAATCAACAGTGACATTAACTTTCTTGCCCACTAGTTTTTTTCTGAGGAACTCGCGAGCTTCATACATCCATGGAATATCATACAGAGGTTTGAAGCCTTTGGGTCTCGGAGAGTTCTTTCCTTCTTCATCTGGACTGTTCCTAAATGAACAAAAAATAATAAAAGTTTATTATTCAGTTAAATAGTATGCATGTTATCATTTCACTAAGAAACTACTAGTTTCATTTAAATACTTTCAATTAGGTTTCTATATAGTTATCAATATGTGTTTGACTTCATTACGAGATGTTGGCAGCAACGTAAACACTAAAAAATCTAACATGCAATCTGTATAAAGCACCGACAAATAAAAAGGCTATAGGTTCAATCAAATGGTTGCTTTCTATCTCTGCCAACGAATGAGGAATCACTGACCCATAAACTAATCAAAAGGATTGATGCAGAGCCACAGTTTCAATATCCATTCAGTCAGTTTGTTTTTATTTGAAATTGCAGTGCTAAAAGTAATGAAAAGTTGTATTTTTATAGTATGTGTACCAGCTCCACATTTTCACTGTAGGCTATACTAATTTGCATACAGAATAGACATGAGCTTCAATCTAAAATAAGAGGCGATTATAACGACTGTCATTACTAAAACAATAATATCTTAGATTTCTGCATCATACATAAGTTTTTAAGAAGTATATAAACTAATAAATCTTAGTACAAAATATACACTCAAAACAGACAAAGATCATTATTTTGTATAAACATATTAAAATAAATTAAAAGAAAATTAACTTACTTTTCACGCGGCGGTCTAATGCTAGCCAAGAATATTTTCTTGTGGGAGTTGTTGGGCATTTTGACCACAAGCGCATCACCATTGATGACTTCCAACACCGTGGCGGTGAATTCCTTGTCCTTTGCCGCGATTATAGGAGCGTTACTGGTGTAGTTTGTCCAGATTCTTAGTTTTGCGTCTTTTGCTGCTTTCTCTGCAGATCTCAATGTGGATGCTCCTACATTTTATTAAATATGTTTAGCAACCTTATTGCATACCTATACTAAAATATTAGATTACATCTTTGTGTGTCTACATAATATACTAAATCTACCAGACCCAGCTTCATATGGGTGCAATTACACCTGTGTAGAGCCTGGTTTCATGGGTATTTTGGAATAAAACGAGCCAATTTTACTTAATCAATAATGAAATTGTATTTTCGAAAGAATTTTTTAATAGTCAATAGTTTAAGGGTCAGTATTTATTTATTTATAAGGTACAAGCAAGAATACAATTTTTTTAATAATATTAGTGTAGATGAAATGCAAAAAGTATTTTAGAAAATAATATTAGGCTGATGCTGCTGTCTCACTGCAGGGCAAATGCCTCTTTTCATACTTTAATTTTATAGGCATGATTTTATATTAATGTCTCAAAACATGAACTTTTTTCACGATGATGGCACAATTTCACATGCAATTTGCTGCCATTTAATATGATAACTACCAAACGGCAATATTTTATTTTACAGGATCACAGGTGTACTTTAAAACATACAGTGAACATAGAGGTAACAACAAATCTCATAAATATATATCGCGTGTGTGAATCAAACCAATAGTTTACTGCACAGCACCCATAGGCGCTGAGATTCATTACATTCTCACACAACATACTGTTTAGAGTCTTATAACATAATAATATTTACTACTAATGTATTTTACTTATTTCACACACACAGTGTGTAATTGATAGTTATATCAGTGATGTAAAATTTATTATGTATATGAAACTATAGCTGCAATAGGCACATGAATAGTGAAATGAATGCGATTGAGATATGGACACATTGTCAAGTACCTTGTAGCCAAGCTTATTGGCTGGCAAAAACGTTTGGCAATAATCTCTTTAACAAATGCCAAATAGTTCCACTATGATGACATCTATACAATATAGAGCAAAGAGTTTGTTTGTTTGCTTGAACACAGTAATTCCAGGAACTACCAGTCAGATTTAAATAATTCTTTTTGCATTTGAAAGCCTATTTCTGGAGGAAGGTTATGTAACATCACGCTACTGGACGGGAACAGAGCAGTAATCAAAGATGCGGATGAAACCGCGCTGCAGGAAGCTGGTTATTGATATAGTATATAATAATCCAAGACAATTAATTCCAAATTACTAACCAGATTTCAAAACAGCAAGTGACCAGTCAACACAGCGGGCAAAGCCTTGTCTCAAAAGTGCTTCTGCAATGTTTCCTTGTGGATGCAAAATCGTTCCGACAAAGTTGTTGTTGTTCACTGATTCTAGAATAACTTCCACATCCTTCTGAAGCAGTTTTGATTCAAGGAAAAATCGTGCCTCTTCTGCGTAAGGTTCACTATCACCATCTTGTCTCACTGCAGGACACTATAGAGAAATAAAGAGATTATAAATGTATCTAAATGCTCTGTATCTGTAAAATTTCTAATACCTATTTACTATCAATGAAGTTAACAAACTTGTTACTTTCAGAAATGTCAGAAAATCGTCCATAATGCAATTATGTGGTGGGCCAGACAGACCAACAAATATGCACTAACTATTTTTTTTGATAGTACATAGCCATATTCAGCTAGGTTAGTATTACAAATATGCCACAGTTCTAAGCTAATTAAGTTAGCTGCTATATATTAAAATGTACAACATATCTAATGGTAATAAATAAGTACCTAACTATTACAGTACTTACTCTTATTCCTGTGAGCATAAGGGTGATCTGGGTAAAATCAGGTAAAAGGCAGAGTCTGACCGTGGAACCATCACGAACATATTCAATAATCGCTTTCATTGGCTGACCATTGAACTTGTTGACAAATTGCTTCGGGTTCTCAACACTCCATTTGATGTCTCGTACATGCTCCTGTTTATCATATTTCATAATGATGAGAATACATCATGAATTACATTATGCAGTTCAGAGATTTGCTATTTAAATAAAAAGCAAGTTAATGTAAGCACTGACTGCCACATTGATCTTAAGGGACAATAACCTAAATTTACAATCTCAGATCTGCAACTTAGTATAAGATTAAACATATTCTACAAATAGAAGTATGAAAGTGGGTTATAGGTTATATAGGTCTGAGATATAATTTGCTACAGTTAATATTTCTGAGATGTTGAGTTTGGATAGTGTTCTAGCAGCAATATTTACTTTATAAGTATGATAATGGATTGTAACACATTTAATAAACCCTTTAAGTCAGGGAGGAGAATAAGCTGCCTGCTGTTTGTTTAATGATCTCTCAATTTTAGCTAGTTGATGTTTTGCATTAGTCACTGAGCCCAGCTATTGCCTATTTAATTATTATGGATGCTCATTTGTATGTATAAACATTTACATTTACACCACTATTTTCATGGCAAATAATAAATGTGCTAGTATAATGAGAACGATTTATTGACGACGAAAAACCGACGAGGGATCGTGTTGAAACAGTTGAGAATTCCTTTTTTAGCCACATGTGTTGCTAAAAAATACTAGCTTTCCACGGCGCGGTTTCACCCGTGTCTTTGCATACTGCTCTGCTCCCGTCGCCATTAGCGTGAGAGAACTGGGCTATCATACGCAAAAATAATTTTCAAATCCGACTGGTAGTTCTAAAGATTTCGCGCGTTCAAGCAAACAAACAAACTCTTTCGCTTTATATATTAGTATAAACTAGCTTAACCGCTTAGTTGTGGAGCCTATAAATGTCAATTATGGGGTTATGAGCAAAATGTTTTTTTCACCTAATGTCAATTTAGTTAGATTGACATGATAGTATGGTACCCAGATAGCCAAACGATAAATCAGCAGAATGACATATTAACAGAACATCTAGCCAGCAGAGAGTCAACTTTACTGGAAGACATAAATGCAGAATGAGCAAGTAGAAACACGTCTGGAATTGCAAATAGTCTGTATGATATAAAACCTTATTAGCTAGAAGGCAAATTAGTCGGATGAAATAAACGCAGATTGGAATAATAGTGAAAACATCTGGAAAATAAAGCCAGAATGGACTTTTGTTTGGGTGCTTGCCCTTTTTTAATTTTCATCACTCCCGTAAATAAATAAAATATTTTTTCATAAAATATAATTTATTTATTTTATATATAAATTTGATGTCTATACAAAATGAAGTTGTTACTATAGAAAGAGAATGTGGGTGTCTATCTACCTAGGCACTTAGCATTAATGTCAATAAAGTAACTATGACATTTTTACATCCAGACGATTTGCTACTATGACATTTAACGCTCATGTCTATTTAGTGATTATGACATTTTTAAATCTAGACTATTTGCTAATAGAGTATTCTGAATTAAGACATTTTATATCCAGGCATTAAAGTTGTAGAATATTTAGTGTTCAAGCCTATTACCTAACTATGGAGTTCAAATATCAAGACGTTAGAGCGACATGAACATTTTGCAAAGAGGACATTTCGCTCGTCACCCGCCTTAAGTTACATATTTAGTTACTGCTCCCGTCGCTCGTAGCGTGATGTTCTATAGCTTTTAACCTACCTCAAGAACTGGGCTATCAAAGAGAATTTATGGATTATTTTAATCCAACTGGTACTTTCAGAGATTAACGTGTACAAACAAACAAACAAAACTCTTCCGCTTAATATATTAGTATAGATAGTGGAATAGAATAGAAGATACTAATATAATTTTTGAGATGTAACTGTACCTGCAGGTCTGTTCCCCAAATTCCTTTTCCTTGAGATTTGGCGACATCTTCAATCTCAACGAGTCTCTTAAGTTGTGGTATGTTCCTGCCACCATCTCTGACCTTAGCAAGACCTTCAGCAAGAAGAGCTTCAGTTAAATTCTCATCCTTGAGTGGGTCTTTGCCAGCCCAAACACTTCCATATTCTCTGGTGGCAGAGTTTGGTGGCTTTTCAGCCGTGAATATGACTTCTTTGCCGACAAGCTTCCTGAGGAACTCACGAGCTTCCCAGGCATATGGTTCATCTTTTGTTTCCGTGTCACTGTACAGATAATAACATAGGTAGGTACTTAATTTCCACAGTACAGAGTGTTGGGGCATGAATTAAAACAATTTGCTTGATAGCTGATAAAGTAATAATAAGTCTCACAAGTGCAATGCATATCAATATATTTTTCGCTTGGCATATCACACAGTTATGTAACGTGACAAGTTATCCATCTTATAGTTATTAAGCAATTACAAAATAATATTCATTCATCATTACCTATGTCTTGTCTAATAAATAATAAAATATGTTTTTTAAAGATTTTAAACTTATCAGGCAGATTAATATAATCAAATTAATGTGATAATGAACTTATATACATATAAATAGTTGTTTACATGGTGATCATATTAGCTACATAACTTGATTGTTATTATATACTCATTGCGCAAATATGATGTTTTATTTTAATGTGAACTTGTTAATATGAAGTATGCTCAATAAGACATTTAAATATTTATGATGAGTAATCAATTAAGAATCTGCCAACATCCATGAATGAACATTGAATGTTTAAAAAGTAACTGCATATTTATGTATCATGCAAAGGCTGCTTTTGATTAATTTCTAATTTTACTAGACTGTTTATTATACTTAAAAGTAAATGTTTATTTTAAGTTGTTTCAAGTTTTTGTGTCCACAAATAATTATGCTATACATAAAACCTTTGAAAGTTCTGTCTTTATTTTATTTTCATTAAACTGATATTGTAAGACAAGTCTCACATTTCATGCAATATATTCATATTAGATAAAAAAATATATTATAAAGACCGCCTTGAAACTTAGAACACATGCATAGTGTAATAGAAGCCAAAATCAAACTTGTGAACAAAATAATGTCTACTTTAGGGCTTGTTTTCCATAAAAGCGGAGAGAAGAGGAGATGTGTTATTTTCGCCAATGGGGAGAGTGCATGCATAGCATAGGCAACGCATGCATTCTCTCCATTGGTGATATATCCCAAAATAAAAAAGATACAATTTTTAGCTACCTTTACAATGATTAGCTATACTGAATGTTACAATTTTGAATGAACTAAAGTTAACAGGATCTAAACAAAATTGCATGTGGAAGCTAATTGAATAACCAGCAGCATACAATAAACACATAAAATAGAGACTATATGAAAGATAACTCACATGTTGTATGATGAGAGTCTAGCATGAAATAGAACATTAAAAATTTCAGTAAGTGTCACATATAATTATGTACATTTAAACAAAATAATAATAATAAAAATACAACTATACAATGCTATCCAGACTACTTTTAGAACAAAACTAGAAAAATTCCTGAAACACTAAACTAACTTTACAACTATAAAATCAATATGACTGTGACTAAAATAATTTAGAATGAATGAAATATAATAATTTAAAAGCCAGTATTAGCATTACCACTTATGATACACCTTACACAATTTACTTTGGATCATCATGGATAGCTCAATTTTATTATTTTGACATAAATGCATTCCAAGCATCATTTTCAGATTATACTTCTGGTATGGTAACTAGTGTATGACCATAATATATATATGACAAAATAATCTATAATTTTAAAATGATATTATTGTTAGTAATGAATACTGTTTGTAACATCAAAGTAAAGTTTGTAATTATGTGGCGTTTGAACAAGTGATAAATTATATGAAATAGATCAGGATTACACGAATTCGCAGAGCCTTTTACAATTTACTTTCACTTTATTATGAACACACAAGATCTTTCATTACTTTCTACAACAAGTAAAATCAATGCATTGGTAATTTCGAATGAGTAAAAATAAGACTTTAATCTATGTAAATATTTATATTGTAACCAGACCAAGGTAACTCAGCTGAATTATTTTGATCTAATTATTTTTGAATTACATTGTAATAATAACCTAACAATTATAGTGTAACAATATGTTGTCACAGCAAACATTAGTATTTAGGACAGTATTACAGGTATTTAATGACATAAAGACAGCATGATATTTAGTGCAGAAGCAACAGATATAACCATCTGCTGGCCATACTCACTTGTTGGCTGTTCTTTGACGCGCGAGTTTCGGCGCAGTGATGCCAGATAATGCGATGACTTTCTCTGGGGGAGGACCGCCTTGGGGTTGTCTTCTTATCACAATCGTGTCTCCCGACAGTACCTATGCAAAACAAACGTTATAGTTTTATTACAGGATCAACATGCCAACATACAATTGTTTGGAAATTAAGATCTTTCGACCCAATAACCCAACTTGCTAGCTGGCCACTGGAGGAGTAAGTTATCGTTTTGAACACAATAAATAAGTTTCAGAAAGCATCTGGAAAAGAAAATTCAGGGGATTGTGTGATAATTAATAAATACAAATCGTATGCACGGTGTGGTGCCAACGGGGCAAATAATAGGTATCCGCACGAGGCATCTTAGCTTACTGTTTATGAAGAATAAAAAATTATAATTATTAATGTATTACCTGCTTCACAATACCGATCTTATAAGCAGGCGTCGGTGCTGGAGCACTCATTTTTAATATATTTCCTTTATGATAGTCTGGTGGTGCGTTATCAAGCTAAAAATTACTGATGAGTGAACAACTAACTAACAAGATTGGCGAAACGTGGCGGGCCGCTAGTGTTTCCACATTTGAGAAGTGTAAATTTAATTACAATTTAAGATACTTTCTCCACTATTTGACTTACTGATATTCTCGATAGGTCTAAAAAACGAGCTAAATGGAGAAAAATAATACTATTGTTTTAAGAAATCGACTAAATGCTTTATGTAAAATTCATATAGCTTGCACCTAGCAAGCTATAAGAATTTTACAATATAGCAAGAAAATTCGCCAAAGTATAGAAATAGTTAGGAATAAAAATCGCTGTGAAACCTGAAATCGACAAATAAGACTATTTTATCGCACTACAGCTTAAATTTAATATTTATCGCTTTAGTTCCACGATTATTTCATTACACTTGGGAACTATGAGTTTTTTAGATTATCGCAGATACTGATGGGTGACTCGACTTAAAAACCAAGAAACTTACGATAGAAATAACTTCTAGAGATGAGACGTATTTACGCTACCAGGTTTTAAAACCAGGGCTTTGCTACGGAGTACGGCGCTCTGGTACGAGCAGACAATACTTGCAAGTATAAAATAAAAGTATGTGCTATAAGGCGACCGCGCGATGGCATAGCATAGGAAAACGATTCATATTTCAATGTAGATAAAAAGCACACTCGTATTTTGTTAATAATAAATACTTTTATCTTTAAAGCATTTTTTATTTATACGAATCTGTTCCTTACCATTCTGGGAATACAGGTTGAATTCCTATGCAAGTATTTTAGATAAGGCGCTCGCGTCCAGCGTGGTAGCGGGCTGCCATGCTCGAACCCAACCTTTAGCGGATGGGACGACAAATACTTTCAAGTATTTTAAAACCTGGTTTTTGACCCTAGTATTTTTATGTACTTGTACTTAGAAGCCCTGGTATTGAGTTTTATCTCATTACAAGGCAAGTATATCTCATATCTAATAACTTCATCGGAATCATAGGTGTGCTTGAAGATGAGCTAAAATATATATAATTCTAGTTGCACCCTGGTGCTTCGCCCGCGTGGAAAATGTGTTTAATTAATGTAACTCGGTAACCAGGCCTATTTTCGGGATAAAAAGTATGCTATGTATTACTTTTAAAATAAACTAACTTTTATTGATATTATGTTTAAGTATTGATTGAAAATATAGAGTAGCACCAATGATATTCTATTTAACAGATATGTTATGAACGCGTAATCGTGAAGACCTGAAAACGTCCTAATTGGGACGTATTGTCTTTAGTCTGCGTTACGCACAGCAACGAGTAGGTACACTATTGATGCAATTTTCAAATTTAAAAATGCCATCTTGTGTGTTCCGTAAGTGCACCAATTATGATACAAAATTAAATAAAACACAAGGAATCTCATACCATATGTAAGTACGCAATACTCTTTGATTTAATAACATATTTCAATTATTTTCCTAATAATTCAAATATTTGGAGGTTAGAAAAAAGAAAGAAATGGAAAATACATTTTTGTGGTGCGTGTGACAAGGACGCGTGCATCCCGGACATAGAATAAAAATACAGATGCGAAAATCATAGGCAGAAAAGTCATCGTTCTTCGCAGTTCGGTTTTCCTTTTTTCTAACCTTGTATTGTTTCATAATTTTGTTTTATGTAAAAATGCATATACTTAATTAGAAATAAATAAGTGTGTGTAAAAAATTTGAATATTACCAGATTATCAAAAATCATGAAATAAAGCTATTTCTAGTTTAACCCAACTACAGTAAAGCCCAAAAGGAGGGTTATGTGTTTGACCTGTACGTATGTCCGGTTTTTTTATTCTCTCGTAACTAATAAACGGCTGAAAAGGGAAGAGGATCAAGTAGGGTAATAGGGTAATTGGGCGTTCTTACTCACCGAACGAAACGCATTAGTATGAAAACTAATACTTCATGCCTATTTTCTTGAGGAGGGTAGTACTTCCCCGGTCGATCCAGCCCATTCATGCTAACGAGGATAGTAAGGATCTATTACCGTAAATAGCAAGGATCTACGACCGTAAATATTTTAAATTAAGGATAAACTAAGATAAGACACTAAGACAGAAATGGTACATTATAACCGTTTCCGATATCTTAGTTTATCGTATTTTAAAATTTGGGTTACAGAATGTAACCCATATTAGGTTCGCTATTTTAGATTTAAATAATATTAATTATATATAATTGCATTGTCAACAGACCATAAGATGTGTAAAAAGTTTCAGTTCAATCGGCCGAAAATTGAGTTGCATGATTCCACCCGTTATAAATATAGTTACGTACAAAAAAGCTTGTAATTATGCCTATCACAGTTTTTATTAAAAATGTTTTAATTTTTCTGTAAATAAATATTTATTTTCTTTCACATGTTTTATTTTTCTACCTTTAGTAGTTGTTATAGGTAGAAACTGCGGTACAAATTTTGTACCTTCTCTCGCGTTATATTTGTTAGTCTATGATACAGCATGCGGTGATTGGTAACTAGAGTAATGTTTGTTCAAATTCATACGCAATTGACAACACTAGCTGTCACTTTTTTTCATATTTGTTTTCTCAAGTCATCCTTTTCTATCATTTTGACATTTAGTGAAATGTGAAATGAATTAAAAAGGTCTATGTGTGCAACGGGTACTGTGGCGGAACACTTTTTCTGTTGTTTTGTGAGTGTATAACATATCTGTTAAATAGAATATCATTGAGTAGCACTGCAGAAAATTTTATATAAGATTCATTACTTAGAACAGACAAAGTAATATATTTTAACATTAATATAATTATACACAGAATACAGAAATGATTTAAATGTTTCTTATTAGTTTATTAAGCACTATCAACATAATTTAATTTATTTATTTATTAATGTTTTATAAATTTTAGTATGATTACGAGAATATCAGTTAGCAAGTTATATAAATTTGAATGGAAATCGACTAAAAAAATATCGATTACTCTATATGCGTAGCGTACAACAGTGCACACGTGATACAACGTGGAACGTGGAACATGGAACGCGTAAAAAGTATTTTCTTGAACTAGAATAATGAAATATTTTTGATTGCACCTTTTGTAAATAAAAAATATCCATTCCGAATCCTTACTTAGATTAAAACAAACATGATATTTTTTTATGGAATGTTGTTAGGCATTTATTTACTTGCTAAATGTATTGGTATAACTACCATTGAAATTTATTTACCTTTACGTAGGTAAGTACTTGCTTAGGCGTAAATACCTACTCAACACAATAGTATAATATTACTCACTTACAGAGGTACTAAAATATATATCTATAAAATACAGAGTGCGCAAAAATGCAACATCTTTAAAATGAGAAATGTTCCTTTTTTGCACATCTTGTATATAGCAGAAGACTAGACCAATAAGTACGTAAAACGGGGTGAATAGGGACGATTTCAAAGTTTGGAGTAGATTTTAACTATTTTGTGCGATAATGTATTATTCGACAGTACTTTAATATCTGTTCCGGTGACAAAAACTGCACTTAAATCTACTTTTCACACGGTTATAACGCAGATTTCGAGAGAAAAACTAAAAAATGTGGCCGATTTCTAGTCATTTCGTGGTTGGGGTCAATAGGGATGGAAGAGGGATGAAATAGTAATTCAGCTAGGACTGCCTCTTAATTGATTTTTATCTGACATAAAAATAACACAAAGTAAGTTAGGTATTGTCTTCATATAAAAAAAAGTACCTACCTTGCCTGATAACCGATAATCAGCATACGTAAGTAGGTATCTACCATTTAAAAAGTTTTTCGTAAACAAATTTTGGCGCTTTTCACAGCTTTACTTTGTTTAGCTTTTTTACTGTCACATTGCGTCTACGACACTCGATATTGCTCGTATGGAGAAAATAAATGTTATACTTTACAAATAAATCTAAATCAAAAAATTTTCGATTAAAAAAAATCCCGAGTTTGTCCCTATTCACCCCTGCATCCCTAATCACCCCGTTTTACCGGTACCAGTTGTATTTGATTGAATATTTCTTTTTGCGTTTGACAGCTTAGTTCTTGAGGAAGTTATAGCCTCTCAGCAAACATTTTTGTCATTTAGTGAAACATTTAGGTAGGTACATATAATAATATGTCCTTGAGTTTTAATAAAGTTATTTTGAAGTTTTTTTTAACTCTTTGTCATGTACTGGTGCGCTATGTGTCCGAATAGCCCCTCAGCAAACATTTTTCAAACATTTAGGTACCTACTTATAATAATTTAGGTAACCCTGAGTTTTATTAAAGTTATTTTGAATTTTTTTTTAACTCTTCGTCATGTACTGGTGCACTATGTGTCCGAATAGTCATATACTTTTTGTCTAGTATCAAATAGAAGTTCTTTCGACATTTTTTTACAACCGTCATGTCACAACAGCTATCTGTACATCAACTTGGGTGGATCAGCAAAAACCACTGACCTGTAATATACAACTTGTATAATACAGGTCAGTGGCAAAAACCCATAAGTTAAAACTAGAGAGCTCAAAGAGCTGTCTTAAAAGTGAGTCATCATTTACCTTTTTATAACCCTACTGTACCTATATAGACAATGCAAAGTCTTCACTGTTCGTCAACTTTACATTTTGTAAACTGTTACCAAGCAACACTCTTTAGTACCGTATGAACCTGAAGTACCTAATAGAGAAACGGCGCAGGAATGACCTGGTTTGTACAAAGGCTTCTTGTATAACCAGTTTTGCACATCGTTTCTTCTGCTATCAGGGTGGCCATTTTAAACACAAAGTAAACGAAAGTTTGTCAATTTAGGTACTCTCTACGACAAATAAAACTTAAGACCACAGTAAAAGAATGGTTGTTAACTTTAGATTATGCTACTACAGAAAATCTACTGCACTAACTGCACACCCTAAGTAGGTAGGTATAACGTGAGGCTTTAGTTGAGCATTACTGCTCTAAAATTGTTTTTTGGTCAAAATGGTCAATTCATTAGGTACAGGTTAGCACAAGGTGGTGTTTGATTAAGAGGATTTTTATGGTGTTTTGTCAATACCTTGTCAATAAAGATACTTATCTACACTCGGCATTTAAGTACGTAAGTAGGTGCCAACTTCGTATCATATCTACGAACGCAATGATATTCTATTTAAATAGAATATCATTGTACGAACGTATCTATGTATTATTACCTAGTTGATACGTTTATCTCTGCACTAGGTGCCTAAAGTTGACTGGTAGAGAATGCTTACCTATACCTTGCATTAATTTACATGTAGGTAGGTACCTACCTATTTCGTGAAATGATGGAAGTTGCCTACCTACCTACCTACCTCATATTTATTATAAAACTAGCTTGCAGCTGCGCGGTTTCCCCAGCGTCTTTGCTTACTGCTCTGCTTCCGTCGCCATAAGCGTAATGTTACATAACCTTAACCTTCCTCGAGAACTGGGCTATCATATGCAAAAAGAATTTTTCAAATCCGACTGGTAGATACAGAGATTAGCGTGTTCAAACAAACAAACAAACAAAATCTTAGATATCTGGTAGGACGCTTGAAGGCTTTATTATTACTTGTACCTAAGTTAAGTAGGCAAACCTAATGTCCTTGAATTAGTGAGGGCTTGAAAAAGCTTCGAGATCGTAATGTTTTTGATTTTAGGACCGACCTGGTTTAAGAAGAACGGAAGCATCTGCATGGAAGATGTGCAGTACTCAAATAATTTAGCAACTAACCATTTTTCTCATACAGTGGGACGACATAAATTCAGAATGTTAATGTATGAAGTAAATAGGTACCTATCTACCTTTTATTCGGCACATTCTTACAATAAGTATATACGAGTAGGTACCTAACATAGGTATTGGCCTTAACAATGTAGTCTGAATTCAAATACTTACCTAACTATTGAATGTGTAGTGTGTTTGACCCTGGTCTATTACAATACCACAACACCTTGACCTTTGTAGACTTTGACTGCTTTGACCCTAGATAGCTTAAGTGTGATTGTTTGCCGAATTCAAGACAATCAATGTATTAGCTCTCACGAGACGCTATTTAAGTAGGAGATCTAATAGATAACTACGCTTACAAAATATTATAATCGATAGTTCTTTGACCAGTGATGAGCTAAGGTAGCGACGGGAGGACAGATGGCCCCCCCTAATCGTTTACCAAATTGATGATGATGACCTCGTATTTGCTTGGGATTTATTTGCCGGGATTCGGATGGGCAATACTCTGAGAAGTTGTTTGAGCTCTGGAATGAACCTACCAAACCGTTGTGATGATTTTTTAAACGAGGTATAAATATGGCAAGAATTTGAAAGTAGACAGACAGCGGCTTGGTTGGGTCTTCTAGTACTAAGCATTGCTAAAATCTACAAGAGGCAGTTACCACTTAAAATAGGGACGTGTTTTAATTTCGCTTCATAAATGTTATCTTATTACCTATCTTAAAATTGGACGTAAATTAAAAAAAAAGTAATTAAGTACAGAAAAAATAGGTTAGTTACGAAATGGCCAGTGTATATTTGTATCAAATCGGTGCCATTGAGAAAGTATGTTAAAATTCGAACCGAGAAAAATAAATGACAAATGACTTCTTCCATTACTTTCCAGCCTGAAGTATGATTAGCATTTTCCAGTGTCGATAGTCACTGTTGCTCATGTATTTTTTAAAATAGTGTTTAAACCTAACAATATTAAGTTGAAGAAGTGTTAAAATGGCAAATGCAGATTTTAGGAAGGATGTGACAATGCCAGTCCGGCCAAGAAGTGTCTACACAGCGCACTCCTATAACCAGGTGTTTTGAATACATTTATTGACTTAAGCTTGTATACAGGTGTAAGTAATCTTGTTCTTAGCTCGGCAGGAATCACATTTTTTTTATTTGGTAGCTTGAATGTCGTTGTTGACAAGAAATTCATGGACATCGTCCTTCTCATCAGTAATTTTAAGAGAGATCGATGAGTAGAAACCTTGTAAAAAAGTACTTTGTGCTGTTAATGTTCATGTCACCTAGAGAAAGAAGTAGGTATCTTTCCCAATAAAATTTAAAGACTAGAGAATAATTTGATTTTGAATAGCTCGCTGCTCTTATTCTGCTGTCGTAGGACTGTATGAAGGCTTATTAGCCCAAAAATATAAAATTGTGTAAAAAACACAATTTAGGTCTATCTTTCGTAACAGAAAAGTTGAGTATAAAAGTGATTGCAGTTATTGCTGTAGTACCTACCAAGATTGTTCAGGAATAAGTAATTAGCATTAAGTATCTCAGTGGTTTAGTAATAGTAGGTTCCTACTCCTTTTCAATAATCCGTCTGTCAATACAGCACTGTTAGAAACGCTGAACAACAACCTTGAGATTAGATTTAATTTAGTAGGTACAATACTGCAGGAGACATGATCGGTGTACACTTTTGTGTGGTAGCTACAGTAGGTGCCTGTCTTGACATGGCTCACTTTTTATAGTTAAACAAAATCTTTACGTCTCAGCTCGACGAAATGCAAGCATTATTTCTTTAACTAAATTATCAGAAAGAGTTGACAGGCTTAATCGGTTGTTCGTCACGATTTGATGAGTTTGATTGATTAAATATAAAAAAAATACCTAAGTATATGGTATTTTGGTTACGTTTTAAGCTCGTATCTTAAGTGAATACTTAGGTACGAGCCTATGCCAAGATTTAATGTGATAATCATCATTGAGCTAAGCGCAATGACACATTTACGAAAAAAAGCATTTCTGTCATTGTGAATATAGTTTTCCAAAGCAAGTCAAATCTCTCTTTGTGCCTGAAGAAGCATTAACTCATTGTCATATACAAAACGTCAAATAAGGGGATTAGGTCACCTAGGGCCACATTCCTTAAACGGCCTTTTCTCTTTGATGCCCTATTCTCCTAACGGCCACTTCTCTAAAAGGGCCACGATCACATTTCCCCTAACGGCTCAATCCCCAAATAACCACGTTCCTAGTGGCGCCTTCTTTGTACGGCCATTTCCTCAAATGGCCACATTAGTCTTTACGGATAAATCCCTGAAGGGCCAACTTCTTTGTCATAATGTCAGTTAATATCCAATCGGTAGACCGTTCGTAGAATCCAAAATAACAAGTCCAAGTTCAACGTTTAAGCGGTGTTCTCCATGTCCGGTATGGTAGCAAGGCAAGGGTCGTACATGAAGGAAGATCAGAACTCCGTTGGAAAGCAGGGGTTGAGAAAAATATCAATAAAAGTATGGGAGGAAACACTCAAAAGGAACACGCACTAGACGATACGAAACGAGTGTCGATGTCATGTCATGCATGTCAAGTCAGAGTTTGATCATCTGGTGAAAGCATTTTCGTAAAAAGCATGAACTCTGTTACGTTAATCGATAATAATTGAATCGATATTCCAATTACTTCGTAACCCTAACTTAATTATTGGTTTTCTCTTTTTTCGTCGACGTTAAGGTCCCAAAGTGTAAATATATTTTGACCTCGACTGCACTATAGTGGTCATTCAAGGAAATGGCCCAACTAGGAATAAGCAGTGTGGTCATTAGGGGAGGTGGCCCAATTAGAAATTCACGTATAGGTAATTCGAGGAATGGCCTAACCGGGAAAAGCACCTAATAGGAAGTGGCCAAACAAGGAATTTAGTCGCTGGTCGTTGGAGTAAGTGGCCCTAGGTGAGTTGCAAGTCAGTACCCAGAAAAGTCCTACCGTCTATCCATTACAATTTGGCGTGCCTAGATTTTCTGTTGTGGAAGTCGTTGCTAGTAGCTTCTACTTAGGTGGCCTATGTATGTAGTCACGTGTAATATTCAGATGTTCAGACGTAACTCGTTACTCCAATATGGAAGAGTTATGAATAGGTACTTTTGGAAATGCAGCGGGTCCATTGGCATAGTCTTAATTTTCTAAAGGTATGAAATGTTGCCATTTAAAATGTACCTAAGCTTGATTTTAGGAAGAATCGAATTTGTCCGCTTTTCAAGACTACAGCAAGTTCCTCGAAGGTGGTTTGGGGCAGGCTGAGTTAGTAGGTGCCGCGGGCTGGCAGCCACCATGGCGTGCTCCCCTGCAGCGCAAGGCGCCTTTTTATCCCGGTGATGATATCTATCATGCTGACACCTGGCGGGAACTTGAGGTGAGGATTATGGACGAAGTCAGAGTACATAATGCATTTAGTACGTAAAGTTGTATTTCAATTAAAATTTGATCCCGGACTAAAGGTGACTTGATTGAGAGCTCTTGATCAAGTCACCTCAAAGAAGTGGCGTATGGTACTTAAGCTTACAGATCTGTTAAAACAAATTAGAATTTGGTATACTTAATGATAACTATTTGAGATCTGCATCTGTGTTTCAATGAATGATGGTTAATCATAATTATTTATATACCTTTTTAAATTTAAAATAAAACAGGATATGTTAACGTTGCCTAGTGATAATTGTTTTTCAAATAGATGACTGACGTGGTAGGAGGGGCCGGTTTTAACACCTCGGTGACGCCTCATGGTACAGTCTGCCTTCGTCTAAGAGATCGAGTCAAGTAAGTGTTGTCTAGTTGTTCATTAGCAGGTAAGTTGTATAACGGTAAATTGTATGGAAAATTAAGGCAACATCGTGTGGTATTATAGACTATACGGTATACCTAACAGAAATAGTCACATAGTTACTATTCTAAAAATAGAATCAAAATGTTCCTTTATGCCT
Source organism: Parascotia fuliginaria (assembly GCA_963082885.1). Classification (NCBI taxonomy): domain Eukaryota; kingdom Metazoa; phylum Arthropoda; class Insecta; order Lepidoptera; family Erebidae; genus Parascotia; species Parascotia fuliginaria. Next base: position 17,819,745 of record OY720170.1, read on the forward strand.
ATCAGAATAGTAACAACTAAGTATACCTAACAAAGATGAATTATTTGATCGCTTAATTAATGGTAAAATAAATCGAGTACGCCAATAGAAGAGTACTTTTTTCAAAGCTACACAAAGGGCTTACGAAAATTGTACGCCCACTTAGTGCTTTAATATTGTTTTTCAGAGTAGACATGACGATCGACGGTGCAGTGCGAGTGACCAATGCAAAGAACAACATAATCCTGGCCCTTTCGCGGTCTGGTGCCGCAGCGGCGCTCATACATCCCAATGGACGCGTCTACCACTACGGATCGCGGGTAGAGATTCAAGCCCGCCATCAGCAGGGCAACAACAAGTTTGTACATAGCTTAACATATTATCATCAAACCAATTTTTCATAGGAAAAGGTGTAGTTATATTGCAGTAGCATGTGGCGAGCCTGTTGCCATTTCTTCTTCTTAAGGTGCCTTCTCAATTACTGGAGGTTGGCTGTCAGCTCAGCGTACTAGTTTCTGCCCGTACCAAGCTACAATTCTGCAGTACCCCTGCAATACTGTCCATCCTCCGATGTTACGCAACCAAGACTTTTTTCTGTGTTCAACGCATGGCCTTCCTTTAATTTTGCCCATCATTATGAGTTGAAAAAGCACGTACTTCTCATAGAGAAGTGGTCATTGTGTGCCGGAGGGTACAAGACATGCCCCAGATAGATAAGTTTTCTTCTGGCCTAGCAAAATTTCGCGTTGCTTGCCAGAATATAATTTCTAGAAAACTTATTATAACTTTAGGTAGTGAACTCAACCCGAGAGCTCTGCGTGAATACGAATATATTTTGATCAGTTTAGTTGGTCAGAGTGGAACAATTGATGAAAACCTACTTATTAGGTACATCCTATGCTTTTTGGCCACTACACACACGCACACACACACATTTACTTAGGTACTATGCTTTTTTATTTTTAGCTGTTATGCCACGTTATTTCTGAAAAGCGTCTTAGCAATATTTAGTTCCTTTCCTTATAAACAAATCTTTATTTGAAAGGAAATGCAGTCGAGATGTTTACGTTGACCTAGTTTCAACTTAGATAAACGTCGAGACCGCTGAGAAATCTTGGAAATCTTCATTAAGCGGAGTAGCTTAGAATGTTCGTGAATAACCTATTTTATAATGTCAGATACTATTGAAAATGTGAGAAAATACAAATCGAAATGATGAAATGTATGTAATTGACGATCAATTTTGCGCTTCCAGACTGCATAATTATGTAAGGTACCTAATGTAACGACAATTTAAAATGCAGATACGCGAAAATGTGGTACAAGGGAGTGTCGTTTACGGCGGAGCAGTGTGCGCTGGTGTACCTAGTGGATGCAGCCGGCACGCGCACAACTACCGACACGTTCCTCGATATGAGCCAGGACTTCACTCTTAATGTTTTTTACAAGTATGTAACTTGCATTGACTTATTTAAAATAGCTAAGTCATGAAATGGATATTCTGAAAACTTGATCATAGCTAAGTATTTTAAAAATACTGGACATGGTAATTTTAAAAAAAGTTAAATTTACAAAGATGTTTTTGAACCCCTTTAGTTAATCTTTTAATCGTCGTTACACGAAGAGACAAAATGAACATTAAAAGTTCTAAACAATTAAAAGTAGTGTTAAAATGTTGAAGGAGAAGATACTGTAACATGGGCTCTAGATTAATTACTTGCGAGAGCTCGCATTCATCATGTGTCATAGCGAAGGCCATTAACTGGGTTAACGATTTGACCGGGCGGCACCTGAGCTATCGATCAATCAATTGATTACTGTGCTGCGGCTAGGCATTGTATACATGACATACCTACCCAATTTTTGGTCGACGGAGACGGGGAGGAGAAAGGGGGCTAGACAGGCTCACCCTTCATTATCAACTAGTCGTTATGCCCTTATCTATAGCTATTAACTATACACTGTAGGCGAGGAACGCTTGCGAATGCAATTTCGACTGCAGATCGTCCATTCGGGGGTTATTTTCTATAGGTATAAAACAATCGAATATGTCTTTTCAACTTTCCGACAGTCTTTTATTTTGTCGAACTTGTTTTTTTTAATTCTGATATGGAGTCTATTTCTGTCGCGAATAAAAGAAATCGGCACCAATGTATATACAGATGGTTTAATTAATTTGACAACCGCTACATAGACACAGTAGGACAGACAGAAATAGGTTTCCCTCGTAGTCTTACTAATAAGACAAAGTAGGACAGACAGAAATAGGTCTCCCTCGTGGTTTAACTAATAGGACAAACAGTAGGTTCACGAGAAAACGCCGATATTATTACTTAGTGACCCGCTTATGTCATTTCGCGTAGTCGTTCACGATGTGTCATTTCGCGTGTAAGAATACGTGTCATGTCGCATATGTCATTTTGCGTAAACACCATGATTGTGTCATTGTCATTGACTACTTTGTGTCATTCATTATGCGTGAACCCGACGCGTAACCACACGTTTCGTTTGTTTTTATAACTGCGACGAATTTTAAATTAAGTAAGGAGATTAATTTGCCAGTTTGTACGACTGTACCGTGACCATGAGTGGCTGGATCAGGAAAATGGACTGGTTATAAGGCTTAACAATATAAAAAACAAAATTTCCAAAGCAACTAAACCTTGGGTGGCATACACTCTCGTTTCCCCCTTCCCCTTCCACATTAACAATTTGTGGTATTACTTACTTAATTGATAATAACATCTCTGGAGCGAGTATCAATACATGACCCGAGGCCGTGACTGACATCCGCTCCGTAGCTTAAAGTCCATCGTATCATTACGTCAAGAGTATCAAAATGTCCATAGTATCATAACGTCTACAGTATAATTTCGTCCATGGTATCGATACCTTGGGATAGAAAGGTCGTATAAACCATTTTACCCAAAATGAGTTACGAATGCAGTTTTATTCAGAATTTTTCGCTTTATGAATTGGTGTACATGACGCTTTCAAATTCGCAAAAAATGGTTTTTACAGCCCAGATGACTTCAACGTCTAAACATAGTTTTTGTTGGAATTTATGATGTAAGAACCAAAAGAAATATTACTGCCATGACCATTTGGAGTAATGCCATATTTTGTTACTAGTTCAGGTTGTAAAAGACTGTAAATTTTAGTTAAGTATGGTGTACTACCAAAGTAACAAATTGCGCTTGGTTGTAAAAACCAAAGTTCAGTACGATTTTGATTTACAGCCTTTTAACTTCATACGTTTAGTACAATTTGGTTTTTACACCCCGATCTCAAGTAGATCAACTGACGGCAAAGTATATACACCCATCCGGAACACATTCTTGAAGTGCAAATTTGGTTATACATCCAAATAATTTGAAAAATACCTTTTGAAACCAAACGCCGCACCGAGAGTTGTCGATGATAGCAGGAAATACCTACAACGTCCTAGTAATTTTAAACGTTATGCTTGCTTAAAAGTAAGGTTCATTTTACAATAGTCACGGGTCTCCCTTTATAGTTTCTGTGAACTTCATAGATTGGAGTAAGATAGATAGTAGTCAAAGACTTTGTTTTAATTATCGTTTTCGCCGGCCAGTGTGATTCAATAATAAACTGATAGCCGTACAATTGACGTCGTATTGTGAATTTATGATACTTCTTTGATAAATAACAAGGTGATGGTGCAACTTATGGATTGTTGCAATATGGAAAAACAACCTGAATTCATTACTTAAAATAAGAAGAGTCACTGTTAAAACTACCAAATCGAACGCCAGAAAGATAAGCAAGCTTAATTTCCTTACTTTATGTGCTTTAGCTTTCTTAGTGACTTCCTGATTTTAATATTAATTATTAATTATTAAGTACTGATATGTTATACAGTGTCACTAACATAACTAGCCCGGTGATATTACTGTATAACTTACTGTCAGAATAAAATTAGAGTCGTAGTGGTTTCAAAAACCGCGACACTTAGTTTCAATTAAAGCCGCCGTAAAAGTAAAGCTAGAAAAGTATTTGGCACTACTAGTTACCTATATTTAAGTGTTATTAATATTAGCAGCTGTCTATAATAATGCCTTAGTATAATATTTGAATAGGTTATTTTTTTATGTAATTAAGTACCCAGAAAGCCGTGGTCGTAACAAACTCCAGCTGATATACATGGTATATACATCGCTTTTGCTTTTAATATTGTTTTTTTTTGTATTTGTTTTTAGCAAACTTATAATTAAAAAAAATAAGTAAATTTGATTCTGATTGAAATTGGAATTAGTTTACACGTAGGTACTAGTAAAGCGGGATATTTAGGTTTACTTAATGGTGTTTGTTACTCGAGTTTATAGTGAGGTATGTAATATTACTATAAAGTTATAATAGTTACGACTCAACATTCGAATTGTATTGATTTTACGACTTTCTTTATTTTACGTTATTGGTTTTTAAGCTTACTAACAATGACGTACATCTAGTTACGACTCATTACAATGTAACAACTCAAATAATTATGGAGAGTATAAACCATGTTTGAAAAAAATTTGGTCGTAAATCCACGCTAACTTTTAAACTAAGATACTGACAATAAAATAAGGTTTCCATTAAAAAGAACATAAAAAAATAACAAATCTCACTTAATAGGGTCAATATAACTAAAAGAACAAAAAAGTTATTAGCCAAAATATTTTTAAAAGTTTGTTTTTTAGCCGTCCTGTAAAGTAGGGTTTAAGGCTTTTACTACCTTTCTACCCCAAGGTAGCGGGTATCATTACGTCTACAGTATCAAAATGTCCATAGTATCATTTCATCTAGTTTTTCGTATAATTTGAGTAAAAATTTTTTACACACTACACACATCATTTTGTTAAGTTTTTTTTACTTGATGCCTACAACGTTATACATTTAATATATGACTGCCTCTGTGGTTCGGTGGTACTGTGTATGGCTACCACGCAGAGGTCTCGGGTTCGATTCCCGTTAAGTGCAAATATTTGTGTGCATGAACATGTCTATTTGCATTGGTCTGGTTGTTTCTATGTATAATATGTATGTATTAACAAAAAAAAGTATTTAAGTATGTATATCCGCATTCTAGAACTCATAACACAAGCTATTATATATGCTTACTTTGGGTCTAGATGGCGTTGTGTGTAGTTGTTGAAATATTATTATTATTATTTAGACACATTTTATTCCTGAGTACGATATAGGAACTATGTGGTACAATTTATCATACCGGTCTTTAAATCGTACCGAAACTTACATTTTAAAAAACACATATTTGACCAAAACGGCTGGTATTTTTTGAATATTTTTTATCATGTTGAACTTGAATTCTAAAAGTTAAGTGGTACTTGGTCTTTTCCCTATTTTTTGTATCATGTAGGTTTTTCCTGTATTCGTGATCAGTATATCACGAATACAGGAAAAAAAATAGGAAAGTTAGTGGTGTCGAAAAAATTGCTTGCACTATTTTTTCGACATTCCGTACCAAAATATTATCCATACCTCCTTTGTTTTGCGATATTCATTTGTTTTACAAAGTATTCATTTATTTATCGACAATTTATTTTTAACAAATATTTTATTAAATAAAAAATATATATACCCGAATTGTATGGACGATAAGCAATCGTGTCAATAAAACTGATTAGGAATATTTTAAAAATCAGGAAAAGTAGTAGTGTCGATAAGGTTCAAAATTGATAATATAATAAAAATCTATGGTAATTTGTTTCACGATTTTCATTTGTTTCGCGATTTTTATTATCTTTTAAATTAAATGGCGGATTGCTGGTTTGCACTAGGTCCCAGTAGCACATGTAAACATTTAATGTGGTGCAATACATACTCTAATAAATAAAATTCTCGTGCCACGGTGTACGTTATTGAACTCACGAAAAATTTCACGAAAATCGGTCGAGCCGTTTCGGTGAAATTTTGTATGCATATCGGCTAGGTTTGAGAATCGGACAACATCTATTTTTCATCCCCCTAAATGTTAAAGATGGTCTGAAAAGGGATGAAAACGATTGTATGAAACTTCTTCATAGTATTGAAATTTTGTTTTGGAATACTTCTAATTTTTTTTAATTGGGGTGGATTTAGAGGGACGGAATTAGGGATGAAATATTATATGGAAAGATATTTGCTTTTGAAGTTAGCGACTTGAAAATTGAAAAAAGGGGTAGGGAGGGGGGATGAAAGAGAAGTGAGGGGTAGGGAAAAAGAAGTGAGAGGAAGTGCGGAGGAAGTGAGGGGGAAGTGAGGTTAAAGCGAGGGGGAAGTGAGGGGGTAGTGAGGGGAAAATGAGAGAAAGATGAGAAGGAAGTGAGTGGGAAGTATGGGGCAAGGTAGGGGAAGGGAGATGTAAGTGAGGGGTAAGCAAGAGGGAAATAAGGCAGAAGCCAGGGAAAGGCAGAGTGAAATGACGGGGAAAGGAGAGGGGAGGTAGGGGAGAGGGGAGGGAGGGAAGAAGCGGAATGGGAGGAGTGGGGAAGAAGGGAGAGGGGAATAGGGGAAAGTAGTGAAAAGTTTACGGGGGATCTGTAGGTAGGTGAAAGAGGGTTTGTAGAATGGGAAATTAGAAATATTTATTTATATAAAAATAAATCCCTATTTCCCTTGGTCACGACATCACGCGTGAACGACTGGACCGATTCCGTTAATTCTTTTTTGTTGTGTTTGTTATTGTCAGGAGAAGTTTCTGCGAAAAATTAGATAATAATTAAGACAGGACAACGTCTGTCGGGTCCGCTAGTATATTATAATATATCCGAAAAGCACAACTATGGACAAGTCTTTAAAGACTTCTTGTACATTTGCGATTTGTACATTTTGCGTGTCGTATACATTTTGCGTTTTGTACAATCTGCGCCAAAGGGTTCATTTTAAAGTAGGTACCTATATCTATAGGAATATACATAGCTAGACGAATTGATATTATGAACGAATTGATACTTCGGGCCATTTGATGAACTAGACGAAATTATGGCCTTTATGATACTATGGACATTTAGATACTCTTGACGTAATGACATCTATTATTTGCCGTTTCATAGCTATACCTACACGAAACGTCAGCCCTCGCTTCGTTTCGGTACCAAAATTTCATTCGGTCTCACAACAAACGCCTACATAAAATATTATTGCTATATTACCTACGTCTGCGAAATATTTATTGCTTTATTTACTGCAAGTGTACTTTTGCTGACTTCTGTATTAAAAAATTACAAATATTGAAATTGCAAAAATTTATAAAAAATTGGTTCTTCCTCCAGAGGAAGACCAATTTTATTTTTGCAGTTAACTGCAAAAATAATAATAATATTCACTTATTTCAGGCATCTAGGGTCCATAACATTTTAATATATAAATAACAAAAATAAACACTATAAAATTTGAGCAGTGGGTGACCCGCTAATCAACTAAAACTGCACTACTAGGTAATCTAGGTATATTTATAGACTAGACATAAAAACTCTGAATTTCATAATTAATATTATTTTTATTTTAAATTTCCCTAGTGTATAAGTGTATATTAATTATGAAATTCAGAGTTATTAATATGTGGCCAGTGCCTCAAAGCTCAAGAGCAGTTGAGCAGTAGGTTATATTATGTTCGATTTTATAACAGGATGACCTACTGATCAACTAGTTTTACCAACCCCTAGTTTTAACAGGTGATTAGTTAATTTTTCGAAACTTTTCCTTTCAGAAACTGGGGGTAAGTTGAGCAAAAAATAGTTGAGCCATTGAGCATAAAATGTTAGGTAATACAAACTATGTCCTACTACTGATTATTGCAGCAATCTTATTGAGCTGTGGGGAAGAAGGGGCAAAAATTGTTAAACAAGCCTATGTTATCCGCTTTATTTCTTGATTTCTAAAGGTGGAAGATTTTTTCAAAACAGTACCTAATATTAATTTTAGTTAAATCGTTGTAAACAAATCTTTGGCTCCTGTGATAAGTTATCTAACTCAAGTTGTACTGTTTTGGTGATTTTTACATAGATTAATAAGAAAAGAATACGATTTTTTTGGTCTAGCTCGTTTTTTTATCTGCTATAGTTTTAGAGATAATTTTGTGCAAAGTGATATAACTCAACAATCGTGAATATGGATATATCTAAAGGTGTAAACCATTTATGTAATTGCTCAACAGATTTTTTTTGTGTTTTTAGCTATAAGTGCAATTACATCAAATTTCGCATTTTATTTTTCAGTATATTTAATGTGAATACTGATTAAAGAGTCATATAACTTTAAACCGATCATTTTCAATACTGATTAGGGTACATACAACTCGATATGTACCTACAAATTTATACAATTCTAAATTTACGCCTAACAATTTGCAAACGAATGTAGCCTTTTATAAGAGACAGTTGTGGGCCTACAATTTGATTATTCATGATTTAAAAACAAATAATAAAGCTTTCTGTTACATGTGGCCGGAGTGTGAAGGAAATAGATTTATCATAAATCAACTGCCACTTTTAAACCCAAACACTAAGAAGCTGATTATGTATTCCGATAGTTGCACTGGACAAAACAAAAAAAAACAAATATCTGCTACCTTACAATCTATTGAACATAAATTTCTTGTACCCGGTCATACTCACATGTAGGCTGACACCGACCATGCATTAATTAAGCGTAAGAAGGAGAATACCAATATGGATATTCACTTGCCTAGTGACTGGTACTAACTACTACGTACAGCTTTAAACAAAACATCAAAATTTACCGTTGTTGAGATGACTCACGATATGTTTTATGACTTCAACATTTTTTCAAAACAATTTTTTACTATTAGAAAAACCAATCCATTAAATGAAAAATTTTTGTGGAGCAATGCTTTTCTTACAAAAAGGAATTCAAGAATGTTGACTACATGACCATGGAATATAGTAAGTGGGGTAAAACTTACGAAATGGTTACAATAAATATGGTACCGAAAGCCTACCACTCTAAGATAACTATCTCCACCGAAAAGAAGAAAGATTTATTAAACTTGCTTTGCTTTATTCATGAGAGTGCTCATGGGTTTTATAGAAGTCTGAGCTGCAAGAATGAAGTCATAGACACTTCTCCGGATAATGATGATGATTCGGATGATCAATAATTTGTAGGTAGTTCATCTAACTCCTAAGACCTATTAGGGTTTGTTTAAGTTTATTTTTTACTACGTTATATCGGTTTGTTATTTAAAGATTTTATTTTATTTAAGTACCCTACCAACGTAGGTATTGTTTGTGGTCTCTTCATTGATTTAGAATAGGATTACTCTAAATTGTATACCAAAATAAGTCATTTAGAAAATAATTTACGACGATGTAATAATATAAAGTGTTGGCAATTTTGTTATGTTTGTTATTTTTCTAGATCTTTTAAGATCCAGATACTTAATGGTTGTGAAACTATATTTTGTACTGAGTAGATTAAATTGACTGATTGTGTTACCTGCATAAGATTGATCAATGCCATCTCTTACTAAGTCAGTTTTTATTCAATTTTTGTGTTACTTAATAAGTTCCTATCAAGAATAGTTACGTATTTTAAAAATAAGGTGAAAAGATCTCAATATGTCTCTTAAAAGAATTTAGATAAAACTGTGCCTTATTGAAGTAAATTATTGATTTTGAAGAAGTTTAATAAATGTCGATAATTTTTCTAAAGCTTGTATTTATTTACTCAACAAATATGTATTTTACTGATGAGTATAACTTGAATTGTATCATTTAACACATACCTCTAAGCAACAATATTTAAGCAGAAATATTGTAGCAAACTGATACAATTCAGTTAAATTATGAGAGACCTAATATGGAAAACAATCAAAACTTTAGGGTAGTATCATTATAATTTGTTTGAGTAACATTGCGCTAGAAACATTTCTAATGAGTTATTACATTATTTTACTTCATGTATACCAGTTTACACAAAGACAACTTATAGGTGCAACATAATTTAACTGTACTTGTATCATTTATCACATAATTTTAGCACACATTAGAAATTAAAAAAGTTACAACTCAAAAGTTTTTCATGAATTTAAATATTATAATATTTAGCACAATAATTTAAAAGCACGTTACGTTAACGTTAACAGTTTTTATCTACAAAACAATGTACACAAGTTACACTTAGCCCGCTTAGTTTATAAATTAGAATTTCTTTAAACTTGTTTTTGTCCTTCTGTAAAATGATGATTTTTCACTTGTATCACTTATCACAGGAGGCACAGAAATATACAAAAAAACTCATCTTTTCTCTTTATAATATTAGATTTAGATATAATGCTAGTAGGTTTGACATACTAGCTTTCAGTCTCGACTTCACCCTTTTCAAAATAAATAAAAGCGTGTTTAATCGGTAGGTTGCAAAAACTGTAGGCACTGCAGGGAAATGCCTCTTCTCATATAGAGAAGGCATGAGTAATTTAGCGATCGCCATGCTTGCTAAAGGCAGATTGGCGATTTCAGACTTCCTTAGAGGTTTCCTCACGATATTTTCCTTAACTGTTAGTCAGAAATGTTTAAGATAAACTTAGAATGTACATAATTATTATGATTTGAATAATCACATTGGTACTTGCCAGGATTCGAAACCAAGACCTCGTGTTTATCCGGATTCGAAACCAAGCGGGTGCTGTATCTACTGAGTCATTTCGGCTTTTGTTGTTTATGTGCAGAAATAAATTGTATTATGTTTTAAACTCAACTCTATCGGCCTATCGCAGTCTACCTGAATTATTCCCTTACTGCTGGACATACTTAAGCAATCTGTCCTTTTCTCTCAATTCATTCACTAGTGGCTTGTAATTTGGTATACTTGTACGTTGAGCAGTGAGTCCCGGCACGGTCCATCTTACGTGAACGAGGCCCTGTCCCTGCTGCAGGGCGCGCAGTACTGGCTTACTGACGACGGCATCGACAACTGGATCATAAACAACGTCCGCGTCAGTCAGACTGCGGACGGGCTCGTCAGGTAACTTAATTTTGATCACTTGTCTTGTCACGTAATTTACTTTTGGTTACTACAGGTTAGACACTTCATTTTATTTCACGGTAGTAGATCCACGCTGATTTCAGCATGAATGGGTCGGATCGTCCGGGGAAGTACTACCCTCTCATAGAAGATCGACTTAAGAGTAGTAGTATCCGTACTATTGCGTTTCGTTCGGTGAGTGAGAGCGCCGGAGGCCCAATTTCCCCTCTTCCTCTTCCCTCACCTCCCTCATTCCCTTCCCCTAACCCCATTCCCAGCCGCCATAGTGGAGGCCACCATACCAGCAGTTTAAGACGATGGCTTCTGGTACAGTGGCCGCCACTTCTGGATTCCACTGACTGCTTACTATCAGGCGGGGTGGAGTCACTTTGGTAGGCTATAATATAAAAAAAAAAAAAAAAAAAAAAAAAAAAACAAATTTTCAGCAAATTTTCTTGCCGTTCATGCATTCATACAAATGATGAATTACGATCTGAGAGCTCATACAAGTCGCAAATTGCAAGTAAATAATACGTAGAGATAAATTCAAGAAATAACTTTTCCTTTATTTAAACGAGTTTACTTCCTACGTTCATAAGTCGTTCGCTCGCCTCGTCTAAATAGGTAGAATATTGAAAAGCTAGTTAATTAATATTATAAATACGAAAGTTTGTTTGTATGTGTGTTTGTTACCACTCAGCGCATTAACAGCCGAACCGATTTTGATAAAAATTGGTACGTAGTTACATAGGCTGCTTTGTTGTTTTATGCGCGGCAACTTGATTTGTCTAGGATCCACCGATGTAGTCACAAGTACCAGTTGCGCACCAGTCCTAGCAATGGTTCTGCGTCCATCACAAGTCCATTTCTGCACTGTACCGCTTCGCTTGGACAGACTCAGCACCTGTTCGTAAGGTACGTGATCATAATACTTAAAGTAATCGTTTTGGGAATTGTCTTATGGAAAGTGGTTGTTTTGAGAATGGTCGTTCTGGGTTATGGTCGTTTTGGGAAGTGGTCATTATAAGCAGTGGACGTTATGGTCTTAATAATAATAATAATAATAATTCATTTATTTCAGGCATCAAGGCCCATATAATAAATACCTTAAACTACAATACATATAAAATATAAAATAATCCACTATTTTTGTATCGGCGTCGTGTTACGCTGAGCTGTGTTGTATATAGTTCCACGGAAACGACGATACACAACACCTTTCGGCCAAAACTCTTCTTTAAGAAATGTTTCCATATGGCTAATCGGCACGCGCACCACAAACGAATTAAAATTCGTAGTATGACGTGCTTCCAACTTCTCGACTCTCAGAATAAAGTTGGTTTTTATTCTGATGTACTCCACGACGTCCTCAACCTTCGTGGAGTGATGTAATCGAAACGATCATAGTATGTACGAGTAGGTATATCGGAACGGATTTCTTTTGATGTTCTTATTTGTTCACTCCACGTTGTAATGAATATTCATATAGATAGACTAGCGGACCCGACAGACGTTGTCCTGTCTTAATTATTATCTAATTTTTCGCAGAACCTTCTCCTGACAATAACAAACACAACAAAAAAAGAATTAACGGAATCGGTCCAGTCGTTCACGCGTGATGCCGTGACCAAGGGAAATAGGGATTTATTTTTATATAAATAGATATATTTTTATATAAATAGATATTTCTAATCTCCCATTCTACAAACCCTCTTTCACCTACCTACAGATATCCCCCGTAAACTTTTCACTACTTTTCCCTATTCCCCTCTCCCTTCTTCCCCACTCCTCCCATTTCGCTTCTTCCCTCCCTCCCTCCTCCCCTACCTCCCCTCTCCTTTCCCCGTCATTTCACTCTCCCTTTCCCTGGCTTCTCCCTAATTTCCCCCTTGCTTCCCCCTCACTTACATCTCCCTTCCCCTACCTCGCCCCATACTTCCCACTCACTTCCTTCTCATCTTTCTATCATTTTCCCCTCACTACCCCTCACTTCTCCCTTGCTTTACCCTCACTGTCCCCTCACTTCGTCCGCACTTCCCCTCACTTCTTCTTCCCTATCCCTCACTTCTCTTTCATCCCCCCTACCTTCCCCCTCTTTTCAATTTTCAAGTCGCTAACTTCAAAAGCAAATATTATAATATTTCATCCCTAATTCCGTCCCTCTAAATCCACCCCAATTAAAAAAAATTAGAAGTATTCCAAAATAAAATTTCAAAACATACAATCATTTCATACAATCGTTTTCATCCCTTTTAACATTCCCATCCTTAACATTTAGGGAGATGAAAAATAGATGTCCGATTCTCAACCCTAGCCGATATGCATACAAAATTTCACGAAAATCGGTAGAGCCGTTTCGGAGGAGTTCCATAACGTACACCGGGACACGAGAATTTTATATATTAGATTTTAGAAAAAAGTCATGACCACGTAGATCAATCGTTCAATCTTTCCGGTTGAAACTTTACAACAAATTTATTTTTAAAATAATAATAATTATTATACCTATTAGTTTATATTGCTATAGTATGGCCACGTTTCAGGAATAACTAAAACAACAAATATCAGCTTACTGCACTCTATTAGATTTCTGCTTATCATGCTCCTATATGTAGATAGGTACAGGTAATTTTATAGTAATTTTTATTAAATATAATCGAAAGGCGTGGTGAGAGGCGAATGCACTTCGATGGGAACTCCTTCATAGTCCGCAATGCTGGTCACTCGGCTGGCTTCGACGACAAGAATCAACTGAAAGTGTACTGAAAATATCAACTCCGCAAACATCACATCGCCTCAATAATAGTATAGTGGGTATATTAGGATACTGTTTCAGTTAAGCCGTTACTGACCGTCTTTGAATCTTGTACAGGTGTGACCGCATGCCTCTATTCTTCCGACATCTATATATAGCTAGTGCCTAGTGCCATTTGTTAAACACTGCTGATGTTTTCTCTGTATTCTTTTTTTACCCTAGTTTTGTACGAAACACGTGGGCAAGTCGCGTGTAGAGTTATTGTAATTATTTGTTATTTACCGATGCCAGTGTGTGTACAGCTTATCAAATTTTTCGATACTTTTAATCTCGTGACCATTGTTCTGCCAAGTTGCATTTTTTATTTGTCGAACTACGACTGTCGCCTGCGCTTTCATAGTAATTAAGATTACAGTTTCATGATTTTAAGTGATAGATCAACAAAGTGTCATAACGTTGTGCTGTAACACATTGCGCATTTTGTAATTCATGTTTATACTTAGTTGTAAAACCTCGCAATAGCTAGATAGCCCATTCAAACACAGAATTCAACTCGTAATGAGAGGCAATAAGTTAACAATTTGCATAAATCTTTGGTTGCCAAGCTTTGATTTAAAAAAAACATTAAAACTTTTGAGGTCATGATATTCAATATTAACGTTCACTACAAATATTTAATTTTCTATGCGTTATGCGTAGTTGAAAGGTAATGAAACGAAAAAAAAATGTTCAAACATTTTAAAATATGAACAAAATCAATGCTATAAAGTTTCATTTAACTCGAACGCTGTGATTTTTGGTGAGCGTCAGATGTTGAATATAGGTAGACATGCTCGCAAGGTAACAAGATTTTGAGCTACAGTGCAATCGCACACACTTAGAATAATATATCAAAGCAAACAACTTAAATGTGTAGCTTATTATTTCGCATTGGAGGTTTCATATATTTTGCCCTATTTGTGTGGGCTATACAATATACAAGAGCAGTGTTAATCTTCCTACTGTTTATATGTTATACACATCTATTTAGATACAAATATTTTTTTGTAGGCATATCACTTAGTAGTAACTTAGCGTTGACAAACAAAAACAATCTGATTTATGAGAAACCATCAAACTGAATGAATCTGATTGTTGAACTTGATCACAATTTTACATTAACGCGTTGTAACTATCTACGAGGTACCTGTCCTGTTTTGACTTCAGTGATTATACGTTAATAATTAAAAATAATTTACCACTTCAGCTTATGTTTGTTATCACTTTTTTGAAGATGTTAATAATTTAATAATAATTACGTGTGGAGTTGTCGCGAGCTTGGAAGTGTTAATACAGGGTAGTTTTAGGATGGTCGTGAACTGTGAGATAGTCATAAAATACTGTTTAAGTAATACGTGTGGGACTACAATTTAATTCTTCTCGAATATAGAAAGGGTACGGTAACATTTCAGTAGTTTCGATAATAGTTTTCTAAGAAAGTTCAATCGGCTTTAGTTTTGTATAATACGATTAATTTAAATACTTATTTTTTATGAATTGATATAATATAGTTAGTCAAGATTTTTATTTATTTATTTTTAGATTTTATATTGGACTCTGTCAACTTGGTCTTGTTTTGCTTTCAGAGGATGGTTGTACACCTTATTATAGATTCGAATAAGTCCACACATTCTCTCTATATCTAGTCTTGTAGGCAAAATTAAGAGCTTGCTGACTGCTTAAAATATTTGTGTCCCAAGCACAACGCACAACACTGAAGAAAATCAGAGAACACTCACAAGCTCAGGCCACGACAGAAAATTAAGAAATGTAACTGTACCCGTCAAACGGATTAAACATGTTTTATAATCTCTTCAGGCAAAAACAACAATGGGACTGTGTCGATCTAGCGGTCTAGAGTATGTATACTTACGTGATTTTAGTTGTAGGCAGGTATAACTTATCAGTGCGCGACCATCCGTTTAAAAAGGTGGGTTTAGGGAATTGCGACTTGTCCCAATTGTTTCTGTGTATAAAAGTTCTCAAGTATTACGTTATGAGTAATAAAGCTATACATGCTTCAAATAGTGTTTTATTTTCTTCATTCCCATAAGTTCAATTATCAGATCAATTAACTGAACTAGTGGTGGAAATCTGTACTTCCACTCCGACCAACTGAACCGACCAACTGGTTGTGCAGAATGGAACCCAAAAAAGGGGGTCGGGCGATAGATGCCTCGATCGCTAGTTTCCGCAGTCATTATAATGACTAATACTGCTTACGTCCATTTCTCACTATGTTATAAAAGCATTTTGTCGTAGTCGCAGAATATCTAAAAAAAATACTGTGACCAAAGGTACAGTTGTTGAAAAAATAATATCTACAAATAAAATATGTAGCAAGTCGGTTAGTATCTTAAATTTAAAACAAAAAAAATTTACATTTATTTGCTTGGCTAGCCGCACACACCTAATAATATTGCCAATATTAATATTGACAATCAGCCAATGTATAGAAAAAACCTGTAATACTGCCCGAAAACACATAATATTATTGTCAATATGCACTTTATTGATAATAATATTGGGGGACTATACGCGCACACTGACTTTTTATTTTGAAAAAAATCTATCGCCCGATCAAAAAAACAGAAAACGAAGTGATATTTTATATATTACATATTGCACTATGCTTAAGGCCAGTATTAAGTCTAATTAACAAAAAGTTTCAATACCTACATAATATTATTTTCTATTTGTAGGTAAAGTTCTCTCACGCCAGCTATGAGTCTTCCGCAAAAAAATCTATTGCAATCGACTGTACCGTATTCTCTATACATTCAAGTATTTAGAGACATTCTGCGACTACGACAAAATGCTTTTATAACATAGTGAGAAATGGACGTAAGCAGTATTAGTCATTATAATGACTGCGGAAACTAGCGATCGAGACATCTATCGCCCGACCCAAAAAAGGTTTTATTCCAATCTAATCAACATATTATTCCAATGGAACCAACTGAACCAACCAATTAAAACGGACCAACTATTTTCTTTCTCAACGATACAACTTTTTAGTGTTGATCTGATGGGAATATTTTGCCTTCTTTCCCCGTGACACCACCAAATGAGTGTGCGTTACGATTGCTCCGCCAAGTTATCGAATCAGAAAAAAACTCCCTGTTTTCTCGTAGTCCCAGGATTTTGTCCCTTTAATGGGACCACGAGGGAGAACTGTTTCTCATAGTCCCATTGTTGTGAACCTACATCCTGTATAGTGGTTACCAAAAAAATAATAATAAAAATATCAACTTTATATTATTATTATATTAAAAAATATAGGTACCTATATATTTTTTATCTCATTTTTTCTAAAAAATGCCCCACCGAAATAGAACCGTGGATCAGCTGTAGTTGGTAATTCATAATGTTGTCATCCCGCTTTAAAAATTCTCGTCTTCTTTCTGATGATTTAGAGAATTCTTGTTCTCTATCAACCAGAATGTTTAAAAGTTTATCTATGCAGGAAGAATTATTTATATACAGGAGGATAAATATGTTACTGAACGTAATAATGGGACTATGAGAAACAGTTCTCCCTCGTGGTCCCATTAAAGGGACAAAATCCTGGGACTACGAGAAAACAGGGAAAAAACTGCCTAATATTTTGTCGGAATTTGTCGAAATCGATGGGTACAAACAAAAATTTGTCAAAGTAGAAATAAAGAAGTTGTAAGGCTTTTAAGTTGGCCGCGCCAACGTAACGTGTACGATTGCGCGGCCGTGCAGATCTCAGCAACCGGTGTGCGTTACTATTGCTCCGCCAAGTTATTCAACCAGAAAATAACTTTGACCACAATTTTGTCGGAATTTGTCGAAATCGAAGTGCACAAACAAAAAAATTGTCGAAGTAGAAATAAAGAAGTTATAAGGGTTTTAAGTTGGCCGCGCCAACGTAACATGTACGATTGCGCGGCCATGGAGATCTCAGCAACTGTTTGGGTTAGAGATCTAATTCTTTTTGCCAATTGAAGACTTAATTTGTCGAAAATTGTCGAAAAAAGAATTAGAAGTCCTTGGTTAATATATTACGAAATATTTACGACTGAATGTTATGGCCGCGCAATCTTAACGTTGTTGATTAGATTCTAGTCTGTTGGTTCCATTGAAAAGTTCCATTGATGGGTCCAACAGGATTTTCGAATCTGTCTGTCTCCACTACTTAGGGTGAGTGGGTCCAACAGGATTTTGATGGTACTCATGTCTCCATGTGGATCCGACAGGATTTTGACGGTACTCATGTCTCCATTGTTTGAAATAGGTGGAGCTATTAGGATTTATTCAGTACGGTTGTCCCCACCCTGATGTGCGATAAATAAAAATTATGTGACGATCGCTAAGTTGCTTTCAGTTCTAGAAAAGGATGTGTCTATTAATAAAATGAAAATTAGTAATGCTACAAGTGACCATGCGCAAAGTAACAGGAGCATTCTACAAAAAGACAGGGATGCATTTATTTTAAATGCTCAGATGAAATTGGTCCACAAACAAATAACAGTTGGACATTTCTTAGAGCAAGTGCGATAAACATTCATTTTTATATGCATTTTAATACTTAATTACTAATTTCTTTTTGCAATCTTCAATGTTTTTTTATTTGTTTCTCCATACTGCCCGTTTAGAATATAAGTTTAACATAACATAACATAGCGTCACGCCTGTTTTCCCCGAAGGGGTAGGCAGAGGTATATAATACACCCACGTTTCGCCAGCTATGTTTAAGTCCCACGTAATAGGTGGTGAGCCTTTTGCCGTGAACCGGGCACATTTCCAGTCTCCGCGCTGCTACTGAGAATTCCCTTACAGAAAAACCCAATAACACTTTTCCCGACCCGGGAATCGAACCAGAGACATCCTGCGTAACAGTCACACTACCGCTGCGCCACGGAGGCAGTCAAGTCAATATAAGTTTAATTTTGACACCTTTTAAGTAAAAGTTGTAAGTTTTGATAATGGAACCACGAGACCGGATATGGACCTGTTAAAATATCGATTATTGACTCCATCATCTAAATGGAACCATCGGAATTTGTAAATCCTGTTGGACCCACCAATGGAACCATGAAATCTTGAAAAACCTATTGGACCCATCAATGAAAGTTTCCAATGGAACCAATAGTCCTAAACCGTTGATTCTTTATTGTTGATAATTTCTGTAAAACTTAAGATTTATACATTAAAACTATTACAAGAAGAAAGGTCTTAATTTGTCGAAACTAATAAAAGCAAAAAATACTATGTCAGTTTAGTGAAACTGACGAAATCAGCCCAAAACAGAAAGTACGTGGCCGCGCAGTCGAAACGCTACTTTGCACGCTGATATCTCATTATCTGTAATTGCTAGGATTTCGGCGTGAACATCAAATTGTTCGGCATATTAACCTCAGGAGAATGACATATCGCTTTATCCTCAGAATAGTTTACATTGCGTAATATCTCAAAAATTATATTATCTCATACAATGTTCGAGTAGGGTAACCATACTTTCGATTTGATTTGACAATACCAGTAACCGGAGATTAAACAACATTTAGCTTAATCTGCAGAAATGATATTGACTATTGCAGTAAAAGTTTGATGTGAAGTGAATGCATATCATGATCATTATGAACTCGTATAACATAACATTTTATTATGGTTATTTTTACCACCCATGCCTTGCATTGTCATGCTCACTAAAAAGTCATGACTTGTGGATGGTGTCGTATTGGCCGGGTCATCACCTTCCCTCTAATATGGCGAAGGTGATGATGGCTAGTCTGTGCGTCATGCTCGTGAACGGGTGCTACCTGGGATGACTGGTCAATCTTGGCATGGCATACATTTAATACTTCATCCAGTATTACCTTGTAATTCAATATGACTGGGAAATGCATTTACTTTTTTTTTAATTTTAATTATAATACGTAGTCAAATTACCATACTAGATGAAACTAAATAATTGAAATCCTCTATTTTCGTTTCTTTTTTTTTTTAAATGTTATTAAATTAATTGGTTGTTTTTTAATAATTACTTTGTATGGTTCTTTGGTTGCGTTGATGTGTTAAAATTGTTAACTCATACAAAACATTGTAATTATCTGGCGATTGAAAAGAGTGGCGTGAGTTTCTTGCCAGTTCTTCTCATAGCTCTACCTCGTCAGCGAACTGGCTGTAGGTTAATTAGCTGACTTCATGTAATTTTGACTTTTCATAAGTATCATACTTAATGATCAAAATGAAATAAATACTTTGACTTTGATTAATCTATACTATTATTGGGGGAAGAGTTTGTTTGTTTGTTTAATCCATTTAAGGTTAGTCCTAAGTACAATGCAAAATCATACCAAAAAATATTTTATTAGTTTTCATTACTTTAATTATTTACTTTATGAATGAAATATTTTTCAATTACTTAGTTTAAGTCTAAAATAACGATTTTTAATTAAAGTCAATAAGGTCGAAAATCGCTTGCATTTATTTTTTACAAGCTCTATCGATGTCTTTATCACTTTCCGATAGTCTTATGTTTTGCCGACGTTCATTTGATTTGCCGACGTTCTACTGTTTTGCTTTTGAAATGTCCAAGCAGTTTGATCATTTTTATCGTTACTCAGCCGGAGATTCCACACGTATTTTTTTAGTCGGCTAATAATTACGACAGGGACTAAAGTAAAGGGCAGTAAAGAAATTCGAGTAGATACTTAATCAATCTTGTTTTCCTTACCCAAGGCAATGTGGTTCATTACAGAAATGTAGTCGAATGGAATTCTGGGAACGCAGTCTATTGCAGGAATGAATGATAAATTTATAAGTAGCAAGTTGTATTTGACTTGATGTTTGTGTTGTAACTTTGAACTTTTCATAGTGTTTGTATGAATGGCAAAGTTGTCATTATAGGAAGTTGTCATTTTAGGAATTTGTCATTTTAGGAAGTTGTCATTTTAGGAATTTGTCATTTTAGGAAGTTGTCATTTTAGGAAGTTGTCAATTTAGGAAGTTGTCATTGTAAAATGTCATTTTAGGAAGTTGTCGTTTTGGGAAGTTGTCATTTTAGGAATTTGTCATTTTAGGAAGTTGTCATTTTAGGAAGTTGTCAATTTAGGAAGTTGTCATTGTAAAATGTCATTTTAGGAAGTTGTCGTTTTGGGAAGTTGTCATTTTGGGAAGTTGTCATTTTAGGAAGTTGTCGTTCTCAGCCTGAGGGAGATCTCCATGGCCGCGCAATCGTACATGTTACGTTGGCGCGGCCAACTTAAAACCCTTATAACTTCTTTATTTCTACTTCGACAAATTTTTTGTTTGTGCACCTCGATTTTGACAAATTCCAACAAAATTGTGGTCAAAGTTTTTTTCTGGTTGGATAACTTGGCGGAGCAATCGTAACGCACACAGCAACCGCTTGGGTTAGAGATCTAATTCTATTTGTCTGTTGAAGACTGAATTTGTCGAAAATTGTCGAAAAATTAATTAGAAGTTCTAGATAAATATGTTACAAAATATTTAAAATTGAAAGTTATGGCCGCGCAATCGTAACGTTATTGATTCTTTATTGTTGATTATTTTTTTAAAATTAAGACTTTATACATTAAAACTATTACAAGAAGAAAGCGTCTTAATTTGTCGAAACTAATAAAAGCAATAAATACTATGTCAGTTTAGTTAAACTGACGAAATCAGCCCAAAGCAGAAAGTACGTGGCCGCGCAGGCATACATACATAGTTTTGAAAATATCGCCTATTACATGTTGATCGTATGGCTCATCTTGACACAGCCACCATCGCGAACTGAAAATCTAATTACATGACGAATTAATCGATAATTAATCGAAATTAGTCGCAAAATTCCAGAATTGGTCGGTCATTCTGAAGCAAGATATTTAATTTTGTTTCTTTTTATACAATTAAGTTATGTACAGTCGGAGACATGTATGTATGAATGAATAATATAATTATATCTGATAAATTGATATTAAAAACTCTATCGATAACAAGAGAGTTATAGAATAGAAAAAAAACATAAAATTATAGAAAATAATCTTTTTAACTGATTTCCAAAAAGGAGGAGATTCTATGTTTTGTTTCATAGTTTTGATCTTGATATTTAAATGGATTAACGTTTTGTTGAACGATTCTAAACTTATCGGTATGTATGTATCGGTCAATCCAAATCAATATTATTAAAGTATGACTAAGGTATTAAAACACTAACTAGGTATAGCAATCCAGGGTGCAGTAGGTATATTAGCAGTCTATCGTTTTGGTCCCTCCAACTTGACGTCATAATGGAGAGACAAAGATTTTGTTAAAAATATGCCTAATGAAGAGGTAGCTAAAATTATAGCAAAGGTAGCTAATAGTAGATTAATGGAATTAGTCTTTTGTATATGTATGACAGACATCCATGACTTGGTCCCTTCATCTTGACGCACACGAAAATAGAGTTGGTTCTGGATCTTACGTGCGGGCGAAGCTGGTATACCATATAAGTGTGGAAGAGTTTAAATAAAACATAATAAAGTAGTAACAGCGCGCTGATTTCGGCGCTGCCGTATGGGTAACCATTTAATGCTACGTTTTCACGTTTGCGGTGGCTTGGCAAACCTCCACAAACACAAACAAGTAAACGGGGTGCTTGTGGGACTTGCGAGAGCTTGCGTGAGCTTGTCGCCGATCCGCGCTCGTGTCGGTTTTTGAACACAAATCAAAGGCGTGTGATTAAGCACCTGCTTTGCCCACACGAGGTTGTAGGTTCGAAAGCAGATAGTGTGTACGGTACCTAAAGATAAAGTTTGAACAGCGCCTCTGGTATTTGCTCTGAGAATAAAAAAACAATCTTATACTGTGACATGTTACATGATTGTTTATTAAACTAGCTGACTTGGCGAACATCTTACCGCCTAACAGTCGACTCTTTAATTTTTTTCAGGCATTTTTTATTTTTTCTTTCCGTAAGAACCATCCTCGTACTTCAAGGTATATTATAAAAAAAGAATTAGCGAAATCGGTTCAGCTGCTTCCGAGATTTGCGCTTACCAACACATTTAGCAATCTTTTTTATATTATAGACTAGCTTTTGCCCACGGCTTTGCTAGCGTGGATAGAGTTTGTCCTACAGACATTTTATGTTATTTACATATATATGAGACGCTAATGGGCAGGGCAATTCTGTTCAAGGCACTTTATTGTAAACGATATTGTTTGTATTGCTATCCAAGCTAAAATTTTTCAAATAATTTCTATTCCCTCATACCTAAAGCTATCCGCGTTCAAAAATATACAGTGTCCAAATGAAATTTTTCCACAATGTTTCATTCTCTTATTACATATCATCCCATTCACCCTAAACTTAGAGCATTAAACCAACCGGAGAGGCCACTGACAGGCGTACCCCTCTGCCAAAGGTACCAGACCACCGGTCATACCCGTTATATAAAACTAGTTGACGCGCGTTCCGCATCATAAGTCACCTATCAGTGCATGCGTAATAGCGTCTCAATAGAAATGCCGAATTGCAGTGTATTTTGGTGTAAAAAGCGTTCAGCGACATCAAGTCTACAAAAGGATAATATTACATTCCACCTGTAAGTATTATTTTGTTCTAATATTATTAAATAAGGCATTAAATTAGCAATTTAACCAAATAAAATGCTAATCAACAAGTGTTGCCAGGCTTATCATCAATACTCCAATCTGGGGTAATATTTTAAGTTGAATTAACATAAAAACTAACCTTTCCTTTTTTATATCTCGCCTTGTTGACATATCTAACAAGTTTCATTTTGGATGTACATTATTGTGTCACCGTTCCCATATTTATTTATTTTTAATTAAAACCAATGTTTTTTTTACCAAGTAATGCACAAAATAATATTAAATGAACAAGTAAAATGAGATTATAAATCCAAATATACAAGATTAGTGCACTTTATTCCGAAAGATAATTGCTCATTTCTTACAAAAATAAGCGTATTTATTTTTAAGAAACTGGTCACACTTTAACATAATTAGAGATGAGACAGTAATCACAAATATCGATATTAATTTTTTTTTGTTTGTTTTAGATTTTCAAAAAAAGCAGCGCCTCGAGTCGCTTGGGTCCAAAGTGGGTTCCTAAGCGTACAAGTATCTGACTAACAGCTTAAAAGACAAAGCCTTCTGTGCTGCCAGCACTGCTACCTCCTCCCTACCCCCCAAGCGGAGGAGAGCTCAGTTTTTAGCAAGTAAACTCGCTGTGCGCTACTTCCTCTTATTGCATTACCTAGGATTAGTTAAACTAGATTTATAAGGTTAATTTAAATTGCACAGTTTTTCAGTATTTTATTATACCTACTTAAATAAAGACTTTCTGAAATATATTCTGTTGTTTTTTTGTTATCTGAACAGATAAAATATCTCTCTAATAAAAATCTACTCATACATTCTCATGTCAGTGTCTTGTTACTATGTAATCAGAACAAAATCCTCCAATTACAAGCTCTGCTTAGTTGGAACGAAATTTAATAGCAACAGACAATTAATTCAAAGTATTATTTGGTTTGAATATACATACATACTTAGGAATAATACACGTAAAATTGACACGTAATAATTAATTACAATCTTTAATCCACACTAGAACAAATTTCAACAGGTGGTGGTTATTGAACATACATCCTTGTGCGCAATAGTAAAATAAAAAAAAGAGTGGGTACCCATGTACGCACGTAAGAAGTTATACTTCTTTGGCATAACAATCCAAAAATACTAAATAATAATACAACGCATACATACATAAATATTTGAATTGATATAAAAGCCAATATATTTTTTATTTATTCACACAGATTATTTGTACTGATACGACACACTATGATCCGCAACTAACTTCAGTGTGTAAAAGGTTCGCAACTAACTTCAGGGAGTTGCTTTTTTCTGTCGGTGTGCGCGCGCATCGTAAAAATTCACTCTCATCATTTTTCCCAATCGCGCCAAAAAAAGTATAACTTCAAAAAAAAACGGCTAAATGCCAGTAGGACTCGCGCGCCGAGAGTTCCGTGCTATCAGGGATCGGAAGTATTGAATAAACATTAGTAAACATAGTAGGAGAGCCCGACCGCATAACCAGATTTGTTTGTCGAACAATGTTTAACAAATAAATTTAGCCCGACCGTATGACGGGCTTTTTTGATAATAATTACAAAAAAGTGTGCTAGTTAGAAACACTGTTTTATTCTTCCTGTAATATTGACATAAACATGAATTAACAGAATTACTTCTAGTTAATTTATGTTTATGAACTATTTACTTTACTTTTCATCTATTTCAAAGTGCTTAAATAAAAAAAACCTTAAAATTATAATAGATTATTATTACCTAAAACTGTTCTATATAAGATAATGCTCATTTTAATAAGCAAACATAATAATCATGAAAATAATTAAATCTTTCGCGTACATATATGAAATCCTAAACATCGATACTAAATATCGACAGAGTCAAGCTCTAACTGTTTTATGCTAAGGAAGCGTAAACTGATAGATGTCTCTGTGTGTGAATGTGATTGTGTGTGTTTAGTTTAAGCTAGTGTGTAATAATTTTATTGTGTGCGTGTATAACGACGCGATTTAAAAATGCATTAGTAGTTAACATTGTAATTAGTGTGCGTTGCTCGCGTTACCCCGTCCCCCGCCGAAAGTGGCAGACTTTTGCGCAAGGGAAATAGAGCGCGTGTCCACTCCTGTTGGTTTAATGCTCTAAGACCCTAAAGCATGAAAAATATAACTTTTCTCAACTATAACTTCGAAAACAAAGAAATATCTATTTAACATTTTACCCCTTAACTTACCCATTTCAAAACAATTAGAAACTGCATTTTTATTTATCTCAATATTAATTTGCACAACGATTACTTCAAAAACACATAGATATTCCCATACAACTTTTCAACTCCAATTTCAGTCTTCTAAACACCCACTATCAAAAATATTGTCATGAGTTTATATTACATTGATAGTGTAGTATCTAAATACAAATTTGCAAAACTATGAAATAAAAAACAAAGACAAAATTTCATTTATTTATTTATTTATTTATTTATTTAATAATAATAATTAAAACGGTTAATTACTACCAATTACAATATAATTATTACACCATATACGATTCAAAACAATAAACACAGATAAAAGAGGAATAAAATGAAAACAAAAAAAAATGATATGATAAAACACATTCATGCATCACGCTTGCAGAACCGCAAGCACTCTGACAATATTTTCTGCCATCCATCCGCAAACAGATCACAGTTAGGATTGGCACACAGGAGAGCATTGAGTGCTGATAGTGTGCGCGGTACAGGCGACATGGAACGCGCTACGGTGCGACATGATGGAACAGCGAACAGCACATGTCTCCGGTTACGACGATAGTTGTCAGGAGTATAAAAACGACACAACTCGTCATGTAGATCTAGTGCATCAATTATAATATATAATATATATATATATATATATATATATATATATATTCATAATATAATTTTATCCCTTTTCACACATTTAGGGGTTGAATTTTAAAAACCCTCTCAAATCAAATCAAATAGTTTATTTGCGTTGTACAGGTACATATAGTTGTTACATAAATGGTGCATTGGTTCACTGTACACTACCTTTTCAGGTGTGCAAATTTTATCGTGAAGAATGTAGGTGCTTCATAGTACACAAACAAACAAAATAACTATTCTATTCTATAGTCTGATTAATTACAAATAATTCTTATACATTCAATAGCAATATTCAATAATTCAATAGTAATACATTCAAAGCACATCATTATAATTCTACTTAAAGCATTCTAGCAGTCATTCAATGGTCAATATAATTATAATTTAATCTCTAATGTCGGTAATAAAATCATTTATTGAATAATACGTCTTATCTATTAAATATGTTTTAAGCATTCGTTTAAATACATTAATGTCAGTAACACTTCTTATTTTATTTGGTATCCTATTATATATTTTTGGGGCCATACCAATAACATTTTTATGGAACAGCGCCGTGGTGTGAGGTTGTATATGTATTTTGTTACACTGACTCTTGCTATTTAGGTTTTGAAATAAAATTGGATGTGATTTAACGAAAATGGCGAGCTCATAAATATAAAGGGATGGGAGAGTTAAAATCTTTAATTCTTTAAAATGAGCCTTACAGCTGGCTGGTAGTCTTAACTTACAAACTAATATAATAATATAATAATAATATATATAATATAATATAATAATATAATATAATATAATATTCTACCACATTCACACAGCGCCATCTAGCCCCAAATTAAGCAATTATATTTGCTTGTGTTATGGGTACTAAACAACTGATATACTACATATATACATTTTTTTTTTTTGTAAATACATACATATTATAGATAAATTACACCCAGACACAGAACAAACAATCATGCTCATCACACAAAGATTTGTCCTGGGTGGGAATCGAACCCACGACCTCCGGCTTAGCAGTCAGGGTCACTAACCACTAGACCAACAGGCCAGTCGAAACTGCTCTCACGCACTTTTTTTGGGCCCTAAAAACTTCTTCCCTGTCAACAGAGTTCCCCCAAAAAATTATGCCATATCTTAAAGCCGCAGAAACATAAGCATTATAAGCAGTCAGTACAGTACTTAGACTTACAACTTTAGAAAGCATATATAACGCATAAGAGAACTTGTTAAGTTTATATAATACACCTCTAAACTTTAAGATATACACATCCTTAAAATTACAAGTCGCTACGACCAGTGCGTTGTCTGTCAATCAGTCAGTCAGGACGAATTCTATTTCAGACCCCTATGTAGTACATTCATTATTTACATTACTTAAGTACCTAAATTGTATAGGATTAAACCGAACATACGACTATTCTCTCAGTTGCTGGGTGCAGGCTGCTTCCAATCAACCCCTTTAGATAATATGGTTTAAACTTTTTTTTTGATATATCTTTATTAACTAGGTACGTAGAAATAAGTTGTACATAATAGTCCTTTCATAGATAGGTACAAGTAATGCATTTTCTAAAGGGTAAGTAGAGCCTAGATATGTGACTAGGAATAATAGGACACACTAGAGAAAGTAGGTGTTGGGCGGCTGGCGGCTAGCGTCTAGCGGCTGGTGGTTGGCGATGCGACGGTGCATATTGTCAACAGTGGGACGGACGTGGTGCGGTGGCGCGTGTGGGTGCGCGGTAGCGCGGCGCGCAGTCCGCCGCGGCGCACGCTCGCTATATTGATCGGACGACGCCAGTGGCGCCGCGGCGCGGAGCCGGTGGACGGCGGCCCTCGTGCGCCAGCTGTCAAAATCTCGTGACGTAACTGCTAGGGCGGCGCGCACACGGCCGTCGCTAGCCGCCCGTTCAGTACGTCCGTGTAGTACGCTCTCGCCGTGTCGCACTCGAATCCTCGAATCTGCGGTCCAGTGCTCTGTATTATCTACGCCGCTGATTTTGTGAGACAGGTGAGGTTGGGGCCGGCGTGGCCCCGACCGCTCTCAGTGTACCCGTCTCGGTATTGATCGCATCTCGTCTGACTATTTCAATGTTTATAAACAGCCGGCCGCATCCATTCGTTCCCTCTTGTTTTTGATACGTCCGCCTGACAGCGCGCGATCCGGACGGCTGATCCTGAATGCACCGGCCGCACCGGCGTCGGCAAACGACGCAGCGATCGGATTCAGTGTACGTATGTAAGCTTGCACTTGTTTATCCCGATTCTATTTCGTGTATACCTTGCTGACGACAACGCGTTTACGTAGACATCGTGTGGCGAACTATAAATAATACCTAAGTGTTCTCTAAACATGTAAACAGAAACAGCGCCGGTATATGGGTATATTTTTAAATTCTTTCACTTTTAAAATCTAAAGATGATAACACATTAACACACCGGAGTTCTGTGTAGATGCTAGTAGAAACAAAGGCATGTACCAAACTGAAATTGTAGATATTAGTCTAATCAACACGTTGCCCGTTTCACGTTGGAATAACGTCGATTGCAGAGCCGCGGTACACCTTCTTATACGAGATTGCGTAAGTTGATAGATCCAATAACCGATATCCGTGCATAACGTGTTGTTTTATGACAAATTTTGAACGCCATCGATGTCTTTTACTCGAATTGTTTAATATCGTTCCGTTTGAATTTTGAAACGCAGTGAGATACTACGTTTCAAAATCGAGAAGGATCGATAAAGGTAAGTTCGTAAACCTAAATTTAATCTCAGCAAAACGATCTTTATTTACAACAGTAATCGTAACTATCGGTGTTCCTAAGCGCGTTAACCTACTTGGCATTGTTTTTCATAGACGTTGACCTTAAAAACTCGTACATTGGTAGTTGTTTAGATTACATTTTATTGCTTCTAAATAAAACATATAAATACCTTCAATTATAGATTTTGCAACTACCTATGTATTTCTTTATAAACCAGGTACACTATGTACTTAAGTGTTTAATTTGCGCTGATTGTGGCAACTGAGTTTAAATCATTATTAATTATAAAATCTATACTAATCCTTAAGTCCTAATATTATAGATTCGAAAGTAACTCTCTGTCTGTTACGCTTTCACGCCTTAACCACTACTCCGATTTTGATGAAATTTGGTATAGAGATAGATTACACCTTGTCGAACAACATAGGCTATTATATCTTTTATTGTGAAAAATGGCTTGAAGGAGTTGAAATAGGGGATGAAAGTTTGTATAAAAAATCGTATAAACAGATATATGCTCTTACGCGATATACCTAATCGACAACAGCCGTCGGGCAACAGCTATAATATTTAACTCGCGTAAACAATATGTTTGAAAAGTTTTATTAGTTTACGCCGATATTTTGTATCTACAATTCGGTGTAAACTTTGAGCACCAGAGCACTTAGCAGCGTTGATGTAAGGTAGAGCCGATCCAAACTTAGTCTACCTAGTTAAATTTTGCTGTACATATTAAATGATCACGACCTAGTTTTTACGAACGATTTGGTCATTCGAATTCTAGGTCTGGTTGATAACAGGAAATGTGCATTTTCTTATGTTCTCGACCAAGACAGACTGCTAAACGTATGACATCCTGTATTTGTCGGTCTAGAGACTCATGGCGGAAACGATGAAAGGGGATCAGCAAGGTCGGTTACAGCAAGTTTCGCTTTAGTTTTAAACGGAATTTGTTTTAATGTCTATTTTATTTAAATATGCTTTACACCTGTAATCAATGGTAAAATTTTGTATGTCTAGTGGATAAATTGGCAGCCCCAATTACATTCTAGTCTTAATGCAGGAAACATTAAAACTAATACCTAAATGTGTCGTAATGAATATAGCTGACTGCACCGTTGGTCTAGTGGTTAGTTTAACTGACTGTGACGCCGGGTGTCGTGGGTTCGATTCCCACGGAAGGCAAATATTTGTGTGATGAACATTTGTATTTGTCTTTAGTCTGGGTGTTTCCTATGTATTATAAGTATGTATTTACAAAAAAAAAAAGTATGTATATGTATTATATTTCAGTTATCTAGTACCCATAACACAAGCTCTGCTTAGCTTGGGACTAGACGACAGTGTGTGATAGTGTCCACATATTATTATTATTATTATTATTATAGCTATTTTTGTATATTAGCCTTTTAAAGTGACTCCACTCTGCCTGATGGTAAGAAGTCAGTGGAATCCACAAACAAGTGATGGACACCATTCCAAAAGCCAAACTACTGCTATGGTGGCCTTCACTACGGCAACTTAGTAAGATGCTTTTTCACGCTCCGCTTTAAAGACCAGGGTCATAATTAGATGGGAACACATGCGCTGGTTAAGAGTTCCTGGCTTTGATTGAGTGACAAAAGTAAACTAAAAACTTTAAGGTTAATGACAACTAAACAGCTATACTTTACAAAAGATCTTAAGGGTCGAAGTTAACCATCAAGATCGAGCTAAGATTAAATACACTTAAATGTACTTAATAGAAAGTATAGATATCAGTTAATCGATACTTAGATAATAATAGGTTTAAAATATCTCGCATAACTATTTTAATTTGCCGAACATTACATACTACGCCGCTTAATGTTTTCCCTTACATTTTTCCTCTTTATTAACAACCTATTTCCACAAGCACTCTACTTGAAGCTGGTTTGCTAGTAAATATCTTTAATGACAGTTAAACCGTTAATCAATTGCAATAAACGTTTTTCACCTGGCTTTAAGCTAGGTAAGTATTCTACATGAAAGAATCTATTAATTAAATGAATCAAATATTTATAAATTAAATAATTGGTTGGTCTTTTTATGTTTTAAAGAGAAAAATATTAAACTTTGAGAACGATATGTCGATTTTATTTCAGTCCGTAAAATTAATCATTATTACAATCGAAAGACGATTGATGAGTTAAGACTTCCCCCAAGCATTGCATAATCGCTTTCTCAAATTTCCATGCAAATTTAGACTTTGAGCTTTTGAAAGTCTGTACAAGTTTAGGTATATTACCTGTTAAACAATACGTCTTTATCCTGCATAGTTTCTATTGTGCTTAACAGTTCTGTCTCATGCAGATGTCATAACATTCATATACTTAGACAATTCTATAATTATAGTGATCAATACAATATCAACGTTAACTTCCAGTTGATAACGTGAGAACTTGCCGTTAGATAATGTTCATGATCTAATTTATAATTCGTGTCGCTAGTGTTACCTACTATTAATAATTTTATTGTTACGTACATTTCGTGTTTTATTACATTTATAGTTTTGGTACATAGGCTGCTATTTAAAAATCCGGAACTAGCCACTAAATAAATAATATTTAAAAAGTAATTATTACATTTGAAAATGGAACTCTTTGGCTGTAGACTGCAGTTTGTTTCATCTGACGGTCAATAACATAAAAACATAAAAATTGCGTGTGATTATTACAATGGATTTAACTTGAAAATTTTTTTTGCGATGATTTATTATGATTTTCGACGTGGTCTAACTCAACAGCAGTGCATCGATCAACTCAGTTCGACTTTTGGGGATCAAGGACCATCGTAGACCACTGCACTAATAATGCAAGATCCTCATGTACACATACACATCGAGAGATAGAGGCATCTTTGGGCATTAGCTGAAAAAAAGTTTGTTCGCGTATTGGATACCGCACAACATTACAATAGATCTAAAACAGGCTGGTGTCGATTAGTTCAAAAAAATGATAAATAAATACAATCGTGGCTTATCAAAAAATGTTTATGATATCTACACTGATAATGAATCCTGGATTTATGCACAATATAATTAATATGATTCCGAAACTAAGCAACAATCAACAGTTTGGGTGTTTCAACATAGGCAGAACCCAACAAAAGTTGCTCGTGCGAAAAGCACTTTGAAGCAAATGGTCGCCTATTTTTTTGGTATAGATGGACACTCGGCTACTGTACCACTAGAAAATCTTAAATTTGTTAATTCGGAGTGGTACACGACCTTTTGTTTGCCAGAAGTCTTTGCAGATCACTGGTCATCCGCCATATAGCTCTGATTTGGCACCCAACGACTTCGTTTTATTCCCAACAGTGAACAATAAATTACGTGGTCAATGATTTTCAACCCGAGAAGATGCTGTTGAGACATTCAAAAATCATGTTTTGGAGATACCGCCAGCCGATTGGAAAAATTGACATGAATACTGGTTTCACCGAATGCAAAAGTGCATCGATCATCACGGCGAATATTTTGAAAAGCAATAAAACCATATTTAATAGTTAATTATAGTTATTTTATTTTACTCCGCATATATAAAGAACAGCCCTCGTATAAAGCCTGTTACTTACTTATTTTTTACTAAATTTAGTAAATACAAGACAGCGCTTCTGAAGTTGTACGGAAGTGGTCATCTATCATTGTGGAGGGGCTCACCGTCGGCGACCATTGTCGTCATCGCTACAGCTCTATAAAACAAAAGAGAATCTTTTAAAAAAAATAGATTGAAGTACTCTTTTTTTGCTCTAACACGGCTCCATAATTATTTGGTTGCCTTTCTAAATGTAATGCTCGGTCATCATTAGTTTGTTATTATCAGATTTTAGTTGAATGCATCGATGCTCATCCCAGTGATGATGTCATACGAACAAACAATCATTAAATGTCGGACAATATGTCCCTGCCTACGTCACCTGGGTGCGCCGAATCTATGTCCACTACCCACATAAAATGCGGTTAATTTTACCAGAGAATTCTGTAAACTATAAACGTTAACAGAAATCTCGGTTTTGAAATTACTAGTTCATGTGAGCATTGGTGTAGTTCTTAAAGATCTTCGCATAATGAAACTACTTACCCGAATAAAAGTTTTAAACGTGTGAAATGTTGGCAAGTGTTGTGAAACAATTCAACATTTGACAAACTCCTTAGTTTGCGAATTACATTGTTTGTAGCGTGTTTTGCTTTCGTTATATTATATGTAAGGCAAGTATTTGATGATTTATTTTAGTGCCACTCGGCTGTAACATAATCCTTTTTCCTCATTATGTAGCTTATACTTGTATGAGAATATTTTTTCGCTACGCAAATCCTATTATTATTATAAATGCAAAAGTTTGTATGTGTGTGTGTGTGTTGTTACAACTCAGCGCCTAAACAGCTGAACCGATTTTGATGAAAATTGGCACGTAGATAGATTTAGTGCCGGAGACGGATATAGGCTTTTTATCCCGAAAATCCGTCAAGTTCCCGAAGGATACAACAAACCATATTTTAGGCGCGGGTGAAACCGCGCCGCTTGTAAGCTAGTACATTCTAAATCAATGGGCGTAGGTACTCGTCTTTTGTTTTTCGGAAAATAGTCGACATTTAACAATGTTCAAGGCTTCTCTATTTTTATCATATTTCATAAAAATACACAGGCGTCCTTTTTATCGTGGCAAAAAATTAAATAGTTGACATATTTGCTAGGTAATGTAAAAGTACCTAATATCAACACTGCATACACTAAGTACCTAAATTTTCAAAATACGGGTACCAATGATTTCTTTTATTTGTTGTTTGAAACATATTTAGTAATGCCTATCTTTATTAGCTAACTATCATTATTAAATTACATGAAACTGCATATTACGCTCAGTAGGTAGGTATGTAACACGCAATATAATCTCAAAATTAATCAAGTTCATGATCTGAAAATGTGAATATGTGTGAAAGCCTGGTTGCACATTTTAAAAGATCAATTTGAAATTAAAAAGAAAATGCTAGTAAATTTTCTCTCATAGCTCGTACACAAAACGTTGAATAAAGCTTACATTCTAGTATGATGGGTTAATCTTCAAAACGGATTATTCTATAATGACCTCAGTAATCGCATAGAGGCAAGCGGTGAAGTAGGTTGAACTAAAAAGCTTTATTAATCATCTATTTAAAAGTATCTATGGACGGAGTGGTATTTATTTTTAGCAAATAATATTTAACGTAAACATTTTAAGGGTTGTTTTAATGTGTTATATGGTAATAGCTGTTATCATATTGTCCTTAGGAGCAACATACTTGGAACGAATACAATTATACCAATTTTAAATGTCATTTTCTCTTTATATATTTAATTTTTCCCAAATGTGATAAAAATGAGAGTTATACACACATATTTCATGTATGACAGATAGGGTTGGGTCTAAACTCTTACACGGCTATCATAGGCGCAAGGTTTGGCGTCATAGATTGTGAAGTTGGATTATATTATTCCAATTCCTTCTTAATGGTTTATAACGTTTTCTCATTCCAAGGCTGTGGTGCTAAACCTTTATGTTCGTTAAGACCGTAGCCTAAGTTTAACGATCCTGAACTGTGTTCTTAGCTGCAACTTCTAGGCCTCGCATAGTTATAATATAGTGAATAAATGGATAAATTCGGGCTGTGCGTGATGAATATGATAATAATAATCACTTTCGATTATATTCTCTTTCATTACCTATCTTTCTAAAATTCCGGAAGCTTTTGTGTAAAATAAATGTAATAGAACCATTCATGCATACCTATTAGAAAGCAAAGAATTTCAAAGACGTGACATATTAGAACCAAGGTAAATCATACAAAACCGGGGTGGGTCGCTAGTATATGATACGTCGTAAATAAATTGAAAATCAATACCTACTGAATATTTAAAATATTTGTTGATTGCGTAAATGCGCTTGTTATTTAGTTATTAAATATCATGGTCTGCATTTTGCATTAAAATATGAAACGATCGCAAAATTGTTCACGTATTACAAAATAACATTCAAACATATTGAATACTTTCATAACATGCATTTGTTGAATATGGACATTGGTTTAAGTAATCACGGAAGCCGAACAACAACAAACATCTTCAATTCCAGTGAAAATAAACTGTAGTGAAATACGGTCGCTCATTTTTAGGGTTACGTGCTTATTAGATGCAACTACTTAAATTCTAGTGGATACTCCTAGACCACTATGGATGAATTCTATGTCCCTCTCTGTAACTAACTATATTCAAATATACAAAGATAGAATATTCTGTGTTACATTATATTACAAAACAAATAACATAATAGCACGTTATTAGGTAGGTATTTTCAGCGACAATATCAATAGTGATCAGTGATCACTTTTAGCGCATAATAAAATTACGACGTTCTATTATTTGTATAATCAACCATTTTTTTACCACCCTTAGAGTAAATTTCGTTTGCATGTCACAAAACCGTGTCAATTTTTGCTTGCAAGATAACACAGTACGTAAAGTGACACTGATGTCACTATATTATGTCGTATTAAATTTTAATTTTGATGGCAATTTTTGTTTAAAGTGATAAAGCAAATATGTGTATTATGTAGCTTTATTAAAATAAATTCTTCCGATTCAAAGATTAGTTCCGACTAACAGATAGAAATCATAACAAAATATTTGTGTTTTACTGGATACGGATGTGACAAGCGTATCGGGACAGAAGGCTAATGAGAGTTCACTGACCCTTCTTTCTCAAAGCTCTCTCCTCACCTCTTCTTGGATCTTTATTTCAAATGTTAAAATCTCTAAATCATAACTATAGTTGCACTTCTTTAGTCAAATCACATATTAATATAGAAACTAAACCATTTTTAGTATCCAGTTTTGAATTTTGTGGCCTATAAACTAGTTTTTATAGGCTACAAAATTCATAACTCGTTTACGACATTTGTCGGTCAACGATATCGTAGTTATTAAAGTTAATATAAGATAAGACTTTCCTAAACCGACTTCACACCAGGAACTTAAGTCCAATGTCGAGTAAGACGTTGCACAGATACCAATTTTCTCTCGAGACTAATATTTGTAGATGACAAAAATTTGTCTCTGAACCCACAATATTCGAGATAACAGTAATAGTGAAGTACTTGCTTCTACTTTCTTCCTTCCCGCTCTATAATAAATGCATCAAATCTTTGAAAATTTTCTTTGTCGATTTGCCCTGGTTTTATATTTACGTGTACCTACCTAGTTAAAATCTGTGTGAATCCATATTTCTAAATATTTCAATACCAAATTGGTACTAAATCAATCGTGTTATCTTCTTCTTATCATAGTGTCAATGTTCAAACAGACAGGTGAATGTAATCGTAGTGGATAATAATACTGTTTAGTAGGTTAAGGTTTACCAATGTCAGTAAACAAATGAAGCTAGGTACGTAATTTAAAACTACCTGCAGACGATACTATAGACCATTAATGATGAGGGTGACTCACGTTCGGCCAAGGTGGCGAAAATTGGGAGAGGCTTATGTACAGGTGAACGTCTTTCCGCTGATATGATGTTGATGGGACATTACAATAATAGAAATACAATGAGACACAGTTCCTTAAATTCCGTTAATTCCGTTAATAATCGCAAAGCAAGACCAAATACCCACTTACTTATTAGGCAATTAAGATTCTAAATCTTGTTGTACCTGTCAGTACTTAGGGTTATAAAAATCGATAGTAAATATACCAAATAATGATGATCATCAAAATATTATTCACATGACTTATTTTTATATGACTAGATATACATATATTACTAGACTAGCTTTCATCCGCGTTTTTGCTTACTGCTTTGTTCCCGTCACTAGTAGCTACGTTACATAACCTACAGATCTAGTAGATCCACGCTGGTTTCAGCATGAATGGGCCGGATCGTCCGGGAAAGTACTACCCTCTCATAGAAGATCGACTTAAGAGTAGTAGTATCCTTACTACTGCGTTTCGTTCGGTGAGTGAGAGTGCCGGAGGCCCAATTTCCCCCCCTTTCCTCTTTCCTCACCTCCCTCATTCCCTTCCCCTAACCCTATTCCCAGCCGCCATAGTGGAGGCCACCATACCAGCAGTTTAAGACGATAGATTTGGTATGGTGGCCACCATTTCTGGATTCCACTAACTGCTTACCATCAGGCGGGGTGGAGTCACCTTGGTAGTCTAATAAATATAAAAAAAAAAACGTACAATCTTCCTCGAGACCTGGGCTATCACCCGCAAAAAGAATTTTCAAATCCGATGGGTAGTTCCAGCGATTAGCGCGTTCTCTCTTATTTTCTTTTTTATTGAGGATACCTACTATAACTAGCACTAGTGGACACTGCAGTAGAGTTAATCTATGTTAACGGGAAACTAAATAAACAAACATAATTCGCTTCCAGCGTTCATTTTTGCTACATACGTATAAGCTCTAGAAAGTCGTTAACGGAGCGCTATGCTGTGACACGTCCTTCTTCAAAATTTGTTTACAAATTTAGCTTCACGGTAGGTAGCGGTTTCACAAAGTCCTCGTATATAGTGGTTATAATACTATCATTGTACGCAGTAAAATAATACAATGATCTCATAAAATCTCGATTATGAATGAAAATTGTAAGACATTGTTCTTTGTGGCGATCTAATTTCATATAAGTATTGTTGTTTTCTCATTTTATTTCTTGTGGCATGGCAAAAGATACTGGCAATTTTAGTTCTAGCACGCTATAAAATGTCCCAGTGTAATATCGATACAGGTTCTCGCTTGCAATTACCTTAGTGTTTGCCTCTATTGTTCTACTAGCTGATACTCTTGATTTCGTTCACGTGAAAATTTAGATGTGTGCCTGTATGAGAAATTTGCCTGCCTAATCTTACGGCAATCGTACATTGTATCAGTAATAATCAGTATAATCTGTCTCTATTGCGAATCCCATTTAAATCCGTTCACCCATTTGATATGATTGAGTATCTAAAATCCATACTTCCATCCATCCAAGTATGGATATACTTACATCTGCCTAAACTTTCGCCTTTACGTGTAAGTTTTAGTTTAAACCTGTCTCCAATCTGATTAAACATCATATAAACTTCTTAACCTAACCAAGTGTGTTATATATAAGACGCTTGAAACATCGGATGTACTACTCCAGATACAGTTTTCAGAGACGAGAGGCGAACCTCATGTAAAAGAAGACACAAATAATAACACTTAGGATTACTAACAGGATGAGTATAGACTCAACCTAATGCGTAGCCTTTTTCACTCTCGCAAAATCAGGCACAGGTTGCCCTTTGAAATTCAAGACCATAACAGACGGAGCTATAATATATAATAATATAACGATATATATATATTACAGTATAGGCATCACACACGGGAGCTATACTATCCACACTATATAAATAGAATAAGAAGAAGAATAAAAAAGAATAAAAATCATTTATTGGCACAAGATAAATTTTAATATAACACGCATACATTAAAGTGCTGAAAGCAATAAAACAAAAATAAATAAATAAATGCGAAAGTAATTTTATCTGTCTGTCTGTTACACTTTCGCGCCTAAACCACTGACCCGATTTTTATCCCGAAACAATGGCTTAAAGAGGTTGAAATAGGGGATGAAAGTTTGATAAAATTGTCAATGTAAACGGAGATATAATCGACATTCACGCTGGCGAAGCTGCGGGCAACAGCTAGTAATATATATTTTGCCCGATTTTGCCCTCACTCGGTCTCCGGTCGTCCTTGCAAGCACGCGGTTTTAAAGCTTAAATAACTATAATCAATCTAGGTACCTAAATTCGACAAGAGCACTACTTTTAGATCTAATTGATAGTTCCTCAGTTTAGGAGATGATGTCAGAAACGAAAAATAAAACCATCTGGGTAGTCGCAAAACAAATGAGAACTCGTGGCAAATTTAATTTGTATCATCGAATAAATGGAGGGGAAGCGAGTGAAGGAAAAATGCTTGTGCGCATCGGGCACGGACGTGAATATCGGGCAGGCGTTTGGTGAACAAATAAATCCGTATGCTCAAAATATACCAAAATATATACATATTAATATGTCAAAATATACAGTATATACATGTCGACATATATTATGGTGACGTCATATAAATGTATATTACAGCTGCGTGTGTGGTCACTCGCCGATTTAATATAAATCGGCTCCGTCTGTTGTCGTCTTCATAACTTTTCCAGACATATAAGAAGCAAGCACTACGTGATAAAAGAGTCAACTTGGCACAGCTCAATAAAAGTCAAGAGTGTAGTGTGTGTAGTGGATGTTGATTCTATCAGTATCATTATTAACATTAAAATACAATCCTTGTAAGCATTTATGATTATAATTATTGATAATAGAGATTTAATTTTTTTTATAATTAATGATTATATGGGGGTTTTCTAAAATAAATTCAAAACATGGTTTTACAAAAAATGTTTTGACAATAGTAGAACCTCGCTGGTTTCAGCATGAATGGGCTGGCTCGACCGGGAAAGTACTACTCTCATATAGAAGATCGGCGTAACTGTAGTAGTAGCCATGCTATTTCGTTTCCTTCGGTGAGTGTGAGCGTCAGAGGTCTTATTGTGGAATAATTTCTTGTTACCTTCAACTATCCCATTACTAATCGCCATAGTAGAGACTATCATACCAGCAGTTGAGAAAATGAGACCTCTACATTGGCTTTTAAAATGGTGGCCACCATTTCTGAATTCCACTTGACTGCTTGCCATCAGGCAGAGTGGAGTCACTTTGGCAGGATAATATAAAAAAACGATGATGAATGTAGGATTAACAAAAATGTTTAATATATTGTCTGGAATTTGGTATGGGTGCTACCACTTAAACTGAAGAAGTTTCACACAAACTTGCAACTCCTATTTTTCGACTTAATAAAGGTAGTTCCGAAACATAAAAAAACTAAATCTAACTAATATTTGTAGGTTAAGATTTAGGACTTAGACTTGGCGCAGCACACCCAGCAGTGGGTACCTATGATGATGACAGACTTAGGTATATTATGTGAGTTTGAGGTCAATAGCTTTAAAAATTCAGATTTTCCATATGGAGTGTAAGTCTAACCTACCATACATATTTTACAACTTTGTAACGGTTGTTTAGAACAATTATTTACTAAATTTCAATTGTTTAAAACATTAGTATTTTCTAGTAATTTACATACTTTGCTATCAGAACTATAGAAGTTGCATACAAACTTTGCCACCACTTTTTACCCTCTTAGGGCATGAGTTTCGCAAAATCCTAAAAGAAACCCCAATGCAAAATTTAAGACTCCTAGTAGGTACTTGTAGTTTCTGAAATTTCGTGATGAGTGAGTAGTTACCTTTCGATTTTATATACCTATATATAGATATAGATTTCACAAACACCTTTTCTCCTTATATGTTATTAATACCTTCCGTGTCAATTGACCTGCACTTTTTATTCATCTGGATTACCTATCACTTCCTAAGGTTTCATAGCAAGGAAAGTAAGGGAAATCAATTTGAAATGGAAACTAATGCTGGTATTTTGCAGGTTCTCTAAACAAATGGAACATCATTCTACTTAGTTAAATCACTTTTAGCAAACGTGGTGACCAACATTTATGCATCTAAGGCATAAAGCAATCTTTACCATGTTAAAAGGGTCAAAGAATATTACTTTTCTAAATTAATTTATTTTATCTCTATTTTATTTTTTGCTAACTATAAATAATAATTTTTAACTCGCTTATTAGAAAAGTGTCTAAGGCAAAGTTGAAACGCATATTTTTAAATTTTCTGTATGGGAAAAGGCTTTTGCTCAACTTTGGAATAATAACCAGTTGCTACTACTACTACTAGCTCGTGATTGCTTAGCGAGTCTTCACACTTACTCCAAACGCGGCGTGAACCATTGTCGACGTTCATAACGTAATTTAATAGCGTTGTATCGAAAAAATAACGTAAATAGGGCACAAAGACAAATACTAGTAGATACGTAGACAGAAATTCCTGTAGGGTTTTAGGAATGCATCACCAGTTTTAGTTTTCGAGTGTTTGCCTTATAACCAGTTTAACATTTTATGTGGGACGCTAACATAAAAAGATATTCTCTTCATTGTTTTGCTGGTACGTTACAGCAAAACTAGTACTAACTAGAAAAAGAACAAAAATATAGGTACATCAACTTTCTTCAATACGCGACAAAAACTATTTGAGATACAAAAATATGATTATCACATGAACTAAGCTGATTTCACATCAAATATACTGATTACACGACAAAATTTACCCGGCGTATATACCCACCTACCTGATAATACACACATTGAAACAATATAACTATTCTTGCATCATATTTCCCAATGACGTTTCCAAGAAAAGAACAGAAACCGAACTGCTACCAGAACTTTAGGTTAGGTTAGATTAGGACTGCGACCATACAAGGCCATTGTATTTAATTTCTATATACGAGTAGGTACTGATATAAAGATGCAATTCATTTGTCATTGTTTGCATAAAATAAATATATTATTATTAAAAAACAAAAAGTCCGCCTGCCTAAAACAAACTCAAAACAAAGAAATCCTTTTATTCTTGTTGTTGCTACATTGAAATTTTATTATTAACCTATGACACTCCGACAATCAATACGAAACCTCATAATATGTTGAAATCCATCAAGTCATTTAGGCTGTAGTGCGTGCGTAAAGAAGTAGATATACATACCCACATACATACATACATACATACGCTCGAAAAACATTACCCTCCTTGACTTTGGCAGTCGGAAAAAAAAATTAATGCGTATATTTATTAGATAATGAAAAAAATTAGATTTTTTTGTAATACATAAGGAAGATTATTTGATTTGCAGTTAAATACTACCATTACTTTTTATTATAAGTGAAGTCAGCAAGCATAGTTTCGCATAGTAATTGCATAGTATAGGTAGAGTAACAGCCCACCCATTATGAGTGGTGTCTAATGATTCTTAGTATTGACATTGACTTTGATTTGTGACAATAATTGCTAGCATAGTAATTTGTGTTATCTGTACTGTGAAGAATCTA
The DNA here is from genome assembly GCA_963082885.1 of Parascotia fuliginaria. NCBI lineage: Eukaryota > Metazoa > Arthropoda > Insecta > Lepidoptera > Erebidae > Parascotia > Parascotia fuliginaria. The sequence goes on from OY720170.1 coordinate 17,861,831, forward strand.
ATTCCTATAGGTGATGAAAGGTGAAAGGATGTAATTCCACACCGTCTACCGCTTTCAAAGAAAATCTTATACTATACACTGTTGCAATATTTAGCGTTACACGAGAAGTAATTATATTGGTCAAATGCCTCTGAAATAACTGTGGGTTATGCCGTTATCCCCACTTAAATCAGTCTAGATCATCTTTTAATTAAATAATACGAATTGCTAAATTAAATCCTTTATTATTATTAATAATAATTATTATAATGTACATTATCTTTTTATTAACTTTTATACAACTAATTATATAAAAATCAAGTTATATTGAAATAATAATATAAAACCGCCTTACAGTTGTTTTTTAATGACTCTTCCTTGAGAACTGTGCTATCGCAAAAATAATTTTCAAATCCGACTGGTAGTTCCAAAGATTAGCGCGTTCAAACAAACAAACAACCAAACAAACTCGTCCGGCTTATATAGATATGAACATGTACATAGCTTTAAACTGGATTATACATCGCTGGATTGCATGTAACTGCTACTTGAAGTTGCTAAAAATTGCGTACAAATCCTATCAATATTATAAATGGGAAAGTTTGTGCGCGTGTATGTGTGTGTGTGTTTGTTATTACCCAGCACCTATTTATTGTTCTATTCTGCGCCGTTTCATAAATATTGATATAAGTATCGGTTTGTGAAAATACCTGTTACAATAATAATATTATTTGTAATGTTTCCTTGCACTTGCAAATATATTTAGGACTGCGGGAAGACATTGGTACAAAGTTTCGATTGCCTTTAAAGTAAATCTAGCTTAAAACAACCAGAGACTAATGAAAAAGATTAATTAATTACTTTTTTAATTAATTATGATGATACCTATTAATTTTGAAATGTGGTAATTACACATCGTCTCTATGCCGGCTATCTGTCTATGTTTTTTATTTAGTCTTTTAAATAGGTACGTACATAATTATAATAAAATAGTGGCTCGCAAAAGTGAAGGCTGGTATTTAGCGCAGATGCATTCGCGAAAATATGTCATTTATAAAAATAAATTTTACGTAACAAACAAGTAACTTTATAAATCTGATTGCCACATGATTGGCACTAGAAGCTCTAATAATAAGTATTGACCAACGACGACATTGTATGAACCAAATTAATATTCATAAACCTTACAACATTTATAAAATATGCTAATAATCTTGACATAATTTGTTAGTTGATTTATGACATTACTTATTCACTAATGTAATAACGGATATATTAATCATAATTATACGATGTATACCTACGAGTATCAATATTCTATTATTATCTATAGTTTGCATGTCATTGTTATTGGGCTAAGTATATTATATCACCTATTTATATTACTTTAAATAAAATATTACTATTACTTAAATCTAATTATTAAGCTCAGAGCGAAATTTTAGCAACTTGAAACATACCTATTTATAAAAAAAATAATTTTAAATCCCTTCTGTTGGCTTTGATGTTATCAGTCGACACTATGTTTCAAATTCAAAGAATCCTGAATACAAAATTCAGGATTGTAGATAGGCATCTATAAGGTATTATGGTTATATGTAGTCTTGTAGAGTAGTGTAAAAGATATGTTCAGCGGCATGTGCAAATTAAATATATATTGTAAATGCTAGTGCTATCAATTTGAAAGCATTTTTACTTTGTATCCTTGGTACTCTTGCGATATTATTACGTGCTTTCATCTAAATTTAGCTTAGACATGGGTAGGTACGTCTAAAACACATAGATACGATTTACACTACATATGTTTATAGATTTTATAGATTTTTTATAGATTCACATAATTATTTAAACAGACATACGGCGTAAATAAAAGCAGACTGACTCCATATATGTATTTATTGCATCCCCCTCGAAGGCAACAAAAACTGCATACAAATACTAGTAAATGTAAATGTACATACTTTAGTTTCAATTTAGTCTCGAGTTTGGTGTTAATTAAGTAAGTAATTGTAACTGTTTTGCAAGAGATGTAACTAAATTGAATTGAATGCAAAGCGTGGTTTACGAACTTGTAAATTAAAATACACACAACTTGTAAATAAACTTGACAAACTAAATAGCAAGTAAAAAATTGTGTTGTAAATTTGTTTTTATGGCTTCGTTCTCGTGTCGGATTTTTTAGTCTTGTTGGTTAGGTTGAGGAGATAGTTATCAGAACTTACTTTTAAAATTATATTTTAGTACTCGTGTGTCCACTTATTTACCGGCAAAGTATAATATATTGTAGGTTGCGTAAAGTTCGAATAAAATCACAGGCACTGACTGAAATTGAAAATGTTCTATGCAACTATTGAAACAAATTAGCAATTTAGAAAAAGACTTTAACATATTTACCGGTACCAGTTTTCAGCACTATGAATGCTCTTGTGTTTTTAGTCGTAGATGCCTATCTAAAATAGTAAAAACGGCAACACTTTTTCTTGATCACGAGTATACCTAAGGAAACGTTTCGAGAACCATTCCTATTATGACATGCACTTTTTCTTTAAACAAAATGACCAGTAATATAATCATTACTTCAAGCAGTGTCCTATTTTTACTCAATTTGGCACGGTTTCATTTCTGCGTACTAACTTACCTGCTTTTGTAAGCACAGTAAAGTATTTGTAAAATAATTGGACTTTAATAGTATAAATATGACTATATTTTATATAAAAGATAGTAAATTAAAACTGAATAAGATTATGCAATTAGGTACCTACACTTAATTTTTATAGTGATTACTGTAATAAATGTGCGCAAACTACGCCGTTATGTTCAAATAAATAAACTTGAATATAAAATAGATCGGTCTAGCTAGTTGGTGATCATGTTAAGGAATCTATGTACATAAGAATGATAAACAGTTTATACGACATTAAATTCTATGTAATTATTATACGTTAGCGGACAACAATATGATTTGTAGAGTGCCGGCGTTTAGATTTTAATATCGATGTTTATCATCCATCCGTACTTATATGTTATGTATGAAGTTACGAACGCAGAAATCCGGCACACTTAGTTTTTGTCTGAGGCCTACATAATAATCCATAACTTCAGATTATAATGTGTAAAGTCTCGGCAGCTGCCATTTCTCCCTTGTTATTCCCTAGTAACAAACATACTGTCCGTCTTATCTTCAGTATCTACTATACTTGTAGCTAGAATGTAGTCCGGTATTCATTCGAATAATTTTCAAGTTATTGTCATTTGTATAAAGTTTGAAACTAAGAATGAACATTATCATTCATTGATCAATTGTTAAGTTGTAGCCTTTTCGTGTAAATGAAAGGTAGGTACATAGAATCATTGCATAGATATTTTAGAAAGACAATCTATGAATGTAGAGTTAAAGTAAACTAAGTTCGTTCGTTCGTTTCGTAGATTACTAATTTCATTTTTGTTACATGTTTATAGGCGGCTTTATCGTTCATAGGCGTTTCCAAGAGCCAATGCTTGAATCTACAGTTAATTGAATTAAACTCTTTATTCTATACCACTGTCCACTAAAAAGTAGTCGCAAGACGCTTACCAAAATGAAAACTGGTAGTAGTATCTACAAGGGATTTACTTGCTCCAAAACTCAACAAAAATAGTTATTTGCTGAACAAAATTATGATGAAAGTTGTTTATCTTGAGCTGCAAACAAAGCGTTTCTCATTATTTTCACGGTGACAAGTAGACGGAGGTGATAAGGGAAACTATTTCCCAACAGGTGTCCGTCTGTTTCTTACTAATGATAAAGCGAAAAACTACAGTTGCTTGTAAAAACCTTTTGATCGATGATTTGTTGATGGTGTCAATTATCTTTTGTGCCTTCAGAACAAACGATAAATGTGTCCAGCATTCGGTCGGTACGATATCGCTATTATTTATCAATATCTTATTTGAACCTTACGCGAAGTCGTTATCGTTACCTACGTCGTTTTTACCTAGAACTTCATATATTAGTACCCGATTTTAGGATTCCATACGGAAAAAGCCCCATTAATCCATCGCGCGGTTATCTGTGCCGAAGAAGTAGGTAGTAATAATATGAATACATTAAATAATAATGAAAGCTATGGTAAATGCATTACTCATACGCACCTGCCCGGGCAAGGCGGAAGTTATGTCGGACTCTCCGACCGCACTCAAAGCGCGGCCGGCATACCGACTAAAACCCACGGTGTTCCTCCAGACGGCAAGAGTGTCGGGGTCACGGGAGACGCTTGCGCATTCATCCGCGACTCCGACGGGCCATGGCCCGCTCACCACACGCGAGCGGACCCCGCCCGATTTGGTGCGGAACACGCGCACTGCCATCTCGGGCCCGTGCTGTTCGGGCGGCGACTTGGGGTTCCTCTTGGTTCGCCGTGGTTCTGCGTAACCATGGTTACTAAGCCTCCCCGCCGCGACAAGGCGAGAACCCCGATTGGGGGGGCGACCTCGATCCCTGGAATAACAGCAGCACCCATTCGTTCCTTTTCGCGAGTACGTATAAACTACAGACGGTATAAAAATATGTATCAGTATAATGTTATTTAAAAAAGGCACTTAGCAATACAACTAAAATATAACTGGTTTATGTAAAATAACTTCTGTAAATAATTAAAATCAGAGATTTGTTCAGAAATCAGTCTTATAAGTACCTACCTTAAAGTTACAAAGTGCATATTATAGTTCAAATCTCAGCCATTACTTCCTTTTCGCGAGTAATAAGTTATCATAATATTAATAATGTTATAAAAGTTAACTCGGCTATTTGCAATTCCAAAATGTAATTCTTGTATTTGTAAATAATTTTTAATTGCATAATAAGTGAGAACAAATCCTTGAAAAAAAGCCTTCAAGTGATTTGGTTTACAATCAAATTATTACCCAGTTTTACATCTATCTTTATTTCAATAAAATAGATATTCGTAAAAACATGTGTATACTAATGAACTACATATATGATCAACTATTTTTACGGTATATTTCGTGATAAAAATAACATTTCAAATAAACATACATGTATAAACGTCAAAAAATCCGCAATCCATTTAAAATAATTAAACACCATAATCACTCTACAACACCTGATAAAATGGCGTCTGCTAAAATTACGCTTATAAAGAACCAATCACAAGCCGAAGTCGACGCTAAACAAAATAAACGCCAATGTATTTTTTATTTATTCACACTGATTATTTGTACTGATACGACACACAAAGGTTCGCAACTAACTTCAGGGTGTAAAAGGTTCGCAACCAACTTCAGGGTGTTGCTTTTTTCCGTCGGTGTGCGCGCGCATCGTAAAAATTCACTCTCATAATTTTTCCCAATCGCGCCAAAAGAAGTATAACTTAAAAAAAATGTTTTCTTGTTCTCATTCAAGTTAATTTATTTAATTTTAGTTATTAGGTATTATTTAAAATAATTGTCAAATTATAAAATTTTCTATAAAACAATATTTATATTTTCTCATTATTCTAGTAAGTTTTTCTTTTAGTAAAAAACTCTTCATTCAGATTATCATTCATAACCTCGGGATTATTTCTCATCATTAGTCATCATTCTTAGAAGCGAACGAAAAGATCTTTCTAAAAACCTATATATTGTTAAAGTAACACAACTTATTAAATATTTTAACATAATTTGAAATGAGTTATTTTTCTGACTGTACTGTTTTCCTTCTAAAATAGTAGAAAATTCTACGAGGTACGTGCTCTTAAATAAATATTAATTTAATTTTTTCTCGATTCGTACCTAAAATATGTACGAATGGGCTCTCAAAAACGGGTCGAATCTACAACTTTTAATGCAGGGTCAAATCTTAAGAGTCGAATGGGCTCGTAGCCCTTTTAAACTCGTATTATGTTATTTGACAAAAAGCAAAATTATACAGCGAAGATAAAAAGAAAACATTAAGTTGTAATTATATTACACCCAAAAATAAACAAAAATACTTCGATGTTGGTAAGTACGGCATGCGGCAAGCCCAATTTCAATCCAAAGTTAAATTTGTCTTTCAATATGATTGACTGTTAGAGTAACTTAGATCATTCTTGGAAAAACGGATATGAATGGCTCGACTTCGTGATTTGTTTATTTATGACAGCTGAACTATATGTTTGTACGGCATTCAGCAGCCTCGGCGCGCAAATCTGACTTACACTTGAGCGGTCTAATTTCCTAGTTATAGATTAGAGTAATTTCGCAAAGCCACCCAATGCCAATCTTTTCATTCTACTAGGTATTTTTAAGCCATAAGTATTAAGTTATGAGTACGGTCATTCTGTGTAAGACCATTTAGTTGTAATTTGACTAAATCCTTTTTACAAGACCAAAATCACCTTCTCTTTAAGACTAAAACCAACCTTATCATCTTTTTGTATTACGGTATCGTTGATGCGGCAAATAGTGGGGACTTAGGTACCTACATACTTCATTACTTTTATCCCCGAAGGGGTAGGCCGACGTTTAACCACCCATGTTTCACCATTTTTATTTTGAGTCCCATGTAACAAGAGGCGATCCTGTTCCCATATATCGGCCACAACTCCAGACTCCGGACTAATACTAAGAATTTCTTAACAGAAAAACCCAATATCAATTTACCCGATCCAGGGGTCGAACCCGATACCTCTGCGTGGTAATCCGTATACAGTACCACTGTTTAGGTAGCTAGCCTTTCTATTATTCTTCCTATTTAACACTATTTAAAAACATGGTAAAGCATGGCTAATGCCTAAGCCTAGCAGTGGATGTATCTACAGAAATAATGATGTTAAAATAATACTTAAATAGTATTATTATATTATAATTAGTATTATAATTAGTTTTCAGTCAGTACTACTAATGTGGGTGTCATCTTGTACTTGTACTATGTTAAAATACTAAGTATATAACATAAAAATAATATTAAAATATTTTGACATTTGGGAGGGGCACAAAGTCTAGTGACTATTTTAAATTTTTAACCAATTTGCGGAGACTCGTACACAAGCAGAAGGCTTATTGCATCGAGTGATACAATATAATATGCTATATTTTATCGACATTCGACACATAGACAGCGAGTAACGAGATATTGTTAAGCTAATCCATAACTATCGAGAATGAGAGCAAGTCTTTGAGAATCTGATATTTGTTATTTAAATATTACTTAAACAATAAGATCGATAGGTAAACATATATTATGTAATCGTTAATATCACTATTATTTACAAAACACTTGTCGGTTTCAAGTGGAGATATTTAATCCATTGTTATAATTGGCAATACATACTGTATTTAGTATTAGGTATCTATTCTGTGAACGGATTTGTGCTACATGGAACAGTATTACGGAGATACTCTTCTCTCGCAGTGTCTTCTAGACGTCGACACGTGCGTAAGTGGTCAATATTCTTGTAGACAAATTTAGACACTAGACAAACACATTCTTAGACGTCCGTATTTCAATCAATTCAATTCAAAAGCGCTAATTTTACCTTATGGTTTGAGGATATCCATAATTGTCTAGAGAATATTGCTCGTTGTGGCTGCGTACCTGTAGCAAGGACCTCCAAGTTTGGATCTCGTCTACAAAGTCTTCGTCTTCAATTGTGTCTATACCTTTGGGCCCATTAGACCCTATATCAAGCAACGTGTTCTGTTGGGCCTCAGTGACCTTTTTTGCAAACAGATTTTTAATACGTACCTACTTGTTGCTTTTATGACGATGTTTTACTGATAGTATTGGCCACAGATTCTGAAAGGCTGATCAACGAAAAATTTACTAATCACCTGTTAAATCTCATGTGAAGTACTAATTGAGTTGCTAAAAGCAATTTAAATACGGTTCTATAAATATCTTTTAGTTAATTTAAAAGTTACTTTAATTGATAAAAAAACAACACTAGGTACTTATCATTTAGTGTCCGTCTGTTTTTATCACATGTTCTTTAGCGACCATCTTTAAAGGATGTATAGCTGTAGCTCTGAAAGCTGTAATCTCTTGGGAGGCTCGCATTCCCATACAAGTCCTCGCAAACCTAACACGGCGCTTTTGAAGGGCTTAATAGCCTGAAAAGGGGTGGAAGTATTCTATGTCTGCACATGCACGTAGTCATAGAGACTATTTAATACTTCAGTAACGACGTACCTTCGTATTCATACGACTGGAAGGAGAATAAGCTTGATTCCTATGATGCTAGCTCTCGTCTAACTGACATTTATTCTCATTATCTTTTTATGATTTTTACGCAACTGTATTTGTAGCTTTAAATATGTGTTCAGACAATATAATTAATAATAATAATAATATATCTCAACAACTGCACACAACGTCATCTAGACCTAAAGGATTTCTAGAATGCAGCTATACATACTTAAATACTTTTTTTATAAATACATACTTAATACATAGAAACACCAATATTTTTGTATTGTTACTTATTTAAATTATAGTTAGATTTGTTAACTAAGAAAAAACTGACGTCGTTAAATGCCTGATAGATAAGGCACTGGCGAAAATCGAAGTATATAATTATATGCATACTACTGAGTAATAATGAATAAACGCTATTGTTTACGGTTTCGAAACTATTTGTATTTTTCAATCTAAATAGATTGAAATACTAAATAGTATAGCATAAACCGACTCTCATACTGATTTCCGAATTACTAAACCTAGAATACTTACCATGTTTCTTAAAGAGTGCTTATCAATCTTGGAATATAACACAGTTTATGAATATGAGTTGCTTATGTATAGATTGAGGGATAAAAGCTGATCATGAATAAAACTACACTTTCTGCTGTGCACGTGACAACACGTGTGGGTAAGTTTATGGCGAACTGTTGTAATTAGATCACAACGACTGCAGTCATGTGGAGCGAGATTCGTTGAAGCACCACGGACGACAGTCAACATCGTGCCGGCTGCCGGGTTCACTCGAGGCGACTGACCTTTCCTCCGTAGATTCACTTACATTCCCACACTCTGATCTTGATAATCACAAGCTGCTACAAAATGTATGACACGAAGATTCCGTCATTTTAAAACCTGTTATAATATCAAAGTGAGAAATTGTTTCTAAAATCAGGAAGAAGGAATTTGTTTAGAGAAATTGTTAAAATGTATGAGGTACCTATACCTACCACTTTATTGCACTTCTGCCGGTAAATAATACTGTTCGTTAAGAGCAACCCTAGGCTAAGATGATGGTTGGAAAAATTGTAAATATACTCCTGCCGTGGTGATTAAACGGAATCGTACGGGATAATGCATTTTTTGATCTAAAGATCTATACTATAAATAAGACGATTGTGTCGCATCGTGTGCTCGGCTTATCGGCTTATAATAACTACTAAGTAGGTGGAACGAAAATAACTAGGTATCCGCAGTTATCCCTGTACTACTGCTACGGTGTTTGAAGTACCTATCTAACTTACTAGGTAATCAATGCGTCCAAACGTACAGCTAGCTTTCCGCGGCGCGTTTTCACCCGCGTCTTTGCTTACTGCTCTGCACTCGTTACCCGTTACAAAGCTTAATCTTCCTCGAAAACTCGGCTATCATACGCAAAAAGAATTTTTAAAGCCTACTGGTAGTTTCAGACATTAGCGCGTATAAACACACAAACAAACATACTCTTCCGCTTTATACTTTATACTTTCTTTTTTTTTTAGTAAGTAAAGATAAAAAAAACAGGTCTAGTAGGTATTGTAAGTGTCATTAATAGAATTTATTGGTACTTTCAGATTAATGATTCACTATGTTTATGAATCAAGTGCATTGTCTTGTTTAGAAATTACACCTGTACTTAAATGACTTTAATAGGTGTTTTAAATATAACTTTTAGCTGTTGCCGCAGCTTCGCCCGCGTAAATGTCGGTTATTACATTTTTCATACAAACTTTTATCCCCTACTTCAACATGCCCAATCCCTTTAGATAGCTTATGTTGGTCCTCAAGGTCTATTCTATCTCAATACACAATTTCATTAAATTCGGGTCAGTAGTTTAGGCATGAAAGTGTAACAGACAGACAGAGTTACTTTCGCAACCAGACGTTAATGCACCGACATATTTTGCGCATTTTTGATAATGAATGGAATATAAGTGGCACTCGAAACGGAACTAGAATCCAAACCTCCCGGGAGATTATGTCCCACAGCGCAGTGGCATTCTTTCAAATAATTTATATTCGAGGTCCTGTCTTGGGTTTCGATTTACTTACTGCTTGCCATAATGTGAAAGTAACATTAAGTCGGTATATTTATTGAATTAAACTGACAAGACATAAGGCTTTCCCTCCCTAGTTCAACGGATCCTGAACCGCCCTCATTCACCAATTTTAATTCATTCAATTTGTGACATTTATTTCAATAGGTACCTACGCCAATCAATGGTATTCTTTATTCCGTGACAATCCCATCAAATTCATTGTGGTGTTTACACAAAGGCAAGATACCGTTGTGTCGTAATATTACATCCACATTGTTTTGTTTAAGTATACCTATTTCCTAAAAATGTTAATATGAAACGCGTAAAGTGTATGTCTCCTCTGAGTCTTATATAGGAATTGTAGAAAATGCTTTTGAACTCTCTAGTTCAAAAGCGTAGTAGTAGTAAAAAATAACAGATCATACCAGACTAACAATACACGGAGCGGTCGCGTCGGGCAGTAGTAGGTACCTACATACTACGGCACGCAGTCTCTTTATCGTAATCTTTATCTATCTAAGGTAACTACACCAGTAATGGACAAGGAACCAGTGATGGACATGTCTTTCAGAATAAGAGTAGGAATTAATTTTTATATTATGTTAGCAATATTTAACCATAAACAAAAGTCGCTCGATGCTATCCACTATGCTATATGCTATGCTATCAATGTTTGACATCTTTTATTAAATTCAGTACTTATTTGAATTTATTTTGGCGGGAGGCACAAGATGCTCGTGGTATTGAAAATTATATTCGCGGCTGTTGTTACAAAAATATTAGTGAGGTGGGTAGAAGTTTGCCTTTTAATTTAATATAGCTTTATTCAAACCAGAAGATTTTTTTGTGCTTGGGTTAAGCATGAAATTAAGATGAAAACACACCGTCTTAACAATACAGTGTGTTTTAAACATAACTGTCCATCACAGCAGAAATTTAGAAAAATCACAGGATCTCCAATTTTCATATAATAATAATAATAATAATAATATTTCAACAACTACACACAACGCCATCTAGACCCAAAGTAAGCATATTATATGCTTGTATTATGAGTTCTAGAATACGGATATACATACTTAAATACTTCTTTTTTTTTTTGTAAATATATACATATTATAGATAAATTACACCCAGACACAGAACAAACAATCATGCTCATCACACAAAGGTTTGTCCTGGGTGGGAATCGAACCCACGACCTCCGGCTTAGCAGTCAGGGTCACTAACCACTAGACCAACAGGCCAGTCAGATCATATGTACCCACTGTATTGATCAATCACTATATTTATAAAATTGCAAAAATACTACAAATTTGCGAGTAAAGTCATTATTGGTGCCTATCCTATGTATACGCAGTACTTAATCTAAATTTTCTACTACTTACAAATTTAAGTACTTATCATTGTATCAGGAAACATATTCGAGAGCGTTTTACTTCCGCCTAGTACCTACTTATAAAAATATGGATAGATACCTAGATATATAGAATTAATAAAGTAGAGTATAATCTTAATAATTTATTAGTTCTGTGCCTTCGGTCTGGAAATCTGAATTCGGCTGAAAAGCTGAGTCTGGCTATTAAACCAGACCCCAAACGACCCTGGTCTAGCCAATTGGACTCGGTTGAAAAGCTAAGTCCAGCCGGCAACCAGGGTAAGTACTTCGCCAAAGACGGTGCAGTGCCTTCCACCTCGAGAGGGTATGCTGGGTCGTCACAGGCGAAGTCAACAACTAGCAACGTTGGTAGCTCGAGTGGCAACACTACGGAGGGGGATGACTTGGAAAGTCATGCAAAATGTACTGGATTGACATAAGCTAACGCCAACGCTTATGTCAATCTCATACATTTTTTTATCTATTCTATGAATAGAATAGAAATGTTTGACACTTGTCTAGGGCCTCAGGATATTACAAGTACCTGGAACCTAACATTTAAGTAAATACTACCATATTACTTACCAATAAGCTTCACTTCAAACAAGTATTTATTTTGAAATGACGATTTCAATTTTATGTAATCCAATTAATAAAACGTATGTAACTTATTACAGAATATTAATAAATTCAGACTATTAAACGCTGCCTTACTCGATCTTATAAAAATGCAAATTACATTAAACTAGTTTGTGATAACTGGACAACGTTACTTGACGATAATATCAAGCTAGCCAAAAAAATTCGCCCGGTACGAATAACTTCACTAATGTCACGGTAATTTCGTCAATTTTGTGAGTATAGTGAACTCTATTTCGGCGAAAATAATAAATAAGCTACAACTTTGGATACACTTTCCTTGATACTAACAATCAAGGTTTGTAATTTGTAATGTATGGAACTCTCGCTACTCGCTATATGTATTTGTATATACCGGGTATATTATTATCATCATTCTAGGCGAACGATGTCTTCTGCTGGACATAGCTGCTACGGCTAAGCATCTTCAGTATGCCATGTACTGTTGCCCGTTACTTACCAGGTCGTTGATCCATCTTATTAAGATATTCAACGTAAATTCTGTTAACGACAGTACCTAACTTTATTATATAGTTACTCATAAAAAGCTGGTTGTTGCCGGAGTATGGCCCAGTATGTAGATGCCCTGTTTCGGAGAACACGTGTAGTTAGGTCGTCGTATCGGTCTCGATTGTTAAACAAGCGTTTATAACAATCGTTACGGATTACTGGCGTAACTATCGGATAGCCCTGTTGCCCAGAAGTAATTGGGTTGCAGTACAAATCCTAAAATAGTTGTAAACAATAAATGTAAGAAGCAAAATCTTCTGATACTGTAATATTTACATTATAGATCAGAAACATTGACCATAACTACGAATTGGGAAGCTCACGCGTGTAGTACCTACGTCAATAAAAAGTGCCTCCAGGGATTGCGCAAAAAATACATCAATCTATGTTAGTGTTTCAACAAATACAAACAACCAAAAACCTCGCAAAAATAGGCTAGAATTAGTACAAACAATGACTTACAACTCTTTTAATAAACCTGTTTTTTATCTTATGTGACATTACTCCCCAAAATCGACATTAAAGTATTTTATTAATTGAACTAGCTTTCCCCAGCGCGGTTTCACCCCCGTCTTTGGTTACTGCTCTACTCCCGTCGCCAGTAGCGTGATGTTACATAGCCTATAATCTTCCTCAAGAACTGGGCTTTCATACGTAAAATTTGAATTATTGAAATCCGACTGGTAGTGTGTATAGGCAAAGGGCATATGTACAAATCACATTAAATGTAGGAAATAGTGTAATAAATATATAAATAAAGTAAGAAATAGTCGAAATGGTATGTAGGTATCTAACAAGGAGCTAAAAGTGAAATGTCTATTTTAGAACTAAATCGTTTATTTGTTCTTAAGGTAAGTATATTTTTAAAAACTAGATTCGAGATCTTTTGTCGTATCTAAGTATTTTAATAGGCTATTTGACAACATTCAAAATATAGGTACTACTAATTGTGGTCATTCTCAAACAAAATAGTGAAATATATAGTTTTTACTTTATTTTTAATGTAAAAAATGTGCATTTTTTGAAAAATAAAGTATAATTCTTGAAATTTTATCTGGTACGTCTATTGTCTGTTACGTGGCTGCAGCTCTGGTGATAACACACGCAAGTAACATACAATTCAACTGCACTTATAAAAATAAAATTTTACTGGCGTGTGACGTCACTCGTAAAATATGACCGGCGCCATTACAGAGACAGTCTTTTTGGCGCGTTTCAGTAGATTCAAACATCAATATTGTTTTTGTATTATTAAAACAGTAAATATTTCGCAAATATATTAATGTAGCGTGTTATAAAATTAACCTATCATCAAATAAATCAACAAAGTCTGAGAATACGGACAAAGCCCACTTTGCCTAGACCACTTTGCCCTTCGCGACGGTTATTTTTTACCAAAGTTGTAATTTCTTATCGATGTATGTTTCTCCAAGCAAAGATAATTAAAATACTACTAGATACATACAAAACGGTACTTATCATATGAATTACACACAAAAGCAATACAAAAAGAGAAAAAAAACATAATCTACAAATCTTGAATTTTTTTTTAAAGTCACTGATTATTTTGAGCGCGACGTCACGAGCGTGAGGACAGTCGCAGGCGGACCGGGTGGCTGCCGCGGTAAGTGGGCAGTGGGAGGGCGTGTTCACGCGCATTTTTGTCAGTTATAGTATTGAAATATCGATTTTAATGATGGGTGCACGCTTTAGGCTGGGTGCCCGCTTTAGGCACACTTCCCCTAAGTCGTTAGAAAATCTATTGTACTAGCTTCGAGAACGGCGTAGACTACCTGAGATCTGAAATGCCACATAATATAAGTAATTCGTTCTCTAATTGTGATGTTATAATAATATTTATCTTATGGTACTAGAACGTTCAACCAGGCAATATGATTTGTAAAAGCCAAAAATTAATACTGTGATATTTTCCTCGAAGGGCACAACGGCACAGAACTTTTTATAAGCAAGATCTTGTTTACACAAAATTAAAATCTTATTTTCATTCCAACTTTACCGTGAAGATTATTATGCAGGAAAATGAGAGACTACTAGTATCGGTTCGCAGTCTGAACGAATAGGATAGAAAAGATCATCCAAGTTAATAGGGCTTTTAAATCGCATTATACTTACTTGGGTACTATTTGAAATATACTCGTATATTTATATAATAAATTTGAGATATATTTACAAATAAAATATCACATCATAATAATGTGGTAGGTGTAACGGTGTAAATAAGTCTAAAAGCCACAACGAACGGTAATTATAGTACCTATTATATGCAAATAATACAAACATTGCTACGTAGTTAATCTTAGAAGCAGGGACTTAATGTTGGGACATTCCGGGTTTAACTTTAGCACATTCCAGGTCACAGATCTAAATAGGTACTAATATTTTTAGACTTGAAGTAAAGTTATACTATTTAAATTTATGTTCATAACTAATTAAAATTTCAACGTTAGCTCGTTCTCATTAAAGGTACTATATTAATAAAAGTAGTCAGCTGGTATAAATTGTCTAGTGACAATTATAGATATAAATATTTATCGATCAGTGAAATAGTTTTTAAATTGGTCTAGTAAGTAGTTCCTAAGATTAAGGTGTTAAAACAAAACATCCTATTATTACAGTAGTGAATATTAAGGATAGTATTTTTTATGTAGAATCTCTTTCTATTTATGTATATATTTAGTTTCTTGATACAAAGAGAAGAGAAAAAAAATATTAATTAGAAGTGAGAAGTGGATTGAGGTCTCATGATGAAAAAATTACAATGCTTTTTAGTATGAAGGTAGTTTAATTAGATAGGTTTTATTGGTAGATATTATTGCAAGTTGCTTAGAAATTCTTATAGGTCCATAGTCAACGTCAAAGCACGGTACACTTTCCGCGTTTACATCTGTATGAAGTATTTACTTAATATACTGGCACACGGGGAACAGAACTCAAGAAGTATTAGTTTTGTTAGATAATCCAAAGCCATTTATAATCTGTTCTGAGTCTGCTTGACGGTTTTAAATCAATTCAATCTGCACTCCTGGCATTGCATTATTTTCGTGGCAGATACCTACTCGGTTGCAACTTAACACACGTTCCATTATTATAAGATATAGGGTTATTAATGTCGTCTATAAATTTATAATAGGTATGCAGATGTTCTGCAAATTTAGAACGAGTATTATTGTTATCTCTTTTTAAATCTCATGGATTAATTAACTACCTCAGATTTAAGAAACATTCCTTTTATATTTATCTCTGTACTCTTAAATTTAGAAGACTATTTGTAGACTTTGTATTTATACTTAAGTTCAGCAGTTTCCCATCAAAGTCGCAATGACCATAGAAAGAGCTCAAGGTCAAACACTTAAGATAGCCGACGTAGACTTGAGGGAAAGCTTCAGAGTTTTGAAGAGTAAGCGCACAGAGTATAATCTGGTAATTCTTGCCCTTTTGATCGAGTTAACTTAAACGCAAGTTGATAATAAAGGCGTTATACCTAAACATGAAATTAGCAGAAAAAGCTGTTTGCCCTAAATTAGAGACGCCGATAAAGTTGTATCTTGAAATGTGAAATTGACTAAATAGCAGATTGCCTAAAGTCGACGCCTATACAAAGCAAAATGCCTAAGTAATTAAATGCCTACAAAATAAAATAAACAAAAAAAGACAGTCGTAAAAGATTATACGATTTTATGTAAAAAAAGGGGAGCACGCGATTTTTTTTCTCATAGAAAATCCATTTTGAACTACTAATATTGTCTAAACATAAATAATATACAGTTTTAAACATAAATAAAGTAACTAATATTGCATACTTTTAATTATTTATTGAATAAAAATATGGAAATATATTACATGGATATATTAATTCGCCTATAGCCCAGTAGAAGAACATAGTGGTATAACATAGTCCTAAAAGTAGGAAAAATTGGTAGAACCACGGCCCTTTACCCAAAACAAAGGTTGTTTACAAGGATAATACTGCGGCAGGTGTAGTATTTCTATTTCGATTTTTTTGTAAAAAGATATACCTCAGTGTAACTTTCACCAGATCAAAGGCGATCTGATGCATAATGACCAACCACGATTGGCTGAGCTTCGTGTTCATCCATACTAATATTATAGATGAGAAAGCAACTCAGTTTGTCTATCTGTCTGTATGTCTGTTACACTTTTACGCCTAAACCACTAAATTGATTGATTTTGATATAGATAAAGAGATAGAATAGACCTTGCGGCACAATATAGGCTCTTTTGTCGCTGAAAAATGTCTTGAAGGTGTTGAAATAGAAGATGAAAGTTTGTATGGAAAAGGCGATATAACCTACATTGACGTGGGCGGAGCTGCGGGAAACAGCTATTAAAATATAACGAGGTTTTATTTTATTTTCATGTTTAACAATATAATAATGAAGAATGTTATTATAATATATATGTTGTAACAAAATTAATAACTTAAAGAACCATTTTCGATTTCTACACGGACGAAGTCGCGGGCAAAAGTTTCTTTAAGATATTATTCATTACAACTGCTATATTATATATTTTCGTGGATCTGCAATCTGAATAGTAGCAGACAACAACCTCGTCCATTGGTGTGGAGGGGGCGTGGCTTATCTCAATCCACAAGTTCAGGAACATATTACAATAATTCAGCTACGCCTTACTTCTAATAATTCAGCTACAGTTCTGAGACTTAGTCGTACTTACATAAGTGTATCAACCTTATTCAATGTCTACGTCGGGCTGTAGCCGTAATTTTTACCAGTATAGCACGCAGTTTATTTTGAAGCGACTGTTAAGTTTTATATTTGCATATGTTTTGGACAATCTGCGTAAGTTTACTTATAGCGTCTCCACTCTCCAGTACAGCTACATAATACTTATCGCGTGCCGTCCGTCCACATTGAGACTAGATCCGTTGGTAAACTAATGTTTATAAAATGACATAAAAGCAATTTAAAAGGCTATAATCCTATGAAGTCTCGGACATATTTGGAGATTTCATAATCCAGATCCGTATTTTTTTGTTAGCGCATTGTGAAAGCTTACGACGTAATACTCCTTTAAATAGTACCTTATTCTAGTAGTACCTAATAGTACCTAATACTAGAAGCAATACCATGTGGAAACAATGTGCAAAAGTGCAAAATTATCTGACTACATTATGAACTTTACTTTAATCAAACTAACTGTTTGTAACTAAAAATAAGTTGACCGATACATTGAATGTCAATTCGAAACAACCATTTAATCTCCTGCATGCTGATACCACTGTCTTTGTAGTTTTGAAAAAAGTAATAGCCAAATTGCAAAGCTACTCTAACATAATATAAGTCATTGTTATCGAAACGACTCTAATTATCCTTTTTTTTACAGACGGTGATCACTGAACAGTTTAGTAAACTTCACTGAAGGGTGACTTGTAAATTTTGGAAGGGATACAACATTAGGTAAGCCTCTTTAAATATCTAGTAGTTTTGGTACAGTACCCGGCCTTGCCTCGTGGCCAAACTATTTCGCCAAACTGAGGTCCTAGACAATTGTCAAAGATTTCTATTCCATTCATAGAATAGATTAAAAAATTTATAGAATCTCAATCACATACACTTTATAATAATCTATTCTATGAATAGAATAGAAATCTTCGACACTTGTCTAGGGCCTCTGGTCTACCTATTGGTATCATCTAGATGCACGAGCATTAAGGTGATATGTAGGTACGCTAAGTTCATGTTTGTATTTTGAAGACGTTTTCTAAAAAGCTGCAACAACTACTGTCGATTTTTATGTCTTGTAAACATTATGACGGTGGTACATGTTCTATGTAACCGAGTCTCCTTATACTTACTGTTAAAATGTTAGGTTTGTAGTCACGTTATCGTTTATTAGGTATATTAATAAAGTTTCCTCTACAATGGTGTCAATAACCTCTCTAACAATATTCTGCAATACCTAGTTTAAATTTTCACGGTTCATTGGGCACAGTATATTATTCCTAATTTGTATTAGATAAATTCAAAATATGTACGTACACGCGTTATGAATTTCAATAAAAGTAACTTGATTGAGTATTGTGTCCTCGAACTTAAAAGTCCAATTGTGTTACAAAAAATGGTACAACGAAAAAGATTACCGAGCGCACGCGAATTTATGAATAGTAAATCATAGAGCGGGCGCCAACGAGATGATGTATGTTGTATATTTAGATAATTATATAAAATCATGCGTGCGTAATTATTGTTTGACCTTGGCGAAGGCGAAATGTGGAACAACAATGATGATGCGAAGTCACTAGTGCATGTCCACTGCATGTCGTAATGGCTAAATTGAAACACTGATTTTTATTTGTGTGCGAACAAATAGGCATTAAAAAAATTTTAAGACTAAAGTCCAAGACGCGCCTTCATATTTTGTATACTTACTACTATTTAGTAAAGAGAAGTAGTACAGTGATTTAGAATAAATTGCATTTCTAAAATGGGTGCAGATATGACTTGTAGAATATATTTAAATTAAATATATAGGTAATTAAGAAGAATGTTCAAAATAAACGCGTTTCTATTCTATGAATGACTTTTACATCCAATTTATTTATCTGCAGTTTTATAAATAGGCCGAAATTAGGAACAGCTTACGTAGGCACAACCGAACCATGAATCTCACCTCATTCAAGATCAAGGTTGGTGTTCGTTAAAGCTGCGTGTTTGACGACTAGAGCTTCCGACCATTTTTAGATTCATTGTGATCAGTTACAGTTTGAATGTTAGACGTGAAATGTTTTTTAGAACCAATTGGCGTTCAATAGCGTGCAGTTCACTGTCCTCGATCATTCCACTTCGGTCATCGGTACTTATCCAAAAATATTACTGTATTGTGTATAGGTAGGTACGTACAATACATTTAACACACATTTATAGCAGTGAATCAAAAGGTACTCGTAATCGTAACATCGAGCGAGCATCAATGAGCACGTGGAGAATCGCGTCGCGTTCGGTCAATAATTTGAGGTGAATGTATAATTTAGCCAAGGTCAAGACGGGAATATTTTAGCTGTGTTTTGAAGGCGCGTCTCCACTGCAAGCGTTTAGTAGCGAGCATAACAAAAAGAGTAAAAGTTCTAAAGTTCGAGTTTATAATCGTGTTCACTTTTTTATTGTTTTACAGATTTTTGACAAAAAGATGTAGATTATTTTTCTCGTTGCGTTAATGATTTTTACATATTACGTAAAAAGTGATGCATATGCAATCAAAATGTGCATTAAAAGACAGTCAAGTATGTTTCGGAAAACTAAAGACGAAAAACTAAACTAAAGAAAATAAGTAAATAAATAACAATAGAGTTTTAGCTCGTTACACATCAACTAGAGCGATATCTAAAAGTCTCATACATAAGAGTATCAAGAATTGCTTTCAAAAAATATTCTTATCATGTTAGCGATATAAGAAATCATAAATCGGCTTATACCCATCTGCGATATAGAAATATAAAACAATGAAGAAAATAGACAAGGTATAGATAGGTATGCGTAGATTTTATTCGATCAAAAGAATGGTTAAAATAGGTACTCTATATTATTTCGACAGATCTCATATCAAGGTAGTCCTTGTTCTGGGAAACAGATAAAGGAACTTGACAGTTGATAGGTACATCAATTCATCAATGACAATTTTACTGTCCAAGTTCACAAAATATTTTGAGATTTTAAAAGAAGACGATTATGCAAGACTCGCAATTCTGAGATGGTAGGCAGCTAGAATATCAACTAAAAGGCTGTCGGAACGTGTGTCATAACTTTCACGAAAGTAAGCTAAAATGTTTGTCAAGCATCAAGCAAGCATTATATAAATGTACAGTCCACCTCCTTTCATTTATTTTGCACGAAATTTTTAGAGACCGAATTTGAATATTTTCTTACACTGAAATCAGTATTTGCTGAACTGTACTGTACTTGTTTAGAAATGTCAATTAATTATAATAAATAGTGTTGCCGTGAAGGTCATATGTTTATGACTACTGTGTTTGCGATTAATGAGGCTACTAAGTCATTCTGTTAGCGCATGCGCTGTTGTATTTTACATTATAAGTTGTATACCTTTTAATGTAAAATACAACAATCAGCGTGTGCACATTATAATAATATTTTTTATATATTGTACAATAATATTTTATATAGAATATCATTGATATTATACGTTTGTTGTCCTAACCCACAATAAATATAGATTCTACATACTATCTACCCATTATATTTTGAGACATCTGTTTAAAGAAAAACATTATTTAACGTGCATACTTTTAAACGACAGTGGATAGATAGGTAGATAGAGTTCTAGTTATGGTATGTATAGTTCGGAGCTTAATTCCTACCGTTCGCATATCTGTAGGTACGAACTTAAAGTAAACCATTAGGCTGCCTGTCCACAGACGTGGAGCTCGAAGGTTTACATTTTAGTTATTATACATATGTAATTAGAATATTTTCCATATAGAATTTTAGTTCAGCTGGTTTTTAATATTGAAATAAGTACTTATATGAAACATAGTAGAGATGTGACCGATGTGGCACATCGACACGTCCGTTTCATATTATAATATGTAGGTAATATAAAGACATATCATATGTTGGTCGTGGTAGACCACGTCAGTTCACTATGTGGACAATGAACAATTATTTTTGTTAATAGTCAACCTTTCCTTTCATAAAAAATAATCGTAAAATCGCATGATTCTTGGTTCACCTGTGAAAATCTAAAAGTTATATATAACAAACTTCGAACTCCTCTTTATAGTACTAACCGTTATGACGGCTCTTTTACTGTACATGCGGTTAGGTTGTGGAGCTCTCTTTCTCACGTCATTCGTGAGAGCGTTTACGAGAGGAATAAGAGAACATTTCCTGTCATTGGTTCAATAATTTATAGTATACTCGTAAGTAAGTAATTTTATGCATTATATTTCGTATTATATTGTGTGTATTGTTATTATGTAATTATATTTTATTAATGTATTCATTATGATATATAACAAGTAAATATTAGTTAATACATTCATTTCTTACATTCCATTTCTTTTTATTTTTATTTTTCTTTCTTTCTGTTGTACACTTCATTTGTTCTCACTCACACTTAATATTTCTTCTCTACCACTCTGAGGTTTACTTGTAGAAAACTTATTAAAGGGTGACTCGCTTTTGTATATCATATTTTCTTGTAAAACTATGTAAATGCTCTTAGGTGTACAATAAAGAATTAAAGAAAGTAAAGAAAGAGATAGTGCCTAACAAAAGTGGACCACGAACCCAATGTTTTGTTTGTGGTCCACATAGTCCTGACGAGGTGTACCACGACCAACAACCGATTATTTTTATGGGACTTTGCTATATCTCGTAATATACCTACCTTGTTTCTAAAATATATTGTTCATATTTCTTATTTCGTTTCAATGTATGGCCCCGCGCGGCTGACAAACAATGAGATACTTACCAAAATATTATCATAACAATTCTGTTGCAGATCTCCTGGTTTGAGGACAAGACGTCATATGTGACACACAGACAGAAACTGTAAATATGACCGGTGCGCCTGTGTAATACGAGTTCATTAAACAGTGAGCGCGAATTACGTCCTGCGGTGATTTAATGCGGTTAAACAGTTAAAGACTTGGCAGCCATGCTGTCGTATATGGTGCCAGTGGAGGAGAAGCCACCACCAGTGCCGGGCAAAGGCAGACTGGCCCTAGAGCTGGTCGGAAGCCCCGGTAGCCCCGAGTCTGCAGTGCGACGAACTCGCACCAACATCTCTAAAGAGTCCTCTACCAGTTCGTTCGCGAGTGACCTCACGATATCCTCGTCGACACCCACCGGCGCACTTGACAAACCAAAGCATAAACTTCTCGGCAATGGAACCAAACACACCACTTTAAAGAGGTATGTTGTATTATATTACTTGCCTGGTGGCCTACCACCACCTCATAAAGCAGTATTATTTTATTGTCACTTTGTGTGTTGTCTTTTTCTTTTGTAGATACCTATCATTAAAAACAAGGATTAAAGTTATAATATGATTACTTATATGAGGAAATTGTTAGGGCCCCTGTATTAGAAAATCTTAACAAAATAAAACGTATTTATAATAATAATTATCTGTAATCCCGCGCTGTATTTTAAAAGAATTAAAAATCTATTGTTAAAGGGATCGGTAAAGATTTACTTAAGTAATTATGTAAAGTAGGTGGCTTCTGTCTCTCAAGACTGTTCCATAAGCGTCTTTTTGTCAATGAAAATAATTAGATACAAACGCATAGTAACTAATCACATACTTTAATATTTCCTACAGATACTTAATCCTTTAAACAGGCACACACAGATTAATAAAATAACTCTACAACTCTACATTTATTTATTTAGTATCACAAAAATTCAAGTGAATCTTCTATAAAATCTTTACAAGGTCGCAAATTAGCATAATATATTATTACTAGCTTACCGCAACGCGGTTTCATCCGCGTCTTTCCTTACTGCTCTCTGCTGCCATCGCCAGTAGCGTGATGTTACATAGCCTATAACCATCCTTGAAAACTGGGCTATCATACGCAAAAATATTTTCAAATATGACTGGTAGTTCCAGAGATAAGCGCGTTCAAACAAACAAACAAACTCTTCTGCTTATAATAGTATAGATTGATATTTCATAGTTGAATTATGACTCTCGGCTATGCATTGGAGGCGGGAGCTTTAACTATTAGGTCATAATGAAGAGTTATTATCTAATTATAATAAAAGTGTAAAACAAGATATCTACAACGTTGCACTACTGAAATAGGGTCTCTTTAGATAACCGAATGTTTAAGTTCAACATATATGTGAATAAATACGTCCGTAACGTTTATATTATTAAATTTTCCAGTGCGTGTTAAAGTGACACAAGAAAATTTAGAGGAGTAGTTTAATTAGCTACAATTAAAATTAAAGTATACCAAGATGTCATTTAAAATTAACACCCACTGTGTAGTCTCACCTTGACCCGCCTCGATAATTGTAAAATCTATATATAAAATCAATATCGCTACCATAATTTGTCCAGACTTTCTACTAACTGCTTACTAATAGACCGAAACACTACTGTAATAGGTAACCTTCTTATTATTGAATTAATTTTAAGTAAACGGTATCACTAATAGTATTGCGTAAAATAAAGACTGTTATATTTAATTTTATGAAATCTTCATGGGAACTACTTTAAAGCGTATCATTTAATCACGTAGTTGCAATCTTTAGCTTTACTACAATCTCACAAAAAACTCGCACCTTGTACATACTTACGTAAAAAGCACGTCTAAAGTTCGAAATATGAGGACTAAATCACACTGGCATGTTTGGACATTCGTGATAGGTAATTTCGCAACTGCAACAACACCGCATCGCGCTTTCGATCGATGCTTTAAGCTCTATTTAACACATACAAAGCGTAAAGACAATTCTCATGCAGTCATTCCCACCATTACGTCACGGAGGAAAATAGACATGGCATTTACCCGTTTGCCTCGATATACCTATAACACAACAAGGTCAAGAAGTTAGTCATGGAAAGTTTACCTGTTTCACTTTACATAGATTTCATTATTTTGATTGACAATAGTATATTTTTTGAGAACCGTTAAGTTAAAAATGAGAGTGAACAGTAATAATAAACAATTTATCTTTATACAAAATTAAAGATAATTTCGCAAAAACAAACATTTTGCGTTTTGATCACAAGTAAAAGCTTGGCGCCTCGATTAAGGTGATAGTCCAAAATTTAGGAGAAACGCAAAAAAACGTGTAAAAAAGCCCTTGATTGCTATTGGCTAGCAAATGTATCGTATGTATCTGGCATACTCAATTCAGCTAATGCGTTTCATCCAAAGCAGTTGAGCTATTTGTGCGTAATCCAATTAGAGCGTCCTTTTATTCCACGTCATAATCGAAGTGCGCGCAGAGCTTTTCCCTTAAAAATCGTTTTTTGTTTCACGACGCGGTTCCTTTACTACGAATTGAATAAGCCGGATTATCATCCTTAAGCAGTTTTTACATGATACAAATACCTATGTGTATAAATTGAACCCGTTTCAATTATCATGCCAACTACCAAAATCGTCGAGATTAGGTATTGTTTGCGAGACTCAAACTGCATATCTAATAGCACGGTAATAATATCTATCCAATAGCGTCTGAATAGACAAACATTCATGCTATAAATTGTCAGACACTTAATACACAAAACATTGTCAATTTTTTAAGCTACAACTACATTATTCATATTGTCCATATTCATAATAAATTGAAGTACATTGCCCCTTTCAAACTTGTGGTTTATTTTCAGCTCTATCTTGACAATCGCATACCATACATAAATCATTGCGCATAATAATGCATAGATATGTATTGAATGTAATGAATGCAAATAGATATTTAGAAGTTTAACAGACTCATCTTCAAAACCACAAGAATTTATTTATGGACAATTAACAAATCATCTTCAAAGTAAATAAAGTATCGAAATATGTCTTTGATGGGGTGTGCTTAAAGTATTCTTGTTCTGAATATACAAGTCCCAAAAGACTCAACGCTTCGCATTCATAATTAAATTAGGCAGGTACTACATTTTGGGCTGTTTGGCAGGTTAATACTGAGGAGGAGTTCATTCTTTATATAACTATTGCGATGTGTTACCGGCCTTGTCCTTTGCTGCACTTCCTCAGTTTGTCAGTCCAATTTTTATTTAGTTTGTGTTCCTGTTTATGTTTCTTTTTTGCCTATTTCTGGCCTTTGATACTTAGCCAGTATAATGCTGTATTTTACTTCAACCGAATTGTTTAGTTGTTATTGCACGACCCTCAGTGAAGGTCTTAAGTAAGATTCCGAATAAGGGTAAGTCCTATCCCCTTGCCAGGGAAACAAGAATTTCATTGTCGACGATGCCTTTGTGTACAAGTACTCATGTCATAATGAGGATAAATTTAAACCTCAATTATAGGATTTTCGTATAGTAAAATAAAATATTAGGAATAAAATGTGAGCCGTGTGGACGTCTATTCGTGGACAGCAGTCGCACGTACTTACATTCTGATTTTGTTATTGTAATAGGTCTAGACACTAATTTTAATGATTTCATTTCAAATTGTAATGAAGGTTCAGAATAGTCGATACACTTCGGATTTGCCTTGTAAAAACAAGAAGAGGAAAATGAAAACAAAACATTGTTAACAATTGAACACCAGTTTATAACATGTAGTGCAATTAATGACTAAATCGACACTTACCTCAGGGGGCATGTCACTGTAGAGTCGCAGTACTATGAAACAAACCAGTGGTGTTTAATTGGCTCACCAATTAGTTAGTCCACTGGAGTGAATTACATAGTGTTAATTGCTATTAGATGTTTGATAAATTTATTTGTGACACGTCAACACGGTAGGGAAACATATTTTTCAAGTTTACATACGAATGCGATAGATGGTAGCAGTAGCAAAGCAATTTAGGAGAAAGAAAGGAATTTAGAATATGGTACGGGTCAGAACCTTTTTAAAGTGGTGATAATTGCCTGGAAGAGACTTGAGTTCAGCACTAAAAGTGTTAGGGAAATGAGGATTAGATCTAGCAGGCGGTACCAACGTAAAAGGTGACGATAAATACTAATGAAAATAATAAATAGATTGGTTAAAAGATAATTATATTGTAATTTAAATTCTATTAATATTTTAGGTAAATGCGAAAGATTGTGTGTGTGCGTTCGTGCGTGCGTGCGTGCGTGCGTTCGTGCGTGCGTGCGTGCGTGCGTGCGTGCGTGCGTGCGTGCGTGCGAGCGAACCGATTTCGCTGAAAACTGGTAAGTTGATAGATTCGGTGCCGAAGACGGCTATAGGTATCCCGAAAATCAGTCTACTTCCTGAGTTATACCAATTACCGCGCAGGCAAAGCCGTAGAGCGCAGCTAGTTTAAAATAAAATTAATCCGACTCTATAGCTATAAAAAACTTCGTGGTACAACAACACAAAAATACATTTGGAAAGATTTTGTCGATTCTTACGCTAATAGATGTTTGACTGAATTCTTAAGCGTATTTGCGGTGGTACTACAGCCCGTCTTGTGTTGATGCTCTTCCTGCTGCTATCTCATGGCTTAACACAATTCGTTTCGAAATGATGGCAGTATCAAAGTTTAGTCAGTCAGCCGCTAGGTTGCATATAAATTATTATTTTTTAAGGTAGTAAATGAGAAATAATGTTCACGTCATTACTGTCACTCAATAGTTATATAGCTACACTTGTCTGGCGCGACCTTCGCATGTAACTTGATATTATAATGAATTGACTACTGACAGTTGCCTGCCGTCGCAATTTCCACTCCCACTACAGAAATTGAATCCCAGTTATGTCAGGCAAACCTTAGTAACACGGGATTAGGATGAATGGTACATTGAGCTTATTTTATGAACTTACGACGTTGTTTTATAAGATAGTATTGAAGTCCAGTAACGCCGGGTTTTCACCAAAACGATAGATTTTTGTGCCGCGAGCGGACAAGCGAAACAAAAATGCAACATCTCTTCTCCGCTTTGGTGGAAACCGGGCCTAATAAGGTTGTGATCAGCAGTTGGCACTCGTTTTATGTAAACTATTCAAACGCAAACGGTTACAAAGATCCTTTCCTAATATCGAGGTCACAACATTTGGTCACCTTGCCATTGACATCATGCTGTCGACTACGACTACGATTCTTCGTACGATAATGTATTTAGCCTGCGGTTGGTTCTCCAATGTATTTCTATTTGTAATATCGCCGTGGTTACATGCCATAATGCATCTTAAAGGATGTCACCACAGACACAATATGTCTTACTTAAATAAATTATAGCTTCTTAGGTATATAAAAATAAAACGTTTTAGGTAAGTAGGTATATGAAATTACATTAAGAATATATTATTGTTCGAATAAACTTATTTTAAAACAACATTTGGTGATATAGCCAGACTAATAAGTTAGGTATTCGGTCTTTGTCAAGAAATATTCTAAAGAAAGCATTCGTAGAGCACTAGAGCTCTATTATATGAACAACCTTAACTAGATATATGAGATTAGGTAAAGTTAAAAACACAGGTACACGATAACAAAGTTTGTTGGACGTGGTTCACTTTCCTCTACCTCACTTTCCTCGTTATATCAATCATGAAATTTAATCAGTTTGCTAACAGTGTAGTTAAATAGGTCCTCTAGGTATTTTAAAGTAATGGGAGAAAATGTGTATGTTGCGTTCAATCCTCTTCTATAGACTTTTTCCCCAAATAGTTCGGATTATCCCAAGCGTCAGGCAAATGAACTGGGGGTTTGGCCAGCCACGATGTATACACCTCCAATTGGCAGTCAGGCCTGTAAAATAAATATTTTAATCGCTTCTACTTCAAATAAATTATTTGACGAAATGGTTCAAAATTACGAGGTAGGTACCGGCTAGTATACCACAAAAGCAAAAGCTATCTATATTTGAAAGAATTTTCAAATTGTGTTTGTAGATTTAGAGTTTATCTATCAAACAAACTTAGACAAACGTACAAAAATCGAACCTTTTTTCTATAGAATATTAGTTTAGATAACCTGTCAACTGCTGCCCTATTTGATACTCAACATACATAATATAATGTCTGTCGCTTATTAAGCTTACTATTACAATCATATATTCAACCTGCAGTTTGGCAATTTTTATCAATAAATTGGTATTTTTTTGGAACAAACTTTGAATTAAAGAAAGTGTCTTGTTTGTTGTGTTTTAAATATTAAATACATAAATATAAACATGCATGCTAATTCTGCTTTTCATTAAGTAGTTCACGTAGTCTTTTATTACAAAATCTAGCTTGTCCTACATTGACGCAACACGGTACATTTTTCTACAGCCGCTTTTAATGAAGATCGTCTTTACAAACTGAGTAGAATGGCATCTTTTTTAAAATTAATAAACTACTTAGGGTGCTATTTAGTTTAACATATTTTTAACTTATATACTATATACTCATATACTTACATTACTTTTTTTTTTTTGACATAAAAAAAGAGAAAGTTTTGAATTCTGGTCGTATGTTTTTGTCTGTTTGTTACGCGATTGCTCCGCCAATCATAAATAGATTTTAATGATATTTTTATCGCGGGTAGGTCTTTTGTTTCAGACGTGGTATTTTATGACAATAGCTTCAGCGCTTTTTGCAAAATTCAGCAAAAAACATAAAATATACATAGATGTTTTGGTTTGTTCAAGTTGAAGGACACCACCTAGAGGGGTGCGGCTTTGAACATTTTTTACATTTCATTCCATAATATCCTAAATTTCTTTAATTTACTTTATTTTTCTTCCTTAATGGTAATCAGGGTCATTGGGCATCTAAATAATAATTACTATTTTAATCTATAAAAATATAACAAAGGTGCCTATCCAAATATAATAGAATAACAGTATTAATTAACCGTAAGAAAAGTAAGACCCTTATTTTTTGGCCTTTGAAAAAAATTCAAATCTGCCCCAACAAGTTTGTTCAAACCTGCCCCAGGAAGGATTTTTCAAGATAAACTTATATTCTCTAAAGGAATTCACTTCTATATTGTAACCTCTTATTGAATATTTATTGAAACTATTTAATCTATGAAATAAAAAAAAAAAGAACAACCCCTTCTTTAAAATACGATCATTAAAACCTTAGACGCAAAATAAAAAATGTACACAACTGACCACTGAAAACAAATAAACTGTTTTACTGGGAACTTATCTATCAGAACCTGAAAATGACAAGTGACAGGCGCATGTGCATCAGTGATGTCAAAACAAAATCACGGTTTATAAAATATAGCCTAAAATAGTGACGTTTAAATTAATTGGTTCTAAGTTGCCCCTGTTCAAATTTGCCCCCTATTTACATATTATAGTTTTGAAATCGGATTGATTTTTTTCTTAAAATTAACTTTATATGTTATCAATCTACATAGCACTTGTAAGTAGGGGCTCTAAACAGATTATACCTAGTAGACGTTCGAAACTAAAATTTGTTCAAAATCTTCACATCTGCATCACGGAGCAAAGAATCGTTAATATATAGGTACTTTGAGACACTGTATTACATTTAAAATACATTTCAACCTCAGTTTCAATTGCAGCTTATTAAAGTTATTTTGTATGGATATCTGTGAACGGCTTACGACCGGCTAAAGTGGAAATATTTGGAGAAGCTCAGATAAGTATATAGGGACGTTGAAATTAAATAGTGACGATATAGATGATGAATGTACGATGATTACGTTACTAAAATTCTAGTAACTATTTATACATTTACAAAACGCTAGCATTCCAGGGCGAGTTTTATGTTATTTTTATTTCTATAAAAACTAAGACAGAGGCAAGGATATTGAAACCGCCTCCGATTTCCCAAAACGCAATATGGAAGACTTAAGCTTAGATATACGCAATCTTTCAGGTAGGTACTGCAAAGATAAGAACTAATAAAAACAAGTTTAGATTGATCCACTTAAAACTAACACACTAAAATTATTTCTGAAATCTACCAGACAGACACTCTATTAAGAGTAGTGGTATCTAAGTAAGTACACTTACTTTTTTACGCTTTTACTTGGAATTTAGTTGGCGTGTATTACAAATAACTAATTCACCTCTGTAGATCCAGTGGATTCCGAAATGCAGCGGCGGTTTAATTTCGATGCCGGATATCAGTGTAAAAATTTTCTATGTTACTCGCTAATAATGTAGCTTTTTAAGTATTAGTGAAATTATTTTAAATAATAATTAATATTTATCTTTTCTAACGGAGTGTAAGAAAAATTGGCCTTGTTGTTCAAATGAATCATATCCGTAGGGTGGTAGACCACATTTTTGGCAGACTTTCCTTACGATGTAATACTTTAAATAGAAATATTGTAATGGCAAACCTGCTAGACAGCCAGCCTATTTGTCCAGTACTCGTGGGAGGCACCGGTTTCAAAGATTTAGTAAATTCAAGCTTTTGCTTGACTTGACGAATATTCGCAGCTTGTCTAATAGCATTGGCTTCGTCTAGTGCCACCCTGAAGATAAGGCACAAAGTGCATATTATGTATAGGTACTATGTTTGTTTAGATATATTGTAATTTCCTTCTCATGTCGTAATAAATTAAACTTTCAGATGTAGGTACTCCAAAATAATTCTCCTTTACTATTAAAATACAAAATCTATCTTAATCGTATTTCAAGAAGATCTGAAAGTTCAACACTTTTTAAATCCTCTATACATTTTTTATGGTGATTTTAGTAGTTGGAACAGTAGGTATTCGTGCTCTAGGAACAGTCGTGTTTGGCATTGGTTTCGCATCAAACTACGGTGCTCACGATAAATTTGATCTGCGTTGCGAATTATCTCGCTTTGATGTTGTTACGACGTCACACACTACTGCACTACAGCTACACGACAATGTTTATACTGAATCATTTTGTAAGGGCTATTAACAACAGTGTTGAATATTCGTTAGTAAGTATTATAAATTGTTTATTGATAGGTTTATTTTAATAAATTATACCTGTGGCTCTTGAAAAATTATGAGCTTATAATAATATCATTATAGAATAGTCGTACTTTCTCTCTTCCAGCAGCCAGCTCCACTTTTCAAACCACTGTTGTCTGCAGATTTCGGCTTTATGCCACTGCGCCCGCATTTGAAACGCTTCGGTATTCGCGTCAAACTTGACTGTTTTCAAGCCTTCACACTTCGGCGGCATTTCTATCAAATTGATCATAACAAATTAGTATTAAACAATTTTCTCAGAAGGCATGAAATTTATTAAAAAGGTATAGGGAGAACACGTTCCACAAGCTTTGTGAAACACTAGTGATGTGACGACGTTGGCTGTGCGCCAACGTGCACCTCTTTGTTCTGTGGCGTACTGGCGTAGGTACCTACGTTGTAACGAAAAACTTGAATTTGAACTTGAAGAGAGGGTAAAGAAACTTAGTAACTATCGTCTGTTCTTTAGTATACCTATCATCTACTACCTATACCTACCTACTACCTGTCTATGAACTTTTAATCTGTTAGTGTAAATAACACGGATAATAAAGCGATCATGCAGCCAATGCCCGCAGATTGTTTAACGTTTCGATTCGACTAGATTACACAGACCGCGCCCGTGACACGAAGAAACTAAAAAGGAAAATAATAAATGACAGTGTAATACATAATAGTACCCTATATAAAAAAAATTGGTATCTATACTACTTAATAGATAGTCGATTTGGGTAGATAAGCCAGTTAGCTTGTCTTCGATATGAGAGAAAATAGAAATAAATAAATAATAATAAATTTATCTGGCCGCGACTATAATGAAAGGACTTAACAATTTCAATTAAGAGTTAATCAAATAATAAGAAAGAAAGAAAGAAAGAAAGAAAGAAAATAAAATTTATTAGACACAAAAATAAACAGGATAATAACAAAAGCAAAAAGAAATAAAGTACAAAAAAAAAACAATACAAAATACAAGGTCTAAAAGGCAGCAGCTCAGCATGTGCTACGGACTAAGGCTACGGAGGACCGCAGCGCTGATTTTCAGCTGAAGCCTTGAGTGAGTCACGTTGAATAACAACATTACGATCATTTTAATGAAAATGATTGCAGTAAACTCTGCCCACGTGAACAATGTTCGTCAGTTGGTTTGACCACCCAAGGGAAAACATTGAAATTCTCACAATATTGCTATTACAAAAAAGTGTGTTACAAAAAAAATCTTAACAGACTCGCATTTTCTGGTTTACTGCTGTTTTTTACACTGTTTTACGAGGCTAAAGCTAAAAGTAGGCATTACAAAGGATGAATTTAAATTAAATTTCTTTAAAAACGAAAATTTTGTTAACTTATTGGCATACTTTTATCCACGTTGCAAATCAAAAGTCCAGCCTGTTATTGTCCACTTAACTATGTAGTATTAATATTGTTACATTTTGTTTTATTTTAAATTTCTTTTTACTTTTACATTAATCAAATTTGCCTCTTATCATGAATGAGTTTAAGAGTTTATCTATATGAGCGCTCTACCCACCTAACTAACGAGCAAATCATATTTAATTTTACTAGAACTACCTACCTTTAATTTTCGTCTTTGAGGATGGTTTTTTTGCTAAAACGGCATACGAGCAAGTAGGTAACGACCGAGCATTGTACATAGGTACATACATACCTATAGGAATGCTAGAGGCTAAAGGCTAGAGGCAGTTATAGTTTAAGTGGGGCACACTTCACCGAGCATGTTAAGTAGCTTCTTGTGCTCTTGACCACGGATGTGTAACTGTGTTAGACGTAAAAAATACGTGACTATTGTACCGCATCCTTATATGAAACACCATTAGAAAGTTTTTAGCGAGGAAAACGTACTTATTTATATTTATACTAGCTTTCCGGGCGCGGTTTCACTCGCGCGTAAAATATAGTTCGTCGTATCCCTCGGGAACTAGACCGATTTTCGGGATAAATAGTAACCTATGTTCGTCTCCGGCACAAATCTATCTACTTATGTACCAATTTTCATTAATATCGGTTCAGCCGTTTAGGCGCTGAGTGGTAACAAACACACACACACACACACACACACACACACACACAAACTTTTGCATTTATGATATTAATAGGATTTTATAGGTGCAAATTCAAATTCATTTATTCAAATATTAACTTTCACCTACTTTTTTTACATTAAAGGCTTAAAGTCAAAGTCAAAATCATTTATTCACATAGGTTAATTAAATTAACACATAAGAACGTTAAAAGTTACAAAATGTCAGCCAATTAACCTACAGCCAGTTCTGTGACGAGGTAGAGACATGAGAAGAACTGGCAAGAAACTCAGACCACTCTTTTTAATCGCCAGGTTATTACAATTTTGGTAAGTTAGTCTAAAATGTAGGGACAATGTAATATGGGTATGACCTGAAATAGGATAAACCTGTATTTCAGGTGTGAACAGTGCATATTTCTAAACCATATTTTCAAATGCTTAATTAAGAGAAATTTTTGTTTGATCTTACAATGTCTATGCGAAGTTAACTATAATCTTGACATCAAATATTTTAAAATAAATAACTAAATAACCTTATTTTAATTATATGCTAGTTTAAAAATATTATTAAATGGAATGGGTACCTATTGCACATAGCACTAGTGAGCTTAAAACAATTAACAATGCTAATCCAATTTTTGCAAATGGCTTTATGACATTTTTGCACTCAGCAGTTCTTAAAGTAGTTACTTATTGACAAAAGTTAGTTTTTTCTTGTGTGTAAAAAGTACTAATAAGAAACTCTCGCCCTCTGATTGCCTTCTTATGGCTCACTACCTCAGTTCGTCGTTTCGTTAGACCCTTTATACGGACAAGCAAGTACACATTCAAATTATTTTGCTAATACCCACCTGTTTTATTTTAGTCAGCCTTGTCACAAATTTTGTACTATGATGTACAAGATATCTTGTAGTAAAACTCTTTTAATGAATATTATGCCATCTAACTTTTGTACACAGTTATTGAAATCTGCGAGATAAATAAATAACAATAATTAATGATCTAACTCATGAATAGTCAAAAATGACGTTTAAACCTGCACTAAAATTGTCAAATTTTTTTTTTTTTGCAAGTTATAAGTTTCTGTGTCAAGTAGGTATCAATTTCACGGAGGTATGAATTATTTATGTATTTTTTTTATTTGATGTAATCATGAATGAAACTGAAATAAAATAAAACTGTTTTTAAATGAAGCTACTAAGATAAGCTTACCATGTTTTGAAAATTCATAAATGGGTCCTCTAACTATTTTAAAAATGTTGCAGAGCTATTATATAATTAAAGAAATGCATATAACTCTCACTTGTTATTCATGTGATCTATAGGTATGTACAGAATAGCCGGAGTTTTCTAACATTTTGTGAGCGTTGCAAGTTGCAACAGCCATAATAAATTGGATATTATTATCTCGCGTCCGTATTTCTAATACTCGTTAAAACGCTTCCGATGTGCTTAATTTTATAGTCACTGTACTAACGGATTACCTACTTTTTTATTCAACATTCAGTATGCATTTACGTGACAGGTCCAGTAGGAAAATAAAAAATGTTTCGAACGGTGAAATTAGGGATGAAATTATATTGTATGGAAAGATCTTTGCTTTTATAGTTTACGACTTTAAATTTGGTGGATGTGTTTGTCTTAGTGTCTAGACGTGTACATACCTACTAAGAAAAGATAAAAAAAATATCCCATACGTGTGTTAAAACGGATGAAAACGATCGAATGAAATTTCTTTGTTTTTTAATAATATAGTTTTGCAAATTTGTGAAAAATACTCTTATCAACATTTTTATAACACAGGGTAGCTTTAGTAGA
Organism: Parascotia fuliginaria; assembly: GCA_963082885.1. Classification (NCBI taxonomy): domain Eukaryota; kingdom Metazoa; phylum Arthropoda; class Insecta; order Lepidoptera; family Erebidae; genus Parascotia; species Parascotia fuliginaria. Next base: position 17,897,001 of record OY720170.1, read on the forward strand.
GTGAAATCAGGTATGAAAAAATGCTGTTTTTATAAAATATTGAATACTTAGACAGCTTTTGTTTTTGAAGTTAAAGATGAAAAAGTTACTTATATTTCATGCTTTAACTAAAATAAAAAAATACAGTTTATATATTTATGACAGGGATGGTATTGCGGTATCTAGGGATGAAACATTGCGGTGAACTTTTTTTTTAGTTATTGTAGTGAAAATTTGCATTTAGTCAATGTATGTTTTAGATGCCGATATCTTTAGTTTGGTAAAATGAAGGATTGTATGAATTGGTAACTAGAAAAAGTATGGAAAACAATGGTTTTTACATAAAGCGCGGAATACAGACACATACACAAACACACGTCAATGTACCTATCACAAAGAGGTTCTGCATAATTATTGTTTCTCGCATAGAAAATTGTATGTAAAATGTCTTTAGGAAAAACAATATCCACGCGAGCGAAGCCGTGAGCAAAAGCTAGTTCAACTATAAAGTAGTACCTACGTCATACGATATGACTACGTAAAACTTGTCTTATATATTGCGTTCAAGTCGCTCTATTAAAAGGCTCATTTTCTATAATACTTAGTATAATTATTTTAATAATAAATAGGTACGTACTGGTCTTAGATATATAAAAATAACTTGTATTTATCCTTAGATATATCTACTTCTACAAGCTGCAATTTTGCTAGATGAGAGAAAATTATACCTCTTATTTATTTTTCTTGATATTGATCCCTTTTCATTTTCACACTTTAATAAGTAGTCAAAGTATCCTTGTCCTTACTTCGTCTACGTATTTGTCCTCAGAACAAGGACTATTTGGGCTGACATTACTTTGAGAAGTTATGAGGTTTGCCAAATTATTAACAATGTCATTGTCAAGGCAAAAGTTGTGTTTTCTAAATAGGCTTTTTCCTTTTTCGTTGCCCAGGAACTCTGAGTATGGTTTTTCATCTGAAGTTGCTTAAAATCAATCGGTCATTAGTTTATATTTATCCCAAAAAATCCTGCTGTGTGGTCACATCGATGCTAGATTTCTTTGCAAGTAAAACTTTTAGGTTTTTGATATTGTTTAGTAAAGTACCTAATCGTTAGTAAAAAACAATTACTAAAGGATAAGCTGTAGCAATCGGCTATTTGACTTCTGATTGCTACGAAAATTGATTGTTTCTTATGGGAAGCGTTTCGATAGAGGGACCACCTTTCATTTGTTGAAACTTTTAAATGGCTTCTTTTACAAACTAGAGATTTAGTTTACAACCTTTCAAATACTTTTACTAACGCTAGAGCCATACGAAATTTCCAAATTTCACTGTGGTCTCCACTTATGTGAACTTATGGTTATCGATTGAGGGACCACCTTCTGCATGCTAGTTCTTTTTATATAATAAACCGGCAAGGCTGATATTTAATAAATTAGTGTAACAAATATTTTACTAAGAGTAGTCATTAATAGCAGCTGTAAATTTTAACTAGGTTTTGAGATATGAATGCCTGTCAGCTACGATTGAGGGACCACTTTTGACCACTTGTAACTTTTGAGTGCCTACTTTTACAAATGAAAGACTGAATTTACAATCGTTTGAGAACTTTTACTAAAGGCTGACGCGTTTAAAAGCTCAGAATTCAGATGTAGTCCCTCAATGGGAACGCACACGTCGCGGGATACTTAACAAACATACGTTTAACGGACTTGTATATTATTACCTACACCCAGACACAGAACATATACATATTATATGGAAAGTTTTGGCCCGTGTGGGGATCGAAGACACAAAAGTCACTTTCGCTCTTACTGCACCACGTAGGCAGTCATTATTTAACTTTAAAAGTAGACGCCATTACTAATGGTGGGTTACATTGAAGAATTAGTTTTGCTTGGATGTATTACCAAAATGCTATTTTACATTATATTTAGGTTTAGCTGCCATTAACTTTTAATAACCCATGACAAACATAAAGGGTTGTCGTTAAGATTAAGTATTGAATGCAGTCAGTAGGTATCTTTAAATTACATTATACTGTCAGTGGCGGATCCAAGAATTGAATTGGGGAAGGCTTAAGAAACGGATTTCGTTTTGCGAGGGCTTTAGGCTACCTAGGGTAGAATTTTACCACGATAAACACTATAAAACATACATTTATCTACAAACGCATTTGGGGATGCTGAGCCTCATAGCCTCTCCACCACCGATCCGCCAGTGTATACGTTAGGTACTCTACGTCTGCATAACTTGGGTAATAGAAGTTTTTTTTATTTGACTGCACAGGCTAGGCAACCTTGTCAATATTGTTGCAGTGAACGTCATGAATTCAATACACATACGAAGTCAATATTCTTATAGGCGATAATTATTTGTTTCAAGAGTTAGTTTCTGTGTATTTTGAGACATAGTTATTGATTTAGTTAGTCTGCTGACATTTGAAAAAAGAGACTAAACTCCCTTTTGGCCTACAAGGGGTTAAATCACCGAATCTGGCCTCTTCTTATTTTCCTGTCATTAACCCTAAACTTAGCTACGGCTACCTAATCTATCTATTTAGACCTAGACTAATACGTTTAATATTTATTTTAAGTGTGAGACTATTTAATTTTATTCAACGAATTACTAATTTAATCCGTGTACTTTTTAGGGTGTCATTTGGCAGTTCCAAGGGGTCGATGGTGGAGACCCTAATCTACGAGAGCCCCCTACAGGAAGAGCCGGAGAGCAGCCCGCCACCCAAGGTGCAAGAGACAGCGTTTCCCTACACGCCCGTCGAAGACGAGTACGTTTTATTCGTTTGAGTATGTTAATTATTCATTTTCGTTTCGAATACGGGCGAACGTTATCGTTTTTTGTGCGCATTGCAATTGCACGTTAACGTTTTTAATTTATACTCTTACTCTCTTATTTTATTAAGAAACAATTTATTATCTAATTTTTTTAATGGAAGTTTATTTGTAAACTCTGTCTCTGAAACAATTTGATATGTAAATAATATTAGTATACCATTAGTAGGTATTGTACCGAACCCTAGAGACGGTACCTACCTACCATATTATAGGTACCTTACACATACTAGTAGAGACGTAGAGCCTATTATCAAAGAGCAATCTCATTCACAATATCAATAAATTTTCCATTTTTCCGCTTTACAAATAAGTTATACATAATATATATTATTATCTATGGTGCTTTATTCTTATTACCATACGGTTTGCGGCGCTCGCCCTCTGTTTGCGCCCCCTCTGTAGTGTTCATCGTAATATTTCAAAGATCAAATTTGTAAACTATTTTTACGCTTCACTAGCTCTTTGTTAAAACTTTATATCATTTAGGGAATGCAACAACAATTGAATAGAATTATTTAGAGAATAATTTAGAATAATTTACTCAGATGGTCTGAACTTGCATACTGCATGTATCTAGGTAGTAGGTACATCACGTTTTCTTTTCCTACGTGGTGATAGCGACAGTCGGAGTCACCAGTGGTATTTATCTGTCTGTGCCTCTGGCGCTTTCAGATCCCATCATGACTATGACTTCGACTGTCATTTATAAAAATAAATGGTAATAAGTAAAGAACTCTTTATAAGCCTATTGCGTGCACCGATGACAGTCAGATTTGCGATTATATCATCATTTCAATTGGCAGACATTTATCCATGGGTTTATGCGACCTGCAATAAATAGTAATTATTATTATTTATCGTAAAACATAGCTTCTTTCTCAGCATCTCCAATTTGATCGATTTGGTATATAGGTACCTAGTTAATTACGGTTGTATTTTGATCACTCTATAGTACCTAATTAATTAAAATTGGCTATTAATCATACGTATCTACGTGATTAATTGCCTTTGCCATCTCATGTCATAAGTAAACTCGTACCTAGCGGAGACCACAGGAGGGAAGGTCTCGCACTTCGCACATCTCATCAGGTACCGGGCTAGGCTGCTTTACTGCCCGGGGCTGTCCGAACAACTTAACAAATTCTAATGGGCATCCGCTAATTAGGGCCGCCAAATGACCGAAATGCACATGAGTTGACATTGCCGTCTATTGGACCAAGTTTACTGTAGCTACTACTGTAGGCACTATCGGAAAATAAGTAAATTGGGCAATTATCTATCGTAGTTCAAAATAAAACTAATATCTAGTATGTTTAGCATAGGTAACATCTGACATCTTTATCGTCATATTATCGTGAGGCTGTTTTTGATAGGTGGGTATATACTTACCTAGGGCACTGTGACGTTGGAATGTTTTGTGTGAAGTAAGTATACTTTTATGTGTATGTTTTCACTATACATTGCCGAATACTCCTAATTTAAAACAAAATCAAGAAATTATGTAAGTTATGTTCAAAATTTAATTTCAAATTAGTACCTACTTGCTTTGGTTTAGAGCCCCTAATCTCATATCATCAGATATGGATTTATAAAATGGTATAATTGATCTTCAATAGGTAGATATTATTCAGTACTACAATTTGGGTCGCTATAATAATTTACGGCACCGCTACTGCATCATACCGAATCATACGGGACACCTGTATAGAATAATTTATTGTCTTACTCGTACTTATAGGGGCGAGTGCATTAGGTACGAGTACCTAAAACAGAGTAGATGAGACCCCTTTGCCTTCCTCAATCAATAAAGAGCATCGAGTGAGGACGTCTCCCCTCTTTATTTTCTTTACGTAACGGGTAGGTACATTCAACGTCAAAAATGGCTGTTTTCGACAATAATTTGAATCACCAGAGCGATAGCTTGTAGCCCTATGGCGTAGACGAAACTACATTAAACTAAAACTGGGATTCGATAATGTATAAAAATGTGTATTACAATTATGCAACACGCAACAAAATGAACTAACCAAAAAGTATATTTTGAACCTAATTGTAGAGTCAGATTAAGTTGTCGGAAAGAAACCCAAAAGTTTTAATAGTGATAAGTAAATGATATCATTTTATTTTAGATACGTACCTACTATTTAATTTTTTAAGGATCGAATCTAAATGAAATCGCTAATACTTATTAGGTACTTACATTAGATACATTTTTCAAAAGTATGCGATCTATAGCAATAATGCTGATGCAACAAAATGCTGAGGTATTTCTTTAAAAAGTACATAATTTTAATTTAAATATTACCTATATGGTACCTATTTAAAAGACACATAAGTATATATGACTTAACTACTTTGTCGCTGTTCAGACTTTTTGCTCTAATATTAACAACCTACAAGTATATAATAATAATATAATAAGTTATAAGTACATACATAGATAGGTATAAATACCTGCCATATTATTTGGCAGTTGAAATTTAGACGATGAAACTTTTAAGTACCTATTAAGGCCGTTTTATTCTTAACTTTTTTAAATTTTGAATGATAGATTTATTATTTTAAGTAGGTACTTAACGTGCTTCGGTCTATCTTTTGTTTTCACGAAAGATGGTTGTCATTTAATTTCATCCACGTTTTTTCTATTTTTTATCAGTGTAATATACCATTAATATCATCAACAAGAATATTATTCTAAACTTGACGCTGGCAGAAATAGCTGACACAATCGTCGGCTCTGTTGCCAAAAAAAAAGGAGAAGAAGAAGAAGAACGTGCTTCACTTTTCTTTTAGAACTGTCATTGCTAAGCTAACTTTGTCGCCGATTGTACCTATGTGTGCATTCCCTCTTTCACAAAGCAGGGAATCATCGTCTAGTAAAGTTACTAATAGCATGAATTTCTAAAATACAAACAGGTACCTACTAAGTTTTATTTGCTACAATTTAGTTGATATAATTTTAATAGGTACTTATTCAAATTACCTAGGTGCTTACTCTTCTGAAAGGCTGATCAATGTCGTAGGTGCCTAAAAATACCCGATCGTACTCGTAGTACTATTGTTTGCGAAGGTCCGTTGTTAGCCACTGTTAAAGATAATAAAAATGATCCTTTGTTTAAATACGATAGACAAGCACTACTAGGACTTCAAATAATCGTACCTTAAGTGGAAAGGAACACAACAACCTGAACAAGACATTTCTTGACTCTAACGAAATCTAGAAGACTACATTTCGTTTATAGGAGCCAGAACCTAAAATTGAGAAGTACGATGATTAATTTCCTTCATACTACTTTTTTAAGTAGTACGAAGTAAATTATTCGCATATCTTACATACATTAACATATTGTAAAGGATACACTACATAAATATTAAAAATCTGTTTTGCCAGCTAATGCTAGTGCCATCTAGGGACCAACGAGCGTCACTAAAATATTCTTTCAACATTGTCGCCATTTCCATATCACATTTCCCTTTGTTCGCTTCAACAATCGACATTAAATTAACATGATTATTATTGTAATTTCATTCGAAAATTGTATTTGGTAGATCTACTTATTTATGGAAAAAGGAAAAAATTACAGCTCTAGTGCAGTTTCAATACTACTTCACCGATCATTACAATATTACGTCACTGGGCGAGCTGCGTGCTCCGCTCGCTTCGTTTCGTTCCGTTCCATTCCATTCGCCACGGAGCCGCGCGCGACTTCCGAGCGAGATCGATGTAGTGGGGAACATTTTTGTATAGCGTCGAATGGACCAAACCCTACAGCACCAATTGCGCCGATGTTTTTATCATTTTCTTAAAAGAGCATAGCGTTACATAGTTTTATTTAGTGATTACTTGTTAATTAAACGTGATCAGTTGTGAACGTTGTGAGTGAATATTATCAAGGTATGTTATTTACAATAATCACGTCATACTTGTTGTACTGTAAACTGGGTGTTCACTTGCCGATGATTTCCAGAACGTTTCTTTTCGAGTAAAACTAAGAATAAAAAGTATATATATAATTTTGTATGCTAATCAATATTGTGTCGTGACAATCTGGAGCTGTTCAGATATTTCATTTCATAGCTAATATTTTGTGCGGATAAATTGGTCACAATGACGTCACGTCTACTGATTTATAAACATAAACGACTTTCGGTTCCATCCAGCAGTCGGGAAGGGAACACAAGGTCATTACTCAGCACGCACTAACATGTAGTAAACATGCATCGGCAATCGTTTTAAAAGCTCTATTTTTAATATCACTATCAGTACCTATCAGTAATCCACTCCATTCATGAGGACCCGCCTTGCGCCGTAGCGAAGCTTACGAACCGCACAAGAAACAAGACAGTCGCCTCCCATAGGTACTCAATTAAATACTCATTAATTTTATAACAGTTTATTGCCTGTCAATTGTTTCAACCAGTAGGTAATTGTAGTGAACATCACTGTGATTGAGCAGTGCCTATTTATCTGCTGCTTTTTAAAACTTTTAATATAATATGCATTTACATGGAATCTAACATATTTATGCTATTTGTGAAACTTGTGTTTAATTGATAAACAAATTAATTAATGTAACTAAACACTGAATGGTGAAAACGAATAACTTATCTTGGATTAGCCTCATCATGGTAGCTTATTGCCTGTATTATATAAAATTGCATTCATTGTGACCTACTTAGTGCATCATACAGTGTTGTTAACTTGGCTGGATTGAACCATACTTTTTAACAAGATTTTACATTATGTACTAGCATAATAAAATTTAGTAAAGTGCTCTACATGACCTATTTATACAGGCATTTATAATTTGTTAGCAAATAGTTGCATATGAGAGTGGTGAGACCTTGAGAGCATGTCAATTAAGCTGTGCGATGATATTTCTCTATTTTTACCATCTGTTGAATCATAATGTTGATAGAATTCGTATGATGTCAGATTTTGTGTTGTATTTTATGTTCTATAATACAGAATCTATGTAGGTAGATGCCATTTGCTATGTACCTAGTAGTACCTACATTAACTGAAAATGTGTCATCATCTACTTTGTTCTAATGACTTTAAAATGACTGTTTTAAATATGTTTTCTTGCATTCAATTTAATAAAAGTATAATGTTATGACCACAGAATACAACTGAGAGTGAATTATATAAAAAATGTGGCCCATGACTGTTTATTTGGTTGTGAGTCTGGTTTTAAATATGATGTAAGTGACCTTGTAATTTTATCATACAACTTAAAGAATTAAGTAGGATGTCACACCCAATTATGCAAATTGAGTCTTATTAATAAACTGAGCAGATTCTTCTATTTAACAAGTCAAAATGTTAAGTTTATGCTCTAGATTGGAGCTAAATACTGTGTGGGTGGTGAATATAGTCATCAACCAATAAAAGATGTACCATCATCTGAGTCACCTTCTGTACTACTAACATATGGCACTAGCGTTACTACAATGCGAATGATTCTATAACATATTATTGCAAAGCGATTCTTGAATGATAAGCATGTGATTAAAATAATCATCTATTAATTTTTTTTTTAAAAAGTATTGGATGAAACTGCATTACAGCAAAGGCATATGGCATGTAAATTTTGTTTCATGTTTCTTTATACTCTAAAAGGCGTTTAAAATAATTACAACCAATATACACATAATAATTTATGTGTATATTGTTTAAAGACTTTTTTACTTAATGAATTAGGTATATTAGACATGCATTGTAAGACAAGCATTTTGATTATATAATTCAGGATCCATGTTCATATGAGCACATACACTTGAAGTAGCACTCCTTATATTACATGACATCACCAAGCTTATAATGTTATAGGTTTCTAATATAATTTTCTTTCAAAGCAAATTCTTGTATTGTTAACTGTTAATTAATTATTATTGTTCACTAGCTTACTGTTGCGCGTTTTTACTCGCGTTAAGTTACATCTTTGGTTACTGCTCTGCTCCCATCGCCAATTGCATGGTGTTACATATCGTCAAGCACTGGACTATCAAGCGCAAATCAATGATTCAAAGCTGATTAGTAGTTCCAGAGATTAGCGGGTCCTAACAAAAAAAAAAGCCGCTTTACATAGATACTAGCTTTCCGCAGCGCGTTTTCACCCGCGTCTTTGCTTATTGCTCTGCTCCCATCGCCAGTAGCGTGATGTTACCCTGTAACCTTCCTCGAGAACTGGGCTATCATAAGTACTAGAGATTAGCGCGTTCAAACAAACAAACAAACGAAGTCCTCCGCTTTATATAATAGTATAGACGGTTCCTGCATGCTGGCGATTTTGATGCCAAACACCTCTTGCTGCTTCCAGCGCTTTTTACATAGTCTGCAGTCTACATACAAAAACAATTAGGTATTCATACTTGCTTGAGATACATACGTTATTTTTCGCTTTTTAAGTCAATATCGATGATTTTGGGGATAATTGTTTACCGAATTTTGAATACCAACTATTTTGCTACCTTGTACGCCGAATACTAGAATTCTAAAAGAAAAAAAGTATCGGGTGAATGCATAATATATGCATCTTCCACCAGTAACAGTTCATCTGTAAACGCTACAAGAAATGAAAAAAAATGAAAATGTTCACTTCTTTAGGTATGGTTTTAAAAAAAATAAAAATAACTTGTAAGCCGTACCTAATAACTATTATCATTATTTTAATCTTCGTAAACTTTACCAGTATTCGAAGTTATTCAAAAAAATCTGAAATCGAGAAGAAGGCCTTATGAGCATTGAACAAGCGTAGCGATCAATGCTCATAATGCCTTCTCTATGTGGGAAGAGAGGCATTTTCTTGCAGTGAGATAATAATGGGCTGATGTGAGGATGATGACGGTGTCCTATTTGTTTTTGTATTGTATGGATAGTAAAATTAAGACGGCCATGCCTAATATTTTACAATTACCGGTTTATAATTTAATATAGATATAATTTAAATAAGTATTGGAGTAGTACATATAATTACCACTCTTGCGCCTTCTAATCTTATGTTTTTACGTTGTTACGATACACCACTCTGCTTTAACAATAAACAGTCTATCTATTTAAAGTGTGCAAATTTACTATCGTATTAAACCTAGGATTGATATGCAATATCTATACTATTATAAAAAGGGAAGAGTTTGTTTATTTGTTTGTTTAAACGCGCCAATCTCTGAAACTGCCAGTCGTATTTGAAAAAATATTTTTGCGTATATCACATATCGCCTGATGGTAAGCAGTCAGTGGAATCCAGAAGTGGCGGCCACTATACCAAAAGCCATCGTCTTAAACTGCTGGTATGGTGGCCTCCACTATGGCGGCTGAGAATGGGGTTAGGGGAAGGGAATGAGGGAGGTGAGGAAAGAGGAAAGGGGGAAATCGGGCCTCCGGCGCTCTCACTCACCAAACGAAACGCAGTAGTACGGATACTACTACTCTTAAGTCGATCTTCTATGAGAGGGTAGTGCTTCCCCGGACGATCCGGCCCATTCATGCTGAAATCAGCGTGAATGTATGTAACATTATGCTACTGGCGACGGTAGCAGGGCAGTAGGAAAAGACGCGGGTGAAACCGCGCCGCGGAAAGCTAGTGTATAATAATCATTACATACCTACAATTGAATTGTATGTACTTGATGATTATATTTGCAGAAGTCCATGAGCGACAGATGCCATTACTATCAGGTGGGCGTCTGCCACAGCAGGCAATAAAAAAAAACAGAGTGTGTGTACTCATGTACGCACTTATGAAGTTATACTTTTTTGGCGTAACAATCCAAAAATACCAAATAATAACACAACGCATACATACATAAATATACATAAATAGCATGCAACAATAATGAAAAATCATAAAATATAATTAAAATAAAATTTATTTTTGCGCATCATTTTTCCCAATCGCGCCAAAAGAAGTATAACTTCAAAAAAAAATACTATAATACCATAAGTTTGTCCTTAAAATTGCAATGTTTATCTACGGACAAATTTTACATTTTTAAAAACATTGCTTACAAATTGTTTGTGCAGTCATTATTTGCTACCTATAGTAAGTTTTCAAAGTAATCAACATTTACAACGCATACATACATAAATAGCATGCAACTATAATGAAAACTCATAAAATATAATTAAAATAAAAGAAAACTAAAAAAAATATTCATCATTCATCATTTTTCCCAATCGCGCCAAAAGAAGTATAACTTCGAAAAATTGTAGGTAGTATGTAGCTTGTCTCGATAGACACAATAGAATGAACAATACGTACAATTAATTGCCGTGATATTTAATTCATGTAACATGTGCATTAATGTGCGTTCAAATAAAAAGTGAGTACCTATTTGTTGCAGAAATTATACAATATCAATTTTACATAATATCTGGCATAAAAGTTATAGAGCAAATTTATACCTTACAAGCTTTGTGAATTCCTAAGAAAAACGTCTGTAGACAACGACCTCAATAAATTGATTTAGGAGTTCTTTGAAATCGATCATACCGTAGCAAAAACCAATTTCCCAAAGCAAATCTTGTGCCCTCCCTCTTTTTTTTTTGCGAGTGTGACAAACATTATAAATGAAACACTAATAAAAAGCCATTAGTAACTGCCTATGTGGCTCGGCGGTACTGTGTACAGATTACCACGCAAAGGTTTCGGGTTCGATCCCCGGGTCGAGTAAACTTTCAGTTATGCAACTCTTAAAACAGATTTTTCAGATAAGAGTCGATTGATTAAATCGTATGAAACACCTTTAGACCGCTAGAAAACCACGCAATATGAACTTTACAGTAAATAAGCATCATAGTTACATCACATATGGATATTTGATGAATCATTATATTGTTTATTTTCATAAAATTTTGTTATGAACGAGATGATGCGAAACAGCGTTGTTCTTGGTGAATTCCATTTTGATTATAATATTTATGTAGTGATTTGTATAGATAGAATGCCTTTTCTGTTTTCCCATTTTTATTGATACGTACCTACCACTATGGCCACATGATAACACCCACGTCTTATACCAGTATTCTGTATTGTTATATGGTTAATGGTATTTCGTACATGTCCTACATATTAAAACGGTTTAGCTGTTAGTGTGCCACAAGCAGACCTTTAAATTTATAATATGTATTAGTATTTGTTGATGATTATTTAATTTTATTACTACTTAAATGTATAAAAAGTAAATAAATATTTTTGCCAGTAAACTACATTTATAAATAGGTCGTTGATACTATATCACTACAATTTGCTTTGCGATCCGATAAGTCCCAAAAATATTGTACCTTGGTATTTTTATCAGTTACGTAATGTTAATTAGTAATTATTACGATTTTTTCACACAGCTGTCTTTACATTTATGTTATAGATCATGTTATAATAGCCGTCTCATATTACTTTTACTTTATGCGGCTGCGTTCCCACGCAGCTACGACTTTAATTTCTTTAGTTAGCACTTCAATTACTTACATTCTAAGGAATTTCATTACAAGACACATTCAAGAAATAATTACTTATAAGAAACTTTATGCATTTATTGTTTAGTTTCCTCATATGCGCTTGTTATGATTATATTCAGTACAGATTAAAATATGAGAATGAATTGCGAAACTATCCATTAATATTAATAAAATATCCAATTGATATTTGTATTTAGTATGCTTGCGATGGTAATTTAAGTGTGCACTTAAACTGGTATGTAACATGTCTGTTATGTTTCAGTTCGGAGCGGTCTAAAGTACGCGTTTCGTTCTACCAAGGGGCACGGCCACAGTGCCTATCCCCTCCGCCGTCGGTGCCGCAGCCAGATTCCCACGTTCTTTACGCGGCTCTGCTCTCTGCCGCCGCCAACGCCGACATGACGGATCACACAATGTATAACAGACAGATCAGGTAAAATCTATTATTTTTATAACTAACACTATAAATATTTCTTTGTGCAATATTTTCCAAATTTCCAATTCCAATTCCAATACATACCAGTATGAAAATGTGCAGAATTTTCTAGTCTTCCATTTTGACACCCCTATCAAAACAAATATTATATATATGATTAATTTACAAAATGGTTAATTCACGTGCATAAGGACAAAAGAAAATAGCTGAGAGGGTTTTCTAAAATGGTGCACGAGGTGGCAGCACCGATGCGTCGGGTCTAGCTGTCAAGCGCTGTCAAAAAGTTAACCTCTGATTGGCCCAATGTAAAAGTGAAAGTGGCGTCAACTGGTGGCGATAATTTTCCTAAACACCCTCATTAGATACTAGTGATTTTGATATGTGTTGTATGAATAATTTGTGTCTATTTTCTAACTGACTTCTAAAATGAGGAGGTTCGCAATTAGGGTTGTATGTTTTTTTTCGTACATAAGTAGATTGTATTTACATTAGTAGCGAATCAGATACAGAGTTTGAAACTGATAAATATATCTAAGAACAATGTATCGACATTATCTATCTACCTAGGCTATAACATCTAGGCAGTTTTAGTAACTGCGCAAACTGCAATATTCACCTTTTTGTTATCAAGGCAGTAGTAATCAATATCTATTTTAGAAATGTCTGTAGGTAATAATAATCACTATCGACTATCAGACATTAGATGATATGCGACGTTAAATAACAAACAACTGATAAATAGAGGATAGCGGTCCACCCAAGAAGTAATTTATTTAAACTGTATTGTTGACTGTTCAGTTGTTATGAGTACAATATGTGTTCATAATAGACTCAATACACAAATCGATGATGTCACTGGCCACACATGTTCATGCGAGCACCACCATTGTGGTGTTTGCAAGCATAATAATAGCGGTCCAAACTATTTTGTCTAGTTTATTATTTACATAGGTACATCGACTGTATATTTGTAAAGAAGGCCACAATTTACAAGTATTTAAAACTTATTAACTACTAAACAAATTAGCTAATTGCGCGTCGGACGTTTATCATAATTAACGTCAATAAACTTGTGTAACGGAGCATCTCCTAATCAACCTTATTCAATTTTTTCTCTACACGGTTGACTAGGTTTCTAGTAAATAGGTGCCTATATAAAATTGCTATAGTTATTCATGTGCAATTTATCTAGATGATTACAATTACATTAATGCTATTTGTTATTGTTCGGTGGTATTTATTCATACATCGTTGCCTAATACATGTATTTGAATGACATTTGACGTGCGTTTGCAGCACGGAGAGCGGTTGGGACAACCCGTTCCGTCCGGATGGAGACTTGAGTCGCGAGGCTGATGAGATAGTGTCTCTGATAAAGGGTGGCAAACCGATCACACCAACACCGCCCCCGATTGCAGCGCCGCAGCTATCTGTATGCGACGAAAAAGAGGAGAAGGCACATGTGAATAATGTTAACGTAAGAATAATTTTATATAATTTTATTTTATTCTAAATTTGACAATATAACTATGAAATATTCTATGAAAAGTTTTCTCATGGTTTATAAAGTTATTCTACGATGGCGCTTATGCTAAATTTAGCATATTATGGTAAAGAAAGTTAAAAAAATAATTATTATCTTCTCGTAATTTTGATTGAGGAATTTTGAATTCGCATTGCGATTTACGATATTATATCATGAAATTTTGTTAAAGCGAAATCACGAAAATTACTGCATATAAATAAGTGCCCAGTGACTACATGCTTGACCTTGTAAAGCCGTTGAAATAACAGCTTATATTCGTAGGTTTAATAAATGACTAGTCTTTAATGTACCTATTTGCTCCCGTGGTATACTCATATAACTCATTTATCTACCATAAATAATAATCTCATCAGTAGGTACTTATTACTGTCCTATATTGGGGTCGCTGCACATGGGCCACCGGCCACAACAAAGCGCCGCCACCGGTATATTCCAAGTAGTTTTCATATATTTTATATGGGCTCGTTGCACACGGTTGCCCCCGCGCCGGTGGTCGCCAAACGTCTGTCTATAAAAAATGTATGAAAATATGCCAGTGACGGCGTTTTGTGGTTGTGACAGGTGACTCGAGTGCGGCGACACCTAAACATAATTAGCTTCTTGAGTGTAAATAATATTGATATATTTGCAGGCTAACGCTCCATCATCGCCGCAAACGAAAGTGTCGAGCCCAGTGCAACAATGTACCCCGAAGGCAATGAACGGCACGAAGAATGGTTCAGTGACGGAGGTGCGCCCTGGGCAGGTGGAGGTGCAGCGCGCGCCGCCGCAGGAACCGCAGCAGCCCGAGCACGTCACCATCCGCAAGAAGCCCAAGTGCAAGTGCTGCGCTATACAGTAACTACCCTGTTCGCTACTCGCCACACACCACACACCGGTAACACGCATGCTTTATCACGGCGTACTGCCAATATTGGTGTTTACTCGGTGCTATTTCATTTCTAAACATATTTATGTTGGTTGAAATATTTCTACAATCATAGGTACTATTTACAAAATTCATTGCGAGTATGGCAGCTATTTTTGTGTAACCTTTACACTATTGACGTGTTAGTTTCGCAGTGTTCGGTTACATACCTATTAACTGTGTAGGTAGCGGTTAATTGTATCTGTTATCATAAATGTTTTTGATAATTTTACGTGCTAAGTTTTTATCAATTGTATTAAGGTACAAACAAACGTGAAAGTATTTATTTTGTTTAGCTAGTCTGAGAGGAATTTTAGTTTGAGACATTGGATCTTTGGCACACTCTTTTAAAATAATTGTTTCTAACTTCAAAGACAATTAATGCACTCAATGCAAGTGAAGCAAAATAATGTTTTGGTTATTTTTAGAGAATCTCACGAAAATAAAAGAGCTTAGAGTTAGAGATAATTGTATGCTAAAAGCTCTAATTATATCAATATTCTAAAGTAAAGCAGCTGAGATGTTATTGCTACTTTTGCTCATTTAAATCGATTCATATATAGAGAAATATCATAACTTTCAAAAAGTAATAATTTATTTAAAAACTGTTACTTTAAGAGTTGAATCTGTGTTGAATAATATTAAAATACATAATTTAAATGTATATTTTTATATCTTTATTTATAAAAAAGTATTATAAACCTTACAAAATGAATAATTCAAATATCGACGATATCATTGTAATAGATAATAATAATAATTAATAATTGGACAGATGTTTTCGCCATATTTGTTTACTATTTACGAATACTATTGGGCATTTCGGCCGATGTTGTTCAACATTGTTTCGGCTATTTTAATCAAATTTTAGAACTAATCGGCCCAACGCGGCGGTTATTGCTTCAATAGGATTCGTGCGTAGAGGCCCTATATAAATGCCTATAGATAAATGTGTAGGTAAATGTTATAACTGTTATAAGATTAAAGTAGTCTCCTACATAATTCCACGCTTGCGTCCAGTAGTGTTGACACAATCTTTTAAATGATGACGATATTGTGGTTATTAAGCAATTCATGAGATAATTTTAATGCGCCTACTTACATTTTCTTCTACAGAATCAACAAGACTGTATTTATTTGCTAATTATACTTGGCAGCATATTGGATAACTGGTTAGTGAAGGTGTAACAAACTAATACTATGCACAAATGTAAGCCACACAAGCAAACTATCTTTGCAATTGTGTTTAGTGTCAGCTTGCGGCAAGTTAGGCGAGAGTCATTTTCTATACATGACAAAGATTTTAAGCTAGTTTCTGCTGAGAAATAGATTTAATAAAGTTATATATGTCTTTAACTATTTTTCCTTAAAACCAAAAAAAAAAAAAAGAAAATAACGAAATGAAAACGATTTGTATTATAAATTACGATTAATCAAACATCGGCAGGACAGTATTCAGGGAAGAATATAGTTAGTAATGTGTATAAAATCGATAGGTTCCAAAAGGAATAGAGTTTTTAAGGTAGCTAGACGTAATTAGTGAGGAAATAGGTTATCTGCGTTATAAACTTCGTTATTAAACAGATAAATTATATTTGACTTTGTTTAGTTTTTGTAGGTGAAGCTTAGGGATGTCGTTGAAGAGCCAGCGAATGATTTCGAGGTATTAAATATGAGTCCAGCCAGCAAGTGAATTCGTTTTGACAGCACACTTAACGGTCTGAAATAAATAATGTCGGCATTATACCACTTTCCTAATGTAATATGAGCCTAGGTGACTTAATATTTATGCTAAACGAACTCACTTGCACATCAAGCAGACATTTTTTTCGAACGAATGTCGTAAGTACTTCAAGTACACCTATATATAGCTTGGCATGTATCATTTTTGTCGCAAAATGGCATAATATCATCATCGCATTCTCAACTAAGAGTCAGTGTTAATGATAAAGGCTATAGTAAATGTTTCCATAGAGGACTTATTGAACTGATATGTAATACTTTATGCACTAGTCTATTAGGTGTCTATTAACTCTATGGCCAAGCTACAGGTGGCTCACCTCATTTTAGATAATATGTTATGAGATTACAATTTCACTATAGGAGGCTTTATTACACAGCTCCGTATTTTTAAATCTCATATATTTCTGTAAGTGCTTGTTAACATCTTGTTTTTTATTATGTCGTATCTTTTAGTGCGTTTATTCGGGCACAAAATTATGTTCATAATATATTCCTGTATCCTAACGAGAGCGGCAGTAATAACATTGTTAGATGTTCTTCGATTTTATATTGTTCAGATGAACATTTAGTCAAGTCAAGCATTTAGTTTAGGCAGGTTTTATAAGGCAAGTGACATGGCATCTGTTTCTTGTAGAGTATAAGGAGGATAGCATAATGTTTTCGTTGCAAAACTTAAATGGTGTTTAGCACTTTGGATTCTATAGACAGGAGGCAGTTCAATTTTCGTTAGTTCGTTACAATCAAAAGGTATCCAATTGTACCTGTGTGTGGTGCAATGCATAGAACACGTAATTGCCTGATGTCTGCGAAATCCTTTAGAATTAATTAAGAAGCTAATTGACGCGCTTCATAACATTTATTTTAGAGATAAATATTAAGTACTTGTTCATTCAAAATGCACTGCCAATATAAATTATCTTGATTATCAAAACCTACTATTTAAATTAAACATAATATCAAATTGATCCAAAATATAATACGTTGTAATACAATAGTAGTGTGTAAATGGTATAGTAAGCGCGTCAGTTAAACTAGACGTGTGAGACAATGTGCTCGTGGCTCGTCGATTCGTTGAGTGGAAGTCACCAACAGTATTATTACCCCATCATTTCACATCGTCTCTCAATGTTATGACTATCGTACGTTTTCGTGTAATGATGTAATTATATGTATGTAGTCATTAAAAATAAAACGTTCGTACCTAATTATCATCTTTTAGGATTCCAAGTGACGAAAGTACGTTCCTTAATAAAGTTTTTTATTTCTAAGTAAAATACTGGCATTAAGGTTCCTTATTTCTAACTGTAGTGTTCCAAACGGTGACCAACTAAATTCATCGACTATAAGGAATATCTCCTTTTTGCGATATATTATAGCTAATTATTTATTACTCGATTCTATATAAATATGGAGTATCTTCTTATTTTCCATAATTTACTATGTATTACCTAGCAGTTATTTGTAATACATACCTAAAATGACATTATATTTGTATAAAATCTTTACTTTCTATTATTATTGTCAATGAATATGTACAAATTGATTACATTGTAATTATTTATATTAAATCTTTAAAGGCAAACTGTTGTTTCAATACACAAACGATACACTACTTTATTCCTTTTTGGTTGCAAAATGTTGTCTGTACTTACCTACATTCTGTTGTTTAATTTTATCTCTGGAATGTAATTTATCCGCACTATTTGTATTTATGGGTACCCAAGAATAGTAAAATTATATATTGTTAATGTACATAGGCTGCCATTTAAGAGTCCATAACTGGTCACTACATAAATAATATTTAAGTAATTATTACATTTGGAAATGGAGATCTTTGGCTGTAGAATGCAATTTGTTTCATCCGACTGTCAATTGTTTCCATTGTGTGGCGATTTTAAAGATTGCGCGTGATTATCACAATGGATTTAACTCGAGATAATTTATGTGCGATGATTTATTATAATTTTCGACGTGGTCTAACTCAACAGCAGTGCATCGAACAACTCATTTCTACTTTTGGGGTCAAACACCATCGAAGACCACTGTGCATCACTGTATGCTGACGGACGAAATTAAAGATGGTCGGTCTAAATCAGTTGTTGTGCCACGAAACATCGACGCAGTGCGTGAACTAATAAATAATAATAATAATGCAAGATCGTCATGTCGAGAGATAGAGGCGTCCTCGGGTATTAGTATGACGAGTAGTGGCGTTCCCATTGAGGGACCACATCTGAATTCTGAGCTTTTAAATGCGCCAGCCTTTAGTAAAAGTTCTCGAAACTATTGTTAATTCAGTCTTTCATTTGTAAAAGTACCTAGGCACTCAAAAGTTACAAGCAGTCAAAAGTCCTTCAATCCTGGCTGACAGGCATCCATATCTAAAAACCTAGTTGTAAAATTTACAGCTTCTATTAATGACTACTCTTAGTAAAAGACTAGTTACACTATATTATTAAATATCAGCCTTGCCGGTTCATTACCAGCATGCAGAAGGTGGTCCCACAATCGATCACCATAAATAAGTCCACAAGTGGAGACCACAGTGGAATTTGGAAATTTCGTATGATATACAAGGTGTCTCAAAAGAAATTTTATATTTAGCTAGCTTACTGCGTGAACGCAACGTATCCGAGGGGCGCGGGGGTTATGTCAATCGGTAGCCTGGCTCTTGGGAATTCAGTCGCTATGGAGCGTTTCTCGGGAGCAGACCGTGCGTTGTGCGTGCGAGAGTTTTACAAAAACGGTGATTCGGCGACTGTAGCGCGTAGAAAATTCTGTAGTATTCGAGGTTTTCGTCAACTTAATGATGCGCCAAGCATTCCTCTTATTCGAAATTGGGTTAAGAAGTTTGAAGAGACTGGAACAACGCTGGATAAATCAAAATCCGGGCGACCTAGGTCATCAAGAACGGTAGAAAACGTGGAGAGTGTTAATCAGTCTGTTCGCGACGACCCACAGTCCACCTGCCGTGCCGTCATAAGTAATTTTACTGTTCGATTAAATGAGTGCCGGGAACGCGAGGGTCTACATTTAGACAATGTTATTTTTAAGAAATAAATCCCCAAAAGGTGTATTTTAAAAATTAATAAACAGTTTTTCTATATACGGTTTACTTTTTTTTTAATCGATCCACTAAATATAAAATTTCTTTTGAGACACCTTGTATATTCGAGACATTCCAAAATCATGTTATGGAGATACCACCTTCCGATTGGAAAGTGCTATAAAAACGGGTTTTACCGAATGCAAATGTGCATCGGTCATCACGTCGAATATTTTGAAAAGCAATAAAACCATATTTAATAATCGATGATAGTTATTTTATATTATATATATATAAATTACAGCCCTCGTGATAATTTGTTTGTTGTGATTCAACTCGGTTATTTTTAAACAATATCTAATGATTACAATTCGACGACAATAATCATGTTTACATAAATTACATAATAAATGGCGATCTTGTTTAAAACTATTACACAACGGATAAATGCTGACAATCCGACACATTTATGCTTGTAGGTAGGGGCGTAGCTACCGCCGTAACTATGTTGCTGTATCAATGATACGGGCCCGGCTCCGTCCTCTGAGGTTTATTTACCTCAGAAGAGCTCCTCCATGAATTTTGATATAGGAGTCTTCTAGAAGTTGTTAGGTATTCTGACTGGTACTATATTATACATTAGTGTTCATGTTGTACAGAATAGTGTAGTCGGTCTGTTAAATTCTTATACTACCGTAAAATGAGGTTACTTTCAAATAGCGGGGTAAGAATTTTATCTAAATCTCGCTGTCTATGGCTACTCGTTTCATTTTTTATTTTTATTTTGAAAATTGCTCCCTGGGTTTACTTTGATAGATGGTACGGATTCTCCTTGTTATGTGGGTACGGAGCAACATTGACAATTATCAAAGTCCTTAACCCAGCGAATCATTGAATCAGAATATTTAAGTAATACGTGCTGGATATCAAAGTTACCCTCTTTTACAGTTAAAATGGTGGAGAACTATAAAAAAAAACGCCTGGAACCCGGCATTACAAGAACTATACCGAAGAAACCCTTGAAGGAGCATTGCAAAAAATCACAGACGGGGATATGAGCATTAATGCAGTCTCAGTAAATTATTACATACCATTTGGTACTTTGTATAACAGATAATATGGGCATGCAAGGATTGAAACCTGAAGCGCATCCTGTGTTTTCATATCACGGAGAAATGCCTTTTTTCCCATTATATAGATACTTATGTGTAAAATATTATAGTTGTACCTAATATTGTAACAACATCGATTACTATGTCATCATCTAAAAGGATAATTAACACTAAGAACACATATTACGTATTTCATATATTATTTCGAGTTATTTATCACACGTAATTTACATAAAAAATAATCTAAATTAACTATACGATACAAGGATTCTAAAAGGTATAATATTGTCACAAGGGTTTAAGTAACAAATTAATATCGTCCTTTGAGCAAAAACAATAATAAGAAAAGCTAAAATCCATTATGATAACTAACAAAACAATTATAATATAAACTATACATATATGGTATACCTACATATAACGGTATGTTCAAGAGGACTATGTCCGTATTAAAAAATATTTAAAAAAATGTGGATGGAAAATATTGGAAATATTTGCGTACCGTCGCGTCTGACTATCACATTTTCAAAATAGAAAACAATCAAAGTTTAGTAACTACGCACATTACATAATTATAATTTAAAGACTCATGTTATCTCTGTCACAAGTCTAGCTTAGAAGTACCTAATCTGACACATTACAATAAAATCAGATCATTTAAATTCTTGCCTTGGATAGGTTATATAATTTGTATTTTGTTATAAGGTGAAATAACGTATAATAATGTAAGTCGTATAATATAATAATATATATTATACTAGCTGTTGCCCGCGACTTCGTTCGCGTGAAAATTCAGATGTGTGCCTGTATGAGAATATTTCTTACCTAATCTTACGGCAATCGTACATTGTATTAGTAATAAATATCAGTATAATCCGTCTCTAAGGCGAATCCTATTTAAATCTATTCACCCGCTACCCCTATAACAGACGAAATTTTGCGATATTTAACGAAACTTGCCACTCCTATTTTCCCACTTAATAAGAATAGTTCCTAGTTTGGAAATCGTATTATCGAAACTCCCGTTTAAAAACTATAGAAGCTTTATACAAATTTTGTTCCCCTTTATACTACAGGGAAATGAATTTCGAAAAACCCGTCTTAGAGCACCTATTTCCAAAATTTGAAACTCCCAGCACTTGTAGTTTCTGAGATTTCGTGATGAGTGAGTTTTTCCAATAGACATTTTTATATTGTTTAAATACTGTTTTGCATACTATTTCTAATCTCACCATCATCACCATTCGTACAAACCCTCTTTCACCTACCTAAAGATATCACCCGTAAAACAATATACAATACACTAAGGCAAATTTCCACTACAATAACTTTCCCCTTTCCCTCATTTCCTCTCCCCCTTTTTCCCATTCCCCTCCCTTTTACTCCCGTCTCCCTCCCATCTCCCTCACTTTCCCCACACTTCCCATCACTTTCCCTCACTATCCCTCACTTTCCACTCACTCTCCCCTCACTTACCACTCACTGACACCTCACTTCCCTCACTTTCCCTTACGTCCCCCTCACTTCCCCCTCACTTACCTCTCACTTGCCCTTCACTTGCCCCTCACTTGCCCTTCACTGCCTCCTCACATCCTCCTGAGTTCCCTTTTTCTTTTTTCTTTTTTTTACACAACGCTATCTAGACCCAAAGTAAGCATATTATATGCTTGCTTATGGGTTCTAGAATACGGATAAACATACTTAAATACTTTTATTTTTGTAAATACATACATATTATACATAGAAACACCCAGACCAATGCAAATAGACATGTTCATGGTACAAATATTTGCACTGAGCGGGAATCGAACCCGCAACCTCTGCGTGGCAGTCCATACAGTACCACCGAAATACAGAGGCAGTCGATTTTCCCCTGACTTTACCCTCTCTTTGCCCTGACTTCCCCCCACTACCCGGCACTTCTCCCTTCCTTTCCTCTTCCTCCCCCTCCCTCCAAATTTCAAGTCGCCAACTTCAAAAGCAAAGATCTTTCCATACAATATTTAATCCCTTATTTCACGCCTATAACTCCACCCCAGTTAAAAAAAAAATGAGAATTTTTTATTTAACTAAAATTATTCCAAAACAAAATTTCAAAGCTGTAAGTTAAAAATGTAGACGTTTCATACAATCGTTTTCATCCTTTTTCATACACTTAAGGGTTGAATTTTTAAAAACCATTTCTTAGTACACTTCTAGACATTAAGACAAACACACCCTTCAAATTTCAAGTCGCTACGACCAGTGGTTTAGGCTGTACGTTGTCTGTCAGTCAGGACAAAGTCTTTTATAATATGTATGGATGTATGGATTAGACGTATAGCCATCAGGGATCAAAGCATACAGGCTGCTAGGAATGCTAACACGTGATAGAGCCACATAAAGCTGACCGTGCGAAAAACAGCTAATACTTAGACCCACACCCACAACTTTTAGTGTCTTACCTTGGGTTAAAATCTCTGCTTCTAAAAGATTTCGTAGTAAATTAACGAATATTCGATGTGATTTTTTAAATTGGCATAACTTTTTTATTTATGAACCGATTGACATGAAACAAACACTAAATGTTAAGTGTAGCTTACCACAATATATTAGTGAAAACCATATTTAAATCGGATAAGCCGTTTCTGAGATTAGCGTGAACAAACGCACAGACAAACAGACAAACAGACAAACAGACAAAAAATGTAACAATCATTGTTTTGGGTTCTACTTGCGTTGATAAAGGTCCCAATATTTTTTTTTCTCATATATCTTCCATGTACAGACAGCGATCGGTTACATTTTTATTATATTTGTAGATTATACGACTTATTTCATTGAGTGTGCATATATTTTGGAACAAACGCATTACCTATTGATCAGTTTAGACTTGACCCTTTTTTATGTTGTATTATAGAAAACATAAGGAAGCCAGTATAATCTCCATATAGAACCTAAAGCTAAGCGATTACTTCGTCTAAGATTAACATGATCAACAAGTCTTATGGAATATCGCCTGTATAGCGGCAAGTTTATATACTTTATATAAAAACTACTACTACTACTACTACTACTACTAAAATGCATTCGGACTCGATACAATTTAGAAGTCACACGATATTGTGAAGGCGGGATAACCACTCAAATCAGAAGTGCATAAAGGAAGGATATTAAAGCGGGCACCCATCATTAAAATCGATATTTAACTTTTTTAAACTTAACACAAATGCGCGTGAACGCGCCCTCCTGTATGCCGCGGCTGTCACCCGGTCCCTCTTGCGACTGTCCGCACGCTGCGCTGCGCTCGTGATGTTGCGCTCAAAATTATTATTATCAGTAAATTTCCAAAAAAATACAAGGTATGTTGATTGTTTTCTTTTTTTGTACTGCATACTTATGTGTGAAATTCAAATAATGTGTACCGTTTTGTATGTATCTGGTAGTATTTTATTATCTTAGCTTGGCGTAACATTCCGATGAATGCGTCTGCGGCAGCAAATACCGCTCGATTTAAAGGCCTGTTCAAACAGGCCTTTAAATCGTTAAAGGCCTATTTAAACCTGAGCGCTATTCGCTGCCGCTGTGGGTAGAACTAAATACTGTGCTGTTTTCGCTCAAATTTTCGCTCGTTTTATTGTTAACAGTAGTGTTACCTACTTGCTTTACTCTACCGAAGGCGGTAGCGAATACCGCTGTTTTAAATAGGCTTTAAGAAGTCACAATATTGGTAAAAATAACCGTCACAAAGGGCAAAGCCGGCATGTGGTTGATTGATTTTGTGGTCGGTTGTGTTGTACCTCAGAACAAGAACTAAAGCATAGAAGGAGTGTTAATGCTTTAGTATTAATTGCTTTAGTCCTTGTTCTGAGTGTTGTACTGTCTGATTATGTACGCGACCTTTTTCATATTTTTGTATCTGTGGCAGTCTGTGCCCCCGACGCGGACTCGAATAAATGCTTAACTTTCAAGAAGTATTTTATTAAAAATTACATGGTGTCAGAAGTGTAAAATATGACTGACAAGGCGCTCGCAGACATACTGATTTAACAAAATAAAATCTTATCAGCAATGCACATCTAAATGCAGGAGTTACAAAACCAACAAAAGCAGCCCTCGCACGGCCATGTTCATGTTCCCTGGCCGGCACCGCTCAACGTCGTTGAAGGAAACTTGGATGATTTCAAAGCTGCCTGGACTAACTATGAGACAGCGAAGGGCATGATAAAATGGGGTCCAGAACGGGATCAGCAACTTGCGTCGCTTTTGTTAAGTGCAATAGGGCAGGATGCCTGCATATAGTTTTTGTTCGACCTTACTGAAAACGACAAGACATCTCAAAACATGTTTATGAAATTAGAAGCAAAACTAAGAAAAAAGAAAAATCTCTACTGCAGATACCTTTTCAATTCAAGACTTCAAGAAATGGGTGAGAAATTTGATACATTTCCATTGAGCAGCGTTTTCGCCGAATTCGGCTCTTTCGAGGACGATATATTAAGGGATCGAATTGTTATTGGAGTGAATAATAAAGATCTCCAGGAGATGCTCTCGACTGAGAAAATAACTTTGGAGCTTGCCATTAATATGTGCAGATCTGCAGAAGCAGCTAGTGACCAAATACTTGTCTTGGAACAATTACCAGAAGTCAGCAAATTAACTTCAACAAAAAAAACCTGTGGCACCAAGCACTACTTCGAAAAGAAACAATGCCCGGCTTATGGTTTGAGGTGTGAAAGTTGTAATGGATGGAATCAATGCAAAAATGTGCAAGAAGAAACATGATAAGTGAAAGAAATCCAGGAAGGAAGCGATGACTCTGAGCCTGAGCTCTTTATAGAGAAAATATTGGGAGACAGCCAGGATGTGAAAGGTGAATTATTGGTGAAGGTAAATGACAGTTTGAAACCTTATTTATTTTTAACTCGATACTGGTGCACAAATGTGCATAACTGGAAAAGATCACTGCATGAAAATGCTTGACACTAAAGAGCTGCCTCTCCTTCCTCCCAAATCTAAACTCAGCGCTATTGGTGGCTATCCATTGACAGTCCTCGGAGAAATTATTTTAACCTGCTATCGCAAAGGCACAACTTGAAGAAGAAGAATTTCGAAAGCTAAAAGGCATATTATGTGATCTACGGTCTTTAAAATATTATAAAGTGAATAAGCCTGTTATTATTGAATGTGACGCCAGTAATCATGGTCTTGGAGTAGCTCTGTACCAAGACAATAAAATTATAGCATATGCATCACGTAAATTAACTGAGACAGAAAAACGCTATGCACAAATAGAGAAAGAGATGGTAGTCTTTGGATGCACTCGATTTGACCAATATTTGAATGGCAGTAAAAAAACGACTGTTAAAACTGACCATAAGCCTTAATTAAACATCTTTAGAAAGACTCTAAGTCAAGCTCTCAAAAGACTTCAGCTGATGTTAATGACTTTACAGAAATATGACATAACTTTGGAATTTGTAACTGGAAAGAATAACAATCTGGCTGATACACTCTCAAGATCTCCAACTCCAATTCAAAACAACAAAATACATAACAGTAATGTTGACGACTTATCCAAATAATACAAAATATTTCAAATCTTGCAAAATGTTATCGATGAAGTGCATCTAAATATAATATCAGATAAAGTTATAGGCCAATTTAAGACAGACAGCCACAAGAAAAGACTCAAATTTTCAAGCTCTTTCAACATTTATATATAGATACATGGAAGATATGCCAATAAATTTGAAAGTTTATTTCAAGTATAAACACGAACTAAGCACTAGAGATAATATTGTCTTCAGAAATGGTTGAATTTTAATCCCAGTAGCTCTCAGAAAATCTATGCTTCACATAATACATGCCAGTCACTGTGGTATGAATAATAATAATAATAATCGTTTATTTCAGACCATTAAGTCCAACTTGTTAGTAACAATTTTTCTTAATCTAGTGTTAGTATAATCCCATGCGAGATTGCGCAACAATGATTGATAAACGGACAATCCAAACGGCTTGCGACCATGCCGAGGATGCAGTTGCCACTGTCACGTACTCTGCGCACCAGGGATGCACATCGCTTACGCATCAGGGCAAAGAAACAGTCTAGGTGGTTTTCTGCAAACATCCCTGAAACACTGCAGAACCGTGGCAGCCGCAAGAGCACCCTAAAAGCATTATTATACTGGACGCGGAGGACATTGTAAGATTTTTGGGTATATTTAGCCCACAGGCTGAAAATAGTATAAGAATAATAGTTATAATAGTATATATATAGTATTGAAAATAGTTTACGTCTTGCTCGTCAAAATGTATTCTGGCCAGGAATGTCAAAACAAATAATAGAACATGTTAAGGCCTGTTCTGCCTGTCTGAAGTATGCTTCATCCCAGAAAGCCTTGCCGATGAAAAGTCATGACATACCTCGATGTCCTTTCCAATCAATTTCTATGGATGTATATGAGGTAAAAGAGAAAGGGATAACCAAGAATTATCTTATAACTGTTAATCACTATTCAGATTTTTTTGAACTTGATGCCATGAGGAACTTATTCTCAAGTGAAACAATCTACTTATGCAAAAGGAACTTTGCTAGGTATGGTATACCACAGAAAGTAGTACCAGATGGCGCCACAAATTTTGTAAATCAAGAATTTCGGCAATTTGCTGAAGAATGGCAATTCACACACACAACTTCATCACCACACTATCCGCAATATAATGGGCAAGCGGAAGCGACGGTTAAAATAGCAAAGAAACTAATACTTAAATCTGAAGAACATAAAGAAGACTTCTGGTATGCTCTGCTTCATCAAAGAAATGTTCCAACAGCTTGTCTAAATGCAAGCCCAGTTCAGAGATTATTTTGCAGAAGGACTAGAACCAGTCTACCTGTTATTGAGAAGCATAATATGAAACATCAGGTTATAGACGGAGTACCTAAAGCTATCCATAGAAAACAGCTGATAAGTGAAATTACTATAATAGAAAAACTCAAAACTTGCCATGTTTGCATGTGGGACAAACTGTGTTTGTAAAAATTAATCCAGAAATGGAGGGAAAGTGGTACCCTGGAGCAATTAGAAAGAGGTTTTCGAACAGGTCATACATAGTGGATGTAAATGGCAGATCTTATAGACGTAAAAGATCATATAGCAGGCCTTAAAAGGCCAAAGAAAACTTATTCCAAACAGCGGTGTCAAACAATCAAGCTACAAATGTTGTTTCTGATGAGCCATTTTTTGACTTGATAGATAGTCTCCCTTTACAACCCAGAGAGGTCTTATAACCTTCTACGCTACCTGGTGAAGTCAAGCAGAGTACTGAAACGTCAGGTACTGTAGATTAAACGCCGCCGCCACTATCTGCTAGACCTCGGCTACAGCTCAACCGCCTCGATGACTCCAGGACTATGTTGTTGATTATCCGATTAATGTGTAAAGTAATTATCTATAAGTTTTGTTTCTTACCGTTTGTAATCATAGTTAAAATTGTAAGAGAAGGGAAGATGTTGTACTGTCTGATAATGAACGCGACCTTTTTCATACTTTTGTATCTGTGGCAGTCTGTGCCCCCGACGCGGACTCGAATAAATGCTTAACTTTCAAGAAGTATTTTATTAAACAGGTTGTAAACAGGGTGTAAAAATTTGTCATTTTAGTTTGCTTTAATTGTTATTGTAGAATTATTGTACCTACTACGAATACATTGTTTATCATAAATATACCTACAGGGGAATCATTTTGTTACAGGATTGGTTTTGGGTGTCTTTTGATTTATTAGCATTGGTAAGACGATAATTATTTAATTGGATCCAGATGGTAAACAAGTACAAAAGAAAAACCGCACAAGCTGCCTGGGATGAAACAACTATCAGTAGAGAGAGAGCCCTTAACACGTTGGCTTCCATGAATAAGAATCACAGGTGGGATCACGTTTTCTTCTCTGTATGGCCGTGAGCATCATCGGTGGGATGAAAAGACCACTTTTCAGGGTATTGTTTTAAGGAAATTTAAGGCGTCAGATACAAACAGTGAATGCTATTTTGTAGAGGATATGCCATAGTTATTAACAAAAACAATTTTTTTTCGATTTTTTTGATACTTAACATATAAGAAGCAACTAAAATTGGTAAACAATATCACAGCAAACCATCGTCTGTAAGTGGGCCTGCCAAGTTTCTCAAGTCACATGCAAGGAGTTTTGTTTTAGTTTAATTTTAACCGACTTCGAAACAAGGAGGTATTTTCTCTATTTGACCGTATATTTATTTTTTATGGGTGTTCGCGGATAACTTCGTCGTTTATGCACCGATTTTGATGATTCTTTTTTTGTTGAAAAGTAGATATCCCAAGGGTGGTACTATGATAAGCAAACTAGCATCTGATGATGGCATCCTAGAGAAATCGTGGGAAACTTTTGAAAATCGTAAAGGCGACTAGTGCATTTGTTATTTTTTTCGTTAAGTATTTTAATGCACTACTATTTAGTAAAGGTTTGGAGTCGATCTGATGATGGAGCCAAAAAACAGTCGACAACGATTTACAGCGAATACTTGGTGTTTAGACTTAATTGATTTCTAATGATGTGAACTTTGCATCCATATGTATCCATATCCATACTATATTACAGGTGACCATAGACAGTCGAGGGAATTCCTCAGCAGCAGTCATGTCAGTATTATACTTCATGCGTTTCAATATTCCAAAATGTTTAGTTTGTAGAAAAATAATACCTAAGCAAGATTTAGGTCTACCCATCACTAAAAACTGTTAAATAAAAAAATTTTAAACCAAAAACAAACCGACTTCAAACAGAAAGGAAACTTAAAAGTAAAAAATAAATTTACTTAGCACAAAGTAATTCGTATTTTGATTTAGTTAATCACAAATGATTCAATAAGTATTTTATAATTTTTAAGTTGGTGCTAAGGAAATACTATAATATGAACCTTACTACAATAGCAAATTAAGATTGATAATACCTATGCGTAACTTGTTATTGTTTTTAAAACTAAAATAATTATTTTGTAAAATTTGTACAGGACAATGTTTATTGTTTATTTTGTAAGGCGAAAGGTCTTTTAATTTCAATATAATAGTTTTATATTATATTATATTTTATATGTTTAATATTTTATTCAATAATACTGTGAATGTGTCAACAACAACGTGAGGGTAGTTTGTCTAATGTTATTTGGAACTGAGTACCTATAGCATACGTAGTGTAAGTAAGTGTGTTACGTTAATGTATTACCGATCATGGCACCTAAGTAAAAGAGCGATGATTTGAGCATCACTGGTGGTATCAGTAAATTTGCATGGGGCTTGGGAACAATGCTGTAGGTGTAGTATGGTGGGCAGCCAAGAAGTGAACGAGCTAAATAAGTCGAAATAATACGGGATGCCGAGATCTACTCTACAAAGACACCTGAAGTCAGAATTTGTTAAAAAAAGCTAGATCGATACACCACAGTTTTTACTCCCAAGCAAGAACTAGAATTAATATGTTTTTCATATGAACGCACTTTTTTAACGATTGATTAATTTTCTTTTTTATTAGTTCGTGCTCGTAGCTTCAATTACAGATTCTTTGATCTATTAGAAGCCGAAATAGAGGAAGATCATGTGGATGCTACTCGTTTATAATATGGATGAGACGGGCATCCCAACTGCTAATAAAACCTCCGAGAGTACTAGCAAAATTAGGCAAAAGATAGGCCAACTTAATCGCTAGCACAGAACGAGAAAGAACCGCGACTGTTATCTATTGTTGTAATGCTGCTTGGTCTTTCGTACCTCCATTTCTGATATTCGTACGAAAAAATATGAATGCAATACAATTCAAAAATACTTTATTTGTTAGTGAATCCTCGCCTTATCGATGAAGCACTTGGCTCCTAAGCAACTTGTTCCAAAAACAGGTGTATTAATGTCCCAGTGATTTTGGAGTGCAGTTGCAATTGTTCGTTAAAACTGTGCGCCCGACAAACGAATAAAAAATTATAGCGCAAGTAATACTTGTGATAAGTATCACAAATCACATATGTTTCATCACAGAATAACGCATTTTTGTATCATTGGGACACCACACCACGCACAAAATGCAACCACTTGATGCATGTGTCTACGGTCCATTGAAAGTGTATTTTGTACAGGCTACTGCTACGTTCCAAAAAGTACATGCCGGAGGAATAATCAACCAATTCGACATTGCCAAGTTATCTACTTATATGAAAGCTGCAACGATACAAAATGCTGTCAATGGAATCAAATCGTCTGGAACATTACCAACTAATCAATACATATTTGACGAAGCAGATTTTTTACCAGCGACCCTTACTAATAATCCAATGACTGCTTCTGAAGGCACAAACCAACAACCCGGTTCACTCTTGCCATTAGACCAGAATAAAACACTTTTTCCTGTCGTGATTGAACAATTATTTATTCAAAACTGCGACATGAATGACGAACTTGATAAAACCCTATCACCTTCAGTCATAGAACAGCTTATTCATAATTTTAATATGAAAACCTGCATAATCCATGTGAAAATATAAGTAATATAAATATCCACTCTTCTGTCACTCCTGATACCATACATTTCGTACCAAGTACTCCAATTAAAGAAACTAGAGTAAACACACCACCACACGTCTCAAAAAAAGACACAACACTCCTCTTCCAACAACAAGTGGATATAGCCCAATGATGATAAGTGCGTTCGCAAAAGTTGCTCTAAAAAAACTAGTCTTGCGGGTCTGCCGGCGCTCCACACGCTTGTAGAGTCTCCGGCTTGTGCGGACCAGCGCTGCAATCTTTTTGCGGCGCTCGCGATGGCCTAACTTTTGCTGCCGCCGCCGTCAGCGAGGAGGTGATGCTCGTTAAGGTAGCGGCCGAGCGGGAGAGGGAACTGACCACCATGCTCTCTGCCCGTCGTGCACGCATCGGATGTCACCGTGGGGCGCAGGTAGCCTACAGGCAACGATCGGCCGATGGCCGCCCGAACAGCACAGGTCCGAGATGGGGGCGCACGTGTTCCGCGCGGGCTTCTCGATGGAGGAAGGGGAACTAGACCCCCTCTAAATCAGACGAGGTCGGCTCGCTTCTGGTGAGTGGGTCATGGCCCGTCGGGCTTGCGGATGAATGCGCGAGCCTCTCCCATAACCCCGACACTCTGGCCGTCTGGAGAACCACCGTGAGTTTTAGTCGCTGTGCCAGCTGCGTTTTGAGTGCGGTCGGAGAGTCTGCCTTGCCCGGACGGATGCGTATGTGTAATGCATTTCCCACGACGACACAAAAAGCAGAAATATTAACTAGTTAGTAGGTACGGCAAATAAGAGACAACAGAAAGAAAAAATGGACAAAAAAAGTAAGGAAAAATTAAGTCGAATCTGTAAAGAAGAAATTAAAAGACCTGACAAAAATAAAATAATTTTAAACAAAAAAAAACCGACTTCAAGCATAAAGGAAACTAAAAAGTTAAAAATAAGTTTACTTAACAGAAAGAAAGTCGTATTTTAATTTAGTTAATCAGAAATGATTAAATAAGTATTTTACAATTATGAAGTTGGTGCCAAGCTAATACTATAAGAACCTTACTACAATAGCAAATTAGGATTGATAATACCTATAGGTACCTAGTTAATTGTTTAACTTTTTTTGATTTTCAGTGATGGGTAGACCTAAATCTTGCTTAGGTATTATTTTTGTACGAACAAAACATTTTGGAATATTGAACCGTATAAAGTAAGCCCAACATGACTGCTATTAAGGATTTCCCTCGACTGTCTATGGTCACCTGTAATGGCACTTAAAACCCATATGGGTGCAAAGTTCTCATCATTACAAATGAATTAAGTCCAAACACCACGTAATACGCTGTAAATCGTTGTCAAGTTCCCTCGACTGTCTTTCGGCTCCATCAGATCGACTCCAAATTATCACTAAATAGTAGTGCCTTAAAATACTTAATGAAAAAATTACAAATGCACTAGTCGCCAGTACGATTTTCGAAAGTTTCCCTCGATTTCCCTGGGATGTTATCATCAGATCCTGGTTTCCTTATTATGGTACCACACTTGGGATATCTACTTTACAACAAAAAAAGAATCATCGATATCGGTTCATAAACGACGAAGTTATCCGCGTACACACATATGGTCAAATTAAGAAACCTCCTCCTTTTTTGAAGTCGGTTAAAAATATTACAAAACAAGTCTGTAAGGAATAAGGCAAGCTACATACTCTGCATTATTTGTAACCAACCATATGAGGAACGTTCAATAAAAGATTGGATTCGTTGTGACGATTACCGTTTGTGGGCACATGATGCGTGCAGATCATGCTCAGACATATAAATTTTTTTCTGTGATTACTGCCAATAATTTAATTAAGTTCCTTGTTTTTAGAGTTTAGTACCTCAAAAGGAAAAAAAACCGAACCCTTATAAGATCATTTTGTTGTCTGTCCGTCTGTCTGTCAAGACCCTTTATCTCGGGAACGCGTGAAAGTATCGAGTTGAAATTAAAAGGATATATTACGGTTTATACAGGCTCTTGAATTTCTATGATGTATAGTTTTTGATTTATGACGAAGAATGAAAACAACCTCTTTCTCACACTCAACTTAACTTTCTCAACTCTCTTCTCATGACTAATTTGTGCGGCATCCTCAGTGGGCGAGTCCGACTTGCACTTGTTCGGCTTTTTATTTTATTTTAATGAAAGTTCCTTTAAATTTTAAGTAAGATTTTATTAAAAAAGACTTAATTAGATATGAAGTTAAAAAATACTGTTATTATATTTTTGTAAGGGAATAGAAAAATCAATATTAGAAATAGATGCAATTAAAATACTTAGATACGACAAAAGATCTCCAACCTAGTTTTATAAAAATGAGACACCTAATTACAATAAGGATAATAATATTGTATACTTACCTTAAAAACAAATAAGTAAACGATTTAATTTAAAAATAGGCATTTCGCTTTTAGCCCCTTGTTAGATACCTACATACTATTTCTTCTATTTCTTACTTTATTTTTATATTTATTACACTGTTTCCTACAATAGGGTACTACACTCATTTTAGAAAAGCGTCTCAATTAGATTCTATAGAGCTAATAAACCACTAAAAAATTCAAAATTAATTAAGTGCCTTAAAAATGCATTTA
This sequence comes from Parascotia fuliginaria, assembly GCA_963082885.1. Lineage (NCBI taxonomy): Eukaryota > Metazoa > Arthropoda > Insecta > Lepidoptera > Erebidae > Parascotia > Parascotia fuliginaria. Next base: position 17,931,249 of record OY720170.1, read on the forward strand.
AATTTTACATTTTCAAATTTCGCGCGTAATTTGACGAAAACGTTGGACGCGATTGTTGACAGTTGACAATTCTAAATTTACATAGCCTTGACGTATTACTTGACGACTACTTTAAACTGGTGAAAGAAACAGATTGAGTTGACACTTCTACATAGCCGTATGACGTAATAACATGGCAACCACTATAAAAAACAGACTAAAAAATTTTAGACCTTTGAATTGAATTTAAAATTTTGTTTGCTATTTCATGAACTAAAACTAACGTTTTTCGACTGCCTTTTGCCTAGACTATAATTATCAATAATATAATTTAGATTTTTTCTCATAAAGTGTAAAATACCCTATTAATGTGATTTGCCCTCAACCAGTAAAGGCTTTGGTTTTATTCTATTTATTTTTTTATTTAAAGGTATAACACGTATCATTATATTATATACAATGTAGTCCCTGCTATGATTAAATGTTGATGACGTTTAGAAATGAACCAAGGTGCCCGATTTAAACCTCCTCCCCTATTATTTTCAATATCATTAAGTTCTAGGATCTACTTCATGTATTTGTACTGTAAATAAAGTGCAAAAAGATACAAAGTTCATCAATAGGATCAGGTAACAACATTTATGGCAATTAAGATAATTTTCGTACTTATTTTAAATTGACTATTCTATGGCTTATAATACTTATAATACAACGTCCTACATAGGCGTATCGATAAAACGCAAACTTAAAGTAAGATGCATCCGTAAGATATTTTAACGATTGTCTAACAACTGTCCCTTTTTACTTGTTTTAAAAACTTCAGCGCACGTCCTTTCTAGTACAATGGATACAAAGGACATCCAAAGTCCTAAGACAACTAATTGCACCTACGAGAGTTAGTATAACAATAGTGACAATCCAGTCACATTAACGGCTATTTGTCCTGTGGCCCTACCACATCCTCATATAGCAATCTTATTATACCTTACTTTGTTTCTATCCTTGTTTTTAAGGTACAAAGGCAAAAGACAAAACACAAAGTAACATTAAAATAATACTGCTAAAACAGGGGGAATAATCCGGTAGTAAGCACTTGGTCAGGATTCTCTAATAGTGTCTATCAATAGTGCAAGTGTGGTGCTAATCTTCAAACGATGTACCATCATATCTTGTCCTTCATGCCTGAACAACAGTGCACACAGGAGGTATTAATGAACGCTGCTAATAATGCAAGTCGTAGCTGAGTTTTTAAGACTTGCTGTCGACACTTAAAGAAGAAGAAAGACTGAACTAAACGTGCAGTCATTTATTATAATTATTATGTTATAAATTATTTCCGCGGCTACACATTACGGATACGTCTGTATAAGTCTCTCTAAAAATGTTCTAAAATTCATAATTCATTTAATTCATTGTGTTATTAAAATGCCCGTGGCACGCGTGGAAGTAGATAAAAATAAACCTTGTCACTCGTGAATAGAATAATAATCAATTATAATTGACGTTAATTAAAATATGATAGTCTAGCTATGACACAGTAATAGACATATTTGTACTAAAAAATAATTTGTATTCGCACATTCAAGATCTGCCATAGTTCGCGCCGTTCTCGCTTATATAGGACGTTGTTCCTAGTAATTGATTTCCAGTAATTTGGGAGTAATTTATTAGCAGTATACATAGGCCTTACGATAAATGCTTAGGTACACTAAAGTTCTAGAATGTAATAGGTATATAGTGGAATAGTTTATCCAAAAATTACATCAAAATGTCCCTACAATATACAACACCAAATGTATATAAATGTGCCGTACATGTATATTGTATGTAATTTATAAAGATTTAATACAGTAAAGAGATAGTACAAAAATATATTTGATATTTATCTGTTACAAGATATTTCGACCGCTTTGTTTAATATTAAGGATACGTCCATCGGTGGAAAGTTCTGGAGCAATTTGACATTTGAAGCGAAGTCGCCACCGAGAAGGTCGTTTCTGACTAATCTGTCAACAAACATGAGTTTATTAAATTTGTAAAGACGAAAATCCTATTAAAATTATAAATGCGAAAGTTTGTATGTGTGTGTTTGTGTGTGTGTATTAAGTACACAGTATATTGGTATTAGATAGATTCGGTGCTGTTTACTTACAAGATCATAGCGCAGCATATATATAATAGGAAGTCAAACCGCTGTGAGTCAGCAAACATTGAATCCCAAATTCGTTCAACATCTGGTAGAGAGAATTCTTGAGAGAGCAGTAAAGTCAACCACCTAAAATAAAATTTACATAATTAATTTTATTAGTGAATAACAGCGCAAATTCGGAACTATATATTAGATTTATAGAAAGAGAATAAAAGTTGTGTCAATATTTCGAAAGACTGAGTTTGTATAATTGGGAATTACCGAATATTTACATTGTATACGAGTAAGAACTAAAAATAAAAATGTAAAACCACTAAATTGCGTCGTTGCCGTTGACGCGTAAACGCTCTACTTTGACGATTTAATATTAAATATTAAATCGTCAAAGTAGAAACCTCTTCATTAAGAGCGTTTACGCGTCAACGGCAACGACGCAATTTAGTGGTTTTACATTTTTATCATTTAATCGGGGTTATATTTGAAAAATATGTCCTATCTATATGCTAGAATTAAGATAAGAAATCATTGCGTTTACATTTCTATTTATATGCAAATAATACAGAAACTTAAGTTGTAAAGTCAAAGTCAAAGTCAAAGTATTTATCTCATTTTGATCATAAAGAATGATACTTATGAAAAGTCAAATTACATGAAGTCAGCTAATTAACCTAGAGCCACCTAACTCTAGCATATAGACAGAACATATATTTTAAAAATATAGCTAAGATTAATGATAAAAATTGATAACGAACGAAATATGACACTAAATTGCGACGTTGCCACTCATGACGCGTAAACCCTCTTAATACCGTCCCGAACAATGTAGTGGCCCAGAGTTAGTGTTCGTAAAATATTGACATCGTCAATATAGCGAGCTATTCTGCTTAAAATCATTCATTCACACATACACTGCCCTGATTTACTCTCTCTTAACTTCATCACCCATTATAAACCTTGCAATCCCTTCCCAAGATTATTAAATTTGCTCTACAAACTTACAAGAATAATACCTCTTTCTATAACTCTATAACCAGAATGTGCCGATTACCTTAGATATATTTAATAGTAGTCTCAGTAAATTCAAAAGTGAAATTATACATATTCCATGTATCAGCAGTTCCAATTCCGGTTAATAAAGGACAAGGACATATAATATTTTTGTATTATCACAACTAGGTAATTTTATATATGGAGCATCTGTGCACACATACGTAGAGTTACAAACTAGTTTTATATTTCATATATTTACTGTGTTTCTTTATGTTTGTATCTTGTTTTGTGAGCCAATAAATCAATAAATAAATAAAGTATCGCTTACATCCATACTAATAACATAATTTTTTTTTTTTTTTATACGACTAAGGTGACAAACAAGCATACGGCCCGCCTGATGGTAAGCAGTTACCGTAGCCTATGGACGCTTGCAACACCAGGAGCATCACTAGCGCGTTGTCGACCCTGTTAAAAACCTTTTAACTCCTTTCTTGAAGAACTCCATGTTGTAGTCTCTCGGGAAAACCTCAAAAAATGCGAATGTACCTAACTTATGTCTTATTTTGATAAAAAAAAAATTGCTTTAGGATATACTAGACATTGGGGAACAACATAGGCTACATCGTGTCGCGAAAAATGGTCTGAGTGGTTGAAATAGGGAATGGAACCTTCACCATGCTCCCCGCCCGTCGCGCCCGCCCCGGACGTACGTGTTCCACGAACGCCTCTCGATGGAGGAAGGGAGGCTAGGCCCCCCAAATCAGACGGGGCCCGCACGTTAAGCGGGCCGTGGCCCGTCGGGGTCGCGGATGAATGCGCGAGCGTCTCCCGTGTCCCCGACACTCTGGCCGTCTGGAGGAACACCGTGGGTTTTAGTCGGTATGCCGGCCGCTGTCTCATTGTGACCGGAGAGTCCGACATAACCCCCGCCACGCCCAGGCGGGTGCGTACGCGTAATGCGTTTCCCACGAAAAAAAAAAAAAAAGGGAATGAAACCTTAAATATATAAATAATTAAAAAAAATAAATAAATAAATAAATAAATGGCGACTAAATATCAGGTTTTTACAAGGATCCGAAGTTTAAGTAATAATCACCTGTAGAAAGTATTTGTATGTTCTTTCTACTCTTCTATGAATAGTAGAGTACTTAATAGTTATGAAAATATAATATCAAATTTTACCTAAAACTATAATATTGTGGTCGTAATTCCTGTTTTTCTAGTAAACTGTATACAGCGGGATCATTTTTCTTCACAATTTCACCGAGTTTGCACATGACATAGTTGATTCCACTGTCCGACTCATCTAATGTACGTATGAAGAAATCTCGTATCTCCGCCATAAGATTAGTGAAGCAAAAGAAACAGTCCGCTTCCGCATGTTCTGTAGAAACAAATAATCTTAATTTAACCTTTTGTATTAATAACTTTTTTTTTTTATAGTATAACCTACCAAAGTGACTCCACCCCGCCTGATGGTAAGCAGTCAGTGGAATCCAGAAGTGGCGGCCACTATACCAAAAGCTATCGTTTTAAACTGCTGGTATGGTGGCCTCCACTATGGCGGCTAGGAATGGGGTTAGGGGAAGGGAATGAGGGACGTGAGGAAAGGGGAAAATTGGGCCTCTGGCGCTCTCACTCATCGAACGAAAAGCAGTAGTACGGATACTACTACTCTTAAGTCGATCTTCTATAAGAGGGTAGTACTTCCCCGGACGATCCGGCCCATTCATACTGAAATCAGCGTGGATCTACTACCGTAAATTGAACATGGACACGAACATGGACTTAATTTGAAGTTGTCAATCCTTGTGTGCCGACAAGTGTGCCGATCAATGCTCATGTGATGGCTGTGAGAAGAGACCTTTGCCCTGTAGGATAGTAATAGGCTGCTGTTATTATTAAACGTGTAAAATAGAAGTCATAAAGAAATATGAACTTTTTCATTTACATCCATTGAGCCTGTTTAGCAGTGGTGCTATTAATTTTAATACCACTTTCTAAAACATGTTTAGCGCAAGGTATATAAAATGATATGCGCTGTACTAGCATTGTATTAGATATTAACAGTTATGATTGACACAAGTTTTCGTTTTTGGATAAGTGTCTCTAACACCATTTATTTCAGATAAGTTTCAAGTAATACGTTTTTTACAATTTTTGTGTCAAACAAGTATACAGTCCACCTGATGGTAAGTAAGTGGTAACCTATGGATATGATTGTGTCGTCCAGAAATAATGCTCAGTAAACACAACTAAACCGTTCATGTCGATTGTGTAGGAAGTATGAGGGAGCAAAAGGACCTAGAGGGAGTCATTGGGCCGCCGGCGCTCTCAATCGCCGGAAGAAATGCATTAGTGTAGAAGCTAATATTTCACACCTACGGTACTTACTTCGATATTCTTTATCGGGATCTATAGCAAAGGTGTGGTATATGGGGCCGATGATCTCGTTCATGCCCTGCACGTATCCTTGGCCGGGGTTGAGCTTGGCATATAGAAACAGCATACGTTCCACTACTTCCCAGTGCGCCTCGCAACCTTCGTTGAGAGGAGCGTAATCCCCGCTGTTCACCCCATCAGACCGCCGGATCTCGTTACTTAACTAATACCATACATAAAATTAAACTTATAAAAAGTTTTAATCATATTATTTAAGCAAACAAAAGATTACTATTCAAAGTGAGCTTTAATATTAGTGTATAAAATTAATTATTACCTTAGCAACACCGAGTCCTCTTCTTTCTAATGTAGAAAACTTCAAAACCGATTGTTCAACTCTCTTATGCAGTCTTTTTACACCATTACTATTTACTATCTAAAATAAAAACAACGAACATTTTAGTACAATAATGTATTGCAAGTATAGGCCATCTGTTCCCTGTTTTCTATTTTCTTTTTGACTTTTTGATACAACTCTACTTCAAGGTTTAGACAGAAGACAGATAACGGTGCCGAATGCTTCACCGACGAAAGCTGTACTCTTAAATAAAGAAGACGATTAAGTATTCAATTGATGAAGTCAAGCTAAAAGCAGATATCAATACCGATATTGTTAGTTTAGTTATCAGCAACATTACATTATGCATTTAGAATCTGTATGTAGTTATGTACACCAAGTATATAGCTATAATATATATAGTATAGCTCAGAAAATTCGTTTGTGATACTCCCATGTTCGGCGCGGATGACGGGGGACATTACTACCAATCATATAAATATTGTTATATACTATAATAAATCTATGCTACCAAAATATTCACGTCAACAGCATCAACGACCAACTGTCGCAGCCGTCAGGTGACGTCTGCCTCACGAGTACCACCTAAGCTTTACATCCCTCGTCGCCAGTAGACAATGGAAGTGACACGTACGAATTTGTCAAGCAAGTATGTTGCTAGTACTTACTTCAGGGCAAGGAAATTCGGTAGCAGATTGAAAGAATGAAATATCAGGGCAAAGCCTTCGCACATCTTTATCTATCTGCAACAGCACTTCATTATCTTTAAAGTATGTACTCCATGAACTTTCTGGACTAATGTTCAGAGGATGATCACTAGGTCCTCCGGGTGAGACTATAATTTCATCTAAAATAACAAAAGATGATTATCAAATATATTTAAAACCCTCACATTGATTAAAGGTCAATACACAATATAATGATATGCCAGTAATTTCGGAAGCCAAATAATATTTAAACGTCTAGACAAATGAATGTCTTTCAAACAATCGAGATTTAGAAAGAGAAATATGAATTTAATAAAAATAAATATAGGTTTACATTAATTATTACCTATGTACTGCTTATAGTGCTGTCTCTTTTCAACAAGTGTATTCTCCCACGAATTTTTCTGGTGAGGTAAATACAGCAGTAATATCTTCCATACTAGAGATCTCATGCCCTTTTCATCTGGAATGCCTGAAAACAGCATAGAATGTGTAGCTACTTACTAGTAAACTACCAATACAAATGGTTAGTTAGAAAAGTCACATGCTCCTTTCGGGATATATTGCCACCAACTTTTAGTATACATATCTAACTACAACTACTCATATTGATACAACAAAATTTGAAAAGAGAATGGCACTTACTTATCCAAGCATCTATTATGTCGAAAATAGTGCATGTGGAGTGCTACCCTACCTATTTTTTTAACACATCAAACTCTATTTGCATCAACCAAATTAGCAGCTATGAAAGTATGAAAGATAAATATACAAATTTGTATATTTATCTTTCATCATTGTAAAAATGAATCTGTGTACCTACTATATGTGTACTTCTACCTCAGTTACCAAATTTTTATTTTAATATAATAATATCACAATTCTTTGTAACCTATTAGGTTGTTAATGGTAAACAACAAAAGGTAAGAAACACAGATCATTTTCTTAATAACGTAAATGATAAATAGAGTATATTGAAGTTGTTAAATTAATAATGTGTCTGTGCAGGTTTGCCAAGATTTGCCCTAGTTTAGATTGCATCCGTGAACGGTCCGGGCGGGGCTTCATTTGTAGTCTGGGTTTAAAAATTTTTAGTTTGGAGCCCCGCCCGCGATTCACACATGCTACTCTGCTTTTAACTGTTATTTATTATACTATGCTTGGGCTCTAAAATCCGGGGATTTCATGCGTCTTGTCCTGGTTGCCAAATTTTAAAGATGGCAATTCTATTCTACGGTATCTTACGCCATTTTAATTAAAATCCAAATTTGCATAATACAGTCGCACATATTTTTAATGTGAATAAACCGCATTGCTTTAGATATGTTTATTCAAACAAATAAATATAGTCACTAAATGGTTTATAGATAGAATCTCCTTTATTATTCAAACATCACACAATGGTACACATATTAGTGGTACAATTTAGTTTAGGATAAAATTAAAAATAAACTGTGTGCAAACTGTGTGCTGTGTGCATGCTGGATTCACATCTAATAGATGTCAATCAGATATATGATTTTATGTTTAATGTGTAACCATGTGAAAATGATTGTACATCAGTTTTGTGCATTATAATAAAAAAAAAATATAATTTTAGAAACCTTTAATCGCAAGCAGATACAATAGTTCAGCTACATCTCTTTTAGACAACCTATAGACGGACTTTATAGTCCATATATAGGTTTTTTGTTGCAATACTAGTGGTAGTTAAAGTGTAAAAGAATCTAATTAATCATCTAAAATTTTTAATTACATATCAGGTTTATTTTTCTTACCATTAAATGCTAGTTTCCTTAGCTTGTCTATATCTATCACATTTTCTTTAAGCAAATCTTCAAATGCTTTTATTCTGCAAGTAATTTATAATGTTGTAAGTAATATTATTTATGACAACAAACCTAGGTATTTTCTCAGTATCAGAAACATAGGATAGACTTCAATAATTAATTTAATTTCCTTGGTGAAACTTAAAAATAATTAACTTTCACAGTTGGAATACGCCTTTTTCTGTCTCAGTAAGTTTAACACTAGTTGACTGTTTAACTTAAATATTAAACTCTTATACTATAGTTAAATATACAGGCGGTCTACGCAACTCATTTACCTTGCTTTATGTAAACTCATTTTATTAATTTTAGTAGCAAATTTCTTTTCGCCGACACTTGATAATACTATTAAAATTTTGATTCTTGCTGTATGGTCTTGCGTGGGATGAATGCAAATTGCAAGAATCAATCAGCATTCAGCACCACCAGCTGTCAATGGCTTACATAGCTGTCAATGTCAACAACAAAGGAAGTAATGTCAAATGTTTGTTGTGTTCGGTTCGGATTGGTAGAAATTTTCTCTGTAGCCGCACAAAATTTTAATATTGCTTTGTTAAAGCAATAGGGATTTAATTTTGTGATAAAGATTTATGGCACGTCAGGACAATGATTTCTAGAATTTATTGATACCTACTCTGTTTGTTTTTCAAAACCCAATTGTGTAAATTGGTGGTCGGTGGCGCAACAATTACGCATTGTCGTGTGGCGTACAGAGACAACAGCGGAGCCCTATAAATGCATCGGCGAGTGAGCGCAGCACGCGAGCCAACTCAATAATGATAGCGGAACTTTTTTTTTTTGTGTGGTGTGGGTTGTTAGCCTCTGATGGCTTTCACAACCTTACGCGGACTGTCGGTGAGCAGAAGGCTCTCAACCGTTGACAATGATAGCGGAACGCGGCGACCACTTCTTAAATAGTGGCACTTTTTATACTGCACACACATATTTACACTCACACTGCACATATACACTGTACTCTGTGACTGCGCTTCAGTGAGTGGTGCCACGCGCGGACAGACGCGGAGTTATTTGAAGCGAAACGTGAAAAGTAAGCATAAGATTGGATATTCGTATCAAGCAGACAACTGCAGCATAATAATGACTTTAGTTTGAGATTTTATTATTGTATAACGCTCCTGATTGGTCAACAACCAAAATGCGCTCATGTAAATACCCTCAGAGCAAGTACTAAATACCATACTTGTGTGTCAGACTACATTTGTGTAAATAAACCATGCCATTTTTGTAAATAAACAGTGTACAGTGATGAAGAGGGTCAACAGCCGAGGTACTTTTCCTTTGAACTGTATCAGCTGATTTACTTGGGTACTGTGCTGTAGAGCTACTTATTAGACCGGCCCAGAGTTTCCACCTTCGTACCGTAGACTTAATAGGTAGTGAAGAATAATAATCGAGAGACGACTCTAACACTGGGCCGGTCTACTAAGTAGCTCTATAGCACAGTACCAAGTAAATCAGCTGATACAGTTTAAAGGAAAAGTACCTCGGCCGTTGACCCTCTTCATCACTAGTACCTACAATAAATCAGATGATACAGTATATTAGGGACAGTACCTACAGCTGTTAACCCAACAGCTGTCTTCATACCTACCTAGCATACTTACCCCTAAAGTCGTAACTCGTAGACGGAGTAATTGGACTTGTAAGTTTAGTTGCGATGGATGAGGGTGGCTTACGGCCGTCGACCGGCGAAGTTAGCGAAAATTAGAGAAGGCCTATGTCCAGCAGTGCCAGCAGTGGATGTTTTTTAACTGAAGGTGATGAAGATGACTTGCCAGTTTTTATTTTGTTGATACTGTAATTGAACCTCAGTAGAAACAAAGTGATGCGATGGTCTACCAACGAAGTGGTGTGATAATCACATCAGGACATCAGCTTGTTGTAGTTTCTCTCCATAACTCCATCGAAAAACAAGAATACCTAGGTAATTCGATCAGGCTGGGTTATCGGGCTTGGCGAGTAACTGCCCAACTGTTGGTAGTAAGTCGTTATTATTATTACCGAATTGTTATTACCGAACGAGGTTAAAAATTTCAGCAAGCGCCATCTATCTATAGTTTTAGTCACTAACTTACTACTGCCATCGTTGTCTTCGCTCCATCGTCGCAGGGACACAATAGTTTGATAGATGGCCCTACAATATGGTTAATAATATGATAGTATGGGCAACAACATTTAAAAAAGCGAGACGGAGCGTAGCGCATGCCGGTTTTTCTAAGGTGTCCGGCCAAATTGTCCGAACCAAATTAACAGTACGAGTACCTACCTATACTGTTTTGTTTAAGGGCGTTCCGTCACATATGACCTTGAGCGTTTCGCTTCCTCACCACCCCGCGCCTCACCCGAAAAAAACATTGCGTGCGAGTCCGCCCTCTAGCGTCAAGTAGCAGTAGCACAACTATAAGACAATGACCTTACTTGTCCGAAACCGCAGAGCTAAAATCTGATAGACGCGAAAATAATGAATTATTTTTTTAGTATCTTTTATTATTTCGTTTAGTAAGTATGTATATTTTTTAGTATATATTATTTATATATTTATTATTTATATAGTAGCGAAAGCAAAGATGAGTGTTTAGGTGTTCATGACGTTTGTTAAATATGTAGTAGAAATAAAAATAACTACTGTGGGTTAAACCAATAAACTCAAAATCCAGCTCTACCGTGGTATAACTAAAATGCCGTTAACTGCCAAAGTCGAGTTTTGAGTAAACACTCAAAAAACGCGGCAAAAATTGAAACCGTTGTCACTTACAAATGACAACAATTATTTGAGATTTAAAGGTACCAAGATATAGATCAAATGAAATACTTTCAATTTATTCTCCTGTCAGTTTGTAAATATAATTAAATTTTATAATAAAACGTTTTTTTGCGTTTTAGTATACCATTGGTGTTACAAAAATCTAATAGATCAGCGGCTAAAATGCCACTACGCTTAGCGTAACGGCATTTTAGTGTCTCTATTTCATAAAAAATATTTTTTGTTATAAACCTAAAAAACAAAAGAACTTAATTGTAACTAAAATGTCGGTATAGCACATAATGTCAATTTAGCTTATCATTAATACTTGTGGAACTACCTCATGTTAAACGTGGTTAACGTCCGTTCACTGCTTTTAAGTCTGGTAGTCTATAAATGTGTTTAAATAAGAGTACAAAACTTGATTCATTGTTACGCTTAAACGCGGTTAAACTTAAAACCTTATAGTTTAACGGCATTTTAACGCAACAGAATTATAAAGTATTAGATCATTATCGATCAAACTGAAGTTAAAAGTTATTAAAATACACTCATTTTTTAAACTTACAACTAACACAAAACTTTCCTTAAAACAAGATTATAGGTATCGCATCAATTATTATAAATTTAAAACATGGTTTTTATAAAATTTAAATTGACTTACAAACCACTTTATAATAAAAACAAATGTAGATACTAATAATAAAAATCACAAGTAAGTTTAACTTACACTTTAAACTAATAAGCATAAAAAAACAATTGGACCTACTTATGCAAAAAGGAACCAATCCACACATATGCCAAAATTGAGATAATTAAACAAAAAGCATAAAATGCACCTTATAACTATAATATAATAATAATATTCTACCACATTCACACAGAGCCATCTTAGCCCCAAATTAAGCAATTATATTTGCTTGTGTTATGGGTACTAAACAACTGATATACTACTTATATACTTTTTTTTTTTGTAAATACATACATATTATAGACTAGCTGTTGCCCGCGACTTCGTTCGCGTGAAAATTCAGATGGGTGCCAGATTTTACGGCAACCGTACATTGTATCAGTAATAAATATCAGTATTATCCATCTCTATGGCGAATCTCATTTAAACCCGCTACCGCTAAAACTGATGAACCACTTTCACACAAACTTCGACTCTTATTTGCTCACTTAATAAGGGTAGTTTCTGAATATTAAAAAAAGAGTATTTTCTAGTAATTTGGTAATCCTACTATAAAAACTATAGAAGTTTCATACAAACTTTGTCACCCCTTTATACACCCATAGAGGATGGATTTTGCAAAATCCCGTCTAAGTGAGCACCTATATCCTAATAGGAACGATCATGCAAAGTCTGAGATTCCTAGCACTTGTTGTTTCTGAGATTTCGTGATGAGTGAGTGAGTGACCTTTTGCTTTTATGTATATAGATAGCTTTTGCCCGCGGCTTCGCTCGCGTGAATATTGATTTTTCCAATAGACATTTTTATATTGTTTAAATACTGTTTTCCATAGTATTTTTAATCTCCCATTCATACAAACCCTCTTTCACCTACCTAAAGATATCCCTCGTAAAAAAAAAATACAATACACAAAGGCAAATATTCACTACAATAACTTTTCCCTTCCCCTCATTCCCTATCGCCCTTTTTCTCCACTCTCCACAGTTTCCGCTTCTCTCCTCACCTCCCTCTTCTCCTCTTCACCTCCTTCAGCATCCCTTGCCTCTCCTCGAGCATCTCTTGCCTTTTCCTCCACTTCTCTCTACCTTGCCTCCTCGCTTTCTCCTCTCTTCTCTAGCACTTCCCCATTTCTTCTCCTTCGTTCCCCTCATTTTCTTCTCCCTTCTTATCACTTCTTATCCCTTTCCCTGCATTCGAGAGCTCCTGCCTTGTCCCTTCCCCCTCCCTTCCTCTCCCATCTCCCTTACTTCCCCTTCACTTTCCTCTCACTTCCTCCTCATTTACTCCTCACTTTTCCCTCACTCCTCACTTCCTCCTCACTTCCCCCTCACTTTCCCCTCACTTCCACTCACTTCCCCTCACTTCCACTCACTTCCCCTCACTTCTAACTTCCCCTAACTTCCCCCTCACTTCTCCCGCACTTCCACCTCACTTCTCCCTCACTTCCCCTAACTTCCCCGTCACTTTCCTCACTTTCCTCTCACTTTCCTCTCACATTCCCCTCACTTTCTCTTCACTTCTCCCTTGCTTCTCCCTGGCTTTCCCTTGACTCCTCTTGACTTCTCCCTGACTTTTCGTACTTTTGTAGCAATATGCAAATTGAGGCAGCAATGTTTGTTGTAAAGCACGCATTTTACTTTTTATTTTTTCTTTGCAACATAGGTAGAAAGCTGTAAGTATTTAATTACCTATAGAGTTAAGTGTATTGCCTGTGTCACTTTGCATGCTACTTGAAACTGTAACTTACAAAAATTGTAATAACCTGGCGATTAAAATGAGTGGCTTGAGTTTCTTGCCAGTTCTTCTCATGGCTCTACTTTGTCAGCGAACTGGTTGTAGGTTAATTTGCTGACATTTTGTAAACTTTGACGTTCATAAGTGTTAATTTAATTCACCTATATGAATTAACATATTTTCATTTTCCTTATTTATTTTCGGTTCAACTGGATATCACAAATATAACTTCAGTAAATCGTTCTGTATATTGTATAGCTAGCAAAAATTTTACGGAAGTAGATCTTTTAGAATAAGCGGGACGGTTTGGCTGGAGATGTACATAACGACGTAAAGTGTAAGTTTTGTCTGAAAGTCAGTGGTCCGAAGGCATAGTTACCTCCTCGGTCCTCTTTATTTCCTTTTTCTCCCACAGTATCTTTACTCTGTATGGCCACCACTGCACTGAATTTGAAACAGCACCATTCACCAGCAAAACTGAATTCAAATGACGGAGCTGATAAGGATTTTCAGTTACACATGCTTTAAACAAAGCGTCATCATTCCTATGTGTATATCATTATTTCTATAGAAATTGATATTTTTCAATGTACCCTATCAAAATTCAAGGATGTTGCACAAAAATGTATAGTATTGGATAAGTAGATATATTTATTTAGTAATTAGTGTTTTTAATTTTAGGTTTTTTATGATATCGTATTGGGTTTTTATCTGTAATGATATTGTAAATACTTTTTCAATAAATAAATAAATGTTGATTATCTTCTAGTAAGTGCCCGTACGTAAGGTACACAATATCATGTACCCTTAGCAAAATAAGTAACACGAACAATTGCCAAAGTAGACGCATTGTACCCACTGTTTGAGTGATTTGGATGTACCGTGAAAATTACCTCGCTAGAGATTCATTATCAGTATAGATTACTTCAATATGTACATACAAATATATGTGTACATACATATATTTGTATGTACGTACATATTGTAGTATTGTAAATGTATAATATAATGCAAAATCGGTAAAGTAGAACTAATGTAATATTATCGCTAAGTAACGGATCCATGCGGACGACGTCACGGGGTAGTTTTACAGTACATACACTTATAATATAATATAATAAAGATACATACATACATACATACATACATAGAGTGCTAAACCATAATTCTTTTGCCTTTACCTAGATAGGTAAAGACTGTACAAAAAAGAGTAGAATTCTTTATACTGTGCCACCGTGCCGGGTCTATTACTTTCTACATACACCTATTACTCGAAAAATACGGTATTAGTTTTGTTATGTCCATTAGGCACTCAACAATATATTATTTAATTTTAGGATTAAAAATTCATATAGTACGATAATAAAGGAACAGAGAGTAGGATTTTTAATTTACCTAATTGTGATAATTTCACAGTCTTCAAATATTTTAGTTTGGTTAGAGACTAAGACGTTTTGTAAAGCCTTTTTTCTTCCTTTCTTGCAATCAAATAAATAAATCAAAATAAGATGCATTGAAAGTAGAAGGGTAGGTATTTACTTTAGCCTAGTATCTTATCGTTATCACTGATTTTATCAGCTCATGAAAAAAAATCTAACGAGGTAAATACTTGAATATTTTATCGGTATTAGGTACTTACCGATAGAATATTCAAGTACACACCGTATGTATATATAGAATGTATAGGTATTTATGCTCGTGCAAGATAACGTAGATAGTTAGGTAGCTAACAGCAGCGTGTATGGTTGTTTTGTGTAGGTACCTAACTAGGTCGCAAACCGACGCATGTCACGTATAATCATTGTAATTTGAGTTCTATGCTAGTTGTACGACCGACGCCGACGTTCGTGTTCCGACCGAAGCACCTCGTACCTACGCCGGCGTCGCCGTCGTCGCGTCGCGTCGGTCGGAATCGGAAAGCGCCCTTGCCACATGAGTAAATATCCAAGTTAGATATTTTACTCATGTGCCCACCTACCACACACCTAGTTCGAAATGATAGTAGACATAGACAATATTGTAGCAAGCTCATATTCATACCCCTAGGGTATATAACAGCAGGAATTTACTGATTCTTGAGGCCTGGTGTTGCCTTGATCTTATCACGAGCGACAATAGGCTCACCACCTGCTACCTAGTTTACGTGGAACTAAACATAATTAAAGGATATCCTAGGTAAGTATCTCAAAGAAGGTATTTTACTAAAAATATGAAGGTAGGTATATACCTACTTACAGGATATTCTATTATTGAATCCTTTGCATTTGTATTTGTTTCAGTCGTGAAATTTTAGTCATTTTGATGAAAAATAATAATAAATGTAGGTAAATACCTACGTATTTAATACACTAAAAAAATCTAAATAACTAATCTAATTTATTTGCAACACTAAATCTATCCACACAATATTTTTTTTGATATTATTTATTTGCAATTATTGAATTACGTAAATAATTTTTAAAAAAACCGCATACGTCCGTCCGTCAGAAGGGCTTGCGCCGCTCTGCCGTTCTGCCTCCCGTCGCCCGCGCAGAGCCCCTGCGACGCTGATTCAGCCAAATTATCAATAACTATTGAAACATTATCCTAATAAATGAAATAAACCTACAGAGTTGACATTTGGTTTATTCCGGTTGATTCAATATAACTTTTATATTTATAACTATAGTAATTACAAAGTAATATTTCGAAATAAGTGAAATCACGTTGTTTTAATATCGTTGGTATAAGTTATATAATCAATTATTGTAAATAATTCTTCTACTATTCTAAAGTTCATGAATCAAAATATATTGTTGGCAAAAAAAAAAAGAATAAATAGCATTAGAATCTACTCAATTATCGAGATGAAAGTAGCGGATTTCGTCGAAATTTCGTCGGAACCACCTTAATAAGAGGCGTTTAATTTAAGATGGAAAGTAGATGGAAGTAGGATTATGTTTTTGAAAAGGTAAAGAAGAATAAAATTTGAGACTATTTCCTCGATCAATCTGGCGGTAGGTACTTAAAATACCTACTACGAACAGAATTTAAGTAGGAAAGGGTCTTGAAGAGACAGATTTGTAGGTTATAGGGGAAAGCCTTGACGTACATATTTTTAGACCTGGGGGAGAGGGGGTGGCTTCAGACCCCTAGTTCTCCCTGGATCCGCCAGTGTAATTAAGTTAGTAGGTATAATAATTTTAACTCATTCTGATACAACATGAAAGTTAGATAGGTTTTGCGAATATGTACCAAATTACACTCGCAAAAACGACGAAAACGTAAACGCATTGTTACTATTTGTTACCAAGTTATTTTTTTTAAGTTTTATTTAGTACAAGAAGTTGTTTTGTCTATTGAAGAAACAGTTGTTGCAGTATTTAAGAAAGTTATATCAGAATTAGTTTGTTTTACAAAGGAAAAGGTGCCATAATATCTACAAGGTTTATATTGTACTTATTTTATGTGGTTTTAAATTCGACGTTGGAGATAAGTATATGGCTCATGTTTAGAGTACAGGACTAAAGCTGTTAGGGTATCGAGGGCGAAATTTTTTACACAGACATGAATGTTTCATTCTTGCAAATTAGGTACACACACACACACACGCACACGCACTCACACACACACACACACACACACACACACACACACACACACACACACACATACACACACAAACACACGCACACACACACACATACACGCACACGCACACGCACACGCACACGCACACGCACACGCACACGCACACGCACACGCACACGCACACGCACACACACATGTCAGCATTCACAGATCCACGCATCGCACAAATTGCAAACATGATTGTTCTTTTTCTTTTAATAATGTTATTATAATATCACAACAGCTACACACAACATCATCTAGACTCAAAGTAAGGCATATTATATTAGTAGTACATACTTAAGGGCGTTCCGTCACATATGACCTTGAGCGTTTCGATTCCTCACCACCCCGCGCCTCACCCGAAAAAAACATTGCGTGCGAGTCCGCCCTCTAGCGGCAAGTAGCAGTAGCTCAACTATAAGACAATGACCTTACTTGTCCGAAACCGCAGAGCTAAAATCTGATAGACGCGAAAATAATGAATTATTTTTTTAGTATCTTTTATTATTTCGTTTAGTAAGTATGTATATTTTTTAGTATATATTATTAAAATTTATATATTTATTATTTATATAGTAGCGAAAGCAAAGATGAGTGTTTAGAATCATTACGTTTGTTTAATATGTATGTAAAATTGTAACTAAAATGTCGGTATAGCACATAATGTCAATTTAGCTTATCATTAATACTTGTGGAACTACCTCATGTTAAACTTTAGTGTGGTTAACGTCCGTTCACTGCTTTTAAGTCTGGTAGTCTATAAATGTGTTTAAATAAGAGTACAAAACTTGATTCATTGTTACACTTAAACGCGGTTAAACTTAAAACCTTATAGTTTAACGGCATTTTAACGCAACAGAATTATAAAGTATTAGATCATTATCGATCAAACTGAAGTTAAAAGTTATTAAAATACACTCATTTTTTAAACTTACAACTAACACAAAACTTCCCTTAAAACAAGATTATAGGTATCACATCAATTATTATAAATTTAAAACATGGTTTTTATAAAATTTAAATTGACTTACAAACCACTTTATAATAAAAACAAATGTAGATACTAATAATAAAAATCACAAGTAAATTTAACTTACACTTTAAACTAATAAGCATAAAAAAACAATTGGACCTACATATGCAAAAAGGAACCAATCCACACATATGCCAAAATTTAGATAATTAAACAAAAAGCATAAAATGCACCTTATAACTATAATATAATAATAATATTCTACCACATTCACACAGAGCCGTCTTAGCCCCAAATTAAGCAATTATATTTGCTTGTGTTATGGGTACTAAACAACTGATATACTACTTATATACTTTTTTTTTTTTGTAAATACATACATATTATAGACTAGCTGTTGCCCGCGACTTCGTTCGCGTGAAAATTCAGATGGGTGCCAGATTTTACGGCAACCGTACATTGTATCAGTAATAAATATCAGTATTAATCATCTCTATGGCGAATCCCATTTAAACCCGCTACCGCTAAAACTGATGAACCACTTTCACACAAACTTCGACTCTTATTTGCTCACTTAATAAGGGTAGTTTCTGAATATTAAAAAAAGAGTATTTTCTAGTAATTTGGTAATCCTACTATAAAAACTATAGAAGTTTCATACAAACTTTGTCACCCCTTTATACACCCATAGAGGATGGATTTTGCAAAATCCCGTCTAAGTGAGCACCTATATCCTAATAGGAACGATCATGCAAAGTTTAAGATTCCTAGCACTTATTGTTTCTGAGATTTCGTGATGAGTGAGTGAGTGACCTTTTGCTTTTATGTATATAGATAGCTTTTGCCCGCGGCTTCGCTCGCGTGAATATTGTTTTTTCCTATAGACATTTTTATATTGTTTAAATACTGTTTTCCATAGTATTTTTAATCTCCCATTCATACAAACCCTCTTTCACCTACCTAAAGATATCCCTCGTAAAAAAAAATACAATACACAAAGGCAAATATTTACTACAATAACTTTTCCCTTCCCCTCCTTCCCTATCGCCCTTTTTCTCCACACTCCACAGTTTCCGCTTCTCTCCTCACCTCCCTCTTCTCCTCTTCACCTCCTTCAGCATCCCTTGCCCCTCCTCGAGCATCTCTTGCCCTTTCCTCCACTTCTCTCTACCTTGCCTCCTCGCTTTCTCCTCTCTTCTCTAGCACTTCCCCATTTCTTCTCCTTCGTTCCCCTCATTTTCTTCTCCCTTCTTATCACTTCTTATCCCTTTCCCTCCATTCGAGAACTTCCTTTCCTTGTCCCTCCCTCCTCTCTTCCTCTCCCATCTCCCTCACTTCCCCTTCACTTTTCTCTCATTTCCTCCAAATTTACTCCTCACTTTTCCCTCACTCCTCACTTCCTCCTCACTTCCCCCTCACTTCCACTCACTTCCCCTCACTTCCACTCACTTCCCCTCACTTCTAACTTCCCCTAACTTCCCCCTCACTTCTCCCGCACTTCCACCTCACTTCTCCCTCACTTCCCCTAACTTCCCCGTCACTTTCTCCTCACTTCCCTCACTTTCCTCTCACATTCCCCTCACTTTCTCTTCACTTCTCCCTCGCTTCTCCCTGGCTTTCCCTTGACTCCCCCTGACTTCTGCCTAACTTTTGGTACTTTTGTAGCAATATCCAAATTGAGGCAGCCTGTAAAGCACGCATTTTACTTTTTATTTTTTCTTTGCAACATAGAAAGCTGTAAGTATTTAATTACCTATAGAGTTAAGTGTATTGCCTGTGTCACTTTGCATGCTACTTGAAACTGTAACTTACAAAAATTGTAATAACCTGGCGATTAAAATGAGTGGCCTGAGTTTCTTGCCAGTTCTTCTCATGGCTCTACTTTGTCAGCGAACTGGTTGTAGGTTAATTTGCTGACATTTTGTAAACTTTGACGTTCATAAGTGTTAATTTAATTAACCTATATGAATTTAAGAAACATATTTTCATTTTCCTTATTTATTTTCGGTTCATCTGGATATCACAAATATAACTTCAGTAAATCGTTCTGTATATTGTATAGCCAGCAAAAATTTTACGGAAGTAGATCTTTTAGAATAAGCGGGACGGTTTTTCTGGAGATGTACATAACGACGTAAAGTGTAAGTTTTGTCTGAAAGTCAGTGGTCCGAAGGCATAGTTACCTCCTCGGTCCTCTTTATTTCCTTTTTCTCCCACAGTATCTTTACTCTGTACGGCCACCACTGCACTGAATTTGAAACAGCACCATTCACCAGCAAAACTGAATTCAAATGACGGAGCTGATAAGGATTTTCAGTTACACATGCTTTAAACAAAGCGTCATCATTCCTATGTGTATATCATTATTTCTATAGAAATTGATATTTTTCAATGTACCCTATCAAAATTCAAGGATGTTGCACAAAAATGTATAGTATTGGATAAGTAGATATATTTATTTAGTAATTAGTGTTTTTAATTTTAGGTTTTTTATGATATCGTATTGGGTTTTTATCTGTAATGATATTGTAAATACTTTTTCAATAAATAAATAAATGTTGATTATCTTCTAGTAAGTGCCCGTACGTAAGGTACACAATATCATGTACCCTTAGCAAAATAAGTAACACGAACAATTGCCAAAGTAGACGCATTGTATGGGTACAATGCGTCTACTTTGGCAATTGTTCGTGTTGGATAAGTAGATATATTTATTTAGTAATTAGTGTTTTTAATTTTAGGTTTTTTATGATATCGTATTGGGTTTTTATCTGTAATGATATTGTAAATACTTTTTCAATAAATAAATAAATGTTGATTATCTTCTAGTAAGTGCCCGTACGTAAGGTACACAATATCATGTACCCTTAGCAAAATAAGTAACACGAACAATTGCCAAAGTAGACGCATTGTATGGGTACAATGCGTCTACTTTGGCAATTGTTCGTGTTGGATAAGTAGATATATTTATTTAGTAATTAGTGTTTTTAATTTTAGGTTTTTTATGATATCGTATTGGGTTTTTATCTGTAATGATATTGTAAATACTTTTTCAATAAATAAATAAATGTTGATTATCTTCTAGTGAATGCCCGTACGTAAGGTACACAATATCATGTACCCTTAGCAAAATAAGTAACACGAACAATTGCCAAAGTAGACGCATTGTATGGGTACAATGCGTCTACTTTGGCAATTGTATCACTCAAACAGTGGGCTGTTTGAGTGATTTGGATGTACCGTGAAAATTACCTCGCTAGAGATTCATTATAAGTATAGATTACTTCAATATGTACATACAAATATATGTGTACATACATATATTTGTATGTACGTACATATTGTAGTATTGTAAATGTATAATATAATGCAAAATCGTAATGTAATATTATCGCTAAGTAACGGATCCATGCGGACGACGTCACGGGGTAGTTTTACAGTACATACACTTATAATATAATATAATAAAGATACATACATACATAGAGTGCTAAAACATAATTCTTTTGCCTTTACCTAGTTAGGTAAAGACTGTACAAAAAAGAGTAGAATTCTTTATACTGTGCCACCGTGCCGGGTCTATTACTTTCTACATACACCTATCACTCGAAAAATACGGTATTAGTTTTGTTATGTCCAGTAGGCACTCAAAAATATATTATTTAATTTTAGGATTAAAAATTCATATAGTACGATAATAAAGGAACAGAGAGTAGGATTTTTAATTTACCTAATTGTGATAATTTCACAGTCTTCAAATATTTTAGTTTGGTTAGAGACTAAGACGTTTTGTAAAGCCTTTTTTCTTCCTTTCTTGCAATCAAATAAATAAATCAAAATAAGATGCATTGAAAGTAGAAGGGTAGGTATTTACTTTAGCCTAGTATCTTATCACTGATTTTATCAGCTCATGAAAAAAAATCTAACGAGGTAAATACTTGAATATTTTATCGGTATTACTTACCGATAGAATATTCAAGTACACACCGTATGTATATATAGAATGTATAGGTATTTATGCTCGTGCAAGATAACGTAGATAGTTAGGTAGCTAACAGCAGCGTGTATGGTTGTTTTGTGTAGGTACCTAACTAGGTCGCAAACCGACGCATGTCACGTATAATCATTGTAATTTGAGTTCTATGCTAGTTGTACGACCGACGCCGACGTTCGTGTTCCTACCGAAGCACCTCGTACCTACGCCGGCGTCGCCGTCGTCGCGTCGCGTCGGTCGGAATCGGAAAGCGCCCTTGCCACATGAGTAAATATCCAAGTTAGATATTTTACTCATGTGCCCACCTACCACACACCTAGTTCGAAATGATAGTAGACATAGACAATATTGTAGCAAGCTCATATTCATACCCCTAGGGTATATAACAGCAGGAATTTACTGATTCTTGAGGCCTGGTGTTGCCTTGATCTTATCACGAGCGACAATAGGCTCACCACCTGTTACCTAGTTTACGTGGAACTAAACATAATTAAACGATATCCTAGGTAAGTATCTCAAAGAAGGTATTTTACTAAAAATATGAAGGTAGGTATATACCTACTTACAGGATATTCATGTGTTGAATCTTTTGCATTTGTATTTGTTTCAGTCGTGAAATTTTAGTCATTTTGATGAAAAATAATAATAAATGTAGGTAAATACCTACGTATTTAATACACTAAAAAAATGTAAATAACTAATCTAATTTATTTGCAACACTAAATCTATCCACACAATATTTTTTTTTTTGATATTATTTATTTGCAATTATTGAATTACGTAAATAATTTTTAAAAAAACCGCATACGTCCGTCCGTCAGAAGGGCTTGCGCCGCTCTGCCGTTCTGCCTCCCGTCGCCCGCGCAGAGCCCCTGCGACGCTGATTCAGCCAAATTATCAATAACTATTGAAACATTATCCTAATAAATGAAATAAACCTACAGAGTTGACATTTGGTTTATTCCGGTTGATTCAATATAACTTTTATATTTATAACTATAGTAATTACAAAGTAATATTTCGAAATAAGTGAAATCACGTTGTTTTAATATCGTTGGTATAAGTTATCTAATCAATTATTGTAAATAATTCTTCTACTATTCTAAAGTTCATGAATCAAAGTATATTGTTGGCAAAAAAAAAAGAATAAATAGCATTAGAATCTACTCAATTATCGAGATGAAAGTCGCGGATTTCGTCGAAATTTCGTCGGAACCACCTTAAGGCCTTATTAATATGAAACCTGAGCAGTATTCGCTACCGACTGCGGTAAAGAAAACTGAGTAGGTATGCGGCAATAAGAACTTATATCGGTCTTTATTCTACCAACTTTTCACTCTTGCCGCGGAACTTCATTGTACTAATACCTGAGCGAAATCGGCGCAGTATACGTACCTATACCTACTCTACCCAAAGCGGCAGCGAATACTTCTTATGTTTGAATAAGCCTTATAATGTGTTTATTATAATAGCGGTGCATTACTTTGTTATAATGTTGTGAATTTAATATGAAAATGTACTTAATTGAAAAAAATATTTTATAAACGCGTCGTCATTGGTCACAACTAACAGTGTTACACATTCTGGTGTGACGGAAAAACGTCTATAAACTACACTCTCTTTCTACTATATCAATACCACCACATCTCCGAGTAGGAGGTGTGGTGGTATGGTTGGGACCCAGTATACCACAAGGGTATGGTGGTCCGGTATGCCGGGTCTGCAGTGTTTATTTTATTTTATTTTTGTTTATTGCTCAATGTATTTCTGTATGAAGCATGGAATCCCTGGATCAGTTGTGCTTATTTCGAGATCCTTGGACAAATGGCACGTCATTCCTGCTGTTTCCTATTTATGCTGTCGTCTTAGACGTGTTATATAACCAACCTAATATAATATGTATAAGTAGGTAAAAAGATTAAATTTACAAGATTCATAATTTCTTAAATTTGCAAACTGTTGAACATATTATGTCGTTCGCCGCCCTCATCCATCGGTTGCCCGCCACCCTTATTAGGTCGTCGGTCCACCTTGTGAGGGATCTGCCCACGCTGCGTCTTCCTAAAGATGGTACTTACATATATTTCCATCTGTTATAATCTGTTATAATCCATCTGTAGGACATTGTAGCTAAATAATAGTGGCGAATTGATGGATCTAAAAAACATTTGGCGTTCTATTCCTGAATGGTTAAAAACCTATGTGCTTCGGCTAGTACACTGACTTTTTGGTCCTGATTGCCCTACAAACATCTCCATAATTATGACTACCAATCGAGAGTTTCAATCGGAGGACAGGATAAAACCAACCACGGAAGCTCACGTACCAACTACTTACTTCTAAGGAACGTGAACTTTAGTACACTTAACTGTGCTGATTTTTGACGGTTAGGCGACTAAGTACAGAAACCATTATTATAGAATGATAGTCTAAGAGGTATTGAGTCACGAGATATTATCGATTTGTTTTACAAAGTAAGGTATCCTTTATTCTTGGACTGACAAGTTACACTCGCAGATTTATCGATCCTGGTAGCAGTGGCAGCTGTTGCAAATAACGGTGTCATTAAATTGATTTATTTGTTAAATTAAGTTTTATTTGTATTAAATCGCGATTTAAATAAATAACTGAATGTGAATGGAATTCAGCTTTGGTTTATTTTGCCTTATATTTTATTGCAAACAACACAATTTTATTCACTGTACTTACGTATCTACAATAAAGTCATCGTTTGGAGCATGGGACCCATACTTTTATCAATATAAACTAGTCCCGTGCTTCACTCCGGTGGAGAATAATGATGCTATAAAAACAGATTATAACGATTTATATATTTTATTTATATCAATGTCTAAAATATATTAGAGAAACATCAACTAAGTAAATAGTACTAGTAACAAGAGCTATGGAAGCGTTATTTACTTTATTATCTGGCATACGTAATGTACCGTAGAACACCACAACTGAGCAAATACTAGCCAAGATATTAAGAATTATAGCTGTTATAATTAAAAACATTTCTATCACTTTGGAACAGTCAACCACTTGCAGCGCTGCTTCGATCATTAGCCCGAATGTCACCACTACGCAACTGCCGAATATCCCAATTATCATAAAAAGATTGATATCAGTTAGGTGGCTACTTTCCCAGTTAAACAGTAGCCCTACTAACATCAAAATAACAGTAAAACCACGAAGCATCATCTGCACTGTTTTGTACGTAGACATTGTGTAGGTACACTTGATTTGTATAAGATATGCAGAGCAAAACCTTACTACAAAGATAATAAGATGAAATGAAAATAGAAGCTTAATATTTTAGAAAAGTCATTGAAGTAAAAAATTAAAAAATATTGCCATATAATAAACAGCAATTGAAATCATTGAATTATGTAAGGTTTAACTTCACAGGTTTACATTACATGCTTATTAAACATATTTACAGCAACTTTATGAATGACCTCGTTATAACAGGTGACATTAACAATCACAGACAAGCACACACACAAGCCTGCCGAATTAAAATACTAGAATGCTAGAAAGCATGGATCAGGTTCTCATAGTATATGAAGGTCCTGAATGCTCACCGTATTCTATTCCCCGTAAGCTTAGACAGTAGGAACAGCACAGTGAGCACGAGATAATTATTAGGAGTGTTATGATGGCTGCGAATTAAAAATTCTCGTGTAGCATGGTTCCAATACTCTTTATATAATATATCTAGCTAAACCTTACAACTATCTCGTTCACACTACTGTTAACGTCCTTCCATCCGCTTCATCAAAATCTTAATCAGAACTGACGCTCTTTTATCAAGTGATTTCAATTTAGATATGCACCTACTGATAAGTAGTGCCTACGTTACAATCGAAAGACATCCTAGGTAGATTTAAATACGGTAAAACTCGTACTTTGTAGTTTCAGAACTAAATATTTACGAGAAAATAAGTTGGTTTATTTAGAAACATTGGTTGCCTTTTAATGAACAGCCATATTTATAGACAAACTTTATAAAACGAAATAGATAATAGGAATTTGTGCATTTTTGTTGTGTTTCATGTCTTTGATTTAAAGTTTGGAGATACTGTTAGAGTGAACCATACCTGAGAACTATACCTTCTGTATTTCAATGCTCTGTGCACAGATAAAATAAAATTGGTGCTCTTTATGGAATATTGTCTTTGTGTGACTAAATTGACGTTATTTTGAATTGAATTCTTATTACTTACTTTTACTTGATTAACATACCGTCAAGGTTTTGTAATTAATTTTCTTTTCGGTATGAGTATTATTTACATTATTTTGTGTTGCTATATTCTATGCGACGTGCTTTGTTTCTACAATAAGACGAAACGTTACGGTAGCCATGATTATTATTGCTCACATCCAGATTGTTCAATGGAAAATCAGCACACAATGTGCATAGCTGCTAATAAGCAAAGCCCAAGATTGTTTGCATCCGGTATGACAGCATGGATGAGATATCAAATGTTGTTGCTGCATAACAGACACAGAGACAATATTGCTATGGGTTTAGAGCCTGGACAGCCTCCTGCTACTAATATGCGCAAGATGTATTGGGACTACGAACTAGAGCAGATGGCAGAGTTATGGGCTCGTCAGTGTCAGAAACGGCACGACGAGTGTAGGAACACTATTCGATATAATGTTCTCCAAAACATGGATGTACGAGCTATTATTCCTAGAGTTACAGAGGCTCAACTATTAGCCGACGCAGTAGGTGCATGGTTCTCCGGCTCCAGAGTACTTGTTCCCGAGCGTGTGTGGTCATTTAGACTTGGTAATTGTAGCGCTCCTGGAGGATGCAATACTCATTGGTATGCGACGGCGGCATGGGCATCCACCTGGCGCCTCGGCTGTTCCCAGGCGTTGTGTACAGCCAAAAGACCATCGTGTGTACTTTATCGCAAACAAAAAAATTTTAACGCGAACACGATAGCGAATTCTACAAAATATGTAACTAAGAGGAATGAGAATATATTGCGCCGTATAAAATACATGTCTGCAACAAAAACTTCACAATTTGAAGATTATGCCACCTCTGAGAGGCTTAGTGCTGTTTCTCCTTTATATCGTGGGGTGTTAGGTCAAGAAAATACACGTAAGGAGGCAAAAATTTTAGCATATACATTTTGTAACTATGGGCCGGCTGGTAATATTGAAGGTTTTCCGATATATGAGGCAGGTACTACATGCTCTAACTGTCCGCTAGGGACAAAGTGTGACGATCGTACGCATAGAGGACTTTGCGCTGTCGCAGGTGATCCCGACAGTCGGAAGTAGCAATGTATTAATATATGTGATGTGTTTATAATGGTGTAATAAATGCATAATATTAGTGGTATGTTAGTTTTCTATGGGCTATACAAATATTAAATCAGTGTGTCTACACTGTCCCTTTTTCAAAAAAAAAATGATTGCAATATACTCGTAGGACGGTATTAAAAAACGTTAGCGATTTGAACCACTATGATATTACAAGGTTTCAAATCAAAGTTTTGTTCTGTCAGTGCCATGTCGTCCACCAGGATCCCTTTAAAAATGTTTATTGAACAAGTACTCCATTGACTTTTCCACCACTTAAATATTTGCTGTAAGAGAACTCAGTGTACATATTAATTATTTTAATTTGTCTTAATAGTGTTGTGTACAATAAACTACAATAAAGAATCCTTTTTCTCCCAAATTCTATCAATAACAATTTTTTAATAACCCAAGGTGCTGATAATCGTAAATCGTAACGTTTAATATTGGCGACGTAGGTAATAGAGGGGCCTTGAATACTTACAGAGACATTTAGGTCATCGGTGGTGCGGTGTTCGAACGGCAGGCAGCATACAGGTAAAGGGTAAATATTGACATCGGCACTGACACTGAAACTCTACAATCGGGGTCAAGTGCTGACATCAGCTTGAACCTTCGAATAATAAATTTTATGTAGAGAACAGACTTTAGTATTAAGTGATTATATAAAATATTTGAACTTATTTCAGTTAATTTGTTGTAGAGCCAATAATAATAAGCAGTACTACGATCAAAGAGTAGGTAGAATGTTCATGTGATCTTTTGCCCGTAGTACAGTTCAGTAGTCCGGTCAACCGGACTACGGATAAAAAACTTATCCACGTTACAGTTAACCGAACTCTGGATTTTTTCCTTCCTAGTATAGTTGACTAGACCACAATGTCTAGTGCTAACGCCGCTCTAGATAACCTTTTTGATAATATTTTATGGTCAAGGAAAACTAAAACAATCTTAAATATTTAATATTGACATTATTATTTATTAGCTGCGCCCATGGCTTCGCCCGCGCGTAAAATATGTTTTGTTGTATCTTTCGGGAAACATATCGATTTTCGGAATAAAAAGTATAGGTACCGAATCCGGTTTTCTTGTAGGGGAATCCAAAATACATGAAAGCGCTTCCAACAGACAACAACAGACCGGTTATATCACCAAAAGTCCTGACTTTGGTAGAGTTCGTATAATAACGGCTCAGGAGGATCGGTACGTCCAATTGAGTGCTTACAAAAGTTACAACACCAACTACGGCTGACAACTAACGGGTACTCGTGTCAGTGACGAAGACCAGCAAACATCAAGACGACGAATAGTCAGAATTCCTCTGACCAGGCAGCAAAAAGCAAATCGTAAAAGATTCGCCCGCCATTATTTGAACTGGGGTATTGATCAGTGACGCAACGTGCTTTTTACAGAAGAGTGCAAAGTATTTTTTTTAATGATGAATTGATGATCGACGTATAATCAAGGTGTTGCAGCGAAACGGCGACCGGTTTTTGGAGTCCTGCATCCATGAAGATAACCGTTACGGTGATCGTAACGTAATGGTTTTGGCGGCATTAGCTTATAATTATGGTAAAACTAAGCTCACTATTTTAAATGCTGGTGTCGTAACTGCAGATCGTTACATCGAGGACGTTATCAGGCCTCATGTGATTCCCTTTGCATAGCGAGTGGGTCCCGGATTACTCCTATTGCAAGATAAAAATATTTTTTAAAATCGGTAAGAAAATTTTGAGGTAAATCGTTGCAAACAAATCAACATACAAAAAATTTAATTCTTTGTCTTTATAATATTAGTTTAGCTGTGAATTGTTAGCATAGAATTCACATCTCTATCCGCTGATTGATTTTTGTTTCTGTAGTCATTGAACGCCAGTGTTTAGCCCAGTAGGTACAGGCTGATAACGATAAAATATCAGTGTACTATGTCATCCGGGCAATGGTTAAGTCTCAGACCAAGTATGTTCTGAGGGTTAAGTTTATCAATGGTTAGAGTTTCAAACTCATAGATCTACTAAAGTTTATTTAATCTGCCACGAAAAACCAAATTCCATGTTTAGATTTAATTATGATTATCACTTGCCTGGTTGTCGACGCCGACGGTAAGCGGTGTCTTTGTATGTTGTGCATTGCATTTTAAATTGCGAAAAGCCTCTAGATTTGATTTCCCAGCTCGTGTACTGCACTATGTTTCAGTACACAATAAAAATGTTGGGTATTTATGCAATTTATACGTGTAATATATTGTATTATAGGGAGTGGTAGGCAATC
The DNA here is from genome assembly GCA_963082885.1 of Parascotia fuliginaria. NCBI lineage: Eukaryota > Metazoa > Arthropoda > Insecta > Lepidoptera > Erebidae > Parascotia > Parascotia fuliginaria. The sequence goes on from OY720170.1 coordinate 17,961,011, forward strand.
GATGGATGCTAACGATCGGTCGAAATGACGATAATTAAGGACAGCCTATGTTCAGCAGTGGACGTCTTTCAAAAGACTACAACTGAACATAAGCTTTTTCCAAGCACCTTCACTTTGAGCTGCTGTGAGCCGCCCTTAGCCATCGGTTGATAGATTAATAGAATGGTCTCATTAATAATCTTCGTTCAGCGAATTTTCAACCGGCATAGCACACATGCTGTCAATGCTCGTCATCATCCCTAATCTAGTGAAGATAATTACATACAGGACCTTTTACATAGATAGAGTACCTATATCCATCGTCTATTTGCATCGAAACCAAAAACAGATCAGACGGTTAGAAATACATACAAAAGCTTATTGATTGGACAGGCGATTTCCACCAATAGCATTTAAGGTCACGGTATGCTTCCAATCAAGGCCAGCCGACGAGCTATTGGAGTTAGGCGCTATCTACGCCGAAAATAAGCAGACTATTTTGAATGTCTTCACACTTGGCTAAAGCTACATTAATCGATAAGGTTTAAATTTTAAAGTTAACATAGGATATTGATTTTTTTAACATGCAGCTGTAATATGCTTTTTGTTTAGTATTGCATGCACTATATGCCATTACCCACCCTTTCTCCCTTTCTTTTTCATATGTAGTAGAAATTTTTATTAAGCTTTATTCTTTGAACAGTCTAATTTTTTGAGTAGAGGTGTTTAGAGCAAAAGCCAAAAGAGCCAAAAGTTGTCCACTGGTAAAATATGCGAGCTCGGCACTACTGGTTGAAATGTTGCATTGCAAAGCTGAAGGTTATTGGAATCACAAAACATAACGTGATAAAATAAAATAGATATACATACTTCAAGCTCATAAAACTACAGCATTAATGAAATCTGATTGTTGGTTTATGTAGATATATAAATCGCAAAAGTGGGAATAAAGATATCCCTCTGAAAATAAAATGGCATTTTACTAAAACCTCATTGCAAGTAAAGAACTCAAATCCTATTGGTGCATGTGGTGTGTCATACAGTACAAACTGTCACTATTGTTAAATAAATTATTAATTTGTGTATTTCTTACGGGTTTTTAAAGAATTATTATATTTGTTTATCACTTTATTAGATTATTCTTCGTTACTTTATCGTCATGTTGTCTGCAGCCAAGGTTCGCATTCATGGGATGCAAGATGAGAACTGGGTCATCAAAGATAAGATTAATCAGTACCGGGGGCTTATAAAATTATATGGTAAGTAGTTCAATTTTCAATTTCATTTACTAAATATAAATTACATTTTATTACTATATAGAAAACTACTTATAAGTAGTTGCCCTTTGGTTCCAAACTAAGCTAGTGCTTGTATCTTGGATACCATCGGGCTTACAATTTTAAGGTATACATACATAATATCTTACGGCTCTTTCAAATTAGGCATTTCGGGTCGGACGGACGGATGTCGTCTGCGCACGGCCACTCAACTTTTCCATATAATTTATGCATTATGCGAGCGGGACAGCACTGGTACCACACACGCACGACAGCAAGTCGAGAACGTCGCATATTTCATGTGCTTAGTTAGTTAGTTATTTAATAATACGGTGATTAATTGTAATTTGTATAAATTACAATTAATCACCGTATCATCTATATAGCTACATCCATTATAGAATGTCTAAAATGTAAACAAATAGTTTTGTTAATACTTTTCTATCGAAAATCCTTAACCGATTACACATTTCGAGTCGGACTGCATTCGTTCTGCTGCATTCCTGCTGCAGCATACATAAACTCAAACTCAAACCATTTATTTCATTTTAATCATAAAGTATGATGCTTTTCAAAAGTCAAAATTACATGAAGTCAGCCAATTAACCTACAGCTGGCTGTAGGTTAATTGGCTGACTTCACATACATTCGCTGACGAGGTAGAGCCGTAGAAAGAACTGACAAGAAACTCATGCTACTCTTTTCAATCGCCAGATAATTACAGTTTTTTATATGAGTCACAATTTTAACACTCAACGTAACCAAAGAATCATACAAAGTAATTATTACAAATCAACCAATTAATATAATTACTAAGATTAGAAAGAAAAGAGAGGATTTTTTTTATATTAGCCTACCAAAGTGACTCCACTCTGCCCGATGGTAAGTAGTCAGTGGAATCCAGGAGTGGCGGACACCATTCCAAAAGCCAAACTACTGATATGGTGGCCTTCACTATGGCGGCTTAGAGAGATGCTTTTTCAAGCCCCGCTTATAAGACCCAGGATCAAAGTTAGATGGGAATACATGCGCTGGCAAAGAATACCAGGATTTAATTGAGCGACAAAAGTATTAATTGCTGAACCGTTTGGTTTGAGTAGTGGCCTCCGGGCTTCCGATGATACTGACTGCTAGCCGCTGCAACCTATCGAGTGCATCCAGTAAGTACTGTGCGGAGCCATCCTAAAGATGAGAGCAGTACTCCACGCATTAACGAACCTGAGTCTTATAAAGGAGACAGAGCTGCTCGGGCGTGAAAATTTCAATTATTTAGTTTAATCTACTAAATTACTAGACAGTAATTTGACTACGTATTTTAATTAAAATGGTAAATGCACCTCCTGGTCATATTGAACAAGGTAATACTGGATTAAGTATTAAATGTATGCCATGCCAAGATTGACCAGTCACCCCAAGTAGCACCCGTTCATACATGATAATATTTATATATAAGATAATCAATAAATACCTTAACCTAATATATAAAAATATAATATATACTAAATACAACAATTAGACAATACAACCGCCTGTCAAAAAGAAAATAAGAACTTGATTTCGGCATACCACTATCAAAATTTAAAATCACACTCAAAATTGCCATAAACTGAACTGAAAACTCTATTTTAATGGAATTTATTATTTAATTATATAGTTTCCGTTAGTAGTTAGTTAACCAATAACATGTTTTTATGGTTTGTATTTATTCAAGTATGTCGAATTTCTGTTAATAATATTTTATGTAATACATAGATTTAATTAATTAATTATTAATTGTTACCAATATTTGCATGATGTGGTCTCCTATAATTGAAGGAGTACACTGAATGAGGTTTGTACCCTATTTACTTTAAGTTAAAATTGTGTACAGCCTTTGTAGGAGATCCTTAAATTTAAATAAATAAATAAATATAATTTAATTATAAGATGACACTTGTCGCTGTGTCTGTTGGTCGGTGTTGGTTCCGTTGTCTCGCAGTATGCCCCTGAACTGCTGAAACACCACACCCTTCGGCCAGAAATCTTCTTTGGTGAAGGTCTTAAAAGTTTTTCACATTGTGACGTGACTCCAATAGCTCCTCCCTCCCGTTATGACTGGCCTTGACCTTGATGACTCTTGACCACTAGATCTTGAATCCGCTAGGTTGTTAATTGATGCAGGTGCGAGACAGTAGCGTAATGGGTACTGCAGGTTGCAACAGGAAGTTAGGCCCTGTGGGTGATGTACCAAACTTGGTTCGGCAGGTTTGTCTCCTACGTTCTTTTGGCCTCCACAAATCCATCCTCACCCGTAACATGGCTTCGGGTGGAGATGGGTGTGAAGTCCTCTTTTTTATTAACCGACTTCAAAAAAAGTAGGAGGTTTCTCAATTCGACCGTATATATATTTTTTATGTGTGTACGTCGATAACGTCGTCGTTTACGAACCGATTTCCATGATTCTTTTTTTTTGGAAAGTAGATATTCCAAGTGTGGTACCATGATAAGGAAACCAGGATCTGATGATGGCATATAATACTATAAATACTATCAAATACTATAAGAGCCTTACTTACTACATTTGTTTTATTTGGCTTCAAAATTATATAATACTTATTTAATCATTTCTGATTAACTAAATCAAAATACGTATTACTTTCTACTAAGTAAACTTATTTTTAACTTTTTAGTTTCCTTCCCGTTTGAAGTCGGTTTTTTTAACGCGCATAATGCAAGACTCGACTGTAGTTATATAATTACGATGTTTTTTATAGAACTATGAAAGACAGTGGATAATTTGGGCTAAAGTAATGTTGTTGATGCATAAACCGAATTATATTTATGAAGTGCCATATTGCATGCTGGCCTATTAGAACCCTATAACTAAGTAGATCATCAGTTTATTTTGAGAGTCACGCCCTTATATCGGAAGAGGGGAATCAGAGCTGTGTTATACTCATGTTACGATAGCTATAATATGATATCTAACGTAGCCATATCCCATGGCATATGGGGAGAGCCTACTGCAATATTCTGGGCACCATTTTAAAATGGATGTATTTTCTTAGTTTAATATCATAATCGCCATATAGAATTCCCAGACTTAAAGAGTAAGAATAATTTTTACTTAGCTACTAAAAAGGGCACCTACCACTTACTTTTTTAATATTTTAAAACAAACTATAAATTACTAGCGAATATCTGGAAATAACATGACTAGAACTGTAAATAATTATTGAGATAAGGATTGACATAAAAAGTAAATATCGAAGAATAAATAATTAACTATTATGTGCTACAAACTTTGCATGCATGTTTGATGTAGGTACGAGTTAGTATCATGTGAAACTAACTTTCTTTTTGTATTTAGAACGAGACCGCAAGATACATGAAGGCGATTTGGCTAAACAGAAGAAACGCTATTCGCGTGACATTCGCCAACTCCGTAAGGATATTACCTCTAAACGAGAAGAGCTAGGTGTCGCGGTGTATGGAGATAAACAGTTTCTCAGAAATGCTTTCCAAGAACATAGGAGATTACAGCTTACTTACATGAACAGTCAAGCTGATGTAAGTATAATAATATTAATATTAACACAACAGCTACATAAGTATTACATAAGGTTATCAACATCTCATTATTATATGATGATAAAAGTTGAAGTTTTTAGCAAAATAAAAAGGTTTTGTTGTCTTCACCTGTATAATTTAAAAACTCAATTTATTGTCGCATCAACAGATCGTATGGTTATAGTATGTCTAAAACAGTTGACCGGAACTTTTGAAAGTAATCCTAAGCCCATAATATTTGAAAGAAATAAACGCGTTTGCAAAATAGGTATATCATGGATATTACGATTCGTGCTAATGTGCAGAGTTGAAGGCACCCAATAAATTCTAATAAAGTATCAGCTATAACGACGCATAGTCTTAATGCATATAAAAGTAGGTTACCAAGAACTAGTCGAGTGTACGGATAATAAATTATTCCCAGCCCACTTCTGTTCGTAATTTATAGATCTCTGTATCACATAACTGTTATTATCTAAGTAGATAAGTGCTATAAAATGTTTCGGTTACTGCAAAATAGAGATAGCACCATAACTTTTTAATGTGCTACGTATTGCCTAAAAAAATGGCCAAAAACGTATCTCCTACATTACAGCATTGACATACGTTTGTACGGTAGTAGATCCACGCTGATTTCAGCATGAATGGGCCGGATCGTCCAGGGAAGTACTACCCTCTCATAGAAGATCGACTTAAGAGTCGTAGTATCCGTACTACTGCGTTTCGTTCGGTGAGTGAGAGCGCCGGAGGCCTATTTTCTCCCCTTTCTTCTTTTCTCACCTTCCCCATTCCCTTCCCCTAACCCCATTCCTAGCCGCCATAGTGGAGGCCACCATACCAGCAGTTTAAGACGATGGCTTTTGGTATAGTGGCCGCCTCTTCTGGATTACACTGACTGCCTACCATCAAGCGGGGTGGAGTCACTTTGGTAGGCTATAATATAAAAAAAAAAAAACTTTATCATAATACCTGCAAGGTCTGTTCATTATAAATATTATAATTTCACCAAATGAAAGACCCAGCGTGCAGTGTCGAACCAATAATGTCGTTTCATAGCGTGGGCAAAGTGCAATAAAGTAAACTTGAAAGGGCTGGAAACTGCACGCAGATATTTGCGCGATATTAGATTTACTGAGTAGAGTAGCAATTTTTATAAAGCACAAATTTGATTAAATTAGAGTTTTTAAGTAAAAGCTTATAGTCTAAGATCCCACTGCAGAAATAGTGTACTCATCGAGTATATGCTAAAAACCTAATTTTGACGCATATTTATCATCGGGAGAATATATATCTACTAGGGTGCCTATCAAAATGTGGCCGCTAGTATTTTTAATTAAATTATTTTTAATTGATTTTTCGCATAAAATTCATTGACTTGTTTTTAAAATAAAATATCGTCCACTTCACGGCAATATTTATAAAGACTGAAAAGTCACGGTTGCCGTTGCGCACTTGGCCGCACCTCTTCGCAGCCAGGTGTAAACAGGTATGATTTTGATACCTTTTTACGTTCATAACGTACATTTATTATTTATATATCAATTTAAAGCTAATTTTTTTGTCGCTATTATGATATAAGGGTGCCTCCATGAACTCCAAAACAGCGTGGTTTTTAAGTTAGAATAAATATGTGGCAGCTGGTCAGTTGAGAACACTACCACCCGACGCATGCGCAATGGCTTTAAAATGTCGTACAACTGGCAATCGCTGTCCTCGTCTGACTGGTGATGTTACGCGCTAGCTTTCTTTCACTCTACTTTTAATATTTACCATCTTTAGCAGCCAGCAACTCTTATTACTGAGATTTAATTAGGCACCCTTATATCATAATAACGAGAAAAAAATTTGCTTTAATTTGGTATATAAATAATAAATGTACGTTATGAACGTAAAAAGGTATCAGAATCATACCTGTTTACACCTGGCTGCGAAGAGGTGCGGCCAAGTGCACAACGGCATTCGTGACTTTTCAGATTCTTTATATATATTGCCGTGAAGTGGACGATATTTTATTTTAAAAACAAGTCAATGAATTTTTTTGCGAAAAATCAATTAAAAATAATTTAATTAAAAATACTAGCGGCCACATTTTGATAGGCACCCTAGTAGATATATATTCTCCCGATGATAAATATGCGTCAAAACTAGGTTTTTAGCATATACTCGATAAGTACACTATTTATGCAGTGGGATCTCGTACTATTAAAAATTTTCAAGCAGGCTGTTGAAAGTTGATGAAACAATATCAGGTAGTACAGAAAATGTAACATCAGCGAATAATGTAAGTCTCAGCTCCCTCACCGTAAACGTTCATTTCTTTTGTGTTAGGTGATCCAAATAACAAAATAAAAAACTAATTAATTATGGAAACAAGTTATTTATATACCTCATACGTCACAGCGACTGTAAAGGTAGCAACAACTGCCAATAACAAAGTACGCTGAAATATTGGCATATCTCTATCAGGCATATTATAGAGTATATACAATATTTTTTGGCAGGGATGGCCATATGGGTGAATATTGGAATAAAATATTGTATGGAAATACTTTTTTTTAATTATTGTATTGAACATTTTCATTTAGAAACTGAATATTCTTTGACGGAGATATTTTAAAGGAGATAAATGAAACGGAAGATTGTATGAATGCGGGATGAGATAAGAAATAATAGTTTTTAATTCATAAAAATATTTTGTAAGATTTTAAGACACGCAACAAAGTTGCGGGCGACTGCTAGTAACCTAAATATTTCTTTTACCCTTTTCTTAAATATAATGATTTCAAAGTAAAATCATTCGTAAAAGATATTTAAGCATCTCATAAAAGACTAACAGTTACAAATAAAACCAAACCTAATAACGCTTAGATTTTAACATGTTTAAGCACAGAAGATATCTTTAGGCAGACTGAAGTTACTTACTACTACTCCAGTAATACATAATTACTACAATAAGTTCAGCAGATAGATTCAGAGTACTTACTTCACTAAAAATCTGTAATTTCAAATAATTCTGCGTTTAGTTTTAAAAGATACACATGTTGAGTTGTTGAGGTACAGTTTGATGTCAGCTTTTATGGCTATGGTCGTTAACCGAATGTAAGGTACATGTTTTACAATCGTAGTGGGTATTTCCATTTTATTTTAGTTTCTGCTGCTTTTAACATAGTCAGCTCTCTTGTGTGTAGTTTCCTCTCGTGTCAGAAATTTAATATCTCTACACACATCACAGAATGTTTTGCTGCTAACATAGTTACCGAGTAGTTTTATTATAATAAACTTGACTACAACATCTTTGGTTTAGGAACAATAAGAAATTTAAAATTCTCTGCCAACTAAAATTAATATAGTGAGTTATAAAGGTTATTATTTAGCTTATACGCGGACATAGTCGCGGTCTACTACATTACACTATAATATATAATTAATTTGTTTATTATTACAGAAAGTGTTGGAGAGCATTCATCAAGAGAACTTTAATAAAAGGAAACAGCTGGATAGAATCAGATACACAAAAAAGAAGAAAATGGAAAAGTTTCGACTGGCGCAGGTGAGCCTCATTAATATTGCCGCCACCGTGTTTTGTACAATATTCTGTTCGTTCTACATAAGTGGTACGGTCAGTGTGGCGTTCACATCTGCATAACGAATTTCTGTGAAAATATTTTATCAGACAAATATCAGACAAAATCATGACAAAATAATTTCCTCGGTCAGAGTCATAAATCGACTAATCAGTTGAAAAATAATTAGAAAGACTATACCAGATTATAAGAGCGGGCGAGTTTGTAATGCTGGCGCAATACCGACGTGTAGCTGTACAATCTACATAAAATCGTATGAGTCGTTTTACTATTACTTATGTAAGTATCTACATGTGATTTGGGTGGATTATACATTGCACGAGTGTTTATTTCGGAAACTGTTATAGTGAATAAATAATTTCGAAGGGTGGATATAGAGAAAGGCTAGCACCCTGCGATGCGTCTATTGCAGATGTAAACTGAAAATTTACATAAATTCTCCTCACTGTTATTTATTTTCGAGTATTTGCATTGTTAAGAGTCTCGTTTGCATTAACGACGCTTCTTATTTGCCTTTTGATTTTTCATTAAACTTTTTACTACATTCACTGTGAGCTACTATTAAAATTTAGGAGGCGTAACGCTCCAAGTCAGCGTAGCATTTTATTAAAATTTTGTCCCTTATTTTAATAACGATGTTCTTTGAAAATATGTATTTGACAATCTGATCAACTGAATTACTTAATAAGTTTTTTTTTACGAAAGGAATATATCACACTTATTGAAATCAAATACTATTAAAAAAGCGTGCGACAGTATAAGTTTTCTTCTTCTGCTTGCCCTGTCAAATTACTGGAGTCGGCTTATGTGTTTTTCTCTTCTATTCTCTATTAGCCGCCCTGTGAAAACACACTTTATTTTCTTTCATGTTATACTTCACGCTATTCATCCATCTTTGCGTTGGTATAACTTCTATCTCAACCCTTCTACGCTTATACCAGATATAGTTAAGTCATGAAACATGAATAAAACATAAATTATACATTTAATATAATCTTAGATATTATTTCTGGTACAAATTATTCAACGGTAAGCATAGTCAAATGCAGCGTAAACGACTCTATGTTAGTTGAGTTATTGCAACTTCATATTGGTTGTCTACTTAGTAATAAGTTGACAAATATTTGACAGCTAGAGGCAGCGGAACTTCGCGACCGAGTGTTATATGAGGTGGGAGGCAAACTAGCGCCCGAGAAGAAGGAACAAGCCGTCGCCAACTATGTACAGCGAGCAAATATTAAAAAAAATGCTGCTCTAGCCATCAAAGTCATGTATAAGAAAATTCTCGACATACTTAAAAAGGTTAGTTGTTTGTTTGTGGAATTATTCGATTGTAAGCGTCAATATTTTTTTAATCAGGCAAACAAACAAAATGTTCAAATACGAATGACGTTTTATATGTAGTGGACACACTTGTCTAAGACGATGGTTAGAAATTTGATAAATAAAAAAAATATATTAGTCACTGTTGTGACATTCTGATTTTACAACGGATCTCAAAAGTTCTAATCAATTATTTACTAATTAACTCTATAATTTTAATTACTTAAATGATTTTCATTTTTGATGCGCCTTGAGACTTACGTATAGGTATAATACCCTTTTTTGTGTACCCAGTTTTTTTCAAATGCACCAAAAGCTGTTTTGTTGTCAATTCCCAGTTCTTCAGCTACCTAGTTACTACTGATAATAATAATATTCTAACACATTCACACAGCGCCATCTAGCCCCAAATTAAGCAATTATATTTGCTTGTGTTATGGGTACTAAACAACTGATATATTACTTATATACATTTTTTTTTTGTAAATACATACATATTATAGATAAATTACACCCAGACCCAGATATCTTGCTCCACTTTTTCAAAAATGGCATCTATTTTATCTCTAATAGGGCGACCAGAGTGATGTGACCTACATTAAAGTTATTATTCGACAAATAGTAATCGCATAAGTAAAATAATTTCCTAGTTACAATGCAATGCATTGCAATGTAAAACAGAATAAATAATTAGGTGGGTAGTTTATTAATAGCTCATTGGCAGTAAATTGAAATATGAGTAACAAGTAGAATTAAAACCGCTATGTGCAATCGACAGTAAATGACAGATTTCGTGATTTGCCATGTTAACTGGCATATTAATATTACCTCGACTGCTGAAGCGACATCAAAGTAATAGAGATTTGAATTGAAATGAGCCTGAAATTTATGCATATTTTGTAAGCAATTAAAAACTTTAATATTTTTGTTTTTACTTGACTGCCTAAGTCAGGAAAGGTAATGTTTTAACTTCGCTATTTCTTATCAAACCATTAGGTTTACACATGCAACTTTACACTTCACTTCATTGAATGGCACTGACCTGTTTTGACTATCGGCACTGGTTGCAAGCAAATGTTGCGCTAAAATATATTCAAAAAATGCCTTTCATTAAATTTTATTGCCAATTTTTGTATGTTTATCAAATAAATGAACACATATTTAAAGTATATATGAAACTAAAATGGTTTACTTTTGTGTGCTTACACGTAATCCTTATTCTAGCCTTGTGAGCGAAAGTTTTTTCTTATTATAAATAATATTTGATTTATTTACATTTGCCGCTGCTGTAAACCTTGTTAGGATGGATCTTTTCCTATTATTTATTAAAATGAAATTAAAACGTTAAGCATATTGATGGATGACATACGAAACGATTGCAAGAAACAGATTATTATAGTGAAATCACTATAATAATCTCTTTCTTGATCACAGATCCATGAGGTATCTATTTATTTTAAGGCGAGCTTTACAACCACAAATGCTCAAAAACAGGTTCTTAGTTTTGTGTTTTATTCCTAAACGAGATAGAATTATAATCTGAAAATCACATCCAACATTATTCATTCTTTAATCTATAAATTTCGGTAATTCAATATGCAATGTCTGCAATTTGGCTCGATTGATTTTACTCTCAAAGATAAGTCTAAACTAATTTTCAAACCCATTCCATTCAGTGTATATTAGTTGTACAGACAAACTGTATAGGTTTTATTTTATATGTATACTTTGTAAGCGCCTGTCAGCACTTTTATATTGTAAGTTTTATGCAAACAGTACTAATAAATTACTCATCGCGAAGGTTGTGTTGTTCTTATCATTTTATAACGGCAACTTCCTGCATTTATCAACCTTTATCATCTATCACCTAAATGTAAGCGTAGCAACCCTTACTTTTTTTGGTCCTTCGAGCCGGATCACTGTGTATCATTATCATATTTTGATGTTTTGAAGATTTCTAGTATGGTAGCGAATCGGTTCACGGACCTCCCACCATCGGGTCTCACCAGTAGGATTGAGAAGGCGCATATATCGTGCTGGAGATTGTAAACACCAAACAATCACACTTTGCAAGAAGCAATCATTTTATCAAGCATTGGATAGTACATTATCATCAGGTATTTATCATCTCATTTTTAGCAATTATTATGGAATCAATTTTCGAACGTCAGAGCATCCTGAGCAAGGAACTTGAGCGAATAAATATCAAATTTCGCAAGGATAGCACAAGCAGGAAGACATCTGAATATCTTCTTAGCCGTTTAGCTGCGTTGGACAAATGGTGGAAAGAATTTGTTGAAAATCATAAGAAGCTGTTAGAATATGAAGACGATCAGTATGAATACTTTGCTTAAAACGTTTATGGGTACATGAAGGATTATTACATCAAAACTAAGGAAATGATATCATCTTATAAGGAGCCAAAATTGCCATCCTTTGTCTTACCTACCTTCGAAGATTACTCGTACTCGTATCAAGGAGATGACCTTCTCAGCCAGCAAGAAACCAATTTTTGAGCATTAGAACGGTTAATTAATAGAATCAACCTTGACCACTTAGAGTACTTTAAAAGTGGGAATTAGAGGATGAATTAAAAAATCTCCATCATCTCTGGAAAGTTATTGACACTATTCATCTGCGTCTCGATAATCAGTTAAAAGGAAGTTACGATGTCTATGAAGCCAAGTTTGTGCATATTGAGGAGAACTACCTTGCTATCAAAAAGGACGTGATCAGAAAATTTAATACTACCTACTGCTCATCTTGAGCAATCTACGCCTAAATTGGAAGTCCCTACATTTTACGGTAAATTCATTTAGTGGCCAACCCTTTTCGACTTGTTCGTGGAGACGATTCATAATAACAAATGTCTCAGTAAAGCACAGAAAATGCAACATTTGAAAGGGAAGGTCAAGGGCGAAGCAGAGTGTTTAATTCAGCATCTTCATATATCAGCCGAAAACTACGAGACGGCGTGGGATATTCACCGTTACAATAATCCCCAGATATTGTTTTCAACAAAGATGGATATCTCTTTAAATGAACCGCCGATCAATAAACAATCATCATATCATGCTTTTAAGAAGTTGCATGATACTACGACTCAGTGTATCAACAGCATTCGGAACCTAGGCATTGACATCACTACATGGGACCCTATTTTAGTTCACCTTTTATCAAAGAAACTGGAGACGCGTACTGACTTCTTGGAATCACGTGAGTCGTCGAGAGACCTTACATCATATACAGAGTTCTTGCACTTTCTCGAAAATAAGTTTATGGCTCGTGAACCTCTAGGCAAGAAGGAAAAGCCAACATCGGACTCTTATAAGCAATCCACAAGCCATTCCAAGCCTAATAATTACAATTATCCTTCAAATAATGCTTCTTTTCACAAGAAATATCAATCAAGTGCCTCATACAACAAGCGGTTTGGTCCTATGTGTAAGGCACCTCATAATTTGTATCAACGTAAACGCTTCTTAACGCAATCAGCGGCGGGAAATTGAACACGCTCTCGGAACATGATATTTGTTATAATTGTCTTTACAACCATCATGGGAACAAATGCATTTCTACGAAAAGGTGCAAGGAATGCAGCGGCGATCATAACTCAATTATTCATGACGCAATTACTTCGACACAATGTGACTTACAGAAGCAAGCTCCATGTCAGCCCTCGCATAGTTCATCAGGAACGGCTTCGACGTCTCATAACAGCCTCATCGTTAACTACGTTGCGAGTAAAAATGAAGAAGTGCTTTTGACTACGGTAGCTCTAAATATCAAGGCCTCAGATGGTAGTTATATGCAATTTAGAGCATTACTGGATCAAGGGTCGCAAATATCCTTTATATCAGAAAACGCCGCCCAATTATTAGGATTAAAAAGACAAAACTGTCAGACAAAAACTAAGCAAGGGTTTAGTGTCACTGGAATGCGTATCAATTTACGATGACTATTATTTTACAACGGAGGCTTTAGTTGTATCACGAGTTATAAATAACTTACCTAATAACTCGTTTAAGAAACAATCTTGGCCGCATTTAGCACATACAAGACTGGCAGATCTATATTACAACGTTTCAAGGCCAATTGATTTGCTTTTGGATGCCAGTGTCTACTCAGATATCATCATGTGTGGACTTATCAAGCGTCCTGTCCAGGCTCATATCGCCCAGCAAACGAAACTTGGCTGGATATTATCAGGAAACGTGAAGACGTTTGCATGCCATGTTGTTGTCAACGACACAAACAGCATCTCCAAGTTCTGGGAGGTCTAAGATATACACCAGTCCTCGTCATCATTATCACTTGAAGATCAATATTGTGAGCAGTATTATCAATCTACAACTAGAAGGTTGGAGTCGGGCCAGTATGAAGTAGCATTACCTATGAAACCTAACTTTGAAAAGGAGATAGGCGCATCTAAATCAAGGGCTGTCGCTCAATTTACTCAACAAGAAAAGAAGATGAGTATGGATCCATCATTAGCAGAAGGGTATCGCAAATTTATGCGCGAGTATGAAGAGCTGGGTCACATGCGTAAGGTTGACCAACAAGATCAAACAGCATGCTACTTACCTCATCACGGCGTGCTGAAATTAGATTCCATGACAACGGCTTCACGTGTTGTATTTAATGCTTGAACTTTGAACTTTGAACTTGGAAGCTCTCGGAGCTTTGAATCTGAATCGGTGCAGGTCGGAGCGTAGACTTCATCAGTCGAGATCGGTCCAGCTTAGGGTTGATATTTAATGTGCCTCTTACCATCCGGTGATCGCTTCCGGTTTTCACCGCATTGATCACTGAGACATCATTAAATATTTGCCGCCTGGTCGACATGATGAAGTCAATCTCATTTTTTGTGACACCGTCAGGACTAATCCAGGTCCATTTGCGGCTATCGCGCTTCTTGAAGAAGGAGTTCATCATAAAGAGGCCCTCCCTCTCCATGAAGTCAGCCAGCATTTGGTCCCGGGGATTCCTGGATCCAAATCCAAACTGCCACACTCTCAACTCGTTACCGCCTCGTCTACCCAGCTTCGCGTTAAAGTCCCCCATGACAACAGTGTATTGGGTCCTAGAGGCATGTATAACTCTGGAAATGTCCTCGTACATAGCCTCCACCTCATCGTCGGGGTATGTCGAAGTGGGAGCATAAACCTGTATGACCTTCAGCGAATACCGTTTGGTGATTCTGAGTATAAGGTATGCTACCCTCGTCGAAACACTCGATTTTCACCAAGTTGTTCACGAGGGACTTGTGGACGATAAACCCGACTCCACCTTGGGACAGTTGGTCGCCCTCCCGGAAATAGAGCAGGTTACCGGACTTAAGGGTTATCGTGTCCTCCCCCTGTCTTCGGACTTCAGACAATCCCACTATGTCCCATCGTAGCCTGCTCAATTCTTCCTCCAGTTCAACAATCTCGTCATTCCGCAGTGTGCGCACGTTGTATGTTGCCAGGGCCAAAGGTCGTCGGTTTGGGTAGCCTGGCCGCACCCGGGGATTCTTTGCACCCTCTACCCCGCCGTTACCATGACCGCTACCGTAGCCAGGAATAGCGGGATGACCGGGGACTAGGGGCCATTTCTTCTGGTGTAGCATTTGGGAGGAATGTTGCCATAATCGCCACGCTTGGCAGGCGGGTTGGCGATCGCAGTGCTGGTAGATTTATCACAGGACGCTGCTGCCCGTCCTGTGTTGTGCTGATTTATCTACCACCCGTTTTTGTACCGGTTTAACCGCCGTTATTCGGTAGACTGATGTACTGACATCATTTTGTCCTTAGTCGCCTTGTACGACACCCACGGACAGAGAGGGTTGGGACTATTCTTTCCCGGCCACCACGCGGGCCGATTATTTAGGAGGAAATAATAGTCTCCAGCGTGCCAGCCAATCACAGCGTAATTTATTAGACGTGTTAAAAGGCGCTGGTATGAACCTACGAAAATGGTCGAGAAATGAACCCCAGCTCATTGAAAACCTACAACACAATCAAATAAATGCTCCGTTCGAGTTTAAGGACAGCGAGTCAAGAAAAACGCTAGGTCTGCGATGGCTTCCGTCAAGTGACACGTTTTCATTTGAAACTAGAATCGAACCTCGAGACAGCGATAAGCCGTTTGGTAAACGGCTTATCGCTGTCTGCCAATTATTGTAGGAAGGGCCAAAATGGCTTCTTAATTTTAGCTCCAATCATATCAATACAATCGAATATCAAACGCCGACAGCAGAAATGAAACAATTTAGTGTGCAAACAGCCATGCGAAACACAGTCAACATTTATTATTGAATTATTAGATAAATTCAATTCGCTAACAAAGGTTGTACGTACAGTCGCATGGGTTTCACGTTGCATCGCTATTTTCCGTAATAAGAATGCACGTGTTGCGAACGGTACGTTGTCGAGTGTCGAAATACAAAGCGCATTGTACCTCGTCATTAAACATGCACAAAATATAGATTTTATTGAAGATATAAATCAATTAAGGAAAAAAGGTTACATTTGTAACAACAGTAAGTTATCCTGCCTACGGCCATTTCTAGACAGTCAAGGGATACTTAGAGTCGGCGGGCGCCTTGAACAAGCAAATATCACATATGCTGTGAAACATCCTATTATATTATAGCGTAGTTAATCATTTATCAAGCTCACATATACACTCTACACGGCGGGCCGCATCTTACCTTATCATTCATCTGGGAGAAATATTAGTTGATCAGTGGCATTAGCAGCGTCAAGAAACAGCTCCGATTGTGTATAAGGTGTCGTAGATAATAATAATAATAATAATAATATTCTACCACATCACATCACTCCATCTCGGCCCTTCACCAATGTGGGTATCGATTTCACCGGACACGTGGATATCAAATGTAACAAGGGACGAGGTATAAAAACTACCAAAGGGTATGTAGCGGTGTTTGTCTGCCTAGCGACCAAAGCCATGGAATTGGTGTCTGATCTCAGCACAGAATCATTTCTGGCAGCTTTAACAAGAATGTGTTACAGGCGAGGAGTTCCAAAAAACATCTACAGTGATAACGGTACCAATTTTGTGGGCACCTCGCGACTTCTGAAACAAGAGTATCGAGAAATCATGGCTTCCATCGTACCAAATGTTATCAATGACGTCACCAATATGGTAAATACATTGGCATTTCAATGCTCCTGTGTGGCCCAATGCAGGAGGGTTATAGGAGGCAGCGGTGAAAAGCCTGAAATACCATCTAAAGCGTGTACTTGGTGATCAAAAATTAGCCTACGAGGAATTCACCACGTTGCTCTGCCAAATAGAAGCATGTCTAAACTCAAGGCCTCTATGCGCCCTCAGTGAAAATCCAGACGACACTTATCTCACCCCGGGGCAATTTATTGTTGGTGGATCCTTGCTATCACGATCCCAGACAGACCCTGATCATATTACCCTGACTACCCGTTGACAATTGACACAGTCCATGAACAAACAGTTTTGGAAAAAGACGGAGTATCTTCAATAACTACAATCAAGAACAAAGTGGCGCACTGCTAAGAATAATCTAAAGGTAGGCGACGTGGTTCTTATCAAAGAAGATAACATGCCACCCGGCAAATGGGCGATGGCGCGAGTTCAAGTACCACCCAGTTCAAGATGGATGCGTGAGAGTCGTGAACTTGAAAACTGCTAATAATAGTATCAAACGTCCGGTTAACAAACGTATTCTCCTTTGCCAGTACAAGAAAATAATACTATGAAAGATACCACTCTGACCGATTCATCTCATAGGGCATCCCATGTACGACGCAATCAGTCAAAATTTTGCATGAAAACAGTTTTTACATCAGCGCTCCTACTGCTAATGATGACAATATCACCTAGCATGCAACAATCATCAATAACATACAACATTACGAAACTTGGCAATGACAAAAATTTGTTTTTCGACAAGATATCAGAAGTTCAACATATTAAGGACGAATGGAAGTTAATAGTTTATTATAACTTATCTACATATTGGTCTAGATTCACTGACATGGATATTTATACTCGACATTTAAATAAACTATCTCTGAACACGAGCTTACAACTATCAAGCATACCGTACAAGGCTATCATATTACAACTTGTACGAGCTACGCTGTACATTGACCCCGTGAGTGTAGGCCACAGTATCGTACGTCACACTTACCTAAGCAATAATATAGTTTTGTAACATTTACATTATACATCTAATTTTATACATTATTTAGTAGCAATAAAACTTTCTAAGGAACTGTTCGTCTACTCATTTCAACAATCAACACAGCATCCTACAAACTTGGAACACATAACAAACAACAACAACACTGTTGGGATACTGCCCCAACACAACTGCAGCATGAGTTGAACGAACTGAAACATTATAACTCTTTATTCCGGAACCCTAATAAAAGATACAAGAGAGGACTAGTCAACGGTGTTGGCAACCTGGCTAGCTACCTGTTCGGTGTTTTAGATGACAAGTTTGCCGAGCAATATAAACTAGATATTGAGCAAATATCATTGAACGAAAACCTCTTACAAAACCTCATCAGGATTCAAACTGTTATCCTTGATTTGGAATATAACATAATGCGAAGATATGAGGCTGTAATGAACGAGCAGTTTACATAAATAAATAAATGAAGGCATTATTGCATGAATAAAACATTGTACAATCGGACACCGCGCAAGGCCTCTACTTAACGTCTTCAGCGCTATCAGCGTATGTGGTTTTATCAAACCTATGACGTATGCAGCAAAGCCTAATCGATGTGATCACAGATATCTGTCATGGACGCATAGATACACACCTGTTCCCGCCTGAAGGATTAGAGGCTCAAATAAATATCATAACACGTGAGATACAGGATGATTTGAATGTGTAATTAGAAAAATCAAGTATCAAGAGTCTGTATATGATACTGCGAGTATTCGCTAGGGTGTATCAAGATTATCTTATCATGGAAATTAAGATTCCTTTGGTTACTACGGAGAAATATGAGTTGGATAAGGTTATTTCTATAAAAAAATCAGAAGAACATTATCAAATTATATCTACCTATCCCTATTTGGCATTAAATTTGAGAAAGGATTTAGTTTTATTCTTCACAGACTATGACCTACAACTGTGTTATCATGCAAATCCAGAGAAGATATTGATCTTTTAATAAACCTATCTATGATATTCGAGAAAAAGAATCGGTTTGTGAAGTTAAAATAAACGATATAATAACATCGCCCTGTACATCTAAAGAATCGGAATGCGGTGACGATAAATGGATTAAGTTACGACGCCCGTGTGACTGGCTGTATCAATGTTGTAAAGAATGTACTATACGTATTTTTAGCGCACGTGCCACGGAAGTCAAGACTTTATCAGGCAACAAGATAATCAGCCTATGTCCAGGTTGTACTCTGAAGGGAGATAATTTCAAGATTTACTCTCATAAGAATTTCATCAACCATGTGGACCATTACGCAGAAGAGATGGAGCTTCCACAAATGTCTGTCGTAAATGAAATACTAAATACCAGCATCCCTACTGTTGAGTCTTTCTTACCAGAGGATCATCACACTATGTGGAACCAGTTGAGGTCAGAAATAGAAGACCTTAAGCCGCAGTCGACACAAACACTCAGTTTCCTTGACGTACATCAATACAGCCTACCCTACTTGCTGGTGGACGCAGCGATCCTGACTGACCTTGTTCTGTTTATCTTGTGGTATAGACGAAAGCGGAGCCGGCAGTTAACATTGGCGGACTTACTTGGTATTCCCCGGCCTAGGATCAAATTTGACATTTCTATAAATGAATAGTGACAAAAGTGAATTTGTGTTCTTGGTTATAACTAAGTGTTTATTTTTAATTTGTATCTTTTACTCTCTTTTGTGCCCTCGGCAGCATGTACAGACAAACTGTACAGGTTTTATTTTATATGTATACTTTGTGAGCGCCGCGGCGCATTGTCTGCAATGTCAGCACTTTTATATTGTAAGTTTCATGCAAACAGTACTAATAAATCACTCATTGCAAAGGTCGTGTTGTTCTTATCATTTTATAACGCCAACTTCCTGCATTTATCAACCTTTATCATCTATCACCTAAATGTAAGCGTAGCAACCCTTACATTAGTTTTTGTGTAATGAAACTTATATCAAATGAATTATCGTTGAAAATGTAAGTTTTTTCGGTAATCAAAAAGTAAAATTTAGAACGTCTTCTCCTCCGTTTCCTAAGATAATGAGTTTTCATCCTTGCTGAGGCGTCCGCGCTCCTCGTTCAGTCCCGCTGGGACAGCGTCAGAAGTCGGACCTGTGTAAATTTTTTTGTTATCCGGAATAAGCGTGTAATTAAAAAAATTAATAGCTTTACGAAGGCTAAACAAATAATAGTAATAGAATAGGTAAATAAGTATATTTTAACATTACCTATGTTTCTGCTATGAATTAATTTTTATTATAAAATGTAATGTAATATTATTTAAAAATGCGTTGTATTTTGGGTAAACTTATGTTTCATTGGTGTCACTTTTGTGGAGGTGGCACACCATATACCCAAAGGGAGGATCCTCCGACCAGGCTAGGTGCCTGGCGGGCTACTGCCCGACAGTTGGTAGTCGGGAACTTGTATATTTATAGTTAGTTGGCGTGAGAATGTTAATATTGCGATTCAGGCCCACATACATCTTGTTTGGGAGTGGTCTATATTTGTTGATATCTATATATCTTTGACTTCTATGCTGTAAACTCGTAGTCGTCGTCTTCACTTGGATTTTCTCTGTGTGTAATCATTGGCCAGATAGATGACGCCACAGTACTCCCCTTCGAGACCGGAGGTCGATCATGACTTGTCCTGTTGATGAGTCAGCTGTCGGTGCTTCTGTAGGGCGTTGCCAGTGCCAGAATTTCAGTGAGTCGGAACTGTTGATGCCGTGTAAGTCCGGCGGTGTGTCGGACGAAAAGCGGGACTGCCCCAGTGAGTCGGGGTGAGCTGCGTAGTGGCTGACTGCGTAGACGGTGAGAGGAGAGCTGCTCTGCTTACGGGAACCGCTGGAGTGCAGTGTGCGTGCCACGTTGAACAGGAGAGGCCGTCTGTAGGGTAGTAGAGGTGCATTTGCGGAACGTCAATCTTTGTTTGATTCCACTATAAATTAGGCCACTCGACATTTACTGCGCGTAATTGCAGCTGACGTTAAACCTTTCCTGACACAGAAATCCAGTAGCCTTTTCCTCCGATCTGATGTACGATTCTAAAAAGACTGCAGTCAATACACACTAATATGCTACCGATGTAATCTCATAGATAAAATAAAATGTACAAAATACTAGTCCGTACAATAATACCGTCTCATAATTTTGACGCGAAAAAGAGGGTGAATTAGAAGCGGTAACACCTGCGCACGAAGTTTTATTTGCTTACATAATGAGCACGATTTGCTGATAAACTATTATTATTACTACTAAACAATGTTTATTCTCTGGTTCAATATTGTACTAAACTACTAATCTATCATAACCTAATAACATTGTTGCCTTTTTGAGGGAACGGTAACATCTCAAAAAGTCTGAACCATTATGTTTATTAATTACTCAGGCTTTCACTATCAATATATATGCACTATACATCAAGAATACATCTACCCATCACTTATAGAAGCCGAGCTAGTAACGATAATATTAAACCGAAAAAGTTAGCTGTCAGCGCACTATTAGGCGTTGTACTAATGTAAGTTAAGTTCAAAGTACCTATTTTTAACCAAATACAAAATTTTTATCCTAATCAAAGTAATATCATTAATTATTAGAACCATTTCACATAGATAAAAATGACCAATGAAATGATGATTTAAATCTGACGTATACTTACCTTAAAATATATCGAAAAGTACGTAATAACGGAATTAATTTGTGATTTTCTTTAACTAAAAACGCACATTCAGAACATTATTTTAATTCAATTTGACTGCCCCTGTGGTTCGGTGGTACTGTGTATGGTCTGCCACGCAGAGGTCGCGGGTTCGATTCCCGCTCAGTGCAAATATTTGTGTGCATGAACATGTCTATTTGCATTGGTCTGGGTGTTTCTATGTATATTATGTATTTACTGACAAAAAAAGACTATTTAAGTAGGTATGTATATCCGCATTCTAGAAACCATAACACAAGCATATAATATGCTTACTTTGGGTCTAGATGGTGTTGTGTGTAGTTGTTGAAATATTATATTATTATTATTATTATTATTCATTTAGTACGAATTTGTTCGAGGGCATAATGTCACACAGCGGGAACAGATTTATGTAATGATGTTTTTTTTTCAAAATATTTACTTAGAAAGCGACAGAGCGGACTATGTTAGAAGAAAGAATTTCTAATAATTTAAACTCATGATACCGAAGCGAAGCGAGGGCGGGCCGCTAGTAATTTAATAATAATAATGATCGAGATGTCTTCCAGCTGATTGTAGTTATCGTAATTATGCTCGTTTCAATAATATTGTCTCTCATGCTCGTGGGGTTTATCGGATTTGTGAGAATTGTGGCGCGTAGGTATATTTACTAGGTACACTACTAGTTATTACCAATAACACACCAAAAACGGATTAAGCGACGTATCTCGTGGATGAAAACTTACATAATTTATTTTAATTTATTTTTCTTTACCTTATTAAATTAAGTTTTATAAGACCAATCTATTGAAAAATATTTTTACAGGATTCCTCTTATTTCACCATTGTTTTGGAAGCCTTGAAACTAGACTGTCGAGCTCAAGGCAGGTGCCTTATGGGTGCTACAGAAATGGGTCAACTCGCTATGGAGTATTTGGATGATAGAAAGTTTGAGTTTAACAAACTAGAAAGTGAAATCAAGGCGAATATGAAAGAGAGAGAAAGAACCCTGAAGTTAGCTCGACGTGAAGTGGCTTTTTTGACAGAATCGTTCCCAAATCTTATAAGAAAAGAAGTGAGTTACTAATGTGATACCGTAGCAACAGACAATTAGATGATTTGCCTTTTACTAGGTAACAACGTTCCAGTAGTGTTACTGATATTGCAACATTCAATTCATCATACGTTAACGTTTACAAAACGGATTACCTGTTTTAAACACATACCTACATTCTCCTGTCTAGAATATAGACCCACCTTATTTCCATTCATGTGTGTCGTAAAAGGCAACTAAAGGAATTCTAGATAACGTAGAATTATAGAAGATCAATAGTAAGTGAGAGAGTCAGAGGCCCAATTTCTCCTCTTTCTTTTTTCCTTACCTTACCCAATACTTTCATCTACCCCACTCCCTACACGGAAGGAATGACTTCGCGGAGTCCCTGGCATTGCAGGAGCAAAGCTAAGGACTCTGACAACTATCAGACCTCCTGTGACATATTTAGGCTAATTATGATATGCTTGTTATCAGGAAGCGACAAATCTAGATGATTTGTACGACGAAGAAGACACAGAAAGTCAACGATCAGTGCATTGGGAACTCGAAGAAGTTATGGGCATATGCAAGCGTTTACAGAACGCCACTCTTGTTTCCTCGTTTGACCAAATACTTTTGCGGTAAGAGCACCTTTTTATATTTTGCAGCAAAGTTTTCTTGTAAAAATAAATTTACCTGAAGTATTAATATACATAAGTGTACACTATGGATCGAAAACAGCGATATTCTGGGCAGACACATCTAAGTCGAGCACGATTAATAGCCAAGTAGGTAATTAACTAAGTTTCATTAAGTATTGCTCTCGGCGCACGTGCTGTTTTCTGTTTGTAGATTTTATATTTTTTACATGATTCAATTCGCTTAGAGTAAGTGTGGTGAACAGCCAACATTTAGAGAAGTGGTGTTTGCCTTACAGTAACTGGATATACTATGATTTAGAATGACTTTATGCGATACTTAACATTGAAACCTTTTTATCACGTAACACAGGCTAGATATTATGTAATGCAGTCAATCAGATGGGACAGAAATACATAACAATTTGCTTTCATGCGGCTATATGGTGCATATTGTACGTATCCTCGATGATCGTTCTACATGCTGTAACACAATTTAATGCACTAATGTCGATGATACTCGGTTTCCGATTATTGTTCGGACTTTGATCATGGAATAGTAAATGTCACCAATATCGAACAGAAATTACATAAAGAGGTTTTTAGTGCTAATAAGTTGTATAGTGGAGTGCGTATGTGGTAATGACATACCTACTCGTTAAGCATATTACGTTAATTATATTAACGTATCGTAAATCAGGTATATGCCATTGCAGACAACTACTAATCTTGTACGTACTTACCCAATCTAATACCCGTCTTTATTTGTCGCAAACAGTCGTCAATCGGGTAATAGGGCACGCTTTAGGAGAAACCTTTATCCAGCAGTAAACTGCTGTAGACTAATGATGATGCTGGTATCTGCGTTCTCTGTTACTAATAGTCGTTATATTTTTAAAGACTGCAGGAACAACGTTACCAGACTGGGCGGTTGATGAATGCGTTGAACATCAACAGCTTGAAGCGTGACGCTTTGTTAGAAGACCGCAAACACGCTATAATGATGATGGATACCCTCAAAAATGTTGGACAAGAAAAAACAGCTGAGTGAGTACCTAGTGTTACTTATGTTTATTAAAATTTTTGTTTTGATTTTAAAAGGAAGAACAATACTAACGGCATAAAATCAATTCAAAATATTATTTTCGTTATTCAGAATTTTCTTACTTACTATTACTTTGCAGTTATCGCAAATAATAAAGATTGCGAGTTTTGCAACATATTAATTGCCTTATTACTTTTGACAAACAAGTTATCAGTACTGGTTGTATGCTACTACTAGCCACTCAAACGTCAGGAGACACATAAGTGACCAAAAAGTTTTTGTCATCTTACGCCCGGGTACTGTTATAATATTTCATTTGCTACTTCTAATATAAAATAAAGTGCTGAGCTGTCCTAAGTTGTTTACTTCAATGTAATTCTCATAATTGACGTCAATGCGAAATTGTCGTTTTAGCATTTTTAACTATACGTATTAGATCGGGTTTAACATTCGATGTGGACACATATATTTAATTGTAATTTCTTTCTATTTCCTAATTAAATTTACAGTTTCGTAAAAAGTGTTTTTTTTAAAAAGTCTCCATCATCCCGACCCGTAACAGTGGTGTCAGAAGTGGGATGATGTGGTAGACTTTCTCGCGAATAAAAAACACGTGTCCACATCGCCGTATCTCATATCTTCGTCGTGAAAAAGAAACTATAACGTGGTATAAGGTGAATAGAACTCTGTATCCAGGTGTATCTAAAATCGAACTCTGTGTGCCGCCGTGTCATAAACTCTGTGTTCAATTCACTACAAAAACTCTTTGTGCCGCCGTATCATAAACTTTTGTGTGCCGCTGTGTCATAAACTCTCTGTCAGTTAATTTCGCCACTCCTCATCACTGGTTCTTGCCACTATCTCCAATTACAAGTGGCCGTACTACTAGCTCCTGTCACTGTTTCCTGTTGCAAACTTCGACCTGAGGAAGGTCAAAGCCGACTGAAGTCCACGCATCCGCCGTCTCATCATCTTATCATCAGATTCTTCGGCTATGCTGCTACAAGTCCTGCTCTTATTGTGAGTAAAAATATTCTGTATACTTATTGCCAAATACTTGTCTGTTAATTTGAATTTTAACTTTTAGTTAGGTATTCTGTTAAATATGTCTACTAAAGGTGAAAACAAGTCTGCTCCTTTGATTTCTGAACAATTTCCTATGAAAGTTCTTTGTGATTTTATTGATACATATAGCGGAGAGCGTGATGTATTGCCTGCATTTTTAACTAATTGTAAAAATGCTCTCGATCTGGCTTCAGAGTCACGAAAAGAGCTCTTATTAAAATTCATTATATCAAAGTTAAGGGGCAAAGCTCAAATTGCATGCTCCAATAGAATATTTGACGATTTTGATAGTTTAAAATATTTTTTAAGGCAGAACTTTGGTGAAAGGAAACATTACAATCATTTACTATTAGATTTACAATCATGTAAACAAGAGCAGCATGAGACTGTAGCACAATATGTTTTAAGAATAGAGACTTGCCTTACAAGTCTCCAAGCCGAAATTCATAATTCCGACTATTTGAAGAAAGAATTAGCGGGTCGTATTGCTATGACTGAAGATCTCGCGCTTTATACGTTCGTGATTGGTTTGCACTCGAATATTAGTAATATAGTCCGCTGTCGAGACCCAAAAACTCTAAATGCCGCTATAAATTTAATATTGCTATAGAGGAAGAAAAAATTTTGAACACTCAAAAGAGAAGTATTCAGATTAAGCCAGAATTTAATAAAAAAATTACTAATAAGGGGCCTTTAGAGTGGGAATGTTTTATCGGAAAACGTAATGATACTCGAGCCCAAGTACAATCGCGCACACAGTATCCGTCTTCATCAAATTTCAAGCATAGCGCCGCTCCTATTGTTTGTAGATATTGTAAAAACGTTGGTCATGACATTTCAGAGTGTCGCAAACGACAGTATAATAATTCTAGAAACCGGCTATTTAAAACACCATATCAACAACAAAATTGTGTCGAAATGTCATCACCACCGCATATCCAGGAATTAGAAAATAATAATGATGATTTAAACTAAAGTCTGAGTTCGCGTGTAAGTGCCGACGCGAATTCCAAAACAAAGGCACTTCTAATATAAAATATTTTACTAATAATTATAATTCTATTTTTACCAATCCTATTTCTAACATTACTAAATCTAAAGACATTTCTAGTTCCAAACCGTTATCTTCTATTTCGGTTGTAAAACCCATTGGTAACGGTAAGAAATCATATTTATTTTCTAATAATTCTATTCCTAATACTACTAAATCCAATGCTATTTCTAATTTCAAGCCGTTATCTTCTACTTCGGTTGTAAAACCCATTGGTAACGGTAAGAAATCATCATCATTGCCTTCTAGTTCGGACAAAAGTCCCACTGGCAATGAACATGACTCAATCTCGAATAGAACTGAACTCGTACAACCCACTGTTTCCACTGATTCTTTTATGACCAATTCTAACCAAGATTTACTTGATAACTTACTCGGTAGTCCTGAGGAATGTCCAACTATTTATGATATATCGCAGAATCAAAAGACATCATTACCATATATAGAAGTCCTAACGTCTCATTCTGAACGTCCACTAAAACTTCTTATCGATACAGGTAGTTCGATATGTTTAGTAAAAGAAAGTAGCTTATCCAAAATTCCGCCTCTTGACTCAAATACTGTTAAATTTAAAGGTATTAATGATGTTAGTTGTCACAATGAAACAAAAGGTAGATTTATGCTATCTATTTTATTAGAAAATAATATTAAATACCCTTTCTATTTCCATGTTGTCAATAAAGTAAATCTTAGATACGACGGAATATTAGGTACAAATTTTCTTCATAGTCATAATGCTACCATATCATATGCGACGTCTCAATTACAGTTACCAGGTGAGACGCCCGTTTATTTTAAATTGCACACTGAACCAGTTTACATAATTTCAGGTCGTACTGAAATGATGATTGAATGTTTAGTAACAAATCCTGAGTTAAAAGAAGGTTTAATTTTAACAACAAAAATCAATGATTATCCCAAACTCTTATTTTCTAAGTGTCTCACTCGTGTTAAATCAAACAATAAGGTTAACGTTTCTGTTTTAAATACTTCTGAAAATAAAGTTATTCTAAATCCAATAAAGTTAACATTAGAACCAGTCTCAATCGTCCTAGAGCGCAATTCTTTAAAAGACTCGAGCTTTCCTGAGTTAGTCGAAGAAACTTTCTCTTGTTTTCCTACAACTTCGTTTAATCTAGATCATGATAAAAGGGTTCAAAACGCGTTAAGGTGTGATCATTTAAATAAAGAGGAAGAAGTAGGCCTACGAAAATTATGTTCCGAATTTAATGACATATTTTATTTAGAGGGTGATGTTTTGACTGCCACTAAAACAATTCAACATGAAATCCGTACCACATCTGAAACTCCTATACATGTCAAAAGTTACCGTTTTCCTGAATGTCATAAAGAAGAGGTTAGTAAACAAATAAAAAATATGCTAGATCAAGGTATTATTAGTCCGTCTGTTTCCCCTTGGTCAGCCCCTATCTGGGTGGTACCAAAAAAACAAGATGCGTCGGGCAAACCAAAATGGCGCATTGTAATAGACTACCGAAAGCTTAACGATATTACTATCGGTGACGCCTACTCTATACCAAATATTACAGATATATTATTACAACTTGGCCACAGTAAATACTTTACTACACTCGACTTAGCATCTTCATTTCACCAAGTTTGCACTAAAGAATCGGATGCTGAAAAGACAGCTTTTAGTGTTCCCGGTGTTTCGGGTCAACCAGGACACTACCAATTCAATAGGATGCCTTTTGGACTAAAAAATGCTCCATCTACCTTCCAAAGGCTAATGAACATCGTACTTTCTGGCATACAAGGTATTCATTGCTTTACGTACTTAGATGACATTGTTATTTTTGGCCATGACCTATCCTCACACCTCTCAAAACTCAGATTAGTCTTTGAAAAGTTACGCGAACATAATCTTAAGCTACAGCCCGATAAAAGTGAGTTTCTCTGCAAAGAAGTACAATATCTTGGTCACATAATATCTGAGCATGGCGTGAAACCTGACCCTAAAAAAGTAGAGTGTGTACAAAAGTTTCCAATTCCAAAAAATCCACGCGATATCAAATCATTCCTAGGTCTTGTTGGTTATTATAGACGTTTTATAAATAACTTTTCTCATATAACAAAACCTCTTACTAGCCTTTTGAAAAAAGATACTAAATTCACGTGGCTAACAGAACAACAAATTGCCTTCGATACTTTAAAAAATAAAATTACTACAGCTCCAATCCTTCAATACCCAGATTTTTCTAAGCCTTTCCTACTTACTACAGACGCTTCCAACTATGCCGTTTCTGCTATCCTTTCTCAGGGTGAAGTAAATAAAGATCTTCCGATTGCCTATGCTTCACGCACTTTAAATAAAGCTGAAGGTAATTATTTCACAACGGAAAAAGAATGCCTTGCTATAATATTCGGTACTAAAACTTTCCGACCATATTTATATGGCCGCAAGTTTCACATAGTCACTGATCATAAACCTTTACAGTGGTTATTTAATTGCAAAGATCCTAGTTCAAAATTAATTCGCTGGCGTTTAAAACTCGAAGAGTTCGATTACGAAATAGTTTATAAAAAGGGTAAAATAAATTGTAACGCTGATTCCTTGTCCCGTAACCCAATACTTGCCGTTGATCCTAGTACTCCTTCAAATTCTGAAACATATGAAAAATATTTACAAATTAGTCAACAGCAAAATATTTCATATGACACCGTTATTCTAGAGCATAACGATTCATTACTCAAAACTTATGTCTAATAAAGTTATACCTATTTGCTAATTTTATTGCTAATCTAAAATTAAGTATCCTAATTGTTGGGTTTTATAGTTTTAGTAAATATAATTTGTAATGCCCACATCGAAGTCTATTTAAGATAAATAATTTTGTTTTCAGTCTTTCTCATCACTAAATCTGTGATGATCAATCTTATCGGGGGGGCTGTTATAATATTTCATTTGCTACTTCTAATATAAAATAAAGTGCTGAGCTGTCCTAAGTTGTTTACTTCAATGTAATTCTCATAATTGACGTCAATGCGAAATTGTCGTTTTAGCATTTTTAACTATACGTATTAGATCGGGTTTAACATTCGATGTGGACACATATATTTAATTGTAATTTCTTTCTATTTCCTAATTAAATTTACAGTTTCGTAAAAAGTGTTTTTTTTAAAAAGTCTCCATCATCCCGACCCGTAACAGTACACTAGAGTGTCATCTATAGGCAGTTATACAAATCAGCTTTATACGGTTATAATAAAGATCTTTTTTGCATATAGTCTAGTATTTAAGACGCGGAACTAAACGTAGATGGCGCCTGTATATACAAACACTACATTTCTTTTTGTTCTGATTTTATACGTCAGTTTGAAGTTGAGTGATTTTGTGTGTGCGTTACGCTGAGGATTGTCCGCAATAATGTCGTAATTTCTTTTTTCATAATACTTAAATCGTATAGTGTATTATACCAAAACTTTTCTAAAGATTTGCTCCTTTCAATGATGTAAAAAAATCATAGTTTTATTTGCATTATGGTTGAAAAATTATTTGATTACTTTAGAGATGGTCCATCGTATGTCAAATGGCTGCAAATTTTTGGTGATAAAACCTAAGTGAACACATATTTTGTAATTAAATTAATGTCATTACTTTATATATTTTATGTAGATTAAGTGTAATAAATGTTTTTAATACAATCCACAGTGTTATATGCAGATTCAAAGTAAGTAAATAAATCGATAGAATGCGCTCACGCCATGGACACTGGAGTGTCCTTGGACGTTTACGTGTAAAAGGTCTGTGCAGACGAGATATTGGTGTCGGATTTTGTGTTCTAAATATTATTTTGTTTTCCTCTTTAACATGCTGTTTATATTAATGCACAACAATGTAACAACTTTTTTATCTATAGGGTATTAATTTAATTCACTAAAATAGTAAAGTAGAACTGCAAAATAATTTAAGTAACATTAGAAAATCAAAGAAAGTATCTCGTCTGCACAGCCCCGGGCGGCCATTTTGCACATTCAGACATCTCGCGATTGCATCGAAAATCACGATAACCAGACCTCTTTTGTTTAATTTATCAAAAATAGTTATGATGCATAGAGCATAAATGTTTTGATCTCGTTTTAAAGAAAATATAGTCTAGTTTCTTTCACCATAGTTAAAACTGTTGCAGATTGCATGGTGTTTTTACAAAAAACCAATAATGTTGACATATGAGGAAAAATATCTAGATATCTAAAGTTCTCCATTTATTTTAAATTTTTCAATCTGGGCTTGGAGCATATACTTTAAATAATCATATTGTCTATACATTAAGCTATACTACGGTATTTTTAATTTTAATATAGGTCGTATAACTTCCTTTTGACAAACGTTTTTGTCGGTAGACATACTGAGCGATTTCTATCGCGAAATTAAACACTTGCACCGTGACGTTTCTGTGCATTGACGGTTCGCGGGGTTGACGTTCTAGTGGAGTAAGGATTTATGTCTTATATTATTAACTATCTGTGATTAGGCCTTCCAAACATACATGCATACATACTGTTCTGCTTTGTAATTGGTAAATAGCAGGTACATAATAATATAAAAGTTATAATGCCTCTATTTTTACACCTGTGATTAGTCCTATTCTCCAAACACTGTTGACTAATATCGAAAAGTATTGATGTAATTAAAACAAAAAGCCAAACAAAAAACAAATCCAAATCGAAAGCTTTTGACGTGCTTTTGTTTTCTCTGTACAAAAAAAATCTTTTGTTTGGTTTATTCCATCCAGTCCTACCAGTTATTCAATACGGTAGTGACGCAGTTCTCTGTATTGAATTATTGAATTTTTAATATTGGATTCGGATTATTGAAACTATGCAACCGACTAAATTCTAGTCATGCTTTATATCCAGCTTTACAACCTTTTAACAGTATTTTTGGCCAGACTTGATTATGACATTATAATGTTTAGGAGATTTAAGATAGCATAATAATATTTAAGATAAGATTTACAGTATCTAATTATCTATTAACCAATTTTACATATAAATACACACGTAATAGAGGCTTAAACTTGTAAAAACATTCTATTTACGTCAGTTGTATAAAATACAGCCAGACAAGCTATTAACCAAGTGCTAACTTGAAAACTGCGGCAAAGCGAGACTTGCAGCTCAACTTGTCGAACAAACTTGGAAAATTTGACATGCGAGGTCGCTTACAATGAATTAACTGTACTTTGTTACTGTTTTTAACTTTTTGTTTTAGAATTGAAAGTAATATAATAATGGTTTCATGCCCGGTTGCTTACACATTTGATCACGTTCCTGTTTCGAAGATATTTATTATTAATGAGCCATTTATTAAATTTCTGATATTTTAAGTGAGGCAAGGCAAAGTAAGATTATTCGAAGAAGACGTATTTAACAAATTAGCAGCCAGACTAGCATAAACTAATCTAAGAAACTTAACACTAGGTTTCTGCAGATGATTAAAAAAAACTCTTGCATCGGTATGGGCCTAAACACATAACGGCGTTGCGTCGCCTCAACACCGAAATCGGCGGCACCATTTCAAGCAATCTCTTCAAGTTTGCTTGAAATTGTGCCACCGATTTAGACGTTGCGGCGACGCAACGGCGTTATGTGTTTAGGACCTAATGCTTTCGGCTTGAAACGGCGTTTACATTTTTTTACTTGATCGCAGACTAAGGCTCTAGCCTTAGTCTGCGATCAAGTAAAAAAATGTAATAATGCAGTAATAATGCAAAGCCAAGTGACAATCAACAAATATACTGTACTTACATTAAAATATTGTAAGCCTTCCATCGCATCATAGGAACTAACGAAAACGTGTGGTATAAAAATATTACTGGTTGATTGTCGCAACTCTACGTCGCAGCCGTGTGTACCATATTTATTACGATTTTTATGAGCTTACCTGGTTTGTTGAAGCTAAGTGTTTCAACAATTAAGGTAAGCCATCTTTATATTGAACACTGAACAACGCATAGCACATAAGCTGCCGTCTCTTCTTGCCTCATACAAGGAACAGGGGCAGCAGCAGTAACTGCATCCTAAGACGGTATCCAACCTGCCCGCCAAGCGTGGCGTCCATGACAAACATTTTCTTTTGAGAAGAGGCCCGAACCTTCTTTAGAACTTTTAATATTTTGTTAAATTTTTGTTTCAAAGTTGTTTATCGTATAGCTAACAATGTAACACAATTATATACAATGTATAAGAATATTGTAGCACAGGTACAGAACGTAAAGTTTGAGCGGTAAATCCAGCATCGGCGTAAAATTGTTGTCACATTTGCAAGCTTGCGAGTTTATTTCTTCAATAAATAGGGCAAGGTTATAATATAAAAACTGTTGTACTGTTTATCAACGTTTGTGATCGAAATAAAAGTAATTAAAAATGTTGTACCGTGTCAATTGATTTGAAATGAGTGCAGGTATTATTGAATTTGACATGATCGTAACTAGTGAATATAATTCGACATAATTTAATTTAGTAGCTATAACATCACAAAATGCTCTTAAAAGTATAGGTATAAATGGTTAAAAAACACTTTGATAACAATAACCGGTAGTCTTCTGATTGTAAACTACACTGATACTCATAAACTGCATCAAAGTAATAGACGACTTTGAAATAAATATTTTAACCAAGTATGCAAACTTTCTATACAGATTAAAATTGAAACCTCTAGATTGGTTCGTGAACTTTAAAACAGCGTAGGGTCATATCCTTAAGTTTAAGTTTGTGTACTGGAAAGGAGCTGACTTTTTTGAAGAAAAAACAGAAATTTAAGGAAAATTGGTTTAATAAAAAAAATGGTTTTAACAATAGACACAAACTTTATGCAAGGGCTTATTTATGTTTTAATAAGGTGTATTACCTCCACGTGCCCTTATTACGGATTCTAATCGGTTCCGCATAGATTTTATTAGGGTTATTAAAAGATCTTGCGGAATATTGTCCCATTCTTCTGAAAGTGCTGTTCTTAGTGCTGCCATGGGCACAGGATATCTCGCATATACAGCTCTTTTTAAATTGTCCCAAACATGCTCAATGTGATTAAGGTCCGGGCTGCGTGCTGGCCAATTCATTGTACGTATCCCAACCTCTTCGCAATATTGTCGAACTTGTGCAGCAGCGTGCAACCGGGCATTATCCTGCATTAAAGTAAAATTTTCGCCTATGAATCCTATGTAAGTCACCACGTGATCTTCTAAGATCTCTGTTATGTAGCGATGTGCAGTCAAATCCCCTCTATTACCGTTTTGACGGACCATGTCTATGAACACAAGTTCTGTTCGCCCGTTCATCGATATGCCACCCCAGACCATACACGAACCGCCTCCAAAAGGAACACGCTCCTCAACGCAACTTTGAGCATATCGCTCCCCACGTCGACGATACTCTTCTGCGACCATCTGCACCATATAAACATGTCCTACACTCGTCCGTGAACAGTACGGAGGCCCATTGCTCTTCTGTCCAATTTAGGTGATCACGAGCAAATCTTAAGCGAGCTTGTCTGTAAGCTACAGACAACTTTAGACCATTTGCTGGTCTAAAAGGGGTGATATCCGCTTCCTTTAACCTTCTTCTTATTGTTCGTGCACTCACATTTACTCCACGCACTTCAATAAGCTCTGTTTTGATGTTAACTGACGCGAGGAAACGATTTCGCAGGGAAGTTGTAACAATAAATCGGTCATCACGACCGGTGGTTGCTCGAGTCCTGCCTGTACCACATCTCCTTCTGTAAGAACCTGTCTCCACAAACCTTTTGTATATTCTAGAAACCGTAGACTGGTTTAAATTTAAATTTCTACCAATCGTTCGTTGATCCAAGCCCTTCCGCACCAGTGCTACAATTTGAGCCGCTTGTTCGGACGAAGTATCCATATTATGGTTCAAAAACTCTCGATGAGTTAAAAAACTAACCCAACAATTCTGCTGGTAACAATAATTCAATTGACAAAAGAATAAAAAATCAATGCGAATCAACTTAAAACTTTGCTTTAAATAACACGCAAATCTGATACTACGAGTAAATTTTCTTTTCCCGGCTATATTCATTTGTTTTAATGCAGTTCTATTTTTAAATTTTGCTTTTTTTTAAGATTAAGAGCCAGTCTATCCATATTTATATAATTTAATCTAAAAAGTTTGCATACTTATTAAAAAAAATCATTTCAAGATATTCCTGAACTTTGATGCAGTTTATGAGTCCCGTCAGTTTATATTTATATGTACTTCTATCATTGGATCTAGTTCACAATAGGTCGTTTTGAAGTAGCGGTGCTGTCAGTTGTCCATTTTGCCCTGTGGCAACAGCTGTCCTTTAAAGGCATACAATGTGCTTGTACTACTAATACGTCGTGTTATGTATTGCATTCAAGCTGAAGAGAAAAGAAAAAAGAAGACAGAAATCACTGTGATGGCAGCACTGTGTCTTTAGCTGTAGGCACAGTATGTACCTACCATTTCATCCATAAGCGACGATTTCCACTAAACATGAGAATGAGTTTCCACATTAATTCTTAAATTACATATTTTGTTCCGTACAACTGTGTTACATAATCATTAAACATGGCGGAGGGACGCAGACGCAGATTGCATCATTTTTGTTTTGATGCTAGCGAGTGGCGCCCTCTCCAACATTATTTATTTATTTAAAACTTTATACACATACATGTAAAGGCGGACTTAATGCCTGAGGCATTATCTACCAGTCAACCATTGGGTGATGCAGAGACAATCAAGTAGGTGCTTAAAGTATTTAGTTTTAAGAAAAGAATTATTCTATATATTTAAATAAATGCATATATATAATAATAATAACAATAATATAAAAATAGTATATCTATATAATATATACTATATATATAAATATATATATGATATACTAATACATATAAATTTAATAAACTACATGTAGATGAAAAATAAAACAAACAGATTATTTTGTGTGATGAAAACTGCCATTTTATTTGGATAATAACAACTCCCGCACTTTAACTTTAAACACATAACGGTTAGTGGACTTCCTGATTTCGAGAGGAAGCGCGTTCCAAAGAAGAATGGATTGGACAGGGAAAGAAGAGTGAACAAAATCAGTTGTATGAGAGAAACACGTTAAGAGAAGATTATTGGAGGAGCGGAGCTTTCTATCGTGGATAGAACTAAGGTACTGAAAATAAGGAATCAAGTAGGGAGGAGGGTTAGGAGAAGTAAGGATTGAGTAAAGTGTGGTTAGCGCACGCAAATGTCGGCGTTGGAAAATAGTAAGCCATTTTAGCTGGGAACGATAAGTGGACACATGGTCATACTTACGAAGGTTAAAAGTAAATCGAATGCAGTTATTGAGAAGACGGTCGAGTTTATCGAGAAGCTCTGCATTCAGGTCAAAGTAGCATACATCACCATAGTCGATTAAAGGGAAAATTAAAGACTGCACCAGCATTGCCTTAGTCCTCCAAGGAAGAAAATTTTTTAGGCGATATAGAGCACGTAGTGTACCAGTGACTTTTTGACTAACATGGGCCACTTGCGCTCGCCAATTTAATGTAGTGTGAATGATCAGGCCAAGGTCCTTGACTGTTGGTGATAATTTTACAACTTCGCCATCGAATACAAGAGGTGGAACCGTAGCTGTGTCTAACCTGCTTAATAATCTTTGGCTACCCAATAATATGGCTTGACACTTCGCGGGGTTAACCGCCAATCCAAACCTATCAGACCAATTCTTTACATGATCCAAATCCCTGTTGACCATGGCGACAGCCGATGACACTTTATCCACGTCAGCTTGACAGTAAATCTGCAAGTCATCGGCATAAAGATGATACTCGCACTGAAGGTTCTTAGTTATGTTCTTAGTTCTTACTTTAGCTCAAAATTGTTTTTATCGCCTTAAGATCCTGTACAAAATTAGGCCTTATCTATCTCAAGAATTGCGTGCACAATTAATGGAATCTTTAATTTTATCTAAGTTGAATTACGCAGATGTTGTATGCGGTCCTAGGCTACTGGCAAGGACTCAACGCCTCATTCAACGTATCCAAAATTCATGCGCACGGTTTTGCTTTAGCGTACCACCACGAACACACATAACACCTCACTTGAATCAACATGGGATATTAAAGATGAAATCGCGGCGTAAATACCATTTGGCATGTTTACTTTTCAATATCATTCATCACCAGGAACCTTCGTATCTGTATGATAAGTTGAGTTGGTTAACAAGCAGGAGGCAGTGTGAGAGTAGGCTGTGCTCGCAGCAGCTATCCATTCCGTCACACACAACGGTTTCGTTCCAAGGTAGCTTCCGATATGCTGCATCAAAGGTGTGGAACAACCTGCCACCGCCTCTAAGACATATCAAAACACTGACCACTTTTAAAACTCGGTTGAGACAGTACCTTATTAGCGCGCAGAGAGAACATGGTTACATTAATGTTGATATGTCCTTTATTTGAGCGTTTTAAGCATTCCTCTGTCATTCTGCTACTACATCTGAAAGGTTAACTCTTTGCCAGATTGTATCGGGTTGTATTAAGTGACTTGCACATGATCTAGGGTACCAATAGATGGTTAACAATTTTATTAATTCACATTTTTAATTATAAGTTTACTTATTTATTCTTGCTCTGCTCGGTAGTTTGCTTGTAAGCTATATTTTGTTGTTTTGTTTATGTTGGTGTTTTTTGTACAGTCGTGGTGATGTAATTTTTATGTTATAATTTGCGGCTAATGGCATTTTTGTTGGCTTCCGTGCTGTTACTGCAACAGGCTCCAGTTGAAAACCAGCGCCAGGTCTCTGTGACCTGGCACATGCTGAACTGGAGACCTGGTTGCTGCAAGTGTAGCATAGTATGTATTATCATGTATATATCTTATTGTTTTTATTTGTCTTGTATCTGTGCTTCGTAATTTAATTTGTTTATTATTGTGGCTATACTTGTGGTAATAAATGTTTTCTTTCTTTCTTTCTTTCTTTCTTTATGAGGTTAATAAAAATTAAAAATAATAAAGGAGAAAGTATACCGCCTTGAGGAACGCCTGAAACAACGTCACGCCAATTCGATGACTGCTCATCTAGGCGGACCAGCTGCTGGCGACCTCGAAGATAACTAGAGAACTATTCCAAAGTCTCCGGAGAGATCATAAAGCTTTAGAAAAATCAACTAGAGCTAAAACGGTGACTTTAGTATTCTCCATGCCCTCTCTGATATCGCCAGTCACTTTAAGGAGAGCGGAAACAGTGCTGTGACCTGGTTTGAAGCCAGACTGGAACGGGCTTAAAAGTTTGTGCGTATATATGTGATTCGACAGTTGTTTATGCACACAGGCTTCCAGCACTTTAGACAGGAAAGGGAGAATGGAAATGGGTCTAAAGTGATTAGGAAGAGAAGGACTTTGTACCTTTGGGAGAGGAATAACGTGAGCTTTGCGCCACGATGCTGGAAACGTGCCAGTAAGAAGGGAAAAATTTAGATAGTGAGTGAGGACTGGGAGGAGCTGATCCAGGATTGTGGTGATCATGCGGCGACTAATGCTGTCACTGCCCACCGCATTGGATTTTATAGACAGGATTTTCTTTTTGATCTCATCCGGAGTCAGTGGAGAAAAGCACAAACTTCCTATGTCAGGACGAGGTAGATCAGCTAAGTAGTTGATAGTCTGACACTTGGTTTGGTGATCAAATGAAATATTGGAAGAGAAATGGTTGTTAATGTCATCCAAACCAATTGTCAGGTTAAAGTCAACACCTCGCTGTTTGCCGATACCCAGAGTTCCAAGAAACTTCCAGATATCGGCGGGAGATGAAGATGTGATGTTATTGAGGATATATCGGCGTTTTGCGTTCCGTATCATCTGATTACACCGATTCCTTGCAGTTTTAAAATTGTACCAATTGTCGTCACAGCGATCCCTCTTGTATTTACGAAAAGCACGGTCCCTCCGCCTCATTGCCATGCGAACACCTGCTGTAAGCCAGGGTGCTGGTAAGCGCTTCAGTTTTGCCTTCTTAACAGGAGCATGGACATCGTAAAGACAGAGAATATTTTTGTTAAGGACCTCAACTTTTTCCTCAACGGTGGAGGTTAACATTAGAATAATGTTGCTAGTTTATTAAAAAAAAAAAAACTTTATCTATTGATGTTCACGTGCTATTTTTATCTTATAAAACCATATTTTTATTTATTCATAAACATGTTAATTATCATATCATTATTATTATTTATTTTTCCTATCCGTGGGTCCCACTGAAAATCAGCGCTGTTAGGTGACCAGCAGCCGCAGCTGCTGGCACCACAGCATCATGCTGAGTGGGATCCAAATTGCCTGCACAGATGTGACGTGCAAACTTGCCTTTTTTTTTATAAGCCTCATTGTGTCAATTCAAAACCAAACAAGTTTACTATTACTAATTATACTTACTAGTGCAAAGAGATTAGGTTAGGTTTAAGTGGTTTTTGCAAAATTTATAGCATGTTGTTATCTTTTGTATGTCGCCTCTGGGCAGTAAATAAATCCTTTTTCTTTCTTTCTTTCTTTCTAGTTTCTCACCATCGCCAATTAAATAAGTAGTAATCTTATTTACCACTAGCTGCGCTCCAAAGCTTTGCCCGCGCGTAAAGTATGGTTTGTGGTATCCCTCGGGAACCAGACCGATTTTCAGGATAAAAAGCATGCCGTCTCTGGCGTCATATCTATCTACATATATTTTCATCGAAATTGGTTCAGCCGTTTAGACGCTGACTGGTAACAAACACATACACACGAACGAACTTTCGCATTTATAATATTAATAGAATTAATGAGATTAAAAGGATTAATAGGATATTTATGAATAGGTTTTTTATGAGCTTAGCGACTATCAAACTGATTAATATAAGTGCCACTAAGTAAAAGCTCTCAGGTAATTAAGTTAACAAACAGGAAGCCGTGCATCTCGTGTGAACTTCGGGAAACACGTGCGCGGTGAATAATTTATTGTAAACTAATAGGTAAGTATTAGAACTCATGCAACTGCACAGTTTACCGTACTGAGTTACAGAACAGGCTTTTGTTCTTAGAACAGAATAACTGAGTACCGACCGTTAACAAACAACTTTTAGTATCGTTCCTGAAGTAGTTTAAAAAAAATTTTGATCATCTTAATAAACAAAATTTAATACATTTAGTCAACTGCCAAAATACGTAGACCAGATAGGCTACCTAACAATTAGGTATGTCCAATTGGCTGGACTGTATACAACCATAATAAACGTTTAGACTATGACTACTGTGGTCCTATAAAAATTAAGCAATTTCATCTAATTAGTAACTTATTAGATCAAATTTAACTAATTATTCACGCTTTTAGTATGCATTTAGGCACTTCACATGAGATTTAACAGGTGATCAGTTAATTTTTCGTTGATCAGCCTTTCAGAACCTATAAGTAAGTAAGTAAGTAAGGTAAGTATCTG
This sequence comes from Parascotia fuliginaria, assembly GCA_963082885.1. Classification (NCBI taxonomy): domain Eukaryota; kingdom Metazoa; phylum Arthropoda; class Insecta; order Lepidoptera; family Erebidae; genus Parascotia; species Parascotia fuliginaria. The sequence continues at coordinate 18,000,920 of OY720170.1, forward strand.
CATTATTATTGGTTTAGATTGCACCTTATTGACCGATTGAGTTTGACGTACAAAGTTTAAAAGTTAAACTTAAACAAAAAAATGATTTAATTGCATTTTGATGGCAGGGTATTCATGTGAAATAAGTGATGCCATCAAAAACAATTAGTAAAAAAAACCAAGACCTGCAACTCAGTTCTTCTACCGTAAAAAGTTGTTAGGTCCATCTAATACCAAGTCGGTCAATTTATTCAGTCCCTGCTTAGAGGACCTTCTGTTATTACATAATTAGCTAACTTAACAACATCTTAAAGTGACCATATCAATAATAAAAATATTTTATGTTTTAAATAAATAGATTGACTTGGCCATCTATATATTCAAAACATAAAAGATTTTTAATTTATCATGTTTTATACATAAAATTTAATTATATTTGTTATTAATATTAAACCAATTACAGTGTCCTACATCAAATGGAGTAGAAATGTAGAAAAACCACAGGCCGATCAATTTTCAATTATGCATTGTATTGAAACAATCACTATTGTTAACGAAATTGGACTTGACTAATAAAATTTAAATAATTTGTAGTCGGCAGTAAAACCTTTATCTGTTATAAACAAACATTACCCCTATTACATTACAGCTGACAAAACGTGGGTGTAGACCAGACCTGTGCCTACCTCTTTGAAGATAACGACTGGCTGTTATATTATAAAACTATCGTATACCGTAAGTTTATTGAGAAACGTAAGGCTACCTACATTGTTTTCGTACAAGTAATAATATGAGGCCTAGATCGAGCTGGTAGAGGGTAGAGGTTTGGTGCAGCGTCCCGCGAACGCGAGACTTTAAGAGCGTTCACACATATTTTCGTGGTTTTCAATTTTTATCATTTAATCGGAGCTATATTTTATAAATGTTTTTATAACACTTTTTAGAATTACGTGAAAGCTCTATAAAAAGTAAGTAGCCATAATGCTTACAGTTATATTTATAAGCAAATAATATATTGAAAACTTCCATGGCGTTATTTACATAGTAAAATAATAACTGTTTCAGCGGATTATATGTTAACAATTGAAAACCACGAAAATATGACACTAAATTGCGACGTTGCTACTCTTATGTGTGAACGCTCTTGCTACCGAACTCCTTGTGATAACTAAACAGCTACCCGCTCGCTAGCTATTATAATATATAAACAACATGTAATAAATTATGTAAGTTCACTAAATATGTGTCGTAGCACAGAGTTAATTGATTTGTTAGCGTTTTTAAGTTTAAGACTGACTATCAGGTGAGCCTCTTGCTTGTTGGTTACTATTGACAATTAAAAAAGTCTATGTCCGGCGTGGTGACCTCGTAATATGAATCACCTAGGCCCTCTGCTTTTGCTTCTCTCATCGCTTTCTCCATACACGACGACCAAGGTTTGATGTGTTTTTTAAGTATTATTTCTGCGATGCTTAGAGGACAGAGATATGTTTATACGTTAATGTTACCACAAGTGGAGGTACGCTTGTTTTTCACAGAAATTGATTAAAAAAGTTCCTAGCTAAAAGAGATGAAAAACCGGTAAGGCCAATGTCACTTTCAAAGTCATACGTATATACCTTGAACTTGACTTACTTACGGAGTTGGAAATCGTTGTAAAGAAACTTCCATGTATAGCAAAATATAGGTCTGTCCTTGATAAATCAAGTGCGATATCAGTCTTATGTACTGCAGTGGGTGAATATAACAATTAGCAGAATGATCACATTATTAAGGTAATGGTATATGCATGTATTTATATATCTTTATATATACATAATTACTAGCTGTTGCCCGCGACTTCGTTCGCGTGAAAATTCAGATGTGTGCCTGCATGAGAATATTGTCCAGTGGATAAAGTACCCGCTTCGTAAATACGAGGTAGTGGGTTTGAATCCCGGCAAGTACCAATGTGATTTTTCAAATCATATGTATATTCTAAATTTATCTTGGACATTTCTGACTGACGGTGAAGGAAAACATCGTTAAAATAATCATTAACTTAAGTAAAACAAAAATAATAAGCTAATAAATAATAATAATAAGTACCTAATATTTTTTTGTTATTATAATGGATGATCTAAACTGTGTAAGGAATAAGTACTTTACCTGCATGATTTTTTATATTTAAAACAACGCCATAGCATCCCGTTCTTAAAATATTTACTTTTTGAACTGAAATGCGCCATACCGTGAATAGAACCGTGCTACCTTTTCGATTTTAAAAACATATTTCATGATCTACAAATGTTTCTCCACCTAAATCTTTATCACAATTTTAAAACGTCATATTTTTCTGTTTAAATCTTTTACATTAATTAATTAAAAATGAACGATAAAGTACCAGCTCAATCAAAGTAAGTAATGTCATATTGTAAGATAATTATTTATCTATTAATGACTAAACAAAATTCAAAAGGAAAGAGATTGCATATTATTTTATAAAGGTGAACCACCAGCAAAAGAAAGTACCTGTGGTCCCCCTAGGTGGACTGAGCAGGTGGACCACGACCCATTCCTGAATTATTTGACGTAGGTTGATTAAGTTTTCAAACATATGTCAAAATAAAATATTTTAAATCAAAGCACTAAGGAGTATTGATAATAATCAACTTCGAAGCAAATCACTGCTAAAATTACTTTCTTATCCCTTTTTAACTCCGTTATTGGATGAATTTTAATGAAATACGAAACACGTCTTCCATCAATTCTGTTAAAGAATGATTATGCAAAATTTGAAGTAAATTGGACAAAGGAATTACATTGTCCCATACAAACTTTACCCCTCTTTTTCATCCCCTTAGGAGTCATTTTTTGCAAAATCTCTACGTCCTAAAAAGAACCCCCATGCAAAATTTGACACTTCTAGTCCTTGTTTCTGAGATTTCGTGATAAGTGAATCAGTGAGTGAGAGTGACCTTTCGCTTTTATATAAATAATAAAATCTATTATTTATTAAGTATGTATTACATATTAATATAACATATTAATTTATATTTATATTCTAAATCTATATACGTATTCAATATTAAAATGTGTATATTTATATGATTACACATTTTATTATTTTCTAGTCTTAATGTATAGGTACCATTTTTTTAATGACTCATTTATTTTAGTTGTATCTTTGACTTATCATGTTGTGGAAACCGTGTCCGGCGACGGGCGACTCCTTTTACCCGTATGTTTATCCCGGGTAGAAGAATAATATTTAATTGGTAATATTATAGATAATTTTACCGTGAGTATACTATATTTTTTTAACATTATTTGGGATGGCAAAACTTTCGTTGGGTATTTGGATGAAGCTATGAAAAATTGTCTTTTCGTTATGCGTGCACCTTGTAATTATAATCAAACAGAAAGCTTATTTCAACTCGAGCTTGATATATTTGTTCCTACTTCCTAGGCTGATTCAAATATCGGAATAGCTAGTCTGAAATTAACCTGCCAATGCCGTAGTGCAATCCGTTTACCCGTAATTTGGTGACTTGAGCTTCTTTGAACGGGAGAACTAACTGGCTACAGCATGCCTAATCTACTAAAGAAGTTTACGAGAAATGATTTTATTTTAAGTATAAATATTTGCTTGCAACGATTTAACTAAAAATCTAAGTTTAAAAATTTGAAAAATTCTTTCACCTTTATAAATCAATAAATGAAGCGGGTAAAATAGGCTATATCTTATTGAGTTTAATAATTTTTTTAGTCATTTTCAGACTTTCAATATTTTAAGTGTCTTTGAAAATCTGTATGTGCAATACATTACTATTGCTATGATATTTTCTGTAGGCGTTTGTTGAGAGACCGAATGAAACTTTTGATAGGTACCGAAGCGAAGCGAGGGCGTTCATCTAGTATTGTACATTTGTTTTTAATTACTTTTTATTCTCTATGTAGAGAAGGCAAAAATTAAAACATATATATATATATTTAATGTAAAATTTATATTACTAGAAATTTATGATGAATGTAATTAATGTTCTATTTTTGTTTGTTGTGTTTAACAGAATGTGACTTCTGTAACACTGTCAATAGTGGTAGGTTGTAAAACATACAACATTATATAGATTGTGTAGATATTGATTGTATTGTATCTTTTAGGGTTCAGTACCTTATAAGAAAAATGTAGCCCTTATAATCTCGCAAAGCACGTTCGTCCGTATGTACGTCTAGACCCTTTTTCCCAGAAATGAGCAAGTCAAAATTAATATCAAATACCTTACGGCCATCCCCTGCACTTATAAGTTGAAGTCAACACAATAAAAATATGTAGGCATACTGAGTCCTTTATTTTATACTTACACAAATAAACTTAAATCAGAATCTATATGTAGGTAATTTATTGTGACATTGACCTATGTATTTTGCAATATGCAAAGGAAATTTAAAAACATAGTATTACAAACTTACATTTCCTTTTATAATAGAACTAGGGTAAGCAGAAGAAAATTGACAGACTTTGGACTTTCATCCTTCTCCATCAGCCATTATTTAAAAGTTTAAATAATGGCTGATGGAGAAGGACCTAGTAACCATAGAGTATGAAAGAAACAAAAAAATAGAAAGCAAAATGACATTAGTTAAGTAGGTGTCCTTCAAAATGGCACGGCGCTAGGTGTTGTTGTTTTTCATAATAATTGTAATTTATTTAATCTTTTTTGTAACTAGTGGATCCAGGGAGAGAGGGCTAGGTAGATAAACCCCTCCTCCCACATATCTGAATCCTCCTGTAAGACATAATAATGCTTTTTACTATTGTTGTTACCATTGTTTACCTTGATCAAACTTAACCTGGCTGGGTTAAGCTCTGCTCCCCACATCCTAATTTATATAGATCCGCTACTGTTTTTGGTTATACTATTTTGTTATCTTAACATCTAAAGTGTTTGCAATTAAAGCGCGACTAGCAAAGCTCAACAAAAGGCATCTGTTTAAATTCATTAAATTTTGACGTGGGTTGTAAATGCTATTATTATAAAACAGATACATTTTAATTGAAAGTGCTACGGCTTCGCCCGCGTTTAAAAATGTTTTGTATCTCTAGCAAATTAGACCGATTTTCGGGATAAAAAGTAGATGTCCGTCTTTAGCAACGAATCTATCTACATACCAATTTACATCAAAATTGGTTCAGCCGCTTAGGCGCTGAGTGGTAACAAACACACAAACACACACAGCCACAAACATACACACACACACACAAACTTTCGCATTTATAATATAAATTAAGTGTGTGTGTAATAGAGAAGTTACATATGTATTATATAAAAGCAAAAGGTCACTCACTCACTCACTCATCACAAAATCTCAGAAATTACAAGTGCTAGAATCAATATATATATCAATATAAATATCAAAATATCAAATTTAGCTTGGAGGTCCTTTTAGGATGTCGGTGCTCAATAAGACGCGATTTTGCGAAATTCGTTCCCTAAGGAGGTAAAAAGGGGTGGCAAAGTTTGTATGCAACTTCTATAGTTTTGATATTAAGGTTTACAAATTACTAAAATACTTATTATTTATAGAAATTAAAATTTAGTTAGTTAATTTTCTAAGCAAGGCTTACAAAGGGGTTAAATAAGGGGTATAAGTTTGTATAGAAAATCTTTTATTTTTAAAGCTATCGACTCAAAACTCACATTAATATACTCTTTACACTATTTTTACATATTCTTGTGTGTGTCACCTACATGTGAAAAATAAACTGTTTTTCTTTCTTTCTTCTTCTTTCTTTACTAAAATGAGTGAGGCATCATCTATACACAGTATAAAAGGAAGTTGCTAGAAAGCGTTTGTCACTCTGTTTGGACGCACTAATCTCGAGAGAACCACCTAATGGATTTGGATGCTGTTATCACTGTTATATTGGGGATTACTCAGGCTTACACTATCAATAATAATATATGCACTGCACTATACATCACGAATACATCAATATATAACCGAGCCGAGCCAGTAACGATTATATTAAACAAAACGGAGAAAGTTAGCCGCCAGTGCACTATAATGCGTTGTATTTATGTAGGTTAAGTTCAAAATATTTTTAATCCAATAAAAATTAATACTAATTAAAGGAAATATCATTAATCATTAGAAGCGTTTCACGTAGATAAAAATGACCTTTATGCTATATAAAACTATATCATAAAAGATAGCGAAAAATATGTAGAAATTGTATTGCCTGCCTGATCTTACGGCAATTATACATTGTATCAGTAATAAATATCTCTATGACGAATCCCATTTAAATCTAGTCACCCGCTACCACTAAAACTGACAAAACTTCACACAAATTTGCGACTCCCATTTTTTCACCTAATAAGGGTAGTTCCTAAATATAACAAAAAATTAGTATTTTCTAATAATTTAGATATCCTACTATGAAAACTACTAAAAGTTTCATACAAACTTTGTCACCCCTTTAAACCCCCTTAGGGGATGATTTTCAAAATTCCTCTTCCCTCCCTCAAGTCTTAATGACCACCTATGACCTAAAAGGAACCCCATGCTACATTTAAGACTCCTAGCACTTGTAGTTTCTGAGATTTCGTGATGAGTGTGTGAGTGGCCCTTCGCTTGTATGTATAAATAGATAAATAGATTTAAGAGACGCTATGGACGTCCTGTCCATAGCTGTTCAAACAATAAATTTTTTTGTAAACGTTTTTTTCATCAGCAGGCAGGGGCAGTTAAAATAATTAGTGGGGATGGTCACTCACCCCTATATAGCAATCTCTGTCAAAAGTATTTGAAACACCATTTTGGTTAAAGCATTGAAATATTCCTTTTAACTTCAAAAACAAAGAACTGTCTATGTAATATTTCATCCCCTAAACCCACACCTATCAAAAACAACATTTTTAAGTAATCCAATACTAATTTGCAAAACGATAGCTTCGAAAACATAGATCTTTCTCTTTAACTTTCATTCCCAATTTAACCCTTCTAAAGCTACCCATTAAAATTTATGAGAATACATTTTATTGTGGTAGTAGTACCCATAACAAATTTTCATAACTCAAATTAAAAAGAAAAGAAGTTGCATACAATCGTTTTCATCCCTTTTTACTCAATTAGGAGTTAAATTTTAAAAAAACCCTTTCTAGTACATCTCTAGATATTAAGACAAACACATCCTGCAAATTTCGAGTCGCTACGACCTGGCGTTTACGCTTTCTGTTATTCAGTTACTCAGGACAAAGCCTTTTATAATATTATGTATGACATGCCTTAGGACACGATTCTGAAACTGTGAAAGATTTATTTTAATCTTGAACAGTCTCGTAACCTAGTGCTTAGGTATATGGTGCCTTACTATATAATATGTAATGCAATGCAATTTCATTGCATGTCTCCGGAGATGTTTAAGATGGTCTTTGTCAGAATAAACGACTTTGAGACGACGCATTTAACCGATCTTCTAAGTGATTACTCTCGTTTCTCGACTTAATACGATGACGTCACTTTGAAACAGAGACGAGATGCCATTAAATTGTCGTGATAGTATAGCAAGGGTGTATTGAAAATAATGTTTCTGAATAATATATGTGCCAAAACATTAGATGATTGAGTGAAAATAAAATAATAATCTAAACACGAAAGCGACATTTGCTAGCAGTTCCAGTGTTCGTAAAAAAAAAGATTAATTATGGTAAATATATCAATGCCCAAATTACCTTTGACTTTTAAAAGCTTTTGGTTTGATAACTTATTATTTTTCTAATAATTATTTAGTTGTCATTTGTCAAATTTATTCACCATGATTTCCTTCACCACAAGGAATAGCTCTATAACCACCAACTTCATGATGAGCGAAGGAGAAGAGGGTTAATAATATGTATCTACATATTATAAGATGGTCTAGTTATTATAAAGTTATTAGCGACCTTTGATCTCGAACATTACACAATAAGATCAAAACGGCATTTTTGTTTTATCATGGCGATAAAAGCCTCCAAACAACCGAACATTTCTCATGATATTAACGGTAGCTTGTAACAAATTACATAATATTGTCTGATAAAATACAGGGGTATCCTTTTTTAGTGTTGCGTAGTCAACAAGAACCCTTATAGTTTCGACACGTCCGTCCATCCGTCCGTCCTCGACCTAGTGCAGATACATATTATAAATCATGCCGACAAAGTAGAACAATAAAATCTTAATATATTAATTTTCATTTAACTCATCATTAGTCATCATAATAAGTGTCGTTGGATAGGTTTTTGATATAAATATTACTAACGGGTTCATAAAGACCGTTTTGCGATTCAGGGATTCGTTTGCGAAATATTTAGAGTTGCCTTTTTTTTAAATGTCTTTAAATTAGGGATATGTCTTTAACCACAGAGCTGATTACAGGTGATATTTAAATTAAAGGTAAAAGAGAATGCCTGTACCTAGTTCAAAGAATTTGTTAGTACCCCATTTGTTATATAGCGTTTATTATTTTTTTGCTTTGTTTTTAACAGTTTTTGCTGACGATATTTTCGTATTTTTCCACAGCCAAAGAACTCGAGCATGCTAAAATGACTTAGTGACGCAAGCCTGGGGATTGGGGATTAGGATGAACATGTCAAAGCAAAGACCAAGATAATGACGAATAGCACTGAAAGTAGGGTTAAGTTGAATGGTGAAGAACTGCAATATGTCCATGAGTACCTATACTTAGGGAAATTAGTCTCCTCTAGGAGAAGGAAATCAAAAGACGCACCGAAACTGCCTGGATGAACCGAAAGGAGATCTCTCCCATCTCACTGAAACTAAAACTCATGGATAAGTGTATTGCTACCATATTGTAGTCTTTTAGTCGACATGCTGCCACAGATAAATATTGATTAGAAGACCCTTCAGCCGTGACCGTTATTCGCGCGAATCGGAGCATCTGTGGCGGTGTTTGGCGCGATTTGCCGTAAATTCAAATGTCGCGGCTGCGCAGTTTTAATATCGTCATATCTTTTAATTATTATATGGCAGGTGTATATAAAACTTATGTCATTGGAATCGTCATTTAATATACTTCATAACAAAACATATATTAAGTCCGAGTAAAGAGTTTTTATATTGTTAATACTCATTTCAAAAAAGGTCGAGGTTTTCTTAACGGCTAAAGTTATAAAAATGGTTAAAAATCGAATAAAATACCCGTATTTGTAAAAAAGTTATAGTTAATATGCATTAATATAGGATGAACATGTCAAAGCAAAGACCAAGATAATGACGAATAGCACCGAAAGTAGGGTTAAGTTGAATGGTGAAGAACTGCAATATGTCCATGAGTACCTATACTTAGGGAAATTAGTCTCCTCTAGGAGAAGGAAATCAAAAGACGCACCGAAACTGCCTGGATGAATCGAAAGGAGATCTCTCCCATCTCACTGAAACTAAAACTCATGGATAAGTGCATTGCTACCATATTGTAGTCTTTTAGTCGACATGCTGCCACAGATAAATATTGATTAGATTAGAATATATTAGATTAGATTCATTTATTTGCAAAGAATGTAGGTATGAGTTACAATGAGGTGTTACATAATTAGAAATCCTTGTACATTCTACCTGTAAGGCATGCAAAAATTGTTTAAATAACAGTTTAAAACAAATTACTTAATGGCTAAATTGACTTATCAGCTAAAAAATCTGTAACAGAGTAATAACATTTATCAATTAGAAAATTTGTGAGTAGTCTTTTGAAAATTCTGAAAGATTAGGTTTTAATATCATAAGGTAGTTTATTATAAACAGTCGGTGCCATACAAATAACACTTTTTCTTAACAATGCTGTATTATGCAAACCCGTACATAGAAGTGTCTGATATTGAGATCTCAAGATAGTAGTTCTTTTTCTGGTGTTTGTTTTAACAAATATGGCTAATTCAAAAATGTACAAACATGGAAACGTTAGTAACTTATAAACTTTTAAAGATAGGTACACAACTGTCTGTGATAGCTCGACCAAACATGCTTCTAAGGCATCGTTTTTGAGCTTTAAAAATTATTTCTCTTTCACTACAATTACCCCAGAATTTGATCATCATCATCATCACATCAGCCAAAAGACGTCCACTGCTGGACATAGGCCTCCCCCAATTTTCGCCATCGTAGCCGGTCGCTCGCCGCCCTCATCCATCGGTTGCCCGCCACCCTTATAAGGTCGTCGGTCCACCTTGTGAGGGGTCTGCCCACGCTGCGTCTTCCGGTTCGTGGTCGCCACTCTAGAACCTTTCTGCCCCAGCGGCCGTCAGTTCTGCGAGCTATGTGTCCTGCCCATTGCCACTTCAGAGAAGCAACTCTCGAAATCGGACTTACCTAATCGGACTGTTTGTCCCAGGTATGTGTACTCGTCAACGAATTCGAGCATCGAGCCTCCGACCGTAATAGGAGTGGGTGTAACATGGACATTGGTCATGAGTAGTCATGACTTTAGTCTTCTTCATGTTCATTTTTAGGCCCACTTGTCGAGAGACTCTACTGAGGTCATCGAGCATTGCACTGAGCTCCTCCACGGTCTCAGCCATGACCACGATATCGTCCGCGAATCGAAGGTGAGTGATGTACTCGCCGTTTATGTTGATACCAAGTCCATTCCAGGTCAGAAGCTTGAACACGTCCTCCAGTGCAGCGGTGAACAGTTTCGGAGATATGACATCTCCCTGTCGTACTCCTCGCTGCAACTGGATAGGCCTTGAGCTCTGACCATTAATTCGTACTGACATGGTGGCGTTTTCATACAAACACTTCAGCACTTCGATATATCGATAGTCAATATGGCACCGTTGGAGAGACTGCAGCACAGCCCAGGTCTCGATCGAATCAAAGGCTTTCTCATAGTCCACAAACGCTAAGCATAGGGGCCGGTTATACTCTGTGGACTTATGTATAACCTGCCGCAGCGTATGTATGTGGTCTATGGTACTAAAACCTTTTCGGAAACCGGCTTGTTCGGGAGGTTGGAAGTCGTCGAACCTGTTTGCGAGACGATTAGTGATGACTCTTGAGAACAGCTTGTAGACGTGACTCAGGAGTGTGATAGGTCTGTAATTCTTCAGAAGGGTTTTATCGCCCCTCTTGAAGAACAGCTCCACCACACCCCTATGCCATGCCTGTGGCGTTTTGCCCTCGAGGAGGACGGCACTAAAGAGCCTCTGAAGGGCCTTTAGGACAGGATTTCCGCCTGCCTTCAGTAGCTCGACTGTGATTCCATCCTCACCCGGCGCCTTGTTGTTTCTGAGCTGTCTCAGGGCCATACCAATCTCGCACAGGCTGACGTCCGGGATGTCTTCGGTGTAATGTCGAGTTAACCTAGCTCTTGGATCTGATGCTAGGGAGCTAACAGGTGCATGTTGTGTCGTGTATAACTGTCCGTAGAACCTCTCGACCTCCTCTAAAACCTCTGGCGTAGACGAGATGATCCTGCCGTCCACAGTCTTCAGCTTGACAAGTCGGCTCTGCCCGACAGACCGATCTCGTGCAAACACTTTCAAGCCTTTGTTGCGCTCTATAGCCTCTTTAACACGTTGTGTGTTAAATTGGCGAAGGTCACGAGTCAAAGACTTGGAGATCCGTCTGTTGAGCCGCCGATAGTCACTAGCTTCCTCTGGGGACCGCAGTAATATCCTGCGTCTTTCGTCCATAAGTTTGAAGGTCTGGTCGGTGATCTTTCTCGGTCCTTTACTGCGGTGGGCTTTAAAGATGTTAGACCCTACCGAACGGACAGTTTCCACGAACCTGTTGCTGTATTCGTCCACGTCTACGCAATCGCCGAGGCTTTCGAAGCGGTTAAGAAGTTCGAGTTGGAAGCTCTCGGAGCTTTGAATTTGAATCGGTGCAGGTCGGAGCGTAGACTTCATCAGTCGAGACCGGTCCAGCTTAGGGTTGATATTTAATGTGCCTCTTACCATCCGGTGATCGCTTCCGGTTTTCACCGCATTGATCACTGAGACATCATTAAATATTTGCCGCCTGGTCGACATGATGAAGTCAATCTCATTTTTTGTGACACCATCAGGACTAATCCAGGTCCATTTGCGGCTATCGCGCTTCTTGAAGAAGGAGAATTTGATGCCAAATCTTAAATGAGACATAACCATGCCACGATAAGCAACTAGTAGTGTTTGTGTATTAACCTTTTTAGCTAAGTTGTACAGGGCGAATGCAGATGTACTTATTTTCTTACATATATCATCCGCTTGTGCTTTCCAACTCAATTGGCTGTCAATTAAAATTCCTAAAAACTTTATAACATTTTTACTGTCTACTACTTGACCATTATTATGAATATTCATGTCTTCGGTATATAAGATTCGTTGATAGTTTTTTGAAGATTTATTATTAAATTATTATTATTTAGCCAATTTACCACGGTGCCGAGACAGCTGTTAATATCATTTTTGTATGTTTCTTTTTCTGCAAACAAGACTATTGAATGTGGAGTTTGAAGCGGGAGATCATTGATGTAGAGCAGAAATAATAATGGGCCCAGGACACTTCCTTGTGGGACGCCAAATTTGATGTCTCTATATGATGACATGTTGTTTCTTTTTTTGTTTGTGCTAATTTTAGAAATTTCTGTATACTGTTTACGTCCATTCAAATAAGATTTTATTAAATTAAGAGCGTTTCCCCGTATGCCGTATGCAAAAAGTTTACTTAAAAGTGTTTCGTGTTTAACAAAATTAAAGGCTTTTGACATATCAGTGTATATTGCACATACTGCCGATTTATTGTCTATACTTGGCATTATTTTTAATAGAAAGTCAAAAATAGCCGTATTTATGTTATTATTTTTTCTAAATCCTTTTTGTTCATTACATAAAATATTAAATTTGACCAAAAATGCATAAATTGACTCATAAATGACTTTTTCTATTATTTTGGCTAACACAGGTATTAGCGCAATAGGTCTATAGTTAGCCATGTCTTTTTTACAGTTTCTTTTGTAAAGCGGTTTTATAATTGTAGTTTTGAGGCTATCGGGATATATTCCGGAAAATTTACTTAAGTTGATAATGTGACTCAGTGGACTAGCTATACAATCAGATACAAATTTAATGATGTTTGTGGAAATACCATCATAGCCAATGCTTTTCTTATTATTAAAATTTTTAATTATACGTATTATGTCTTCAGAGCAAGTTGGAAACATAAAAATGGAGTTTGGATTCTGTTTTATGGGTACAATATCGTGTTGTTTACGTTTTGGTATGTATGAAACTTGGTCAATAAAATAATTGTTGAAAGATTCGGCTATCTCAGTTGGATCTGTCAATCATCATGATACATCATGATTTCTTACTTGAGTTATGGGTTCACTAATATATTTTTAATTATGAATGACTTGCTTGACTTGCTTGTTTTTGATTTTTCCTTTGAATTGTTAATTAAATAATCATTTTGAGCCTTCTGAGTCAATTTTATAATTTTTCTAAACCTTTTAGTGTAAGAATTAAATATTTTCTTATTTTCAATTGTTGGTTTTGTTCTGCATTTCCAAAGCAACTGCCGTTGTCTTTTACTGCAAATTCTTATGCCACGTGATATCCAATTTATTTTCTTTTCTGTTTTTATTGTAACAGATCTATAGGGAAAGCATAAATCGTGCAGAAATATAAAAGTATCCAAGAAGTTATCATACGCCTTATTTGTATCTTCTGTTTCTGTTTCTTGTTGTTTTCCAAGATTGTATATGACATGACTTATTTACATTTATTTTAATTATTTGAGCTGTGTGGTCAGATTATCCTAAATCAATTACAGAAGGTTCGCATTTATGTTTGGAGTTATGCGCAAAATTATCTAAACAAGAATTACTACTAGGACGAGTTGCTTCAGTAATTTGTAATTTGAGATTATAGCTCAAAAGAAAGCATTTAAACTCTAAAGAAATTCTATTGTTTGTTAAAATATCAATATTAAAGTCTCCGCATAAAATTATCTTAAAATGTTGCTTGGCACATATAAGTCGCAATATATAGCATTTAAGTTTTCATAAAATTTGTTCAGATTAAGTGGCTTGGGCGGTCTGTACAAACATATAACAATTAATTTTGATTGACCTACTTTAATTTTATTTAATTGGTTTTAAAAATCGCTTTATAACAATTTTTCATTACTTTATTATATTCTTCTAATATTAAAAGTTGTTTAGACTGCTTTCAACAACAAAACAACTATTTAGAGCGAGACTACACAATTATGTTTAGTCACGTACGGCCAATCACAATACTGAATAGAAAAACTAATTAAGTTATTCTTTGCTGCAGAATGCTGTTAAATATTTAAACATTTATACACAAAAGAACACAAATGTGTATAAATTCAAATGTGTCCATCATAAGCTTGGATTTAGGTGTGGTAGGTACCGTACAGTATGTGTGTGTTATTTGACATTAATTTTTTAATAATTTTGACATATTTATAATGATTATTATAATTATTTGTTTCTGAATTTTTTTTATTAATTATTAATCATGATACCCGAGCCTTATATATGAACAGTTACATATTTTGTATTGTTTGATTAAAATTGTTTTATTAAAATTTACAAATTGTGTAGTGTGAAAAAGAGGTATATTTTTAACTCCTTTGGTAAATTTAGTTCAATCTTACTTTACACTTATAGCAAATATTAACATTTTCACATGTTGCCTTTACCTTTTTGTAGCAATATGCAAATTGAGGCAGGATGTCTCAATTTAAAGCAGACATTTAACTTTTTATTTTTCTTCACAACATAGAAAGCTGTAATTACTTACTTTAGAGTTAAGTGTATTGCCTGCGTCACTTTGCATGCTTCTTGAAATTGTAACTTACAAAATTGTAATAACCTGGCTATTAAAAAGAGTAGCCTAAGTTTCTTGCCTGTTCTTCTCATGACCAGACCCTCATGTCAGCAAACTGGCTGTAGGTTAATTGGCTGATATTTTGTATTATTTAACGTTCATATGTGTTAATTTAATTAACCTCAATGAAATGAACATCTTTCGATTTGATTTGATTTTAATAAGGGAGTTACTTATGGGTACATAAGTGTATCATATTTTTTTTATATCAGTAGCTCTGCCTGATGCTCAGCAATCAATGAGGTCCAGAACTTGTATTAAAAAGCCATCGCGTCAAACTCCTAACATGGTGGCTTCCACCATGACGGTTTTATCAGATGCCTTTTTAACATTGGCAGGAGACACATGTACTGGTAAAGAGTTCCAAATTTTGATTGATTGACAGAAGTATAAAGTACTAAACCATTTGGTTCGAGACCATTTAAATTCCACTGTGAAAGAGTGGCACTTCAGTCCCACGTTTACTAACATTACGAGTAGGTTTTCTCCTCCAAAGTAAAATAATTCATCTACCTACTTGCACATATTCTGATTATAAAATTAAAATGATTGCTCTCCTTGATAAATCATACTAACTAAATTTATTTGGCAATTTTACGATATGGTGCTTGCTTAAAAATTTCAACAAAAGTATGTAATTTTATTTGTATCAACTGCGATGATTAACAAAAAAATAATAAATCAAAATCAACAATCAAACTAAGACCTAGTCCCTTACATACCACATTATTAAGTACATATCTTATAACGTTTCTCTTATAACATATTAAGTACATATCTTATAACGTTTCTCTTATAACATACTAAATGGCTGACAAGAGAGAGTTGTAAATTCATTTCAAACTTTATTGTTTAATTTTGTTAATTTGCTTTCCCTTCCAAGAATGATGGCAATAATATGAGCACAAACAGTTTGCCGTGTATGCCCTTATTTACCTACCTAAGTTCAATCTAAGTTACGTTTTTGTACTGTCTCTTTAGATATCTAATATACCTTTGTACTTACATGATTTATCTACCACTCTAAATTCCTAAACACTGAAATGGTCCATACTATTGTTTTATTGTAATTAAATTAAAACCCACATATCGTACAATATACGTGCCGTACTGCCGACAATTTATCTCTATTAAAATGTTTAACGTAATCGTCCTGTGGTCGGCAAAGAGATGACTAAAAAAGAATACGAACGAGCATTCCACAAATTGAAAAAAAATTTTGGTAATAGATCACATTTACCTATCCTACAGTTTCTGAAAGGCTGATCAACGAAAAAAATGATAAAGTGTCGTGGTTTTTAATAATAATAATAATAATATTAATATTTTATTCATATTTAACCTAAAACTTATATCCTCTTTTGAAGTAATTTATTATCTTACGCTACGAGCTGTACGTTTTGGCGAGAGCACACTTTAGCCCTTTGGGATCTTCTGTGACTCTCCTTTTTAGGTATTGTGTAGAATTTCTCGCACCGATTTTTTTTTGAGTGTCGTGATTTTTAGTTTTTAGTTTTTTTTGAATGGCCGTCAGTAAAGGCCTTTTGTAGGTATTCTAGTCCGCATATAACCTTCCTATGCCAGAGCGTCAGTTATTTATTGGCCTCGATAGTACCTAGATCAGTTTCCCCACAGTATTATTAAGTAATAATAAGATCACTATACCTAATATGCCTCTTAGAATTTGTAGCTTGTTGATTCCAATTGTCAAACCAGACTTAGTGTAGACACAACTGACAGATAGCGGTAGATTCACTAGATTTTCTTGTATTAGATTTTTTAAATATCCCATAAAATACTAGTACCCTCGCTAAGTTTACCTTGGATACTGCTGACTTAGGCTGAAGAAAAATATCGCGGAAAACAAGGATTTATAAATCAAAAACCATAATCATCAATCCGTTATGAGCAAGCGTGACGATTAATGCTCGTACCTTCTCTATCATCAGGAGGAGCCTTTTTGTAAAGTGGAATAATAACAGGCTGGCATGATGAAGATGAATGATAAAATATTGATAGTTATTTTCAATCGGTGAAAGCCAACCTAATAGACCTAATAGATCTGTATCTATTAGGTCTATTAGGTCGGCCAAACCAGCGCGGCGAGCTATGGTGACAGGTAATCAAAACGCTTACAAAAAGGTAACAATAGTGTTTTAGTTAAATGTGACCGGCACTTTCGAATAATGAACTGAGAACTGACTGCGCATAATAATTTAGATACGACACACACTCTCCTTATATTATTATTTGGATTCTGAATCACGGATACACCGGAAATTGTGTCGTTTACGGACCAAGTGAATGTCTCTCTCACAAATTATATTTAATCGTGGAGAGTACAAGTAAAAGTAGTGACTGTTTCTGCTTGAGTAAATATCCATTATGTGGTATTTTTGTTAGTAAATATTATTCTCTACCAGTAAAATAGCAAACAAGCGTAACAAAACAAGTTATTATTCAGTGCAAGTTTGACACGAATAATTTAAAATGCCGCGTGCCGTGGCAGAGTAATTAAATTATATGTGAGCATTCCATACTTTTCATTGTAAAATTGAAATAGTAAAATTTGCCATTCACTCTGTTTCCTACTCTATCGACAGCTGTACAAAACACAAAATTATGTTGTATGTTTCACAATAAAACAATTTTAAAGCAGTGAAATATATTTTGCTTTATATAAGAAAATCATTTTTGTTTACTTTAAACGGTGAGCGATAACATTGGAGATAGTATCCACGTAACATTTTGTTTGTTTTCTTTGTAATTAGGACTGTTGGACAACGTAATAAGGTAGGTATTTCAATGACAGTATACATTTTTTGTTATTAATTTTCTATAACGACTCGTTGTTTGACCCATACAAGGACATAGAACATACTCCTTGACGTCGGCAGTCGGGCAAAAAGTAATTATTTATATGTTTTCTAGTTTGTTTAAATTTAATTTAATGTTTTCTACACTCTAAACTGAAATTGGCCCATGGTTTTTACAAAACAATCTCATTCATACACCCATCACTTATTAAATCCGAGCCAGAAATAGGATATTCGAGTAAACTAAACTTACTGTTTAAGATAGCGCAACAAGTTAATCGTAATTAAGTTAGGTACATGAAAAGAAGTTTATAATTGCACGGCAAGTAGCTTTTGGGAGGGCTTATCTCAGTGCGGTTGGAGAGTCCGACATTGCTCGGGCGGGTGCGTAGGCGTAATGCGTTACCCAGAAAAAAAAGGAAATCCTACTACAAAGAAAGACCTCTTCTCATACAGAGAATAATGTGGTGATCAATGCTCATTGATCATGCTGCCACGCTCAAGCTATGAGAATTGACATCTACTCTTGCTCAAGACGAATTGGATATTAAAATTTTTTAATCTAGTTTTCCGCACAATGTTTTATTTAACCGTACGTCATTAAGCTTAGGGTAAACTTTGACAGTAGGTACATATTATTATGAATTGAATAGGAAGTGTTCAATAAAATGCTTGTTGTTTTTTAATTGGTAGATTTAATTAAAAAAAACATGTTTATGTTTGAATAACAAATCGGTCTTATAAATTTGCGACCGAAAAATGTTTGCGCGTTGACTGAGTATCATGATTCATGAATCGCCTATAACTACCTATTTCACTAGTGTTAATCACTTTTCTTTATTCTATTCACTTTATTTATAAATCAGACATCTTTTTTTTCGGAAGATAAAAGGAAATACTTATAATAATAATAAACTCTATTTTTGAGAAAAATTCAAAATACTTAAACCTTTTTTTATTTATCCATTAAAAATACACAAATTATGTACCTACCTACCTAATAGTAAATAAAATTATATTATAGTCTTACCTTTCAGAGTTTTCAGTTAATCTAAAAAAAGGTATCTCTGGATGCGTTTTTGACGAATTCATGTAACCAAAAACAGCACAATATATCCTACTCTTTATATTAAATATGTACTTCAACTTATTTTTAGTGAGAAATCGCGCGGTTATTGTTAAAAAACAACACACCGTCCGTTCGTCACTGCGGCACAGTCGCGACTGTCTGCACGCCGAGCGCATGCCGAGATCGAGGCGCATAGGCATAGCTCGCGCTTCGTCCGTTTGTATGAAGTTGGAATACTGTATAGATAATATTACCGTGCCATGTCTGTCCCATAAATGTAAATCGTAATCTATATTAATTTAAATGTCAAATATTATTACAATTAAATTGCGATATTCTTATAGCGAACCATAAATATACAACTTAAAGTTCCGATTTTTATTTTTATTACTTTAAATGTCGATTCTCGAAGGCGTTCAAAAACTTAGAAGTAGTATACATAATAACGTTCGGTATTACTTCTGTTTGGTATTTACATAACCACTTAAAGGCAGTGATACCTACTTGTAAATATTGAGAAATGATAAATTAAAATCTGAAACGCTAAAATACTCCATCAAAAGCAATATTTGCACAACAATTTTCCTGAAAATATAAATTTTCCAAATCGATAAAAAACTAGTACAAGCCAAATAAGAGAGACTGACTGATATTGACTCCAATGTTTTAGGTGGCCTGTACCAAAGTAAAATGCTTTTCCGTGTCCAATGGATGCATACCAGTTGTTGCTGCGATCTATCAAAGTCAGAGACATTCCACTGTTTAAATAAATATTCGCTCAGACTACTACATTCGTAGTCAGCGTCTTTCACGGTACTGTTTTATTAGTTTATTTGTAGTACCTATCTCGAACATACCTAATGTACGTAACTGTCTAAGTCACAAGGAGCCGTTTTGCTAACTTCATAAACGAAATAGACTTAATGTAAAACTAAGCAAGGTAATAGTGAAACACATCCAAACTTTTTGGTTTGACGCGGGATTTCAAATTTAATTAACAATGTACAAACTCGCTGTTAAGTTTAATTATTCTAGGACTGATTGTTTGTATATTATAAATTGTATGGAGTTAGTTAAATAGGAACAAATGTAGTTATTTATACTTTCATATCATATATTGTCGGCCTTAAACCGAAATCATGCTGAAGCCTTCAGTTTTGAAAAAAGTTATACGCCGTGACGTATTTGTTTAGTAGTGGAAACCGTGAAAACAAACGACGAAAGTTCTAGCCTTTTTGTGTTTTGTTACAAGTGCCTACAGATTTCCATTATACATAGGTACCTACTAAGAAGTTGCTTAAATCTCATACGTGCCTAGGTACGTCATTACAGTCATTTGATTAAAAAAATAGTAGTTATCTGGAAAGTTCTTCTGGAGTTTTAAATATTGATAATTTTATAGATATTTTTGTACTATTTTCGAATTTCAACTTCGCCACCTCGTATTTTACCGCTCGCGATACCATATTGTTAAAATTGCGCCTAAAAGCAGTTTTAGTTTTAACTACCTACGTATAATTTGCAGCGCTCGTACGCAAAAACTGTTTTTACGAAAACAATGTCAATTTAAAATTAATAAATTTAGGAAATTGCTAGAGTTTTATCTTGTACTAGCTTTCCTTGGCGCTGTTAGGTACACCAGTTCCCGTCACCATTAGCGTGATGTTACACAGCCTATAACACCTATAACCTTCCTCGAGAACAGGGCTATCATTCGCAAAAAGAATTTTCAAATTCGACTGGTAGTTCGAGATTAGCGCGTTCAAAGAAACAAACAAACAAACAAACTCTTCCGCTTTATATAATATGTATAGATACAAGTGTAGTCGTGAAACGAATTTGAAAAGACATATTATTATCAAAAAACTGTTTTTGACGCTATATGGCGGTAAAGTCAAAATTTGGCAAGAGCACATCAAAGTCTTAATTCCCAATTTTCAAAGTTCCGAAAAACTGCAGGTAAAACTACCAAATTACCACCAATAATTATTAACTAATCCTTGTTGTTTGCCGACCAATTCGAGTCCGTTACCTAAATTATCTCGGCATACAACATTAAGAAAGAAGGGCAGTGGGTAGGTAGAAACTAAAATGAATATTTGCAAGACACGTAATCATATGAACTTAGTTGGTATTTTCTACGAGCAAAGATAGTATTGATGATAAATATAAGTTTCAGCTTACATGGAGTTAATAAAATGCAGATCTGAGGATTCTATTTAATTAACAAAGTATCTCACATTTCTGGCGAGACCAGTCGTGCTAATTGCCATCGCACTGTGCTTTTGTTTGTTATGCGAGATAGAAAAATACATTTAAAATAGTAAAAACATTGAATAAAAGTATTTTTGGAAAAATGTAATACTATAATTCGTTTAGACATATTGGTTTCATCCGATTCATTCTATTAACGGTTGTTGCTGTTCCGTGTTTCGTTTGTAGATACCTGCGGATAAGCGGTACCTACGTTAGGATCTAGAGTGTTTGTATGTTTGTGTTTGAAAGCTTCAGTGTACGCAACGGAGTCGAGTCTCTGGTTTTTATACTATAGTATTGATTTATTAGGTTAGGTTAGGTTCTAGGTGTTTGGCAATTTAAGTAACATGCGGCATATATGTACGAGTATAATATAGTGGTGCAGCATTACCTGACTTTAGTAGCCTTTTGGTCAGTTCTACGTTCTGCGTTCCGCATATGACTGGCGAATCCCAAATAAACTATAATCCACGACTCATTTGAACTCTATATTAAATAATAATGCTGATTGACTACCGGGCCTAAATTAAATTATTTACCAGGAATGATTATAATACTCGAATTATTAAGCACAAATTCCAGTCTCTGTGCCCACACATTATTATGTAGTCACTGACACGAGCGTAGGTGTGCTAAATCAATAATACCTCTTTGGTCAAAATGTTGCAAAGCCAAGTTATTTTGTTAATTTAACTTAAAACTCCTCTTGTCTCAGTAGTACGGTTGTTTTGTCCGGTCCTGGACTACTGAGCCCTTTTTATTCGCATTAGTTCGGTTATGATGTCTCACCTAACTATGAAATCATACAAGTTTCAGTAGTTCGGTTAGGGATGTTTGATAAAAC
Organism: Parascotia fuliginaria; assembly: GCA_963082885.1. Taxonomy (NCBI): domain Eukaryota; kingdom Metazoa; phylum Arthropoda; class Insecta; order Lepidoptera; family Erebidae; genus Parascotia; species Parascotia fuliginaria. Next base: position 18,022,766 of record OY720170.1, read on the forward strand.
AAAAGTATAAGGGACCAAAAGTTTTATTTAATATTAAAGAACTAAAATAATTATCTTTCAATAAACGCAACATATTTTTTGTCATCTATTAGAATGAGTTGAAATTTTCAATTGATTACGATTTAATGTACTGAGCGTTTTTGTGTAATTAAATAAATTTCTAGTGATAGGTATTTGCCTCGTTACAAGATGCAACTCACAATTTTGAATAAAATTATCCCTGTATGGAATGGAATAGACAGGGATAATTTTATTCAAAATTCTTTTCAACAATGTCTTGGCTCCAAATTTTTTGTTTTTATGCACACTAGAATGTGTAGGGTAGTTGCTCATTATCATTAAATAGGTGCTAGAGTATTGTTAGATGTTTATTGATGAGATTGTTTATTTTAAAATTCCATCCATAAATAAGGCGAATTTATAAAAATATTTTGTAACTTTTAACTTTTTAACTTTTGCTCACTCACTAACCGAACTTCAAATAAAGGATCAATAAAGTCTCAATAGTTCGGTAAGACGTCATAATTGAACTAAAGAGAATAAAAATGGCTTAGTAGTCCGGGACCAGACAAAACAACTACTGAGACTAGAGGTTAACACTAAATCGCTGTTCCTATAATTCGATCCATAGATAGGTTTTAAACGGAATTTTGCAATTACATATTTATGCTGGGTAATTTTAAAACCGGGCATTTAGCTAGTATTAGCAACCGTAAAAGCCAATACTAATAACCAATACGAGTTAGAAGAACTTTCATAGGTATTACATTATAATATTGCCGAGTAATCAAAAAAAAAATAATCAAAATATATTGGTACACGTAACTTAAGAGGCTTAAATTAATTCTATATCGGTACACGATATTAATTTGTGGTAGAGGATTTTAATAGATCAATCGTAAATCAGATTGGTAGACGTTACGCTAAATAAGTTAATTCTTTTTGAACTTGCTAATGCATGGAGGAAGCAGGTCGATTATAAAGTATATTAATTCTTATTTCAAAAACCTATCTTGCCTGATTATTTTGTTTTTGCTTAGTTTGTTTATTGCTGTGGTACTTTCGGCAATAGGTAAGCAAAAAGTTGGTCGATTGATTAAGTTGTTTTGTTAAAGGAATTGTGGCTAATTATAATCAAGCATTCCATAGAATTTGAGTGTGTCACAATTACCTACGTATTATAGACTAGCGGCCCGCCCTCGTTTCGCTTCGGTATCATAAGTTGAAATTTTTAGAAGTCCTTTTTTCTAACATAGACCGCTCTGTCGCTTTCTAAGTAACTATTTTGAAAAAAAGAAACATCACATATCCGTTCCCGCGGTGTGACATTATCCCCTCGAGCAAATCGTAGCAAATGAATTAAAATAATTTTCTGCCTGTATGTTTTTAGTTAAAGAAAGTTACAAATTAATTACGTTATTACATACTTTCTATGCTAAGTATACGTCAGATTTATATCATCATTTCATTGGCCCCGACACTCTGGCCGTCTGGAGGAACACCGTAGGTTTTAGTCGGTATGCCGGCCGCCGTCTCATTGTGGCCAGAGAGTCCGACATAACTCCCGCCTCGCCCAGGCGGGTGCGTACGCGTAATGCGTATCTCACGAAAAAAAAAAAAATTAAGACAGTCTTAAGTACGAAATAATTTATTTGGATAAGAACTATTAAAATGGTGGGGATAACATTGTCTGATTTTGATCAGAATTACTATCCTCTTTTAAAATGTAAAAACGTAGTTATAGTGACAGAACTACAATAGTTGGACATATGGTCTCGGGAAGTTTTTTGTAGATATTGATATGTTCTTTAATATTGTAGAAAATTTTTTTGTTCTATCCTCAATACTTTCCGCAGCGCATGCCATTAAAGAAATTTAATAGCTATTTTTTTACATCTTGGGTTGGTTTTCGTAGGAATTTCTAAGGATCTTTCCTAGTAATATATATAGCCTATGTTACTCATTGAGAATATAGCTTTCTAATGGTAAAATAATTTTTGAAATCGGTCTAGTAGTTTTTGAGTTTATTCGTTGCATTCAAAAATACAAAAATACAAATCTTTCCTCTTTATAATATTAGTATAGATATACCTATGTTGTCTTTTCTTCTGTATCTTTTAATCCCATACAGATTATTTTCTGTCCACAGATTATGTTTTGCTTTGTTACGCCGGGTAGCGTCTAGTTTTCTTCATTTTACTTTATTATGTAGTCCGTGCTTTCATCAGGACTTTATTAATTCGGCGTTTGCAAGGGTTCTCCATTGTTAGTCTTGAGTTCAGACTGAATAACAATGATGCTTTGGTGAGCAGACTTGTGCTGTTTTTTATTAACGTAAAGCTGTAGCTAGCTTAGCTAGTGTTAGGTTTTGGATATTCAGTTACAACAAATTATTAGGTACTATTAAATCGAAATAGCTGCAAAACGGATATTATTGTCTATTATATTTGTGCTTTGATATATGGATATGCCTTTTCTTGGTAATAAATGTTTTATCAGCTTATTATTTATTATCTGCTTGTTATTTAATAAACGTGTTCTTATTGAACGCTTTAAGCATTAATAGTTAAACATTGAGCAAACAAAAGTCAATCGAATGGAACTGCATTTTATTATTCTTGGTTCCACCATCCTACTGGGTGAGTCGTTTGCTCATATGCTAAAAAGCAATACAAGGATTTCGGGATGTAATATCGACTGACCTGATAGATACTGACCTTTCGCTTTTATAAAGTAATAATTATATAGATTAAATATATTATTCTGTCATTCTCTGTAACTTGTATCATACGAACATAATAGCTTATTATTTTACAATGCATTTTACTCGTTCGGTAAGAATCGTATTAACTCATAATAAATGAGTTAATAAGCTCTCCATTCTCTCTTAGTATACTCGTAGCACACATTAAAACACTCGTTGAGCCTTATGAATATTATGATACACCGCCTATTCAAATCGGTGCATAATTTTAGGATAGTGGGTTAAAACTTGACGTATTTGTAAATCGCAGCTTTTTCATTTTACAGTTTATATTTTAATTGATAGTAGTTAATCTATCGATTTAAATATGAGCTTTTCTTCTAGGTTTCTTCATAATTCCTGCAGTGTTAATTATTAATTTTAGGTAGGTACTTGTTTAAAAAACTGATTGCGCCCGACGCTAAAATTTCTACCCATCAATTTACCGCATGGGAGCGTTTACTTCCTATATTCATAGCGCTTCTCCAGTCGATGAAAAAACATAATTTTATCAATATGACGCGCACTGTTATGAGTTATGTCCTGAGACATCAATTACACTCCTGTCTCAAATTAACTGTCCTGAGTTGATTCAAGTCCTGATGTGAATGCCTACTTTGAGTTGCCTTGAGCAGTTGCTCAAGACAGCTTAAAGTCGCACTGAGTCGCTTCGCCTGGTCGCACGCTACTTTTACCAGATCATCGGTTTATCTTAAGACAGGCCTGCCTACTACATTTTCTAGGTTCAGTCGCATAGTAAGTGTCCATGGACCCCCGAGGTAGTCCAAGTGATCCCATCCCAATAATAATATTGAAATAACTACTAACCTAATCATAATAAAACTAACGAACATAATACAAACTAATATTCAGTCACTTTGTTTATCTATCTATACATTTAATAAAAATATAACCGATCGCTGTCTGTACATGGAAGTTTCATTAGTGTTTGTTTCATGTCAATCGGTTCATAAATAAAAAAGTTATGCCAATTTAAAGAATCACTTTGAACATTTTTAATTTACAACGAAACCTGATAGAATCAGAAATTTTAACATGGTGCGGATTAAGTGATACCTAGTGTTTTTATTCCTTGGATTCCACTCATTCCAAACAATTTGCCGTTTAGTTTTAAACGAGTCCAGTTTCCAGTGAGCTTATGTTTCGCGATGACAATTAATAAAGCCCAAGGTGAGACACTAAAAGTTGTGGGTGTGGATCTAAGTATTACCTGTTTTTCGCACGGTCAGCTTTATGTGGCTCTATCACGTCTTATCACGCATTCCTAGCAGCCTGTATGCTTTGATTCCCGATGGCTCTAAGTCTAATCCATACATCCATAGATATTATAAAAGGCTTCGTCCTGACTGACTGACTGACAGACAACGCACTGTGGGTGGCGATTTGAAATTCGGAGGGTGTGTTTGTCTTAATGAGGTGTACTAAGAAAGGGTTTTTTTTAAATTATACCCCTAAGTGTGTGAAAAGGGATGAAAACTATTGTATGAAACTTCTTAATTTTTTAACTTACAGTTTTGAAATTTTGTTTTGAAATAGTTCTATTTAAATAAAAAATACCCTCATAATTTTTTTTAACGGGGGTGGATTTATAGGGGCGAAATTATGGATGAAATATTGTATGGGAAGATCTTTGCTTTTAAGTTAGCAGCTTGAAATTTGGAGGGAGGGGTAAGGGTGGAGAGAGAGTGAGATGGGAGGTGGAGGGAGATGGCAGGAAGAGGAAAGTTAGGGAGAAGTCAGTGGGAAATAAGGACGGGGAAAGGAGGGAATTCTCGACTGAAAGGAAAAGAGAGGTGAAGGGATAGGAAGCGATAGGAAGGGAGAGAAAAGGAAGGGAAGGGAGGGACAAGGGCTAGGGAAGAGAGGGAGAATCGAAGAAACAAGGAAGAAAGAAGTGGAGGAAGGGTCAAGGGACGCTGGAGGAGAGGGCAAGGGATGCTGAAGGAGGTGGAGAGAAGAAGAGGGAAGGAGAGAAGCGGAAAGGAAGGAGTGGGGGAAAAGGGGAGAGGGAAGGAGGGAAAGAGGAAAGTTATTGTAGTCAAAATTTGTGTTTGTGTATTGTATATTGTTTTTACGGGAGATATCTTTAGGTAGGTGAAAGAGGGTTTGTACGAATGGGAGATTAGAAATAGTATGGAAAACAATATTTAAACCATTTATAAATGTCTATTGGAAAAAACGATATTCACGCGAGCAAAGCCGCGGGCAAAAGCTAGTGTTAAATATTATTTTATTGTCTTAGAGAAATTGTTAGGAATGTTTATTATAATTTTAGCTGAAAGACGTTCACCACTGTCTGGATACAGGCCTCCCTATAACCGCTCTCATTCATCGGTTAGCTGTAGTTTCTATGGTTAGAGTCCAGTTTATATTTATTTCTACACCGCATGTTTGAGCAGGATATTATGATCGTCAATAGCATTAGCTTAATTAGTTTTATTAAATCATTATCAAATGCCAAAAATGGATTAGTGTAATGGTATTGACGATAATACAAGCAATAGCTTACTCTATTGATATAGAAATAACCTGTTAAATACAGAACAAAGATAGACAAGAGAAGTAAATGAACTTGTATTGTGACATTAATAGTAAAAATAACTGTAGACAAACTCCTTCTCTCCAATTTGGATAAATTTTGATCAATTTGGCCATAAACTGTTTAACCAAATGTCAAATACAGTACTAATAAGTAGATATCTTATAGCACATCATGAATTTGTAACCAAAGTACGGTAATAGATCCCACTGATTTCAGAATGAATGGGCCGGATCGTCCGGGGAAGTACTACCTTCTCATAGAAGATCGACTTAAGAGTAGTAGTATCCGTACGACTTCGTTTCGTTCGGTGAGTGAGAGCGCCGGAGGCCCAATTTCTCCCCTTTCCTCTTTCCTCACCTCCCTCATTTCCTTCCCCTAACCCCATTTCCAGCCGCCATAGTGGAGGCCACCATACCAGCAGTTTAAGACGATGACTTTTGGTATAGTGGCCGCCACTTCTGAATTCCACTGACTGCTTACCATCAGGCGGGGTGGAGTCACTTTGGTAGGCAATTATAGCCTACCAAAGTGACTCCACCCCTTCACTCAATGAGTGAAGCTTACAGAATATTTCAAACGATCATTTTAAATTTACATGAAGAAAAAGTTCTATTGGGCAGTGTGCAAAATGCATTAATAAAGAAAAAACCCAAGATACACAGTTAGCGTCTCAAAACTGTCCGCATAAAATAAGCGCACAATTTGAAATTGTGCACTTAGCTTAGTCTGGCTAGACTCGCGTCACTTATTATCATGTGGGCCACTTGCTTGGCAACTTTTTACGGTAGAAGAACTGAGTTACGAGACTTGATTTTTTTCCAAGTTGTTTTTTATGGCATTACTTATCTTTCAAGACTAGTTATAACTTTGCATGAACATAGTGGTTGCAACACTGTCTCATTTCTTAAGCCCTTTACGGCATCGATCTATTTTAGCTGTGAAAAACATTATACGTATGAAAGTTTAAAGGCCGCAGCATACGTAGGTAACGAGTTAATTCCTCGAAAAGGACGGGAACGTCACTATCACGCGTCACGTTGTTCGCTCGTTCCCGTGAGTGAAGCGTTGCTGTCCCTTCCTTGTCTCAGTGACTTATGCTCTTTCATATACATTTTGTATGAATTGATTATAATGGCTTGCATTTAAATAAGCGGCAATTTGAGAATATTGTCGGCGCTAAGATCTCAAGTCACTTAGACAAAATTAAGTAAAGTTTCCCAATTTATATCATCTCGAAATACTATATTCGCTGATTTTTTTCTGTATGTTTCTCTAACAACTTGTTCTAAACCACGCAATCGATTTTAAAAAGGTTTTCACTATCATTTTAAGTATTTTTTCCAAAGATCCATGATAAGTACATGCATATTATAATACCTATAGAAAAGCCGAAAATTTCGACGATTTTGAATCATGTCGTAAAACATAAAAGTACTCATGTGCGAAGTGCAGAGGCGGGTTGCTAGTTATATTTGCTGTAAGCCTCAAAAATCGAAAAAAGTTTTCAGATTATTTTTAATAGCAAAAAATACTGCGTCAATTAATCTAGGCCCTAAATTTTTAAGACAAAAAATCACTTACGCCATAAGTTTTTTTAAACAGTAAGTACTACGCCAATCTTACTTTTTATTATTACAACATTAAAAAATATTTTTCACTACAGTTTACATCTATTAGCTTTCCTTAAAAAAACCAAGGACGCGGTAGTATCCCGTCAAGACGAGCCAAGCGAAGTGCTGTCGCACTTCCGCTGTCAACTTCTGGAATAAGTACATTTCAGCCAAAACACGTTCACGGCTGAACGTACGTTGACCTATGAATCCCTAATTTGACTGACCGTACGTCGTTATTACATACAATTGTATCAACCTAGACAGTCCTCGTAATACGCCAAAGACGATAGAATACGCACTATACTTTCATCTTAAATTAACATAATATTATAATATCTATCTATGTCGTACAAGTTGTACACTAGACGGGAATATTGAATGTACTATAATAAACTCACCAATGTAACATGTAAACGTATTATTGAGTTACTGTGGAACTGTTGACAGCCCCGCTCTATTACTGGAGCCGATGCATGCTTTATTAGGTTAGCGCTCAGACATCGCCTGTTGGTAATCTAATAATATCAACCAGTATCCACTGAGATTTTAGCAGACTTGATTATAAATTATATTATTTTAGCCCGTGGCTTCTCTTGGCTGCACTAAATTTATTATGCTGTCGATAAAACGGCAATTTTAAAATTATTTTAAATGAGCACCATTTACATACCTACTAGAAGCATACATTGTTGATACTACACTTGTTTATCGACGACAAAAATAGAGATTGGCTTTGGAAAATATTGGTAGTAGAAGTGTTTTCGCTTGTCATCAGTTTCTATTTATTACACTGCACTTAGTTGCTAGACAAGCAAATCTACGCGAAGTGTGAATTTTCTCTCATACTAAACTCAAGTGTAAGCAAGAAATAATGTGTAGTTCTCATTTTATTCTACGACGCAAAGGTGCCAAATAATACTAAGAAGTTAAAGTAAGATTCTGTTGGGTATGTCTATCATAAGCCTGACAAGCTGTAGGCCAAAAATATGGCCAGGTGGCATTTTCAAAGAATACAGGGAATCGGCATCACCGTCATTTCGAATACGACTGACCTAATAAAATGGTAAGATGACCTAGATAAAACGAAACAAACACTATAGCGATTAAATATAGGGATCAGCTCTGTATGGAGTTGAGTAAGTTACTAAGCGCTCTCAAGGACTTTAACCAATTTCAAAGCGTAACCCATGTTTTCGTTGCCCGATAACGTGCAACTCGGTGACAAGCGCTACCACTAATGGACTTTATTGGGCGGTTTTAACACTGTAAGTAGGTGAATGAAAACTAGGGTTTTAGGTTGGTAACGGGTGAGTTAGGTATACACTGGTCTTACGTTTGTTCTTGATAAGTTATCTAATGGGTTAAACAAGCTAAATAGAAAAGAGAGAGGTAAAACGAAATAATGACTTATAATTCTTGAATAACTCATAAATATTTTTTTATATTAGCCTACAAAAGTGACTCCACTCTGCATGATAGTAAGCAGTCAGTGAAATCCAGAAGTGGTGGACACTATTCCAAAAGCCAGACTACTGGTATGATGGCGTTCACTATGGCGGCTTAATGAGATGCTTTTTATGCCACGCTTAAGGAATTCAGGATCATAATAAGATGGGAACACATCCGCTGGTAAAGAGTTTCAGGCCTTAATTGAGCGACTAAAGTATAAAGTGCTGAACCGTTTGATTCGAGACCTTTTAGTTTCCACTGTGAAAGGGTGGCACTTTAGTCCCACTCGTGTCGTTCTGGATAAAAAGGGAGAGGGTGGAATTAATTCATAGAGCTCTTCAGAACACTTCTTTTTTTCTTCTATATATAAGAGCTCAGCTCTTATCGTGGAGCATTTCTCACTATTTTCGTCTACTTCTCTTTTATCTCTCGATACGACTCGAATAAAATTCAAAGTTGAATAATAAATATATTTAGGAAAATTATTATAGACATGCATATTAATAAGAACGGGACATATTTTCAAAGAGTTACCTGAAATTGCACTACTGTCTATTAGCGGTATTTTTGAGTGCTGTGCAGTGGAATTAACTAATTATAAAATAGTTGTCATATGTATATACAGGATACCAAATCTAAATAACTTAAATGTATTTTTCCAGAAATTAGAACAAGTTTTAATGTACTTATGTAAAAAGAAATATGACAATATAATAATAGCTGGTGACTTTAACATTGACATTCTAAAAAATAATAGCGTGACATTAGAACTGAAATGCTTATTAAGTAATTTTAATTTAACACTAGCTTTAGAACGTCCCACAAGATTAGTAAGTCAGACATGCATTGACAATTTTGCACATAATTATAAAAAATCATGGGAAGCTGACGTAATAGATTTAGCTTTATCTGACCATACGGCTCAAATATTAGAATGTCCAGTTCAAAACTCATGTATTTTAAAGCAATGGCGAAAAAAACAAATAGATTATGCACCTGAAAACATAATGAAATTTAAAAATTGCATTGAAACCCTAACATTCAATGAAATTTATGACACTTATGACGCTAACACGGCGTTTACTTTATTTTTTGAACAATTTAATCTATTCTATAAGCTTTGCTTTCCATTGAAAATTGTAACTATTCAAGCTAACAAGAAACCCAAATGGATTTCCCGGGGTATAAAAACCTGCAGCAGAAAAAAAAAGGCAACTTTTATGGCTCTCTAGAATAACACCAACTAGACGCAATAAACAAAACTATTTAAGTTATACAAAGCGTTTTAAGAAAATAATACAACTAACAAAACGAGCGCAAAACATTCACAAAATTAATACCTCTGACAATAAAATCAAATCAACATGGCAAATCATAAATAATAATAAACTATTGTACCTAAAGAGACCATACAAAAATTAATAATAAACAATAAAATTATAACTGACCCAGTACTTATCGCTAATAGTTTTAATGATTACTATATAGATAAAGTCTTACCAAATCCGGAAACAAGTATAAAAGTTGCCTCACCGATAGAACGTAAAAATAATTCAATGTTCATGTGCGCCAAGTATACCTCAAGATATACTAATGATTATTAAAACATTAAGAAACACTAACAGTGTGGGTTATGATGGCATTTCCACTAGAATAATAAAATCTGTAGGACATCTTATCTGTAACCACTTAAGTCACATACTTAATCTCTGCGTTAGTCAAGGCGTGTTCCCAGATGATTTAAAAAGTCTGTAATAAAGCCAGTATATAAGAAAGATAATAAAGATCTAGTGTCAAACTATAGGCCTATCGCGCTTAAACCTATATTTTCCAAAATTTTTGAGAAATATATATATAAAGAATTATATAGATACTTTGAGACAAATAAAATTATTTGCGATGAGCAGAAAGGATTCAGACAAAATGTGTCAGTTAACATGGCTATATACGAATTTCTACATAGGACCATGCTAAACATGGACAAAGGAAATCCTGTCTGTGCTGTATACTGTGACATGACACAAGCTTTTGACCATGTAGACCACGGAATCTTGAAAAATAAACTGGAATGTTACGGCATCAGAGGAAATGTTGTGGATCTGCTCGTATCATATATATCAAATAGAAAACAATATACTACTATAACAGGGGTAAATTTTAAAGCTAAAAAAGAAATTACATTTTCATCAAACGAGCGTACGGTCACACATGGTGTGCCACAAGGTAGTGTTTTGGGCTCTTTATTATTTAATATATATATTAATGACTTACCTAAATCAGTTGACCAATCTATGACTTTATTTGCAGATGACAGTACACTCACAGTAGCATGCAAAACATTGAACTTGTATGAAAATGACATAAATAGATCATTATCTCAAATTATTTCATGGATGAATATTAACACCTTAAATATTAATCTCAGTAAGACACTAATTATGCATTTCAGCCAAAAACCTGCTTCGCAAAATAATCAATTCTGTATTAATTATAAAGATTATAATATTAATGAAGTAGATAATGCCAAATTTCTGGGTCTTGTAATAGATAATAAATTAAATTGGAAAGCACATGTTGAACAGCTATCTAAAAAAATTAGTAGCCGTACATATGCTATTTTCAAACTAGCTCCGGTAGTTAATATAACTGCATTACTTACTGCGTACCATGGCCTTGTCGAATCCATACTCAGATTTGGTATCATGTTCTGGGGTAACTCAACCAACAAAGATTTAATGTTCAAACTTCAAAAGCGGTGCGTTAGAACTATGTTTGGATTACAAGTCACAGACAGCTGTAGACCTTATTTTAAACAATATAAAATCTTAACATTAACGTCTTTATATATTTACGAAACAGCTGTATTTGTAAAAACAAATTCACAGTTATTTTGCAAACTGTCGGATAACATTAATCGCAATCGCCGTGATAATCATAGACTGTGTATGCATACTGCAAAGACGGCACTTCTGGGCAAAAGCATTTTCTGTATGGCGCCCAAAATTTACAATAAAATACCTAATACATTTAAGAACCTTAACATCAATATTTTTAAGCGTAATTTAAGGAACCTGTTAGTTAATAAATGCTATTATACTATTATTGACTTCCTAAACGATGGACATTTAATGTAAATTTTGTTTACTAATTATTACCAGGATCTAACATAATTGACATTTAACCATAATATTGACATCCTAAATTATTGACATCCTAATTATTGACATTCTATTTTATTTACATTAATATACTGACTTATTTATTGTAAAATTTAAATTCATTAACTCTATATAATATATCAAATTAAGATCGACATTATATTAGATCCTCGACAGCACTAACTTATGTACCTACATTAGAATGCCTACTTATGTTTTTTTTTTTTTTAATCCTTATTTATTTGCATGTCTAACGAGACAGAACATGTTGGCACTAAACTTGCTGTAATACCTAATTGTACACATGTTGAGACAAATAAATTATCTTTATCTTTATCTTTATCTTATCTTATCTTTATGGGTAATTTGCAATATTTAATCATTTTGCTCCTATTTAGCCCGTTACACGGTATTTACTTACTAAACAGGCACGCTTATATTTAAGCTTAATGGTTTAGAATCCAATATTACTTTACTAGTCTGAAAAAACTTCACATTTTCGCTCCTATGAAAATATATGTTAAACTTTCATGCATAAAACTTCGAAATTTTAATACTTGATGGTATACCCGCGGCATTGACGGGCAGTGTGTAGCGACGACACATACTCTATCAGAATATAATGTGTACGACTTTTATTCATACAATGTGATACACTCAGCATTCGATTCGAAGCTATTTTATTAATTTAATGATTTGATCTTTTAAATGCACTAACTTTTTAGGTTATAATAGACTAGCTTTTGCTTGCGACTTCCTCTACGCAGGGTTAGTAATGAATTGAAATGAAAATTTGAAATATATTTATTCGTGTTAAATGTGGATTACAGGATTGTTTAATTTATGATAAGTACTATCACATTTCGCCTTTAGTAGGCATACGAATATTTGAGTCAAATTTATAAAAATAACATAGCTTAATTATTACTCTTTATTTTTCTGTCACTTCATTTAAATTTACATTACAGTCACTACAGTCAATAGATAAATTGATAACATAAATGGCTGACTCTAACTGAAATTAGAAGTAGTATAAATAATAGATAAGTAATAATAAAATTTCGTAGAGATTAATTAAAATATTGTAAAATAATATTAAAGCAAAATTTGAAATAAGTAATAAAATAAAATTTAATGTCAATCTAAGCAATGCAGTAATTCAATTTATCTGTGACTAATAAGAATTAAATGTTCATTTAGAGTGTCGAAACATTTAGACTGTAGTATTCCAGTTTCTGTATTAATTATAGTCTATGTGTGTTATATTATTGTAGTTTCATTAAAATCTATTCGGTAGTTTGGCGTAAAAGAGTAGTAACAAACATCCACACATTCACATAAACTTTTGCGCTTATAATATTAGTGACAAGTTGGATTGTTACAATCTTTTATTAGGTACATATAAAATATAGCTCATAATAGGTCACATAATATTTCACTCATGGTTTGGTAATAATCCTATACAGATTTAGTTCGTCACGTAATTTGTAACGAAAGGAAATGAATAATTAAGTATATTTATTTCTAAGATATCTTTTCTCCCAATGAACTGATATAGGTTAACGCTCAGATTTTGTCGTATAACCGAAGACTATGGTACGAGACGAGATAATGTACGGGAGGTAGTACGGGAGTCTCGTGTGCTATAGTGGCAGTCAATTACTTGTTTGTTCAGTTATCCTATTATTCAACTTATACACAAGTTTATGAATGGTGCCATACTAATAAGACATGTAAAAATAAGGCGTAGAAAGTCGGTAGTAATGCCGTAAACAATGTTTCTCGCGAGTAATTACCACCTCTGAAGTATACTCTAATTAAGACTATACACACAAACTCGTTGGAGTTTGTATGTTTGTCGAAACTTTATTGATTAAGCTCCTAATTCGTTACTTGAAGTCCTACAAGGTATTATACACAGATAGTCTAACTATTACATGACATTTGTTTAACGATTAAATTATTGCTGAAATTACTAAGCACCATATACAAAAGTCTCTTACATGTATAAAACTGTCAGATAAGTGAGATGATATGTCCTTTTTAATTAATAATTAAATACAACCTTTTGCAATAAAGTAATTATATATTGTCACTAGCTGTTGCCCGCGACTTCGTTCGCGTGAAATTCAGATGTGTGTCTGTATGAGAATATTGCCTGTCTGATCGGCATACGCAATCGTACATGTATCAGTAATAATAAGTATATTCCGTCTCTATGGCGAATCTCATTTAAATCTATTCACCCGCTTCCACTAAATCTGACAAAATTTTACAAAACCTTGCGAGTCATATTTCCCCACTTAATGAAGGTAGCTTCTAAATATTAAAAATGAGTATTTTCTATTAATTTGAAAATCCTACTATAAAAACTCTTGAAGTTTAATACAAAGTTTTGAAGGTGAGTTTCCCAAAATCCCGTCTTAGTGAGCACCTAAAAACGAACCTCCATGCAAAATTTGACTCTTAGCACTTGTAGTGTAGTTTCTGAGATTTCGTGATGAGTGAGGGACCTTTGGTTTTTTAGATTTCGTTTTTCCTTCGAGTGCTAGAATTACCAGGCCACCGTCTCAAGCCTGTATAGTCGGGCGACGACTGCCCAATCGCCGCCCACAGGCCAGCATTAGCCGCAAAAGCACGCTGGGGGACGCCCTCTACGAGTAAAACTTTATAGAGGTTTTCTTCGTCGCGGCCTTTCTCCAGAAAGGTGGCGATCTTCGCTCCCGACATGTCATGGTTTTACGAGTTGAAGGGTCCTTTCCTCCTCGTAATTTTTTAAAAGGTTTTCATCCTGGCAGCCCACCCCTAGAGATGGCGGCCCTCGTTCCGAGTTGGCAGGGCAATGTCAGGAGGACTGACATAAGTCAGCCTCCGACATAGCCCCGCCCCATGCTGACTTTCTAATCTGCTGTTCAGAGGGACATGCGGAGAGATACCGACTGGATTCCGCTTGGTTTGCTGAGGAAAACATTCCACGGTTACTAAGCCCCCACGCCATGGCAAGGGGGGAAACCTCTCGAGGGGGACCCAGTTGTATCAGTTTTGGAAAATTAAATTTTCCAAACAATTTTGATGATGAATGATTTATAATAAGTATATTTAGGAAAAAAAAGTTTTAGCAGACTTTATTTATGTAATTACTTAAGAATCAGTCTCTGTGGAATCAAGTAACAGAATATGAGAAACGACAAAAACTTCTGCCATTCACCATAATAGGTATATAAATAAATATTTAGAAACTTAAAAAAACAAGATCACTACAAAGAAGATGTTATTCGGTATATAAACCGTTAAGCTTTAAATACGCGACTAACCTTTTGCAATAAAAAAATGTTTCGTATGTCAGCTGCGGTCTCACACGATAAGTACACTATTGAACCAACAAAGGAACCGACAGAAGGAAATACAAAAGGATAACAATAAAAGAAAACTTAATGTCGCCGTAGCTCTCACTTATACGTAACAGCTTGTACATTTGTCATATCGCAGAGTTTATGGGCTATATTGGCTTATATATTAACATATATTTAATAAAAGAAACATCGTACATTATAATAATAATTATTTGATTTGAATATACTGAAACCAAAACGCATGTACTGCCGTAAAATATACATTCATCCCATCCATTTACACTGAAACCAGCATGGCTCGACTACCGTAATAATGTACATTACAATATAGCCACAGACAAACACTGTACATAAACAAATACAGTGCATTATTGAGTGAACCTTGACTCCATCAAGCAGTGTATTTGGTTTGAAGTTAAGACATATCGACATAAGTGCACAGTTCTGTTGCACACATTAGTGCCGTCGATGCGGCGATAGCGTGCTCTTGCCTTGCACATCCTGTTGTACTAATTACATCACTTCGCTGCTTGATGTCTGAGCCTGCATTTTTATTGGTTTATTATTTAAACCAATCAAATGTACCGTTTTGCTACTCAACGAACTCTATCTCTATATCTTACTTCTTACATGCTTTTTTTAGTATGCTGGCTGGAGTCTGTATGTAGTACAAAATGTATTATTTATTTATTTATTAGGTTAATCTATTTTATTTAGTTTATTTATTAGGTTTATCATAGTTGTTACTGTAGTTGTTAAAGTATTATATTTCACACTTTAAACATTTGCAAAAATGAAATTAAAATGAACATACCTACTTATCACACTTCAATTTTATTTATCCGTGAGTATTAAAATAAGTTAAATAAATTTATATTTTAGTCATGTTATTTATCTTCTTTTAAACACTCATACCCAGTTTCTGAAAGGCTGATCAAGGAAAAATTAACTAATAACCTTAGTAACTAATTAGATCAAATTAAACTAAATATCCATGCATTTAGCATGCTTTTAGGTACTTCACATGAGATTTGATCAGGTGATTAGTAAATTTTTTGTTGATCAGCCTTTCAGAAACTGGGGAATTGATTATTGAAATACCTCAATAACGTTTTAGTTTACGTTGATGTTTTGTATTCGCTACTAAATCACAATTCACCTTTAAATAATTTACTACTTCTTAATCAAGGAAGACCCCGTGGCAGCAGAGATCTCGGCAATATCGAACAAAATAAAAAAATAATCCGCTTAGTATGAAGTAAGGTACATAATATCAAAACAAGTCAGTAGTTATGCAAACTTAAAACTTCTGTAGTTATGCTAAGATCCAAATTC
The DNA here is from genome assembly GCA_963082885.1 of Parascotia fuliginaria. NCBI lineage: Eukaryota > Metazoa > Arthropoda > Insecta > Lepidoptera > Erebidae > Parascotia > Parascotia fuliginaria. The sequence goes on from OY720170.1 coordinate 18,038,980, forward strand.
TGTCGTCGATACGCTGCCGACCATTGTCCGTTTCTATTCATTGTTGTGAGGTAAATGGCCCGTTTTCTCTGCTTTGCACACAAGGCTCGACGTAACATTAGTATAGATTCATTTTTTTTGTATTATACAGTCTGCGAAAGAAATAGAACAGACAAGAGTTGCGATTAAAAAGTGATATGAAGAAATTAATTAAAAAGGGAGTGGCCTAATGAGGATGAAAAGAAGTAATTTATATAAGGTAATACGTGATAAATCATAGTAGCAATCATGCTTTCATGCTGTAATTCCCTCGTAATGGGCTCGTACTATATGTTCAAGCTTGTATTATATGTTTAAGTATCTGAACCTTAGTCTAACGACAAAAGTTTTACACTTGTTTAACTACTGATTCGTGTTGATGTTTGCCTTACTTACTAGTAGAATATTATTCGACACAGCTACTGGCTAATGACATTTAACCTGGTGTTTCTGTTGTGTTAATATGTCGGTCACGAGTGCTTAGTTACATGGATAAATTATAGCAAACAGTTATGCCTATCTGGCGTTGTTGCTATGCATGATTTGGTAATCTATTTATGCGTGTGACTGATGCATAACGGTAGGTAATGTACCCCGGCCCGGAGAACAATACCAAATTCAATATCAAATTAAAGACATCATTCGCATACATTTAGGTGAATCGATACCGCTATGAAATATTTTATTGCATAACTTTAGCTGGTTATTTACAATGCCTTTATAAATGTTGTATAGATGTAAAAATTAGTCTCTTCAACACTCAGAATACAAGTCTGCATATCCATTAACTGTATGTTTTGTTAATCCGCCAGTGTATAAAGCGTAATGTCTAAAGCGGCGACCACATTATTTTCTAAAGTGATTCAATTTGTTTCAATACTCGAGGCACAATAAATTAAAAACTAGCTGCGCACACCGAGGTTTTGATCGTTCTAGTGTGTTACCAAGAGGATTAATTACTTAGATATTAACATAGGAACATACATTCATAATCATTACAAAATTGAAACTTGTTTATTATAAAATTTTCTAAGCCGGCAGTGCTCAGTACAGGTTACTATGGAGTATCAACTCGTTTAAAACATTACAAAATAAAATTTAGGTGATTGATCTTTTGTTGTTGTAAGTATTTATGTTGTTATTTGCCTATTACGGCAAAATTATAATATGCAAATTGTGCAGTAGATATTGTATTCCAGTGTACAGCTTATGAAATTAATTTGCAAGTGACAGTTAGGAGATATCTCAAGTTACGCATGAATGATCAACGTTCATAATAAGGCAGGCTGTTTGCGACTATTATACTTAATAAATGAATCAATTTGTTTTTATTTACCACTTTGCACGGTATAATATCTTCTAAGAGAAAATTTTATTGTATTTACTCTATCGTAAATTGTATAGGTAAGTGTGTGTTAATAAGGTAATTTGTTGTTACCGGTTCAAACTTGAAACTTGTGGATCGACGGCTATTTTAGCAGTCTCATCCTAATCGACGCTATATTCATTTTGTCAGTATTGTTTTGTTACTCTATAAAGTATGAATACTGATTTTAGAATATTTCGCTAGAGTTCAGTACATTTACCGCTATTATGTTAAGAGCTAGGTACTTACTAAAGTACTTTTTTTATTACGTTTTATAATCATCATGATTTCAGTCGAAAGATAACCACTGCTATACATGCCCCCTCTATGCATCGTCACTTTGACAGGTCGTGAGTCGCTGTCGTCCAGCGGTTACTCGTCACCCGTCATCAGATTGACGATCAACCTTGTGAGGGTTCCTTTCAATACGCTGGGTTTCTTGATTCATGGTCGCCACTCCAGAACTTTTCTGACCCAGCGGCCACTAGTTCTGTGAGTTATGTCCTGGGGCCCTACCACAACCACATATAGCAATCCTATTATAACCTTACTTTGTTTCTATTCTTATTTGTAATGGTACGTAGGAAAAAGACAAAAGACAAAGTAACATTAAAATAATACTGCTATAGGTGGTGGAAGACTCCCTGCGTGCTATTTCATCTATGGGTCAGATGCAACTTTCCTTATTGCTACTACGTATTTGGATTTAAATTTGTTAAGCTACTAAAATTTCTATGAACAAATGATTTTAAAACTTAATATCAGAACATATATTCCGTTGCGTTAATGAAATGCTCCTAATGAAAGTATACTCGTTTAATAAAGACTTTGGTTTTTACTTTTTAATAAGGGTGACCGCGTGGTAGATTGATAGCTTGCTTGCCCAGGCTAAAACGGTACAACTGTACGACAGAATGCCTAAAGTTAAGTCAAGTTTAGATACCTTTATTTGTAGCAAATTATACATACATTGCATACAAATTGCTGATGTTTCAAAAGTATTATATTCATTACTAACTGCGCCCCACGACTTTGCCCGCGTGTAAATTATGTTTTGTTGTATCCCTCGGGAACCAGACTGATTTTCGGGATAAAAGTAACTTATGTCCGTCTCCGGCATCAAATCTATCTACATTTTCATCGAAATCGGTTCAGCTGTATAGGCAGTAAGTGGTAATAAACACACACACACACACTATATATATTATTATTACTCATATTATTTAGCATATTATATGGAGTCAGTTAAGTATTGATTTAGATTAAAGCTTCATTAGTTAAAACGTTCTTATCGTTAAGTCTTCCCTCGAATGATAGCCACCAGATCACTACATGGCTAGTATTGTGATCATGAAAAGTAGTGGTTATTAGTGCCTCTGTGGGAAGTGCTGTACGAGGTTTAAGATCGATTGTGTTTAGATTGCAAGTTTACTTTTCTTTTTTTTAATACTGTAAGTAAACAATTCCGTTGACGCTTACGAGATTATTGACTGGTGGTTATTTCGTACCTTTAAGTGTGTCGCTTGCTTGTCTAAAACACGCAAAATGTGACTTTAGATTATTATTATTATTTTTTACACATAAATATATAATACTCGTACAATACTATAAAAATACAATGTAAGAGTCAATAATTTACAACGCGCAGAAATTACTTTTTTGATATCATGTTTGGATAAAAAAAGAAAACATTCTTCCGTAGTTCGTAGCACGCTTCCTACGCTCGTAGCAGTGTCTATGTAGATCGGTTTGGGTCACTTATGTGTATTTGAATAGTTTTTTTTTCATAATTGTCATTAAAATGTTCACATCTAAACTTATAATAATATCAGCCTATTTTACTGTCCCACTGCAGGGCAAAGGCCTCTTCTCATATAGAGAAGGCGTGAGCGTTAATGACCACGCTTGCTTCTGGATTGGCAATTACAGTCATAGATGTCATGGGGCCTACCTATAGCAGTACTATTTTATGTCACTTTGTATTTTGTCTTTTTCTTTTGTACCTTTAATAACAAGGATAGAGACATAGTAATGTTATAATACGATTGTTATAAGTGCTTGTGGTAGGTCCTTAGGTTTTCTCACGATGTTTTCCTTCACCGTCAGTCAGAAATGTTCAAGATAAACTTCGAAAGCGCATATAATTTAATAAATCACATTGGTACTTGCCCGGATTCGAACACACTACCTCGTGTTTACGAAGCGGGTGCTTTATCCACTGGGCTATTTCGGCATGTCTAAACATTATACATAAAGCTAATTGATTAATTAAATACTTTAACAAAAACGTGACTTTATCGTCTTGGTATACTGACCAGTTACAGTAGAGTATACAATATATTTAGAATACTGTGTTTTTCCATTAAAATTTGTAAATGAATCAGCTTTCTGGAGCTTTCAAGATCGAAGATCTTCTTTAGCTCCAGATGCACATGTGACGAGGCCTTTGTTGCTACCTACCGCTTACTGGTTGCTTGTGTTGTGTTTTTACATATTACAGAAAATCTCAGGTCTTAGGAACATGAACACTATTAAGGTCGTATAACTAGATGTGTGACATAAGTACGACGAAAGTATCTTCCTCTTGACCGCTGGCCACTTTGGTTTCTTAGAGTTATCTTTTATGGAAAAGCTCCCTGTGTAACTGTGTATATTACTACGGTGTAAATATAAGTACGTTCTTGAACTCAAGCCAACAACACTTTTCATATGAGCAACCTAAGACTTTTTTAGTCACTTTTCATTCACGCACGTGGTTTCGTTAAACTGCTTTGCGTACTATGTTCAATGATGAGCTCGCATACTGTCTTCCAAACAATAATAAAACTCAATGGCCCGTGCAAACATGTAAATGAAATGTCGGTGTTCGACGAGATTATGCATGCCTTATGACATGCGTTGCATATGCATGCAGCGACGCAACGCTCCTTGTCTATATACAATAAATTGTAAACAATATTAAATTCAAGAATAAAATATTATCTACTTTAACAAGATAGAGGTATTTACTACATAACTTATTATATTTAAGCTTAACCAAACACTACAATATTGTTTTTATTTTTATATAATTTCTTTTAGAGTGAAAACCCCGAAACCTATAATCGTAAATTCACCTCCAGGACATTAAAGTGCTGCTACCTATATTAAAGTATTTATGTATGTATATAAAATAATTGTATCATTCAATAGTGTAATTGGTTAACACCTTAATGTAAAAATATAAAAAAAATAAAAAAATAAATTTCTTATTTGGATTTATTTATTTTAGATTGTTTTTGTAATATAAAACTCACCTTGACTTTTTAATCTGAAGTTTGTTATTGTCATAGTAAGGTCAAAACAAACGTATCAATTGTTATAATTAGTTACTAATTGTTCAGGATCTTAAAGGCAGGAACAAATAAATAACAAAGAAACAAATAATCTTTTATCTTTTTGTTTGCGACCTTAGATTTGTATTCGAGTGACGGCTAAAACAAGCCACAAACACAATCTTAAATATATAAAAGAAAAGTAATTATTCAAAAATAATATCTAATTCGTATTTACTATGCACCATATTTTAATTATCACAATTAATATAAAATATCGACCTAATAGCAAAATTCGTAATTTTGCCTAATGTTTAGTGTGCAATGGCACGGTCGGTTGTATTATCCTAAAACTGTTTGTGGATTTCTTAGAGAATACAACCACGTCTATAATTTATTATAACCATTTATGATCGTAAGCAGTAAAGATAGTTTAGAGACAGTTATTTACTACTACAAAATAGGTGTCTGACCTGAGTTATTTTTTACTAAAAGAAATCTCGAATGCCATACCGCTCTTAATCCGCGACATAATAGTGCAACATAAAATCACGAAGCGTTTGTTTCATCGATACAAACATGAGAATATTATGTTATTGTGGTATTAATGCTGTTATACTAAAAAGTAAAGGGACATAAAAAGTTTTAACAATTTAAATTAAAAAGAACACTATCAAGATGACCCCTCTTTATTATAAAATAAAACGGAACGTGTATATTCTCCTCACGTTCTATGTAACAGGGGATGAGTCAGATACTGGATAAGATTCTATAGTAAACCTAGATACTGAACATGTTATCTATGCAGCAAAACAGAATTTCATTGAATTTACCTCCGCATGGCTCGAACAAGAAAAGGCAGATCAAAATTAATAAGTTAGTTTCTAGCCCTCTATTGCTATATGTAAAATAGACGATGGAATAGCTACTGATAGAGTTGTCGTGTTTTGTCCCTTTCCCCTTCTGTCCTTTTTGAACTTTACAAAAATAAATAGAACAGAGAATAATTATTTCGTCGCCACTCTGTATTTAAAAATAAGTAGAAGACATTTAACTTAACTAGGATTACTGTGTAGTTACTATTTATTAATAAAATTTGGGTGAAAATAATTTGTATGTCCAGTAGTATAGACGATAATAGTTTGGCTAAAATAATTCAACATAATATCGCACGAACTATAAAACATAATTTAACACGAGGCAATTTCATTTTGTCTTAAATTTTATATCTTTGTTCTGCATACGTAAATATGTTATTAAATGTTTTATTGTGGGGATTACATGGCTCAAATGTCAATAACACCCTTGGTAAAATACATATTCTAGACAGAACCTTTTGTCTATTTTTTTTATTTTTTTTTTGGTTTACAGAGTACAAGAGGCGTCCATTTTTTCATGTCATACTAATGTAAATGTTTATAGATTGTATTTGGTTTAGATATTTTATTTTTAATTTGGGAATTGTAACTTATGATTTTGTCTTAGATATGAGTCATATCTAAGACAAAATCATAAGTTACAATTATATGATGATGATGAATATAGATATGAGTCATATCTAAGACAAAATCATAAGTTACAATTCCCAAATTAAAAATAAAATATCTAAACCAAATACAATCTATAAACATTTACATTAGTAGAATAAAGGCAGCGATATCAATTCTGTTATATTTTAAACCTTTTTACTCCTCGTGACTAACGACTTCATAGTATGTCACGACCTTGAACCCGCTATTGCGGACCTTTCAATTGATCATATATCTTTCTTTCTATGATCATATACAAACTATAATCTAATATTTAAGATCAGTACAAACAAATCATGTTCATTAAAATTTTAATAGATGTGACCAAATTTTGATAAAACAAGAAATAAATAGACCCTACTTCTACCTAAATTGAAAATGTTCTTAATAAGTACTTAATGGTAATCCATAAATTTTTATGTGAAAGAAAGGTAATAACATATTCAACAATTCGCGTTCATCCATTTTTATGTTTCATTCATAATTCTTGAATAAAACAGAAAACCCCTAGAGGAGAGTAGCGCCCCTGCGGGCGGGGTAGCGGCCTGTAAATCTGTCAAATTTGACTTTAGTCGAGTCTCAACGACTCGTGTAAAAAGAGGACTGTACGTAAATTTTTTTATGCAAATGAAATACAAAAAATATTAATTTCAAATAATTTTTAATTGAAAACATATTATGAGTAGTACAAATATAAATATAACGTAAAATAAAAATAGAAATTCAGTTTATAAATATATAAAAATTAGTTCGCAAGTTAGTTTCGTATTAAGAACATGTACGTGAAAATTATATCTTGACTATTAGGTCTAAAAGAGAATAAAATAATTTTAAACAAAAAAAAAAGGACGTCCCAAGAACACACTTGGGATATCTACTTTCCACCAAAAAAAGAATCATCGAAATCGGTTCATAAACAACGACGTTATCGACGTACACACATAAAAATATATATATATATATACGAATTGAAGACGTCGAATTGAGAAACCTCCTCCTTTTTTTGAAGTCGGTTAAAAAGATTGATCTTTTGGGTAAGGACCCGTATTTCTACCAATTTGTCCGACTGGTGGGATTACGTTATACCACTATGCATCCGTGGTCCTTCTGGGCTAAGGGCGAATTAATATATCGATATGTGTCTGTATTTTTATTCAATAAAAAATTAAAATTAGAATTTTTCTTTAATACCAAATGGATATCAATAAAGAAATATAAAAATAATTAGAAAATAATAATATCACATCAACACAATAATGCTACCTAGACCCAAAGTAAGCATTTAAGTGTGGTTTGGGTTCTTGAATGCGAATATACATAAAAATACCCAGAACAATGCAAATACACATATTCATGCACACAAATATTTGCCCAATACTTATCTACTGATAACATTCAAAAGCTGCATGTGAATGTTAATTATAGAATATTTTAATTATTATTATTCAAAATAAATAACTACAAAACGCAACTCTTTGAATTTGAAACTACTTATTGAAACCTGTAATAATTTATTACTTATTTGAAACTGGCTTTGAGCGGCGTGATTTCACCCAGGTCTTTGCCATCTGCTCTGTTCCCGTCGCCAGTAGCGTGATCTTCCATAGCCTATAACCTTACTCAGGAGCTGAGCTATCTAACGCAAAGAGAATTATTCAAATCCAACTAGTGGTTTCAGATATTAGCGCGTTCAAACAAACAGTACCACCAAACTGTGTACGGATTACCACGGAGAGGTCTCGAGTTCGATCCCCGGGTCTGGTAAAGTTATATTGGGTTTTCCTTTTGAAAATTTCTCAGTATTATCCCGGAGTCTGAAATTGTGCCCGATAAATGGCAACAGGTTCGCGTCCAGTACTTGGGACCTAAAATGCATACAACTTAATGTCAAAATGTTTTTATATTACAAAGGTTTAATTTAGTATACGATATTCATTTGGTTTTGAAAATGAAAATGCTAATTTTTAATAATTTATCGAATACAAATACCGACACATCGATATTTTAATCCGCCCCTAGCTCAGAAAAACTACGGATACATAGTAGTATACCGTAATCCCACCAGTAGGACAAATTGGTAGGACCACGGGCCCTTCCTTACCCGAGTTTTTGTATATTTGTTTGTTACGATTTAACTCAAAATTTACGTAACTGATTTAAAAATTGTTTTACATTTAGAAAGCTTTAATAGTAGTGGATAAAATAGACTATATGTTATTAAGTGCATTTTTCATTAATTTGCCGAATCTCAATATTTGTAAATTTTCAATACAGCACTGCAATAAATAGTTTGCAAATAGTACTGCAAAGACATTTTATGTAGGCTTTCGCTAATAAAAGATAGAACTTTTTGATACCGAATTGGAGCAAGAGGGCGGGTGGCTAGTATAAAAATAAATGTAAAGTAAAGGGTCGCCAAGTTATTTACAATTATTACATGTATACATATATACATGTCCAAATTTACAAAAAAGTTGATTCCATTAAATATCTGGGAGTCATAATAGATAAAAACTTGAACTTTAATGAACACATTGAGCAACTGTCCAAACGAGTAAGAAAGCTCATTTTCATATTTAAAAACCTAAGATCTGTAGGAGATACTAAAATTATAAAATCTGTTTATTACGCATTAGCCCTATCCTTGCTAACATATTGCATCACTACATGGGGTGGTGCTTCGAAATCTCAAATGTTAAAAATAGAAAGAGCGCAAAGAGCAGTGCTTAAGGTGGCCCATTAATTACCCTTCTACTACCCTACCACTGAACTATACTTAAAATGTCAGCTTCCTACAGTTCGCCAACTTTTTATTATACACACAGTGTTACGCAAACATTCCAGTCTCACTTTTAATCCCACATTAAACACTGATAAACGTAATAAAAGAAAAGTTTGCGACACTAAATTATATCGTAATAGTCTTTCACACCGTAGCTTCTGTTTCCTAAGTAATTACCTTTACAATAAACTTAATGAAAAAAAAAAAAAAAACCCGTAAGGAAAAAACAAGTAAACAAAAACACAGAATACAGTAAGAACACAATTTCAATCGACACACTTATTTTTAAACATTTAATAGGTTTTCAGAGGCAATATAGTCCAGGCTTAATAGGTATTTTAGGTAAAATTAGGTAAAATTAATAAAAATAAATAGGTAAAATTATGTTTTGTTGTATCCCTCGGGAACCAGACTGATTTTCGGGATAAAAGTAACTTATGTCCGTCTCCGGCATCAAATCTATCTACATTTTCATCGAAATCGGTTCAGCTGTATAGGCAGTAAGTGGTAATAAACACACACACACACACTATATATATTATTATTACTCATATTATTTAGCATATTATATGGAGTCAGTTAAGTATTGATTTAGATTAAAGCTTCATTAGTTAAAACGTTCTTATCGTTAAGTCTTCCCTCGAATGATAGCCACCAGATCACTACATGGCTAGTATTGTGATCATGAAAAGTAGTGGTTATTAGTGCCTCTGTGGGAAGTGCTGTACGAGGTTTAAGATCGATTGTGTTTAGATTGCAAGTTTACTTTTCTTTTTTTTAATACTGTAAGTAAACAATTCCGTTGACGCTTACGAGATTATTGACTGGTGGTTATTTCGTACCTTTAAGTGTGTCGCTTGCTTGTCTAAAACACGCAAAATGTGACTTTAGATTATTATTATTATTTTTTACACATAAATATATAATACTCGTACAATACTATAAAAATACAATGTAAGAGTCAATAATTTACAACGCGCAGAAATTACTTTTTTGATATCATGTTTGGATAAAAAAAGAAAACATTCTTCCGTAGTTCGTAGCACGCTTCCTACGCTCGTAGCAGTGTCTATGTAGATCGGTTTGGGTCACTTATGTGTATTTGAATAGTTTTTTTTTCATAATTGTCATTAAAATGTTCACATCTAAACTTATAATAATATCAGCCTATTTTACTGTCCCACTGCAGGGCAAAGGCCTCTTCTCATATAGAGAAGGCGTGAGCGTTAATGACCACGCTTGCTTCTGGATTGGCAATTACAGTCATAGATGTCATGGGGCCTACCTATAGCAGTACTATTTTATGTCACTTTGTATTTTGTCTTTTTCTTTTGTACCTTTAATAACAAGGATAGAGACATAGTAATGTTATAATACGATTGTTATAAGTGCTTGTGGTAGGTCCTTAGGTTTTCTCACGATGTTTTCCTTCACCGTCAGTCAGAAATGTTCAAGATAAACTTCGAAAGCGCATATAATTTAATAAATCACATTGGTACTTGCCCGGATTCGAACACACTACCTCGTGTTTACGAAGCGGGTGCTTTATCCACTGGGCTATTTCGGCATGTCTAAACATTATACATAAAGCTAATTGATTAATTAAATACTTTAACAAAAACGTGACTTTATCGTCTTGGTATACTGACCAGTTACAGTAGAGTATACAATATATTTAGAATACTGTGTTTTTCCATTAAAATTTGTAAATGAATCAGCTTTCTGGAGCTTTCAAGATCGAAGATCTTCTTTAGCTCCAGATGCACATGTGACGAGGCCTTTGTTGCTACCTACCGCTTACTGGTTGCTTGTGTTGTGTTTTTACATATTACAGAAAATCTCAGGTCTTAGGAACATGAACACTATTAAGGTCGTATAACTAGATGTGTGACATAAGTACGACGAAAGTATCTTCCTCTTGACCGCTGGCCACTTTGGTTTCTTAGAGTTATCTTTTATGGAAAAGCTCCCTGTGTAACTGTGTATATTACTACGGTGTAAATATAAGTACGTTCTTGAACTCAAGCCAACAACACTTTTCATATGAGCAACCTAAGACTTTTTTAGTCACTTTTCATTCACGCACGTGGTTTCGTTAAACTGCTTTGCGTACTATGTTCAATGATGAGCTCGCATACTGTCTTCCAAACAATAATAAAACTCAATGGCCCGTGCAAACATGTAAATGAAATGTCGGTGTTCGACGAGATTATGCATGCCTTATGACATGCGTTGCATATGCATGCAGCGACGCAACGCTCCTTGTCTATATACAATAAATTGTAAACAATATTAAATTCAAGAATAAAATATTATCTACTTTAACAAGATAGAGGTATTTACTACATAACTTATTATATTTAAGCTTAACCAAACACTACAATATTGTTTTTATTTTTATATAATTTCTTTTAGAGTGAAAACCCCGAAACCTATAATCGTAAATTCACCTCCAGGACATTAAAGTGCTGCTACCTATATTAAAGTATTTATGTATGTATATAAAATAATTGTATCATTCAATAGTGTAATTGGTTAACACCTTAATGTAAAAATATAAAAAAAATAAAAAAATAAATTTCTTATTTGGATTTATTTATTTTAGATTGTTTTTGTAATATAAAACTCACCTTGACTTTTTAATCTGAAGTTTGTTATTGTCATAGTAAGGTCAAAACAAACGTATCAATTGTTATAATTAGTTACTAATTGTTCAGGATCTTAAAGGCAGGAACAAATAAATAACAAAGAAACAAATAATCTTTTATCTTTTTGTTTGCGACCTTAGATTTGTATTCGAGTGACGGCTAAAACAAGCCACAAACACAATCTTAAATATATAAAAGAAAAGTAATTATTCAAAAATAATATCTAATTCGTATTTACTATGCACCATATTTTAATTATCACAATTAATATAAAATATCGACCTAATAGCAAAATTCGTAATTTTGCCTAATGTTTAGTGTGCAATGGCACGGTCGGTTGTATTATCCTAAAACTGTTTGTGGATTTCTTAGAGAATACAACCACGTCTATAATTTATTATAACCATTTATGATCGTAAGCAGTAAAGATAGTTTAGAGACAGTTATTTACTACTACAAAATAGGTGTCTGACCTGAGTTATTTTTTACTAAAAGAAATCTCGAATGCCATACCGCTCTTAATCCGCGACATAATAGTGCAACATAAAATCACGAAGCGTTTGTTTCATCGATACAAACATGAGAATATTATGTTATTGTGGTATTAATGCTGTTATACTAAAAAGTAAAGGGACATAAAAAGTTTTAACAATTTAAATTAAAAAGAACACTATCAAGATGACCCCTCTTTATTATAAAATAAAACGGAACGTGTATATTCTCCTCACGTTCTATGTAACAGGGGATGAGTCAGATACTGGATAAGATTCTATAGTAAACCTAGATACTGAACATGTTATCTATGCAGCAAAACAGAATTTCATTGAATTTACCTCCGCATGGCTCGAACAAGAAAAGGCAGATCAAAATTAATAAGTTAGTTTCTAGCCCTCTATTGCTATATGTAAAATAGACGATGGAATAGCTACTGATAGAGTTGTCGTGTTTTGTCCCTTTCCCCTTCTGTCCTTTTTGAACTTTACAAAAATAAATAGAACAGAGAATAATTATTTCGTCGCCACTCTGTATTTAAAAATAAGTAGAAGACATTTAACTTAACTAGGATTACTGTGTAGTTACTATTTATTAATAAAATTTGGGTGAAAATAATTTGTATGTCCAGTAGTATAGACGATAATAGTTTGGCTAAAATAATTCAACATAATATCGCACGAACTATAAAACATAATTTAACACGAGGCAATTTCATTTTGTCTTAAATTTTATATCTTTGTTCTGCATACGTAAATATGTTATTAAATGTTTTATTGTGGGGATTACATGGCTCAAATGTCAATAACACCCTTGGTAAAATACATATTCTAGACAGAACCTTTTGTCTATTTTTTTTATTTTTTTTTTGGTTTACAGAGTACAAGAGGCGTCCATTTTTTCATGTCATACTAATGTAAATGTTTATAGATTGTATTTGGTTTAGATATTTTATTTTTAATTTGGGAATTGTAACTTATGATTTTGTCTTAGATATGAGTCATATCTAAGACAAAATCATAAGTTACAATTATATGATGATGATGAATATAGATATGAGTCATATCTAAGACAAAATCATAAGTTACAATTCCCAAATTAAAAATAAAATATCTAAACCAAATACAATCTATAAACATTTACATTAGTAGAATAAAGGCAGCGATATCAATTCTGTTATATTTTAAACCTTTTTACTCCTCGTGACTAACGACTTCATAGTATGTCACGACCTTGAACCCGCTATTGCGGACCTTTCAATTGATCATATATCTTTCTTTCTATGATCATATACAAACTATAATCTAATATTTAAGATCAGTACAAACAAATCATGTTCATTAAAATTTTAATAGATGTGACCAAATTTTGATAAAACAAGAAATAAATAGACCCTACTTCTACCTAAATTGAAAATGTTCTTAATAAGTACTTAATGGTAATCCATAAATTTTTATGTGAAAGAAAGGTAATAACATATTCAACAATTCGCGTTCATCCATTTTTATGTTTCATTCATAATTCTTGAATAAAACAGAAAACCCCTAGAGGAGAGTAGCGCCCCTGCGGGCGGGGTAGCGGCCTGTAAATCTGTCAAATTTGACTTTAGTCGAGTCTCAACGACTCGTGTAAAAAGAGGACTGTACGTAAATTTTTTTATGCAAATGAAATACAAAAAATATTAATTTCAAATAATTTTTAATTGAAAACATATTATGAGTAGTACAAATATAAATATAACGTAAAATAAAAATAGAAATTCAGTTTATAAATATATAAAAATTAGTTCGCAAGTTAGTTTCGTATTAAGAACATGTACGTGAAAATTATATCTTGACTATTAGGTCTAAAAGAGAATAAAATAATTTTAAACAAAAAAAAAAGGACGTCCCAAGAACACACTTGGGATATCTACTTTCCACCAAAAAAAGAATCATCGAAATCGGTTCATAAACAACGACGTTATCGACGTACACACATAAAAATATATATATATATATACGAATTGAAGACGTCGAATTGAGAAACCTCCTCCTTTTTTTGAAGTCGGTTAAAAAGATTGATCTTTTGGGTAAGGACCCGTATTTCTACCAATTTGTCCGACTGGTGGGATTACGTTATACCACTATGCATCCGTGGTCCTTCTGGGCTAAGGGCGAATTAATATATCGATATGTGTCTGTATTTTTATTCAATAAAAAATTAAAATTAGAATTTTTCTTTAATACCAAATGGATATCAATAAAGAAATATAAAAATAATTAGAAAATAATAATATCACATCAACACAATAATGCTACCTAGACCCAAAGTAAGCATTTAAGTGTGGTTTGGGTTCTTGAATGCGAATATACATAAAAATACCCAGAACAATGCAAATACACATATTCATGCACACAAATATTTGCCCAATACTTATCTACTGATAACATTCAAAAGCTGCATGTGAATGTTAATTATAGAATATTTTAATTATTATTATTCAAAATAAATAACTACAAAACGCAACTCTTTGAATTTGAAACTACTTATTGAAACCTGTAATAATTTATTACTTATTTGAAACTGGCTTTGAGCGGCGTGATTTCACCCAGGTCTTTGCCATCTGCTCTGTTCCCGTCGCCAGTAGCGTGATCTTCCATAGCCTATAACCTTACTCAGGAGCTGAGCTATCTAACGCAAAGAGAATTATTCAAATCCAACTAGTGGTTTCAGATATTAGCGCGTTCAAACAAACAGTACCACCAAACTGTGTACGGATTACCACGGAGAGGTCTCGAGTTCGATCCCCGGGTCTGGTAAAGTTATATTGGGTTTTCCTTTTGAAAATTTCTCAGTATTATCCCGGAGTCTGAAATTGTGCCCGATAAATGGCAACAGGTTCGCGTCCAGTACTTGGGACCTAAAATGCATACAACTTAATGTCAAAATGTTTTTATATTACAAAGGTTTAATTTAGTATACGATATTCATTTGGTTTTGAAAATGAAAATGCTAATTTTTAATAATTTATCGAATACAAATACCGACACATCGATATTTTAATCCGCCCCTAGCTCAGAAAAACTACGGATACATAGTAGTATACCGTAATCCCACCAGTAGGACAACATGGGGTGGTGCTTCGAAATCTCAAATGTTAAAAATAGAAAGAGCGCAAAGAGCAGTGCTTAAGGTGGCCCATTAATTACCCTTCTACTACCCTACCACTGAACTATACTTAAAATGTCAGCTTCCTACAGTTCGCCAACTTTTTATTATACACACAGTGTTACGCAAACATTCCAGTCTCACTTTTAATCCCACATTAAACACTGATAAACGTAATAAAAGAAAAGTTTGCGACACTAAATTATATCGTAATAGTCTTTCACACCGTAGCTTCTGTTTCCTAAGTAATTACCTTTACAATAAACTTAATGAAAAAAAAAAAAAAAACCCGTAAGGAAAAAACAAGTAAACAAAAACACAGAATACAGTAAGAACACAATTTCAATCGACACACTTATTTTTAAACATATACCCTTTAACTAGAATGCAGTGTAAGCAAACTATTACCTCATACCTATTAAGCCTGGACTATATTGCCTCTGAAAACCTATTAAATGTTTAAAAATAAGTGTGTCGATTGAAATTGTGTTCTTACTGTATTCTGTGTTTTTGTTTACTTGTTTTTTCCTTACGGGTTTTTTTTTTTGTTTGCCTTTTCATTTAATTTAGTTTAATGTTCTCTTATAATAATAAGGGTCTTACAATTGTTTAAAATAAGTTAAGTCAACTCAGTCTGTATGGAGGGGGCCTGGTAATCCGTGTGACAGGTTTTCCTAGTACGGATACCAGTCTCCCACAAAGGATTAGTAACCTAACCATTTTTACATGTATTTTAGCATTAAGACACCTTTGTGGAAGAGAAATAAATTATATTATTATTATTGGTAAGTAGACTGCCAACCTCCACTAGTTGGAGAGGCACCCTTAAGAAGAAGAATATTAGTAATATCGAAAAATAAAGTACTTCATTGTATTACGACTGTAATTGACTGTAATGTACGTTTTCCAATAAGCGTACGGCGCGTCGGGGTGCATTTGACACTGTACTAATGGAAATTCAGGCTTTTATACAATAGTTAGGCGCCATCAGCTTTGGAAGCATGAGATCGTGGGTTCGAAACCGGAAAATTACCAACGTGATGTTTTTAAATTCATTTTATGCTATGTGTAGATAAATGTCAGTATGCGTGCCATGCTTCTTTTGCCGTTGTTCTATTCTGATATAATTAAATATTGATATATAAGTTAGATTATAGCGTTTTCGTATATAAATAAGTATACAAGAAGTTTTTTGTATTATTAAGTAAGGTGTGTGATTTTAATGTTGTATTACATACCTACATAGTTCTACGCCTTTTTTTCCCGAAGAGAAAGAGGAATAGAACCCGAGACCATCCTCGCAAAGTACCACCGAAATACAGAAGTGGTCTGTATTTATGTGTATGTTGTATAGTCTGTGTATGAATATTACACAAAATATTTTATATTATATTTATAAAGATGACTTTCATTTAAGGAATAAGGAACAACAAGAATTGACAGGGTTATCTTCAGAATGTATCATGCAGTTATTCCTGCGCTAAAATGAATAAATGTTAAAAGCTAGATAATCATAACTTCATAATTTTTAATGTTAAAATCATAACAAGCTTAGACAAAGTACATTTATTTCAAAACAAAAATAAATTATGTTGTTATAGAGGACTTTTTTTACGAGTAATTTACTCAGATATCAAATAAAAAACCTCATTGCGTTGTCATCAACATTCAACACGATGACACAACTACTGTGTTTTGGCGTAATCATAAGTTCCTTTTACAGTAGTATAGTTTTATTGTCGGTAGGTGGCATCTTAAAAACAAAATTCACAAAATACTAGTTTAGACATCAAATGCTCAAAGTCATTGGGCCCACTATACTGTATAATACCCATAAGGGAATTACATGCCTCCAAAGTCAAAAACACTCTAGATAAAAGACATATTCTAGACGAATCCCTGTGTATTGGTTATATAAAAATCTTATACTTAAGATCATCGTAATCAAATTTGTTATGTTAAAATTTTATTAAATATTTATATAAAACAGGAAATGCACACGACGCACGGCCACAATCTGCTGGTATGCAGATTTGCTGGGTGCAAGCGAACGCATGCTCTCAGCGGCTAGTGATGGTTTCGTGACGCACTTGTAGACGTAGACACACAAACAATCAAATATTTTCTCTTTATAATATTAGTTTAGATTATATTTAAAAAGATGACTTTTATTTACAAAGAACCAACAAGAATTTACATATGTGGTTACTAGCTGTTGCCCGCGACTTCGTTCGCGTGAAAATGTGAATGTCAAATCATACATTATATCAGTAACAATCAGTATATAATATGTCTCTATGGCGAATCCCATTTAAATCCGTTTACCCATTTTGAGGAAACAATGTTGTAGTGGGTTCGAATCCGGGCAAGTGCCAAAAAGAAGGATCTTTAATTCTGTCTTTGCAACCAACTTTTGTAATGCACGGGGCGGTAATTGCACGCGTGGGGGATATGCCTGAGTGCACTACCCGAACGCGGTCATACTCGTGAACGCAGACGTCATTGATAGTTGTGTTCAGATATACATAAAAAATTTGACGCGCACTTATCAGATTCCGTTCGATTTCTTGTATTAAATCTATATTTTTCATTTATATATTAATAGATTAATCAAGAAGGTTTTTTTTTGCTAGTAGGTAGTTATGAAGGCCATTATGATCCTTCTTGGCTGGCACCGACTCCAAAATAACTGATTAAAAACTATAAATAGTAAAGTATTATAGGTATCAAGGATTGCGTTGATTCCCCTTTAATGTTCTTTGCTATGAAGTAATTAAAATATTATTTTCTACTTTTTAGTTAAGGATTGAACAAGTAGGTGTTGTTGAAGTCGGTTTTCATTTTTTTTCTAAAAATAATTTTATTTTTAAACTTTTAGTGGGAATTAATTGTGTATAAATATATTCAATATGGGTAGACCTACTAAACGTGCTGCGCAAATGAGACAGCGCCGCGCCGTTTGAAAGAAAGTAGAGACGAGAGGTAAGATTGTAAATAGAGATATAAGGTCCTTGTCAACACTTTCTCGATCGCTAAACCCTGAATCCCAGAAACCACAAATCAAAACAAAAAAGTGATGATCTACCAACAATAAAGAATCATCAAAAATCATAATTTAACTGACCGAGCAATCGCTCGGATATACAAAAAATGCATATGGTCACTCATCCAGGGCCACATCGTTACTAACAAAAAATAAATTTTGAAAATCACTTCGCACTTGTAGCATGGACATGTCAATGTCAGATAATTCGTCGCAAAAGACATCGACGTGTTGCTTTACACGTCTTCACTTCTTGCAAACGTTTTGTTACAAAATATTAAATTGAAGCCAAACTACTAAATCATTCTTTATAAAAAAAACATGGGACCCCATTTCGGAGTATACCCTTTCAAATAAAAGAAGAATTTTCCAAATTGGTTTATAAATGACGGAGTTAAGTTATAACAAACATACAACCACTAAACTATTTCTTATAATAAAAAAATGGGACCAATTTCAGAGTATACCCTCTCAAATAAAAAAAAAAATTTTCAAATCGGTTCATAAATGACCGAGATATGAGGTAACAAACATACAAAAAAAAAACATACGACCCGAATTGATAACCTCTTTCTTTTTGAAGTCGGTTAAAAAGATAATACAATCTATTGTTTATATATGGACTTGACTCTGCATCGAATTTGTAATTCTTCTGACGACTGTTACAATATCTCCCGTCTTTTTTTCAAGCAAACGTAAGTTTAAATCCTACTAATATTATTAATTTGTGTGTGTATGTATGTGTGTGCATGTTGCCACTCAGCGCCTAAGCGGCTTAACCTATTTCGATGAAAATTGGTATGTAGATAGAATTGGTGCTGGCGATAGGCTACTTTTTATCCGGAAATTCGGCCTGGTTCCCGAGCGAGACAAAACACATTTTAAACGAAGCCGTGAGGCGCTGCTAGTAACTTATAAAATCTGCTCTTTAGGTACTCAGCGACTAAGGAAATAAAACAAATTTTACTAAGTAATTAAAATGAAAGTTTGAAGTAAATTTGAAAGTAAGCAAAAGTACCTACATATATAAATAAGTATTTTATTTAATATTTATTTGGTGTCAGAATTTCTAAAAGTAAAATTAAATGAATATTTAAACGCATATAAAATGCTTTATACTACTTCAATCAAGTAGTATAAAGCTGAAAAAATCCGTACATTTGATACGTGCGACAACGACGCGACGCCTGCCCTCGGCCCTCGCGTTACTGCTCGTTCGGGTAGCCTGCCTAGTGACAACAGCGCGGTCCTTTGCGTTCCAAGCTTCATATTTCAAATTCTTTTGGAACAAATAGTAATTCGACGGTGGAAAAGAAAAACTTCTTAAGCACCAAATGGAAAAGTGTGGGAAATGAGGTTTACTTTTTTATTATTGATAGGAAGTTATTGGTGTCTTTGGTGAATAATATGTTTAAAATTTTATCTAAATTATCTAATACAAAGCAAGTACCTAACTTTACTCTATCGCAAGAAAGTGGGCGTTACAGAAAAAGAAACTTAAAGTTAGTTAGCATCATTATCTCATGTAAATCATGTAAAATAATAAATGGAAATATTCTTTAGAAACTATTAACTCATATTTGAAAAGAAAAAAAATATTGAACAGATCTTAATTTAAAAACCTTGTAAAGAATATTGTTTTAAAAATCGTAATGTTCACAATGCTGTTCAGAAGAAATATTTCTAATGCGTCCGTCTCATGCTGTCTTCGGACTAAATTCTTAAGAATAGTTATGACTTAATAAAAAAATTATAAAAAAATATTTTTATAAAAATCTATAAACAAAAACTCCTTATATCCAAAAAAACATCCAGATGAAGAAAAGAAAAAATGCTTATAAATTTACTCGAAAACAATTTGTTTCAAGAAAAATTACTTCCAAAATGCCAGCCTCCAGAAACACGTCATTTCGTAGGCTGAAAATTAGATGCTGCTCGTACTGGCGATGGTAAGGAAAAACTTCTAAAATGTCAAAAATATGCTCCGATCGCTACGAAAGTAGTACCAATCGACGCAGAAAAAAAACCCTATCTAAAGATCTAGATAACTCATTTTGGCCAAAATGGCACTTTAGAAGTTATTCCTTTCCATCGTCGGTATCTTTTTTCGTGTTTTTCGATCATCACGCTTGCCAAAAAAAGACGCGTGAAGATTGTTTTTATTGTAAGTATACCTGTCGCAGTCATATTAATAGAGTTTAGGTATACTGTATACCTACGTATAGTATTTCATTTAATACAAATGAGTATCATAAAAAAACATACCTTGTAAGGTTTCTATGAATTTGAATGATCCACCATCTTCTTTTGCAGAATTTTTTGTTTCATTTTATTTTTTATCTTTTCGTTTAGTTTTTTTATTATAATAAAAATAAGCTAAACTAAATGTTATAGCTGACAACAGCTGGACTGCCGACATGCTTGTTTCTTCAAAACACACAACACATTACACTCGCAAACGTGTGGATATCGCTGTTTCGACCACCTAATATATTCAAGCGTTTGTTTATGTTTATGGTTTGTGCCAAGTGGCAAGCTTGTGAATCCGGCATTAAATCTGAGATGTCATTTATTTTATTCTTTAAAAATATAGCATTCTATAGAAGTTTCATACAAACTCTGCCACCCCTTTTTACACCCTTAGGGGATGAATTTCCCAAAATCTCGTCTTGGTGACCTACGTCACCACCTACGTCCTAAAAGGAATCCCCATGCAAAATTTGAGACCAGTAGTATTTGTAGTTTCTGAGATATCGTGATAGGTGAGCCAGTGAGTGAGTGACCTTTCGCTTTTATATGTATATATTTATCATTAGACCTTCAGAGTTTATCATGTAGTTACTCTTGCGCTAAAATAAATATATGTTAGAAGCTAGGTAATCCTAACTACATATTAACTCATATTTTCAATATTAAAATCATAGCAGGCTCAGACTTAGATTGTGTTGTAGTAGAGGTACTCGTTCAAGATTTTATGATAACATTTTTACGAGTATAGGTTACTCAGGTTACTGAAATAAAATATAAAATCAAACCAAATCATTTAATCAGTTTAAATAGCAGAAAAACAATTTTTAAAGTTTAAAATTAATACAAAAAGAGGTATAATAATGTTAGTTGCCTGTACTAGGAGTATTTCTATATCACAGGCGGTTTATGTACTATTTTTTTTTAGTAACGAATACATGTACTAAAATGGTTCAGCAATCAAATAGAAGTAGGCATAAATCTCATCGTGTTGTCATCAACATCCAACACCGTTACACATATTCTGTGTTTTGGCTTAATCTTGAGTTTCTTTTACAGTACCTAGTATAGTAAACTTCACAAAATAATAGAATAGAGGTCAAATGCTCAAAGTCATTGGACCATGTAACCACTGAACATTTTAGTGCACTAACTATTCATTTATTACCGATGTGCCTAGTTTATTTTTATTACTATAATTTTATTTTATTATAAATGTAAGTACCACGGTTTAAGGATCCATAAACCTATTAACGAAATTACCTAATTATCCACGACAAAGGTAATTTCTTATTGCACACTTAAACTCCAAAATATGGTTATATGGCGAAGCGGAAAATAGCATATAATTATGTCGAGTTTCCTATAAGGTAGCCTGTTCGTAGTCTGACACGTTAATAACTATATGAAATATACTAAAATGAACATAATATAGTATGATAGGTTTATGTGATGCTCAAATGAACAAACGGGCGTATAAGGCATGCATCGAATTTATCTAATCATCAATCTATATCGATCGTGTAAAATATAAACCTTTTCCATAGTTGTATATCACATACATTAGTTAATCAAACCCAAAATGTTGTGTTATAAATAAGCGTCGAGAATCTTGTACAGATAAATGAAACACTACTACATGTAATGCACTGAGGAGCTGGCGATATACGTCCCTGCATGATATAAAATGGGGTTTGATCACCTAGTCCAATTCCCTAAATGTCCAGTTTCCGAAAGCTTATTGCCAGAAAGTCCATTCTTGAAATGACGAATTCTTTAAAGTTCTGTTCCCCGAAAGTCTATTTACTTGTATATCTATTCTCCAAATGCCTGTTTACTTGTATGTCTGTTTCTAGTCTTTATGTAAGTATATCTTTTTTCCGAATGTCTATTCCCCGAATGTCTAGTCCTATCCAGCTATATAACTATCTATAGCTACACTTTGCACATGACTCGTTTAAAGTTCAGAAGTGGGCTCGTGACATCATAACAGTAACTTTATATAAATGTATAAACTGTACCGAGCCGAGAACCGAGAGAGTGACGTAACGTGACATTTTTTTAGGAAATTGGACATTCGGAGAATTGGACATCTGGAGAATTGGACGTTCAGAGAATAGATATACTGGGAATTGGACGAAATAAACAGACTAGATATTTAGGAAATTGGACATTCGTGGAATTGAACATCTGGAAAATTAGACGTTCGGAGAATGGACATTTTGGGCATTGGATTAAATAGATTTTGACATTTAGAAAATTGGATCCAGGTGACCAAACCCATAAAATGCACCGAGTAGTTATCGCGTTGAAAATAATATTTATTTTATTTTATTTAAAAAAACTTCACATACATACAGTATATAGGCGGACTTAATGCCAAAGGCATTCTCTACCAGGCTACCTTTTGAGGTAGTGCAGAGAAACAAAGTAGGTGCACAAGTAGTTACACAGTTAATATCTCAATTTGGAATTAAGAAATGGAGTAATCTATTGAATTAGAATGTATAGACATATAATAACAAAACTAAAAGCACATGAACCTGCTGAAAAAATGCATATTCAAGTAAGTGGATAACCAAAAATTATTTTTCTAGAACAGCACTTACACTATGACATAATAAGCCAAGTTTACTGTCATAATTATACGATCAACGAATCGTGTCGTTCATGGTATCCACATATCAGATCAATACCAAATCCTGCTAAGTAGGTACGGAGTCCGCTCGATAAAAACATTAAACAAAGTTCAACTTATATAATCATTTAATGGAAACCACAAAAAACAATAATTTCTACTTTAATAATTTATAAACTTAAACATTCCTATTTATTTTATTTACCCACAAGCATATTGAAGTATAAATAATAATATATTGACTTAAATAGGGTTCCGTAGTATTCTTTTCGCATACCCTAATACTCAACACCTAAAATATATATTATTCTTAAATATATATTATTTCGAACCCTAAAAATTATTCGTTTATTCTGATAAGAACTTCGACCGTACGATAAGTTTGTTTATCAAATAAACTGCTTTAACTGCTCGATAAAACCTTTTTCCGCATCTGAACAACACTATTGGTTGGAAGTCCGTGTTCAGAAGTCCGTGCATTACATATAATTATAATGTGTTTTAAATAATATATTGGACATTATTTGGTGATAGTAAAGTAAACACTATTGGGACAGAAAGTGTTAAAAAACATTCAAGCGATAAATTTAATACGGTCAAGACTAATTGGCATCTACTGAGTGCGCGATTCTGCACATTATATCAGGCCCCATTATCATCAGTTTGAATTTGTTGAGAAATATATTCGTGTAACATCAAATAAAACGTTATAAATACATTGTAGATACTTGACACAAAAACATCAACTACAAGCACAACTTGAAGCCGAAAGCCGTGAAGAAAAGAACTTGACAAAGGAGCTTGAAGCCAGGGGCCGAATGATTATAGAAATGAGGACGTCGCTACAGCAAATCAACGAACTTCTATCAAGCGTCGGTGAGTGCTTCGTAATAGGGTATTACACCCATTTTTGAAAATTGATTCAATTAGATTCTATAGCGCTAATGAACGAATAAAAATCACAAAATTTTAAAATTTAGTTTACTATTTTATGAACTAAAACTATTACTATTAGTTGTTTATCATAAGTATACTTAAAGTATTGTATTGTATTGTTACACCAACTTCTATTGGTATTATAAACGTAGATTTCTAATACCAAACTTCTCAGAAAACATAATGACTACAAAATAGAAATGAATGGCTAGCCGAAGAATGGCGGCCATTTAGTGCATGACACACAGAATACTATATGTTCTGAGGCATGACATCATTGCGCACCTCGTCCCTCCCTACAAAATACGTTTGACTTCCCCGGAACACAAAGCGACACGCGTCCTGATTATTCAAAACCTGTCGGGTGACTGTCAAAGGGCTTTGTTTGTCACTAGGGATTAATTAAGTAGCTGAATTCCTAACCGACCAAAATTTCTCTACCAAAAATCAGGGTGAATCATATTGTTTTCAGTTTATAAAATGATGACTTTAATATCGAGAATATGCTATGCTGTCTAGCGTGTTCTAGCAACAAGCCGCTGTGCACCGGGACGTAGCGGCTCCCTGAACTTGACCGACTTTGAACTTTGACTTAGAATAGATTATTCTAAGAATTTTCGGTCGCTCAGTAAAGTTTCGCGCGACGTTTCTCGTACACGCTAGAAGCAAATTACATGTAAATTATGCGTGAACAAAAGTCTTCACGTTAAATATACAGTGCATATTATTGAGGCTTGATTGGTCAAAATAAATTATACTCAGGTATTCAATTCATTTTATGTCATAATAATGATTGTTAACTAGTTTCTAGTTTTCTTACATCCTAGGGACAACATATTATACGAGTTTGTCTCGCTTCTATAGTTTTCCTTTTATGATTTCCTCTTCAAAGTTATTAATTTCTTGTAATATAATGTATACATAACATGTGTGTGTAAACGATAAAGATGTAAATAGCCCATAATTCTTACTTACATTTTGTATGCCATAAAAAAATCACAAAAATTTCAATGATTTTTTTTCAATTGATTTATTTTTGAATGAACCCACTTTTACTCAATCAGCCCTACACTGCGCGTGGTTCTACATGCACTTGACCAGTTTTTTTTACTAAACAAGTAAATTTTATTTTTGATCAATTGCATTAGCACATTAGACTGGACACCTCTTCAAATCATAATGTTACTATAGTGCTTAAAATATAGCTTGGTGCCTGTGACATTAGCCACTTCGTTTATAACTACAGCTATAATATAATTCCTGTTAAAAAAGTTCGAGTTTAAAATTAATTTTAAGACTTTTTTTTATTGTTAAGATTAGTTTTACTACAAAAACATGTTAATATAGCTTAACTAATAATAATTTGCAGAATAATTACGGTGTTATAAAATAATTTTTATTTTTCCGAAATAAAAAAATTACGGTAGCTAACTCTATAAACGCTTTTTGAAGACTAGTTAGAGATGCGTAATCAACTGACATAGACAATATCGATAAAATAAATGCATGCTAATTATAATTTGAATGTATTACTAAATAAATTATGAATTTATTTAGAAAGAATTAATGCTAATGCGTTCAAAATAATCTTGTTTATTTTTTATTCATTTATAAGACTGCTCCAGAGATGAATATGATTTTGACAATGATGTTATTCAAATTTGTGTTGTACCCCTTCAAGACAATAAAAGTTTAAATTAAGAACTAATTCCTCTCCTTTGATTGCATCTATTATATTATATGCCATTAAAATAATATTAGGTTATATATTTTTAATATCAAAATTTATCGATAATCACGGGTAGATTGTCCTTATCACTAGCACATATGTCAATGACAGACGTCGCAGGCACCAAGCTATATTTTAAGCACTATGGATTTGTATAAAGCTGACTCCAACAACTGGTCACAAAATACAAATAAATGATAATATTTTCATTCACTTTCCATGAATTTTTAGAAGACTGTTTATGTTGTTGTCAACAGACTCAAACTCATTGTAGCCAACTTTAAACTCTGTGCATTCAACAGTCTTTAAAGAGGCATGATCGTGTTCATAGAATTAACTTGATACTACTACGACTGACTCCAATAATACCCTCTCAATTTACTTACAGGTTTCTTTACATTTTGGATGGTGGGAAATAAATCACTTCTAATAAAGTATCTAAATACTTGTAGTATTAAGCATAGTCGCGTATCCTATGACGTCTCATCCCCCTCATAATTTTTTTCTAACTCAACCTATTTATGTTCCTCAGTCAACAAAAAATTAATTTTGAACTCCCTATATTCCTTCAATCTATTGTAAAACCACCTATTAGATTTGTGTGTACGGTCTGAATAAAAAGAAAACAAAAAACCGATAACTATCACGTCTAAGTAGGCTTTACTGGTTAACGAGTTATACACTTTTACTCAATCAGCCCTACACTGCGCGTGGTTCGACATGCACTTGACCAGTTTTTTTACTAAACAAGTAAATTTTAATTATAAATAGGTAGGTACTTAGAAAATATTTATATCGTTAACATTATTATTTTATGAAAAATATTAAGCGTTGATTTGCTATCCATCCTTTCTTTGGTATTATCTATATCTATAATATTTATATAACGCGGAAGATTTGCGATTTGCCGCGCGTGGTGGCCGGGGAAGAATGGTCCCAACCCTCTCTGTCCGTGGGTGTCGTACAAGGCGACTAAGGACAAAATGATAACAGTACATCAGTTTACCGAATAACGGCGGTTAAACCGTTACGAAAACGGGTGGTAGAAAATCAGCACAACACAGGACGGGCAGCAGCGTCCTGTGATAAAGCTACCACTACTGCGATCGCCAACCCGCCTGCCAAGCGTGGCGATTATGGCAATATCCCCCCAAATGGAGCTACAACAAAAGAAATGGCCCCCAGTCCCCGGTCATCCCGCTATTCCTGGCTACGGTAGCGGCCATGGTAACGGCGGGGTTGGGGGTGCGAAGAATCCCCGGGTGCGGCCAGGCTACCCAAACCGACAACCTTTGGCCCTGGCAACATACAACGTGCGCACATTGCGGAATGACGAGCAGATTGTTGAACTGGAGGAAGAATTGAGCAGGCTACGATGGGACATAGTGGGATTGTCAAAAGTCCGAAGACAGGGGGAGGATACGATAACTCTTAAGTCCGGTAACCTGTTCTATTTCCGGGAGGGCGACCAACTGTCCCAAGGTGGAGTCGGGTTTATCGTCCACAAGTCCCTCGTGAACAACGTGGTGAAAATCGAGAGTGTTTCGACGAGTGTAGCATACCTTATACTCAGAATCACCAAACGGTATTCGCTGAAGGTCATACAGGTTTATGCTCCCACTTCGACTTACCCCGACGATGAGGTCGAGGCTATTTAAGAGGACATTTCCAGAGTTATACATGCCTCTAGAACCCAATACACTGTTGTCATAGAGGACTTCAACGCGAAGCTAGGTAAACGAGGCGGTAACGAGTTGAGAGTGGGGCAGTTTGGATTTGGATCCAGGAATCCCCGGGGCCGAATGCTGGCTGACTTCATGGAGAAGGAGGGCCTCTTTATGATGAACTCCTTCTTCAAGAAGCGCGATAGCCGCAAATGGACCTGGATTAGTCCTGATGGTGTCACAAAAAATGAGATTGACTTCATCATGTCGACCAGGCGGCAAATATTTAATGATGTCTCAGTGATCAATGCGGTGAAAACCGGAAGCGATCACCGGATGGTAAGAGGCACATTAAATATCAACCCTAAGCTGAACCGGTCTCGACTGATGAAGTCTACGCTCCGACCTGCACCGATTCAAATTCAAAGCTCCGAGAGCTTCCAACTCGAACTTCTTAACCGCTTCAAAAGCCTCGGCTATTGCGTAGACGTGGACGAATACAGCAACAAGTTCGTGGAAACTGTCCGTTCGGTAGGGTCTAACATCTTTAAAGCGGTGGGCTTTGCAGCAGTAAAGGACCGAGAAAGATCACCGACCAGACCTTCAACTTATAGACGAAAGGCGCAGGATGGTACTGCGGTCCCCAGAGAAAGCTAGTGACTATCGGCGGCTCAACAGACGGATCTCAAAGTCAAAGTCAAAGTCAAAGTATTAATTTCATTTTGATCACAGAATGATACTTATGAAAAGTCAAATTACATGAAGTCAGCTAATTAACCTACAGCCAGTTCGCTGACGAGGTAGAGCTGTGAGAAGAACTGACAAGAAACTCACGCCACTCTTTTCAATCGCCAGATAATTACAATTTTTTGTATGAGTTAACAATTTTAACACATCAACGCAACCAAAGAACCATACAAAGTAATTATTACAAAACAACTAATTATTTAATAACATTTTTGAAAAAAGAAAAGAAACGAAAATAGAGTATTTCAATTATTTAGTTTCATCTAGTATGGTAATTTGACTACGTATTTTAATTAAAATTAAAAAATAGTAAATGCATTTCCCAGTCATATTGAACTACAAGGTAATATTGAATTAAGTATTAAATGTATGCAAGATTGACCAGTCATCCCAGGTAGCACCCGTTCACGAGCATGACGCACAGACCAGCCATCATCACCTTCGCCATATTAGAGCCATTTAAATTTTCTTATAATAATATAACTACAATCAAATGTTAATCAAAGTCAATATAACTACAATAATAATAACTAATCAATATAACATTAATCTTGCATTAAACGAGCAACTTTACCCATGTTATTTTATCATTTAAATAATCATTAATATTATAATAACCCTTTTGAATAAGATGGTTTTTAACAGTTTGTTTGCATTTCTCTAAGGGTAGATTCGAAACGTCAATGGGTAGTTTATTATAAAAGCGTACACCAAGACCCGCAAATGTGTTGTTTACTTTATGTAGGCGATGGTATGTACCAACTAACTTATGTTTACCTCGAGTATTCACAGAATGCATGTCAGTTTCTTGAATACAAGTGAATATTTTTCTTGATAAACATAATGTTAGCAAAGATATATTGAGACGCCACTATCAAAATACCTATCTCTTTAAACTTATCTCTTAATGAAACTCTAGGGCCCAAATTGTAAATAGATCGCACCGCTCGTTTTTGAAGTATAAAAATTGACTCAATATCCGCAGCCCTGCCCCAGAGCAGTATACCGTATGACATCACGCTATGGAAATAGCTAAAATAAACAAGTCTGGCTGTTTCAATGTCGGTAAACTGTCTTACTTTTCGTATTGCAAAGGCCGCTAAACTAAGTTTACCAGCAAGACACGATATTTATTTTCTCCAAGTCTTTGACTCGCGACCTTCGCCAATTTAACACACAACGTGTTAAAGGGGCTATAGAGCGCAACGAAGGCTTGAAAGTGTTCGCACGAGATCGGTCTGTCGGGCAGAGCCGACTTGTCAAGCTGAAGATGGGGACGGCAGGATCATCTCGTCTACGCCAGAGGTTTTAGAGGAGGTCAAGAGGTTCTACGGACAGTTATACACGACACAACATGCACCTGTTAGCTCCCTAGCATCAGATCCAAGAGCTAGGTTAACTCGACATTACACCGAAGACATCCCGGACGTCAGCATTTACGTGATTGGTATGGCCCTGTATGGTATGACAGCTCAAGAACAACAAGGCGCCGGGTGAGGATGGAATCACAGCCGAGCTACTGAAGGCAGGCGGAAATCCTGTCTTGAAGGCCCTTCAGAGGCTCTTTAGTGCCGTCCTCCTCGAGGGCAAAACGCCACAGGCATGGCATAGGGGTGTGGTGGAGCTGTTCTTCAAGAAGGGCGATAAAACCCTTCTGAAGAATTACAGACCTATCACACTCCTGAGTCACGTCTACAAGCTGTTCTCAAGAGTCCTCACTAATCGTCTCGCAAACAGGTTCGACGACTTCCAGCCTCCCGAACAAGCCAGTTTCCGAAAAGGTTTTAGTACCATAGACCACATACATACGCTGCGGCAGGTTATACATAAGTCCACAGAGTATAACCGGCCCTATGCTTAGCGTTTGTGGACTATGAGAAAGCCTTTGATTCGATCGAGACCTGGGCCGTGCTGCAGTCTCTCCAACGGTGCCATATTGACTATCGATATATCGAAGTGCTGAACTGTTTGTATGAAAACGCCACCATGTCAGTACGAATTAATGGTCAGAGCTCAAGGCCTATCCAGTTGCAGCGAGGAGTGCGACAGGGAGATGTCATATCTCCGAAACTGTTCACCGCTGCACTGGAGGACGTGTTCAAGCTTCTGACCTGGAATGGACTTGACATCAACATAAACGGCGAGTACATCACTCACCTTCGATTCGCGGACGATATCGTGGTCATGGCTGAGACCGTGGAGGAGCTCAGTGCAATGCTCGATGACCTCAGTAGAGTCTCTCGACAAGTGGGCCTAAAAATCAACATGGACATGTTACACCCACTTCTATTACGGTCGGAGGCTCGATGCTCGAATTCGTTGACGAGTACATATACCTGGGACAAACAGTCCGATTAGGTAAGTCCGAATTCGAGAAAGAGGTCACTCGTCGAATCCAGCTCGGCTGGGCAGCTTTCGGGAAGCTACAACATATCTTCCCGTCCGCACTACCGCAGTGTCTCAAGACCAAGGTCTTTGACCAGTGTGTGTTGCCAGTGATGACATACGGAGCAGAGACGTGCTCGATAACTATGGGTCTTATCCGAAGGCTCAAAGTCGCTCAGAGGGCGATGGAGCGGGTTATGTAAGGCGTCTCCCTGCGCGATCGTTTGAGAAGCGAAGAAATCCGCAGGCGAACCAAAGTGACTGACGTGGCTCGCAGAGTTGCTTCTCTGAAGTGGCAATGGGCAGGACACATAGCTCGCAGAACTGACGGCCGCTGGGGCAGAAAGGTTCTAGAGTGGCGACCACGAACCCGAAGACGCAGCGTGGGCAGACCCCTCACAAGGTGGACCGACGACCTTATAAGGGTGACGGGCAACCGATGGATGAGGGCGGCGAACGACCGGCTACGATTGAGAAAATTGGGGGAGGCCTATGTCCAGCAGTGGACGTCTTTTGGCTGATATGATGAAAGTGGAAGAGTTTTTTTGTTTTTTTGAATGCGCTTATCTCTGGCACTACTAATACTACTACTGGATTTAAAAAAATATTTTTGCGTATGATAGCCCTGTTCTCGAGGAAGGTAATAGGTTATGTAACATCACGCTACTGGCGATGAGACTAGGGAAGTAATCAAAGAAGCGGGTAAAACCGCGCCTCGGCAAGCTAGTTTGATATAAATTTGTTAATATTTGCTGCGGGATGAGTCAGGAATGTTTATGGATTGAAATAAGAAAATATATTAATATTTGCTGCGGGATGAGTAATACTAGTTTGGGATCAGTAAAAAAAAGGGATGAGACGTGATAGGATAAAAAATACGGAACAACCCGCTGTTTTCTAATGTCTGTTTCGCTAATTTTCTTTTAAACCACGCGTGGGATTTTGTTACGGTTTTCACCATCATTCGGAAGGTTTACATGTAATATTATAATCGAGAAAATCAAAGATTTGAAATAAAAATGTGAAAACACGCGCGAAATACTAGTAGTACAAACAATAAAAATGTATACCTATAATATGTATGTGTAAAATTGTTCACAACACAAATAACTTGGCGACACGAGTACAATGTATCCTAATATATAGCTGCCAGTTATCTAATGAAACGACCACAAACCTCAACGTTTTAACATCCAATATAATCAATACGAAATAGACTAGTACATCTTGCTAATGCACTGCATTTTGTGCTTAGCCGCGTCAAGGCGAATGTCGATTATCGGATTCAGTCTCTATAAAGCTAGCGGGTAGCGTAACGTAAACTGGAGTTTTAAGTCTCTCGCTTTTATTATATTATGTTCTGACATTGAGGATCTCGTCTCAGTGGTTTATTACATATAAAATATACATCCACTGCTATGATATGATAGTCAATGTTAAATAGTAGTCTGTCGTCATTCAAACTTTATGTATTTCACTGTTGTGAACTTACAATATTAAATGCTTATTTCATTTAAGTAGAGTTAACGCAGAACACACCCCACAATATTTAACGATTGAAACTTTGAACTGCACAGTTTGTGTAACTATTAAACGTCATTTATATTCTTCTTAAACAATATACTAGCTTTCCGCGGCGCGGTTTTACCCGCATCTTTGCTTACTGATCTGTTCTAGTCAGCAGTAGCGTGATACTACATAGCTTATAACATACGCAAAAAAAAATTGTTTAAATCCGTCTGGTAGTCCCAGATTTATCGCGTATTAACAAACAAACAAACTCTTTTGCTTTATATAACAGTATAGATAACAATCAATGTTTGTATGTTTGTCTTATAAGCATTCCGAAACAAATAATCAGATTGTAGTGAAACTTTGCGAGAGTGTTCAGGGGACGCCCAAGAAGGTTCCTAGATCTAAAAATGTTTTTTGTTTTTATAAATTACGTACCATTGCAACGATTTCCGGGTGAAGGTAGTATTATTATAACAAAGAGAAGCCAGATTTGATTAATTGAATTCTTATCAGCCTACATAATATATCCAAAGTTAGATATATTGATAAAAGTCTGCTTTTGTAGACAAAACAAAGTTTTAATTTGAAGGCTGGTATCATTTTAAAATTATTTTCTTAGGCTGTAATTTGCTATGCAAACTACGCCTTTCTAATGATTATTACTGCAAAGCCTTTTGGGTGTTTGCTCGATAGTAACAAAACTTGAATCCGGGAACATAGTGCACACAAAAGCTGCTAATGTGCTAATGCTTCAGAGGTTCCACTACTATCAAGATAAAGTTTTCATCTACTGCATAATAATATAGATAAAATTTAATTAATATAAAGAATGTGCGTTAGAATAATAAATTGAATGTATAATATTTTAACCTTAGGCATTTTGATTCAAAGTAAATACTTATAGCTTACTAGGTTTTGCCCACGGCTTCACTAGCTTGGATCTCGTTTTTCTCACAGACATTTTATGCTACTTACATATTTAAGGGCATGGGAAAATCTGTTAAAGGCACTTCATTGCGCACGATGTTTTTTGTTTTTCTAATAAAATACTGCAGAGTAAGTAACATAAAATTGTTCCTTTTTGATCGAGTTACCTTAAACGCAAAATGCCAATGAAGGCGTTATACCTAAACATGAAATTTGCCTAAAAAGCTGTTTGCCCTAAATGAAAGATGCCGATGAAGCAGTATGCCTGAAATGTGAAATTGACTTAATAGCAGATTGCTTTAAGTCAATGTCTACAAAGCACATTGCCTAATTAGTTAAATGCCTACAAATCAAATTGCCTAAGAAGTTAAATGTCTACAAAAACAAAATGCCTAAGTGGTTAAATGCATACAAAGCAAAGTGCCTAAATTTGTGAAAAAATTTAAATGTTTTCGTGTGTACCTGAGATAGCGTTTTGTGGACAGCTGATTATAAATTATATGTAAATAATATTTAACATTTTGTAGTTGTTACATTGACCAAATACATGACTCCTGGGGGCCTACTTTGAAAATCGAAGATAGAAGTTACCAGTGATTTATCCCTTTCACTAGATTTCGTCAAGAATAACGACTGAAAGAGACACCGAGTGTAGTTAATTGTTGACACACTGTCGTGTTATTGTGTAGGGTCAGGCATTAAGTCCGCCATTACATATTGTATGTATAAAGTTGATAAATAAATAAATAAATAAATAAATAATAGCCACGTGTCACTAAATTCGACGTTCTTCAATTTCCTTCAAAAATTATTGTGAGAGCCAAATCAAAAAATAGAGCTTGGTCTTATATTTTACAATGAAATAGGCCATATACTCGATAACTCTCTTAATTTTATTGATTTTCAATAATTACCAGCCTATCCACATATTAAATTTACAGCTTTTCAGTCATCTTGTATTTCAGGCAAACTGCTTTTCAGTCATCTTGTATTTCAGGCTAACTGCTTTTCAGTCATCTTGTATTTCAGGCTAGCTGCTTTTGAGTCATCTTGTGTTTAAGGCAAACTGCTTTATAGGTAATTTAAAATTAGGCAATCTGCTATTTAGTCAATTTCACATTTCAGGCATACTGCTTCATCGGCATCTCTCATTTAGGGCAAACAGCTTTTTAGACAAATTTCATGTTTAGGTATAACGCCTTCATTGGCATCTTGCGTTTAAGGTAACTCGATCAAAAGGGAAATTGTACATGCGAAAAAAAATTATGCATAACCTGTTCGTGATGAGTAAATTAATGTGTGTTTGTGTATGTGTCTGTATTTCACGCTATAAGTTAAAAATCATTATTTTCCATACAATTTCTATTCCGCATTTATGCAATACTCCATTTCCCTAAAGATATCCGCGTTAAAAAATATGCAGTGCTGAAATGCAAATTTTCAAAATAACTAAAAAAAGTCTACAGTGTTTCATCCCCATATAACCCTATAGCCATTCCTGTCAAAAATATTTATAACAGTATTTTTAATTTTTGGTAAACAAAGAAATGTCTATTTTACATAAAATAGACTTATTTATATAACTTATCTATTACAAAAAAATATATATTTTTAAGTATTCCAATACTAATTTGGACGACGATTACTTCAAAAACAACGATATTGCCATACAACTTGGCATATCTAATTTCACCCTTCTAAAGCCATCCCCTGTTAAAAATATTAAAAAGAATATTTTTCACTTTGATAGTAGTATTCCAATACAAATTTGTAAAACTATAAATTAAAAAACAAAGAATTTTAATACAATCGCTTTCATCCTTTTTCCCACCCCCACGGATTAAATTTTAAAAATCTCTTTTTAAGTATACCTCTAGACAATAAGACAAACACACGTCCAAAATTCACTGAAGTCACTAATTTCAAAAGCAAAGATCTTTCCATACAATATTTCATCCCTAATTTCACCTTTATATAGCAACTCCTGTCAAAAAATCGTGAAATAAAATATTTTAACAAAAAGAAATAATATATTTACATATTAATTAATCTATAATATAAAAATAATTCGCTGAATGTGTTGCTAAGCGCAAATCTCGAGAGCAGTTGTTTTTTTTTTATAATATAGTATTTTAGCATATTTGAGAAGGAAAATAAATAAATTTATTATTATTATTATTAAAAAGATAGGTACCTAATATAAATCTTAAATTAATATTGTAGTAAGGTTCTTATAGTATTTACTTGGCATCAACTTCAAAATTATAAAATACTTATTTAATCATTTTTAGTAAATTTATTTTGTACTTTTTAATTTCCTTCCTGTTTGAAGTCGGTTTTCTTTTTGTTAGAAATTATTTTACTGTACACGTAGGTTAAATTTTAAAAATCCCGTCCTTATACACCTCTAGATATTAAGTTAAACACACCCTCCAAATTTCAAGTCGCTACGACCAGTGGCTTAGGCTGTGCGTTGTTTGTCAGTCAGGACGAAGCCTTTTATAATTAAAATTTGTATGGATGGGTTTAAAAGTCGTACCACGTTTCGAAATCGAATAATTAAGTAATGTATGACGTGTCGCTTAAAGCTCACTTAAAAATTTAAAGATGAGTGGCATTCACATACATGAGCCGATGGATGAGGAAAGCTCAGTACTGATTGTAGTTGAGATGCTTGGCGAGACGTACGTGCAGCCATGGTGGTAATTTGGCTAATCTATATATATATAAAATGCTTTGTCCTGAATGACTGACTGACGGATCAACGCACAGGCTTAACCGCTGATCGTAGAGACCTTAAATTTCGAAGGTGTGTTCTTTCTAAGACGTAGGCATCCAATAAGAAAGGATTTTCCGGAATTCGACCTCTAAAGGAGTGAAAAAGGGGGCATAGTTTGTATGGGACAATGTGATTCCTTGATCTAATCTACTTCAAATTTTGCATAAACATTCTTTAGTAGAATTGATGGAAGTCGCGTTTTATATTTTTTTAAATTGATCCCATAACGGGGTTAAAAAGGGGTAGAAAGTTACTTTAGGGATGATTTGCTTCTAAGTTGATATCAATACTCCTTGGTGCTTTTGATTTAAAAACATTTTATTTTAACACATGTTTGAAAACACAATCAACCTACGTCAAATAAAGTTGCTGTAGTTAGGACCTGTCCGGACAGCGGTATTTCAACGCGAGGTCTTTTTTTTCGCAATTCTGTACACACATTGAATCTTAAGAAAGTACACACCGCATAGGCGATAAAAAAATTCGCTCTCGTGGCTGCGTTTTGGGCCAGCACAATATAAATTTTGGTTATAGATTTTTGGTTTACCATCGAAACGCTTAGAAGAAGATTTTAATTCGTGTTTAGTTAGTTGACATGTGTAGCATCAAAGACCTCTTCGAATTCAAGAGAGTGCAGTTTCCCATCAAATTCTGCTTAGCAATGACCAAACAAAGCTCAAGGTCAAACTCTTTAAGTGCTATATAAAGGGCGTAGACTTAAGGAAAAGCAGAAATGCCTGGAAAAGTTGGTAGAAGTCGCCCTAGACAGTCATACAAAGATCAAATGAGAGATGTGTTGACAAAGAGCACAATTATTACAAGCACCTGTAATTAACGTGTGGGTATGAAAAGTTTAATGCAAATGCCCAAATGGAATTCTATAGTCTCTGCCTACCCTATATGAGAGAAAGGCGTTAAGTTATGTATGTACGTATATAAAAAAATTAATAACGTAAAAAAACAATTAAAAATCCTATTAGAACCATTTCCGACTTTTGCGCGGACGAAGTCGCGGGCAAAAGCTAGTCAATAAATAAAATTATATTTCTGCCATGTGAAGCCTTCACTCACATTCACATCTCTTCTCCAAATATTAGTTTATCATATAAACTTTAATATATTTAAATTATTCGTTACATAACAAGCGTAGACTTTGCCTGGCACAAGTAAATACTACAGCCTTCACAATTATTAAAAATCCATCGAAACTGAAACATAATAGTCCAAATTTGCTCGCTACTAATGAGCGGAAGATTATAAATAACACTGCGTTAAAATAAGCTTCAATTTTTACTGTACAAACGATATCTTTAGTATTATGTATGTATTTGTAATAATAGTGTTATGATTTTACTGTGAAGTACAATAAAGAATAATACCTAAACAAAGAATTGATCCAATAACCTGTTGTTATAGAAAGTAAGCTATGAACAACTCTGATACTTTAAAACCACGCATCCAGGAAAAACGAAGGATAATTTTCTTAAAACTGTTTGTTTTCCCTGTAGTCGTCGCACCGTCGGCGTCGTCGTGTTGATAAAGAGCAGAGATTGTTTTTTCTATGGGAGATTTATTTGAAATAGGTTAATTGTTAGACTGGCGGTTCCAGACTGGCGAATCGAACATTTTGGAAACGCGGATTAATCGTTTATTCCATCCAGTCCTACTAGTAGTGTGATAGTTGAACTATTTGGAATATTTTTTTCCAACTTGTTAAACTGGCGGATTTTGTCAAGCTTTTTTAAATTATTTATTACAAAATATTAGACTGGTGGATCTAGTCGAGCTGTTTGGAATTGTTTATTCCAAATTGTTAGACTGGTGGATCGAACATTTTGGAAACACGGATTTAATGCCAAATAGAACTACTGATTCCGATATAGTTGATCATATAAATACTTTACTGATTATTTTAATGATTTTTATAATTTTTTAATCTGATTTTTTTGAGTGCAGGCAATTAAATTATGGTGTTTATGACTTATATTAGTAGGTAATGTAATTTTTTTCTTGTGGTGTGATTGTGTTATTATGGTTGATGTGATTCAGTGGTCAATTTATTTTTGTTATAAGTAATAGAGATTCAATACCAAGTGATTTGTGATGTTAATGATAGGTTACAGAAAAGACAAACTAAAACTTAATATTAAGTAAGTGCCTACTTTAGCAATTAAAAATATAAGTAATTTGCCTAACTGGTTTTACCTATATATACAAAGTAGGCAATCGGTAGGCACCTACGTAGTCTGTTGTGTGTTCCGTAATAGCTATTTCATAAGTTACACAAATATTTGTGTGCATGAACATGTCTTTTGGTATTGGTCTGGGTGTTTCTATGTATAATATGTATGTATTTAGAAAAAAAAAGTATTTAATGATGTATAAATCCGCATTCCAGAACCCACAATACAAGCATATATGCTTGCTTTGGGTCTAGATGGCGTTGTGTGTAGTTGTTGCAATAAAAAAAATATTATTATATGTCAATTATTGGAGGTGGTCACTCAAAATTATCATAACTATTAATTAACACATTTCGGCAAATTATGTTATGCCTACCCCATCGAAAATGTCTGTGCACACCACTGGTACTATGTATTGTATTATGAGATCTTTACTATATTTGTAAGTTTGGTGTATGTACAATAAAGTGTAAATAAATAAATAAAATCTCTGGAACTACTAGTTAGATTTGAATAATTCTTTTTGCGTATATATTTCACAACAAAAGATGTTCGAATTGCTATTAAAAGTATGTGTAGAGGTAAGTCGCCAGGGTATGATGGTCTTAGTATTGAGCATCTTAGATGTGCAGGACTTTATCTGTTGCGCGTCCTTTCCATGTTCTACAACCTCTGCCTTTGTCACGGGTACTTACCGGATGAACTTACAAAAACCATAGTGGTTCCCGTCATTAAAAATCGAACTGGAGATATCTCGGACAAGAATAACTACCGACCCATCTCACTAGCTACAGTAATGGCCAAGGTACTTGACAGCTTGCTTAATATTATTCTTGTTCAACGTATAAAACTGCACGAAGCCCAGTTCGGTTTTAGAAGTGGATTTTCTACAGAAAGTGCGATATTGTGTCTTAAGCAGGCTGCCAGGTACTATACGGACAGGAAAACCTCAGTATACGCGTGTTTCCTGGATTTGTCAAAAGCTTTTGATACAGTCCTTTATTTAGGGGAAAACTGGGCAATGCGGGTGTACCGGTGGAAGTTATACTCCTCTTAAAGGAATGGTATCACTGCCAGCAGAATCAGGTAAGATGGGCGAGAGCTTTGTCCGACCCATACGGCATAGAATGCGGAGTTAGGAAGGGGGGACTCACCTCTCTTCTATTATTTAACCTCTATGTCAATGAACTTATCGGTGAGCTAGGCAGCACTCATACCGGTTGTCATATTGATAATGTATGCGTCAATAACATTGGCCACGCGGACGATATGGTGCTGCTGGGACCATCGGTGGGCGTAGTCCGTAAGCTATTGACGATCTGTAAAACGTATGCGGTGGAGCATAGGCTGACATATAACACAACGAAGAGCAAAGTCCTTCTTTTCAATGGAAAACTAAGTGTGCCAGTTTGTGTTCCCACAACTATGTTAAACGGTGAGGAGCTGCAGAGAGTGACCAGTTTTAGATATTTAGGACATATTGTGACTGATGATCTGTCAGGTGACGCTGATCTGGAACGGGAGCGCAGGGCATTGGCGGTTCGAGGAAATATGATTGCCCGTAGGTTCGCTCGCTGCTCCATAGAACTGAAAATCACGCTGTTCAAAGCATACTGCCAATCTTTTTACTCGAGCAGCTTATGGGTAAATCATAATCGTCGGGCAGCCAGTATCTTGCGCGTTCAGTACAACAACATCTTTAGGATGCTGGTGCGACTGCCTCCCTACTTCAGCGCATCACTAATGTTTGCAGAAGGTCAAACGGATGGATATCATGCGATAATTCTTAAAAAAGTAGCTCTTTTATTAAGACGACTGAGAGACAGTAGCAACCGCATCCTTAAGATGATTTCCTCCCGTTTAGACTGTCCGATCCAATTCAAGTGGATAAAAATCATTACCGGACAAGACTGACATTTTATTCTATTGTTATCTTATTTATGACAATTTTTATTGTACCATTGAATAATAATAATTAATACATTGACTATAAAAAGTAAATTTGAAACAGAAATAATTTACAATAAGAGCTAGTTTCACTATTTTAGCATCATAAAAATTGCTGCTTGCAATATTTTTATTTTGTAATTTGTGAGAATCTCCACAATCATCATCATTATTTCTGTCGATAGACGATTGAAAAAGGTGTCGGTAATAATAGAAATATCACTTGATAATACCTAAAAAAAAAAATTACGATGCATCCAGTAGCAGTAAACTTGAATTATGTATTATATAAACTTATATTTATGTATTATTCGTATCTATTAGTAGCTATTGTTACCAACAATTGAGCTGGAGGCGACAGGTGTTAATAATCAAAAGCTACAAGGTAGAATTAACAACGTTCATTATTAAATTAAAATTGCATTTAATATTCATCGGTGTTCGTGTTGGCAATTAAACAAAAATTAACCACGCACATGTTTAACAATATTTTATATTTCGCTTCTCATTTCGTATCATCGTAATGTAAGGATTAATTAAACTTGTTTTGTTGTAGCATAGACGCAATTACTACACTTCAGCGAAAACAACTTCATTACAATTTTTAATTAATTAAGAACAATGTTTAAGTTTGCTTTATAATAATAAATACAAGCATTTACTAGGGTACACGATCATCGTCAAGAACGTCGAGTGAATCGTAGCGCCTACGTTCCAAGAAGTAGTTCTTAATGATTATGAAAGTAGTGTCTCAGTACCAAGAAATTGTTCTTATTATCTCCGGTGCTTGGAGTAAGATTTCCAAGGTTAATAACAAACTAAATATAAAAAAACTGATGCGAATCAACTTAAGATCTAATACTTAATAAGAACCGATTAAAAAAATATTTCACCTTTAGAAAGCTACAAATAAGACGAGTAACAGCTATATTTTAATATGCTTAACCAATTTTTACAGTCATTTTCAAAATTTCATTATTTTAAGCG
The DNA here is from genome assembly GCA_963082885.1 of Parascotia fuliginaria. NCBI lineage: Eukaryota > Metazoa > Arthropoda > Insecta > Lepidoptera > Erebidae > Parascotia > Parascotia fuliginaria. The sequence goes on from OY720170.1 coordinate 18,080,006, forward strand.
CCTTTGAAAATCTGAATACTGCAATACGGCACTATTGCAATGATATTTTTTGTAGGCGTTTGTTGGGAGACAGAATGAAGCTTTTGATACCAAAGCGAAGCGAGGGCGGAAGTCTAGTGCTTTATAAAACGCAAATCTGACATAGCATGACATGATGGCATCGTCACTTTTACCTTATACCATCACACTACTGAACAACGTAGCAGAATACTTTTAACCGACTTCAAAAAGGAGGAGGTTCTCAATTCGGGTCGTATTTTTTTTGTATGTTCGTTTCGCGATTTCTCCGCCAATTATGAATGGATTTTATTGACTCTTTTTTTTCTAAGGCAGGCCATGTTTCAGACGTGTTCCTATATAAATTAGATGGCAATTGGTTCAGCGCTCTTTAAAAAATTTAAAAAAAACAAAATATACATTGCCTCAGGGGACGGTCCTGTCGCCCACTCTGTAACTTCCGCACAATGACACGTGGTTCATGAGAGATATCTCGGACATCCTGCGGCTAAAAAGACTGGCATCGAAGCAAAACGCCTATCGTTTGTCGCTGAGCTCGACTAGGTCTTATATCACATTTCAAAATGTGGTTGTGAGAACTTGGTTCGAGTTCAATGCCAAGAAAACACCGATAAAAAACCACCCTCCCCTTTTTTATCCAGAACGGCACGTGCGGGTCTAAAGCCTCAATTTTTCACTGTGGAATCTAAAGGGTCTCAAACTAAACGGTTCGGCACTTCATATTTTTGTTGCTCTATTAAAGCCTGGAAATATTTAACAGCTCATGTGTCCCTATCTAATTTTGATCCTGGGTCTTTTAAGCGTGGCGTGAAAAAGCATCTTACTAAGCCGTCATAGTGGAGGCCAGTAGTTTGGCGGTGGTGGTCACCACTTCTGGATTCCACTGACTGCTCACCACCAGGCACTTTAGTAGGTTAATGTAAAAAAAAAGTGGCTATGCAAAATGAAACTGCACAGTAAACAGCGCACTAACTTAGAAATGTTTTATTTTAATACAAGAGTTTTCAAGTTTAATTAAGTTGTCCTTGAAAGTATAAATCTAGTGCAAATTGTATCTGGAATAAAGTTATTTTTCAATTCGCCTCGCTTAACCCAGTCCTTCGCTGTGATATTTTCTTTTCTAGTACTGTTAAAATTTTTTGCAGTTTACTTTATTGTAGTTTATATTATTTACTCTTAACGCTAAGTGATGCGTAGGTAGGTATGTAGTAACACATTGCGAGATTGGGTTATTTAGTGTGTGCGATTTTGTAACACGTTGTTTTAGTAGGTATTTATTTAACCTACAAACTTTTCACGTTATGGCCGTAATTGCAGCTTTTAAGATGCTTTTTCCAAATACATTTACAAGACCTAGGGTTGAAATTTAAAGAAAACACCTGCTGTGGTACCAAATTCTACATTTTTATTAAGCTTATTAAATTCACTCATAGATAAGGCTTTCAATATAAATAAATAATTGTCCAAAATATTCTTCATATTGCCCAAGTACTCTCAAAGGATTATATGTATATTGAATTTCTTGAACTTCACGTTCTAGAACGTTAGCAGAAATAATTATAACAAATATTTTAATTGTATTTATTAGACACACGAACCAAGGGTCGACTTTCAATGGTTTGCATGTACATACTTACTTTGTAGAAAGAGATATGTAAAATCTTAAAATTTGTTGTTGTTTGCATTCTGAATGTCGAGATCCAAAGAAACAAAAAGGTTTTTGTCGGTTTTTGTCGTCGGACGTCAGAAATAGAGTAAAGGAAACCAAGTGGAATAAAGGTGATGTCAGATAAAGTAAAACTCCATCAGCGGCAGGTACAGAGCGGCGAGACGGCTGGATGATGCCTTCTATCGTGGATAGAACATGAATAAGATTGGCATAAGAGTGTGGAGACTGGAGATTGACTCAAACTAAGAGAGATCGGTACCCAGCAGTGAGTAAATGACAGTGGGGTTGATGATATTTTGCTTTTATTGTCTATTTTAAGTACAATAATCAAAGACAAGATGCGTTCACCGCTAAAAAAGCTCCATTTGTAGATACTCCGCAATTCCAAGACACAGCCCTTACAACATCTGAAAGCCTTGAGATCCTTGGAATCGACATCTCCAGCAGCGTCCGCAGTCATCTGGAGGCTAAAGCCAAGTTGGCCTCCAAAAAGCTCGGTGTGCTCAACAGGGCGAAGCGGTACTTCAGTGCGGGGCAAAGACTATTGCTTTACAAAGCTCAAGTTCGTCCCCACATGGAGTACTGCTGCCATCTTTGGGCGGGTGCTCCCACCCGGATACCAGCTTGGGCCGCTTGACGCGGTCCAAAGGCGTGCTGTAAGAGTTGTCGATAATCCCAGGCTAATAGGCGGTATTGAATCACTAGGCTTAAGGAGAGACGTTGCCTCCTTATTGTATTCTATCGCCTGTATAATGTGCTGTGTTCTGAGGAATTGTTTAGGATGGTGCCAACGACCACTTTTTATCATCGCACCTCCCGCCATCGGCTGGGAGTTCATCCTCACACCTTAGAACCTCTTAGGTCCCGTACAGTGAGGTTTCAGAGAAACTTTCTCCCTCGTACGATAAGGTTGTGGAATGAGCTCCCCGTCGAGGTTTTCCCGAGGGACTACAACATGGAGTTCTTCAAGAAAGGAGTTAAAAGGTTTTTAACAGGGTCGGCAACGCGCTATTGATGCTCCTGGTGTTGCAAGCGTCCATAGGCTACGGTAACTGCTTACCATCAGGCAGGCCGTATGCTTGTTTGTCACCTTAGTCGTATAAAAAAAAAAAAAAAAAACAATTTCATCTAATTTTTATGGACTAAGTATATCGACTGTAACCGGTTGCGATTGATTATTTTCAGCATTTTACATTAAACCAGTTACCAGACCTACACACTGTCATGTCCTTTCAAAGACCTAGAGGTGACTTAAAAAACATCCATCCCGGTAGATGGTTGGTGGTACTTATTGCGGTTAACCGCTGCTAATCACAACAAGTTAACAACGTAGACCGTTCTCTGCACGAGTCCATCACCTCCTATAAATGACAAAAAAAAAATAATTTAACGAAACTCAGTATTTAAAAAAAAACCACTGATTTATAAAGGTAGCATGATTAATTTAACAATCTGTAAGATATCTCTACATAAGTACCCATCTGTGATAATACTAGTCATTAAAATGAAATTCATTGAAGAGAAAGAAACTTGCATTCTTTATTCTGCTTCCATGAATTTGATTCATTTCAAATGCAATGAAGTTTCAAGTATCATGCCACTTAGGGATCGAGCGGAAATTGTTTCTTTGAAATAAACTTGAACTTATTGATTGTATTTTCTAACTACCAAGAAGCTATGCGTAGTAGTCTGTTGTCGAGTAACAGTGGTAATATAATAATATAATATAATATATAATAGTATTTCTACACACACAACGCCATCTAGACCCAAAGTAAGCATATATTATAGCTGGTCATGCGTTCTTGAATGCGGATATACATACTTAAATACTTTTTTTGTAAATACATACATATTATACATAGAAACACCCAGACCAATGCAAATAGCATTGCACCATGCAATTCAAGCACACAAATATTTGCACTGAGCGGGAATCGAACCCGCGACCTCTGCGTGGTAGTCCATACCTACACAGTACCACCGAACCACAGAGACAGTCAGATCTGGAAAAATAATTCAATAGTTCGGCTAATATGTCAATATTTTCTTTTACAACACTAACAGGCACATCGTCATATCCACATGAGTGCTTGGGCTTGATATTTTAACTATGTGAAACACTTCATTTGGAGTAACCTTATCAAGAACTATTTTCCTATTTATTCTATCAGTGCTATCTTCATGGATCTTCAAAGCTAAATTATGTCTGAATTTATTCGACACAGAATCATAAGAAAAGCAGTTGCAAACAATTTCACAATTTCGGAAGGATCTGAAGAGATTAGCAAGAGAATAAAGTTGTTATTCTTTTATATTAATATTTCTATGTTTAATAACTATGTACCTACCAGACATCTTTAGAAATGTTATTAGATTTGGCTAATGCCAATTGCACTGCTATTCTTTTTGCCGTTCTGATTACTCTTCAAGAAATACTTATATACGTATTTCTGTATGCAACTAGCATTACTATTCACACAAAGAAAACGCTTTATTTTGCTACAGGTTTTTATCTGTTTTGAAATCCATTTAAGAGCAGTCTCATCTTTGCGGTAAATTCTATTTTTTTCGCATTAAAAAAGTCACGGAATAGTTGATTGAATTTTGCAATAAATGCCTACAGAATTGAAATCATAGGCAGACAGTAATTACCTAAATTTGTTTCTATTTGTTGCATTTAATTCTTCTATAAACAATCTTATATGTACTATACCTAAATTTAAATTTACCGTTATGTTGTACCGAGCTATATACTAAACTTGCATGTTCATCTGCTAACCCGTTATGGTCAACCGTACAATCGAGTATACTGTCTCTTTCGACATTAGTTATAATATTATCGAGAGAAGAACTCGAGTCATTTCGCATATATGTAATCGTATTCACTAATGATCTAAAGTTATAGCCAGAAAGCATATTCACAAAATCTTGTCTTTTTCTTTAAATCCCTTATAAGATCTATACTAAAGTCACCACATAAAAAGCACTTCTTAAGAAAAGGTATTCCATAATTCCTATTTATTCAAATCCGACTTGTAATTCCAGAACGCGTATAGCGTGTTAAAAATACAAACTCTTCCGCTTTGTATATTAGCATAGATGATGTGCCGCGCTCACGTTTAATAGGGTATTTTAGTCTACATGAGAAAATTCCTAAAAATATATTATTGAGATAGCTTGTTGAAAAACGTTAGTTCATAACATATCAAACTAAATTTTAAAATTCTATTCAAAGGTTCAGTTTTTAATCCGTTTCTTATCACCAATAAATATTAGTCACCACGTTATTACGTCATACGGCTATGTAAACTTAGAGGTGTCAACTGTTAACTATCGCGTCCAGCGTTTAGATCAAATTAAGCACGATATTTGAAATTGAAAATTTAAATTCATATTTATGGCACTTAACGATTGAATAAAAATTTTGGGATTTTTTTTTTTGTTTATTAGCACTATAGAATCTAATTGAGATACTTTTCAAAAATGGGTGTAATAACACCTTATTAATTGAGTTGGTTTAATAATTATTATTTAATATCTGAATACTTACACAATAGAACTCAATGTGTGAAGGTAGGACAGCATGTTATGTACTACCAAACCATTTTTGGGTGCCGCAGGGAAGCATCATGGGTCCCACTCTCTTTCTCTGCTGCTCAGTAACTTAGATAGTAAAAAATTCTGAAGTTACTATTACAATAATTCTGATATTAATTATTTATAATATATATATAACTTACATTAAACTTAGGAGCTGCAAACGCGCCGAGACCATTCAAAAATGTACCACCAGCCCTACAATATGCAATGGAGGATATTCCCCAAGCCGTACCAGAAGTGGAAGCCGACTGTAAGTGATTTTTAAACTTCTATTCTAAAGAAAACATAGTAAGTCAAATATCAAGCACGACATCAATCTGACTTGAATATGAGACATTAATAATTTTATAATACTAATGGCCGTAGCTAATGTTAAAAATTAGGAAACTGGAGTAGGGTACCTACCTTGTTAGCCAATCCAGTTGAATGATGGAACTATTTCAATTGTGCCGGTTTACTAAAGAAACAATCAGACGACGATGTGATTGTATTATAAGAATAGATATCCTGTACTATCATCATAGAGGACCATTGAGGTAGGTGTAATGTATTTATTTATTTATTTTACTTTATAGCTTTCTATTTTTATAAGTATTTACTTTTTTATTTATTTATTTATTATTCTTTGGGAAACAAACAGATTCTACGTAATATAAAGACTATCACATACTGATAATTTGTGACGGATGTTAAAATAGTATTTATTAGGACGAAATAATAATAATAATATAACAGATAAATAACAGAAGTGATGTATTGTATATGATAAAAATTATTCATTTTAAAAATTTTACGTTTGTATCTTGTTGTATGAGCCAATTAATAAATAAATAAACATTATTATCTCAACAACCCTATTAAATCCAGGTTAATTGATATTGACATTATGGTTATAGAAAGACAAAATGTCAATTCTAAGGCCCCCGTACATGTTATTGCAATTGCTATTGTCCGTTGAGTTTACCGTAACCTTTTAGCAAACATAATTATCTATGTTTTATTTTGAAGGACATAATAATCTTATTTATTATTTACTTGATTTAAGTAATATCGTATCGCTAAGAAGGACGTTATCAAAAATAAATCAACGTAGTTAACTTGAGTAGCGATACCTCATTTACAAACTACTACTGCACACCACATCTAACATGGATATGTCTGCAGACTTGCCCGCAAACGTGTCCACGTAGTGAATTCTCCGTTTAAAGCTAGTGTGTCATGATAGTGTAAAGCACAAGGGTATATGATTTCCATCCAGTTCAGATATCAGCAATAGAAATAACTCATCTTTTAAAGTAGATGTCGTACGATGCGAGTAAGGTGCAAAGCAATGGGTCACTTGAGTAGGTACTTTAAATACCAACTAACTGTTGACACCAACCTGTCTGCTAATGATTGTGCCAGTTTCGTATTGAGTGACTTATGAGACATTTTCATAACTTAAAATTTATTCGTTTAAATAGTTGACAAGCTGATAGCAACAGCGAAGCAAAAGTTGGGCTTACTGATGCAAGCTGTCTCAAGAATAGAAATAACTCCGGCGATAAGAGAAACCGCTCGAGAATTCTATCAGTCTATTCTGTCACGGGCCATGAGAGAAAATTATAAAGACGAAGCCGTCGCCGAAGGAGGTAAGCTATTCGATATTGTCTGTATTTATTAAAGGTGTTCTACAAATATCAGTCTCACTGTTTTACTGCAGTAGTGGAATGTATCGTTTTATAGAAGGTCGAAACGTAAAACGAACTTGTTTAGCGATGATAAAATATACATTTTTTTTTATATTAGCCTACCAAAGTGACTCTACTCTGCCTGATGGTAAGCAGTAAGTGGAATACAGAAGTAGCGGACAGCATTCCAAAAGCCAAACTACTGGTATGGTGGCCTCCACTATGACGGCTTAGTGAGATGCTTTTTCACGCCCCGCTTAAAAGACCCAGGATTAAAATTAGATGGGAACACATGCGCTGGCAGAGAGTTCCAGGCTTTAATTGATCGACAAAAGTATGAAGTGCTGAACCGTTTGGTTTGAGACCCTTTAGATTCTACTGTGAAAGGGTGGCACTTTAGTCCCGCACGTGTCGTTCTGGATAAAAAGGGAGAGAGTGGGATTAATTTAAAGAGCTCTTCAGAACACTCTCCATGGTAAAGGCGATAGAAGACGGCCATTGAGGCGATGTCTCTTCGCAGCTGTAAAGGCTCAAGGGTTTTAGAAGCCTCCGGGCTTCCGATGATACGGACTGCTCGCCGCTGTGACCTATCGAGTGCATCCAGTAAGTACTGTGCGGAGCCATCCCAAAGATGAGAGCAGTACTCCACGCAGGAACGAACCTGTGTCTTATAAAGAAGACAGAGCTGCTCGGGCGTGAAGTACCGCCTCACCCTGTTCAGGACACCGAGTTTACAGGAGGCGGTTTTAATGACGCACTCGATGTAGTTCTTGGAGTTGAGATCTCGGCTGATGTCCATACCCAGGATATTTAGGCTATCCTGTAGTGGTAACGCTGTGTTCTGAAGAGAGGGAAGGGGAAGGAACGGAGATTTTTTTGTAGAGAACGCGCACACCTGTGTTTTCTTGGCATTGAACTCGACCAAATTCTCACAAACCCATTTAGAAATGCGGTATAATACTTGGTCGAGCTCAGCGACAAGTTCTAGGCGTTTTGCCTCGATGTCAGTCTGTTTAGCCGCAGGATGTCCGAGATATCGCCCATGCACTGTACTATCATCTGCATAGCAATGAATGTTGCCAAGGGACAACATGTCATTGACATGCAGAAGATACAGGGTGGGTGACAGGACGGACCCCTGAGGCACCCCAGCGTTGACCTGCAAATAATTGGAGGCCGATCCGTCACAAAGGACTCTAATGCGGCGCTCATGCAGGAATGCGGCAATCCAGTTGCACAGCTGGGGTGGCAGACCATATGCTAGAGGCTTGGACAGAAGCAAACGGTGCCAGACTATCGAAGGCTTTGGTTATGTCAAGGCTGATGGCCAAGGACTCGCCATGCCTGTCCATTGCTTCACCCCATTGGTGCGTGATATACGCTAGAAAGTCACCCGTAGACCGTTTTGACCTGAAGCCATATTGTCGGTCACTAATTAACGAGTGACCCTCTAGGTAGCGGACTAGTTGGGAGTTAATTATCCGCTCAAGCACCTTGCAAAGAACTGAAGTGTCAGCTATGAGTCGATAGTTGCCTGGCTCGGACCCATCCCCTTTTTTGGGAATCGGTTGAATCAATTCCCGATTTCTTGAGAACCACCGCGGGAATACCATCCGGTCCGCTGACTTTCCGAACATCGAGCGACCTTAGTTCCGCACGGACATCACGATGCCTAATACGGATATTAGGCATAACGGAGTCGCAGCCAGATATAGCCAGCGGGTGCAAGCCACGGTCGTCGATTCGGGAGTTAGCCGCAAAGAGTTCTACAAGCAAGTTTGCTTTCTCTTGCGGCTCATGGGCCAGCGATCCATCAGGACATTTCAAGGAGGGCGGCGAAGGCTTGCAGAAGTTGGATTGCACGGCCTTGGCTAGTCGCCAGTAGCTACGGCTACCCGTAAGATGCGAAATGATTTCTTGCCCAATCCGTGCAATGCGCTCTGATGTAAGCCCTCTTGCATTCCCTAGTGGCTTTGTTGTACGCTGCTTTCAGGCGATTCAAGCTAGGGTCGCGCCGTGCTCGGGCCCTGATCCAAGCGCGGAACGCCGATTCTTTTTGTTTAACAGTATCGGCGCACTCACGGTTGGGACGCGTTTTGCCGGCACTGGTGACTTCAGTGGATGGAGTGTAATATTCCATACCTAACAAGATTGCACCAGCGACAGCAGTAACACTTTGCGACGGATCTCTGTCTTTAAAGCAGCGTAATGCCCATGGGACGGAAGCAAAGTAATCCCGCATACCGTCCCAGTCTGCTGACGAGTAGTGCCATAGTCGTCGCTTTACCTCCGCACGTCGTGTGGGAGCAACAAGAGGCACTGAGGCGCAGACCAAACAGTGGTCAGAATTACCCAGTGGAGTGTGGACCGAAGCACTGTATTGGTTTGGGTGTCTCTTCAGCAGTAGATCTAGCAAAGAGGGAGCTTGACCTGGAATATTTGGTATCCTGGTGGGATGGATTACCAGTTGCGTCAGGTCATGCGTGAGAGCGAAAGCATGGGCGGGTCTACGGGTCTCCCTGGCCGGCGGGTCGACCCACACCACCCACAGAATAACGCCGCGGATACTCAGCTGGTCCCACACATGCTGCGAGGATTGCCATCTTTGCATCAGTTGGGCCTCCGGCACTCTCACTCACCGAGCGACACGCAATAGTACGAATACCATTACTCTTACGTCGATCTTCTATGAGAGGGTAGTACTTCCCCGGTCGATCCGACCCATTCATGCTGAAACCAGCGTGGATCTACTACTACGATCTACACAATAACACTAGATCAACATTTTTCCATCTAGGCTTTTTAAACATTGAACCTTTAGATACAATTTTATATTTTCGCAAGATTAGCCCTTGAAGCTTATGCTAAATACGGCTGTGAAGGCTAGATATCTGAAGCCAAGTGAGGCCATAGTTATTACCGAGTTATAACGAAGGATTTCTATTGATAGAATCGAGGTTGCCGCCGGTATCTACGCGGTCATGCAAATAGGATCAGATTGCCACTTTGGGCCTCTGTTGAAATATCTCGACAAAATAATAATAATAATCTACCACATTCACACAGCGCCATTTAGCCCCAAATTAAGCAATTATATTTGCTTGTGTTATGGGTACTAAACAACTGATATACTATTTAAATACATTTTTTTTTTGTAAATACATACATATTATAGATAAATTACACCCAGACACAGAACAAACAATCATGCTCATCACACAAAGGTTTGTCCTGGGTGGGAATCGAACCCACGACCTCCGGCTTAGCAGTCAGGGTCACTAACCACTAGACCAACAGGCCAGTCAAAATGGGGTTCGCTTAATAAATTAAAAAGATTTCTTACACTTATTAAATTAATATGTGAGCTTACATGTACATGTAAAAAGTAATTATTGCTAAAAAGTGTATGTACCTACCATGAATTCACGACATATACAAGACGTAGTAAAGTTAGGCAATAACAGCATTGACGGGTGGCTGTTGTTTTATTGTTTAGCATCTAGCACGACATTGTTCATTACTTGAATATATATCTCACAGAATATAAAAATTTTATTAAAAACAAAAACGGTTATACTTTTCACTCGACAACGCTGATGTTCGAAAATAAAATGTTGAATTGCTTTAATGGTAAAAGACCCCACCAAATAGATTTGTGGAAAATTGACAGGCGAAATAATTAATTAGTTTTAGTGCAAAAATTGTTTATGCGGCACATTTAAGAGATTCTCTCAATGTCAGTCACCGAGCTTTACAAGTTACTTTTTAATAGATATGAGTACAATTCTTGCAACCACTTATTTATTTATTTTATTATTTATACTTCTTTCAAGTGGCTTAACTTGGAGGACGTCTTTTACGCCTTTCGTCTGATATGATGTTGACAATGATACCTACTTCATAAACCATGCATCATTATGAATGCATGTCAACTGCATGCGCTATAGAATTTATTGTTATACTAGCTGCGCCTTACGACTTCGTCTGCGCCTAAAATGTGTTTTGTTTCCCTCGGAAACCAGACCTATTATCGGAATAAAAAGTAGTCTATGATACCATTTTTCATCGAAATCGGTTCAGCGTTTAGACGCTAAATGGTAACGAACACACACACACACAAACTGTCGCACTTATAATATTAGTAAGATGTGTTAAGTTTTATATTTATTTTATTTCTTAAAGCACTTGTTTCTGAATTTGCCAAACACAGCTGTACTTACCCTTAAATTTGTACAATGAACGACAATAATGAGATTTTGATTTGTGATTTTAACTGTGTAACATTACAAATAAGCACATATATTACCTACTTTGTGCTAATTTTTAAACAAACCAAATTTAGCAAAAGGACTATCTAGTTAATTGACTATCAATAAAACATTTAAATTTTAGTTGAAAATTCATAATCATTCGAAAACTAATTAGAGGATGTATCGTTTAAAGATCACCTTTTTATAGAAATAAATTGGGACCGTGATCAAGGTTGAATATGTCAAGGGCAAACTTGTTCCATTCTTATATTACTGCATAAGCATACACTCGACCAGTGGCGTGCACTCCATATAGGCAGAAAGACACTGCCTACCTTAATAACTGCCTGAAATTACAATTTTAGTAACATAATTAAATAATGCCTACCCTGTCAAAAATCTATAATGCCTACCCTGTCAAAAACCTCTGTGCACGCCACTGCACTTGACAGCCCCAAAATCAAAATGCATTGATGATTACTCAGCGGGTTGGCATGGGATCATAAGGCATCAAAGTTATCTACACACTTTACAGCTATTTTTATGCATTTTACAAACAATTTTACTCCTTTTAGAATTATACTTTTTCTCACGTAGTTTGTAGTAACATAACTTATGCTAGCTAATACAAGGTAATACTAAAATAATTTTGAGACACATATTATATTTAACCAAAATGTTTTGGCAAAAGGGTGTCCTAAAAATTTTATGAAATCAGCAGCATTATTATCCCACTGTCCAATGCGGAACGTTTGGTTCGTGGAAATCAAATTAATGTTCAAGTAAATAATAATAATGTATTGATGAGAAATATGGGTGCCTTGGAAAAGGCTTATGTCCAGCAGAAGACTAGGTTAGTCCCTGAGTTCCCCGATCCTCGACGCCCCCGTCCCGGAGAACCCCGAATACAATAAGTATAATTAAATGGGTCTATTCTCTTTCTTCTATTATTTTTAACTTGTGCCGTCGACATAAAAAGTGATTTAAGCACTTTTTGTTTTGTTTATGTATGTGTTTGAAATACGTAAGACGAAATTTTGTACAATGTCGATTATTACATTTAGTAGAGGGAATTACAATTTGAAAAATGTTTCGAACATATAAAATAAATATTATAATACATATTATCAAATTTTAATCATACAAGTATCAAAAAATATTTTTCACAATTTATGACAACAATAATTATCTTAAATTAGAAATATAGCCGAGCGAGAAGGGTTGCAAAAAATTACCTGAGCAGCCACCAACCAGTTATAATAACGTTAGAGCTAGTGCGGCCAGGACAATATTATCTTTATCTTATTACTTATTTGTATTTGTATCTGCTTAACGTGTACTAAATTATTGCCCTAGTTGTATTTAATTCTCTAAATATTTACCTTAGCCAAGCAAGACTTTATAATTTTTTTCTGATACTTAGATTAAATATTATAATTTTAGTGAATATGTAATGAATTTTTATTTAATATATCATCTGCTGATGGTGCTTTTGAACTAAATCGACTTTTACCAAGCAAAAAATAAATCCGGGTCCTCCGGGACGGGGGCCTCGGAGATCGGGAGTACTCCGGGAAAACGCAGTAGACAGTAGACTGCCTTAGACTGATGATGATACTTGCTTAGAGATGTAATTTTAACAATCATTTCTAAAAAGAGTGCGATGGTTTTGAATTTGTGCTTGCTAATAAACCATTTCATGAAATTATTTTTCTGCTGTAGTTATTTTTATTAATACACTAAAAAAAATTCACTTTATATCACAAATGTATTTAAGTTGGCCTGTCTCCGTGACGCAGTGCAAGCGACTGTTGTGCACGAGGGACGGGGGCCTCGAGGATCGGCGTACTCAGGGAATAAGAGTGTTTCTCCGAAATTGCGTTCTTTGTCTGATTCATATGGCCTAATTTTTTTCACATTTAAGCTTATAAAACATATTTTTACGAAAGATGATAACCAAAGATACAATGTCTGAAAAAGGCACACTTTTTGATAAAATAGTTTCCAATATAATTAACTTAAAAATTTTTGGGTCATAAGAATCAGAATTAGGGATAGAAATGAAATTCTAGTTAGAAAAATCAGTCAATTATTTATTAAAATCACAGTAAATGCACACGATGCTTAACATAACACCTAAATCTAGTCAATCACAGCATGATATGGCACTTGACAATATCGTTAATATTAATTATATATATATATATATATTGTAGATATAATTATAGAACTCAGAGAAACATTGCAGAAAATACAAAATACAAACATTATAATATGTGTTCCCACTTTCAAATTAACTGATTATTCAACATTGTTTAATTGGCGCATAGAAACTTTCAATAATTTATTTCATTTAGACTTGCAGACATACAACTATGCAACGGCATTGGATTCTAACTTGGATTTGTGCTACGATTTTACAATGTTCTCCAAATACAATAGGAAAATAAACGATCGTGGTATGCGAAATATCTTTCAAAATCTATCATTAATTATAGCAGATTATTCATTTTCTCAACCAGAAATTGTTATAGATAATCAAATAAGCATTTCGTCCCCTCGGTGCAATTTTTTTCTTTAATCAAATAAATTTAATCATCAATAAATTTAAGCATCAGAATATTGCTGGACTCCTGAACAAGTCCGATTTATTGTTAATTAATATACAAGAATTGTTATGCAAACAAATTAATTTAGATATTATATGTATAACCGAACATTTCATTATGTCGGGCCAAGAAAAATTGCTACATATATCAAATTATAAACTAGCGGCATGTTATGCCAGACCAAACATTAAGCGCGGTGGAGCTTGCATCTTAGTTAAAAAAGGCCTCGAATATAAAGAATTATCTGACATTATGAAACACTCGGTAACAGGAATTATAGAATGTTGTGCAATTGAATTACCTTCACAAAAATTAACAATTTTATGTGTATAAAGACCGCCAAAATACTGTAATCTCAACATATTCTATGAAAAACTAGATATAATACTAAAAAAACTATGTAATAAAATAAACAAAAAAATAATTATGTGTGGGGATTTTAATGTAGACATCTTAAAAAATAACAGAATTAGTATGGATTTTAAATATTTTCGATTGAACTACAATCTCAAATTAGAAATTAATAAACCAACCAGGCCTCTTAGTAAAACTTGCTTAGACAACTTTGCACACAATTCAAAGCAAACCTGTCAAACCGAAATAATAGACTTTGGATTATCCGATCATACGGCTCAAATATTAACAATTAAGGTTAAAAAATTTAGTCAAATCAAAACTTGGAAAACTTTAAGACAAGACATATCTGAGGAAAACTTAACTAAATTTAAAAATCATCTCCAAAGCTTATCTTTTTCAGATGTATACAGCACAGAAGATCCTAATAAAGCCTATGATAACTTTTTAGAAATATTGCTACTCTTATATAAATTATGTTTCCCTTTAAAAACAGTAATATTAAGATCTGAAAAAAAGATTAAACGGGTGTCTAAAGCAGTGCCGTAAATAGGGCGGTGCCACCGGTGCCCAGGCACAGGGCGTAGACTCTGGGGGGCGCAAGAATGGCCAGACCAGGCAGGACTATTATTTTTTCGGTTTGCTCCTGATAAGTTCCCGCTGCGCCCCTAGTGCTCGATTCCAACACATACGTACCTACATACCAGTATCATCAAAAACGTCTATTAAATTAGACAAAACATCGCGCTCATTTTTTTGGCAGCGCACGAGCGTATTTGTGTTTAGTGTTTATCGGAGTTAAGCCGCCGGCCGGCTACACGGTCGGTCGGAGACTAAGCGGCGGGCGGGTACGGGCGGGCGCTATAAAGATTTTTTTAACAATGTCAGTGACTGTAGCTTCCTGCGAAAGATCATTCAGTAAGCTAAAATTAATGAAAACTTACTTGCGCTCGACGATTGGCCAAGAAAGGTTGACGGGCTTAGCGATTTTGTCGATTGAACGCGACCTATGACGGTGTCTGTCGTATGAAAATGTTATCAACGATTTCGCAATGAAGAAAGCGCGAAAAGTAAATCTTTAAAAAAGTTTATGGCTTACTTTAATAAATCTTTACTATCTGAACTCATTCATTTGTGGTCTCATTTATTTGTGTATTGTGTAGTTGTGAATAATCTTGCAAATATTTTCGAATAAACGTTTTTTCACTAATTCATACTTAAACGCAATTTATATTATGCTACCTTCCTTATTCAAAACTCTACCATACCAAGTACTTAAAATTAAATAATTTTCAGTTTACTGAAACTTTGCAGGGTGTTATTTTATTATAGAAGTATGAAAACCATAGTGGCCCAAAAATTAAAGCATCAGGGTGGACAACGCATTTGCACTAGTGAACTTGCGATTGAGTTTTAGTGAGTGAGACACAGTGGGTGGTATAATAGGCGAAGGGTCCACTTAACATCAGATGGCTCGTCTGCTTGTTTGCCCCCACCAGTTCTTTAAAAAAATTGATTTTTCTTCCAAAATATTAGATAATTGGTCCACCAATTGGTTTTTTTTTTATATTATAGCCTACCAAAGTGACTCCACCCCGCCTGATGGTAAGCAGTCAGTGGAATCCAGAAGTGGCGGCCACTATACCAAAAGCCATCGTCATAAACTGCTGGTATGGTGGCCTCCACTATGGCGGCTGGGAATGGGGTTAGGGGAAGGGAATGAGGGAGGTGAGGAAAGAGGAAAGGGGGAAAATTGGGCCCCCGGCGCTCTCACTCACCGAACGAAACGCAGTAGTACGGACACTACTACTCTTAAGTCGATCTTCTATGAGAGGGTATATAGTACTTCCCCGGACGATCCGACCCATTCATGCTGAAATCAGCGTGGATCTACTACCTTTTTTTAGTTCCTTGTGCTTTATTTTATCACCCTGAATGAAATAAAGTAGGCCTATACATAGCATTGCTCTAGGGTACCTATAATATCTAAAAAAACAAGGGCGCAATTATAGAAGCTCGCACAGGGCGCAAAAAAGGCTATTTACGGCACTGGTCTAAAGGCATTCGAATCTGTAGCAAAAAACAACGCCAACTACTCTGGAAGCAAAGACTTTGTCCTACCAGTCAAAATAAAAAAATATTTAAAGACTATTCAAGGAGATATAAAAAAATTATCAAGCTCACCCAGAAAGCCCAAAACAACTATTTAATTAAAAATTCTAAAAATAAATCCAAAACATCCTGGCAAATAATAAATAGTACAAAATCCATAACTGAACCCATAACTAGTATAAAAAAACATGATGCAATACTAACTGACCCCAATGAAATAGCTCAAGCATTCAACGATTTCTTTGTCGATCAGATCTCAGGTCCACTTCTAAATATAACTAAAGATATTGTTAAGATAAAGCATAACCCTAATTCTATTTTTGTAGCCCCCGTTGTTCCTCAAGACATTACAAGAGTGATCAAAAATTTAAAAAATAAGAAAAGTTTTGGACATGACGGTATATCAACGAACGTTATAAAATTTGTCTGTACTACCATAGCTGACCCTCTAAGCCACATCATTAATGCAAGCATATCCGCTGGAATATTCCCCAATAGCCTTAAAACCACAATAGTCAAACCAATCTACAAGAAGAATGATAAAGAAGACATGACAAACTATAGACCGATACCTTTGATACCCGTATTCGCTAAAGTAACTGAAAAAATAATTTACGAGTCCTTTTATTCATTTCTGACAAAATATAATATTTTATGTGAGGAACAAAAAGGGTTTCGTAAAAATAAAAATATTAATATGGCGATATATGATCTAATTAATAAAATAATGATGAATGTAGACAAAAAAACGCCTATTTGTGCCATATTTACCGATATGACAAAAGTTTTTGATTCCGTAAATCATGAAATGCTTTTAAAATGGAATAAAGATTATTAAATTTTATATTTAGGTACAGACTTTTGCCTGAAATTATAATATTTATTTATTTATTTATTTATTTAATATAAGCACACCAACAGTATAACTACAAAAACAGCTTAATTACATCACTCATAATTTCTTAAATAATTCTAATTACACATATAATAGGCATGCATAGCATTAAGAATATGGTAACATTAAATTAAATAGGATTACACACATGCAATATTAAATGAAAATTAAACAGAAACAAAGTATCTAAAAAAAATAATTAAATAGATATTACAAAACAAAATTACTTAAAAAAGAACATTTTGAATTAAACATTATAAATATTAAACTAATATCTTATTGAAAAAGAAAATGCCTGTATGGTTTGAAATCTATAGCGAATATATCAAATGAACTGTTTGATTTTATCACCTTCTCATTATACAACCGAGCCATGCGCGTCAGAGGACTGTTGTTACTACTGTTTAAAGTAGGTACCTCAAATATACGCGGATGGCGCACGGCGCGCTGGTTAATTTTAAATTGGAGATTGTTAATTAAATGGGCGTCAATAGAGCCTTTGATAATTTTGTGAAGTATTAACAGGTCCGATATGGCACGCCTATCCTTAAGACTCTTCATTTTATAATGTAGTAATCTATCTTTGTAATCAGGAATTGACTTACGAACCCCATTCCTAATTGTTAAATGTCTAACAAAACGCGCTTGAATAGATTCTATGGAATCACTGTACGTAGACTGAAACGGTGACCAAACAGCAGAGCAATATTCAAGTGTACACCTAACCAAAGCGTTATATAACAACATTATGCTGCTGTTGTTACAAAATGGTTTACACATACGGATTACAAAGCCAAGCGTTTTGTTAGCCTTAGATACTATCCTATCTATGTGAGGGCGAAACGTTAATGATGCGTCAAAAGTAACACCCAAATCGCGAATAACCGAGACCCTTTCGAGACAAGTACCTGCTATTTCGTAGTTGAAACCAATATATTTGACTTTTTTGGTGAATGTTATGAACTGACATTTTTTAACATTAAGTGTTATTCTATTTTAATAGCACCATTGCTGGAGAGTGTTTAAGTCATCTTGAAGAGCCATGCAGTCACTAAGTGTGACTACCCTACGATATAATTTTAAATCATCAGCATATGCCAAACAGTTGCTCTTCATTAAGTCCAGAAGGTCATTGATAAATACAAGGAATAATAAAGGGCCGAGTTTAGAGCCCTGAGGGACGCCGGAAGATGGTATAAATGGTTTAGATTCATAACCGGCCAGTGCTACAAGCTGAGAACGATTTTGCAAATAGCTGTCAAACCACCGCAACAAACAGCCGTGTATGCCAGCATGATTTAACTTCGCGGAAAGTAGTAAATGATCCACACGATCAAAAGCTTTGGCAAAATCTGTGTATATCGCATCAACTTGACCTCTATCCTGAAACGCGTCAGTAATATAAGTAGTATATATCAACAAGTTTGAAAGAGTCGAGCGGTTAGATACAAAACCATGTTGACGGGCACTTAAAGTATGATAAAGATGAAAATAAACTGCTTTGTAAATGAGACCTTCAAACATTTTCGCAAACTGGGAAATTATAGATATCGGTCTATAATTGGTTACGTCGTTTAAAGTGCCTGATTTATGTATTGGAATAATGTGCACTATCTTCCATAAGTCGGGAAATGTGCCACTCGTGAGTGATTTATTATAGATGATATGTAAAGGCAAAGTAAGCACTTCCATACAAAAACGGATAAAAATAGGAGGCAGTCCATCGGGGCCAGCGCCCTTACTTAAATTTATTTTTTTAATGCTAGCCTTAATGTCATTCTCCGAAATGTAGATATATGAAAGAGAAAAACTAGCTGCGGCGCCTAAACGAGGCGCAATAAAAGGCATATGATTCGAGGTATATGTTGACGCAAAATATTCGGCAAATAAATTAGCGACACAATCACCGCCATCACCCTTCTGATCGCCATAAAAAACTTCCTGGGGAATGCTTTTGAATGTTTTTTTTGTTCTTGTATACCGCCAAAATGACTTGACATTGGTTTTAGTTCTTGTTCTATATTAGCTATGTAAGACTTAAAACTATTTTCTATGGCTATTTTAGACTGCCTTCGTAATGAATCAAACGTATCATAATCTCTTGGATTTTCATATTTTTACGATACGATATTTGTGTTTTTCTTTAAGAATCTTAATTAAAGAAGGTGAAAACCATACAGGATAATTATATTTTTTGGGTTTTGCTATAGGTGTAAACTTTTCTATCGTTTCCCATAAAATATTATGAAAATGCTGGACAAACTCATTACAATCCAGATCCCTATAGCTATCCCAATTGATAAAACGGAGATCCGCAATACACCCCTCATAATCTGTTTTATTGAAGTTATATTTTAACCGACTAATATTGGGGTTCAAATTAGTAACAGAAAGTTTTTCAAATACTATTTCTACCGGTGGATGGTGGATGTCAGGTTTGCTAAGGGGAGGTGCGTCGTTGACACTAACACAACTATATTCGTCTACAATAACAAGATCTAAAATATGGTTATTCATATTACTTATATTATTAATCTGAATAAAACCAGTTACATTAAGAAAGTCCCTTAGTACTAAGGACTTAGAGTCACTAATTCCAAGAAAAGCGTTGTCACTGCTCTGCCACGAGATATTTGGTAGGTTAAAATCTCCTATTATCATTGTGTTGCAATCAGTATTTTGCAGACAAGTGTCCTCAACCCTATCCAAAAAGTCCTTGAAGGCATCACTCGGAATATAAGATGGTAAATAAACAAGACATAAGTTTACATAGGCACTTCCTGAACTAACATGTAGCCACAAATATTCAATACAGATTGGCCAATCATGTTTTCTAACAAATTTTAACTTATTATTAATAGCAACTAGAATTCCACCGCCATGCGATTTAGAGTATAAGCGCTTATAATCATCGCCTCGATCTTTACGAATTACAGTATACCTTTCATCAAAATACTCTGATGACAAAAACCAGCTATCTAACCAGGTTTCATTAAAGCATATTATATCGTAGCTAGAATTTATTATTGACATATAAATTTCATGTGACTTAGTCTTCATTCCTCGAACGTTTTGATAAAAAATAGATAAATTCATAATTAATAAATGAAGTTATAATATTCACATCACATAATAAATTAATTCAAAATAAATACAATAATTTAGACAATCTTTTCTAAAGATTGTTTATCTTTGATTAAAATACTGCCCGAACTTTCATTTTTAGCGACATAAATTTTTCCATACCGAACCCAGACAAACTTGTAAGATTTTTCTTTGGCTCGGAGCCGAGCAGCCGCATGTAGTGCTTTAACATTTGTCTCCGAGCACCTCTCTCCTACATAAGAGAGAGGTGCTCGGAGACAAACAACGGTTGTTTATTGCCGCCATAGCCTAGTAGAGATGTATTGAGCTTTTCATCCTTGTGTGTCTATTGTAATATATCCTCCACAAATTAGAAGAATGACAGTAAGAAACATTAAAATGAGCTAAAATTAAGAAAATAATAAACGAAATGAAATGAAATATATGTTTATTCATATAAGTTAATTAAATTAACACTTATGAACGTCAAAGTTTACAAAATGTCAGCAAATTAACTTACAGCCTAATAATAAAAATATAATAGCCCTTTTATTTGTATATTACTAATTATTATATTATTTTGAATGTTATCATTATCCTATTCTATCCTACACTAGTAAGAAGGCTATTGTTTTATCATTTCCAAGTAGTTATGTGAATTGTTAAAAACTTAAAATTTAAAATAATTAAAAATATCATAAAAAGAGATCAAACTATTTAAATAATATATAAATACTATTTAAATAATATATAAATGCTGTGACTGCATCGTTGGTCTAGTGGTTAGCGTAACTGACTGCGACGCCGGGTGTCGTGGGTTCAATTCCCGCGGAAGGCAAATATTTGTGTGATGAACATTTGTATTTGTCTTCAGTCTGGGTGTTTCCTATGTATTCTTAGTATGTATTTACAAAAAAAAAGTATGTATATGTATTATATTTCAATTATCTAGTACCCATAACACAAGCTCTGCTTAGCTTGGGACTAGATGACAGTGTGTGATAGTGTTCACATATTATTATTATTATTATAATATAAAAGACTAGATTTTGCCCGCGACTTCGTTTGCGTGATAAATCATGTGTGCCTTTATGAGGATATTGTCTACCTGATCTTACGGCAATCGTACAATGTATCAGTAGTAAATATTAGTATAATCCGTCATTAAAGTAAATCCCGATTAAATCTATTTACCCGCTACCAGTAAAACTGACGAAATTTCGCACAAACTTGCAACTCCTATTTTCCCACTTAATAAAGGTAATTTCTAAGTAACAAAATATGAGTATTTTCTAGTAATTTGGAAATCGTAATAAAAAAGCAACTACAACTAGGTAAAAACAACTTCGATAGGGAAATCGACAGGAGGATTTAATTGGGTTGGGCAGCGTTCCACAAACTCCGTCAAGTCTTTACATTGCCCATACCGCAAACCCTAAAGACCAAGGTGTTTGTCCAATGCGTTCTACCTACAATGACCTATGCTGCTGAAACGTTGACACTCACAAATGGACTGGTCCATAAGTTGAAAGTCGCTCAGAGGGCTTTCGAAAGAGCTATGCTTGGCGATCGTCTGATCGACAAAATCCGTAACGAGGAGATTAGACGGCGAACTAAAGTTTAGAATTTGCACTCTGAAGTGGCAACAGGCTGGTCATATTTGATCATTACGGTAGTAGATCCACGCTGATTTCAGCATGAATGGGTCGGATCGTCCGGGGAAGTACTACCCTCTCATAGAAGATCGACTTAAGAGTAGTAGTATCCGTACTACTGCGTTTCGTTCGGTGAGTGAGAGCGCCGGAGGCCCGATTTCCCCCCTTTCCTCTTTCCTCACCTCCCTCATTCACTTCCCCTAACCCCATTCCCAGCCGCCATAGTGGAGGCCACCATACCAGCAGTTTAAGACGATGGCTTTTGGTATAGTGGCCGCCATTTCTGGATTCCACTGACTGCTTACCATCAGGCGGGGTGGAGTCACTTTGGTAGGCTATAATATAAAAAAAAAAAAAAAAAAAAAAAAAAAGACAATCGCTGGAGCCGCAAGGTTCTGGAGTGGAGACCGCGTACAGAGAAACGTAGAGTGGGACGCCCCACCGCTAGATGGAGCGACGATTTACAACGGGTGGCTGGCAGAAACTGGATACAAACAGCCGTGAATCGGGCAAGATGGCGCGCCTTGGCAGAGGCCTATGTCCAGCAGTGGACTGCCGTAGGCTGATGATGATGATGATGAATAAAAAAACTATAAAAGTTTTATACAAACTTTGTCATCCCTTTAAACCCCTTCGCAAAATTTTGTCTAAGTAAGCACCTATGTGTTAAAAGGAACCCTCATGCAAAATTTGAGACTTCTAGCACTTGTATTTTTTGAAATTTCGTGATCATTGAGTAAGTGAACTTTTGCTTTTATCTAAATATATATAGATTTTGTTTTTACTATTACCAGGCTACTCTAGATTACTCTGGAGCATGCCACATACAACTTTTCATTAAATCTACGCCCGTTACCTTCAGAGTTGGACCTTGAGCTTTGTCTATGGTCATTCTGATACAAACTTTGATGGGAAACTGCACTATTTTGAATTAAAAGTGTACTTAATGGTGTTAGGGGGAATCCTAGGAATAAATATCTACAGAATCCTCTCGAGAATAATCGGTTAGTATAGTTGTTTTGATTACATTACATTGTTTCTTGCATTGCAATCTGGTACCATTGCATAATTTTGGTGGATTTATGTTGCGCATTGGCGCGCTCTCAATTTGACCGTAGTGACTTGTGCCCGCTCATTCATATAGCGTGCACTCTCCCCTTCTGTAAAAGAAGTAGCCAGCACAACCTTTTGACCCAGCTGATCAGCATTAACGTCCTGTGTCTCTATCGCATCTTGCAAGTATATATAACTGTCCGCTGTAATCTGCGCCTGATTCTTCTTAATATAACTCAATTGTTCGTCTCGATTTCTTTTCGCAAACAACAAAACCACTTCAACTGTCACATTTGGCCAATTAGGGGTTAACTTTTAAAAAGCGCTTGACAGCTATACCTGACGCATCGGTGCTGCCACCTGGTTGGCACCATTTTAGAAAATCCTCCCAGTAATTTTCTTTTGTCTTTAAGCATGTGAATTATTCATGCGAAATGAGCAATGAAAAATATTTGTTTTGATAGCACTGTCTACTAACTGGTGGCGTAAAATTTTCTTAAACACTCCCATTACAATATCTCTCTTCGAAAATTGCTATCTAAAAATAACTATAGCAACTTCATTTGACGAAGGTTGATTGAGGTTTCAAACATGTGTCAAAATGAAATATTTTAAATCAAAAGTATGGTGTATTGATATCAACTTCGAAGCAATTCATCCCCAAAATTATTTTTTTTCCTATCTAGCCCTGTTGTGTCATAAATCGACATTTGTTAAAACTAACTCATAACTCAGTCGCCAATAAACAAGCGTTCGATCCTTACGTGTTTTCATTGTTCAAAATACCTGCCATTCAATAGTCAACCTAAATTATATACATACAGTCCATAGTGGTCATTAACGAACCGGATTATTTTGTACCAGAATTAAAACTTATTATCGAGTGTCGAACAAAAGACTGCATTCCAATGAATTCTATTCATTAAACCAATATCGCGATATTAGAACTTATGTGAAGTTAATAAAGTGCAAACTAATTACAAGTTATTGTGGAAGACGTGTTTGTTTACTACATCGTATGGATTAATTCCGAGAATTGAGTATTAATATTGAACAT
The DNA here is from genome assembly GCA_963082885.1 of Parascotia fuliginaria. NCBI lineage: Eukaryota > Metazoa > Arthropoda > Insecta > Lepidoptera > Erebidae > Parascotia > Parascotia fuliginaria. Next base: position 18,104,035 of record OY720170.1, read on the forward strand.
TTTAGTTATTATTTATGTGAATACTTAGAACGACTAGCAACAATATGGAACAATTATTACTACAACTTGAAGAAATTGCTAGTTTAATGAACAAAACTCAGATTAATCTAAAGAAATGCCCGAAAACTAGGTTGACTAGAGGATACCTGCAAACTAGAATGCAGTGTATAGACGAATACTGGAAATTGTTTACATCTACACATCAAGAACTTGTTAGAATTACACCGCGAGAGAAGCGCGCAGATATTTCGTACTTTGTAAACGACGAATATAGTACCTTCGAGGACTTGTACATCTGTATCAAAGGTGACGTTCAAGATGCCATATCACAGCTGAAAACAACGAGCTCGTCGCCCCACCGCATGGAAACTAGCTCATACGATGAAATAAAACCGTCGTCGCAAGTGAAGCTACCCAGGATCAACTTACCTACCTATAGTGGAAGCTATGGGGAGTGGCCAACCTTCCACGACTTGTTCGTGAGCTTAGTCCATGACAACAAATCAATCTCAGACGTACAGAAACTCCACTACCTGAAGACTAGCATCGCAGGTGAAGCAGAAGCGCTCCTGCGACATATCCGTGTTACTGAAAATAATTACGCTAAAGCTTGGGACACTTTGAAACAACGTTACGGCAATAAGCGTGTTATAGTGTACTTTGTATTAAATCGGTTATTTTCATATCAAAAGTTAAATATTCAGTCTGCCAATCTTATTAAAATGTTACTCGATAATACTACCGAATGCATTAATACATTAAATAATATAAATGTTAAAACCGACTCTTGGGATCCAGTAATTATATTTCATGTTGTACAGAAATTGGACCCAGAGTCACGGAAAGATTGGGAGACTTTCGCATACAATAATAACGCGGATAGCTTACCTTCGTGGGCTGATTTGAGGGCTTTCTTGGAGCAAACGTTTCGTGCATTAGAGCTAGCCAGCCCTATGACGACACCTACATCCGAGCCAACGAAAGATAAGCAGGTTAGAGGACGGACATTCCACGCCGCTTCACCTCCAGTTAAGGTATGTATTTTATGTAACGAAAACCACACGTTATGCCATTGTAAACAATTTACAACAATGTCAATTATCGAACGTAGTAAGTACGCAAAAGACAAGAACCTGTGTTTTAATTGTTTGTTGGCGGGACATTCAGCTTTGAAATGTCGTTTACCAATGTTCTGTCGTGTATGTCACAGGCGTCATCACACCCTTCTGCATCAATCTAAAACGGAAGTTCAAACTAATAGTACTATTACAAATGCAGAAGAGGAGGAGATACAAGTCAATACAATGATGACGTCACACTGCAATTCAAACCAAGGTTACGCACTATTAGCTACTGCAATGGTTAAAGTCAAAAGTGAAGCAGGTCATGCCATTATGTTACGTGCGCTAATAGATCAGGGATCACAAGCATCTTTTATAAGTGAACGGGCGACTCAATTAATTAAATTAAACAAGAAACCAGTACAGGGCGATATTACTGGAGTTGGTTCCACGAAGACAAAAATCAAAAGCAAAGTCCAACTCCGTATATCTTCCACTTACAATACAGAATTTTGTCTACAAGTAAAAGCTTATGTTATATCAAAACAGTTGACGTCTAAATTACCGTCTAAATCTATTACTAAAAGAGACTGGCCGCATTTGCAAAATTTACACCTAGCGGATCCAACATACAACAGATCGGAACATATAGATTTATTACTAGGAGTTAATGAATATGCAAGTATTGTTGAACCAGAAATAATAAAAGGACCTCCAGGATCTCCTTGTGCACAAAAAACTGTTCTTGGGTGGATTTTGTTCGGTCAAGTTATCGATAAAGAAATTGATAAGCCATCTCTACTGGTAATGCATCATCAGCTAGATTTAGACGAAATGTTAAAAACATTGTGGGAATTAGACACAGAAAGAAGTAGAAAACTAACGCAAGAAGAAAGGCTTTGTGAAAATATCTACGATAAAACACATAAAAGAAACAACGAAGGCAGATACATTGTGAATCTACCTTTTAAAACAGAGAAACAAATCTCACCAGATGGCAAAGAAATATCACTAAGAAGATTTTTACAATTGGAAAGAAAGCTTCAAAAGAGTCCTGAACTGAAGAAAGAGTACACAAAGGTTATAGAAGAGTATGTAGATTTATGCCATGCAGAAGAAGTACCAGAAGAAGAGTATGACAAGAGAGCCGTTTATTTAAGTCATCATGCAGTTATACGGAGCAGTAGTGAAAGTACACCAGTTCGTGTTGTATTCGATGCTTCGTGCAAGGGTACAAATGGCGTTTCACTTAATGATGAGCTGTTAGTTGGTCCAGTTCTGCAGGAAGACCTTAGAAGCATAATCTTAAGATGGAGGATGCATGCCGTCTGTTTTGTGTCTGACGTTAAAAAAATGTATAGGATGATATTGTTAGCTAAAAAACACGTAGATTTCCAGCGTATTCTCTGGATAAGCCATCCTACTGAAAATATTAAAGAATATCGTTTACTTACCGTTACATTTGGAACCGCATCAGCACCTTACCTTGCAGTGAAGACATTAAGACAATTAGCTAAGGATGAAAGCGCAAATTTTCCAACCGCTGCTAGAATACTGACAGAAGATGTATACATGGATGACGCCTTATCTGGATTTGACACTGAACATAAAACCATAGCTGCAATTAAAGAAATGAAAGAATTACTAAAATGAGGTGGGTTTCAATTGCAAAAATGGTCTTCAAATAATACAGAAGTAATGAAGTCTATTGAACCTGAAAGCAGATCTACTAAAGTACAGCTAAATTTAAACGTCGAGGGAACAATTAAAGCCTTGGGTGTACTATGGAATTTAACAAATGATGAATTTAAATACGATATTAACCTACCTCCTATTTTTCATAATACTAAAATAACTAAAAGAAGTGTCTTGGCTGATATTCAAAAATTATTTGATCCACTTGGCTGGATAGCTCCATCTATAGTCAAGGCAAAGATTCTCATACAAAAACTATGGTTGAAGAAAATGGGTTGGGATGAAGAACTTGATGATACACTTAAAGAAGAATGGCTAAAAATAAGATTTGATTTTGAAAACGTAAAAAGTATTTTTGTAAAAAGATGGTTAGGCAGTTCAACGAAGCACAGTAAAAATATAGAACTCCACGGATTTTGCGACGCTTCGGAAAAGGCATATGCTGCAGTGGTGTACAGCAGAATAACCAACATGGATGGTACGATTACTACTAAAATACTCGCAGCTCGAACACGCGTAGCTCCCGTGAAACCGGTTACTTTACCAAGATTGGAACTTTGTGGAGGGTATTACTTTCAAAGCTGTTAAAGCATGTTTCCCAAGCAATGAGATTACCTACTACTCAACTATTTGCATGGACGGACTCGTCAATCGTTTTGTCATGGCTGTCGGGAGAACCAATGCGATGGAAGCAATTTGTTGCCAACCGCGTCGTAGATATCTTGGACAATGTTAACAACAAGCAATGGTACCATGTCATATCAGAAGATAATCCCGCTGACATCGCTTCTCGTGGCTCTTTTATTTCAAACTTAAAGTCAAACAAAATGTGGTGGAAAGGACCTTCATGGTTAAGTCAAGGGTAAGATTGAAGTCAAGTTCTCACGACCAAATGTGATACCTATTGAACTAGAAAGACGTAAAATACAAGTAAACTTGAAAATAAATGAAGAAAATATCATAAAGTTTGCAGATTTTGATAATTTAAATGAACTTCTGACAGTAATAGTATACAGCACCCGATTTTTATATAGTAAAACCAACCCAGAACAAATTGATAAGCGAATAACAACTCAAGAATTAGACAAAGCTTTAAAAACATGTATTAAAATAGCTCAGAGAGACTTTAGTGAAGAAATTGAAAACCTAAAATCAAACAAAAATGTAAATAGAAACAGTAAATTAAAAACATTAAACCCTTACCTTGATGAGGATGGTATACTCAAGGTGGGCGGCAGATTACGTAACTCTGTGCTTCCCGAGCACAGCAAACATCCTATAATTCTGAAAAATAAAAATGATTTAACTTACCTTATTATCGCCGATGCACACCGAAGAACCCTACATGGTGGCACGCAACTAGTCCTGACATACCTTCGTACAAAATACTGGATCCTGCAAGCGAAAAATACTGTTAAAGCTTATATCCATAAATGTGTGATATGCGCTAGGCAAAGGGCCCTTATTAGAACACAACTGATGGGAGACTTACCTCAAGTTCGTACGACACCTGCACGTCCTTTTCTTCACAGTGGAGTTGATTTTGCTGGTCCTTTGTATGTTTTGATGTCAAAAGGACGAGGAGCGTAGCAAAATAAAGCATACATAGCTATATTTATTTGCATGGCTACTAAAGCCATTCATCTAGAATTAGTGGGAGATCAAACGTCTGAATCTTTTATTGGAGCCTTTCGCCGTTTTGTCGCTCGCAGAGGAAAATGTTCTCATTTGTGGAGCGATCAAGGTCGCAATTTTGTCGGTGCCAACAAGATCTTAGCACAAGATGTAAAGGATGCACAATTAGAATTACCAGGACAATGGATAGAAGATCTTTCGGCAGATGGGACACAATGGCATTTTATTCCGCCCTACAGCCCTAACTTTGGGGGTTTATGGGAAGCTGGGGTGAAGTCGATAAAGTATCACTTAAAAAGAATACTTACAGCTAATCTAACTTTTGAAGAAATGTCTACGACATTGTGTGAAATAGAGGCCTGCTTAAACTCACGACCTTTGATTCCAATAGATACTTCAGATCCAGATGCAACAGAACCATTAACGCCCGGTCATTTTTTGATAGGTGAAACTCTCCTTAATATACCTACTCCTGATTTGAGAGATGTAAGCATTAATCGTTTAAATCGTTGGCAAATGACACAAAGGCTTGTTAGGGATTTTTGGCATAGATGGCAGACTGAATATTTATCTAGACTACAAACTAGACCTAAGTGGCTAAATATAAAATACGCAATACATCTTCCATTAGTTCTGTTAAAAAATGCTTATGCAAAATTCGAAGTAGATTGTAACGATATCTACGTCACTCACACCTTCACCTATATAAATAGGTGAAGGTGTGACACTTTTTGCTTGATTTTTGTATTAGACTGACGTCTAGTTGTTACTGTGTCAATGATTATTAAGACAAGTGTTTGTTATTTGGTTTATTTTATTATTTTCTTAATCATCAACTATTTAACTGTGTGATTGAAATGATTTAAATTGTGAAACAAGCCCTAAATTATATTGACCAATTTACATACGTATCTTTTAAAATCAAGTACGTGGTCTCCAAAGATTTGTCTCTTTTGGCTTCCAACTCAGATTTTGATTCCTAAACCTAACCCTAAACCGATTACTGAATAATGCCACTGTTGTACATTTATGCATGATGTTCAATAATTAAAAATAAAATAAAAAAATAAACTTTAGTATGTAACGTTTATCCAACATTTTATTGTTATTTCGACAAGATTATTTAATAACACCACTATACCTTCATTTTAGGTTTAATAAGCCTACATTAAATTGCACACAACACTGTAGCAAAATACTGATTTTTATGAATTATGTTATAAAATATACCTACTGTATGTGTCTGCATTGTGGCGCGGCACGAGCTTTACAATACGGAGCTTGCGGTGCGCAAATTGTTAACGCGTGACGTCGTGCTGGGCCCGCCGCCACGGTAATACTATCTATCAGTAAACCATCTTCATACAAACGGACGAAGCGCGAGCCATGCCTACGCGCCTCGAACTCGGCATGGGCTCGGCATGTAGACAGTCGCGACTGTGCCGCAGTGACGAACGGACGGTATGTTGTTTTTTTAACAATAATCGCGCGATTTTTTACTTAAAATAAGTTCAAGTACATATTTAATATGAAGAGTAGGATATATTGTGCTGTTTTTGGTTGCATGAATTTGTCAATAACGCATCCAGAGATAACTTTTTTAGATTACCTAGAAACTCTGCAAGGTAAGACTATAAAATAATTTTACTAACTAGTAGGTAGGTACATAATGTGTGTCTTTTTAATGGATAAGTATTTCCTTTTATCTCCCGAAAAAAAAGATGTCTGGATTTATAAATAAAGTGAGTAGTAGTGGATTAATAAATAAGTAGAATAAAGGAAAGTGATTGACACGAGTGAAATAGGTAGGATAAAGATGGTTCATGAATCATGACACGGTAGGTACGCTTGTGTTAAAACCTCGGGGCATTTTTTTTTTTTTTAGTTTGTATAATTCAAAGTAAAGACGTGGTATTTTATTAATAATAATAGTTGTTTATTGTACTGTGTGTATGAATAATACAAGAAAAATAAATTTCCAATCAAAAAACAAGACGCATTTTTATTTAACACTTCCTGTTAAATTCACAAAGTATTATATTTGTTTATATAAAAAAGTATATTTACAATCACAAATCTAAATGGAAACACAAAGTAGGCAAATGTAATTAAAGTGCTGGAGGCGGGCAGCCCTATCGCATGTTTACGTACCGCGCGGCTGTAGGCATTTATTTATAAAATACGTCTGAGTCACAATACTGATAGATAGTATTACCGTGCTTCGAGTGCCTATCTCCAGGAAATCCTCGCCTTAATAATAACAAAGTACCTACAATATTGTACCTACCATTATAAGTATACGTTTGACGAATCTTCGTAAAAGTTACTTGCGCTTGAAGTGCAAAAGTGATTAATAAGTGTTCTAGCATAAACTTGAACGTAGCGAGTGTTCGAAACTTTTACAGACATTTATAAGGTTGCTCATAATATTTCAGTTAAGTAAAATTTCACTCTTAAAAACTAAACTACACTTTTTCACTTGAAACAAAATGTTAAAATAAAAATATTTAACGGTAGTAGATTCACGCTGATTTCAGCATGAATGGGCCGGATCGTCCGGGAAAGTACTATCCTCTCATAGAAGATCGACTTAAGAGTAGTAGTAGCCGTACTACTGCGTTTCGTTCGGTGAGTGAGAGCGCCGGAGGCCCAATTTCCCCCCTTTCCTCTTTCCTCACCTCCCTCATTCCCTTCCGCTAACCCCATTCCCAGCAGCCATAGTGGAGACCACCATACCAGCAGTTTAAGACGATGGCTTTTAGTATAGTGGCCGCCAGTTCTGGATTCCAATGACTGCTTACCATCAGGCGGGGTGAAGTCAGTTTGGTAGGCAATAATATAAAAAAAAAATTCAAAATATACAGATAAGTAACTTTTTCTTTTCGTAGCCTAATGGCTAATACTGAAGTCTGAAGAATTTTAAGAAGTGGTGAAATGAAAGGTATATTTCCTGGGCCTCACCCACCTTGTGGTATAATATTAATAAAAAGTTGCTGTTTTTGTGAATAGTTCAGACATCTATATCAAATTTTCGCACAAAATTTATAAAAACCAGACACAGACACAGACAGACACACACAGACAACACATATACATAATATAAAGGTTCGAAACTATGAATCAATAGCCGCATCACGGAAGAGTTAGCAGTGTTATGCTCGACCTAAAACTCGCTTACAAGTCGTTTAAAAGTCGCCGACTAAAAACTTGATAGATGCGTTCTGCCTGCACCCCAAGTCGCGGATTCATATATATGAGGCGGGACCAACTTGTTGCAATGGCCTTGCGTTGCAACACTTCTATCACGCGACATCTTCTTTTAGAACTGGTACTGTCTGCACTAATTGTTCGTGTCAGTATATAAAAAAGGCCAAAATATATTAAACTTTCGTTACCATGTTATTGTAATTCTCAAGGCCGCCTAACTTGGCGAATGTAATTCGTCGATATTTCAAGTCGTCTGATCGATTAATAATTATTTAACCTTTTCTTGACTGATCCATTGAATAAAAATGTTTTGATCCCGAAAAAAGAAATATGCTTTTAAAGGACCATTCAAATTTCAAATAAGGACTCTCTAGAGCTTTTCATGAGCTAATATAACATTTTGCAAGAATTTTTTGGTTGTATTGTGTCTTAATTATAATCTTACGATTAGGTACAAACACTTTAGGTGTCAGAAAATGTAAGATTATAATTCAAGCCTGTAAAGTGTTTGAAATCGTAATCGTACATTCTTTTTTATATTAGTCTACCAAAGTGACTCCACTCTGCCTGATAGTAAGCAGTCAGTGAAATCCAGAAGTGGTGGCCACCATTACAAAAGCCATCGTCTGAAACTGCTGGTATGGTGGCCTTCCACTATGGCGACTTAGTAAGAGGTTTTTCACGCCCTGATGAAAAAACCCAAGATTTCTGGACCCAAAATTAGATGAGAACACATGTACTGGTAAATTTCTATTTAAATTTTCTATGTATGTATATAATTGAATACACAAAAATTTATTCCGAATACACATCGATATCAACATTAGGTGCCGATGCATTTTATTTTAATAACTGTCGTTTTTATTCTGGAAACTCTTTGGTCCACGCCGATTTATCTGATTCCATGGTGCAGTGGGAGCGCAAGCGACTGCAGCTGTGCACCCCTCGCAACCTCTTTCTAACGCTGGCTGATATAAGTACAACATAAAGTATAAAACGTTTGCATACATTGTTCTTAATAAGACCGTAATCGATGTTCCGGTCTCGATACCACCGATGTGTTCGTCTTAGACCTTTTAAATTATGTACTTTTTAAGTTTTTCACCAACTAACATTATGTGGTCAATAAAACATACTGAGTTCCTCAGTATGTTTTATAGTTAAAAAACCTATTAAAAAATCTAATTAGTTTAGGCATTTATATAAAAGCTTATCTACAATTGTAATTTTAAATTGTATTATATAATGTATTATTTTATTGTATTGTGTAATTTTAATTTTTTAATACAGAGAGTATTATAAAATTGTAAATAGGCTTTTATTTTGTGGAGATTGTACTAAGACTAAACAGAACCGCGGTTTGCCAAACATTTTTTAATAAAATTTCGGATGAATATTCATGCGTCACTGCGTGTTCTTAAGTGAAAGCGTACAACTAAATGAATATCTATATATCTTGTCCTACGATGCGATGAACTGAAGCCTTGAGTGGAGTACGTGCTGAAGAAAGATGTTTCATTCTTACACGTCACAAAACTTTCGGCATCTGGTCTGAATTTTGAAATCGGTTTCAAAGTAAATTGAGTGGTAACAAACACACACACACACACACACACACACACACGCACGCACGCACGCACGCACGCACGCACGCACGCACGCACGCACGCAAGCACGCACGCACGCACGCACGCATCACGCACGCACGCACGCACGCACGCGCATATACAAACTTTCGCATTTATAATATTAGTAGGATATAATTTATAGTATATTTATATTCACGTTAAAATAATCAATTAAATTAAAATAAATCAAATATTTAAGGGGGCTCCCATACAACAGACATGATATTTTTTTGACTCTTCGTGCGCGAGTCCGACTTGCGCTTGGCCGGTTTTACAATTTTTTGCTTTGAATAGTACTGAGATATGGAAAGAATCACATTACGCAACAAAAAGATAATTTCTAATATCAGTCAAATCGCAAATCATTTTGGATTACTGATTACGGCTGATCCGTGAAATATACATTTTCTATCTGAGTGATTCCAACAATGAACAAAATAATAACGTTGAATTCGGAATGTTGTAGAGAGGTGATACACACACAACAATGTGCTTCCACTCTTACTCTTCTCGTAGCAAAATATGGGCTAGCTGTGTCTATATTTTAAGAAATCTAATACACAAAAGGCCTGTGTTTTTATATGAGCTTACCAAAGTGTCTCCACTCTGCCTGATGCAGTCAGTGGAATCCACAAGTGGTGGACACCATTCCAAAATCCAAACTACTGGTATGGTGGCCTGCATTATGGCAGCTTAGTGAGATATGAATGAATATTGAATATATCTAGGTAATATATATTTTCTGTTAGGTCTTGACTGCCTCTGTGGTTTGGTTTTACTGTGTACGGACTGCCACACGGAGGTCGCGGGTTCGATTCCCGCTCAGTGCAAATATTTGTGTGCATGAACATTTCTATTTTTTATTGGTCTGGGTGTTTATATTTTGACTGGCCTGTTGGTCTAGTGGTTAGTGACCCTGACTGCTAAGCCGGAGGTCGTGGGTTCGATTCCCACCCAGGACAAACCTTTGTGTGATGAGCATGATTGTTTGTTCTGTGTCTGGGTGTAATTTATCTATAATATGTATGTATTTACAAAAAAAAAATGTATATAAGTAGTATATCAGTTGTTTAGGTACCCATAACACAAGCAAATATAATTGCTTAATTTAGGGCTAGATGGCGCTGTGTGGATGTGGTAGAATATTAATTAATATTATATTATTATTATATGTATATAATATGTATGTCTTTACAAAAAAAGTATTTATTCGCATTCTAGAACCCATAACACGTGCTATATTATATGCTTACTTTGGGACTAGAAGGCTCTGTGTGTAGTTGTAGAGATAATATTATTGTAGCAATATAATTATGATGTTATTTTGACCATTGGATATTTATGTGCTAGAGTTTTGTTAAACCTAAAGTCCATTCTAATTCTAATTTCGTACAATGTAAACAATCCGCCATATTGCCATTGTTTATGGTTTCATGAATTTACTAGTGATGTGGACAAGGATGGTTGTCATTTAATTTCATCCACATTTTTTTCTATTTTTTATCATTGTATTATACCATTAATATCATCAACAAGAATATAATTCTAAACTTGACGCTGGCAGAAATAGCTGTCACAATCGTCGGCTCTGTTGCCAAAATAAAGGAGAAGAAGAAGAAGAAGTAATTCGTAATTTTATTAAATAATCTAGATTTGATTATTAATCATTAGTAAAAATAGTTGCAAAATGAAGTTTAAAGTAAACAGAATATGTATAAATCTATGAGTCATCGGTTATGGAGTTTTTGATAGAAAAATATTGAAAAGACTGTTTGTTTACATTGTCTGAAAATGGATTTGGTCATACCTATAGTTTAGAATTTCTTAAAATATTTTTCTCAACCATGAGTCATTCATTACCTTATAAAGCCATCTAATGTGTAAAAGTACTAATTAATTACTTGTCTGATTATCGTTCGTGCAATATTATTTTTACACACAAAGGGCTTACACATACAAAAGAGTGGTGTCAGGTTTTACCAAATGGACCTAATGGTCTAGACTACAATACATTGATGGCGCCAAAGATATTATAACAATTTGTGTGGGCGCTTACTATGCAGTTTATTATTAACGTGTTAAAATTGTAAATAGACTAGTCATAATTATACTGATGTACTATCATTTTGATGACGGTCTACAGTATAAACCGATCGCCGTCATTAAAATGATGGTAGAATGTACTATTAATATATATTATCACATGCATATTGGAATCACATGAATTTCGTACTCACTAACAAACAGGGACTATTGTATTAGCAGTCTACAACCTTAATACTTAAATGTTTTAATAACATTTTATGCGCGTCGAATAAGGAAAAATATATACTACTGTTTGGTATAAGCAAAACTATATTTGGAAAATCACGATTAAAATTACATAATTTATATTATTTTTCGTAGCTTTGGTTGTGCGGTGACATTCGTCGTCTGCCTAAAGCTGCGTATTATACACTTGCGCATCCTCGTGACGAACTGCCTCATTGAAAGCGTGCCATAATGGCAAGACACGTAATGAGTAATCCAGGCAGCTGGTCTTTGCCCAAGCCACGGTTCTCTTAGTTTAGCATTATTTATTTTGCTGCGTTTCGAGTACACTTAGATCCCTCTCTACTAAATACACGCCTCACGCTGAGGTGCCTTTTAGCATGGACATTTACCTGCCTACGACGTATGTCTTGCTTCGCGTCTGCTTCGTTTGGTTCGAGTCGCGAAAAGCCTCCACTCGCGGCACGCGTTCTCCACTTGCTCAGCCACGGCTGCCTTTATTGAAGATCCGGCTTCATAATATTGTGTCGCAATATTATTCTGTAAGAATATTTTTTTGGATTGAATTTAATTAAAATTATTAATAGATATTATTGTCAAAGTTATCACATATCTATTATTTAATTAAATAAATTGTTCTGATTGCTATGTAAGATACATTGTTATCTTTATAAGTACGTCTTCTACGTTTCTGTCCTTGCAGTTTGCATACATAAATAGCCTCGACCGAGCTAGGTGAGCATTGCACAAACGAGCCAATGAGGGTGTTTAGAAAAATTTTCGCCACCAGTTGGCGCCACTTCAACTTACACATTGCGCCATTCAGGGGTTAACTTTCTAAAAGCGCTTGACAGCTAGCCGATTAGTCAGTGCTGCCACCTCGTGGGCGCCATTTTAGAAAACCTCCTCAGCAATTTTCTTTTGTCCCTAAGAAAATGAATTCTCCATTTTGTAAATTAAACATTTATATCTATACATATAATAAAAATGTAACCGATCGCTGTCTGTACATGGAAGATATATGAGAAAAAAAATTATTGGGACCTTTATCAACGCAAATAGAACCCAAAACAATGATTGTTACAATTTTTGTCTGTTTGTCTGTTTGTCTGTTAGTCTGTTTGTCTGTTTGTCTGTTTGTCTGTGCGTTTGTTCACGCTAATCTCAGAAACGGCTTATCCGATTTAGATGTGGTTTTCACTAATACATTGTGGTAAGCTTCACTTAACATTTAGTGTTTGTTTCATGTCAATCGGTTCATAAATAAAAAAGTTATGCCAATTTAAAGAATTACGTCGAACATTTGTTAATTTACTACGAAACCTGATAGAAACAGAGACTTTAACAGGTTACGGAATCTGATAGCGATTTTATTTTTCGGATTTCTCTTATTCTAAACAATCTTCCGTTTAGTTTTAAATGAGTCCAGTTTCCAGTGAGCCTATGTTTCGCGATGACGAGTAATAAAGCCCAAGGTCAGACACAACTAAAAGTTTGGGTGTGGATCTAAGTATTAGCTGTTTTTCGCACGGTCAGCTTTATGTGGCTCTATCACGTGTTAGCATTCCTAGCAGCCTATATATGTATATCCCGATGGCTATACGTCTAATCCATACATCCATACACCCATACATATTATATAAGGCTTTGTCCTGACTGACTGACTGACTAACAGACAACGCACAGCCTTAACTGCTGGTCGTAGTGAATTGAAATTCGGAGGGTGTGTTTGTCTAAATGTCTAGAGGTTGTACGTAAGGGTTTTTTAAAATTTAATTCGTAAGTGTGTGAAAAGGGATGAAAACGATTGTATGAATCTTCTTCATTTTATAACTTACAGTTTTGAAATTTTGTTTTGGAATACTTCTATTTAAATAAAAAATATCCTTATAATTTTATTTTACCAGGAGTGGATTTAGAGGAGTGAAATTAGAGATGAAATATTCTATACAAAGATCTTTAGCTTTTGAAGCTATCGACTTGAAATTTGCAGGGAGGAGGAGGGAGGGAAAGGAGGGAAGAAAAGGAGGAATTGAGGGGAAGGAGGAAGGAAGGGGAAAGTGAGAGGGAGGTGATTAGGAAATGAGAGGTAAGTGATGGGGAAGTGAGGGGGAAGTGAAGTGGAAGTGTGGGAAAAATGCGAGAGAAGTGAGGGGATAGTCAGGGAGAAGTGACGGGGAAGTGAGGGGGAAGTGAGGAGAAAGTGAGGGGCAAGTGAGGGTGAAGTGAGAGGGAAGTGAGGAGTGAGTGAAGGGGTAGTGAGGGGGAAGTGAGAGGAAAGTGAGGGGGAAGTGAGGCGGAATGTGGGTGAATGAGGGGGAAGTGAGGGAGACGGGAGAGGAAAGGAGGGGGAAGGGACGAGGAAAGTAAGGAGTTCTCGAATGGTGGAAAAAGGGAGGAGAAGGTATAGGAAGCGATAGGAAGGGAGAGGAAAGGAGGAAAAGGAAGGAGAAGGAAGGAGGAAGAGAGGGGAAAGCGAGGAGGCAAGGTAGAGGGAAGTGGAGGAAAGGGCAAGAGATGCTGGAGGAGGGGCAAGGGATGCAGAAGGAGGTGAAGAGGAGGCAAAGTTTGTATGAAACTTCTATAGTTTTTATAGTAGGATTACCAAATTACTAGAAAATACTCTTTTTTTAATATTCAGAAGCCATCCTTATTAAGTGGGCAAATAAGAGTCGCAAGTTTGTGTGAAAGTGGTTTGTCAGTTTTAGCGGTAGCGGGTTTAAACTGGATTCGCCATAGAGACGGATAATAATGATATTTATTACTGATACAATGTTCGATTGCCATAAAATCAGGCACGCAATATTCTCATAGAGGCACACCCATCTGAATTTTCAAGCGAACGAAGTCGCGGGCAACAGCTATACATATAATAAAAATGTAACCGATCGCTGTCTGTACATGGAAGATATATGAGAAAAATACTATTAGGACCTATATTAACGCAAATAGAACCCAAAACAATGATTGTTAAAATTTTTGTCTGTTTGTCTGTTTGTCTGTGCGTTTGTGCACGCTAATCTCAGAAACGGCTTATCCGATTTAAATATGGTTTTCACTAATATATTGTGGTAAGCTTCACTTAACATTTAGTGTTTGTTTCATGTCAATCGATTCATAAATAAAAAAGTTATGGCAATTTAGAATCACATCGAACATTCGTTAATTTACTACGAAATCTTATAGAAGCAGATATTTTAACAGGTTGCGGAATAGCTGATAGTGTTTTTATTCCTCGGATTCCTGTCATTCTAAACAATCTTTCATTTAGTTTTAAACGAGTCCAGTTTCCAGTGAGCCTATGTTTTGCGATGACTAATTAAAGCCCAAGGTAAGACACTAAAAGTTGTGGGTGTGGATCTAAGTATTAGCTGTTTTTCGGCCAGCTTTATGTGGCTCTATCACGTGTTAGCATTCCTAGCAGCCTGTATGCTTTGAATGCTTTGATCCCTGATGGCTATACGTCTAATCCATACATCCATACATATTTTAAAAGGCTTTGTCCTGACTGACTGACTGACTGACAGACAACGTAAAGCCTAAACCGCTGGTCGTAGCGACTTGAAATTTGGAGGGTGTATTTGTCATAATGTCTAGAAGTGTACGAAGAAAGGGTTATTAAAAATTCAACCCAATTCATGAAACGTCTTCATTTTTTAAGTAACAGCTTTGAAATTTTGTTTTGGAATACTTTTATTTAAATAAAAAATACGCCCATAATTTTTTTTTAACTGGGCTGGATTTATAGGGGTGAAATAAGGGATGAAATATTGTATGGAAAGATCTTTGCTTTTGAAGTTGGCGACTTGAAATTTGGAGGGAGGGGGAAAGGAGGGGGAGGAAGAGGAAAGGAAGGGAGAAGTGCAGGGGTAGTGAGGGGGAAGTCAGGGGAAAGGGAGGGGAAAGTCAGGGGGAAATCGACTGCCTCTGTATTTCGGTGGTACTGTGTATGGACTGTGAGGTCGCCGGTTCGATTCCCGCTCAGTGCAAATATTTGTAGCATGAACATGTCTATTTGCATTGGTCTGGGTGTTTCTATGTATAATATGTATATTACAAAAATAAAAGTATTTATGCATGTTTATCCGTATTCTAGAACCCATAATACAAGCATATAATATGCTTACTTTGGGTCTAGATGGCGTTGTGTAAAAATAAAAAAGGAAGAGGGAACTTAGGGGGTGTGAGGAGGCAGTGAAGGGCAAGTGAGGGGCAAGTGAAGGGCAAGTGAGGGGGACGTAAGGGAAAGTGAGGGAAGTGAGGGAAAGTGAGGGAGATGGGAGGAAGACGGGAGGGGAAGGAAGGGGAAGGGAGGGGAAGGAAGGGGAAGGGAGGAGAAGGGAGGGGAAGGGGAAAGGGGAAAGTTATTGTAGTGAAAATTTGCCTTTGTGTATTGTATGTTGTTTTACGGGGGATATCTTTAGGTAGGTGAAAGAGGGTTTGTACGAATGGTGATGATGATGAGATTAGAAATAGTATGCAAAACAGTATTTAAACAATATAAAAATGTCTATTGAAAAACGATATTCATGCGAGCGAAGCCGCGGGCAAAAGCTATACATATATAAAAGCGAAAGGTCACTCACTCACTCACTCATCTCATCACGAAATCTCAAAAACTACAAGTGCTAGGAGTTTCAAATTTCGGAAATAGGTGCTCTCTAAGACGGGATTTTGCGAAATTCATTTCCCTGGAGTATAAAGGGGAACAAAATTTGTATGAAGCTTCTATAGTTTTTGAAAATAGGAGTGCCAAGTTTCGTTAAATATCGCAAAATTTCGTCTGTTTTATGGGTAGCGGGTGAATAGATTTAAATCGGATTAGCCTTAGAGACGGATTATACTGATATTTATTACTAATACAATGTACGATTGCCGTAAGATTAGGTAAGAAATATACTCATACAGGCACACATCTGAATTTTCACGCGAACGAAGTCGCGGGCAACAGCTATATAATAAAAATGTAACCGGTCGCTGTCTGTACATGGAAGATATATGAGAAAAATATTATTGGGACCTTTATCAACGCAAATAGAACCCAAAACAATGATTGTTAAAATTTTTGTCTGTTTGTCTGTTTATCTGTTTGTCTGTTTGTCTGTGCGTTTGTTTACGCTAATCTCAAAAAAGGCTTATCCGATTTAAATATGGTTTTCGCTGATACATTGTGGTCAGCTTCACTTAACATTTAGTGTTTGTTTCATGTCAATCGTTATATAAATAAAAAAGTTATGCTAATTTAAATAATCACGTCATAAATGTGGTATGTAAATACATACCACATTTATGACGTGATTAGTGACGTGAAAAACAAACTAAGCTAAGCTAAATAGCTTAGCTTAGTTTGTTTTTAAGTTAGGTTAACACGTCTTATTTCTTTATTAAAATGTAAATACTTTATTACTTAAAATGTAAATACAAGTTAGATTTATATTTTCTGGATTTATTTAATTTTTTATTTTTTGTGATAAAAACATGTTTGATAACACGTTTCATTACGGAATAGGTGGAATTGAAGTGAATTACGAAATAGTAGTAGTCGATTTACGCTGGTTTCAACATGAATGGGTCGGATCGACCAGGGAAGTACTACCCTCTCATAGTTTTCGACGTAAGAGTAATAGTATCCATATTATTGCGTTTCGTTCGGTAAGCGCGAGAGCCGGAGGCCCAACTGATGCAGAGATGACAATCCTCGCAGCATGTGTGGGACCAGCTGAGTATCCGCGGAGTCATTGTGTGGGTGATGTGGGTCAACTCGCCGGCCAGAGAAACCCGTATAAACGGTGGTGGCGCTGGCCGTCCGCGGCATTGTACAGGGGCCCAATTAGACCTAACAAAAAAAAAAAGAGGCTGCCCCACCAGGTTGCGCATAATTTCGGAGTGGTTCGTCGTGCAGGTTGGTGACCGGATAGTGGGACCCGGCAACCATTTTCGAGACGGTACGGGGGCCTTTTGCGAGCAGTCCGTATCATGGAAGCCCGCAGGCCTAAGATCCTTGAGCCTTTACAGCTGCGAAGAGACATCGCCTCCTCAACAGCCGTCTTCTATCGCCTTTACCACGGAGAGTCTTCTCAACAGCTCTTTAAATTAATCCTACCCTCTCCCTTTTTATCCAGAACGACACGTGCGGGACTGAAATGCTACCCTTTCACAGTGCAATCTAAAGGGTCTCGAACCAAACGGTTCAGCACTTTATACTTTTGTCGCTCATTTAAAGCCTGGAACTCTTTACCAGTGTTCCCACCTAACTTTCATCCTGGGTCTTTTAAGCGAGGCGTAAAGAAGCATCTCACTAAGCCGCCATAGTGGAGGCCACCATACCAGTAGTTTGGCTTTTGGAATGGTGTCCACTACTTCTGGATTCCACTGACTGCTTACCATCAGCCAGAGTAGAGGCACTTTGGCAGGCTAATATAAAAAAAAACTTATAGCGTTTTTATTCCTCGGATTCCGTTTAGTTTTAAACGAGTTCAGTTTCCGGTGAGCCTTATTTCGCGATGTCAATTAATGAGTGTGGATCTAAATATTAACTGTTTTTCGCATGGTCAGCTTTATCTGGATTTGCCACGTGTAAGTAATCCTAGCAGCCTGTATGGCTTTGATCCGCGATGGCTATACGTCTAATATCGTAGATAGAGAAGCATTTACTGTAAAGATTTTTCTTATTCACCTAAACGAAGATGTTTATAATTCAAAACAAACCAAAAGATATATCCAAAAAATGCTGCCCAATATCACTATTCCACGCGGACGAAGTCGCGGGCACAGCTAGTTTCCGAAATAAACACTGAAAATATTTGTTTTGATAGCGCTGTAAAAATAGAAGATCTTTTACCAAAGTGGCGCCAACTGGTGACGAAAATTTACATTATAGCATATAAATATCTTATAAAATTTGAAAGCCAAACTTATTTACAAGCCTATGTAATCAGTATTACTACTATGTATTGTGATGGCCAAGTATCTATATAATATGAATAATAATATAAGAAATTTGTCTCTATATTACCAATATAATATACATATTATTTAATATACCTACGTATTAGTGACAAAATATATTATTAGTTATACTGTACATAATACAATATCAATAATCATAATCTTATGACATCGATATCAAACGTTAAAGTAAAAGTCAAGTTTGTACCTACCTATCCGTTATTTTGAAGTTTCTCGCAACACTGTACTTGTTTTCAAGAGCAAAAGTCTTCTTTTTTTTAAAATATACTTGATAGTGAGGTAAAATATACTAAGTAACAAAAAAGAAAACACTGTACCTACCTACCTAGTTGTAGTTTTGTAGTCAAACTTGCATGCGCATTGTAAAAGCGACACTATTAATATTTATTTAATCAAACTTACAACTATCTTTACAGGTTTAATCCCAATGCAATAGTGTAGTAACATAATGACATTTACAATACATACATACATACTATATCTTGTAACAAATAACAAATAATGTTATCCTTGTAAATTTACTAAGGACACAAAAGAATAACATAATATTACCTAGGTGTTGTTGCTATAATAGCTCTGATAAAACCTAATATACCTACTGCACCCTGGATTGTTCTACCTTAATCCTACCTAGTGGTTTATTACCTTAATCCTACCTTAATAATATTGATTTGAATTGACCGATACATACATACATAGTTTTGAAAATATCGCCTATTACAAGTTG
Source organism: Parascotia fuliginaria (assembly GCA_963082885.1). Lineage (NCBI taxonomy): Eukaryota > Metazoa > Arthropoda > Insecta > Lepidoptera > Erebidae > Parascotia > Parascotia fuliginaria. Next base: position 18,123,228 of record OY720170.1, read on the forward strand.
ATCGTATGACTCATCTTGGCACAGCCACCATCGCGAACTGAAGATCTAATTACATGACAAATTAGTCGGTAATTAGCTTCAGTATTCTACGGCCCTCCGTTCAAAAGTTATAGAGGGATATTGGTGGCTATGCCAAACTGAGCGCTCAGGTTGGCACAACCACCTTTGTATCTCGAAAGCCATAATACATAGCGAATATCTGATTATGTCCAGAGTTAGTCGGTCATTAGTCGAAAACAGTCCCAAAATTCCAGAATTGGTCGGTCCTTCTGAAGCAAGATATTTGAAATTCTTTTTTTTCATATATTTAGCAATCCAAGTACAGTGGGCACCATTTTAATTAATTAAATAAACAAAATAAATGAAAGTACAACATTTGAGTGTCTAATATCATTTTTTGTTCCCATAAAGATATTATGTAGTATATTACATAATATTAGAATGCCCTAATGTAGAAAATAATGCAATAAGCGTTTATCTTCGATACTATTACATTTATTAAATACGAAAACCTGACTGTAGGTACTACCTGTAGTTGTACCTACTTTATTTCCATGTGGCAGTAGTAACAGGATTTTTAATGAAAAAGATAAATTAAGAATCGTTCAACAAAAAGTTAATCCATTTAAATATCAATATCAAAACTATGAAACAAAACATAGAATCTCCTCCTTTTTGGAAATCAGTTAAAAAGATTATTTTCTATAATTCTATGTTTTTTTCTATTCTATAACTCTCTTGTTATCGATAGAGTTTTTAATATCAATATAACAGATATAATTATATTTTTCATTCATAAATACATGTCTCCGACTGTACATAACCTAATTGTATAAAAAAACCAAATTGAAATATCTTTCTTCGGAATGACCGACCAATTCTGGAATTTTGCGACTAATTTCGACTAATTACTGACTAATTCGTCATGTAATTAGATTTTCAGTTCGCGACGGTGGCTGTGTCAAGATGAGCCATACGGATCAACTTGTAATAGGCGATATTTTAAAAACTATGTATGTATCGATCAGTCCAAATCAATATTACTAAAGTAGAATTAAGGTATTAAAACACTAACTAGGTATAACAATCCATAGGTATATTAGCAGTCTATTGTTTTGGTCCCTCCAACTTGACGTCATAATGGAGGGAGCAAAGATTTGGTTATAAAATATACCTAATGAAGAGGTAGCTTAAATTATATCAAAGGTAGCAAATAGTAGATTAATGGTATTAATCTTTTGTATATGTATGGCAGACATCCCAGACTTGGTCCGTTCATCTTGACGCACACAATTCTTGAGGAAGTCTATGTAATATCACGTTAGGACCCGGCAGTTAGTTTGATTTTATCCGATAATAATTTCGTTATTAATTTTCTTTTTTCGCAAATCATGTCTTCATTAGTCATGTTAATTGAAGGGATCTGCCGCATCATGGCTGTCATATACCGGTACGCGTCTGTTGCGGTCTCGAGACTTGACTGACAGTCAGCAAGTTAACGCTAATATTCGCACATTACCGCTCCACGTCACTCTATTACCATCTATCTATACATATAATAAAAATGTAACCGATCGCTGTCTGTACATGGAAGATATATGAGAAAAAAAATATTGGGGCCTTTATCAACGCAAATAGAACCCAAAACAATGATTGTTACAATTTTTGTCAGTTTGTCTGTTTGTCTGTTTATCTGTGCGTTTGTTCACGCTAATCTCAGAAACGGCTTATCCGATTTAGATGTGGTTTTCACTAATACATTGTGGTAAGCTTCACTTAACATTTAGTGTTTGTTTCATGTCAATCGGTTCATAAATAAAAAAGTTATGCCAATTTAAAGAATCACGTCGAACATTTTCTGATAGAAACAGAGACAGGTTACGGAATAGCTGATAGCGTTTTTATTTTTCGGATTCCTCTCATTCTAAACAATCTTCCGTTTAGTTTTAAATGAGCCCAGTTTTCAGTGAGACTATGTTTCGCGTTTCTCTTAATAAAGCCCGACACAAGTACTAAAAGAAGAAGAAGAAGAAACTAAAAGTTGTGGGCGTGGATCTAAGTATTAGCTGTTTTTCGCACGGTCAGCTTTATGTGGCTCTATCACGTGTTAGCATTCCTAGCAGCCTGTATGCTTTGATCCCCGATGGCTATACGTCTAATCCATACATCCATACACCCATACATATTATACAAGGCTTTGTCCTAACTGACTGACGCACAGCCTAAACTGCTGGTCGTAGTGACTTGAAATTTGGAGGGTTTGTTTGTCTAAATGTCTAGAGGTTGTACTAAAAAAGGGTTTTTTAAAATATAATTCCTAAGTGTGTGAAAAAGGATAAAATCAATTGTATGAATCTTCTTCATTTTTCAACTTACAGTTTTGAAATTTTGTTTTGGAATACTTCTATTTAAATAAAAAATATCCTTATAATTTTATTTTAACAGGGGTGGATTTAGAGAGGTGAAATTAGGGATGAAATATTCTATACAAAGATCTTTAGCTTTTGAAACTAGCGACTTGAAATTTACAGGAAGGGGGAGGGAGGAAAAGGAGGAATTGAGAAGAAGGAGGAAGGGTGGGGAAAGTGAGAGGGAAGTGATGGGGGAGTGAGAGGAAAGTGATGGGGAAGTGAGGGGGAAGTGAAGAGGAAGTGTGGGGGAAATGCGGGAGAAGTGAGGGGAATGTCAGGAAGAAGTCAGAGGGAAGTCAGGGGATAGCCAGGGAGAAGTGAGGGAGAAGTGAGGGGAAAGTGAGGAGAATGTTAGATGAAAGTAAGAGGAAAGTGAGGGGAAGTGAGGGGAAAGTGACGGATAAGTAACGGGGAAGTGAGGGGGAAATGAGGGGAAATTGAGGGGGAAGTGAGGTGGGTGAGGGGGCAGTGAGGGAGAAGTGAGAGGGAAGTGAGGCAGGGGAGTAAGGGGAAGTGAGGGGGAGTGAGGGTTAAGTGAGGGGTGAATGAGAGGAAAATGAGAGGAAAGTGAGGAGGAAGTGAAGGAGACAGTAGAGGAAGAGAGGGGGAAGGCACGCGGAAAGAAAGGAGTTCTCGAATAGTGGAAAAAGGGAGGGGAAGGGATAGGAAGCGATAGGAAGGGAGAAGAAAGGAGGAAAAGAAAGGAGAAGGAAGGGGGAAGAGAGGAGAAAACGAGGCGGCAAGGTAGAGGGAAGTGGAGGAAAGGGCAAGAGATGCTGGAGGAGGGGCAAGGGATGCTGAAGGAGGTGAAGAGGAGAAGGGGGAGGGGAGGAGAGGAAGGAGGAAACTGTGGAGAGTGGAGAAAAGTGCAATAGGGAAGAAGGGGAAGGGGAAAGTTATTGTAGTGAAAATTTGCCTTTGTGTATTGTATGTTGTTTTTAGGGATATCTTTAGGTAGGTGAAAGAGGATTTGTATGAATGGGAGATTAAAAATAGTATGAAAAACAGTATTTAAACAATATAAAAATGTCTATTGAAAAAAACGACATTCACGCGAGCGAAGCCGCGGGCAAAAGCTATCTATATACAAAAAAGCAAAAGGTCACTCACTCACATAACACGAAATCTCAGAAACAACAAGTGGGAATGTCAAACTTTGCATTGTCGTTCCTATTAGGATATAGGTGTTCACTTAGACGGAATTTTGCGAAATCCATCCCCTAAGGGGACATAAAGGGGTGGCAAAGTTTGTATGAATTTTTTATAGTTTTTATAGTAGGATTACCAAATTACTAGAAAATACTCTTTTTTTAATATTCAGAAACCACCGTTATTAAATGGGCAAATAAGAGACGCAAGTTTGTGTGAAAGTGGTTTGTCAGTTTTAGCGGTAGCGGGTTTAAACTGGATTCGCCATAGAGACGGATAATACTGATACAATGTACGATTGCCATAAAATCAGGCACGCAATATTCTCCTAGAGGCACCCATCTGAATTTTCACGCGAACGAAGTCGCGGGCAACAGCTAGTCTTACATAAAAACACATATTTGAATAATATTAATTTTACACTAATACATTATCATTATTACACCATTATACCTACTTGGAACTTTATATTTTAGCTGTTCAGCTAATTTAGTGGGGAGGGTGATACGAATAACTTATCGTATAGGCTATGAATGCCGCGTGTTATGCCAAAAGTAATACCAGTAATGCTCTTAAGGTGCAGACTCCATAACTTATCATCCACATAATTTATACAGCATAGCGATTTCGTGACGACAACATTTTGTGTAGTTATATAAAACTAGCTGCGCCCTGCGGCTTCGCCCGTGCGCAAAATAGTTGCGTATTAATGTAACTCGGGAACCAGACCGATTTTTAGAATAAAAAGTATCCTATGCTGTCTCCGGCACCGAATCTATGTGCATCATATTAAGCAGTTCATTAATATAATATATCAAACAAAAACAACACATTTTTAGATTTAATTGGATCTAATTCCTTCGTCTATTGACTCAATAAGCGCATATTGGAACTGCACTTTCTCCTGCATTTCTCAAGAAGCTGCGATGGAACATAATTACTCTATCAACATAATAAATGTACGATATGTCTTTACAACGACACGCCATTCCATGCTTATGTTCGAAGCAACGTCGAGTAGATAGTGCAGCTATAAAGTGCATCATCATTATTATAAAAAAACTAGCGGCCTGCCCCGGCTTTGCACAGGTGGACATTTTTTTAAACATTTTGGGTTAAATAAAGATACTTTTGTATGGGAATATAGAAAAGTGTTTTTTTCTTTTAGGCAATTTTTCAAATTTTTCTCTCCGTAAGAACCATCCTTGTACTTCAAGGAATATTATAAAAAAAGAATTAGCGATATCGGTTCAGTTGCTCTCAAGATTTTGCGCTTATCAACACATTTAGCGATTAATTTTTAAATTCTAAAAGATGGCATTCAATAACTATATATTTATGTCGTTCATTTAGAGTACGGTCGTCATTTCTCAAAATCATGCTTTTCTGAGATAAGTGTATATGGAATATTCCGAAATATGATGTAGATTATCTTGTGTAATATTATAAATCAAGGTTAAGTTTTGAGATCACATTTCCTTTTATAAAGATTGTAAGACAAAGCTTGTAAGGTTAACTTCGTATAATTTCCAAGAACTCTTTATTATGCTATATTATGAAAATGCATTAGAGGTCAATCATTAGGAGCTGAGCAAAGTTTATTTTTTGTCTAAAGAGAATCAATACTTGAAACACATGCAGTAATTGTAAACGAATGTGAAAACTCTGCGCTGGGCAAACAAACTTCGGCTTATGCTCTCTGTGTGATTGTAATAGTAAATTAAATTTATAAACTTTTGGATAGGTACAGGTGTTTGCAATACGCTCGAGGTTCGCTGGGTCTGTTAGGTCCCATTAAACGGGAGCAGGCCCATTGTCTATTGTTGTCTAGGTATACTATTAAAGACCAATAAACAGTATTTCAGTAGGACGCTAGCTGAATTACAATAAGCCCTACGAATGCGCATTGCAAGGCAGTTCAATTTGTCATTATTATCATCATTGCTATCATGTTTTTTTATTGCCTATAGCCTGCGGTAGACGAGCAAACAGCACATATGTTGGTAAATGGTAACTGTCGCTCATGGACTTCTTTAATGCCAGGGACTCTGCAAAGTGTCTGGTAGATAAAGGGAGTGGAGTAGGTAAAGAGAATGTGAAAGGAGAGGAAAAAAAAATTGAACAAAACGCAATAGTATGGATACTTATTACTATTATGTCAATCTTATAAGAGAGAGTAGTACTTCTCCGGTCGATCTGACCTGTCCATGCTGAAACCATCGAGGATCTACGACTGTGAGGAAGACTGGAAGAGCAGTCGTGAACCGCTTTCATCGGTTACCCGCCACGTTTACCAAATCGTCCACCTTGTGAAGGGGCTACATTGTCGTTTATTTACTTTGTGTTAATATAGGGTTTGTTTTACAGGTCTAATTGAGTTTGAGATGGAAGATCCAAACGTGCCAAGTCATGCCATTATAAAGCTGCGAAGCAAACAACTCGTGGACGCTCAAGTAAGCGAATTCGACGTACCAGCTGTACCACAGAAGAAATGAGCCTGGGATTTGAAATGAATAATATTTTTTTCGTTGATATTTGTAAATTAATAGAGAATTGTACAAAAAAAGAACTATGACGAGTTTTATTTAGATGATTAGAGTTTTGCTATTAGCAAAATAACTTTACTGTCTTGTTGCAATTGTACACTGTAAAGCGACTAGAACAAAACACTGAGCTGTATTTTATGAGATGAAAAGCCTTTCACGGTGGAGGATACCGATCTGTTTGATCGTCTAAAAAACTGCATTGTAGGTACGCATTCTCGTTTGCAGCATTTTTTGCATGTACGAGTATACACCTAGTCTGACTTTGATCTGTGAGGCGACTATGGATTTCACACTTTACCTCTAAAATGTGCAGTGTAGTATGCAATAGCTAATCACTTGCCCTACAGGAGATTCAATATCCTTTAGCCTATTGTATAACCTGTCATAATTTGTGTTGGTGCCATTGTGATATTGTAACTAGATAATCTAAGATGTTGATCAAAAATCCATGGAACTACTGAGGGAAAAAACAGTAGTGCTATAATGGAACTAGAGAATGGAACTACTGGGATACGGGGTATAAAAGTGTATTTTGAGAGTTTTTACAGCACAATTTAAGATGGTCGTTTAAAAAAAATAATTAACTGAATTTCAATTTCTTTAAATAATGAGTATTTTCCTATCCTACTATCAAAACTAAAGAAGTTTCATACAAACTTTGCACCTCCTTTTACTCCCATAAGGGATGAATTTTGCAAAATCCTGCTTAAGGGAGCACCGACGTCCTAAAAGGAACCGCCATGCAATATTTGAGACTCCTAGCACTTGTAGTTTCTGAGATATCGCGTGTGAGTAAGTGACCTTTGGCTTTTATATGTAGTTATAGATAGAAACATAGCAAGCGTAGCTAGACCATAGTCACCCTCAGATTGATGTGTTTGGTACAAACAAAAATAAATGTATGCCCAGCGATGGTACATTTAGTACATTCGAGCTAAATATAATGGTTTATAATACCAGGATATTATTATCTCCCACTGTAGGACAAAGACCGCTTCGAAAGCTTGATGATCAACATGGCGTTTGGTTAAACTAGATTCCCTCCATCCACTGAGCAGCAAGTATAGGTTTCATGACCACAAAATTATTCCAATATTAACTACTCGTTACCTATTTAAAGTTTCTTAATCTCTAATCATACTCCACTGCTTATTATCGCCCATTCTTGGCGCTGTATCAGGATTACACAATTATATTAATGTATTATTTCTTGATAAAAAAAAACTACGTCTAATGGAAATGTATATAAAAAGATGCTGACGTCATATAAAACAGTAGGTATGTATTTACACTACAATTAACGTGATTGAGTTGAACTAACACCGTACGTGGTCATTATTAGATCGCTTACATGAATTGTACACTGACAAAGTCGTCTTTTCAACAGACCAAATATTTTACCAAAACTTAAAAATTAAAAAAGAATCCCTACATTGTGTGTATTTTCTACTAGTACATGTATATATATGGCTATTATGGCTTGAACTGAGGTATTGAAAGTGAGGAGTTAAGTAAGAGAGTGCGTTGAGAGAATTTAGTAAGGTGTAAGAGTACCTACCTAGTCAACGCTAGCCAACGCATGAAAACTATATTGGCGAATGGGTAGCCAACGCAGTTGGGATCGATAAGAAGATACATGGATCATACTTACGGAGATTAAAAACGAATCGAATGCAATTGTCAATCAGTTCTAGGTAGCACACATCACCGAACTTGTAGAAACCTAGGCCTCGGCGAACGAGCATTGTCTCGGTTGATGAACGACCAAACCGAAGCAAAAAGAAATTGATGTAATTTGCAACAAAGTTTTTGTTTAGGTTCAATCATAACAGTTACCCTTTGTGCAGCAATTGACGTATTTCTGGGTCATTTAATTTCATCCACATTTTTTCTATTTTTTATCATTGTAATATACCATTAATATCATCAACAAGAATATTATTCTAAACTTGACGCTGGCAGAAATAGCTGACACAATCGTCGGCTCTGTTGCCAAAAAAAAAGGAGAAGAAGAAGAAGACGTATTTCTGCTGAAATTATAATATTGCTAATAGTTATTAAAAATTTAGTGAGTTCTATTGCATGTTAAATACGTATCCACGCGTTCGAACTGTGAAAATATAGGCGGGTAGCAATTTACGAAATGTGAGGTTGCTAATGTTAATGAGGGCGGTGCTGGACGCCGCCGGCATCGCACTGGTTTACATTGCAAGCCAAATTGACAATCACGTGTGGCTTTCAACGACAGAACGTTCCTGTAATGAAATCGAAGTCAACATACCTCGACCAATAACTTCAGTCTACGGTACATTTTTCTCTTTATTCCTTTCTAATATCGACTTTGGAAAGGTATTTGTTCAAAATGTTGTGTAAATTTTATTTGGCAGTACTTATACTTACAGATATGCAAACAAATATTATTCTTTAGTTTTGCTACAAATCTATAAAACGTAGTCAGTTTTCGTTACGGAAATTTAATTAGTAGACAAATATGTGTATTCTGATCTCTGCTTACCCTTTTACATATATGTCATCCAAACGCTATCGCATACAAATTATTAATTTGGTAAATGGAAACAAGTTTGTTTTGTTTGTTTGATTTCGATTTATAAGCTGAAACGTGCAAAATATATGTCAACAAGCCCAAGTAGCATTCGGGGTTCTATTTATAAGATATCAAGTCGTTCACATGTACTTCACAAGCTGTGAAATAAGCTGTATAAAAGCTGTATAGCTTGCTATAATGCTCTTATAGAACCAGTTTGGGCACAAATTAGACAGCCTTAAGTTCACTATGGCTGTACATTAGCGGTATAATAGCATTATAATAGCAGTTTAAGTAGTAACATCGGACTTAAGGCTGACTTACGGGACTATGTGGGACGCAGTGTGAACCATACAACGTACATGAGTGTAATAAAGAGTAACAAGTGGCTAAATACACAGCCTTCACAGTTATAAAATCCGACAAAAGTACTCCAGTGCTACCTAAAATTTACGAGTGTCCTAAATTATTTCTTTATTTTATTATTAATCCTCAGTAACACTATTAACGCCGGCGGATATCAATTGGATAAAAATTTATGATAACACGCGGTCAGTACCTGTTTTAAATACTTAACAATGTTAATGCCATGGGAATGAAACTTTATAGTGAAATGTATACATATTTACAGCTAAAATATTCACGCGCCTCTGTAAAAACGCGATATTCATTTTAAAATATTTAAAACTGGCTTAGGAGAAATCTTCAATTTTCAGTTTTTGATATTATATTGGCATTATAATTATACTACAGTAATTAATTATAACATGAAACCAAAACTCAATCGCTCTATTTGCGTATTTTGTGATAAATCTGCATGATAATTTTGGAGATTTATTTGGTAAATATTTTAAGTTACGTAGAACAAAATGGTGCAAATGAAATACGGCTATGTGAACTGTTATAACTCCAATTTAATGCGGTGTTAGAATGCTGTTATCTATATGAAGTCCCACATTTGTACCACTACAGAGCCAATGTCTATAAATATATTCTAATGTGAACTTATGTGCAGCTTTAAGATGTAGTTCAGGTCAATTGTGTATCATCGTTTAATTCTTTCAATATACTGAAATTTTAGAGATCCGCAATAATAATTATTGTCCGTTAAATCGTCTAGCCCAGGTATTAAGTCAAGTATGAATGCCTAAAGTACAAATTTTGTAACAAACTAACAAAAATCACTTTTTGTTTTCGTGTGAGAAACACAGTTTGGTACCAGAGTATTTACACTTACAAAAAACACTACTCTGCTCAAGGAGGTATTTAAAAATGCTATTTGGGAGGCCCATTATTGAATTGACCTTATTTACTTAATATTAGGTTTACATTTTGAAATATCTGTAGTAGGTAGTTTTTACTTAGTAGTATAAAGCAAAGTAACTGTTTTCTACTGTCTGTTTCTTCGGACTTTACGATTAACTATCGCTCAAAGAATTTCTGTTGGTATTTTTAGAAGTATAATGCATGAATAAATAAAGTAGAAAAGCCGTGAATTTCAAAGACTTGTAAACATGTCGTAAAAATATATATAAAACCCACGTGGGCGTGTCGTAAGTGTAAAATTTAAACGATGCAGTTTACGAAATGTGTATGTCACGTATACCTATTAAGTCTTGCAATTTAATACTTATTCATAATAAATGAAAGCTAATACAATAGTTAGATGATAAAATAACTTTTATCAAAAAGAAAACCGACTTCAAACTGGAAGAAAACTAAAAAGTAAAAAATAAACTTACGTAGCACAAAGTAATACGTATTTTGATTTAGTTAATCAGAAATAATTAAATAAGTATTTTATAATTTTAAAGTTGGTGCCAAGTAAAACAATAACTAGGTACCTATAGGTATTATCAATCTTAATTTGCTATTGTAGTAAGGTTCTTATAGTATTTAGTTATTAAGTATTTACTTGGCACCAACTTCAAAATTCAAAATCCGCAAAAAAATCATTTGTGTAAGTAGGTATGATTGCACATGTTTTTTCAACGCCTCAAATAAAAAATAGTTACACTTTGCTATTGCTGGGATTTGCTACACCATATTTAGTATATTTACTATCACACACAATCATTGATATTATATTATTTGTATCATAAAACTTTTACTACCATTTTCACTACCTAATGTTGACTGTTATTTATTTTGTTCACTAGGTGCTCAGAACAAGGACTATAGTCCTTGTTCTAAGACTAGGTGAGGTGCAATAAAGAAAGTCTTTAGTTTATATAACTAACTCTGCTATTGTAGCCCGCCATCCGTTTAGTAGTAGCGTAAAACCAGAATATAATAAAAATCAATTTGTAAAACAATACTGCTTTAAATTTTATTTTCTTACCTTTTTTACGTCAAATAAACTGCAATTAATTAGTACCCAGGTCTTTACTATTTACACAGGCATTATGTCGCTGTGCAGGGTAGGTACTCTAGCGGCCATGTATTATAAATAATGTAATACATATTTAAATCTGTAATAAGACCTTAGTCTGCACTAAAAGTTAATATCAAATTTGTCAAGGACTTAATATATAACAAGGAAATACGCAAATGTTTACAACATTATTTGAAACTACTATTGAAAACTACGATTAGATACGATTATAAAATATATTATATCAATTTATTTATTATACCTTATTACTTTATTACTAATGTAGGTAAACATATAAACCTTAAAAACAATTATCTACAAATACAGGTAAGTACATCGAGTGCGTATATTATTAACACAAAAATATTTATAAAATAAATATTTGCTAGTTCTACATATAGGTAAAGATAACAAACTCCAGTGGAAAATTAGTACTGTATAATATGTATATATGTTAAATATGTGATCAGAGATATAACGGGTAAAGTTTCAACCCGATATACATTCAACATTGACTAAAGATAAAAACAAAAATGGTATATAGATACGCGATATCTAAGATTATCACAAGCCTCTAGATATCGTTAAGTGATACTACGCTGAAGACATACCTATAACCTAATCAAACATGAGACCGGACGAAAAGTGTTTACTTTTATGTAATTTAGTGACGTCGTCGTATTGTACGCGGCCGCTTCTAAACGGTTAGCTAGCCACTGAAATAATAAGAGAGTTATGATTATTAAGTTAAAGATCGTATGGTGCGATAGTAATCATTGCGAGTGGCAGCTGGGTGGCCCCGTACAGCGACATTTATTAGTTCGTGATTTGACGTCGTTTCGATTTCGTCGGCACATTGTTATCGTGACCGCGTTCACTATGATTAAATGGTTTGTACAGGTGTAACGTTGTGTGCTGATTACAGACTGACAAACGTCTTTCAAGTGAAATTATATGTTAAGGTCTAAAAAGTGTTAGCGTTCCGGTGTCAGTGCCAGTAAATAGTGTAGTGTACATGTGCCACCATGGATAGACTACGACAAAAACCCAAAAAAGAGAAACCGATGAAGTATGTTGAGAGAGAAAAATCTCCATTATTTATTACTGACGTCAAAACAATAAAAGAAAATCTGAAAATTAAAGAGATTTTACGAACAGTAAAAATGAACAGTAGTATGCGAATAAAGGCTCCCAAAGGTAGTAAGGTGATGCAAAATAAAGACTTTAACGAGAATGAAGATATTTTTGAGGGAGAAGCAAATAATGAAGTTGACTCCAATATGTTAGTGACGGCAAGTGCCACAAACCCGGATGTAGTAGTGCACACTTGCGTAGAAACAAACGATCAAATAACCGAACAGTGTAATGCTAATGATAATAATGAATCAGAAGAAGAAACAATTAGTGAATCTGACGAAAACAATGGTACGTTTAACACAACGATATATGAATCCAGTAGCGTTCCCGAAGGCTTATCGGATTTTGAGCTAATTAGTAAGGAAGATAAACAAAACATTTCAGTTACACCAGACGTTACAATCGATTTGCCGTCTCCGAGTGATTATTCACATATTAAGACTCGTGACAGAAAACTATCCCTGGATCAGACTATGTTATCTAGACGCGAGGGCTTGTCACAATCTGAATTGGATCTGAATGCAATAGGTAAATCTCCATTGGAAAGGAAATCCTCATTTTTTAGAAAAAAGATGGATAGTTTCTTGAAAAATACTACAGAAATATTTAAGCGACAAACAAGCAAAACTCAATCTATACAGAGAAGAGGATCTATGTCGGTGTCTCTTCAGTCGCTGAATGAGGACAGTGCATTTAATGGCGATTATGGCAGCAAATCGCTGTACAAACATCAGGTGGGTATTCTGAAGTATTCTACCATACGACTTTAACAAAACATAACAAAGAGGCCATCTTATAAATTTTCCTCGCTTACCTTAACATGTGTTTACATGTACAATAATATGTACCTGTGTTTGTTTACAATTATACACTTACAATTGATGTCTCCATAATTATTCATATACGAGTAACATACAAGAGATGTCTATCTACGTTACTTTATTACTTAAGTACTTTTAGAATTTACAAATCTCAAAATCAAAATTGAGAAGCAATATTAATTCATAAGAAATGTTTTATGTATCATTTTACACAATGATTACCTTGATTGATAGAAAGAACGAGGTTAGCATTGACGTAAAATAAATAAGAAAAGTGTCTACAATAATGAACAACTATGTACTTACGCTTTCTGAAAGATAAAGGTTACGTCTGCGACGAAGGAAAACAGTTAAAAATATTATGTTTTATAGGCTAGACTAAAATGAACGCCATTATTTTCTTCACTAAACTATGTATGCTAAATAAATAAATAATAATAAAAATATCAGTTTTAAAGTAATAATTTCAACTTAAAATTAAAACTACTAAACTACTAACTAATTAAAATTTAATAACATAAAAAAAAATATATATATAAACTTTCTATAATTAGCAAGAACCCCTCGTTTAGAAGGTGAAGGCCTCCTCTAGAGATTTACATTTCTCTCTATTCTCTGCTGGCTCCATCCAATTTTTCCCAGCTACTTTTATGATGTCATCTGCCTACCGGGCCGCAGGTCTACCTCTCTTCCTAACGCCTGATGGCCCTGCCCAAGATGTTGTTCTATGGGTCCATCGGTCGTCTGTCAGTCTGGCTATATGGCCAGCCCACCGCCATTAAAGCTTTTTGCAGTAACATAGAGCACCGGTAACTTTTGTTGTTTTCCTTATGGTTTTATGATTAATTTTATGTATTTTTCTAACTTTCAATAGACTTCTCTCCATATAGTCCAGGGTAGATAATTTTTGATAGGAGAAAAAAATAGTAGAATGAAACCAATTGGAAACGTAAGATAATATGATGAAAATTAAAGGAAAAATAAATTACGGGCGATCTGAGTTCGGTAAATAAGAGGGGGTGAGTGTTTAAGGGTTACATTCGGTTTATCTAAATTTCCGGCAAAACTACAATTCCTATGGAAAAAAGTTGTAGACAATAAAAAGATCTACAACTTTTGTATTTACACTTTTTTCAAATAACCTAAAAATTTATGTAAAAAATTCAAATAACCAAGTTTTTGGTTTTTTATTTTTATCTTTTACATAATTTTTTTCTTTTCACGAAATTTTGTGGAATCTTTCCTTTTTATGTTCCAAACATACGGTAATTTTCTAAAATTTAAATATTTATTATTTATCATTTTCAATCTAAAAATCTTACCGTCAAAATTTCAACGTTAAAAAAAATGGGGGACTTTTTTTTCGTTGAAATCTCTACTTTCCGATGGTATAAAAAAAATATACACTACCGTGGTAAATTTTCTTAGGAAATGCCAAAAACGAAAAAAACTCGAATCCTAAAATAATATGTACAATTATGAGCTATTCATTAAATTTTATACTTTATATTCATGCGAAATTAGTTATTCTAAATATTTAAGATAAGATATAAAGAGGATTTTGTCTAAAAAATGTTACTACTTAATTTTTTTCCAATAAATAAGTTAATTTATTAAATTCTAATTACATTTATGTCATAGAAAATAGATGTACAAACGAAAAAAAAATTATTTAGGTATGTTTAATAATAATTGTACTAAAATATCATTTGATTTTATTTTTTAGGTTATGTTAAAACGGCTACGAGCCCATTCGACTCTTAAAATTTGACTCTGCATTAAAAGTTGTAGATTCGACCCTTTCTTGAGAGCCCATTTGTACCTATTTTAGGTACGAATCCAGAAAAATACAATTAATATTTATTTTAGAGCCCATACGTACCTCATTGTGTTTTCTACAATTTTAGAAGGAAAACAGTACAGTCAGAAAAATAAAACTCATTTCAAATTATGTTAAAATATTTAATAAGTTGTGTTAATTTTACAATAAATAGATTCTTAGAAAGATCTTTTCGTTCGCTTCTAAGAATGTTGAGAAATAAGCCGAGGTTATGAATGATACTCTGAATGAAGAGCTTTTTACTAAAAGAAAAACTTACTAGAATAATGGGAAAAATATAAATATTATATAATATAATTTAACTAATTATTTTATATAATTATAACTAAAATTAAACTGAATGAAAAAACATTTTATTTTTTTATTTAGCGTCAGCGTCGGCTTGTGTTTGGTTCATTCTAAGCGTCATTTTAGCAGACCCCGTTATATCATTGCTTATTTCAAGTGCTTTACTAGTGTGTAGTGTTGTAGAGTAATTATGGTGATAAATAATTTTAAGTGGATTGTGGATTTTTGACGTTTATACTGTAAAATAAGTTGATCATATACATAGTATACACAATATGTTTTTATGAATACCTATTTTATTGATTATTGATATATAAAACCGGGTAATATTTTGATTGTAAACGAAATCACTTGAAGCCATTTTTTTTCGAAGATTTGTTCTTACTTATTATGCAATTAAATATTATTTACAAATACAATAATTACATTTTGAAATTGCAAATAGCTGAGTTAACTTATATAGGTAATCAGTTATCATACTTGAAGTGATACATTTATAACCTATAATTATAATTTTACAAAATTACAACCTCACCGTCGGAGTCCTGCCATCGCTTTACTAGGCTGCTTGTGACATTTTTGTGATTTTATTTATAAGAAGTTATTTTAAATAAACCAGTTAGTATATTTTGGTATAATAGCCAAGTACTTTTTTAAAAGAAGATGATACTGATACTATAATATTTATTTACTGACTGTACTATTACGTACTCGCGAAAAAGAAATAATGTCTGTGACTTGAATTATTCATGCACTTTTTATGTAATTTATAACTTTAAGGTATTTATAAGACTAGTTTCTGAACAAATCCCTGATTTTAATTATTTACAGAAGTTGTTTTTAATAAACCAGTTAACATATTTTTGGTTGTATTGCTGAGTGCCTATTTTAAATAACATTATACTGATACAGATTTTATACCATCTGTACTTTATACGTACTTGCGAAAAGGAACGAATGGGTGCTGCTGTTATCCCAAGGGTCAATGGGTACTCACACCAAGAAAGGGTCAAATCTTTAGTGTCGAATGGGCTCGTAGCCGTTTTAAAATTCTTTATGAAAGAAAATATTACTATTTTCATTTTAGAGCTTAAAGTAAATTTGTCACAATTCTCTTAAAATAATTCAGCCTGCACGTGTATTTTTATAAACGATGCTGTTCACTACTCTATATCTCGAATACTGGCTAACGGTTTTTACAGCTGCTACGAAATAACAGGTAGTGGGGACCAGACCCTCCTAGTCCCTTCCCGACTTCTCTATGAAATATCTTTTGATGGGTTAAAATTTTCCACTTGGCCACTTGAAATTTTAACGTGTGATTTTTCGATTGAAAATTAGGGTAATTTTCGATATTTAGTCAAAATAAGGTGAAAAAATAACTGTTTAAATTTAAAAAAATTACCGTATATTTGGAACATAAAAAGGTAAGTTTCCACCAAATTTTATATAAAAAAATAATTTATGTAAAAGATAAAAATAAAAAACCAAATACTTGGTTATTTAAATTTTTTACATAAATTTTGTGGTTATGGGAAAATAATGTGAATACAAAAGTTGTAGATCTTTTTATTATCTACAACTTTGCTATTTAACTTTTTTCAGTAGGACTTGTAGTTTTGCCGAAAATTCAGATAAACCGAATTTAAACCGAAGGTAGTAGATTCACGCTGGTTTCAGCATTAATGGGCCGGATCGTCCGGAAAAGTACTACCCTCTCATAGAAGATCGACTTAAGATTAGTAGTATCCTTACTACTGCGGGTTTTTCGGTGAGTGAGAGTGCCAGAGGCCCAATTTCCCCCCTTTCCTCTTTCCTCACCTCCCTCATTCCCTTCCTCTAAGCCCATTCCCAGCCGCCATAGTGGAGGCCACCATACCAGCAGTTTTAGACGATAGCTTTTGGTGGCCACCACTTCTGGATTCCACTGACTGCCTACCATCAGGCGGGGTGGAGTCACTTCGGTAGGATAATATATATAAAAAAAAAAAATTACCCTTAACACTCACCCCTTCCTACTTCCCGAACTTTGATCGCCCGTAATTTATTTTTCCTTTCATTTTTATCATATTATCTTGCGCTTCCAACGGGTTTCTACTAAGATTTTCTTCCACATTTTACCATTTGTTAAGGCTTCTACCCTAGACTAATACCTCTTTGACATGATGTGATTTTTGATTGAGTTCGACATGTGAGCTTCCATGTTTGACTGGCGTAGGTTAGCGAAGGTAGTATACATGTATCCATAACTTTTTGGTATCTAACAATTGGCATGTCACTCTTCATAATTTTTCTTGTGCTCCAAAATTTGTTCCATGCAATAGTTACTCTACTGTCCATTTCTAATCGGTTTCTCACTTTTTTAAAGGAAATTTGTTTGCCAAGATATATATTATGTAGTTGTCGATGTATTCCAGCGCTACATTTTCTAAGTATACTGGTTGTTTTATTGAGTTCGTCATAATGTTGGTTTTACTGCGATTAATATTCAGGCCTACCTGTTAGCTAGCGGCATGTAGATCATTCAAGATTGACTGGATCTCGGTAATGCTCTCCGAGATCAACTATGCCATCAGCGAATCGAAGGTGACTTATGTATTTATTGTTGATATTTAGGCCAGTCCTTTTGCAGTTAAGTTGTCCAATGACTTGTTGTAATACAGTAATGAATATTGTTGGTGATAAGACTTATGTATGCTATGTACAGTATGCTAAATACAGTTTTGTTTTTCGAAGTAAGTATGCGTTGACCGCGAAATTTACATTGTATACTATAAGTTTCTGATACATGCACTATTTGAAAATGTATGGTATAGAAAATTTATTTATTTTGTAAAGATATAAAATTCATACTAACTTCTAGTATGGGTTTTGACTGTGCACGAAATATTTAACGTGTGCACAAATTTTTCAAGGCCAACGACGCCCGAATCATGTCTCTGTTATTTTAAGGGTCTAAACTACGCGTAGGTACGGTAAGCCCTTATCGTCAGGAGGGATTCACGTTTTGCGAATCTTTATGGGTATAATAACCTCCTATTTTCACATCTTTGTACATGCGAAGTCTTTATAATCTGGCTCTGGCGTGAATACGTTTTTGAATTTTTCTGAAACTTTTTTCTAATTTTAGTCTAACTTCAATAACTACTTTATATATATATACATAATTTAAAAATTCTTCTGTTTTTCTTGAAAACATACGCCATAGTGAAAATAAATAACAACAGTTTATTAATAATATTGGTCCGGTGGCAATATACATACCTATATTTTATTAGTTCCTAACAGTATAGCATATAAGGCAAAAAAATATTGGTAAAGAAAGAATACCAGAAATTTGGAGTAGCAAACACTTACCAACATTTTAAAAAGAATAATAATAATAGCACCCGGCTTCAATACCACTGCACAGTGAGCTTCCGACAAACTGAATGCGTTTTCACTATCCGGTGTAAATCTGACGCTACGTTAAAATGTTCTTTTTTGTGCCGGCGCTACCTTGAAATATATCACTCCCACAATCAATACAAATCTAATGACACAAGCAGATTAGGCTGTAGAGCGTGCCAAAGAAATAGACATACATACCCACATACATACATACATACCCTCGAAAAACATTACCTTTGACTTCGACAGTACGGCTAAAAGAGCTGACATGCTGTACGCAGTGGAATAGATCGTTAACCGCTTTGTCAGATACGAGTACCCAGCGGCATTGATATGCAGCAAATTGGTTTATGTCTAGCAAGACAGGCACAACGTAAATATGATGATTGATATATATTATATTTACGTAGTCATAAATGTATATGTGTATTTGTACTCATAAAATATGCGATTAGATATTTTTGAATTATCTAAAAATACTTAATAAAGTATTAATTTGATTACTTGGGATAAAAAGGAAGATAGGTTTTATTTCCTAAATGCAAGCCACTGGGAATCTTATAACGACAAGTGAAAACTATGTGTTTCAAGATCTGTTCTTTAAACAAGCATTATTCTAAAAAAAGACTGTCTGAAAAGTTCTGAATAACAAAGCCATATTTCTTTTTAAATTCCAGATGCAACTTTCTATAGTAAGATAATAATAAAAATAACTTTATGGATATAAAAAACAAAACAATAAGTACATAAAAACAGTCGTCTAGCTGACGATATAGTGATGTGTGTCGTCAGCTAGACGACTGTAATAACTAAAGAACAAGTACGGCAACTTACCATCAGTAAGACTTTTTACTTGTGTATCTTATTAGTAGTACAAAGAAATGCTACTTCAGTATGCGGGTTCCTTAACCTAATCATAAACAGTGAGTAAATAAACTATGCATGTGCTTGTATTCTCATAGAAAAGGTGAAGGGTAAACGTTAACCTTTTTTTCGACAGGATTCATAATTTATTTTAATCTACAACATTTAGTAAATTTGAAATATAATAAAATATAAGCTTTGTAACTATGTCTTTATACGTCGCACGCCTTTAAAAGCTGGAAAAGATTTCCATACCAATATACCATACGACAGTTTTGCCAATGTTATCCAACTTTGAATCCCTAAAATTTTGCCGTCATGTTCACTATAAACTTTTTGTTACAAGAGGTGCAGTAGCGCAACCAGCCCTTTGTTGCTATAGGTACACTACAAATAAAATACGATTAACAAACACAGAGTACCTCTTTTAAAAATTAAATATCTCTTGCACGGCGGTTGCACATACTCCCGCTGTACTTACTGCCAAAGCAATTATTGCAGTAATATATATTATTATCATGTATTTAATCGAAACATACTTAAAAGAAATGCAGTCATTTTATTTTGCTCTTGGCAGGCTAAGAAGCCCAAAGAATGCTAAGAAGCTTACGATTTTTTTATTGACTGGTCAATATTGATTAGTCAATCTTTGCATTTAATATTTAATCCAGTATTACCTTGTCGTGCAATGTGACCAGGAGGTACATTTACCAGTTTAATTAAAATACGTAGTCAAATTACCATACTAGATGAAACTAAATAATTGAAATCCTCTCTTTTCTTTCCTTAATCTTAGTATTATATTAATTGGTTAATTTGTAATAATTACTTTGTATAGTTCTTTGGTTGCGTTGAGTGTTTAAATTGTAGGTAACTCAAATAACTGTAATTATCTGGCGATTGAAAAGAGTGGCGTGAGTTTCTTGCCAGTTCTTCTCACATCTCTACCTCGTCAGCGAACTGGCTGTAGGTCAATTGGCTGACAAAATGTAATGTTGACTTTTCATAAGCATCATACTTTATGATCAAAATGAAATAAATGCTTTGACTTTGACTATTGTTCCGTACCCAAAGAGTAGAACGAGACCCTATTACTAAGACTTTGCTGTCTGTCTGTCCATCTGTTACCAGGCTGTATCTCATGAACTGTCACAGATAGACTGTTAAAATTCTCACAGATGATGTATTTCTGTTGCCGGTTTATCAATAAATAACAGAATATATTATAATAATTATTTAAAAGGGGTTACAACCATACAACAAACGTGATTTTTTCAAAACCATAAAAATTAAAAAACAATGAAGTGTCTTATAATCGTTTTCATCCCATATTCCTACTTAGGAGTTGAAGTTTCAAAAATCCTTTCTCAGTACACCTCTTGACATTGAGACAAACACACACACTAAATTTCAAGTAGTAACCAAAGACGTAACTTAGCGCGGGTGAAACTGCGCCGCGGCAAGCTTGTCTAGTATATAATTTATTATATTATATTTATTGAAGAAAGTAACAAAGATGTGTGTGATCGATTCACACACAATAGGCTATTTGACAGTTTTTTAAAAGATATTTTTAAATATACATATGTATATTTAAAATCTCTTTGTTCACATAGATAAAAATTACCAATGAAATGATGATATAAATCTGACGTATACTTACCTTAAAATATATCTAAAAGTAGGTATGTAAAAACGTAATTAATTTGTAATTTTCTTTAACTAAAAACGTTCGAATTTGCTCGAGGGCATAATGACACACAGCGGGCACAGATATGTGATGATGTTATTTAGGTGGACTAATTTCTTCCATCATACTAGCAGGTTAGATACATTCAGTCGAGGCACTACTCTTAGCAAAATTAAGTGTATAAATAGGATATAAAATACTTTACTAGGTTTTTAATTATATTTTAAAAATTAAACTTATCTATTTGAGATTTTTATTGTGAGTGAAATGTAATATTCTTAAATAAACTGATATAAAACTTGTTTACTTATTTATACAATCATATTATTTGTTTAAAACAATACATTGTAGGCACGTACAGAAACTAGGTACCGCTAAACTTCTAAATACAAACATATGTTCATCTAGAAGTTGTATGTTAGAACTCACTTTTACCGACAAGGCCGTCCGCGCCTAGTACAGAGCTTGTACAAAGCTACAAACTATCTGTTAAACATGTAGATTTATTTTGTATGTATTGTTCGCGAAGGCTTGCGACCGCGTGAATCATTCAATACTCACTGTTAAGTTGAATAATGCTGGTATCCAGGGCAATTTATTGCGGTGGTTCGAAAGTTATCTTTAGTATCGTTCGCAGCTTGTAGCAGTGGCTGGTTATGAATCTGCACCATTTATACCTAGTTCTGGGGTGCCCCAAGGTTCAAAATTAGGTCCTTTGCTATTCTTAGGGTTTATTAATGACCTTCTGGCTATTTTAAAATGTGAATGTTTAGCGTATGCTGATGACCTGAAAATATATTGTCGGATAACTGAACTTAAAGACTGCAGCAATCTTCAAAATGATCTGGATGTGCTCCAACATTGGTGTTTAGTGTAGTGATTCTGATCAAAATCAGACGATGTTATAATTAATTTAATAATTGTCATCTAAATAAATTATTTCGTATTTAAAACTGTTTTAATACCTGTTGACTGCTTTTTGAATTATTGAAATCGAACATTCCATTAAAAAGATATTACGATATTAAAAGTGTCAACATTAACAAAAAATACACGCCGCCGAGCGCAGTGAGCAACGTGGCGTGAGAGAGGGCGGGCAACAAAAGTGCGGGGCAGAGGCGTGCGTGCACATCTATGAAAGTAATGGAAGTTTTAATTTGCATACCTATAAGTTAAATTATCTTTATTTATCCCAAAATGTTTAAAACAATGTCCACCCGTGCGAAGCCAGGGCGGGCCGCTATCTTGAATATTTTTCTTCTTATCGTGTCGACACGGGCGTGTTAAATCTGTGATGACCAGTACGCTGCCACTAACAGTGCGTTGTCTGTAGCGTTGTACAAGTCAATGCGTGTACAGGTGACAGGGCACGCAGAGCACGATAATAAATCTGTTATGGTTTGGTGAGAGACACCACACAAACTAACAGTTTCCGAGCTATAGCCCCCAACTTCTCCTTACTTCGACCTAGCAATGTCATTTGCAGATGGAAGGCCCTCATATAGCAGTATAGTAATGCTGTAGGATATCTCTCTTGATTTATTTATATCTTATATATGTATATATGTGGATTTAATGCCAATGGTATTCTCTACCAGTCTACCTTTTGAGGTGGTGCAGAGAAACAAAGTAGGTAGAAGAAGAACAATTTACACAGTTTTAAATAAGAACTCTGATAAAACATTATATTTGTATTACATATATTGCATTATACATTGCCTTATATTATAATAAAGGTCACTCACTGACTCATCACGAAATCTCAGAAACTACAAGTGCAAGGAGTATCTAATTTTGCATTCTTTTAGGACGTATTTTCTAAGGAGGTAAACAGGGCGGCAAAGTTTGCATGAAACTTCTATAGTTTTGATAGTAGGGTTTCCAAATTACTAGAAAATACTAATTATTTAATTAAGTTCATTAATTTTCTAAACAACCCTTACAAAGGGGTGAAATAGAGGGTATAAGTTTGTATGGAAAATCTTTTATTTTTAAAGCTATCGACTCCAAACTCATATAAATACTCCTTATTGATATTAGTGAGGCAACATCTATTCATAGCATAAACTGAAGTTGCTAGAAAGCGTCTGTCTCTCTGTTTGAACGCGCTAATCACGAGAACAACTCAATGGATTTGGATGTGGTTTTCACTATTATATTGTGCATTACTTAGGCTTTCACTATCATATGCACTATACATCAATAATACATCAATCTATCATTTATAAGAGCCGAGCCAGTAACGATAATATTAAACCGAAATAGTTACTTTTACGTTACACTATTATGCGTTGTACTAATGTAGGTTAAGTTCAAAGTATTTTTAACCTAATACAAAAATTTATTCCTAATCAAAGTAATATCATTAATTATTAGAACCGTTTCACGTAGATAAAAATGACCAATGAAATGATGATATAAATCTGACGTATACTTACTTACCATAAAATATATCGAAAAGTATGTAATAATGTAATTTTCTTTATTTAAAAACGCACAGGCACAACATTATTTTAATTCTTTTGGCACGAATTTGCTCGAGGGCATGATGTCACACAGCGGGAACAGATATGTGATGATGTTTTTTTTTCAAAATAGTCACTTACACAGCGACTGAGCGGGCTATGTTAGAAAAAAGGACTTCTAAAAATTTCAACTTATGATACCGAAGCGAAGCGAGGGCGGGCCGCTAGTTTGCATATAAATAGAATTGTGAGCATTATGATTTCTAGCTCCGATTAAATGATAAAAATGGTCAACCACGAAAATATGACGCTAAATTTCGACGTTGCCACTCTTTTGTGTGAACGCTCTTGCGGCGCGGCGGCGCGGCGGCGCGGCGGCGAGGCGAGCGCCTTCCGCACGAGCGGCCTAATATCCGTCAGGTAGATACTATTTCCGTGAATCTTTTATTGTTGTATCGTAATTCCATCAGCGTAAGTACTCTGTAAGGGACGTTTGATTCGTCAGAAGATAAGCTAACGAATAATTGAACCATTCGTAGCGGCCTTGCCTGTCTTTCAATTTTTTGTAAAAGACTGAAACGCACGTAATGTACCCTATGTATAGTTAAATTATAAATAGATCTATACGTATCTATTTTTAAGTTAGGTTTTAACAGTGATCTTTCACTTAATATCATCACTAATACTGCGGTCTCAAATGGGTCAAAATTGGTATATTTTTAGACCTTAAGTCAAATATGTACTTGATATATAAAATAAATAGATATTAAATTACTTAATATATTTTGATTAGAGTCAACTAGCCTATTGTGTTTATACCTATAATAACTGCAGCGGCCACAAATACAAAGTTGAGCAAGTGTCACAACATACCGAGAAACAAATGATGGATTGATATTTATAGCTTTTGCCTGCAACTACGGGTCCGTTATGAATATCGAGCTATCTAGTTTCAGGCGAGTTATGTGGTGATAATAAATCAAATAGTCGGCAACTTTTTAGATAATATTGCACCTTAGATAATATACTCATACTTGTAAACAAAATACTGCTATAAACTAAGAGGAATAAAAAAGTACTTAAATCTATGAATATGATAATATATCGTAGCTCCACGAAAGAAGCTGTTTGTGAAATATACTATTAACGTTTGAAAAGTACACAGACTCGGTACATAATTCATTTTTTTATGAAACACACAAAATTTTGTCTCTTAGTATCCAAACTAAATTCTTGCACAGCAGTCACACGTACTTTTACTACACCACCGAGCACCACAGTAAACTGTTCGAGCCATGTTACACTTTTAGCAGCTACGATGTCTCATCCCTGCAACCTTACTGTAATCGGCCTCAAATTCATACAAACTACTATCTAACTGATAGTAGTTCGTCTGAATTTGAGTCTGAGTTATGTAAACCAAAACGATCACTAGCCGCACATAATAAGCCTGATTTAAGCGAACATAAATTTGCGGTCATTTCATATTTGTCCGTTGGTTGTACGCTCCGATGCAAGGACCCAATTAGCAACAATTGACAACAACAACAAACAAACTACATCATTAACGATAACAGAAAAACAATTGCATTTTAATTGCCACAAATTTTAACGCTGAATGGACTTTAAATTCTGAGTTTTCTGTGACCTAGAGCAAATGGGACAGACATGATATAATTTGTTATATTAGTGTTGTGGTATGAATGTTTCTCTCTATCTATGATGAAGACTGTCGTATCATAGTTATAGTATGTGTATTCAAAGTATTAAATTTTAGATTTTATTTATATAATGATATGACTCTGACGGCTTACACAAATATTTTTGTAGTACAATGATTATATTATTATCACCATTTCAGCCAAAAGGCATTCACTACTTGACGTGAACCTCCCCTAAGCTTTTTCACTTTGCTCAGAGCTATGAGCCACCTTATCTGTCGTTTCAATACGTAAAACTCTCTCTCTAATACCTTAAGAGTTGAGTTAAAACATTATGGTTAATAATCAAGAAGGTGATTTGTTTCGTATTTTATTTTATTCGGGTAAACAAATCGTACATGCAATCTTAAATCTAAATTAAAAGTAAGTACTTAATACAAGTTACGTAAGTTACTCACTTTTAAGTTAACACTTTCCGGGACAGTAAATGGATATGGCCGTGATGACAGTAAAACATCTATTGTGTCTACAGTAGTGTCCATTAAAGGGTTAAGCTCGGCTTTGTACATGATATTTCTTGCCAATTATGTATTATGTTTTTCTATGTGTGTACAATAAAGAATATGATATGTTATGGTAAATATACGTTAATGTATCTACAATCCACAGCGTTACCACATATTACAATAATAGCACAGTGATTAACATAAAGCTAAAATTAAAATCATCATTGCTGTTCTACGTTACAACGTCTTTGTTGGTGGATTATAAGCACCTTAATGTATTTTAGCTGTTACCTTTCCTAAACGAACCTCCTTAATAACATTATATAAATGAACGTTTTATTTCAAGGAGGAACTACAAGGAAGTGCATCGAGTTTACAGTCTTCACTGACGGCCGCACGAAGCACGTCCAGTTTATCTATATCACAGAGTGAGCAAACTCCAGATGTTCAGAGTGAAGGAGATAGTCTCGCCGGCAGCCGCCCAGCACTTACTACCAGCCAGCCCTTGGGCGACGCCACCTCAGACAGCATACACAGTAAGTAATTAAAATTTCCTTATGTCTATCAAATAATTGCTACAAAATTTACTGTTGAACTATTTTGGGTATAAATAAAATGCGTGTCACCAAGTCGGAACGAACGAATCTTGTGGTTTATGGTAACCACCGCCCCTGACCCACAAGTGCCAGTAGTTCACTATTATTTTAATATGTGAAAAAACGGCTAACACTACTTGCACCTGTAAGCACGAACTCCATTGTTAGCAATCATGATGAGATATCAAACCACTCTTATCTTTTTTCGTAAAATTCGGTAAAAGGCAACTAACGGAATACAACAGCAGTGCTATTACCTTTGTACTAAATGTCTACTGTGTCGATCAATAATTTTTCTGCCAAGCCTGTAGACTATAGAAACTCCTCTTTTTGTGAGAGATTTATGTTCAGGTGTGGACGGAGTATACAGAATATTTATGGTGTTGTGTTATGAATGTGGGCTTACGTAAGGTAGAGGGACCTACTCTGCCAGTCAAGCTGCTTCCTTCGGCAAACCTCCCTAATTGCATCCCTATTGAATAGAATCTCATAATTTTGTTCAATTCTAATATATTTATTCCTTTTTTTATTTCTTACATTTTCTGGGATGATCGCTGTATTACACAAATTAATACGTCAAAGATTATCACTTGCAAATAAATATGAAACAGTTTAATGAAAAGTGACGCCAAAGCTAATTTTTTTATTATGGTACGTACGTATTTATTTCAGACAGACGGTCACATGTAAGGACTAAATAGAGTATTTTCTTTCCATTTAATAAAAAGTTTACTTTACCTTTATATTACAAGAAAAATATGCAAGTGCAATCAGTACAAAGAATCGCATTTTTCAGACATTCATAGCAGTTCTAATTGAAATTCGACTGCCTCCGTGGTTCGGTGGTACTGTGTATGGACTGCCACGCAGAGGTCGCAGGTTCGATTCCCGCTCAGTGCAAATATTTGTGTACATGAACATGTCTATTTGCATTGGTCTGGGTGTTTCTATGTATAATATGTATGTATTTACAAAAAAAAAGTATTTTAGTATGTATATCCTCATTCTAGAACCCATAACACAAGCATATAATATGCTTACTTTGGGTCTAGATGGCTTTGTGTGTAGCTGTTAATAAAAAAAAAAATTTTAACATAAGTTTGAATTTGGAGGCATTCTACCGAATACTTTTCAACCTTATGTTGAACCAACTATTCACCCTTTTCGATTATTTTTCGTCAGTACCTACGAAAAAGACCAAATATTATGAGTAGGTAGTGAAATCTGTTATTTGGCTGTATCAGAGTTGTCAATTTATAGCATAGTGAAATCGCACATGTCAGTTTATAATAAAATAATACACAAATTACTAGTCCGAAAGTTTGAAAACAACTCCCACACTAGGAAACAAAGTATCACAAAGGGGGAACGTATATACAATTAGACACAAAGTACAACCAGACTCTTAAAATGCAATTATTTGTGGTCCAATATCCTGACGGAATCTTAATCCCGGAATTTAGTCAAAACACACATATTATCAACTGCTGACACATTCAGTCAAGTTCACCTAGTAAACAGCATTCAATTTATTCTTTAATTACAACCCTTCAAATTACACTTAAGTGCACTTTCATACAAAAATAGGCTAGGTACTCACAAACATTTTGCTTGCATGAAAGTAGGAACCTGGGAACTACGTAGAACGACCTTTGTCATTAATACAATTGGTAAGCTTTATGTGAGTGAGTCGCGATTGTGACGTGCAACGATGAATGTGTTGAACTAAAGTGCCCTTGACGAGACGTTCATTCATTAGGAACTAACGAAAGTAGATAAGTAAGTACTTATATGTCATCATGAAGACCGTCTTATGCAAGCACCGTAAAAGCTTATGCAGCAGCTAATTATGATAATGACATTTTCATGCGGGTCTTACCAATCAACTTTGAAATCACCCTCAAATCAAATCCTATTAATATTATAAAGTTTGCGAAAGTTTGTATGTGTGCATGTGTATGTGTGTGGTGTGTGTGTATGTGTGTTTGTTACCACTCAACGCTTAAACGGCTGAACCGATTTCGATAAAAATTGGTATGTAGATAGATTCGGTGCCGGAGACGGACATAGGCTACTTTTATCCTGAAAATTTGGCTGGCCTGTTGGTCTAGTGGTTAGTGACCCTGACTGCTAAGCCGGAGGTCGTGGGTTCGATCCCCACCCAGGACAAATCTTTGTGTGATGAGCATGATTGTTTGTTCTGTGTCTGGGTGTAATTTATGTTTAACTGTATGTATTTACAAAAAAAATGTATATAAGTAGTATATCAGTTGTTTAGTACCCATAACACAAGCAAATATAATTGCTTAATTTGGGACTACATGGCGCTGTGTGAATGTGGAAGTATATTATTATATTATTATTATTATTATAAAATCGGTCTGGTTTCCGAGGGATACAACAAACCGTATTTTACGCGCGGGTGAAACCGCGTCGCGTAAAGCTAGTGACTCATTTATGAGAGTAGCAATTTTTTAAATGTGATATAAAGTGTTTTATTAACTGCCTCTTTAATACACATCTACTGAATTGTCATGCTGAATGTTCAATAAAATGTATTTGGATACTTATGTCATCAGCGCAACAATAATAATTTGTATTGTCTTAAGTCAAGCTATATAACACATCCACATTATTTAACATTGCTATATAATTAAATAAATAATATCACAACAACTACAACAACGCCATCTAGACCCAAAGTAAACATATTTATATAGCTTGTGTTATAATAATAATATTCTACCACATTCACACAGCGCCATCTAGCCCCAAATTAAGCAATTATATATTTGCTTGTGTTATGGGTACTAAACAACTGATAAACTACTTATATACATTTTTTTTTTTTTGTAAATACATACATATTATAGATAAATTACACCCAGACACAGAACAAACAATCATGCTCATCACACAAAGGTTTGTCCTGGGTGGGAATCGAACCCACGACCTCCGGCTTAGCAGTCAGGGTCACTAACCACTAGACCAACAGGCCAGCCATGTTATGGGTTCTAGAATGCGGATATATATACTTATGAACTTTTTTTTTGAAAATATATACTTATTATACGTAGAAACACCCAGACTAATGCAAATAGACATATTCACGCACACAAATATTTACACTGTGCGGAAATCGAACCCGCGACCTCTGCGTGGCAGTCCATAAACAGTACCACCGAATTACAGAGGTCGTCGAACATATACATTGGACATAAAATAAGACTGTACCTACACATTGAAATAACAGTGCAATATAACAATGATATTTTACATGTCGACATATTCATAAAGTCATATATTAATAACATGTTATTTAGCTTGTTTTGTTATGGGTGATCCGAGCAGAAGAACTCTAATAAAACAAGTTAAATAACTTTGTTTTAAAACATGTTTTGTAATATAGTCTGGACTAACCTTTATATAGCAAGGTGATTAAGTGTGGTTCAAGCATCATGCTCGTTAACATGCGGTGGGGTGGGTAACTGATCAATCTTGCTTTTTACTTCTGATACCAGTGAATAGATAAATTTGACCAAGACAGCACCTCATTACATAAACCTGCATGTAAAGTTCATTAAAAGCTAATTGAAATACCGAGACGATATCGACACGTACAAAGCAATGACTGAAAAATAAAACGGATTTGATAGACTTTTTTATGTTTACTGTACAAGCATTTACATCTAAATAATAAGGTATAAAATCCTGACAACGGCACAGACCTTACCGCTCGCAACGCACGCGTGCACTGAACGTGCACATTCTACGAAGTCAAAATCAACATTATTATTTAAAGGCATCGTTAGCCACTAGTTAGGCACGGCTCACAAAACTACTTAATTGGTTTAGAATTTCTGACTATTCATAATCTCAACAAACAATCCATCCTGAAACCATACCAACTAGCTCTACACACACAGCTGGATCCGGTAAAATAATTTTGTATTTTACGCCCTGTACACAATAGGGTATTGTTTACGTGACCAAAACTAAATGCAGCAAATACGCGTTATGTATAAAGATGTTGTAAGGTCGCAAATTACTTGAATAGAGTATAATTTATCTCTTTTTATATATATGTATGTCTCAGTACAAGTATTTAATACTTGTTCTGAGATATATGTAGTTAAAAATGTAATAAAACGCTCACGGTTCATGTCGTCAGAAAACAACAATGATCTCTTAGTTTGAAAAGTACTATTCAAGTGCATTTTTAACCGATTTCAAAAAAAGGAGGAGGTTTCTCAATTGACCGTATATATATTTTTTTTATGTATGTTCGCGGATAACTCTGTCGTTTCTGAACCAATTTTGATGATTCTTTTTTTTGGAAAGGAGATATCTCGAGGGTGGTACCATGGTATGGAAACCAGGATCTGATTATGGCATCCCAGAGAAATCGAGAGAAATTTCGAAAATCGTACTGGCGACTAGTGCATTTGTTATGTTTTTCATTAAGTATTTTAAGGCACTACCATTTACTGAAGGTTTGGAGACGATCTGATGATGCACATAGACAGTCGAGGGAACTCCTCAACGATTTATAGCAATTACTTGGTGTTTGGACTTAATTCGTTTCTAATGATGAGAACTTTGCTCCCATAATGGTTATAAGTGCCATTACAGGTGACCATAGACAGTCGAGGCAATTCCTCAACAGCAGTCATGTCGGGCGTACTTCAAACGGTTCAATATGCCAAAATGTTTATTGTATACAAAAATAATACCTAAGTAAGATTTACCCATCACTAAAAATGGTTAAATAAAATAATTTTTAACAAAATGAAAACCGACTTAAAACAGGAAGGAAACTAAAAAGAAAAAATTAAATTTACATAGCACAAAGTAATTCATATTTTGATTTAGTTAATCAGAAATAATTAAATAAGTATTTTATAATTTTGAAGTTGGTGCCAATACTCAATAACTAAATATTATAAGAACCTTACTGCAATAGCAAATTAAGATTGATAATACCTATAAATAAATCCTTCCTGTATGAAGTCGGTTTTCTTTTTGTTAAAAAATATTTTTATAAAAATAACTTAGCCATTACACTCTTTCAAATGTGTGTAATGACGAAGTCACTTACAGTAGTATTTGTATAATTATATTCGAAATGGCCTTGTCGAAATTTAATGGCCCAGTGCATAAAGCATCCGATTCGTTAACACGAGGTAGTGGGTTCAAACCCGGCAAGTACGAATGTGATTTTTCATATCATATGTACTTTCTAAGTTTATCTTGAACATTTCTGATTGACTTTGAAGGAAAACAAAGAGAGGAAACCTGGATTCAAAAGGCTGAAATCATGTATTCCCCGTGGTACACCCATTGATATAACTGGTTGTATCACAGGGTTTTTTTTCCCGATGGATCAACCGTACGGTGGAACATCTAAAAACATTTCCTGTGGTACAACTATAAAAATATTTGCATCTAAGCATACGACGGGTTAACAGTATTAGCTAGCCATTGACCTGCACCGTCGAGAATAATTAATTTCGTTCGCACCATTATTACTTAATTTAAAAATAAAACAAATGTACATCGAAACATGAGAATAATAATAATTAGAATAACTAATTTAAAAATAATTAATTGTTAACTTTTATTAATTAAATATAAAAAAAATAAAATACATTAATTAATAATAATTAATTAATTATTAATAATTATTTTTAATATTATTAAATAATATACCTTAGTTTTTTTATTTCTTATTCTTATCCACGTTCTCCTTTTGAATTATAGTTGCATCACAGGGAATATTTTTAGTGGTTTCATCGAAAGGTTAGTCCAATAGAAAAAAAACCCTTTGGTACAACCATTGTATCAATGGTTGTACCACGGGGAATACATGGCTGTAATTGCCAATCCGCCTTGAGGAAGCGTGGTGATTAATGCTCATGCCTTCACTATATGTGAAAATGCCTTTGCCCTGCAGTGGGACAGTAAGCAGATTGATATTATCTAATGTTAATATCGCAAATATAACATTATTTTCATAAGTAGGAAAAAAAATTATCATGTTTTTAGTTTATGCCTCTCTTCCACTGAAACAACAGCGAATAACTAAATTTCAGTACACGAGGTACATAGATAGGTACGTAGGATATTTATTAAAATCCAAATCGCCTAGTACAATGGAATATTTGACTTTTATGCATGCATGCATAAAAGGATTGATAAAATCGACATCCTATATTTGGATTTTGCAGATTCAGCTAAATGCATAGATATAAATCAGAACGTACACTGTATCGACAATGTTTGTTTAATACTGATCTCTCTTTGATATTGCTGAATAGCAATATTACCTACCCACAGCGGGCAACAGCTAGTTAATATTATAAATGCGAAAGTTGGTGTATGTGTGTGTGTGTTTGTTACCACTTAGCGCCTAAACGGCGGAACTGATTTTGTTAAAAATTGGTATGTAGATAGATTTGGTGCCGAAGACAGACATAGGCTACTTTTTATCCCAAAAATCGGTCTGGTTCTCGAGGGAGACAAACACATTTTAGGTGCGGGTGAAGCAGTGGAGCCCAGCCAGTAATATATATAAAACGATAACCATTATGTAAATTGTGATTAAACACATGACGGCTTTGCAAAATTTGTTCATAAATAAATTGAGCTAAATGATTGGCTTTCTGAAATTTAAAATAATGCTCCTGCCTTAACATTATTATGCATGACGAATAGGTTGACTGACTGCAGTACAAAGAGTGTTTGTAATATACATAGTCAAGATTTGCCATACTTTGAAATTAATAATTTTAAATACAATCATTATTCCTTACTAAGACGCCGAAATAAAATAAACAAAATCTTTAAAGTCCTTCTTACATATAAATCACCAACCCATAATGATAACCTTTAAATAGTGTAAAGTCGTTTTTTCCTGTCTATTTTTCAGCAAACTGCTAAACTACGTTTCAGATTTTGATGTAGTTGATCACACTATCTTTTAAAGCATTTCTGCCAAGGTTTATACTAGGACTTTTCATACGCAACAATAATTATTTAAATTCGACCGGTAGTTTCAGAGATTAGCGTGGTGAAACAAAAAAACTCTTTCGCTTTAAATGAAATGAAATGAATTGAAATATATGTTTATTCATATAGGTTAATTAAATTAACACTTATGAACGTCAAAGTTTACAAAATGTCAGCAAATTAACCTACAGCCAGTTCGCTGACGAGGTAGAGCCATGAGAAGAACTGGCAAGAAACTCAGGCCACTCTTTTTAATCGCCAGGTTATTACAATTTTTGTAAGTTACAGTTTCAAGTAGCATGCAAAGTGACGCAGGCAATACACTTAACTCTATAGATACTTAATTACTAACAGCTTTCTATGTTGTAAAGAAAAATTAAAAAGTAAAATTGTGCTTTACAGGCTGCCTCAATTTGCATATTGCTACAAAAAGGTAAAGGCAACATGTGAACTGTGATAAATGTTTCTATGTAGGTATTATATAAACTGTTAATTTTTGTATAAGTATAAAGTAAGATGAACTTAATTTACCACAGGAGTTCACAATGTACCTCTATTTCACAAATCACAATGTAAAATTTTAACAATACTAAAGATACAATTTTAACAAAATAATACAAAATGTGTACTTAACTGTTCAAATATGGCTCGGGCATCATGTCATTCAAAATTAATACAAAAAAAAAAATCATTTTATATATTATGTCAAAATGTATCAATAAATTATTTGATAAAGCATGTCATTCATAATAATCATAAAAAATGTCATTCATACAATAATTAACAAAAATATGTCCTTAAAAGTATAATGTCATTAAAATTAAGAGTAAAATTAATTTACTCCTTCGTCAAGCAAGCATCCCATGACTTTTATCGTTCAGATACTCATTAACAGTGTAGAAACCCTTAAGTATTAAATGTTTTTTGACAATTTGTTTAAATTTGTCTAAGGGTTTATCCATTACGTCGATAGGTAATTTATTAATTAAACGTACACCAAGTCCCGTAAACGAATTATGGACTTTATGTAAGCGATAGTGTGAGCCAACCAGTTTATGCTTACCCCTGGTGTTAATCTCATGCACATCGCAATTCCTAGTATATAGACTAATGTTACTCTTAACATAAACAACATTAGCATATATATATTGAGATGCAACTGTCAATATATATGTTTATAATATAAACCAAGAATTTGTACGGTTTATAATCATGTCGTGAAAAGCATAAAATACCGAGGTGCAAAGCAGGGGTAGGGGTTACTAGAACTGTAAAATATTTTTATTTATTTATGTATGAATGTAGTTGACGGGAAGCAATAAGTAGGTATATTGCAGCTAACAACTGGTTTTGGAAACAGAGTTTTGCAACAAATAAAGGATTGCTTTCAAGAAAATTTATTTCATGAACCAAACTCTTTAACCTACAAAGAAATCTTGAATAGTTTTCTTCTTTTTTTATTTTCATTCTGAATCCTTAAAGCGTGGCGTAAAATCTTACCTACTACTACGAGTAGGTACTAAGCGATTCAGTAGTAGATACTGTTTATGGACTGCCACAGTGAGGTCTCGGATTTAATTAGTCTTTTCTATCTAGAAAATCTCAGTACTTAATCTGGCATTGGGTCTGGTAAATAACAACAATCTTGCCGTCTGTTACATGGGGCCCAATAAAATTTGGCCTTATGCAAGCATCTCTGTATAGCCCTTCGGAGACAAAATTTGTAAAACTATGTATACGTATAATTTAAGTGTTACTTACCGTCATTCATAGTAGAGTTACTGTTACTGTCAGCCCAAATCATCTTACTGCTGGGCAAAGGCCTTTCTCCATGACTTCGTTAGTAGATTGTAAAAGAGTAACTGTAGAAAAATAAGTGGTGTAAAAGTAATAATACACGTTTATACACCCATTGTAAACACTAAATTCTCTATTAGATGTTAAGAAACTAGTGGTGTTTACAGACCCGTGCCACAGAGTAGATAAGCCGACCGTGCCATAGAAATCACGTAATGCCGTCGACTTTACGCT
Organism: Parascotia fuliginaria; assembly: GCA_963082885.1. NCBI lineage: Eukaryota > Metazoa > Arthropoda > Insecta > Lepidoptera > Erebidae > Parascotia > Parascotia fuliginaria. The sequence goes on from OY720170.1 coordinate 18,158,550, forward strand.
TGATCTCTCGCCAGTCTTGTCGGATTTTCTTCCAGTTGGTACACGTGTGGAAATAAAAATTGCACTTGTTAAAGATTAGCTGCCGTCGTCTCGTCGTTTACATACTACGAAGTAAAGGATATTATAGAGATTAAAGTAAAACTCGCATTGTTCATTTACACGGGTTTGCAAGTTTGAGTTACATAACCATTTAGTCGTCATCTCATTCAATAAGACTGATGACCTTTTCATCTAAGGAGTCACGTAGTAAACGGTTCAGTACTTTACGGTGCGGTTCTGTCACTCAATTAAAACCTGAAACTATTTACCAGTATATGTGTTTCCTTTCAATTTTGGTCCTGGATTCTTACATACATTTGTCGCCTTGCTTTGCCGTCATTTGAACGCCATTTGCTGCGATCCAAACATACCTCCTTTGCCACTTCAACATTCATTAATCTTCTTATACACACACGTCGGTTACGAGTGCTTGTAATTGTGCCCTTTGTCAACACATCACCTTTATGCGGGAAATTAAAAAGCTTTTCATAAAGTGATAATGAAGGCCATCATGCCACCATTTTGACGTAACGGCTTTTGAAATTGTGTCCACCACTCCTGTGCCCAACTGACTGCTTACCATTTGGTAGAGTAGCGTTACCTTGAAAGTAGCTTATCCAAAAAAAATCTACGAAGTGTTTTTTTGTTTTGTATTTATGAATTAGGTTAAATGCTACCGAACTGATATCATTTCATTCTATCATAAACACAAATGCGTACAGTTAAAAAACTGTATAACTATACAATGGGCATATATAGTAACAACAACATTCATATGAAACTAAGTAATTGGTGAATAAAATAAATATTGTAATATTAAATAGCTATTCGGGAGTCAGATCAGTGTAAACAACTTTGCGGAACGCAAATGCGGTTACGAAATTTACAGCTATTTCTGTAAATCATTTGGTTTGTATAAAATCCACGTGTCAGGTGTAAACTGAGCTTTTTGAATACAAAATGAGACTATGGTGGCAGACGCAATTATTTTATTAAAATTGACAAAATAATTTATTTATTTTATTAATAATACTAGCTGTTGCCCGCGACTTCGTTCGCGTGAAAATTCAGATGGGTGCCTCTATGAGAATATTGCGTGCCTGATTTTATGGCAATCGTACATTGTATCAGTATTATCCGTCTCTATGGCGAATCCAGTTTAAACCCGCTACCGCTAAAACTGACAAACCACTTTCACACAAACTTGCGACTCTTATTTGCCCATTTAATAAGGGTGGTTTCTGAATATTAAAAAAAGAGTATTTTCTAGGAATTTGGTAATCCTACTATAAAAACTATAGAAATTTTATACATACTTTGCCACTCCTTTATACCCCCTTAGGGGATGGATTTCGCAAAATTCCGTCTAAGTGAGCACCTATATCCTAATAGGAACGACAATGCAAAGTTTGAGATTCCTAGCACTTGTTGTTTCTGAGATTTCGTGATAAGTGAGTGAGTGACCTTTTGGTTTTATGTATATAGATAGCATTTTTATATTGTTTAAATACTGTTTTTCATACTATTTTTAATCTCCCATTCATACAAATCCTCTTTCACCTACCTAAAAATATCCCTCGTAAAAACAACATACAATACACAAAGGCAAATATTCACTACAATAACTTTTCCCTTCCCCTTCTTCCCTATTGCACTTTTTCTCCATTCTCCACAGTTTCCTCCTTCCTCTCCTCCCCTCCCCCTTCTCCTCTTCACCTCCTTCAGCATCCCTTGCCCCTCCTCCAGCATCTCTTGCCCTTTCCTGCACTTCCCTCTACCTTGCCTCCTCGCTTTCCCCTCTCTTCCGCCTTCCTTCTCCTTCCTTTTCCTTCTTTCCTCTCCCTTCCCCTCCCTTTTTCCACCATTCTAGAACTCCTTTCTTTCCGCGTCCCTTCCCCCTCTCTTCCCCCTCCCTTCCTCTACTGTCTCCCTCACTTCCCCCTCACTTTCCTCTCATTTTCCCCTCATTCACCTCTCACTTAACCCTCACTCCCCCGTCACTTTCCCTCACTCCCCTCTCACTTCCCTCTCACTTCCCCCTCACTGCCCTCTCACCCACCTCACTTCCCCCTCACTTACCTTACCCGTTTCTTCTCTGTCACTTTCCCCTCACTTCCCCTCACTTTCCTCTAACATTCCTCTCACTTTCCCCTCACTTACTTCTCTCTCACTTCTCCCTGGCTTTCCCCTGACTTCCCTCTGACTTCTTCCTGACTTCCCCTCACTTCTCCCGCATTTCCCCCACACTTCCTCTTCACTTCCTCCTCACTTCCCCCTCACTTCGCCATAACTTTTCTCTCACTCCCCCATCACTTCCCTCTTACTTTCCCCTCCCTTCCTCCTTCTCCTCAATTCCTCCTTTTCCTCCCTCCTTTCCCTCCCTCCCCCTCCCTGTAAATTTCAAGTCGCTAGCTTCAAAAGCTAAAGATCTTTGAATAGAATATTTCATCCCTAATTTCACCCCTCTAAATCCACCCCTGTTAAAATAAATTATTAGGATATTTTTTATTTAAATAGAAGTATTCCAAAACAAAATTACAAAACTGTAAGTTAAAAAATGAAGAAGATTCATACAATCGATTTCATCCCTTTTCACACACTTAGGAATTAAATTTTAAAAACCCTTTTTTAGTACAACCTCTAGACATTTAGACAAACACACCCTCCAAATTTCAAGTCACTACGACCAGCAGTATAGGCTGTGCGTTGTCTGTTAGTCAGTCAGTCAGGACAAAGCCTTATATAATATGTATGGGTGTATGGATGTATGGATTAGACGTATAGCCATCGGGGATCAAAGCATACAGGCTGCTAGGAATGCTAACACGTGATAAAGCCACATAAAGCTGACCGTGCGAAAAACAGCTAATACTTAGATCCACGCCCACAACTTTTAGTTGTGTCTGACCTTGGGCTTTATTAATTGTCATCGCGAAACAGAGGCTCACTGGAAACTGGACTCATTTAAAACTATACGGAAGATTGTTTAGAATGAGAGGAATCCGAAAAATAAAAACGCTATCAGCTATTCCGTAACTTGTTAAAGTCTCTGTTTCTATTAGAAAATGTTCGACGTGATTCTTTAAATTGGCATAACTTTTTTATTTATGAACCGATTGACATAAAACAAACACTAAATGTTAAGTGAAGCTTACCACAATGTATTAGTGAAAACCATATCTAAATCGGATAAGCCGCTTCTGAGATTAGCGTGAACAAACGCACAGACAAACAGACAAACAGACAAACAGACAAAAATTGTAACAATCATTGTTTTGGGTTCTATTTGCGTTGATAAAGGCCCTAGTAATTTTTTTTCTCATATATCTTCCATGTACAGACAGCGATCGGTTACATTTTTATTATATGTATAGATATATAATTAAGTACATAAATTTATTAACGCCTTTTTCCTCGAAAGGGTAGGCAGAATGTGTAGCAGTAGGTCTTAAATAATCGGGTGTCTAATGCCATTTACCGAGCAAATTGTTAGATTCGGGTAAATTGTTTTTTCGGCAGGAAGCACATACCTAACCACTTTACCCGTTCTGGGGATCGAGGATCGAGTCCTCTGTGTGGTAGTAGTCCTTATTTATTACCACCGATCCACAGTTAGCCATATCTATCTTTATTTATTATCTTATAAGATTTAATATAATGATGATAATTTATATAAAACTCTTTGAGATTACGAAAAGCATGGCAGTAGTGCCAGTCCCTTCATTGTTCTACTTGGTCAACAAACCAGCAGTCATTTTCTGCCAGCTAGCATTTGCACATACAGTGCATAAAGTTGTCAAATAAATAAATAAATCTCATTTAATATCAATGTCACGTGCTAGCTCTGCAATCAGTACCTAGTATATTTTGTGTCTTATACGATGACAAAGCAAAATAACACCTCTATATTATTAGTATTTTGTACTTTATATTATTTTACAAACATAATTAATATCGATCTAATTCATTATCGCTACGTTACACATATGCAGAAATGTACTCCTAACACTTGATACAGTTCTTTTCAAAATCACGCGTTCGCTTTGATTTAATAAATAAATAAATTTAAATGAAATAAATAAAACAATCCATCATTGGGTATGTAGATAGATTCAGTGCCGGAGACAGACATAGGCTATTTTTATTCCGAAAATCGGTCTGGTTCTCGAGAGATACAACAAACCATATTTTATGCGCGGGTGAAACCGCGCCGCCGAAAGCTAGTTATTAATAAATTAATTAAATATAAAATACTAATATTATTAATATTTACTTATAATGTAAATAAATAAATCAATTATAATCACCACATGACGCCAGCAAATATTTGTCTCCGACCACTTACAACTTGTGTATTTATAAATGCCTTATGAAACTGCTTTGCCACTTTCATTTCCAATAAAATTGTGATTATTTTTGGCAGGCTTAGATGAAGCTTACATCCAGGAGTCGCTTTTGAACTCACGGGCTATATCCATGAGTTCCGGCTTGGACACAGCACACGGACCAAACCGAAGAAAAAACAGGATGAACAGGTTAGAGAAAATATTCAAGCTTGTTTATAAAAACGAACAAAATGGATAATTTTATTACTGTTTTAATAAAAAAACGTTTTAACAAAAAAAAAATACCGCTGGATAAAAATTAAAAGCAAAAAAATTATAAACTTTTATTTTATTAACCATTAAGTTCTTCAACTAATGTAAGTTTAACTAAATATTTTTGTGTCAGCGCTAAACATGCAAATGAATTAAATATGTAAACCGTGATGCGCGGGGGCGTATAACTTGTTTTCACTTTTTTCGGCAGTTTAATTTTTTTGTTAAAACAGTTTTTATTTTAAATTTTTGTGACTATAGACTACTCATTACTACATGCTTAATTTTTGATTACTCTTAAAATTGCTATCTACCTTACTTTGGCTGTTAACTGTTATATAATCCTACTTTAACTAATAAATCAACACTCATCCTCTATTCGTACCCCCACGGATGGTTTATTTTCCAAGTTTATATCGGTCCATCTTGGGGTATACCCCATCACATATCTAACAAAAAAAGAATTATCAAACTACTCTGTAAAAAGTTATGTACGATCATACATAAAAAAATATATGTATAATTATATACGCGTCGACTTAAGAACCTTCTCCGATTTTTAGTCGGTTAAAAATGAATATCACAATCAATGAACGCATCTACATTATTTTGATTAGCGAAATCCCGCTCTCACTCGGTTGTTCTATTAAAACGTTACATGAAATTAAATTTATTTTGTGTTTATATTAATGAAAAAGGTACAGCAAAGTTAAATTTCTGGCAGTACTATGTTTTTGTTGGTAGAAAAGTAGTAATAGTTAGTAAAATCATTACGAGTTCGTAAGGCATAATACATTTTATTAGGGTTCTTTTACCACCCATGCCCTGCATTGTCATGCTCACTAAAATGTCATTGCTTGTGGTGTCGTATTGGCCGGGTCATCACCTTCCCTCTAATATGGCGAGGGTGATGATGGCTGGCCCGTGCGTCATGCTCGTGAACGGGTGCTACTTGGGATGACTGGTCAATCTTGGCATGGCTTACATTTAATATTCAATCCAGTATTACCTTGTCGTTCAATGTGACCAGGGGGTGCATTTACCAGTTTAATTAAAATACGTAGTCAAATTACCATACTAGTTGAAACTAAATAATTGAATTCCTTGTTTTCTTTCTTTAATCTTAGTATTATATTAATTAGTTAATTTGTAATAATTACTTTGTATGGTTCTTTGGTTGCGTTGAGTGTTTAAATTGTAACTCATTCAAATAACTGTAATTATCTGGCGATTAAAAAGAGTGGCGTGAGTTTCTTGCCAGTTCTTCTCACAGCTCTACCTCGTCAGCGAACTGGCTGTAGGTCAATTGGCTGACAAAATGTAATGTTGACTTTTCATAAGCATCATACTTTATGATCTAAATGAAATAAATGCTTTGACTTTGACTTTGACTTAAAAGTTCTAATGAAAGAGCCGGATTGAGGAAACGTTTCTGTCCTCTCATTATCGCCATATGTATAGTAGTAATATCATTAAGGTACCATAGAAGTGTTTTTAAATATCAATTTCTATTCTCATTATATTGACGCTACGCTTTTCTCGTAGCTGCGTAGCCAATCAAAACCGTAGCATAACCTCGTAGCTCCGTTATCGGCATTCGAGATTAACTGATTACGCACTGCGTACGCAATATAGGTAGGTAGAAATGATATAAAAATAGGGAAAACATGTAGCTAAGGAGTCTATCTTACATTCAGAGGCTTTACAATTTCTTTGAGAGAACTGAAAATTTTTTACTATAACTAATTTATATTCAATGTAGAGTTCGGTACCTATTGTAGTGTCTGTAACTTTGTGTGCCATGCAAAACTAAACTAAACGTTCAAGTCGAAGTTCGATTTTGTGAGCCACATTAGAGCCCACCAACTACGACCCGTGATAAACATAAAAGGAGTCGCCATCGTCGGATACGTTTTCGATCACATGATGATGATGAGTATCTGCCATATCTATATAACACGCTGTTGCGTTGGGAAGAAACTTAACAAAGTATTAGCTCGGATTCTTATTTTGATCTATGCTTGTAACACATCTATCTATATATCTATACTATTATAGATATAAAGCAGGAGAATTTGTTTGTTTGTTTGTTTAAATGCGCTAATCGCGATTTCAATAATAATATGATAGCCCAGTACTTAAAGAAGGTTATAGGCTATATAAGATCACGCTACTGGCGACGGAAGCAAAGCTCAAATTTTGTATGGGGGTTCATTTTAGAACGAAAATGGGCTTTTGCAAAATTAATACGCTAAGGGGGTAAAAAGGGGTAGCAAAGTTTGCATGAAACTTCTATAGTTTTGGTAGCACGGTTTCCAATCACTAGAAGATACTCATAATATAAAAAGATTGAAAATTAGTTATTATTTTCTAAACAATCTTAACAAAAATGTGAAATAGAGGATGTAAGTTTGTATAGGAAATCTTTTAATTTAAAACTTTCCACTCCAACCTTACATAATATCTCTAAAAGAACTGAGAGTCTGAAAGAGATAGCGTTTAGTCATACGATCACCTATTGTCACTACTTATTAATGTGGTGTTCTATCATTTGTTTGTATTATGTGGTGTGCAATAAATACTATTCTATCTATCTTAATATATAATATACTTTTAACTAAAATTAGTTAGACAATATTTTTTAAAACTACTTTTACTAGGTGGGCAAATAAGGGCTGCAAGTTTGTGTTAAAATTTTTCTTTCTTTTTAATTTTAAGTTAGTTATTAAATGAAAAACTGCTTTTCCCTTGACTGTACTCACCTGTCAAAATGAGTAAAGGGATCTTTTATTTATTTATTTATTTATGGAATAACAACAGCTATTACAAATAAATTAGGTAACATTGTTCAAATAACGTAGTATAGCCAATTACAGTTATCCGCTAAATGTCTAACTAGTGGAACATGTGAAGGTACAAAAAAAAGAAATGTAGGCACAATATTAATATTAATATGAAATTTCCCTTGCAGTTAAAAAAAGGTAAATAAAAGAGTATGGGTATGTAATGTACATGCAAATGTTAATAATAGAAGGTAGCTTGATTACTTCATAAAGTTGAGTTGACGGTAACAGAGAAAACTTGTGTATCAAAGTATCTAATGTGCTCGAAGACACGGGAGTGTCATTCTGCAATAGCAAAGCCTCAACAATTTTATAAATAATTTTATCTAATGTTTAGTAATGTAATGTTTTAATATTTATTTGTTTTTTCTTAGTGTGCAAGGTTTTATTGATATACTTAACATAATAATATAATATATATGTATGTAAGAATAATAAATAAATAATACTAAGTATATATAATACTAAGTACATATATATATATATAAATATATATAGATAGATAAAATATATTAATATAACTACGATATAACAATAAATATTATTAGAGCCTAAAAGTGTTCAATATGTAGTTTGCTATGGTGTGGTACCGTTAATGATATCGTATGTTTCTTTTTTCAGTCTGGTTTTAGAACCATTAAATATATCAATGTTACTAAATTGTTTGTTGTAAGAGTTAACTATGCGTGTTAGTACACTGTTCTGACCATAGTTCGTCGAGTGAAATGGGGCAGAAAGTAACGCAGTGTGTCGCGTGCGTCTTTTGGGAACGTTAAAGTGTATGTTATGCAGAAGATCAGGGCAGTCGAGGCGCCCATGCAATATGTCAAATAGCAAACACATATCCATCATAATACGCCTTTCTTCGAGAGTCAATAAAATGTACAAGCGACAGTTCTCTTTGTAGTCATTGGCAGAGCGATTAAATTTATAGTTCAAATGAGCTATAAATTTTTTTTGAATACGTTCAATGCTGTTCTTATGTATCGCGTAACAGGGGGACAATATTTGACAGGCGTATTCTAATGTACACCGAATAAAGGCGAAATACACGATTTTTAAGCTCAATAAGGATTTAAAAGGTTGACAAGATCTTATAACGAATCCAAGATTACGGAGCGATTTGCAAGTAATCGTATCGATGTGTTGTCGCATTGTCATTTCGGAGTCCAACATAACACCCAGATCTTTTATCACCTCAACCCTCTCGATTACAATGCCGTTAAAATTATATTGGTAAATTATGGGGGTTTTTTTACGAGTAAAAGAGATACATTGACATTTTTTAACGCTTACAGTGATGTTGTTATTGTTATAATAATTAAATAGTAAATTAAGATCATCTTGTAGCGTCATGCAGTCGGAAACGGAATTATTAGTAGTATAGATTTTTTTGTCATCTGCGTATAAGATATGTTGGGAGTTATTTATGTAAAATGAGATATCGAAGATATAGGCATTATAAAAGAGAGGGCCGAGGTGAGAACCCTGGTGTACACCAGAGGGGATGGATATATAGTCAGATTTAAAGCCTCCAAGTACGACTGCCTGGGAACGGTTAGTTAGATAAGATTTTACCCATCTTAGTAAATCTCCGTGAATTCCCAAAGATGATAGTTTCTGGAGTAAGATGATGTGGTCCACTCGGTCGAACGCTTTTTCGAAATCCGTGTAGACCACATCGACTTGACCACCATTTTCCATTTGATCTATCACATAATTAGAAAAGCAGGCAATATTTGATACTGTAGAACGTCCACGCATGAACCCTTGCTGAGAATCTGGAATACCAAGAGCGATAACGGGATAAATATATTTAAAAATAATCTTTTCGAAAACTTTGGCAATACAATTTAAAATGGATATGGGACGGTAATTATCAATTTCACATTTAGATCCTTTTTTGTGAATAGGTATGATGTGGGCATTTTTCCATAGAAGGGGAAATACACACGTATCCAGAGAACGCTGGAAGAGAAATGAAATTGGTAGTGAAAGACTTTCTGCGCACGATGATAGAAATATAGGCGGGATACCGTCAGGTCCGGCGCCTTTACTTCTATCAAGGCTAGAGAGATAATTATACACAACATCTTTATATACCGTAATATTGGATATAGTATCGCAGCCTGAGTAACCTTGCACTGATGATTGCGAGTTAACAGGATTACGTGGGGGGTTTCTAATGAATGCACTGTCAAAGAAATTATTAAAAGCTGTGCATATATCCTGTCCGTCACTGAATTTTTGATTTCCTAACTTAAATTCTTGAGGATAAGAAGAGACACCTTTTTTCGATTTAATGTATCTCCAAAAATACTTTGAATCTGATATTATATATGTTCTGCGTTGAGTGTAAAGTTATCAAAACAATGACGCTGCAGACGGCGCTGTCTATTTCTAAGTAACTTAAATTCGTCGTAATCACGAGGGTTTTTAAATAATTTCCATTTTTTGTGTAACTTCGACTTTTCGCGGATTACATTTATCAGTGCCCGACTGTACCATATGGGATACGTGTTAATATTATGACAGATATAGGGTACGAAAAGAAGTATACACTCATTAACTTTCTCGTAAAATAAATCAACAGCGTCATCTACAGAGCCCGTGCCCGATAATAAATGGTACCAATCGATGTCTGCAAGATATTTATTGATTTTATCATAGTCGCATTTACGAAAGTTAAATTTTGATATCCTGTTAATGACTAGAGGTTTAATATGAAAGTCGATAATCTCAATTAAGAGTGGAGGATGAAGTGCATCTATTTTAGTCAGTCCGTCAGTCTCAGAAATGTCTAGAAGTAAATTGGAAAAACAAAGATCTAAAATATTGTCACAACGATTACGTTTAAAATTAAATTGGTTTAAGCCCATCAGACTTAAATCATCTGCAAATGTACATGCGCAGTCACGTACTGTGCCAGACCCAATATTTTGAATAGACCAACCATCGGGGTTCCATCTTAAACAAGGTAAATTAAAGTCACCTACAAGTAAATAATAGGCGCCATTGTTATTATCAAAAATGCCCTTAAAATAACTATAATAATGTGTCAAATAAGATGATAAGTTGTTAGCATCCGGTGGCATATATGACAAAATAATAATTAGGTCCGCTGTTGTCCCAAGTTTAAGTGCAGATATTTTAATGCAAATACATTCGTAATGAGAATTGCCCTCCCAGTCAGTACGCACTACCGGACATAGATCGCGACGCACACAACACAATGCACCGCCCCCCGCCCGCTTGCCCGTGACCTTCAGGTCCCGGTCGCAGCGAAATATATCATAACGCCTACCATCATAGATTTCGCTATCGAGTACATCAGACTGCAACCATGATTCAGTGATTAAAATTATGTCATAATCATGTAATAGTATATTGTTGTATAATTCAATACATTTGGTTCTTAAACCGCGAGTATTTTGATAAAAAATGTTTAATTTACGTTTATCCATTGTTTACAGTTAATATATACTATGATCTGTACATAGCTAATAGGTTGAACATAATAAATGAATACTTTTAGGCATAGATAATAATATACTAAATACATTCGTATCGTAATAATACTATACATAATATGATATAATTTTATTTAATAATTTAATGTACATAAGTAAGCAATTTTCATAATAAAATAAATGTAAAGCAATATATAATAATACGAGTATATATGCGGAATACGATTATAATCTTTAATAATGATTCTATAGTGTTTATATGATAAATACCATACTATGTAGGAGTTAAGTAGTAAGTAAATGTGTAGTGTTTGCTTACCCAACTTAAGTAACAAAAAATAATTTTGTTTACGTTTGAAACAAAGTTTTGTAAGGTTTACGAATGAACTAATCGTAGAAATTGAACACAGTATACAGTTTCGTATAACGATTGTCGATGAATAATTACGAAAGACGTATAATGAACTTGCCTTAAGATAATAGCACATAAACAGTTTTGTGATAGACAGTCAGATTATTTTATGTAAGTCGTCGGCACTCCTGATTCGAAAAGATTTTGATGTTTCATCCTTCTGCACAAAGATCTTGCCGTCGCGTATCCAAATAAAACGATATTGAGCGGCTGCAGCTTTTTGTCTCGTATTCTTATGTAGTAGCTTGTTGTAGGGTGTAAGATGCTCGTTCACAAATATTTTTTTCTCATCACCTGTGATTCCAAGGTCAACGGTGTTTAGACCCTTTCTAGATCTAACGGCAGAAAGTATGGTATCACGAAGCAGTCGAGAATTGAGTTTAAGCACTATGGACTTAGGACGACCAGGTACAGGGTTGACTGGCCTTACCCTTGTGATGTGAACGATATCAGTCGCCGTCGACTCAATTTCCAGGCATTTGACCATAACACAATAATAAGCGACGAGGTTTTCATTAGACTTCTCGGGAATGCAGCTTATCTCCAGGTTACACGCGCGATCACGCTGCTGTTGGTCGTTCAGTTCCGACTCCAGCTTGGTAACGTGTTCCTTCAGACGGGTTATGTCCAAGTCGTGTGAACCAGATACAGTGGACATTTTGTCAAAACGCTTTGTGAGCGATAATTGTACTTTATCTTGGTGTTCAACGGCAATCTTAATTGATTCCATGTCCGTAAACAACTGAGATTGATTAACCTCAATCACCGATAGTTTAGATTTTATGTTGTCTAAGTTTTTTTTAATAACAGAATTAATATTATCTTGTATTTCGGAAACTTTATTTTGAAGTTCATCCATTTTGGGGAGTACTTTAGCTGTCAAATCCGACGAAAAACTTTCGAATAAGGTTTGAAGATTATCCTCCGTTGTCTTCCGTTTGTGTCGATTAATATTGGCTTGCTCATAATCATACGGCTGTGCAATTTTATGTAACTCGGGCTCAGATCCAAACAATGGCGGTAGACACGATGAATTAGCCATGACGAGATGTAGGTGGTAGAATACAAAATTTCGTATATGCCGAGTTTGACAGTTCGCGGACTCCACACGCGACGCGTAAACAGAGGCCCTAGACAAGTGTCAAAGATTTCTATTCTATTCATAGAATAGATAAAAAAATGTATGAGATTGACATAAGCGTTGGCGTTAGCTTATGTCAATCCAATACATTTTTTTATCTATTCTATGAATAGAATAGAAATGTTTGACACTTGTCTCGGGCCTCAGGATAGAGAGTGATGCGGAAAAAGGACGAATTATTTTGAGCTAATTAATTTACACTGTTACGAGTATGTGAAACTTAAACGTGCGTATACGTAGTAAGGTTCAAAGTACTATGCAGACAATTCGTAAAATAATAAGCGGCGAAACACACGTCCACTTTAAACGATAGTTGGTGCGAAGAATCTGACCGGAATGACTAAATTTATAGTAGATCAGAACAGAATTAAATAATAATAATAACCAGAGGTGGATCAGATCTGTGTATCCGACCAGAATATTTTGAATAGCGACGGGGTGTTTCGTCCGTACTGTGGAGAACACGCGAAGTCGGTTTCACGAACGGTTAGAGGTCGGTAGCAGGTGTGCTGTCGTCCTTTATTAACTTCATAATAATTTTAAGCAATCAGTCGCAACATCTTCGCTAAGAGAACTTGAACTGGGCCATCGTATTCACTATCACTGCCCAATCGGTTTGCAAACAAGAGTAGAAATAAACTATGAAGGTACCTTTGATTCAAAGTCACGGTTTAGAATAGGTACGAAATTCAATGACAACATTCTGCGATATATAAAAGTGAACGATCAAAGGACCTCAATCACTAATGGAATTGAACTACCGGCCGTGTTTGGAAATACTCGAGCTTTCTGTTCTAAGCTTGGAAGCTTGGCACTGAGACATAGAACAGGACCAAACTTTGCTTATATTACCATGTTATGTTACCATGTGCAAAATAAATAGTAATAATAATTTAATATGTGGATACTATCACACATGGTCATATCTAGATGACGCTCTGCTTAGCTTGGAACTAGTCCCAAGCTAAGCAGAGCTTGTGTTATGGGTACTAGATAATTGAAATATAATACATATAGGTACTTTTTTTGTGTAAATACATACTTAGAGTACATAGATAATACCCAAACTGAAGACAAATACAAATGTTCATCGCACAAATATTTGCCTTCCGCGGGAATCGAACACACGACACTCGGCGTCGCAGTCAGTTACACTAACCACTAGACCAACAGTGCAGTCAAATAGTATACTTTCTGACTAAAACTCGTATTTTCCTAGTACCCTGTTACAAAATACAATACTCCCTAGGTAATTGTGCTATGGGTGTACCCAGTCGGACTTTTTATTTTATAATATTAGCCTTCCAAAGTGACTCCACCCCGCCTGATGGTAAGCAGTCAGTGGAATCTAGAAGTGGTGGCCACCATACTATCTTCTTAAACTGCTGGTATGGTGGCCTCCAATATGGCGGCTGGGAATGGGGTTAAGAGAAGGGAATGAGGGAGGTGAGGAATAAGGAAAGGGGGGAAAATGGGCCTCCGCACTCTCACTCACCGAGAGAAACGCAGTAGTACGGGATACTACTACTCTTACGTCGATCTTCTATATGAGGGTAGTACTTTCCCGGACGATTCGGCCCATTCATGCTGAAACCAGCGTGGATCTACTACAGTCTTATACCGGACTGCTTTAATTTAAATTGAAATTAACTAACGAATCTTGCTTTGACTTATAAATGATCCGGAACGTACCTCATATACAGAGTTTATACGACTGTAAGATATTAAATGCAATTACGTATAGTATGTGACATTATAAAGCGAGACAAACAAAAATCAACTAAATATCTTCAATAGTTTAGTACTTTTTTAATTTCTTTAATACATATATGTCACTCTATGGCGAATCCAGTTTAAGCCCGCTACCGCTAAAACTGACAAACTACTTTCGCACAAACTTGCGACTCTTATTTGCTCACTTATTACGGGTGGTTTCTGAATATTAAAAAAGAGTATTTTCTAGTAATTTGGTAATCCTACTATAAAAACTATAGAAGATTCATACAAACTTTGCCACCCCTTTATACCCCCTTAGAGGATGGATTGCGCAAAATTCCGTTTAAATGAGCACCTATATCCTAATAGGAACGACCATGCAAAGTTTGAGATTCCTAGCACTTGTTGTTTCTGAGATTTCGTGATGAGTGAGTGATAGATAGCTTTTGCCCGCGGCTTCGCTCGAGTGAATATCATTTTTTCCAATAGACTTTTTTATATTGTTTAAATACTGTTTTTCATACTATTTTTAATCTCCCATTCATACAAATCCTCTTTCACCTACCTAATTTAATTCCCTCGTAAAAACAATATAAAATGCAAATTTGCACTACAATAATTTTCCCCTTTTCCTTCTTCCCTATTGCACTTTTTCTCCACTCTCCACAGTTTCCTCCTTCCTCTCCTCCCCTCCCCCTTCTCCTCTTCACCTCCTTCAGCCCCTCCTCCAGCATCTCTTGCCCTTTCTTCCACTTCCCTCTACCTTGCCTCCTCACTTTCCCCTCTCTTCCGCCTTCCTTCTCCTTCCTTTTCCTTCTTTCCTCTTCTTCCTATCGCTTCATATCCCTTCCCCTTCTTTTTTCCACCATTCGAGAACTCCTTACTTTCCGCGTTCTTTCCCCCTCTCTTCCTCTACTGTCATCCTCACTTCCTCCTCACTTTCCTCTAATTTTCCCTTCATTCACCCCTCACTTCCCTCTCACTTCCGCCTCACTTCCCCTCATTTCCCCTCACTCCCCCCTCAGTCCCCCCTCAGTCCCCCCTCACTTCCCTCTCACTTCCCCCACACTGTCCCCTCACTCCCCCTCACTTCTCCTTCAATTTCCCCTCACATCCCCCTCACTTCCCCTCACTTCCCCGTTACTTCTCCGTCACTTTCCCCTCACTTCCCCACTTTCTCCTCACTTCTCCCTTACTTCCCTCTGACGTCTCCCTGACTTTCCCTTCACTTCGCCCGCATTTCCCTCACACTTCCTCTTCACTTCCCCCTCACTTCCTCCTCACTTTCCTCTCATTTTCCCCTCATTCACCCCTCACTTCCCCCTCACTCCCCCTCACTTCCCCTCACTCCCTCCCTCACTTCCGCCTTACTCCCCCTCACTCCCCCTCACTTCCCCTCACTTCTACCTCACTTACCTCTCACTTCCCCCTCACTGCCCCCTCACTGCCCCTCACTTTCCCCTCAATTTCCCCTCACATCCCCCTCACTTCCCCGTTACTTCTCCGTCACTTTTCCCTCACTTCTCCCTGGCTTTCCCTTTACTTCCCTCTGACTTCTCCCTGACTTTCCCTTCACTTCTCCCGCATTTCCCTCTCACTTTCTCCTCCCTTCCTCCTTTTCGTCAATTCCTCATTTTCCTCCCTACTTTTCCTCCCTCCCCCTCCTTGTAAATTTCAAGCCGCTAGCTTCAAAAGCTAAAGATCTTTGTATAGAATATTTCATCCCTTATTTCACCCCTCTAAATCCACCCCTGTTAAAATAAAATTATAAGGAAGAAGAAATAAAAATAAAATAAATAGAAGTATTCCAAAATAAAATTTCAAAACTGCAAGTTAAAAAATGAAGAAGATTCATACAATCGATTTCATCCCTTTTCACACACTTAGGAATTAAATTAAAAAAAACCCTTTTTTAGTACAACCTCTAGACATTTAGACAAACACACCCTCCAAATTTTAAGTCACTACGACCAGCAGTTTAGGCTGTGCGTTGTCTGTTAGTCAGTCAGTCAGTCAGGACAAAGCCTTATATAATATGTATGGGTGTATGGATGTATGGATTAGACGTATAGCCATCGGGGATCAAAGCATACAGGCTGCTAGGAATGCTAACACGTGATAGAGCCACATAAAGCTGACCGTGCGAAAAACAGCAAAAACTTAGATTCACGCCCACAACTTTTAGTTGTGTCTGACCTTGGGCTTTATTAATTGTCATCGCAAAACATGGGCTCACTGGAAACTGGACTCATTTAAAACTAAACGGAAGATTGTTTAGAATGGAGGAATCTGAAAAATAAAAACGCTATCAGCTATTCCGTAACCTGTTAAAGTCTCTGTTTCTATCAGATTTCGTAGTAAATTAACAAATGTTCGACGTGATTCTTTAAATTGGCATAACTTTTTATTTATGAACCGATGACATGAAACAAACACTAAATGTTAAGTGAAGCTTACCACAATGTATTAA
Source organism: Parascotia fuliginaria (assembly GCA_963082885.1). Taxonomy (NCBI): domain Eukaryota; kingdom Metazoa; phylum Arthropoda; class Insecta; order Lepidoptera; family Erebidae; genus Parascotia; species Parascotia fuliginaria. The sequence continues at coordinate 18,175,239 of OY720170.1, forward strand.
TGAAAACCATATCTAAATCGGATAAGCCGTTTCTGAGATTAGCGTGAACAAACGCACAGACAAACAGACAAAAATTGTAACAATCATTGTTTTGGGTTCTATTTGCGTTGATAAAGGTTCCAATAATTTTTTTTCTCATATATCTTTCATGTACAGACAGCGATCGGTTACATTTTTATTATATGTATAGATAATCCACGTCGAAGGTTAAACGTTGCCGCTCATTACAGTTAGTGAACTTGTCATAATAAATGGTGTATTACTTTGTTAATAATAAGCGGTGTATGATTGAGCATATCATTCAATTATACAATAAAAAAATTCATGAGAGAAATACAGATATTTTCTGTTATATATAATTATATATATTAAAATTACCGTTATGCCCAAAAGACTTTTGTATACTTATGTAGACAGTTAGGCAATTAGTTGTGTAAAAGAAATGAATATTAGAAAACAATATAATAACATATTTTTTTAGCTACTGAAGAGGAAAGAAAATCAAATCATCCTGAGGGACCTACATTATACCGTACCATACAGGTAGTCGTCCAGATGCGTTCCTGTTATCTTCCTCAGTCGAATGGTGTTGAGTATTGACCCTTAGAGAAAAGCTCGGATATCTTTTTGTAGCATTCTTTTGAAGTTGAACGTTCACTAGCTGAAATTCGAATTGAAAGTGAATTAAATAGCACAATAGTTTTGCGCAATGTAAAATGAACACTGGAAAATGTCTAAGTGCCATTGCATATTATTATATTAGACCGGTTTACATGTACTAGACCGAGCAATTCAGACATCACTTCATACCACTTGACATTCTACCGACGACGTATCCGCACAGCTCTATAGTGTCCTCGGACAAATTCGAGCACAATTTACAATCTGTAAAATATTTATTTACAACTTTTGGATGTAAAAAAATAGCTTAGCCGAGATTTTTGGGTTCGATCTCTACAAGGAACCAATATTTGTATGATTCACCGGCACTTAAGTAATTACAAGCTGTTACCCGTACATTGTATCAGTAATAATTAGCATAATCCGACTCTATGGCGAAACCCGCTACCACAAATACTGACGAAATTTCACACATACCTCCTTGCGACTCATATTTTTATCTTTAATAAGAATAGTATCTATATATAAAAAAAATTGCCTAATCAATTTTAGCAAAGAGATTGAAATGGATAGCTTTGAAAATTAAAGATTTTACAAACAAACCTACATTCCTTATTTCAACCCTTTGTGAGGATTGTTTAAAAAAATAACTAAATTCCCATTTCTCTAAATAATGAGTATTTTCTAATAATTAGGAAATCCTACTATCAAAAATAAGTAAATATAGAAGTTTCATACAGACTTTACCACCCCTTTTTATAGGGGATGAATTCCGCAAAATTCTGAATTCTACTTCTTCTGAATTGTACTCTGAAATTTTCATGTATGCAGACGATTTTAAATTCGTTACAAAAAGAGAGCGTTTATGCGTCATGAGTCGCAATTCAGTGTCATATTTAGTGATTTTCAATTTTATCATTTAATCAGGGATATATTTTAAAAATATATTCTGTCTATAAGTTAGAATTCGGTAAAAGCTCTATAAAAAGTTGGAAATCATTGCGTTTACACTTTTATTTATATGCATAAAATACATTTTAACTTAAGTTGCGTTATTTTCATAGTAAAATAACTGTAAGCAAGGTTACTTACTTTTTATACAGGACTTACTCTTTATATGGAAACTAAAACAACTACTACTTGAGATGATTGGTCAATCTTGGCATAGCATACATTTAATATTTAATCCAGCATTACCTTGTCATTCATATAGTATTTATATTAATTGGTTAATTTGTAACAATTACATTGTATGGTTCTTTGGTTGTGTTGAGTGTTAAAATTGAAACTCATACCAAAAACCTGTAATTATCTGGCGAGAGAGGCGTAAGTTTCTTGCTAGTTCTTATCACAGCTCTACCTCGTCAACGAACTGGTTGTAGGTTAATTGGCTGACTTCATGTAATTTTGAATTTTTAAAAGCATCATACTTTATGTTCAAAATGAAATAAATACTTTGAGTTTACATAAATAAATAAATAAATAAATAAAATCACATTTACGTCCTAAAAGGAATCTCCATGCAAAATTTGAGACTCCTAGCACTTGTAGCTTTTATATACCTACCTGCATAGTTCGTAATCTAAGACCTTTACTATTGTCTACAGTGACAAAAGAACCAGTGACCCACTTGATGATAAATAATAACTGTCGCTCGTAAAGCTAAGAGAGCGCCCGAATGCTGAAGCTCGCTTGCAGCTGTCACCATGAATAAAATACTTACCGCACGGTCTATACTGCTGCTATTACAGCGCATCCCTTAGTAACACTGAGGCTTGCACTTGCTACGTACTTCGGTTTGCAACTCCAGAATTATTCTGCACCAATGATCATCAGTTTTGCGAGCCACAGTCCTGTTCATCGCCATTTAGGCCAGGCAATTCTGCATAATTATACGGTCTTGCAGAGAACCACATAACATACCTAATATATGTTAGGTATGTTAAGTGTAATAAAATAATAACTCATTCCTCATCACTCTTTGGATTACGTCTGAATGATTTTCCCAAAAGTGGACTGCAATTTTGTGAAGTCTTTTTGTAATATCAGAAAGTCACCGGAATATGTATATATGTAAATAATGAATAAAACAACTATATTATCAGAGGGCTTACACAAGCGGCATAAACGTTACTAGAATAAGATAGATCAATCAGCGTATAGGATTGATATAAGCTAATTGTCGTTAACAAGTCAATCCCATAAATTTTTAATCAATTTTATTATTTAAGCATTTATGCCACTTGTCTGCCTTTTGTACGTCGTATACACCAGTCCGAAATTGCTTTATTATTTAAATTATCAGTTTGCGGTAATTGACGGTTCATATAATTTGATTAATTTGAACACATTTGCGATGCTACATGACATCTATCAGTTTTATACTTCATCGGGTTAGTAATGACGTAAATCACCAGTGATTTGTATTACATTACATATTCATAATAATTATGATTAAAACGTGCATATTAATCAATGTACCTACGTAAGTACGTGGGTGAAGTGTTAGATGCAGTTTATATTATGGCTTAGAAACAAAATTCTAATTACACGTCACAAAAAATTGTCGGAAAAAAATATTTTTAGAAAAAAAAACGAAAACCGACTTCAAAACAGTACCTACGAGTTGGGTTCATAACTAAAAAGTAGAAAATAATATTTTAATTACTTCATAGCTAAGAACATTAAAGGAGCATCAACGCAATCATTGATACCTATAATACTTTACTATTTGCAATTTATAATCAGTTATTTTGGAGTCGGTGCCTAAGTTCTACTTTTACTAGACAACGCCGTATGGAAGAAAGTAGTGACGAGAGGGAAGATTGTAAATATAGAGATATAAAGTTCTATGCAACACTTTTGCTGGTTGGAATTTTCCACGACCATAAGGCTCCAACTTGGCTTAACGAGTACCAAATTATAGTGATAACCAGAGTTCACTGCTTCTAAAGCATGAAGAAGCTCAAAATAAAATGACAGAAATTGTCACCCACCCGTGATCACGTTGTTTCTAACAAAAAAAAAAATATTCCAATCGATTTACAATTTTAGCATGGACATGTCAATGTCAGAAAATTTGTCGTCAAAGACATCGACGCGTTGTTTTACACGTCTTCACTCCTTGCATTCGAAAATAAAAAAATATAAAATTAAAACCAAGCTGCAGACCTAATTAAAAAAAAATATATAGGACCCAATTTCAGAGTATACTCATTCATATAAAAAAGAATTTTTTAAATTGGTTCATAAATGAACGAATTCTGTTGTTACAAACATACAACTACTGAACCATTTTTTATAATAAAAATATGGGACCAATTTCAAAGTATACCCTCTCAAACAAAAAAAGATTTTTTGAAATCGGGTCATAAATGACTGAGATATGAGGTAACAAACATACAAAAAAAAAGAAAAAAAAACATACGACCCGAAATGATAACCTCCTCCTTTTTGAAGTCGGTTAAATATTGACAAAATGTCGTGTTGGCTTAGTGTATAAGGTTCATCATTCAGCACGATGTTTTGGGTTATTTATCGATCACATACCAAACTGATTTTTAAAAAGCAATTTATGCTTTAGTGAAATGAATGAATCTAGAATGAAGCGTAAGTTACATGGACAACATTACAGAGAGCGGGCACGGCGGCGGCGTAGACGCATAGCAGACAGGCAAACAAAGACAGGGTTAAATTTGAAGCGACATGCTTAAAATTTAACCACGTCGTTGTCTTATTGTTACGCCTGTGTCGTGCCGTATCTTTGACTTACACCGCCTCTTTATATTATTATTTAAAACTTATATGAAAACAAGTTATAAATTACCAATCCGCCCTTTTAAAGTATAGTGATCAATGAAAAGTATTTAATTATGCGAAGAGGTATTGTGTTGCATTGAACTAGTACAAATATATACAATTGCCAAACTTTACAAGTATCAGTTTTTAAATTCCAAAACCAATATGTTATTATCTGACTTCAAAAAAAGGAGGAGGTTTCTCAAATATATATATATTTTATGTGTGTTCGCGGATAACTTCGTCGTTTATGAACCGATTTTGATGAATAAAGATATTCCAAGAGTGGTACCATGATAAGGAAACCAAGATCTGATGTGGGTATCCCAGAGAAATTGAAGGGAACCTTCGAAAATCGTAGTGGCGACTAGTGCATTTGCTATGTTTTTCATTAAGTATTTTAAGACATTACTATTTAGTGAAGCTTTGGAGTCGATCTGATGATGGAGCCGAAAGATAGTCGAGGGAACTCCTCGACGATTTACAGCAATTGCTTGGTGTTTGGACTTGATTCATTTCTAATGATAAGAAATCTGCACCAATATGGGTTATAAGTGCCATTACAGGTGACCATAGACAGTCGAGGGATTTCCTCAACAGCTGCCAAAATGTTTAGTTCGTACAAAAATAATACCTAAGTAAGATTTAGGATAAAGGTGACAAGTAAATACGAGAACCTTACTACAATAGCAAATTAAGGTTGATAATACCTATACCTAGCTATTTTTTTAATTGGCACCAACTTCAAAATTATAAAATGCTTATTTAATCATTCCTGATTATCTAAATCAAAACACGAATAGCTTTGTGCTAAGTAAATTTATTTGTTACTTTTTAGTTTCCTTCCTGTTTTAAGACGGTTTTCATTCTGTTATAAATAATTTTATCACAGAATATTTTATTCAAAATAAACCTTTACCCACATAAATTGATTAGAACTAGTGCATGTATACACTGTATTGACGTTCATCCTGACAGTGTTTACAAATGTTATAGATATCTTTTGTAGAACCTCCTCCTTATTGAAATCGGTTAAAAATAATAAGCTAGATCCATCTCATGCAAGATCTCTTTGTATGTTTATTGTTATTTGTACCATTTTAAGGTTACATTCCTTAAATTTATTACCTACTTTATAAAATAAGTGCAAACAAAAACTTAACATTCTATTCAACGCGTGTTGTCCCAAACGTATCTTTAGATTGAGTGCCAAAATTTTCGTTCTCTCCGTTTTGAGGTAGGATATTACACACGCTAGCACGTATTGCGTACAAATCTATGACTATCTTAATATCTACGTGCCACTGACGCTCGGCGCTTGGTAACTGTAACCAATCTTGTAATCTGTTTTTTCACATTACTTAAAACCTTATTTTCTTTTTATTAATTTGGGGCACCAATATTATTTTATAGTTAGTCAAAGCACTCATTCACACTCACTGCGTATTTGCCATTCTATTAAGTCAAAACAAAGTTAAATTAATATAGTTCTCTGTAGCTACTTGGAATCGTAGAGAGAACTTAAGTGCCATTTTCAAAGTGCAATGTTGTGTTATTTTGTTCAAGTAATAGAAAGACAACATGAAATTGCCTTTCTGAAAGGCGTTTAGCTACTTTTATATCGATACGCAAGTTAAACTGCGGTATAGATTCTATTATTTTAAAACAATAACATGCAAAATAAAAACTTAAATCCACATATTTCTCAGAAATTGTGCGTATAAAATTGTTTCACTAATAGAAACTATCAAGTACACAATATTTTTAGGGTACCGTAGGAAACTTTGAAATGGCAAACGGCATCCTTCTCACTTCATTGTCTGTCTATCTAGCAACACTTTTTCATGTTTCCCTTTACGGTCGTCATCAACAGCTTAGTTGTGTGCCCGCGTTGCAACGTTCATGTTACGTTCTTGTAGTTTGCAGGTTCATCAGTTTTATTTATTTATTTATTTATAGGAAACTCAACAGCTTATTTTACAGCGTACATGATATGGTTGTAATATGACATGAGATTCTTAAGCCAATAATATTCCTTCTGAAGATATACACATGTCCCACTTCTCATCATGTACAATATATTGTGACTACTTGCTTCATGCTTTATCTACTAGCTTGGCCTACAAGTATTTAGGTACTACGTAGCTACAGAAACAATTATTGACATTTTTCTTTATCAAAAAAGACAACTCATAACAATCAAAATGTAACCAGTTTCGAAACAAATATTAAATCCTAAACAATTGTGTTGGTACTTATAGTTGGTACATAGGGTGTAACTTTAATAGCGAAACAACAAACTGCACGCGTTTAGCGGTTATACGATCTGAACATATCATTTAAATTCAATCAGTGCAAATGTTTCGTCAGTTGAAATACCAATAATGAAATGTATCCCCAAATTACTTTAATGATATAATTTCTGCGTCATATACTAGCGATGTTGAAATAAAATCTGCTCTATTACTTGTATTGAGCAAATAATACCAGCTATGGGTTCAATACTTCAAATAAACAGCCCTGCTTTCAACCACGTGTAATGTGGTATTACGTAAAATAAAGGTCTTTTAGTAGAGATATTTAATTTGAACTAATGACAACTTTAATTTATACTTTTGCTTTATTATGCTTTAATTAGTTAAGTGATAGCTCATTATTTTGCGGTATTGATATGTCCGGTTTACAAAATATTGCTTTTATAAAGATTATAATCACGTTTAGGCACTCTATATTACTCATGTGCATGTAGGAAATATGTATTTAGCGGCATTAGATATTTTGAATAAATGTAAGTAATAACTTACTCTATAGAATGATATGGATAGGCTATTTGCCGCAACTCCACGAATAAGCGCATATTTTGCGTGTGGGTATGGCCATACCATACCCACACGCAAAATATGCGCTAATTCGTAAATAATAAAATTTACTCTAATAATATTAAAACCAATCAAAACATACCGTTTTCAATTCAGATGTGTTTAAAATAGTTATCATTATTAATGTACAGCAAAATTTATTAAAACTGTAATCGCGATTTTATTGACATTGATATCTTTGCATGCTCTAAGTTAAGATTCAGACAGAATGTATTTGAAAAAATAAAAACTAAAGTGAATGGTAAGATAAAGGAGACAAATGAAATTAATAATATATATGAAATAAAGTTTTAATTAGAATAAGAATAATAATAAAAATTGGTGCATTTGGTCCTGTTGGCAATGAATAATTTGAAATTATAACAATTATTGATTATTCTTCTAAATGACTTGTACTGTATAACTTATTATAATAATATTTTATGTTGTTAATTTATTATTTAATTATTATATCTTTTTTTTTTTACTCAATATCAATTATTATGTATCAATTAGCCGTCAATGTAATTATATGTAGGTATCTATTGCATGTATAATTCCTCTTAGTGGCAGTATTTGTCTAAATTATAATTGTAATCTGCGGATGACGTAGTAGGCTATAATATTATCAACTAATTGTATCTATACCTAATGTCTTGGTAAGCATTTTATATTGTAGCTGTTTGTTGTCCCTTAATAAATAAAATAAAATAAAATAAAATAAAATAAAATAAAATCGAATTCAGTTAACTCCAATAATATTGTAATATCATTATAAGGAAAATGCCTGGCTAGCATTTTGGCTTCATAATGAAAAATATTTAAAATATTAGGGTCTGCGAAAGAACATTTTTGTGGTTACTCGGTAGGCGGCACTTTTATTTTATGGCTCCACGAGAATTTCAAAGATAAAAATCTGAAAACTGTGACCAATCTAATTAAATTATAATAAGTATGATAAAATCTTTGACAATTTTACCTTAAAAAATAACGACGACCTATCTAGTAGTGGCAAGGATAGACAAAAATCAAGATTATTTATCCCACTTGATTATTTGTCACATGGATTTGTGTATTATTTGCATGAATGACCCACATGCACGATGGACGAAAAGATAGATTTTTATCAAACATAGTAGGTAATGGTATTTGTAATATCAAGCAAGTAAACAGCTACACCAACTAACTAACTTGCATAAGCTCGATCCACCCTCAGATACAAGGCCTCGTGACATTAAGACGTCCAGTAACATTACTCAATATTATTGCAGAGTCACGTGGTTAGCAAGTGAAGGCCTAACCAATTATCTAAGACGCATCATTCAAGATGAGAAAAGCAGCGAGATACTTTCCACCCAATCATACCAAGACTGTTCTACCATCCCGCCGAATAACCAATATGGTCATAAAACTTCGGATTCGAAGGGCAGACGCTTATCATACCAGCGAGCAGTGTCCGGTGAAGACCCAAGATACCTCGACTCTTCACTTAGAAGAAAACAGCAAATTCCAGAAAATTCTGAGGTAATTTAAAACATAATTTTTTTCGTCCGAAAATTTTATTTCACATAATACATAACGGCATTTCTATAAAATTCAAAAGTAATTAAAGTTTAGTACTTATTTCCGATATCGTAACATAAATCTCAGTAAAACTTTGTTCGAGTTGCATTTTATAGACTTCTAGCCCTTGCCTTGAAGAATATAAGAGTTTCGCAATTTGAAATCTTATATTATTTCCGTCCCTTCAGCCCTTGGCAATGGAGTTTTGAAACTTATAACTGAAACAAACTAGTTTATTAACTCTTTAAATTGCTTCTTTTATAACTACCAATGCATTAGACCGTAGTGTTATGTGTACAAGTTCAACAAATTCTTTTTCTTTGGCGACTTACAAGTTTGCTATGTTTTGACGTCAAATCGAAATTCGTTTATGTGTTAATCGCGTGTAACACGCACTCAATTCGATTGAATCTAGTAGCACATTTCTACCGCTCCATCTTAACTGTAGACAGTAGGCGCCTATAAACACGAACAAATAAAAAATATAGCCACTGCACTATATTCACTAGCAAGTATTATCTTGAGACAAAAATCGTTTAAAATATGTTTAACTAATCCATAACCACGACTGATTGATTATTTCAAAGATTTAAATCGTTAGAGGCGCCTTGCGCTTTCAAAATCGGTTCACGTTTTAAGTTTGTGTGTGTGTAAAGGTTAAAACGTGCACACGACATCGACAATGCGCGCGCAGCGCCGACAGATGACCAAAAATGATACATCGAAATTTGTAGCTCCCGCATATTGTAATTGAAATCATCTACTCTCTTTCACACGGAAACGAGTCGGGCACCATTTTATAGAGTAGAGTTGTATGAGAAATTGTTATGTAATTCAGAACTTACGCATGAAACGTAATTCCCTTTTCGTTTGTTTGTGTTTCTTATATTATAATTTTTTTTAACAAACATTTGAACATTTTTTTAATGTTTAGGTAGGCATTATTGATACACTTAGTGGCTTAATTACCAAAAACAAAGAAATGTAAACGATGTGCACCTATCACTGCTGCTAACAAGTGACTACGACGGAAAGAGTGAGCTCACTTTTCCTAACGATGACACGTTTTCGTGCGCCTTAAGTATGGTATGGACGCATCTAACGATTTAAATCTCTGGATTATTTAGATAATTATACAATTTTGTTATAATAACTGCAATGTTTGTTACACGTGTGTTTTGCATATCATCCTGCAAGCACCTGTACGTAATACTTGTTATGTATCTCTGATGCGTGTCTGTACCAGAGAGAATTCTTAGGCTTGACGAACGTGCCCACATATAATTGACACATAAGTAGTTTAAGCTCTCTACCTACGGTTGCAGAATTCACGGCTATTTATTGCTATAAAGTGAATTCGGTAAGTATAGAACCAAAAATGTGTGATATAACTCTTCAAACTTCAAAATTGGAGTACAGTGATAATTTTTATGTATTCATCGCAATTGACACTGAACTTGTTTAGTCAATATCAATAACAACAGATTAATGAATGGTGCGAAGTGAAGGGTGAACTCCGTATCGCGCTCTTTCAGTCTTCACAACAGTAAATAGTGATGTCCTTGTTGCACAACGAGCTTTTCAATTAAAGAATTATTGGGACTATCACTTCAGAGACATACTACGCATGCTTAATTACGTGCAGAAACTCGAAATTAAGGAAAACAATAATATCATCATCAAGCAGTACACAGCAAAGAAATTATTGTATTATTGCAAAAGTTATTGTTATTACAAAAAATAATTAAATATTTAAAAACCAAAAGCAGTACGTAAAAAAATTCTCAATAATCTCTTGCACCCTGATTCCATGCCTTTTCAAAGTTAATGACTACAATAATAATTCTCCTCCCTCTGACTCAAAAAGCGACAACATTTTGCTTTGATTGGCACAATTTATCTAACTGACTCATTCGAGGTTCCGCTAAGATTCCGCCACGCGAATCACCGCATGTGTGAACACGTTCCGCCCTCGGACTACGTAGCGATGCCGCGTTGCTTATTTCGCGGCGATATTTTTATCGCTTTCAAAAGCATCTGATTTAAATAATATATGTTTATCATCATGCAAGCTACAATAAGTCAATACAAAAGAGGCAATAACACTACCCATAATCTAATATTTCAATATGACCGAGCGCCTTAGACGCTCGCGCACTTCGCACGCACCTCTACGCGGCGCACTTTTACTACTTTTAGTAGCCACATCGCGATTCATTATGCTGCATTTGAATTGATTTGTTATGTCAAAAGTGATATTACAAAGTTTATTTACATATTGCGTGATATATGTATGTACATTCTACCAAATACCGAAGAGAGATATGAGCATAAGATATTGTTTAGCATATTAGAAAAATGTTATGTTTAAAATGTCAAAGTAATATAATCATTTTAGGCGATTTTAACTTGTACATACTCATGTAGTTATAATATTAAAAACTATTTTAAATATTTTGTAGTTTTTAATAAAGTAATTCAGAGTAATTTAGTAGCTAATTGCAACGGTCGACAGTTTGACGGTTTGACCTCGTGTTAAGCGAGCAGGCTAATGTGAGTGTGCGTGCGTAGCTCAAGGGGCTGCAGCTCTTTGAAGCTTATTACCCGCCACTTGACATAAGAACCGTCACCTCACCATTACTGTGTCACTTTTACAACCTCACACGATAGCAATAGCATAAACAAATCGCAATAGTATACAAAGTCAAATATATGAGCAACAGAATTTTAAAACTTGGGGAGGCCTACATCTATTACGCACCTTAAATAATAATGCTCGCGTCTAAGCGGCTGAACCAATTTCGATGAAAATTTGTAAGTACATAGATACAGTGTCGGAGACGGACATAGGATACTTTTTATTCAGAAAATCGGTTTGATTCCCAAGTTAAACACATACCATATTTCGCGCAGGTGAAGCCGCAGGGCGCAGCTAGTACCTAATTACCTATATAAAAATTTGAGGATCTTGTACGATGCTTTAGTTAGAAGTTACCTTGAGTTCAACAATAGAGAAAAAGTTGATGAGATAGCATTTTCTATGATAACTTTATATTTGGTAATTTTCTATTACCTTGTTAATTTTACTTTATAAAAGTAAAATTATTAGATTTATATATTATAAGATTATATTGTTATTATAGAAACTATATCCAGGATGTAGAAACAGTGTGTAGTGGGTATAGAAAGCTAGAGAAGAAGTGGCAATGGTTTCAACATGCTATCCGGTAAAACGATAAGTAGATAGATACCTACCTATACCTACGTGGTCCGGTAGCAACGGCAACCGCTAGTGTTGGTGTGATTGTACCATCCAGTACACGCACGAACGTACCGACACTAATACGGCAACCGCGCCAGGGATTGCTTACGCTCATCACGGTTATTGAATTTAGATTTGTTTGATTGCACATACATGCAAACAATTTGTACAAGCTATGTAATGAGTGTACAACCGAAAAATTAATTAATTTTACTAATTGTTTTAGTTGTGATATTTTTCAATTAGTAGAGTGGCACTTTTTGCCATTCCAATCTCACACAACAGTAATAACATAGATGGTTAGAGTAACAAAAAGAAATGTAAGCATTTGAATGTAAGTACGATTCGAGTACCTATGAGGTTATTATAATTCTTTTACATAACAATATGTACTTAATACGTTCAATATATTTATAGTATTAGATTAGCCTGTAATGGTAATTAGGTACACCGGTCAACAAAATTTTGGAACAAGGAAGATGCTTACCAATTTAGAATTACCTACCTACCCTCATTCTAACACTATAGTTATTTACAATTGACAAGGTCTCGTTATTGTGTTACACCTACTGTAGCTACACAAAGTTCACATTTATCTATCAGTTTAATATTTACATTCCGAGTGCTTATTATTTGAAGACTGTGTTGTTTTTTTTTCGTTTTTCGAGAAAATGGTTCTTAAATAATGTCAAGAAAGTGTAAAAATGTTCCTGGCAGATTTTGTTACATTTGTGGTGACATTACTTTTAAAACTTATCGAAGGATTTGACGCCATTAATAACTAACTTACATGAACAGTATTTTGGCTTTGCCATCGTACAACAAGATAAACTGTGGGTTCCACACACCTGTTGTTTTTACTGGATTAGCAAAACCTATCGATCTATGCCTTTTACAATTCCTATGAATTTGGACAGAACTAACGTCTCACTCATCTGATTGTTATTTTTTTTTAATGATACAAACGGTATTCAAAAGTATTTAAAAAGTATTTAAGTATTAAAATTATAAAATACTTATTTAATTATTTCTGATTAACTAAAGCAAAATACGAATTACTTTGTGCTATGTAAATTTATTTTTTACTTTTTAGTTTCCTTCCTGTTTGAAGTCGGTTTTCTTTTTGTTAAAAATTATTTTATATATCTCTTATTCTTGTCCTAAACATAACTAGACAAAAGTTTTCATGTTACATAAAAAAAAGTGATTTTTGCTGACCAGTGTTATAACACTGGTTTCTTTCGTTGTAATAAGTTTTCGCTGCCGAAGAAGAATGTATATTTTAAGTGCATGTTTGTATAATGTTTTATATCAATATGTACTGCAAAGTTCTTTTGAGTTTTTTTACTGACAAAGGCTTCGAAATGTGATAGAACATTATTATTATTATTATTTAAACTTTTCTATTCATTAATTTTCACACATAAAATTTCGTAAAATACAAATTCATACATTTATATATCTACCAAACTACAAAGGCCAACTTAACTCAGAATCGTGTTATATTACATCAAATTTATTAGATTATTTGATGTAATATAACACGATATAATTAATTAGAGTAGCAGAGTGTAGACTTTTACAATTGAATTTATTTTAATTTTAGTCAATAAACGTAGTAAGGTACTTAACAAATAAAGGTTTCAGAAAGCTAAACAACTAAACTTAAATTACTACATTTACGTAATAAACTTCAATTAGGTATTATCTAATTAATAGTCTGCCATAATTTAAACCTATTACATACCTCAATATACGTGTATTACATAACTAAACTAATTAAAGATAAATAAACTGCAATAACTTATACACTTACTTACTTTAATTATTTTGTAAAGAAGCGAAATCCAAGAAATTCTTTAAAACCGTTTGAAATTTGATGCATTTAATTTTTTAAATCTCACAGAAGATACAATGAATGTAAATTAAGTATAGCCAGTATCCATACTGGTCACAATTTCAATGCAATAATTAAATATGCATTTCTTACACAGACAAAATACAGTTTAATTAATTATTATCTTCTTCCACTTCTGCCACTATAAAGCAAACACGACATACATATAATATGTTATGTATAACAGTACTTTTAAACACTTCAAACAAACGACTTATATTATGATGTAATATCAACCATCTAAGAGATACGTAGCGTGTTCAATACCACATGAGTAGATAAACCGTACAGCGGCAAAGCTTCTATTTTGGTGGGTTGTCACAATAGGTTAAGACAAATTAAACAAAACATTAGTTAAATAGTTTATTTATGTATCTACTGGTTTTGAAATCTCATTATATTTTAAACGAATAGGATTAAAATAGTGCGTAGAAAATCTGTCGTTTAAGTAGCTAATTTCAATATATTTTATTGTTTTAAGCTGATAATATTAACTGTTTTAAGCTGATAGGTACCTACAAACTTGAGAGAATTTGATGAACCTGTTAAAGTATGAAGAGAGGTTCACTGAGCTAAATTTAGAACGCGTTAAAATAAACAAACAGTATTTATTAAAAACATTAACAACATTTAAATTTAAGTAAACTAGGTATTAAATATAAATATTAACTGATATTTTAAGCCCTTAAAATTAACCGATAAAAAATTAACATTTAACTTTAATGTGAGTCACACTGATACACGCACACGCACACGCACACGCACACAAACTTTCGTATTTATAATATTATATATGAACGTTATAAATATATAGCTAGTTCGCTGAAGTAGTGTAAGTTACAATTTCAAGTAGCATGCAAAGTCACGCAGGCAATACACTTAACTCTATAGATAAGTAATTACAGATTTCTTTGTTGTTAAGAAAAATCAAAAGTAAAATGTGTGCTTTACAGGCTGCCTCAATTTGCATATTGGTACAAAAAGATAAAGGCAACATGTGAATGTGATAAATGTTTGAATTATATAAACTGTTAATATTTGCTATACTCGTAAGTATAAAGTATGATTGACCTTAATTTACCACAGAAGTTCACAATGTACCTCTATTTCACAAATTCCAATTTATGATTTTATCAATACAATACAATTTTAACTAAACAATACAAAATGTGTAACTGTTCAAATATGGCTCGGGCATCATGTCATTAATTTTTCTTGATCGTTCCCTCACTACCGAACATTATTATTAAAGACTGCTTGTCAATAATAATAAATCAAAAATAATCATTATAAATATGTCAAAATGTTTTAATTAATTATTGTAAAAAAATTATTTATATAAACATGTCATTCTTTTAGTAATTATAAAATATTATGACATTCATAGAATAATGAAAAAAATTCAAAAAATAATGTCGTTAAAACTAATGAATTAAATTAAGATTAATTAATTTACTCCTTCGTCAAGGGGGCATCCCACTACTTTTTATCGTTTAAATACAAATTAACAGTGCAATAACTCAGTGTAGTATTAAAAGTTTGTTAAATTTTCTCTTATGGGTTTATATGCATTCCGTCGATGGGTGATATGTGATATAATATATAAACGTACGCCAAGTCCAAAGCCAAGTTTATGTTAGCGATAGTGTGGGCCAACCAGTTTATGATTACCCGTGGTGTTAATCTCATGCACATCGCAATTCCTAGTATCTAAGCCAATATTATTCTTAACGTCAACAACATTAGCTATATTGGGATGTAACTGTCATAATAAAATGGACCTAGACTATGGTTCTAAATGAAATGATCCATTTCATTGAATCGCTCTCCCAAGAAAACTCTGTACCTAAGTTTTAAATAGAGCGTATAGCTCGTTTTGAATCACAAAAATGGTTTCAATGTCAGCGGTTCGAAAAAGCGACCCTTCGTTTATGCAAAAACGCGCGCGCCTCCCGTCGGCCGTCGGCAAACTACACATCATTTCGCTGTCTGCAAAGACCAGTTTGTCATGCTAACACGTTCCTTCCTTCAAATTTATTATGTTTTATTTATTAAAGTCTCTTTAAAAAAAGATAGGTATTTCATGTAGTTTTATATTAAGTAATAAATAAAAAACTTATACAAACTAAATAATTATGTTTTTAACTCTAAACTTTAATAAAAGAAACTGCTTTTTGTTTCAAAATTATATACTTCATTTATTAATTTATAACAAAAGAAATCATTTTTATATTGTCACCTAAACAAATTAAATTCAAAAGGAGGGAATAGTGGGAGGGCATAGGTGAAAGAAAAGTATTGCGCAGGTGCGAACAGCTCTGGAACCCTCGAATAAGCTTCCACTTTGAAAAGCTTCATTGTCGGTCGAGACTTCACTTAAGGCACACGCAGCCTAAGAGTAGCTCTCCCAACATACGTACCAAAGTATATTATATTATTTTATATTTTTCTATCTTCAGTTTCTAAACTCATTTAAATTTAAATATTCAGTTTTTCGAGAGCTAAAGTAACGACAATCAATTTTTAAGGATACCCTCATACTTATTTATTTTATAAACTTTCGCGTCTTTCGGGTTTAAGTTTGCCGCGAGTTTTATTACAAAGTTTGTTCCTGGGACAAAATTCTTCTTCGAGGTAAGGTTTTTTAAACGTGGAAAATTTATAAAAACGTATATAAAATAAAATATGAATTAATATTGTTTCAAAGGTATTTACCCTATATGAATTTCTTATAAATTCATTGGTGTTATTCTATTCAAATTTTATATGTTAATTAATTTCTTCAAGAAGTAAATTTCGCCGACAGACTCCGATAAGTCATGAATTTAAGTTGGCGATAAAACAGCCTTCATATTGATTTGGGCCAAGGCGTTTCATTTACAACACTGCTAACTACATAAACGCACGCCGAGGCACGCGATTTTTGTTGATACATAATTAGATAGCCATACATAAACAAATATTTATACCTACGTGTTATACATATATAATATTATAATGTCTAACCTGGATTTTTAAATCTATCTGTTTTATCTCGTTTGTTTTACTTACTACTTTATTTGGTACCTACATTATTAAATTATGCCTTCTGAGGATGAATGCAAAAATGTGTAAACATTTTAAAACAATCAGATTTTTTTGAATTTTGGTGCTTCAGTACTTTATAAAAACAAACACATTTTCATAAATACATACATATTAGTAAATTTATATTAAGGTAAAAAAAACAAATTACTTCTTATTTTTATTTCTTTAATAGAAGCTCTGAAATAAATCGTAAGCTATTCACAAATATAACTTCAATTAAAAGCGGCAAGTACCTACCTTAAATATACAAAAGTAGGTACTAAAAATCAGATGATAAAAAAATAATTATTACTTGAATTTTTTGAAACTAACTATCAACCATCATCGCTGTAATTAATATAATAACACAAGGTTACCAGGCCCGATGAGGAATGGACTATATTTTGTAACTTCAACAAATTATAAAATATTAAAATAAACAAATTAATATCATTCTTTATTATTAACAAGTACCTATTACAAAAATATTTTATCACTGTATCCGTTTCAATGCTAAAATTATATACGAGTCAATGTTTTCAAACATCGTTCGTTGACCACAGGAACACAAAAAAATTATGTATAAAGTTTAGTGGTTCAAGTTTAGATTCTACAGTCGGTGATTTCAATGTTAGCAAAACCCCGCGCCACACAACTTTCCGCCAAAGGAATGTTGTCTTAATTATTTTTTTTTTTTGCAGACGACAACTACTACCTACTAAAGATTATGTTGTCAATGTTAGTCAATAAAGTTACCTGCCGTGTGTTTTACTAAATACTTTTAAATCTTTCTGCTTGCGCTATCAGTGTTTTCCAGCTACTTTCTCTAGGTTCATAACTTCAGTATACTAAGTCGCAAACCGTCTCATTTTATACCTACCAAGCCGTTTGCTTCAAAAGCTGAGAAGTTAAGGAAAAATTGGGAGAGTTCCATATTTAGAAAACTGTAAAATATTAATTGGCTTCTAGTTTTACTTGTCACGAGCTTACAGTCACGCGGTCTCTCTTTAATTCTTTATAAAATATATAAAACAAACATCGGCAATGGATATAAATATTTTACTTTTACAAATACTAAAAAAAAACTTTTCATTTATTTATTATTCTACTACTTACCAATTAAGAAGACGATTCGACTGCGTGTAGTCTACTGGTAAAACAACATTTCATCAATATGTCAGTACCGATGTGAAGTATCACGAATTCAATTCCCAAACGAGACCAGTGTAGTGGTCAAGAAAAATTGTTTCGAGAGTCTGGGATATACAGAAAATATATGTTCGTAAAGTCCCCCGTGACACTTATTAAGGAAGTCGTTTTTAATAAAGAAATAAAATGATTTTTTGGTACTCACATAAGCTACTTTCCCGTGTTCATCTGTCAATTAACATATTGCCGAATAATGCCCAAACTTTGACCTAATTATGCGAATCGTATAGATTGTTTTTAATAACAGTCAAACTTAACAAGATAGGGGTCGTTAATGCTTAAGCGTAATCATAAGGCATAATCATGATAATATATGTGACCGTGAGGCATTTCAGCTACAGGAATTTAAGTAATGCTGTACTCTACAAACATAAGGATATAGAACTCTTGAGTATAGGACTTAAATAACTTTAATATATATTTTGAAGCCTTGTTCGATATAATGTTCGATATCGAAAACAAGAGATAGTAATAAAGGCCTATTTAAATATAGCTATAATTATATATATGCAGAAAATAAAGTGACCAATTAACATTAATCTCTGAAAGTCTTAATGAAGATCGAAAATCGCGGCTACAAAGTCACTCCAAGCAGGCAACTTATCAGCTCGTTTCGATCTAAATCAAGAGTTTACCAGTTTTATTGTTTTGACTTTCAAACTGTGCTTCAAATTTGCCGTTCAGCACATTGTTTAATCCAAAGATTACATTGGCATCATCAAAACTTGGTCAACAAACAAATATTAAAATTAGGTAGACCGACGACCTTATACGGGTAGCGTAAACCAATGGATGTGGGCAGCTCTCGACCGATCAATGTCGCGAAAATTGGAGGCAGACTATGTCCAGCAGTGGACGTCTTTCGGCTGATATGATTGATGATGATGATTAAAATTAATAATTGAAATAAAATCTGAATAATTAGAACAGAAACAATTCATGTATCGTTTAAATATAACATCCATATAATATCATAAGTACCTAATTCTATAGCAATCAGAAATATGGATATTCAACGCATCAAAAAGAAATCAACTCTGGTTGAAGGTTAACGATAAACGAAGATACGTAAAAGATCCTTTGCACAAAATACTATACTACTAGAGTTTGTAAAAGCTTATTTGTTTTTATTCTTTCAGATTTAAATTTACGTGTGCAATAATTCAAGTTCTAAACAAAGAATTTAAAGGTTTAGGCAATAAATCTAATAGTTCATATACATAAGTTTTTTAATTAGCACACCTCTAATAGTCACAGTTGCCTTTAAGATATTTTGTCATCTTCCAATCTCATATAATTATTTGAGATATTGTTAATTATCAGGTCGTCAGGTGGCATACAAGAGACTCTTAAAAAAATGTTACATTTTGTGTAACGTAAACCTTACAAAAAGAATCAAAAGACAACTTTAACAAGTTATGTTTCATTTGTAAATCAGAAATTTAGTCAAACTTTTTTCCTAAGTGATTGAAATAGTTACAAAATATTCAAATAAATCGATTTCAGATTCAAGTTTATTACTGAAATTAATTACAGTAAGTTTACCACTTACAATCGATTACTAAAGAGTTAAAAATACTTTTACAATTTCGCGAGTCATCGTGTATCCATAGCCATGTACGAATGACGGTTTTATCTAGCTAGATAAATCAATACTGGCTACAACCGAGTTTTTGGACACAGTCCGCCGTTTTACTGCATGAAAGATTTTTCTTATTGTACCGTTCCGAATCTTCGCAGAATACTTTTTAATCATCGCACTGCCTTTGTAGAAGAGGAAAAGTTATTAACTAAAGATATTTCAAACAGGACATTTCAGATTAATTAGGTAGGTTTAAAATAAAAAGATAAGAACATTCTTTACACTGTAAGTCGAATATTAATCCAGTTGATATTTGATTTTAATTACGTAAATGTCAGC
This sequence comes from Parascotia fuliginaria, assembly GCA_963082885.1. NCBI lineage: Eukaryota > Metazoa > Arthropoda > Insecta > Lepidoptera > Erebidae > Parascotia > Parascotia fuliginaria. The sequence goes on from OY720170.1 coordinate 18,195,434, forward strand.
TGGCAAACTGCACGGCACTAAATTCGCGTCGACCACATTTACAGCTTGCACATTGTTCACAGCTTTCAGATAAGCGCAGTGATATATATTATTATTATATTATATTAAACTAAAATTGAACACTCACATTTAATTACACAGCAAAAAGCCTGTTTTAAAATAAACACAAACAGAACTAGGATAAAGAAAACAACTGCATGATATTGAGAGCATTATTAAACCAAAGAATTTGCTCGGTATTGATTATAATATTTTCTTTTCAAAGATAGAGGCAATCCGACTTGTTATCTAAGGAATTACTCTTAGAACTTTCATAGGTTTTGATTAAATTAAATCGCTGAGCGCAATTCATTATATGGCATCGCCGCAACAACTCTATGTAGTTGGACACATTAAAATAGTTTATAATAGTGAACCTTGTCAAGCTTGCCTGCTTACAAGCAAATTTATTCATGCCTCACGTACCCTGCGGTGAGGTCGTAGTGCAAAGATATCGCCTATTTGTAGGTCATAGATAGGTCATTCTAAAGTTGTCTAGTGTTCATTAAACACGCGACATGGAAATAAATAAAGGTTCTTAGTCTATTAAATTTATACAGGTGCAGTATAATAAATTCAGGAAGACATCACTGCTGTCTTGTTTGTATAGTGATTTAAATTTAGTCAACATTGCTGACCATGAAGTTTTGTTTTGTTGACTCTCCGGAACTTGAATAACAAAACTCAGACAACATTTTACAAAGAAGACATTTAACCGAGTGCGGCGCTTGTTTAGTTCAGTTCACTTCTACTCCACTTCGGTCGACTGACATTTTAAGTGCCCTTAAGCATGACGCCGGATAATATGGCTTCGGGCTCGATGTCCATCCATCCATAAATATAAAAGTTACACTCTTGTTGGTGAAACTGATGCATTGCCCGCCACTTCTCAATGTCTAGAGCCATCTCCTTAACCTCCTTGCACGACACGGCATCAGCACTTATCTTTATTTGACTCATATAGCTTATCCGTGGTCTTCCCCTGCCTCGCCTTCCTTCTATTTTCCTTTCTATGATGTTTCTTATAATGCTGTCATGTCGTATAATGTGGCCAATCATCTTTTCTCTTCTACTTTCTATTGTCCTAAGCAAGATCCGCTTTTCTTTCACTCTCTCAACACATCATCGTTTGTGATCCTCTCTGTCCAACTTATTTTCTCCATTCTCTTCCAGCACCACGTTACCACTCAGCGCCTAGACGGTTAAACTGATTTCGATGAAAATTGGTATGTAGATAAATTTGATGGCGTAGACGGACATAGGCTACTTTTTAACCTGAAAATTAGTCTGGTTTCCGAGGGATACAAAACACAATTTTGGCGCAGGCGAAGCTGTGGGGCGCAGCTAGTTATTAAAAATATATGAGTCAAATGCTGTGTGTTGATAATTATATACTTTGTTATTCAGCCTGCATCGATTTAGCTATTTTAGGTCTCAAAATGTTCGTAATGGTTTGAATTCAAAAATGGGATACAAAAAAAATTAAAACGATCACATAAAATGTTTAAATTCAACATTAACACACCTTTTATGTAAGATATTAGTACCAACTTCACGGTTCTAAAGAACGATTAAATTTTTTTGTTTATGCTCATGACTTTTATTGTAGACCTCAAAAAGTATTTATTCGGGTGAATAGTAATATTACTCGAACTAATTTCAGAGGGTGTTATTTCGCCAATATGGAAACATAATATTTGGCCACCACATGTACCAAATATCAACACATCCACCCATAACGATATTTACTAATCTCACCGTTTTATGTAAGTATATAAAGTATGGTTATATTTTTAACTAGCTGCTGCCCGCGACTTCGTTCACGTGAATATTTAGTTGTGTGCCTGTAGGAGAATATTGCCTGCTTGATCTAACGGCAATCGTACATTGTATCAGTAATAAATATCTCTCTGACGAATCCCATTTAAATCTATTAACCCGCTACCACTAAAACTGACGCAATGTCACACACACTTAGTCTTGCGACTCCTATTTTTCCACTTAATAAGAATAGTTTCTAAATATTAAAAAAATGAGTATTCTTTAGTAATTTGGCAATCCTACTATAAAAACTATCTATAGAAGTTTATAAACGACATTTTTCGTGTTTCAACCTGGGGCAGCTAAAATAATTACTAAATATGGTCACTCACCTTTTTACCCAAACTTCAAATACAAAGAACTATCTATTTAATATTTCATCCCCTGAACCCACCCTATCAAAAATATTAAAAAACAACATTCAAAAACAAAGTTCTTTCCACACTATGGTTAACCCTTAATTTTACCCTTCTAAAGACACCCCTGTCAAAAACATTGATGAGAGTATTTTTGACTTTGATAATAGTACCAGAAAACAAATTTTCAAGACTCTAAAAAACAAAGAAGTTTTATACAATAGTTTTCATCCCTTTTCACTCACTTAGGGGTTGAATTTTAAAAACCTTTTCTTAGTACACCTTTAGACATTAAGACAAACACACCCTCCAAATATCAAGTCGCTACGACCAGCCCTTTAGGCTGTACGTTGTCTGTCAATTAGTCAGTCAGGATTAGACGTATAGCCATCGGAGATCAAAAGATCCACACCCACAACTTTTAGTGTCTGACCTTGGGCTTTACTAATTGTCATCGCGAAACATAGGCTCATTGGAAAATTGTTTGGAATGAGAGGAATCCGAGGAATAAAAACACTATCAACTATTCCGCAACCTGTTAAAATCTCTGCTTCTATCAGGTTTCGTTGTAAAATTAACAAATGTTCGAAGTGATTCTTTAAATTGATATAACTTTTGTATTTATGAACCGATTGACATGAAACAAACTAAATGTTAAGGGAAGCTTACCACAGTGTATTAGTGAAAACCATATCTAAATCAAATAAGCCGTTTCTGAGATAAGCGTGAACAAACGCCCAGACAAACAGATGAACAGACAAACAGACAAAAATTGTAACAATCATTGTTTTGGGTTCTATTTGCGTTGATAAAGGTCCCAATAATTTTTTTTCTCATAAATCGTACAGACAGCGATCGGTTACATTTTTATTATAAATAGATTATTTGTTTCTTTTTTTTTTGCTTTGATTTTGCATTATAGAAATATGAATGGATCAAACCTATTTACTAAGATCATGTTTGGTTCGGGCTCAAATCTCTTTTTACATCTCCGACTTCATGTAACTAACAAACTATTGTGATAGTTGACTTTTTTGGCTAAAAAGTTCGTGTCTTTTCTTCTTTCATTGTCATTATTTACTTTATAAATAAGAATTATTTTGCTTATTTTTTTGCTATGATTTTGTATTGTAGAAATAACTCTAAATGGATTAAACCACTTTGCTGTAATTTAGTTTGGGGTCGACAATTCAACCTTATTTTTTAACCAATAAATTAATGAAATATTTGACCGTTTTACTCCTCATTTATGTTATCAGATTATAGTTACCGTTACGAGGATTTTTCCTGACAGTAATAGGATGTTTTCCTCTATAAGAGAAAAAAAATAAAATATATTAAAAGATAGTTTAGGCAAAAAGCAGTCGGAAAACTATAATTTTAGTTTAAAAAATAGTAAACTAAATTTGAATATTTAATTCAACGGTTTTAGCTATTTTAATCTGTGTTATGAAAACACCATCATACGGCTATAAAAAGTATGTATACTCCGACCAAATCCAATTTCATACAATGTATACATACCTACACAGTCTTTTCAATATTTTCCTATCGAAAATTCAATAACCGATGACACATGGATTTGTACACATTCTATTCACTATATACTTCATTTTGCAAATATTTTACTAATGATTAAAAATCAAAACTGGATTATATAATAAAATTACGAATTACTTTGTTGTAATTTATTATAAGAAATAAGTTTAATCAATATCATAAGTTAGTATCTATATATTATATTGTCATTTTTACTTATTTTGGATCTTTTGGATTCGCCCTCGCAGGTCTGAGTTCACTTGTTTTATTGTGATAATAAAATCGTAACATACAAATTCCATTTAGTTTTGGAAAATATTCCAAAGTAAATTTATAAACATACGGGAATTAACGCGATCGTGCATTAGGTATTTACATACCTTATTTTGCCTGACGTCTGCTTGTGACCACGGCCGGTGTAACCTGGTCGAAACGTGGTCGTACAAATGTAAGGTAAAACGAATGTAAAATTTCCTTTTCTTTCTTTCTTTTACTATTTAACAATGCATTGATGTAATTAATTTTATTTTTTTATTATCCTTGTCTCCATCACTAGTAAAATCATGAAACCTTGGGCAATGGCAATATGACTAATTGTTTACATTTTATGTAATTGGGTTTGAAATATAAACTTATAAGTGTAATTTAATGCGTTTTACAAAGCTAACTGACGTAATGACAACAAAGCAATAATGGTATCCACTGCGCCCAGCGAATTCGTCAAATTTGAAAATGCATAATTTAAATGCATTTTTGTGGTCCTTATCGCTTCAATAAAAAAAAATATTTTTTTAGAGTAGTTCATTATCACTATAGAATCGAATTGAGACACTTTTTTCGGGACAACCCTACCCAAATGCCCATCACTGTGACTCCTGTAAGCCAGGATTGACAGTGATATCCAATAAAAAACACCGAGCTTTAACACTCGGGAGTCCCGGGGACTGCTAAACCTACTGTCTTGGACCCCGCAACGAATTTAATCACAAGTAAAAAGGAAGAGTTGGAAATAAAATGTACACTTCCTTCCATTGCAAAGCGGAAGACAAATTTAATCTGTTTAAAATTATGACCTATTAAAAGAGAGCCCCACGGACAAGTAATAATAAGAGATCTATGAGAGCTATATCTGTTTCCAGTAATATATATGGCAGAAACGCTTAAACGCACGGAAATTCATCCTAGATGACACAAGATCCTCATAATTAACTGGTCTTGATGTAACTTGTAAGCTATTTAACATTATGTCGCGGTCTTTACGCCAAAGACTACACTCCCAAAGAATGTGATGAGCAGACTGTTCTTGATTCAAACACTGACAACTCGGTGAATCAACTAACTTAAACGAAAATAGTTTGCCCTTAAAGTTACTATGACCCGTGAGAAATTCGGCGACACAGTGATCTACCTCTAGCCATACCTCCAATCGCTTTACGACTGATTGAAAAAACTGGTATAGGTGGCGCCCCTTAGTTGAAGTATCCCAACGCTGCTGCCATTCGTCTATAAGACTCCTATAATCTTTATTTTCTTCTTTAAATAATCTAGTGATTTTCTGGCGATCGCGCGGTTCTAAGAAGTTACTACTCATGCCGTCGTGAATTATATAATACATAGCCGCTCGTGTCTGAACCTCAAGATCAACCGGATAAACATCTGCCAATACTGGCAAAGCCTCAGTGCTAACTGTCCTATTTGCCTTACACAGATATATTAACGCAAGACGTTGATTTTGAAGCAATTTGCGCCTTACAGCACCTATCGTTGCCCTATCAGCCCATACAGGCGCCGCATAACACATACTTCCTAAATAAGTAGCACTAAGGAAGACCCCATGTTGATGTTGATATTCTAGTTAAAAAAACTATTTTTAGATTTTTCCCCAATTATAGTTATGTAATTAACAAATTAAAAGTTTATTTCTAATATAAATCCTAAGTAACATACTGAATCCCTACTTTTAATGCTAATATTATTAAATTTTATTCGAGGTAGTGATATCTGATATCCTTTTAAAAGAAGCTAAAAAAAATTTACGAGGAGCAAACAATAATCGGTTATGTTTTTCGCAGTCAGAGACTAGACGTAAACATAAATCCTCTAATCCAGCCCTGGTATTAAATGGTATAAGTAACAGGCCATCGTCAGCATATCCAGTTAATTTACAGCCGGTTGGTAACGGCAATGAAAAGAAATCATCAAATCCTAAATTCGATAGATACGGCTCTAGCACTGATCCCTAAGGACATCCCATATGTCAGTGACATCGACACAGCATGGTGGCCAAGTTTCAGCTTAGCAAAGTAATTGAGACACTTGTCAAAAATGGGTGTAATTACCCTATGTTATAATTTTTATTCTTGGTCTGTTATTATTATATACTAGCTGCGCCCCACGGCTTCACACACGCATAAAATAGATATTTTTGTTGTATCCCTCGGGAATCAGACCAATATTCGGGATAAAAAATAACCTATGTCCGTCTCGGGCACCGAATCAATCTACATATAAATTTTTCTGGTTCTGTTGGTTTGGTTCTGTTAAGCAAATATATGTATTTAATTACGAGTAGTTACAATTAAAAAACCTTGAAGTGATCAACACTTATAACTTCTCTGTATGAAAACAGGTTGTCCTGCATTGGGACAGTGTCGGGTTAATATTATTATTATTTATTATGTACAATCATTAATACAGGTAGCAGGATTTTCACATTGTAAAACGTACCTACACATAGCAATAAATATGTGGATATCGTAAAAAGTGTAGGTCTAGAATGTGCACGTGCAGGTGCAGGCGAAATGTTGTCCCTGGTTTAACGGTTAGAAAATGCAAACGGGCTTATATCTAGCTCGTGGGATGAGCTACTAAACTTAGTTAATAAGCTCTCCAAATAACAGTCATATTCAATATTAAAAATGTATAATGTTAGGCATTACATAAAAAAACTGCTGACTCAAAAACGTACTGAACTTAACATAACTGCGAAACTTATTTATACATTATAAAAACACTAGCTACCTCCCGCGGCACTGCCCGCGCATGTCTTTTTTGAAATGACTTACATACATATTAGAAAATATGTAACAAAGCTAGCATGGCGGATTGTATATGCAATAGTGTAAAACATGTATCAACAAGTCCTTCATAGAGAGCTAATAATTCAAGTAAATAGATACATAAAATTAGTTATCAAAATCACACTATGTACTGTTTGATTACATGTTTTTGTAAAAAAAGTGTTTTTCATTACCCAGGAACTATAAAATTCGATCTATATGTCGCAGGCAAATTGTATAAACCCGCCGTTTACATACTGCCTTGGCATTTTGTAAACGCTCGCATTTGCAATTCGCCTGTGAAATTACCAAAATCTACACGTATTGCGACCTGCACGTTACGAGATTGCTCATTTTGCGACTTGCACATAACTGGATCTGCATATTTTGCGTCGTGAATGTTTTGCGTAGAATACACATTTTGCGACTTGCACATTATGCTATGGAACGATCTATACTATTATATAAATCGGATGAGTTGTTTGTTTGTATGATTGAACGCGCTAATCTCTGGCACTACCAGTCGGATTTAAAAATTCCTTTTGCGTATATATATAGATAGAGGAAGGAAGGCTATGTAAAATCAAGCTACTGGCGGCGACGGGAGCAGACCAGTAAGCTAGTTATTTATATAAACTAAGGATAGCGTCTGTCGGGTCAGCTACTTGTAGTTAATATACATAAGATCAGTTTTTAAACCACTGCTTACTATAATAAAGTCCAATTAAGTAGGGTTGCTACGGCTACAGTTTAAGTTTTAATAAAAATAAACGAATTCCTAACTTTTTTATTGAAGTGCACCAATCGTGATTAGTTCTTAAGTGACAATAGGAGTGTGTTTATTTTGTTATTATCAGACCAGTAACTTTTAAGAAGCGCATTCAACATTGCCACAAAAAAAAAACCGCTTACTAATTGACATTTGTGCACCTACTGCCATATTCGCTATTTTATTTTAGCGTCGAAGAAATTTCTGGAGTCCGAGGCGAGGCGAGGTGTCCTGATTTATGTCTCCTTTGACGGTAGTGTGCCGGCGACCATCATATCCACTAGATCACAGTGCTATCAACATTCATAATAAATTTGGGATCATATTTAATAAAATTTAAACAATCCTTGTGCTACAAACGAACTGCTCGGTCTTAACAGCAGTTATAAACCAACGACAACATTCGTTTTAAATATATAGCTATATAGCATTTAGGATGACAAAAGATAGACTCACACGCTACACTTGTTAAAAATCTAAATAAAGCTAAAGTTGTTTAAGTAATTATACAATTGACACCGAGTTAAGTGCACAAATACAATAAATATTAATTTTATTCAGAAGTGTGATTAGTGGATAAGTCACTTGATCGCAAATTAGAATCAGTGGCAATCGCAACTGACTGGAAACATAAAACCTAGAAACTGGAACACCTGTCAGTGCCGAAATTACTTCGACGCTGAATTAAAATTGCGGCTAAGACAGTGAAAATGTCAACGGCAAGTTTTACACAGTTTTTTTTAGGGTAAATAGAACGCTCGTATTAAAACTTACCCGGTTAATCTATATCTAATCTAAACCAATATTATAAATTGAGACGATTTTATTTTTTATATGTTTGTTTGTTTGCAACGATTTAACTGAAATCGATGTTACCGATTTGAAAAATTCGTTCACTTTTAGAAATTAATATATTGAGAGGGTAACATAGGCTATATTTTATTGTATTATATTTAACGTTTTTTTCAGTAATTTTCTGAATTTCATTATTTTAAGCGCCTTCGTAAACTTGAATGATGCAATTCGACATTATTGCTATGATATTTTCCGTGGGAGTTTGTTGTGAGATCGGACGAAACTTATGATACCGACGCGAAGCGACCTCAAGTAACTTACATAGTTTGCACCATCAACCAAAATATTATATTAGGCCTTTACATATTATATGAAATTAGCGTTTTGTTGGACTGGCCACTTTGATCTCAAATATCTGGTTTGTTAAAATATCTGGTGCGTTTGGTTAGGAATTCCAAATTCATGCATTTCAACTCAAAGCTTGTGTATCTGTTTCGAATTTAGTGATACATTTGTTTTTGCGTCATCGGTTTTTTGCCCGAATGCCGCAGTCAAGAGGGGAATGTTTTTCGAGCGTATGTATGTATGTGAATATGTATGTCTATTTCTGTGGCACGCTCTACAGCCTAAATGTCTTAATGGATTTTACCTTAAGAGGTCATTAGACTCGTATTAATTGTGGGAGTGTCATAGGGTACATAATATTTCAGCGTCAACACTAGAAAAAAAATGTGTTTCTTTCTTTTCACTTTGTTTTAGGCAGGCGGGCTTTTTAATAATATATACTGCTTGTTCTTTGACATCAATCTATTTACAAAATGATAAACATGAAATATTGCGTTTTTTTTTATGAGTTCCACCGTGATAAAAAAAAAAAAACAGAAAAAAAAAACTGCAGAAATAACTCGAAGGGTTATTTATTGATGTATTGTATTTATAGATTTATAGGCTACTGTAAATAAAATTACGTTAAGTTTTTGGTTCTAACGTTTTTGTTCTGGAAATTTTTAATTCACTTGAAATGAATTGGAAAAGTGGTTAAACCCAGGAGAACCGGCCAAATCCTGCCTCGAGCGAAAGTTGACTCATAAAAAAGTACTAGTCAGTATTTGGTGAACAAGTGCTGATGTCATACACTACAGCTTTCTAAAATCAGGCCAGATAATTACGGCATATCAGTTTTGTCAACAATTACATACCATGGTGGACTAGTCGTTAAACAACCAAGATTGGTCAATTGCTCTAGCCCACTGCTGCTTCAGGACAATGCTTAGCCTCATACTTCACGATAGACGATCGCTAAATTACGACATTAGACTACCAATCGTAGCTCCTATAGCTACGATTGGTAGTCTCCGACACCCACCTGACTCCCCAGACCTTGTTCTAATAGATTAAGACTTTTTTCGGAATTTGGACAGTCTCTTACAAGGAAAATAAATCAAATCAAATGAAGCCGTCCAAAACGCTTTCATAGTTAAATGGCAATGGTACATATTTTGATTTGTCGAATATATAATTGGTCAATATATTTTATAAAAAAATCATTTGACTTTTTTCATATAAAACGCTAATTTCATATGTAATTTCCTAATAATAAATCTACGATATCAACGGATGAAATCCACATGTTCAATAATCATAAATAATTTGGGTCAGGCATTTGCACATGCAGATGCCTGATTCAATCATATATGATAATATGACATGATTTAACACGATATAGTTCTGATAATTGTGATATAATTATAGTATTAACGTGATTATGATCTTTGTCTAAAACAGTTGCTGTAAATTATTTGCCGGTCTGATAAGTCGATAAAACATATAGCTCAGCATTTAAATTAAATTTAATGTTAGAAATAGGTACATTAATTCGGCTACACAACCAATTTAGATTAAAACCCGATAGATAACGATGGCGGCAGTGATATACAAACTGAATGCCTATTACATTATAATAATTATTTATACCACTGATTTTACGTAAAATCTATAGAAGAGAGATAACCAAAATAAATATGGTATGGAATATAAATAAAGTGCTGTTATTTTTAATTTTTGCAACCACATTTTTACAAATAAATTTATGATTGAATTTAGTTAGTTTAATTTTTCTCTCTTGAGTACGATAATTTTTTTCGTGACGGCGTAAAAGCTTTAAATATAATATGATGATGCGCCCTTAGTGTAACCGCTATAAAAACAATATTTTTTTAATATTCTTCGTTGCCAAAACCGTCTTGTAGCTACAGTTAGTAGTAATAATTATTATCTTACAAATTATGCGCCAGTTAAGACCGGGTTAAGAACAAATATGCTGGAGTCGGCGACGTGTGATTGATACGTCTGGCATTCCGAATGTGGCACACATCCGGAATGGCTACGATACTCACCTTCAGCCTGTTTGTTTATCAAAGCGACTATTATCAATGGACCATTAAGCATCTTTACTAGGTAGGTACTTAACCTACCTAGTAAAGAGGCTTAATGGTAATCAAATAATTGGGTCAAATTATTATCTATTACTTAATGAGTAACAGAATGAATGAAAAAGACTGCCTCTGTGGTTCGATGGTATTATATACAGATTACCACGCAGAGGTCTCGGGTTCGATCCCTGGGTCGGGTAAAGTAATATTGAGTTTTTCTGTCGAGATATTCTCAGTATTAGCCCGGAGTCTGGGGTTGTGACCGATATATGGCAAAAGGCTCGCCTTCTGTTACATGAGACCTAAAATAAAAATGGCGAAAAGTGGATGTTTAAACACCTCTGCCTATCCCTTCGGGGATAAAAGGCGTGAAGATATGTATGTATATATGACAGAATACTTACTTCAATTAAAAATTCATTTTAGTTAAATTTGTAGTGGAAGATATTGAACAGCCTATCGAATCATTTGAGTCTTCTACATGACGTCTTATCGAATTATTTATTTATCATTTAAAAATAATTGGATGATGGTGCAGACAAGATAACTACGTAGTATGGTCCATTACGTAAAACAGTAGATACATAGTTATTGAAGTGGTATGTCGACAAATACTTCCAAATAATGCAGTGAATGACTTCTCAATGGCCTATGTAAAATGCACAACTGATAAAATGAGGTTGTTACTAGCTTTAGTAACAACCTGCATTTTACATAGGCCATTGAGAAGTCATTCACTGCATTATTTGCAGTGAGTAAGTAAGTTAAGTAAGCTACTTCCATTGGGAAAGTTTTATTGCTCGGCTATTTTACTACATGTTTTGGACCGCAAACATAAGTATGTTTGCACTTGCAAACACACTTACGTTTGCAGTCAATATTCGATATTCGGATTCGATTTCCGGGTTGGATTAAAAAATGTTTTCGGTCTCTAGGACCTTAATCAAGTTTGTCGTCGGTCCTGAATTTGATATAACATCTATAATATAGACTTGTCGAAGTGCATAATAGTTGGCTTATCTTTTGGTCAGTTAGTCCACAATACAGACTACTGTGGCTGAAATTCGGTAAAGCTTCTTTAAATTAAACAAAAATCCATCAAACTAAATCCGACAAGAGCTTCGAAAGCAAGGATTTAGTTTCGCTCTCGGCTCATTCTGATAATTTCAATTTTCACTATCCTAAAGCTCATGAAGACCTGTGGTTTAAAATTTTAAACAAGAACCATATATAGTACTTTAATTTACTTAATTATAAATAACTTTAAACTTTAATAACCTCTTGGTAATATATATATTTATATATACTTAAATTGTGACTAAATATTAGGATGCATTAAGTGACTGTCTTATGTTGTTGATTGCAATTATTATTGAAGAACGCCGTGGTTCGATGATTAGATTAATGGACATAGACTAAATAACTAAAGTAAAATATTTACAAGAACCAATGGATTAAAAAAAATATTTCAATGTAAAGTAAATAAGTTATTATGTAAGAAAGATTAAGTTAAATAAAATAACAGATAAAACACTCCTTGTTATGCAGAATTACTACGTTACATTGGGTATGGTCAGGAATCCTCGTGACATTGACAAATGGCGAGTCTACCACCAGACCATTGTTAGCGGCGTGTGGACACAGACAGGCAAATGTAAATTCCATACATTTCATTTCATAGCTAATACAAACGTTTCAGTATGTCGTTTGTGAAATTCGACTTTCTGAGTTTTTGCGAGAAAAGTCACATATAAGTTTGGCACTTACAAAAAAGCTTTTATTTTTAGTTTTAGTATGTACTAATGAGTATAATTTTTTTTATCAGGTAGTCTGTATGCTTAAAGTTATGTATATAAGCTTTTTTCCCTGTAACTGTCGTGGTGCCCAAATATAGTCAAATAATGTATCAATTAATTCATCACAGTAGCTTCTAACTTTAGAACGTCGTCATTTTGCCAATATGGCGGCATTTTGGTGCACAAAATAAAATAATTAAATAAAATTTCTCATATACCTATTATCATTTAAGTAAAAGGAGTCCAAATGTTTAATCTGTCAACCTTGTCAAAGTTATATATATACCTATATACCTTCGTCAGATGATGACCTTTAAACAGCTGAATATATTTTCTCAATCATCATCAATCATGAGCAGGTCACCATTCAAACCAAACAACTAATCGAATTTGAATTATCAGTTACAGAGCTACGATGACACAAACAGATACACATTTAATACTTATAACACCCGTCGCTAAAATTGATCGCAAATGTATCGTGCACGGTATTGGTGAACTTTAGCTAGATTCATAGATTTTTGTATTATACATATTTAGTCATCTAACCAGCTATATTACCATACATATCTTAGAAGTTTCGAAAGCAATGCTCTTTCACGTGCCGGTTAGAAGGAAGGAAACTGTTCTGATAGCGTAAACCGATGATATAGATTTTTTAGGAGTTGGTTTTTTTAGGAGAGTAAATTACTCTCCGTTGTAATTTCTATCTTTGAAATTATACATTAAAGTAATTCAATTCTATAAAAACAAAAGAATAAAATACGTAACATATTAAAATCAAGACCTTTTCCCCGACTGAGATGGCAGGCATTAATCTATTTTTTAAAAGGCTACTTTTTACGAAATCCTCTATAAATTAGATAATCAATATTAGTTTTTCTTTAGTACGTAAACACTGAACCTAGAGTTAACACTTAGTTGATTGGCTACCGAATATAAGGTGAATAATGAACGAATAAATTTTACTTTGTAATAATTATTTCGTTATTGATTTATACAAAACCCGTATTAAACCAGTCCTGTGTCACAGGCCATAACATATTTATAAATTTACAAATATACTATAAATGATAAATGATAATTAGGTAATTATTAATAATTTTTGCACAACAAATACTTTTTACTTCTTTCTTTTATATTATAGAATAGCTTTTGCCCGCGGCTTCGGTCGCGTGAATATCGTTTTTCCAATAGATATTTTTTATATTATTTTATACTATTTTCCATTCTATTTCTAATCTCCTGATAATACAAACCCTCTTTTATCTACCTAAAGATATCCTCCGTAAAATAAATATACAGTACACAAAAACAAATTTTCACTACAATAACCTTTCTCCTTCCCCCCCCTTCTTCCCAATCATCCCTTTCCGCTTCTCCCCCCCCTCCCTCCCCTTTCTCTCTCCACCTCCTTCAGCATCCCTTGCTCCTCCACTTCTTCCATGCATTTACCTGCATTCCCTCTCCCTTTCCTCTACCTTACTCGGCTCTTCCCTCTCCTTTTCCCGACCTTTCTCCCTACTTTTCCCTGCCTTCTCCCTCACTTTCTGCTCACTTTCCCTTCACTTCCTCCTCACCTCCCCCTCATTTCCCCCTCGAATCTCCCTCACTTCCCCTCGTTTACCCTCTTTACCCTTCCCTTTTTTCTCCATTCCCTCTCCCTTCTCTCTCTCTTTCCCAACCCTTCCCCTCCTTTGCCCATACCTTCCCCTGCCTTCTCCCTCACATCCCCCTCACTTCTCCTTCACTTCCCCCTCACTTCCTTTTCATTTCCCCCTCGCTTCCCTCTTACTTCCCCTCACATCCTCCTTACTTCCCCCTCCCCTCCCCCTCACTTCCCCCTCTCTCCTCCTCACTTCCCTCTCGCACTCTCTCAAAATCAAAGATCTTTCCATATTACATTTCATCCCTTATTTCACCTCTATAAAGCCACTTCGTTAAAAAAAAATTATAAGAGTATTTTTTCATAGAAGTATTCCAAAACAATTTTTTAAAACTCTATATTAAAAAACAAAGAAATTGCCCTTTTCACTCACTTAGGGATTGAATTTCAAAAACCCTTTCTTAGTAAGTACATCTCTAGACATTAAGACAAACACACCCTCCAAATTTCAAGTCGCTACGACCAGCCATTTAGGCTGTACGTTGTCTGTCAGTCAGTCACTCAGGACAAAGCCTATACTATGTATGTATTAGACGTATAGCCATCGGGGATAAAAGCATACAGGCTGCTAGGAATGCTAACACGTGGCAGCGCCACATAAAGCTGACCGTGCGAAAAACAGCTAATACAGAAATCCACACCCACACTCACAACTTTTAGTTTCTGACCTTGGGCTTTATTATTTGTCATCGCGAAACATAGGCTCACTGGAAACTGGACTCGTTTAAAACTAAACGGGATATTGTTTTGAATGAAAGGAATCCGAGGAATCAAAATACTATCAGTTATTCTGCAAGCTGTTAAATTCTCTGCTTCCATTAAGTTTCTTTATAAATTAACAAAATATGTTATAGTTATGCCAATTTAAAGAATCACGTCGAGTGATTCTTTAAATTAGCATAACTTTTTTATTTATGAACCGATTGACATGAAACAAACACAAAATGTTAAGTGAAGCTTATCACTATGTATCAATGAAAACCCTATATAAATCCGATAAGCCGTTTCTGAGATTAGCGTGAACAAACAGACAAACAGACAAACGGATAAACAGACAAACAGACAAAAATTGTAACAATCATTGTTTTGGATTCTATTTGCGTTGATAAAGGTCCCAAAAAAATTTTCTTATATATCTTCCATGTACAGACTGCGACCGGTTACATTTTTAATATATGTACAGATAATTATTACATTTAAAAAATACTGACTCCAGACTCTCACACATAATATTATTAAGTGTTTGCACTTGCAGATCATTTTATTTATAACAAAGCTAATGTATTATGATATTACCTTAAAAAATAATTCTTTTCAAAAGAAATAAACAAACAACTACTAATAAATTAAATAAATTCCGCCATTCAGATGATCCGCGGGGTAAAAAAAAGTCCAACTTATGCATTTTTCTTAATCAATCAAGTCAGTATGTCACAGAATTCTTAACAAATAAAAGGCACTTTTATGCAAAGCTTAATTCAGAAGATAATAGCACCTGAAGTTTAATGAAAAGCAAAAAGAATGTAATGAATTAAGGGGCAATGAATCTGACATAAGCCGAGATCGTAATGAAATATGTAATAAAAAACAACAAAAACCAGCATATCAACAATCAACTTTTATTTCTAGTTAATAAGTCCTAATGAAATTTATAAGTTCAGAGAATAACTCGTGGTTATAATTATTTCCATATATTTCTGACGCTTTCGTAATTTTAGTAACCTTTGCAGCAAAAAATGGTTCGAACGGATTGTAATTTATACGAGAGGAATGAAATATTCAATATATTTATATTTTCATATCTCCGTAACTAAATACATGTTTCTCGTTAGTAACAAAGTATTAAAAAGTACTTAAATAGATAAACAATTATAATAATTTACTTGAATAAAATCGAAGGAATGTAGTGAAATGTTTTCTCAACGTACTACGTTTTCCGTGCAAAAGTATGACATCGAATAAGCGTACGTCCACTTTACTGTGCCATAGCCAACTACGAATAGAAGAAACATGTTGTACAGTAAATTAACAAAATTTAATATGTTTCTAGGTACGGAAGACGATAAAGATTTTCTCGTGCAATTTTCAAATTATTTTTCTTGTGTTATTGTTTATTATTTTATTAGTTAAAATTTTTGCATACTAAATGGATAGCTTAGCAGTTAGACTAATATTACACACTTTAATTTAATTTTAATCGTTATAAAATTTGTAAACAAATAAATAGTAAAACTGCTGCATAGATACCTAACTGGAAACAGGGTTTTTTGTATTTATGTCCTTTTTTAATAAATTAATATCATATTATATTATTTACACTACTTTTAAAGTGATTGTATTGATACCCTCTAAGCAGCCAAAAAAGAAGGAATTAAAATAGTACATATATGAATAACTTTCCTGGATAACGTTTTTGCGCGACAAAATCACGGGATGACCCTTAAACTCTTTTATGAGTCATTACGTGATTTTATTAAACAAAGACAATTGTAAAAATTTTAATACCTATATATTCGCTTTTTTTATATAGAAATATTCTCGAGCACGTTTATTTACTCAATACAATTGCATCGTGATGGGCTGAATGATATAAAGCCCCAGAAGATAACCAAACAAATTTTTTATTCAAATTAAATAATACAATAATACTCTAAATATGTCTTAGGGTGGTCACTAAGCAGTTATAAATTTATTAAGATTACTTTCTACTCTATTTGATGTCTGATCTAATATCATCATTTAGTCTTAATGTTAAGGGATCGCCGATCGGATAGAACTTAGACAAAACAACACTATTATTAAATAAGATCGTTTTCGTTTCGATTTTTAAGCCAATGTAACTTATTGGACTCTGATAATACGCTTAATAAAATTAAATAGTATCTAATAGCGCGTTCATAGTTTACCATTATCGATAGACTATCAATTAAAACCGTAGCTATAATCTTATTTACACAAACATAGATTCAAATAGCAATTCATTAAATCAAATTACGGTTAATAGGACCACTTAATATTGGCATTTTACGACCTTAATAGCACCACATTTCGCATTCATCAATCAAAATAAAAATTCTACTTCATATCTGACGTTCAACATCGCATCAATCTATTAGATTAACGAAATCCACCTCTGAAATTAAGGTTCAAAAGCTCAGAATTCATTACCGTTGGGTGTTAAAGGGTTGATAAAATTGATGTCGCTTACGTGCCACCAATTAATAAAGGCGAAACATGAACAAATGACGTCACTTACATCGTAACGTCCGAAAAATTAAATCGATGAAGCGGCTATTACCATATAATATCAAGTGGACTGATTGCTCGACAGTCATCTTAGATAATAAAAAAGCAACGATAAGTTAATACCTGTACATATTAATTTTATAATCTTAAATATTAAGTAGGATCTTATATGGTGTAAAACCCGACAAGTGGGTAGAATCAATTACCGTAAATAGAAGACCCCACCAAAACAGCAGACTAGCATTACCATGAGCATTAATGTTTTTAAACTTCCATTAAGTGAAAATACGCATACACTCATACTCCGGTATTATGAACCAAATATAGCGAATGTTTAGATTATAAAATTCTTAACACATGTCTCTATAGACAAAATTAAATATCTTTTTGGATATACTTTGGATTAAATCATGAGTACCTTGGCATAATGTTCATTCGATGATCCTTTATCAATTATATAACTACAAAAGCAATTTTGTAGTCGACTAAGGCAAGTAGGTACTTAAAAGATGGTTGCTTTTACTCTACAAATTGCAAGACATTTTACGGTCAAATAAAACAAACAGTCGGTTAGTAATAAAGAGTTTAGACAATACGATGAGCAATTAACCTCCTTTGCTCGTAAATGCTCCTGAGAAACTAAAATAAGCTTTATTAACGTTTCCATTTTACCATAACGGGTGCCTATAATGATAGTGAGTATAGTGTAGTTATAACGTATGGCATATCAATAAGAAGTTTAGACGACAAAGACGACATCTCACCTAATAAGACACAGATACGTTCTTCGTAACAGAATCGACTAGTGGGTTTAAAGGTACTATGATGAGTTCATGCCTCGAAATTCAATTCACGTACATTTCGGCATCTGGAAAAGGCGGACGACATCTCTGCGTATTTTGGAATGCTCATATATCGTCATCGCGGGTGGCTCGCGGCTATCTTGGGCTTCTTGGTG
This sequence comes from Parascotia fuliginaria, assembly GCA_963082885.1. NCBI lineage: Eukaryota > Metazoa > Arthropoda > Insecta > Lepidoptera > Erebidae > Parascotia > Parascotia fuliginaria. Next base: position 18,213,910 of record OY720170.1, read on the forward strand.
AGAATATAAGAAAATTAATATTACAGTAAATATCTGATAAATCAGTTTTTATCAAACACACACTTTTACACGCTTGTACACTTTTATTTGGTTTTGTCAAGCGACAATTGTTCTACAATTTAACACACTATGTATCATTTTCATCATCATCATATCAGCTGAAAGACGTCTATTGCTAGGCTTAGGCATCAACCAATTTTCGCCACCTTGGCTGGTTGTGAGCCGCCCTCGTCCATCGGTTGTATAATTTTAGATTAAAATATTTAAATTTGTTTAAAGGAATTATACTCATCTATCTAAAGGTGAGTAAGCTGTTACAATACGTATAAAGTTTAAGTTTTAGGAAACTAGTCTCATGCCTTTTTATCTTGCAATAAATTTCTGTTGTTTTCTCGCCAAGTAGAGAGACAGCATTGAAATTGCTATATAAAACTTTTACTATTATAAACTTTAGTTTTGTTTCTAAGATATTATGAAGACGAGATTTTACACAAGCAAGTACTCGAATAGCTATACAGTACTTGACAATTTATTTATGTATAGTCGACCACATAATTGCTTTACCACCTCGCTATAATAATATAAAATGACATTAATCGACACGAAATTATTAGGTATCTTTTATGAAATAAAACAACAAATAAATATCTGAAAAGTGTTGTGGATATGTATTAAACTATAAATATTTAGGATTGACTTTCCATTGGATATTGTAAATTCAAGACACGACATTATTCGAAAAAAGAATACCAATACAATCAGTACCTAAGACGCCCCAGAAAAATTAAGTATACAAAAAAATCATGCTCATAATACTAGATCCAAGTATTGATTAAAAGGAAATCCGTTCGTTTTTCCTTACACAGTAAGTGGTATCTTACAGTTGGAAATAATGCTTTTCACCAGTTGTATAATACTTAAACTAATCGCGTAATATATGATTTATAATACTGTTTTTTATTTAATAAAAGATATTTTAAATAAACCATTTCGTATAAAATACTTGAGCCACTTTTTTACCATTGCAGAAATTTTCTTTTATTTTCGTCACATGTATCGGCGTGCGTGTTAAAGAAAGTATTGAAATATGCGGTGTCATTTATACACAGGTCTGAGCAGGAAGGATATCCAGGACATTTTAAGGTTTGATATTAAAAGTCAAAATGTCTGGAGCTCACTCTCCTGTTGGAGGCCGTGGCAAGGACGCAGGCGCCGGTCCATCCGATGTAAGTTCACGTAAATCCGTTGTATGTTCAAGCATGGTTGTTGTGTTTATGTTTTTACGTCGTATGTACACAAATAGTTGTTGTATTTTTGAATTTAGAATAATAGCAAAGTAGATTTTTTATATTGTCTTTGATCTACGATATAGTACGACTGAGTGCGACTAAATTATCTGAGGGCCTAGACAAATGGCATAAATACTAATAGAATAGATAAAAAAATGTATGGCATTGACATAAGCTAACGTCAACATTGTCTTAGCCCTGCTGTGTTGAGCCTTCTGTCACTCTCAAGAGATTTTTTAAATCCTGACACTATTTTGACCACTACCATTGTTCCGATATAAAGTTAATAAAGAAACCTCTTTTTTTTATGACATTAAACATAAGGTTGACTTGGCGGTAAAGAATTACAATAAGTAACGAGTAACTTTTAAGTTCTGTCTTGAAGAACGTCATCCGGTAGTTTCTATATGGAATTCATTTCCACGTTGTTCAAGTTCCAGACAAAAGGGGTGATTGAGATTCTAAGGCGTGACGACTAATTCCCATGCGGTCACATACCGTGTCTCTCTACTTGACAAGTTAGTTAATAGCAGTTTACACCGTTCCAACTTCACAGATATTTTACGACATACCTACTATAGCACTCGAACGATAACAAGTTCACGTGTCAGCTAAGATTAAGCTAAGTGGTGGCTGACAGCGAGCTTCTTGCCTTGTATAAAATATATAATAATATGTTTACTTATTAATGGAAACTTAACTGGATAATGTGCCATTATATGATATTTATATTCTAAAATAGTTACTGTACTATATGTTTCCTTCACCTTAAATAAATAAACTTATGCACGCCTTTTATAATATATTAGTTGGCACTCTGCCAGAACGTGCTCAATTCGGCATCTACCACAAATACTTGCATTGTTCAATTACCACAAATACTACAGTAATAATTTGTTTTTATTTAGGTCAATATGTAATGGATAGTTGATATCATTTTTCAAGTGCACATAATCTTATTACGATATTCAGGCCTCATAAACTCGGAAAGTGAAGCTAGCCTAAATGCTTACGGTTTTTGTCTCCAATATATTTTTTATTACCAATATTTTTCAACATGCACATTTTGTTAGGTTAAAGCTTCACAATTTACGAAAAGAAACCTGTAAATGTGTTTAGAATATTAATTTCAATCGACGTGTTGAAGTAGTCATTCAGTAATTGATCGCGATAGGAGTAAATCAGTTGACAGTATATAAGTTCTAGTTGCCAACCACAGTTGTTATTTGGTAAATAGGCAAATAACAAGCAATGGCAAACGACCTCGTTGTTTGATGTTTGTTATAGGGGCCGTGACGGAAAAAGGTAGGGTTGAAACACTTTTACTACATAAAAAGGAAGAATAGCTACAATCGTTGTTTGCAAACGTGGATGAAATCTAAAGAATGTGTCCGAAAGACAAAAAGTTTTAAGATAAAGGTCATAAAAGGAGTCAGGCGATATAAATAGCTATTTGCTTTCTAAAACTCGGCTGTACAATAGAAATCAAAAGTAAACACTAAGATATACTTCGTCTTTGACTAACTCACTCGCCGGCTACGCATTCGCAATGTCAGTGAATCCTACTAATATTATAAATGCGAAAGTTTGTGTGTGTGGGTGTGTGTTTTTGTTTGTTACCACTCAGCGCTCAAATGGCTGAACCGATTTTAATAAAAATTGGTATGTAGATAGATTCGGCGCCGCAGACAGACATAGGTTTTCTATCCCGAAAATCGGAGACAAAACTCATTTTACGCTCGGGCGAAACCGCGAGGCTCAGCTACTGAATTATATAACTTTGTTGCTGAAATATATAATATATAACTCTGTGTTATAAGTACCTAAAAGATAGTTTTTAGTGTTCATTGAATCTGAAACAGGTTTGGTTGGCATTGGCTATTCAATCGCCTTCGGCTATTTCAGTGTATTGATTTTTTTTATCTTTAATTGATTATTTTAAAAGGCAACGAAGCGTGGTAGAAATGCTTTTAGCTCTTTATGCCATTATAATTATTATGATGCGTCTTGTGTAATAATTTGCGTGATAACAGACTAAAAACACATTTATGCTGGATTTAACTTGCATATATGCAAGTTTAAGCCCAATTAATACCTAAGCATAATATGATTAAAATTTGGAAGGCACAACTTTTATTAGTAAGTACCTACTTAATATGAACGAATTAGATAAAAAGGGCTGTAACATACAAATAAATACACAGATTGGACGAGCCCATCATAAAGATGTCCTTTTGCAACCCTGAATAATGTCTTTATATATAGTAATAAAATAAATCCATTTACTAAGCCCGTGCTATTGGAATTTTCGATTTACAAAAAAGGTACAATTAATGTAAAGCAAGTAATGTGGGGCCGGTCATTATGTTCATTGTTGCCGTCGCGGTATTTATGTAACAACGTTTTATATTAGGGTACGTAAGCAGTCATTATTATAAATGTCAATAGGTTTATGAATGGCACAGGCTTTTTATTCGAGAGCCAGGAGCACTCATAACCTCACACATAACCGTTCAAAAAGGTAAGAGGTTTTGCATGTATACCTATCTTGGGCCAAAAATATTTGTAAATGACGAAAGTACTTGGCAACGCGGGCATATTTATATCAAGTTCTTATTTTCCTCTTTGAAAAAGTAACGCGTCATGCGAGTAAGCAATGCACGATGTGACTAACACAAGCTTCATCATGTTACTTCACTATAAATCCGTTGTATCCATTTCAGAAAATAAAATATACTTTAGTCGAGTCCGAGTCAGCCGTCAGCAGCGAATATTCTTAGTCAATTCCATAGGGAATACAATCGAATCTAGTGCTTATCCAATTCTACCGTCCAACTGAAATTTTAGTGTTAATAGTATTAATAGCCTTTGTAGTTCTATTAACTAGTCTGCTTGATGTTTTATGACTTCTAGAAAGAGTTCATCCTATATCTGTCGTCATACGGACAAGATGACAATAATCAACGCCTACACACACACTTTGTGCTAGTCAGTCTCTGGTATTCTTTTTTCTTTTAGGCTTGATTCTGTATAGTAAATTAAATATAAAGCTCGAACACAATATGTAAAAGGCAAGCAATTTTGAAAGTCTGAAACATAATACGCTGACCAAATTTGAAGTCAGAAGAATATAAAATTGTAGTCCTAACAATATTTAGGACTAGACATAACAATGTAGGTACTGGGGTCATGATATTTTGTGTCCCAAAATTCTAATATAGCGCTTTATACTTTTTATGCATCAAAATGCAGATGTTTCACAAGCCAATTGTGCTCATGATGCATTCAAGTTAAGCGGTTACCCTCAGACGTTTGGTACGTCAATACGCCAAATGCGCAGTCGTTTGAATGTTTTTAGATTGGAAATGTGAAATTTATGCCGATTTTATTTACATGGTAACCAAACTACTATTGATAGTCCATTAAATAGTGAACATTTCTAACGGACATGTCAATCCATTAATAAATGAATATGGTTAGTTATAGGTACATATATTAGTTATTTCATTCTATATTGAGGTCACCTTCCAATCTAACCGGTTGCGACTTAATATCCGTATTTTGGCCAGTCAACCGAATAATAGCGGTCAGACATAAGGTGGCAACGTAGAGAGGGTAGCAACGTCTCTGATAAAACTACCTATCGCCTATGCGTCTGTCAACGTCTTATTCTGTGGTCAACGTTTACCCGGTAAACTGTTTAAGAAACGTCTTTGTCCAAAAGTGAAAGTCTTGCCTTTGCCTGAAGTCATGATGTTGTTAATCAGTATTTTACACGATACTTTCAACGATTACTTTAGTAGTCACCCTTGATTGATGACAACCTTGATTGATGACTTAACGTGGTCTTTAAGGCACAGAAGCCACTATGTGTTTTAGTAAACAGTCACCCTCTCACGTACTGGCCGTGACAAATACGTTTAACCTCGCAGATCTCTCGATGGGCGGGGATGATACTAAGCCAAGGCCCCTGTTTTATAATAATGTGTTTAGTTTACATTGGGAAATGATCGATTGTTTTTGCTCAAGTTGTGTAAAAGCACTGTAACTGTTAAATACTGCCTCTGTGGTTCGGTGTTACTGTGTACGGATTACCGCGCTGAGGTCTTGGGTTCGACGCCCGGGTCGGAAAAAGTAATACTTTGTCGAAAAACTTTCAGTTTTTGCCCGGAGTCTGGTGTTGTGCGTAATAAATTGCAACAAGTTTGTCCCCTGTTACATAGGACCTAAAATATAAAATGGCGAGAAGTGGGTGGTTAAACACCTCTGCTTACCCCTTAAGGAATAAATGGCATGAAGCTATGTAGGTAACTGTTAAATACATGTAAAAGAACGTCCAATATTGTTCGTATTGTTATTTAATACAAAACATTTACAAAATCTATTTACTTGGTTTGTGGTGATCAATTTCCTATATCTTCTCGTAATTTACAGAAAAATCCTTGCAGGGTCAATTTCTGAGTCCTATATATTTAACATTAATATTTATATACCTATTTGACTAAATTAGATACAGTAAACATATATACTTTACTAGTCAAATAACTACTAGATTTTTGATTATAATTAATGTTTAATTAGAAATAAATAAAAAGTCCAATTTGAAGTGAAAACAAGCTGAATTGTTCTACTCCATAAATATTATGCTATGACGTAAAAGTTATATCAAAATAAAGGTAAGCTCATAAGGAATTAATATTTCATACGTAAATGAAAAAAAAAGTATAAAACTAAAATAAATTTAACTTTAATTGACCCCGAGCGAACTGTCACTGTGTTTCAGTACAACTGATCTGTCAAATCACAATTTTGTAAAATGCCTCATAAAAACAATAATTCACTTCATGCCTACACACGTTTATTTAAAGTGTTTTGATAGGCAAACAACAAATTGATCGTATAAGTGTACCCATTTATACTTTTGAGAGTTCACGGAACCCTAAAAAGGATAATAGGCTGTTTTTTTAGTTCGTGTTTACTTTTTACTTATGCGTTGATTCCATTCATTGATGGTTGGCCTCGTCACGCTGCGACTATGGTGCCAAATGTCACAAAAGGCCACGTTGAAAGGTCACTGTATACTGTTTCGCCAAATTATTAATAACGTAAGCTAAACTAAATTACTACCTTTACAGAATAGCTCTATCGTTACACAAAAACTTTCTTAACACTGTACTGGCGGTCAAAGTTAATTAAGGCATAAACGTATCCTTATTTACTTACCGGAACTAAATAATAACATCAGCAAATAGAAACACTAATTTTATTATGCTTTTGTTTAAACAATGTGATTTAATCTAAAGTAGCCAGTAGCTTAAATTTTTAATTTAAACATTATATTATATTTCTATATTGATGTTAAGGTGGTCTATTTTGACCTTTACTTTATCGTGTGTGATGGAAAGTATTAAACATGACATGTGGCTTTTGCTTAAATAGTGGACAGAACAATAACAAAAGTAAAAAAAAATTAACAGTAGTATATATCAGTAGATTTGTCAAGTAAGACGTGAATTGTGGTAATGCGATATTTGGTGCACGTTTGAAATGCTATTGGACATTATTTATTTTATTTCTACATAGTAAATCGTTAAAGAAACCTAACGATCAACGAATGTGCAATAGTTTTTACAACTATTTACTTAAAAATTACTTGCTACTGCGCCGCAATATTATGTTTTTTAACACTATTCATTTTATTACATATTTAATTATTAATATACTAATAACTAAATTAATATTTTTCAAGGCAATCGATTTAAAAAAGATTTGCGTTGTGTTTTCTATCTCATGTACCGTAGTTTAAATTAAATAGGTACTAAAATGATTTATGCTCTTGATAATCTAAATAATTGCGTTTTTAGATACAAAGTATCAATTTTAAGGTGCGTTATTAAGCAGAATATTTTGTGTTAAACATCAACAAAAGACGCTCATAAATTTATTAATATCTGCTACAGTTGGCTACGTCGTAGCAAAAGCTACACAATTAGCTACGATTTATTTAGGACTGGCGATACATTCAATTTCATTTAGTTATAATATGACGGTTTATTAAGCATAATTAAGAAAGATTGATTGGTAGACCATTAAGTCTGCTTTTAATTTAATTTAATTTTCTGAGGAATAAAAACAATACCAGTAGGAATGGCGATGCTGTCCACCACACCTCACCTTAAGTGATTGACATCAAGAAGGGTTGCGTCACTTTGATAGGCAAATATAAAAAACCGGGCAAGGCCTCTTCCTATGAACTTCCTATCTATATACTATATCCTATCTATACCTATAAACTTGTAGGTACAAGACAAGTATATACACTTTGCTTATAAGAACTGAGGATCAATGATTTTCACTCTATCTAATAGTAATCAATCAATGAAGTCCAGACGTGTTGGTCACCATTCTAATTACTTTCGCCTCAAATTTGTTAGCGTGGTAGTACACTTATAAATTTTTGTTTTAAATACACATACTGGTGATTTGTTTATTCGACCAGTTAACAATTTAGTAAATTTCAAAACGTTTACAAAGGTACTGCTGCAATCAATCTTTTTTATTAATCTATAAATTTACCTATTGCCGCCCATAAAATATGTCCCTGGAACTCCTCTTAATTTATTAGCAACTAGCGCAGACAAAGGCGATTATACACTGGGGTCTTTTACTGGAAATTTTGTAAAAAAAGACTGGGTTTCACACGCATTTTACCCACTTAAATTTAAAAAAAAATATTCGAGTTACAACACGGTTTTTTAAGAAAATGATCAAAATTACAATTTGTCAAACATTCACGGCATAGTAATGTTTTAGAACGCGATTACTTTTGACGGCTTCGCTACGTAGAATTTACACACTAAAACTTTTGTACAAACTTTGAACTCCCATTTCATCCTCGTAAAGATAATATCATGAACTATTTTATACTAGCTGGACTCCACGGCTTCGCCCGCACCTGCAATATGTCTGTCTCCCTCGGGATTTTCGGCATATAAAGTAGCCTGTGGCCGTCTCCGGCACCGAATCTATCTACATAATTTTCATTGAAATCGGTTCAACTATTTAGGCGCTGAGTGGTAACAAACACACACACATACATACACACAAACTTACGCATTTATAATATTAATAGGATGAATACTATCTGGACTATTTCAAGTTTGTAGGTTTTTTGAGGTTCTTCCTCTAAATCCAGACCTCAGTGAGACAGTGGTTCAAATGGTGCTCAAAGAGTTTATGCACGAATCAAACGCTAAAGATTAGAAATTATTTTTTAAAGTGGACTTTTTGAATGAAAATACTTTTAAGTCACACAGAAGAACAGTGAAAATGGTCTTGGCATGACTTAACACTAGATAATGTTTTTGGTTTAGAATTAGAGTACATATATATCATACAATATTATGTCTAATGTACTTATATACCAACTTTCTCATAAATATATTGAATGAATTAAGTTGAACTTTAACAAGCACAGATTAGTTTCTAAACATTAGTATGTAAACATTTAAGGCATAATTTTACTAGCAGAGTCAAACTCTGTCCTGGCTGGTTTATATAAAAGCCGAGCAGTTGGGTAGCGCTGTTTCCGATATTAAATAACTTCGGCGGAGTCCTCCATGCGCCGCCATACTAAAGGCCCAAGTAGGTATGGTTTTCAACCAAGGCGTTGTAGGTATATAAATAGTTTAATTTTAAAAGTCAGAGATTATAATACAGATACTATATATTTATTTGGCTTTCATTTTTTATTCGTGACACTTATTGTTAGATAAAGTATTTTTTTAAAAATTGGTATATTTATACTATTTAGGTATTGGTATACCTATAATTAACTTTTAGAAATTTACGAAATATTCTCTAATACTTACTAATCAATTTGTGAAGAGCTACATTTAATTTTCAATTAAGTAGATCGTCAATACTGCTAAACATTCATCTAATATTGTACATGCGAAAGTAACTCTGTCTGTCTGTCTATTACGCTTTCACGCTTAAACCACTGAACCGATTTTCAAGAAATTTGGTATACAGATAAAAGTAGAGTTTGGGAACAAACACTTATAAATTTTAAAAAATGGCTTGGAGTTGAAATGGGGGATAAAAGTTAATGTAAAAAAGACGATAAGCTACATTCACGCGGACGGAACTGCGGGTAACAGCTAGTTATGCTATAATTAAAGTATGACATGACTTGGAATACTGATTGAACACGCCGCGTTGTACATCTTCTACCGCTGACCTACCTGTTAATCGCCGTACAATTTGTACGTCATCATTGGAAAAATTAATTTACTCTGGTGAAAAGATAATTTAAACCCATTATTTGCGAACTAAAAGAGATCAACTTTGAATCTTCGAGACTGGCAATTTAATTCCTTACGAAATATTAGCAGCTGTCTATATAGTAAAAATGTAAATACATATAATTAATTAATACCTAGTAACCTTCATTTCGTTTCATTATAACATTTTAGAAGTATGTCTTAATTTTTACTCGTTGTCACTGTCTAACAATACTCGTATGTGGGTTTAAAGAGATATTATATACATTATACATAGATAAATGGTTTTATATATGACTATGTCTCAGGTTGTTTGTTATGTGAAGGTAAGTTCGCTCGACCCTCGCTTGGCAAACGTCACGCGTTGATTTTAGTGTTGAGAACTTGTAACAAAAATGTATGCGTTTATAATTTATATGTTTATAGTAACAGCTCTGTGGCAAACTTTGAAATAATTTGCTTATTATCATTTTATTTTATTTTAAGCATAGCACTTTTCTAGAACTTATAGATAGGTTAATAAAAAAAAATCTGGAGATGATTCAAGAAAGCTTTATGCTTTAGTTTCTAGTTTTAATATCAATTACTTTTTTGGGTCTTTACTAAAAAGAAATTTGCAAACAATATAATCAATTAATAAACTTGGTACCGCGTCACGTAAAATAAGCAAGTAAATACATTACGATGTCTAAATAATACGAACTTGCCATCAAAGTGTGCAATCAAACAACTATCTGTTATAACGTAATCAATGGGTGATTATAGTTCTATAACACCTGCTGTTGTTGCGGTACACTCATTATTACATCACTGGTACAATGTTAAGACATGCATGTGAACAAAGGCATATTTTGCCACGTAATAATGTTGCTTTGCCACAATTACACTGGAAGCTACGTATTATTATAATAATACATGTTTTAGCACAACTACTTTTTTTGAATATTTTATTTAGTTTTTAAAATGTCGCAGCAAAATATCTACTTAAGTACTTAACAATTTCATCTCTAATGGTGAAGCTAGAGGAGCGTAATTTTTGAGTTGCGAGTCGTGTAATTTCGGCCGCGTAATTACTGCTACATTCTTGCATGCAAATGGCCTGTTGCGGTCACTCAAAATTGAAATTAATAAATTAATCTAAACCTACTACTGCAAGTACCAAAATTAATTTTGTTATTATTATAGGCGAACTTTGACCTGGCTGCACGTCTTGGCGAGTTTCAAAGGGACGGTGTGCCGGCTTTGAAGGGATTTCAAATCGCTTCGATCCCTGATGAGGCGTTCGCGTACTTGCTGTGGGCTGAAAAGCCACAAAATCTTGAAGACTTCTTCGACTGGAAACGTAAGTTTTTGATATAAGTATCTTTTACATAATAGCCGTATTGTCTATCTCTTATTAAAATCTCTTACCTTTAGGTCAAATGTAAATTATGGAAGGGAGATAGGCCAATTTTTAGTATAACGTAGTAGTATAGCATAAAAATCTTAAAGACGATTAAAGTGCTCTACTCGTACACTACAAAGTCAGTCCCAACAATTTGACAAAATAAAATGTTATCAAACTGAAGAATATTATGAACGATTTTATCACAAGAAATGGCAGATCAATTTCAATATTTTTTTTTTCATCGAAAGCTACGCTCTTTTCTATTGGCATAGGCTACCTTTTATCAACATGCCACTCGAACAAAGCTGACGGCAGATAGTTATATAAATACGAACTCGCCGGTCTAAGCGACTTATTTTCCTTGAAATATCAACCACATAAAGACGAATTTCATATGTGCACTTGTTTACCACTTACCAATAATTTCAACATATGACATTTTTATAGACTTTAGATAAATCATTTTTAAAAGTTATCTATAATTTTATGTAAAGTATAATTAATTATACAGAAATTTATTTGTTTCTATCAAAATTTGATGATTAAGAGAGAAAGAATATAACAAACTTATTGCATATTATGAGAGTCAGGTTAGACGAAATTCTTTTGGAAGACTTCTCGTTCTACTTGGCGAAACTCGGCTGCAGATAGTGGGTACTTTCGTTCTATTGAACATCTAACTGTTGTACAACCTGCTGTTAATATTAGCGTGTTAGTGGTTTCAAGAGTTCCTAAGATAAACCTGTGCTGATAGCTGTAAAGATTGTCTCTTGGGTCGTAAGTTTGTAAACTAGTAGCTTATTTTTTTTAAATGTTGGCGAAAAGTGTACCTAGATACGAAGGACCTGCGTTACTAAAACTTTAATACAGATGAATCACCTTATTGACTATCTACTGCTTGCAACCGTCTTCATATCGTGTCGACACAGGCTCTAACGGTATATTCCTTAATAGAATATGTTAAGGAATGTTACATTTACTTTATGTCGTGAAATTCTGCGTAAAACGCCGAATTAGACAAAGAAAGATATTATCTTCTTAAATCAACATAGCTGGTAAAATGTAATAATACTTGTCTACATACTCCTTCAGCTAAAAATAGTCCTTAATCTATAAGTAACAAAATATTATTTTCAATTTGTTATTCAACATAGTGAGAAGTGATAATATTTATAAATGACCGTTCAAACTTGGTTTAGGTAGGCGCCTATATGCATATTATAGTAAAGTTGGATCTTTTCACGAGGAACACATTTGTAAGGTCGAAATGAAAAATTGTGGGTTAGAAAACGATCGGGTTACGAAGCGGAATGTTCAGCATTCGGAACAACTGGCCATGACTCTTATCCCTTCAATCCGTGGCGCACAAAACTAATAAAATCGTTTCCGACCGGCAATACGACCAAATTCACCGTAGAGCAGCATAATACTTATAAGTATTTATATGATCGATGCGTCATATCGAATGACATACTTTCGCAAATATGTTAAAATTAATACAACTTCAGTAATATTCAATCTAACATACGAAGTAAAAAAATACGTAGTAATTTATAAATAAACACGTAACTTGTACGGTAGTAGATCGACGCTGGTTTTAGCATGAATGGGCCGGATCGTCCGGGAAAGTACTTCCCTCTCATAGAAGATCGACGTAAGAGTAGTAATATCCGTACTACTGCGTTTCGTTCGGTGAGTTAGAGTGCCGGAGACCCAATTTCCACCCTTTCCTCTTGCCTCACCTCCCTCATTCCCTTCCCCTAACCCCATTCTCAGCCGTCATAGTGGAGGCCACCATACCAGCAGTTTAAGACGATGGCTTTTGGATTGGTGGACTTCTGGATTCCACTGACTGCTTATCATCAGGCGGAGTAGACTCACTATGATAGACTAAAATAAAAATATACAAGTACTTGTCAAGTCAAGTTATAAAGGCATATTATTTGATTTGATGTAATCGTGAAGTTACGAACAAAATTTATTATTAATCTTTGGTAATCGAAACGTTATTATACAAATCATTCGAATAGCATAAAATAAAGTCTTTTCTCACTTTCTATACCATCGACCGTCAAACAAACGTTTATTGTTTAGAATCACTGATAGCCTTAATAAGGAAAAATTAACCAAGCAATTATAACAAGACGACTTAAAGCCTAGCTAAATTTTCAGTAAAGAATATTGTTGCAAAAGAGACTGTCTAACTCACAACTACTTTCTGGCACACGAGATGGAATATAGCGCTTATTTATCACCGCAACGGTTTTTGACGCTACTTATTTAAATAGATATTTGTAGAGAGCCTTCGTCAAAACGCTTTGTCGGCAAAGGACTCGCATGGTCGGCCGACGAAAAGTGACGACAAATTATGTCGTTTTTGTAATTGCACTGTTAAACAAGACTTAACCCTTGTTTGCAAAGCTTCATATTGTATTATGGTTTATAATACGACGTTATTTTACATTATTTTGGTCTCTTATGTTTTACTAACTGCCCGCATCGCGATTTCATCCGCGTCTTTGGTAACTGTTCTGCTCCCGTCGCTAGCAGCGTGATGTTACATAACCTTTCTCAAGAATTAAGATACCAGACGCAAAAAACATTCTAATTTGACTGGCAGTTGCAGACATTAGCGCATTCGAACAAAGAAACATACTCTTTCGCTTTATAATAGTATATTAAATAATTACCTTTATATATATGAAATTTGGAGGCTAAAGTCAGGTTGTCATTCAAAAACCTCGGTGTGCTCAACAGAGCAAAGTGGTACTTCACTGCGGGGCAAAGACTATTGTTTTACAAAGCTCAAGTCCGTCCCCACAAGCAGTACTGCTGCCATCTTTGGGTGGGTAATCCTATGCTTACAGGCGATATTGAATCACTCGGCTTAAGGAGAGACTTATATGTATTCTTCCGCCTGTACAATAGGCTGTGTTCTAAAGAATTGTTTAGGATGGTGCCAACAGGCTCTTTTTATCATCGCACCTCCCGCCATCGGCTGGGAGTTCATCCTCGCACCCTAGAACCTCTTAGGTCCTGTACAATGAAATTTCAGATAAACTTTCTCTTACGTACGATAAGGTTGTGGAATGAGCTCCCCGTCGAGGTTTTCCCGAGAGACTACAACATGGAGTTCTTCAAGAAAAGAGTTTAAAGGTTTTTAACAGGGTTGACAACGCGCTAGTGATGCTCCTGGTGTTGCAAGCGTTTATATGCTACGATAACTGCTCACCATCAGGCGGACTTAGGCTTGTTTGTCACCTTAATAGTATAAAAAAAATGAAAGATAGAATGTAATTAATTATACTTTGAAATTGTGATTCGGGCGTTTTGGAACAAATTTAATGTGCAGCTTAGTTAGATAACCACTTTTAGTAGTACTAAATTTTATCTTACTAGTTGTCCGCAGCGCAATTTCACCTACGTTGAAACACGGTTTTTATTACTCCTCCGCTTCCTTGGCTCTTAGCATGAAGTTATATATCAAATATAAAAAGATTTTTTTAATTAGTCTGGTTGTAGGTACTAGGGATAGCGCGTTCAAACAAACAAACTCTTCAACTTAAGATAATAGTACAGATTATCCATTAGCACTTGTAAAGCTAGTTATTTAATATAAAAAATAATCATGAGTAATCTTTCATTAAATTTTTTGAGTCACATCGTATCCAAATTTAATGTTTACTTTCTTAACAATAGGAATCATCGTCATATCATCCGAAAGATGTCCACTGCTGACATAGGACTGCTCCAATTTTCGCTACCTTGGCCGATCGTGAGCTGAAATAGAAATAATATTGCAAAATCGATACAGTAAATATTAGGACTAGAACAAAATAAAAAAAAACTTATGTAAATATCTTGGGACTAAAATCAATCTCGCAAATTACTATACAGAATAACTGAGGCAGTAGTGCAACGATGTCGTAAATCTTTGGAACACCTGATGCGTAATGTAATGTGCCTTTACCTATTTCAGTTCACTGCTTCATTTTATAACCAACCTTTCTGATTAATGTTTACCCTGCACACATCACTCTATCACTTTATTGATTGATGATAACTCTCGCTTATTAATTTTCGATTTTATGAAATTTAAAATTAGCTTACAGTTGAAATGTAATATATCCCAATCTGTGCCACATTAATTTGCAAATGTCGAGATCATGCTAAATAAATAATAATAATATTTTATAATCAGATCATTTACAACTATATTAGAGTCAATGTTCTGAAGATATTATCAACGAATCTTGCAAGAAACGGTAGGATGTTTTAAATATTAATAACTAAGATGATCCATAAAATATATTCAACACGGTCAGTGACAATTATCGGCAGATGACTATCCATTATTTATACTATTGTGTATATTTTTTATAAGTTAGTAAAACAATAAATAAATATAGGTGTATGACGTATATCTGTAAAACAAAAGATTTCTCTTATTTATTTTAACTCATAAGACAACAATAAAATTAAGACTACGGTAAAAACAAGAAACTATGGCACCTTAAAATGTAATAGGCGATTTCATGTTTATTGAAATGAGCCATATTTGTGCGTCAGCTTCGATCACGTTGATTATCGACACGCGAGGCGCCTGGCACGCGATGCGCCGCCGCCGCGCCTTGCTCGATACCCGGGGCTAACGATGGACGCACCACCGCCATATCGTCGCGGTACCAATCTCTTTCATGAACTCAGCCGGTCTCTGTACCTCCTCACCTGAACATTTAAAATGGTAAATTAAACGAGCCGGGCGGACCGGGCGGACCGGGCGGGCCACAGCTGCCCGCTATAATCTGTCCCCCTTCCCCGAGAGCCTCTCATCAATCATTACGTTTGGAACACAACAGTAACAAATACTGCACCATCTATTTTTTCTAACTTTGCTGAGGTAAATTTATTTACTAAACTCATTATTTCAGGTCTATTTTTAACGACTTATTTCGGACAAATACTAAATGAAACGATCCAAAACAAATAAGCAGCACTAAGTACTGTGCTGCTTGCTAAACATTGTACTAACCTTGTTTTTTATTAAACTGATAAGCTTAACTAACTATTAGAAATACATTAAGTAGGTTTATCAATGATTTAATTTGTCATATATATTTCTTTTATATAAATTTGTGATTTATATTGCCTCAATACGATTACATAAAATTCAAAGCTGCATAGTGTGTAGACGAACTCGTTCGTACTCCTCGATACGTGTTAAGTATCTTGAAGGACACAAGGGTTCACTCGCTACTGTGACGTCATTATTATAGGCTCAAACTTTCTTGCCACAAGAATGATACAATCTTACGATAAAATCAGACGTAGCCGGGCATTTTAACTGTATACATTTCAGAAATTTGTTTGTGGTTTTATAACGTGGCATTTGGTTGCATATTAGTGCCGTTGCTTTATGACATACTTATGGTAATTTTTATTAGATTATCAATATGTCATCTCGATGTGTCTTTCTTTCTTTTGAATAAAAGAAACATATTGTGTTCATAATAAAAATGTTTTTTTTTTGTAGGTTGTAACGTATTGTCTTTATTGGTTGGTAGCCTTATTTAAATATCAGTTACTAGTTGAGTCATCAATGGATCATGTAATGGATGATATAATACATTTTCAACATTACAACCACTACAATTAATTTAAGTGGAAAAAACCTACTAACTAGTATTTAATGTAATTAATTATATTAATTCTGAAAAGGCATTAATCACGAAAACACATTGTCTGATTAACAATGTTTACTTGTATATTGCCTTTTGTTTGTTGTCGGATCTATGTTAAAAAGCGCAATGAGTAAATACAGAACAATAATAATGTTGCATAACTTTTAAATCAAATTTACGTCATAATTTGTATCGCTGAGCGCGTGTCTTTACCGAGGTTTAACGGCACCACTCAGAAAGTTGGTGGCCTTTTAATAAGAGCAGGCATACCACAGAGCATATTATATTCACTATGTATCTATAGTTAAGGTATGCACAAAGTCAGTAGTAGTTTTGAACAGAGTTAACTATAAACTTTAAACAATTAGTTTTAGTATTCACTAGTTATTTCGCTTATTACATTGTCGGTTATTTCGCTGTTTACATTGACGATCGTTCATACAAACCTTCATCCCCTATTTCAACCCCTTGAAGGTATTTTTTCGAGATAAAAGATAGCCTATGTTGTTTCCCGAAGTCTAATCTATCTCTATACCAAATTTCAACAAAATCGGTTCAGTGGTTTAGGCGTGAAAAGTTAACAGACAGACAGAGTTACTTTCGCATTTATAATATAATATTAGTATGGATTAAATAATTATTGATTGTCTTCTCTGTGCGAGGAAAAACTTTTCCCTGCAGTTAATAATGCTGATAATGACGACGATGATGCTGAAATAATTACCTATTTTCTTTTGAATTGTACATGGCATTGATTCATATGTAATAAGCCTCTTACGGACGTTCGTCTCGTTCGACAATGGGTGATGATGACATAGAGCTTGGAAAATACAGCAGATTACAGCTTATTCCAGAGCCTATAGATACTTTTGACAAATAAACGCTAGAAGCGAACTACAACGTCTATTCTAGTATGTAGTACGATGAACACTTTAATCAAGTTGATGTACTGTCCTGCTATAAACTTTTTAATCGCGCGAATGCTTACGATCAATAAGTTACTCGTATTACACTTAACTACCGATCGATCAATATATAGACAACTGATTAATTATTATCATACAAAAACAAATCATTCAATATTTTCCATGATAACAAAAATCTCAATAGAAGTACCGTCCCGTCTACTTTGAGGAAAAATATAAAATAATTAAAGTTGGAAAGATTACAGGCAAATTTAATTATGTGTATATAAAATCTCCTTCTTAATGTATAGATAATGGACTGTTAGCGTATAAATAAAAGATGCAAAGGTATTTTAAAACATTTTATAATGTTGTTTGTTGCTTTTTTAAATGTAAATCAAAGAAATATTTTTTTTTACGTTAGATAAAATGTATGAAAAGTATTTTAATATTACTACATTTGCATGAGTTACAGTAACCATAATAAAAAAATGAAATTATTCATAGGTTTTAGTAGTAATTTTGTTCATATTCTAAATTTTATTAATATTATAAATGCGAAAGTTTGTGTGTGTGTGTGAGAGAGAGAGAGAGTATGTTTGTTACCACTCACTACAACAAAGCGGTGCCGGAGACGGACAAAGGCTATTGCCGAGCGATACAAAACATATACGCGCGGGCGAAGCCGTGCTGTGGGGCGTAGCTAGTTTTAAAGAGGTTTAAGTCATTTAATATTTTGCATGCCTTAACTTGAATATTCAATTATAATAGTTTATTTTTATACGACTAAGGTGACAAACAAGCATACGGTCCGCCTGATGGTCAGCAGATCCCGTAGCCTATGGACGCTTGCAACACCAGAAGCATCACTAGTGCGTTGCCGTGCGTTATATTAAGTAGTACTGCTTAAATACGGAATACAATCAGTATAACTATATGATACAATATTGGTTCTCCCATTAGAAAGACATGCACGCACGCACGCACGCACGCACGCACGCACGCACGCACGCACGCACGCACGCACGCACGCACGCACGCACGCACGCACTCGCACACACACACACACACACACACACACACACACACACACACACACATACACATATACACACACACACATACACACACACGCTCACACACACACACACACAAACTTTCGCATTTATAATAATAATATGATTCTGTAATTTCCTCGAAATATAAAATTCAGACGCTGTTGCAGATGCAAGTGAAATTTGCTTTTTTAATTCAAAATACGCACGCAACTTTTATCGTCAGGATAAACACAACATTTTGACAGATAATGTTTAAGTAGACAGTCTGTTAATTTATATGTTATTCATCAGTTCTAAGTTAAATAATAACACTATACAAGACCTACAACTTACAAATAATTTATCACACCAAGTCGCGTTGCCAACATGGCAATGCTGGCAATCTTCTGATCACGTTTCCAGTACACATGAATGCAAAGGAATTTTATTATGCGTGAATTAAAGTCTTAGGTTTTTATGTAGACGTATAATATTAACGTTTTGATTCCTTTTATTCATTATTTTATATACATAATAAGAATAACAATAATAAATAGCCTTTAGTTTATAGCTTTAGTTCAGAGTTATGAAATATAATAAAAAAACATTAATTAACGCATACAAAACAACATAATAGGTAGGTGTACAGGTTTGGTACAGTCCAAAAATGTACTTCCAATATGCTTACTTTATACCTAGTTTAGTTCTAGTTACAACTTATCTACTTACTGACATTTTTTATCAAATAGGTATAAGTACCAAGTGTAACATTCAATGGACAGCTAAACCTTTAATATGATCTAGCATTAACATTAGACGTTTTATTCCAAAAACATGAGTTAAGTTTTTAACGAGCTTACCCTTTTGGCCCGAGCCTTATCAACTGGATCCCCGTACAAGCGTCTATAAATACCAAGTTAGGTGGCGGAAATCCGCTCTCCGGCCGGAACAGCTGCCACGTTTATTTTTATATGTGTTACTAGTATGCCGTAATAAAATTGAGAATGAAACGTTTCCATGAAAAATTAGAACACTAGCCGACAGTGACAAGTACAAATATCAAGAGAATATAGTGCCACAACGTGTTTCTGATAGGTAAATAGAAAACTCTTTATTATACTTTTTTGTTACATTACTTACTCACTTTGATACAGACATGTCGGGCAAGGTACAGGCATGTACCTACTTGAGATTCTACTATTTATTTTTATACTGATAAAGCTTACAAACATATTTCACATCCTAGTAGATAGTAAGTAAGCAGTATCTTAGCTTACGCACCGTCTGGTATGCAGTATAACCATTTAGTGTTCTGGTATTTAATTGAATACTAGCTGAATTTGCAGCCGTCCCTGTCCTAAACAGATACAATGCCCTTAATCGCACAATAATGCAGTATACAATAGTAATTAATTATAAATACTAATAGGTAGGTACCTGATAATAATAGCAACAGAACATTTAGTATTGTGGCGCCCAAACACATTCCTATGCACAGTAAATACCTACAACAAAACTAAAATCTATATCTATGATATTGTTGACATCAGGCGGTTATGTCAAGTATAGATACATTATGTACTAGCGGTTGCCCGCGATTTCGTTCGCGTGAAAATTCAAATGTGTGCGTGTATGAGAATAATATTCCCTGCTTGGTCTTTACGGCAATAAATATACGTCTCTATGGCAAATCACATTTAAATCTATTTACCCGCTACCACCAAAACTGAAGAAATTTTACACAAACTTGCGACTCCTATTTTCCCACAGGATAGTTTTTAAATATGAAAAAAAATAGTATTTTTAGTAAGTACTTTGGAAGTTTTATACACCCCCCTTTATACACCCTTCGCAAATCCCGTCTCATATCGTCTCCCGCTATTTAGTCAATTTCACATTTCAGGCATACTGCTTCATCGGCATCTCTCATTTAGGGCAAACTGCTTTTTAGGCAAATTTCATGTTTAGGTATAACGCCTTCATTGGCATCTTGCGTTTAAGGTAATTCGATCAAAAGGGGATCAAACCATGCGGGCGAACCACGTGACCGAAGCCAAATTCGATACTTCTAGCACTTGTAGTTTTTGAGGTTTCATTCAAAAAGCGTGCCCCCAGTAAAGGAAGTAGGCAGCACCAACTATTGACCCAGCTGATCGGCGTTAATGTCCTGTGTCCCTACCGCATCTTGCAAGTATATAAGCTGCGCCTGATTGTTCCTAATATAACTCAAACTTTCTGTCTTGATTTTTTTTTACAAACATGTCGACTAAAAACAACAATGAGGTAACTATAGCAACTTCATTTGACGTAGTTTGATTGAGTTTTTAAAAATGTGTCAAAATAAAATATTTTTAAATCAAAGAGGAGCACCGAGGAGTTTCATATCAACTTCGAAGCAAATCATCACCAAAATTACTTTCTTTTCCCTTTTTAACCTAGTTTATGGATGAATTTTAATAAAATGCGAAACACGTCTTCCATCAATTCTGTTAAAGAACGTTTATGCAAAATTGAAAGTAGATTGGACCAAGGAATCACATTGTTTCATACAAACTTTGCTCCCCCTTTTCACCCCCTTATGAGTCAAATTTGGCAAAGTCCAGCCTTAGTGAGTACCTACGTCTTAAAAGGAACCCCTATGCAAAATTGGAGACCCCTAGCACTTGTAGCTTCTGAGGTTTCATGGTGAGTGAGTCAGTGAGTGAGTGACCTTTCACTTTTATATATAGGTATATATACGAGGACCATCAGATTGAAAATCGACGACAAGTTTAGTTAAGCTCTCTATATACTTTGTGAGCGTAGTCATAACAACTTTGTGGGATAATCATTTAATATCACACTTTTCGAACCTCCAGGAAAATCCTTTTCATTCCGTTGTTGTGGGCTCACTGGCGGGTCGAACCTTTATGGAGATGAGACGTTCGCATTGCGAGCCGCACAGAACAAACACTCACCGTTTTGCATAATATAGATTCTTTAGTAAATACAAGAGCTGTTTGTTTGTCGACTTAAGTACTTCGAAAGCTTTTCTTAAACAGATTACATTACAGATGTATTAAAATGAGATTCAGGCGTTTACTTGTTTTAATCAGTCACTGTTTAAACAGATGAATATTTAGGTGTTGTTAGCTTATTTACAGAAGTGGCTTATTTTGAATACATTTTAGAATATATTATAAAAGGTAGTTGGATATATATGTTTGCATTAACGTAAAAAGTTATTTCATTTTATAACAGTAACTACTTTCAATTGATTGATTTTGATTGCCCGTAGAGTTTTAATGTCTATCCCATTTTATTATTATCCTACTAATATTATAAAAAGTAAAGTTGTGTTGTGTGTGTGTGTGTGCATGTGTTTGTTTGTTACCACTCAGCACCTAAAGTGCAGAACCGATTTCGATGAAAATTGAAGGCTCTATTTCTCCTCTATCCTTTTTCCTCCTTTCCCTCAATCTCTTGAAAAATGAGCAAAATGACTAATAACGATTACCACGTACTGACAACATGTTAAACGTTACATTTATTTTTTTATTTATCAAAAACTTACAACTATCCTTACAGGCTAACCTAATGCGATAGGTGCGATAGAACACAATCATAATTACATTAATATTAAAGTTATTACTAGGTTGGTTACTATTGTATCAACTTACAATAATTAACAAAGCATCAATATTACAATATTATAAAATACAACAAATAAACAAATACCTATTATGTATTGGGTGTGGCCCAATTCACGACTTGTGTAAATTGTTTGAGGGTGCATCAAACAAGTCTACATTATGTTCGGGCATCGTGTTGAGCGTCAGCAACACTCGCTCAGTGGCGGTTTATTTTCATTATTTTTTTTTTATTTATTTCAATGGTGGCATGTCCCATTGATAGAAATAATAAAATTGTTCGTTTTCTAAATACCCCTGTACCCCTGGCACACACAGTGAATGCGTGTGACTATAATTCTTCTTCTTCGTCATTACGCTCTTGGTAGAACGGTCGTGCTCGTCCTATCGTAATATCGGAGAGTGCAAATATCATTGCTTCACGGTGTTTCGCCAGCTCTCCCTGTTGGAAGTTATATGTTTGTAAAGTCTTTTAGGGCACAGAGCTGATCCTTAAGTGTGTTACCGTATATTAATTGTCTGATTTGCTAAAAGTTTATACGGTTTTTTTTCCTGTCAGGAAATATCGCCAAAGGTTTCGAATTTTTAACACGTATACAGCATTATACTGATCATGTATATAAGACCTAATTTTACATTATATTACAACATAACATCATAGCAGCCACTATGTCAGTAGTTAACCACTACTCCTGCACCCATTGTTTGCTTATCATCAAGCAGAGTGGATTTATTCAATATCTTGATTGCACATAATTGTCCACATAACTGACTAAAGTAATTTATTACACGAGACAAACTTAGTCAAATACGCTATTCTCATTAACCACTTATGATTTTACGATGTCATAGATAATAATTTTATTTATTTATTTATTTATACACACATACAACTATTTTTACAGGTGAACCCTAATACAATAGTGTAGAACATAATAATAATATAATGGCAAAAAAATTACGTAATCTTGAGGAGCATCTGGGGCGCTCAGTGATAAAAATAGGTTAAGTAATTCAATAAATAGGTTCCTAGAAAAATGTAACACGCTTACTTTTTCTTTCGGTCACTTACCGCATTCCTAGACCTTCAAAAACTTTACGCATTTCGTAAAATTTTCTAAACCCATTGAGCAGTAAATTTGTTAAATATCTTTTCACAGCGACACCTGTAACAATAATTAAGAAAGCCTGATAAATTGGGAAATTTAATAATTTGTTCTTACAGCATTTTACACATATATACGTAGGTACACCACAGAAGTTACATAGCATTATGTAGATACCTGTCTTCAAGATTAAAATAACTACCTAGCACTTCCCTTTACATTAATTTAACGAACTTCTACATTTTAAGTCTGCCTGTCTCTATATCCGCATTCTAGAACCCATAACACAAGCATATAATATGCTTACTTTGGGTCTAGATGGCGTTGTGTGTAGTTGTTGAAATATTATTATTATTATTATTATTAATATAGAACTAACCCAATATTTGTATTTAACAGAGCTGCCGCCGAATGAGGAGGCGAGGCAGGCCGTGATCCGCGAACTTATCGCCACCGAAGCTGATTACATTCGACACCTGCTGGCCATAGTCGAGGTAAGAATTCAAGTACTTCATACTTATAAAATAGGCGATTTAAAGTGAATATTTAATTGAACAAAACATTTTTCAGAACACATCTATTAGTGCTAGGTACCTAGTAGTGCAAGGTAGACTAGTTGCAAATTTCAGGAACCGATCGAATTGATTTGTCCCCTCTCAACAGTCTCAACAGTGCAAAACAAACTCGCTGTTTTTCTTGTAAAGCACGCAACGCGGTTTTCACTAGCTTTTAGACCAATTCATTCAGACGGTTTGTGTGTAAGTATATAGTTATTTTCATATTATTAACCTAGCTGCACTCCACGGCTTCACTCACGCATAAAATTTGTTATGTATCCCTCGGGCACCACACCGATTTTTGGGATAAAAGTAGCGTATATGAGTCTTCGGCACCGAATCTATCTATATACTAATTATCATCAAAATCTATTCAGCTGTTTAGGCGCTGAGTGGTAACAAACACACTGAAATACATATGCACACATAAACTTTCGCACTTATAAATTAGTAGATTCGGTATAAAAATAGCCTATGTCCGTCTTTGGCACCAAATCTACATATCAATTAATTAAAATCAAAAGAGAAAATGGAGGGGGTAGGACCCTTCCTACCCCCTCCATTTTCTCTTTTGATAACCCTCTTTTAACTCTCGCTGCCCCCTGGCAGCGAGAGTTAAAAGAGGGGGAAGTGAGGGGGAGTGAAGGGGAAGTGAAAGGGAAGCGAGGTGGAAATGAGGGAGAAGCCAGGGAAAGGGAGAGTGAAATGACGGGAAAAGGAGAGGGAGGTAGGGGGAGAGGGAGGGAGGAGAGAAGCGGAATGGGAGGAGTGGGGAAGAAGGGGGATGGGAGGAGTGGGGAAGAAGGGAGAGGGGAATAGGGGAATAGGGTAAAGTAGTGAAAAGTTTACGGGGGATATCTGTAGGTAGGTGAAAGAAGGTTTGTAGAATGGGAGATTAGAAATATCTATTTATATAAAAATAAATCCCTATTTCCCTTGGTCACGGCATCACGCGTGAACGACTGGACCGATACCGTTAATTCTTTTTTTGTTGTGTTTGTTATTGTCAGGAGAAGGTTCCGCGAAAAAGGTGTTTGAACATATTAATAGCCTAAAAAATAAGTCCCTATTAAAAATATGAAAATAACGTTCTCGGTTTTCCATTTTAAGATTACGTAGGTACGTAAAAGGCAAACGTAAACCGTGCTGCTTTTTTGATGCTGGCTCTTAAGCTTACCATAATTATTTTTTTCGTAAGTAATGAAACTTAGACCTTCGTCTGCAAGAGCCACGAAATGAGATTCGAATTTACGCATGAGTCAATTTATCAAGAAAAATTACACCGCGAAACTGACTGACTTCATAATTTTTTATAAATATAACTAGTTGTTACATACGACTTCATTCCCCAAAAATAAGGATGTGTGACAATATTGCTTGCCACAACTTACGACAATCGTACATTGTATCAGTAATAATCAGTATAATCCGACTCTATGGTGAATCCCATTTAAATCTATGCACCCGTTACCACTAACACTGACGAATTTTCACACAAACTTGCGATACCTATTTGCCCACTTTTTAGGGTAGTTTATAAATAAAAAAAAATGGTGCCGAACAAATGTTATAAAGAGTATAATTATGTGTGTTCATAGTCGAGCGTCAAAAATAAAATATTTCCCACATAAAAACTGACACCCCCTATTTCATCCCTTTGTAAGGTTTGTTTAAAAAAATAATTACCTAACTAAATTTCAATTTATTTGATTAATAAAACCTATTTTTTAATAATTTGCAAATTCTACTATCAAAAGTATAGTAGTTTCATACTATCTTTGCCACCCGCTTTTATCCCCTTAAGGGATGAATTTCACAAAATTCCGTGTTAGTGAGCACTTGCTGGCTAAAAGGAACCTCCATAGAAAATTTAAGACTCTTAGCCCTTGTAGTTTCTGATAATTTATGATTAGTGAGTGAGGGTCATTTCGCTTTTATATTATACCTAACCTATACATTAAATCTTTATCATGCTGGATAAAACAATGTTTTAATATTATATTGTAAAAGACCAGTCAGTAATTATAGACGGTAGGCAAAAGGCCTTCTCTCATACAGAAGACATTTATTATTTATTGGCTGCGCCCGACGCCCGTGCGCAAGATGGTTTTATTAGTATAACTCGGGCACCAGACCGATTTAATCGGAATAAAAAGTCCTATGTCCGTCTTCGGCAACCAATCTATGAACATACCAATTTCCATGGAAGTCATAATTTGTTAATAACAAGTTTCCGCACATGAGCAATAATGCATAAACAATTAACACTTGCTCAAAATTTTTATTGGATGTCCTAAATTGTGTCACTATGTTTTGTACATATCGTGCTATACTGTTAGTGGATATGGATATGGAAAAATAAAATAAAAACATTCATTTGAAATAGTTAAATTGGTAGCTACTAAGTCGGTTTCAATACAACGTGAAGTTAGGTTACCAAAGGTCCAAAACCTACCTATGTATGCCTTTATAATAATACTAGCTTGCCGCGGCACGGTTTCCCCGCGTTTTTGCTTACTGCTCTGCTCCCGTCGCCAGTAGTGTGATGTTACATATAGTCTATAACCTTCCTCTAGAATTGGGCTATCATACACAAAAATAATTATTCAAATCCGACTGGTAGTTCCAGAGATTAACGCGTTCAAACAAACAAACAATAGTATTTATGATAAATAAATAAAAACTCTACAGTGCAGTGATATGGACATATCAGCAAACATGCTGCTCGTCCATCATTAAATAATAATAATAATAATAAACACACTCTTCCGCTTTATACAATAGTATAGATGAAGCAATTCGCCCCTGTAATATCATGTGTAAAGAAGAAAAGACAATGAAAATAGTTACTCGCTGACTGTTGACACCGCCAGCTAGGACTTGCTTTATTTAGTTTGTCGCAGACCTATAAAAACACTCACCCAGCAATACTCGCTCAGCAAGTATGGCTGGTATGACAAAATGTGTAATTTTGATATAAATACGCTAGAAATAATCAATATTCCACATAAAATCTATTTTTTTCTTTTCAGTATTTTAGAAGAAATGTCAACACAACCTTTCTAAAACCTATAACAATAGAGAGTGTTTCTCGCTCTATTTATGTTTAATGTTTAGTCTAAGAAATAAATCATAAGTGTTAATATCTCAAAAAACGGCGCGTTTTAAAGAAAATGTTCTTTTACCGAATAAAAGATTATAAAACCTTTTACAACTTTTATTCTGTGCACATTTTCCAATTTCCAATAGGTTTTGAGCTATGCGCTCTAAAAAAATAGAAATGAACAAAAGCACCGCTTGTGGCATAAGAATATACGATATACGAGGGTACTTTCAAATTCGCGGAATGGGCGGGATAGAGGTAAAATATTAACCTAAATTCATTTTTTTAATATTCATCTACAACATTTATACATTCATCAGAACGATTAATTAATTTGTACACACTTCTATGAAAAAAATTATTATCTTTGTCTAAAAAATTCGCTAAAACGGTGTTCTTCGCTTCCTCGTAGGTCAATAATGTTATCCCCCGAACCTTTTTCTTAAGTTTCGCTAACAGATAAAAGTAGCTTGGCGCCAGATCTGAAATATAAAATAGAAAAAATATAATACCTAAAACCAATTTATGCAGGGCAGCCAATTAAACGAGACTCTTATAAACTTGAAAATTTACGTAAAAAAATAAGATGCCATGATCACTCATCAGTGGCGAAGCGTCCATATAACACGATTCCTGCCGGCTTCCCTTGTAAAATACGCCCTGACCTCCATATACCTATCACTGCTTGCGTGTCTACTCAAAGACTAACTAGTCTTCCGAAACTCAAAAGATTTTAGTCCCACCGGCTTCCCTCCTCTGAAAAGTGACTCTTCGCTACTGTCACTCATGACGCGTAAATGCTCATAAGACAATAAAATATTACAAGTGTAATTTTATTGAACTTTTTGATTAATTATTACTCTATTATTCTATTTCGTGCCTGATGTTTTATAGGTTATTTTTTACTAGAAGAAAAAGACCCTAAAGCATTTAAAGAATTTCGAAAACATAACGATACTGTCAAAGATATCTAGGGGCGGAATAAATCGATTTTAGAACATTACTTCATTAAAAAAAATGCAACACTATATTCCTACTGTTTAGAAATAGATTTTATATATATTTTGATATTTACAATCTGCTGCTCCGGCAGCATGGTGCCAGCGATGCGCTTGCACCTCCCTGAAGAAAAAAATACACATAAAGGCTAAGAATCTTGTATTCATAGTCATTTATTTGAACTTCTATATGTTAGATACTGTCCAAATTTGTTCAGTTATTCAGTTCCCTGAATATCAGATGCACCTCCCTGAAAGTAATCCTGGCGGCGCGGCGCCCATGAATATTTACGTCTAGAATCGATGTTCTGTATAAGTACTTACTTATTATACGGCTCCATCGATACTACCTTCCGTAAATGAATCGTTATTGCTTTATTGCGCGTGACGTTTAATAACTACGTGTTTTAGTATCAATTCATTGATTTCAAGTTACCCCGATATGCCTTTTAGTATCTCTGAATTGGTGTTAAATGTTTTAAGTCTATACCTATTTGTTGCTATACATTATAGATAATAGGTACATTTAATATAATTATATATTATATTATTTAATGTAGGACTAGCTTTCCACAGCACGGTTTCATCCGCGTCTTTGGTTACTGCTCTGCTTCTATCGCCAGTAGCGTAATATTATATAGCCTATTATAACCTTCCTCAAGAACTGGGCTATCATACTGGGAAAAAATTATTCAAATCCGACTAGTAGTTCTAGAGATTAGCGCAAACAAACAAACGAACTTTTATGTAATCTATATTATTATAAAGACTAATAATATATATAATACTTTTTGCTGTATGATAGATAGCCCAGTTGTTGAGGAAGGTTATAGGCTATGTAACATCACGCTTCTAGCGACGGGAGCAGAGCAGTAAGCAAAGAAGCGGGTGAAACCGCGCCGCGGAAAGTATAGATGAGTAGTGTAAATTACGCGTGTTCTTACAAGAGCTATCCGAGTTTCAAAATTAATATTCAGCTCAACTTCGACTTGACTTTGAGCACATATTGATGCAACCCTTCTTACTCGACACAGGAAATAAATCTGCGATGTCGGAGCAGCAATAGCACTGCGCTGCCATTACACTAAAGACAGTCTTGTTTTAATTAAAGTCAGAAGAAAATACAGGCTTGAACACTTTTTTTATAAGAAACGAAATTTGCCAGGTAAGTGTATTATTAGAGGAACTGTTGTCTCTAAATAATCGATTACAATCAGTTGTTGCCGTACTCAGTATTCCCGTGCTCTTCGAGTACGCCGTTATAGGACATGGGGGACTTATGACTTAATGAAGTCAGTAATAATATATATTAAGACCACACACCTTTTTCTAGCCTTTATTTCTGTAATCTAACCCTTTAATAATAAATCATTCATCTTTTTAATATTTCGTTTGTATAATGTAGGAACTTTGATTCCTATTTTCATTTTCATGACGTAGATATGTGAACTAGCTATACGAGTAATGGTATATCATGTCGATATCAATATTTCATGTAGACCATATTGTTTGTAATAAATATTTAAATTTATAGTAGTGTCGTAAGAGCCGTGATGGCCCTGTGAATAAAGGCACCCGCTTCGTAACACGACACACGGGCTACAAACCAGGCCAGTGCCAACATTGTGAGAATACCTGGATTTAGTGTCTGAAATTGCCAATCTGCCTTGAGCAGGCGTGGTGATCAATGCTGGCGCTCAATATGAGAAAAGGCCTTTGTCCTGCAGTGGGACAGTAAATAGGCTATTATTATTGTTATTTTTGGTGTCTTAGTGTCTAACTACGATATTACTATGAATTAAAATATTAAAAATAATATCATATTTGACATGTATCGCAATGTTGTTTAAAATACGAATTAACTAAGGATTAGGTGAGACGTCAATAGTGAGCCTACGTTTTTTAGAGCTATTACTAAATAGGTAAGTATAAAACTTAGCTTAATGTCTAATATGAGATCATTACATTATAATTATACCCAGTTGGGGAATATGGCGATACCAAGCTGCAGTATAAAGAGATATGTAATCTATACATATAATAAAATTGGAGTGTCTGTTTGTAATATTGAAATAACCGTTTTTTACTACATGTATATGAATATACATACAACAAAATAACATTTTTTTCAATTTTTGTCTGTCTGTCTGATTGTGCCGGCTAATTTCCGAAATGGCTGGACCGATTTTGTCGGGACTTTTATTGGCAGGTAGCTGATGTAGTAAGGAGTAACTTAGGCTACGTTTATTTTAGACAAATTCTTTTAGTTTAAAAATAAAGTAATGTTGATAAACTGTTAGGCGGAACAAAGTTTGCCGGATCAGCTAGTTTCTATTAAAATTCCTGGTGAACATTGTTGACACGGTAATGGTTACAAACACAATTGGAAATAAGTCTTCCGAATCCCAATTTATAGTACCTATGATAATTAAAATTACGAAGAGGGAACAAGGTAACAACACATCTTCAAGAATAAAGCACTAAAAGAATATAATCTCAAGTTCAATCTTGCTTAGATTCGCTTATAGATATTAGTTGCAATTAAGGGCTCTTTCTATTTAGACGATTCGTGTCCGACTGCTGCGCTGCATTAGCAGTGCGAGTGTACTCGTAGTACTGCGCACGGCCGGTCGATTTTTCCATACAATTTATGCACTAAGCGTGCAGGACGGTACCGGTCTTGCTGCGTGCGTGTGCCGTCCCGCACTAAACGTCTAAATTGAAAGTGCCCGTAGTGCCCTTTTTACTATTATCCAGACTGACTTTAGTCCCTAAGTATTTTAGTACCTAAACATACCTCTGCATAATTTATAAGCGCTCCGTACAATAACATTGATTTTTTGTAAGCTGTTTCTTACAATATTATTTATTAGTAAGTTGGTGTATAATTTTAAAAAACTTATTTGAATACTTTTTGGATGAGACATTTTCTCCTGTATGCGTAAAAATTCGTAAGTAATAGGCCTTAGACGCGGATACGATTACGGTTCAAAATACAGAACATATTTTGAGAAAAGCTTATGTGGGATATATGAATTAATCTAATTATTATAAATGATTTAGTTTATCAAGCGAAAGTAATAAGCGATACCAATACAGTGTGTACTACATAAATTACTCATATATCAACAAGGTTGCCTTGTCGAAATCACTCTGGTGGTTAAACAAAGAAATAAGATTAAACTTGGTGTGCAGCACCCCGTGTAATAAAATACGTGAGTGCGAAGGTTCTCAGTATTATCGTAATGTTGATATCTTAGCCTTGATATTTTAACGCATGAGTAACACTGTTCAACACACATGCAAAACTTTTTCAATAATGCCGTTATATTCTTATAATGTTCCTTATGAGCAATTTGTAAAGTTGACAAATTGATATGCTGATAAATACTTCAACGCTGGCAAGTGTAAAATTTGTTTTGTGAAATGTGCGATGCGTACCTAACTGCGTAAGGACTCCAATTGCGCAAGTTTTTATACAAATAACATACAAATTCCAAGTGTTATATTGAGAAATCATACCACCTACTTTTCTTCACGCGCGGGCTTCCAAGTTATCATTCTTCTAATCCAATATATTTGTAAAACTTTTTTATTGTAGAATCTCATTATTATTTTAATTCAGAGCACCATATCGCTACGCAGTAGAGAGAAACCAATTAAAAGTCTGTATAATTTCCATTTCGATATCAAGTTAGTATAGTAAGTATTAACTTTACTCATCATAATACGAAGATTTAAATCTAAGGCGCCTACTTACTTCTTAAAACTAATTGTTTTTACAAAAAAAAAGTCAGTAAATTAAATTAAGCTTTTGTCTAATACGGACCAAAGTTTCTATTTAATAGTTTAACAACTTGTTTGTAATTTTGAGTGCAGTAGGTACTAGTCTAGTCTGCAGTCTGGAATCACGCTTCTTATATCAGGTAATAGTCATTAGGCTAATCTTTAGTTATGAGATAATCAACTAAGCTGAAAGTTAAAGATGCCATGACTGAATAGTAGGTAAAAATTTAACCTTTAGGGGAGGCCTATAGAATACGGTAACTGCTTTCCATAAGGCGGGTTGTATGCTTGTTTGATACCTCATTTATATTTAAAAAATACACAGTAGGTACCTACAAATTTATACATATTTATACATATTCATATTTAGTTATACTGGTCAGTAAAAGTAGTAGTTATAGATGGCACATGTAACATACAATTTAAAATGTAAATGTGATGTGATTAAGGTCACACACA
Source organism: Parascotia fuliginaria (assembly GCA_963082885.1). Lineage (NCBI taxonomy): Eukaryota > Metazoa > Arthropoda > Insecta > Lepidoptera > Erebidae > Parascotia > Parascotia fuliginaria. Next base: position 18,246,132 of record OY720170.1, read on the forward strand.
AGTAAACAAAACTGTTGTTAAACGTGTTTGTCACCGTCAATATTTATTACGTTCCTCCTTCACTATTTTATATTTTTCTTTTGCATAACAATGACATTAGTTAGAAAATTATGTTTCTCATTAACACCTATCTTCTAAAATATCATGCAAACATTTGCCAAGCAACACTGGTAAGATAAACTATAAAAAGGTGATCCAAAAGTTTAAGCTATGCTGTCTAGAAAAAGCTGTTCTGCTGAATGCGTGGCATAGTCATCATGTTGAAGCAAAGAGCTCGCCCAGCTTTGAGTGCCGGCACTAGCTGCCTTACACTTCTAACAAGTATTTAGTAATATACGACATTAGGTACTTAGCTTTTATAAAGGACTTGATGCCAGAAACAGTGACAGGGTGTGCCTTCAATTTAACATTTTTGTGCATAAGAAGATATAACATATCTTCTATACAAATATTTTTAAACACTGCAATGTCTTACCTGTTCACATCCAATTAAAATTAAATGTATTAAAATAAATTTTTTTTAATTCAAACTTATTTGAAAAAGTTGAACATGCTGTATATCAGTGGCGACGGGTCCATATAACCCGATTCCTACCGGCTTCCCTTTGAGATAAATCACAAAGACTAGTAGTAGTAGTAATAGTAGTAGTCTATTAATAAAAATATAATCTATTTTCACTGGTATATTTAACTAAAAAACTTTAAAACATTTTAAAAACACCTTAAGTACTATCTTGTCTTTCTATTCTGGTAATAATAAACTAAAATAAAATGAAAACATTTCAAAAACGTCTTCCCATTGGCGCCAAATTGTCAAATTGTTATGAAATAAGCCGCAGGAATTGAGAGGAATCCATACTATAGGAAATCGTACGTTTCAAGTAACTAAGTACATAGTTAAATTACGCGTAATATATGTGGAGTATATCCCGGTATTTGCCGGCTTATGACAGAGACAGAACATTCAAATTGCGTAGGTGTACATAAGCGAGACAGACAACAAAGCTACATTCCAGAACGTACGAAGCACGAAAATTTGACAAGAAAGGGATGTGCATGTCAGGGTTACCAACTTAGCTGTTAAAATAAATCAGATAATAAATAATATCAGGTTTTGAAAATAAAAAAAAGTTATTAAAAATTAGTAAAAACCAAGTAATTATTAAAATAAAGTTAAACCGCCCCGGTTATTAGTGATTTATGATTTCATTTCTAGAGATTTTTTAGTTTACGTTTGGGGACAAATATTTTTGAGTATTGGTAACTCCGTTATTGACATTTTATTTTTAAAGTTCATTATTTACAAACACTAAAGCAATATTTTGTTTGTTTTTGTTTTAATTCTATATTAAAGTATCTCGAAATATAGTTTGTGTAGGGTAGCGTTTGTGTAACGTGTACTGTAAAAGAGTGAACATAATAAATTTTGTTTAGTTAGTAGTTCTAAGCGTAAGACTTTAATTATAATATTATGAAAGTAACAAGTAGAAAATAATTTAGTGAAGATGTTAGATGAAGGTAATCTACATACAAAGTGCGCTTGAGCAACGAACCTTCATACATGGACACGATATCTCGGAGTTATTGGAAAATATTGGGAATACCTAGTAAGTAGGTACGAGCGCAGCGCAAGTGCAGCCCGCTTGAGACACGCATGAATACGTAAGTTGAAAACATGATTTTTTGTTTGTGTAGATATTGTATTCTTTTTAGTGTCATTTGATAGGTTTGGGTCTATAACAGATAGGGCAAAAGAAATTATTTAAATAGGGTAATCCATTTAGAAGTTATTAGGAATTTTCGATAGGTAGTGAAAATTGACAAATTTAAAATTTTTGTTCTGTACCTAAACTTTTTTATTGTGGTAGTATGTTTAATGTTTTGTTTTAATATTGTAGAATAAGTTTTCTACTATGCGGGCCATTACTGTGGGTTTGGACTAGTTTGGAGAAGCCCTCCTCAGTTGACGTCCTTAGCGTGACCGGCGGGAGCTGCGCCGAGCTTAGAGCGTAGTATGATTCTGATTTCTGTGTCTACGACGCTAGTAGCATTAAATTGTTGCCTGAATTATTTATTATCTTAGAAAACACGTTTCTCAAAGTTAATTTTTGAAAACAAAAAACATGTATTGTAGAACGATCGAGCTCGCCCAGATATGACAATAACTTTTAAAAGAAATTATGGATTTATTAAACATTTTAATATCTCTTTACGATAAATAATTAATATCTATTAAAGTATAGAAATAGACCATACGTCGCGCTTCAAGCTAAGCAATTTTTGCCCCGGCTTCTCTCTGACAAAAAGTCACCCTTCGCCACTGCTGTATATACAAAAAGCATCGCTCAAAACAAGTTATATACGGTACGCGTCGAGAATACGTTCAGTGAAAGAACTACCCGCTATATGGTTCCCCGTTTAATTAATAAACTACCTTGTGATTTGCGAAATAAAATTACAAAGAATAATTACAAATCTGTTTTGAAAGAATATTTCATTAACAATATTGAGAATATCACGTAATGATGTACTTACTGGTTTAACTGAAGCTTGTATTTATTATATTCAATAATATCATAAATATAATCAAGATGTATTGTACTTAAGTATTTTTAACCGACTTCAAAAAGGAGGAGGTTATCAATTCGGGTCGTATGTTTTCTCTTTTTATTGTATGTTTGTTACCTCATATCTCGGTCATTTATGAACCGATTTGAAATTTTTTTTATTTGAGAGGGTATTTATTAATTGGTCCCATTTTTTTATTGTAAGAAATGGTTCAGTGGTTGTATGTTTGTTACAACTTAACTCCGTCATTTATAAACCAATTTGGAAAATTCTTCTTTTATTTGAAAGGGTATGCTTCGAATTATATTAATAGATTAATCAAGAAGGTTTTTTTTTTGCTAGTAGGTAGGTTATTTTTATGAAGGTCATTATGATCCTTCTTGGCTGGCACCGACTCCAAAATAACTGATTAAAAACTATAAATAGTAAAGTATTATAGGTATCAAGGATTGCGTTGATTCCCCTTTAATGTTCTTTGCTATGAAGTAATTAAAATATTATTTTCTACTTTTTAGTTAAGGATTGAACATGTAGGTGTTGTTTGAAGCCGGTTTTCATTTTTTTTCTAAAAATAATTTTATACTTTGTGTTGTAGATATTATGTTGTATCTCACCTAGATCATAGTTACCTATACTGTCAAACTAAAATTAAGATTTATTAAGTTCGCTGAATGCTTGTAAATTCGAGTCTCGTAGCATAAAGACAAACCTCAGTGGTTTATTTATGCTATTTATACTAAGTCTATCCTGTATTGTAAATTGATAATAAATAAAAAATAAAAAATAAACAGGCAGGAGGCAGCAACAGTTTGGATCCTTTTGAACTCCCTTCAGACTAAGTAAATAGATACCTATATAGAGAAAAACGAGAAATTAAAATCACATCATCATTCAAGTTGGTAAATACATTTTGTAGCATCCAAACCATCGATTATTAGCTTAGCTTTTATTGTTACATAAATTCAAATCTGACCTTTTATCGTAACGTGTAACACACCTAGATGAGACTGCCATATTCACGACACCATGTCAAGACATCATTTGACGCAGAACTGCTTCTGAATCGTTTCGGCACCTAGCGTGAAACTATCCGCCTCACGCGAATATGCTTGCTTAAGACACTATTACAACCAATTAATTCAAAAAAACACGCTATTTCAACTTGGCTCATAAATACAAAGGGATTATTTTGTAATTAAGTGAAACTTATATCGCAAATGTTACTGCGTGACATACCTACTCGTGCATATATTACAATAAATAGAATATTACAATAATTGAAGCTAGTTCCAGAGTAAACTGTTACCGCATGACACGTGTAATCATTTAGATAATGTCATATCATAAAGTTAGATACTTAACCTTTTGTTAGTCTACTGTTTGCTCTGCCTTTAACGGCAATATGGAAAAATAATAGACGATTAGACTTGGCCGCAACTAGTATATTGATAAAAATAATTTGACTCTTAATAGTAATATGTAGATTTTAACCAGGAAAAGGTTATACAAATAGGACTTGAATATCTTAATAAAACTATAAAATAAAACTTTATAATAAAAAAATAAACCGACGAAAAAACTAAAAAAATAATAATCTATTACATTATTATTATTATATTTTATTACCATTAATAACTAAGTTCTTCAACTAATGTAAGTATAAGTAACTACCTAAGTAGTTTTGAGTGGGTTCTTAACAAAGAAGGAAAAAGAATTATCAAAATCGGACTCTGTAAAAAGTTATGCGTCGCCTTGAGAAAATCCACAGTTTTTTTTCGACACTTCAAAATTAATTTATTATAAATGACACTACAAAAACTGAAAAATTCCAATAAAACAAAATACACAAAGCTGTATGCAGCGCATTTAACATTTCACTTTTAACTTTATGTTACATGCAATTGTGAGTTTTCACGATGAGTACTAGTAGAAAGATTCTCAAAATAAAAAGTAGTAATAGTGCTGCTCAGCCTTTGATGTCATACTAGCATTTTTGCTAAGCATATTTACACTCAATTACCATATGATGATTTGTCAGCACTATAATAATAAAAATGACAATTAATAATGGTTAACGTCACATCAGCACACTTTATACATCTAATATGCACTTAAAATGTCTTTGAACTGCCTGTCACAGCAATAAGGAAAAATAATTGACATTTAGACTTCGCCGCAACTAGTATATTAATAAAAATAATTTCACTTTTAATAGTAATATAGATTTTAAACAGGAAAAGGTTTTACAAATAGGAGTTGCATTTAAAATTGTAAAATAAAACTTTATAATAAAAAATATACATAAGAAATATAAATAATCGTCGTCAATTCAAAAATAACACCTATACCTACACTTTCTACTACATATTTCGCAAGATAGAATCAGACGGCACCAGCGCTAAGGATTTTCAAAAGCGTTTCGCTTTTATTCACAACACCAGTAATAATGTTATGTTACACAAATATAAGCAATACAAATTACTCTTGTTACATTGGGTGTCTCAGAGAGATTACGAGTATATCATACCAAAAAGTCGTTACAATATACGAGTAAGATATTATAACTTACCAGGTTTAGTCCTCGAGGCGGCGAGTGTTATTGGGTTTCTTGTCACAGATTTCCTCGTAACAGCCCTGTATTTGGAATTACCTATCTAAATTAATATTACAAACAGAAAAGATTTGATTTTTGTATGTTAATTTGTTTGCAACAATTTAACTAAAATCTACGTTGCCGAATTAAAAAACTTTCACCTTTACATTGAATAAATAAAGCCGGTAACATAATTATGATATATTATAATTTTATGTTTAACATATTTTCTCAGACATTTTCAGAATTTCAATATTTTATGCGACTTTGTAAACCTGAATGATGCAATACGACACTATTGCATTCATATTTTCCGTAGGCGTTGTGTGACCGAATGAAACTTTTGATACCGAAGAGAAGCAAGGCCATACGTCTAGTGGCTAATACTAGCGGCCTGTCTTTGTATGAGTACCTGTAGGTACTATGTTGTTTTTTTGACATTGTTCCAAATCGTTTGAATTTCTGGCTTTTCTCTCCTATAATAAATATTATGCATATACTAGTTATACGAATAAATTTTCCGGAGGAAATTCTGTAGATAATAGTGAAAATCATATTTAAATCTGTTTCGTGGTTAAAAGAAGTAAATATAGAAATCCAGAAGGAAACAGAGACTTTGTTTAAAAATACTATGTATTTAATTCAAGAGAACTAGCCCTCATAAGTTGATGAAACCGAGTTAGTTTATACCTATGCATTCGGGAGAGTAGGTATTGTTCTAAATGTAACATGCTTTTGTCCACAGGTTTTTATCGCCACTGCCCATGCTCTTCAAGATATGGGGAAGCTCTTGGACATTGAAACAGCACGTTTGTTCTCTAATATACCAGACGTGTTGAACGCAAGTCTGTATTTTTGGGAGCAATCGATCTTTCCGATGCTTCAAGATGCGTGTTGCAACAAAACGCCGTTAGTTCACATACTTATAAATTATTATGCTTAAAAAAATTAAGACCTCCTAAAGATAAACGTTTTATTAAAGTTGCCTGATAATGTAGAAGCTTTATTTAGCTTAGTTGCTATCTACTATAGGCATAGGCATCTAGATAGCGCATAAATCTTTTGAGACTGTTTGATGAATCACTTTTCCCTCAGTACCTCATTTTAATTTGTTAATACCAATTTGTAAATGCTATTTTAATTTAAGTATAAATTGTATTGGTTGTTCAAGTTAAATAATAACAAAATATGGTTTATTCTTTTCTCAGCTTCAATACTGAGCTGATGTCGCCAGGCTTTTGCCGTTTTCGGGATTTGTTCTATCCCTATGAGAAGTACGTAAACGAGCAGACCAAGGCTCTAGATTATCTGCGCTCCTTGGGAAATAATACAGAATTTATGACCTATCTGTCTTGGTGCCATGCTCAAAAAACCTGCAAGCGGTAAGTACTTTTTACCTAGTTATTTTTTAGTAACACTGTAGTCTTTTTATAAATAATAGTCGCTTAAGTCCGTTTATTTTTCTCTTATTAAAATTTACAGTCAACAAATACTTTTCCTTGATTAAAAACGTAATAAAAGTTTATTATCGAGTTGTTTTTATCCGCAACAATAAATAATGAAACTTATTGTTCGATTGTAGTCTCCAACTTTCCGATATCATGGTGAAGCCGATGCAGCGTTTAACCAAGTACAGCTTGATCTTGCGCCGTATCATTGCTCACACTGATGTTGAGCCGGAGCGTACTAGTCTACGTGCGATGGTATGTTTTCTTTTCGTATATACCATATAGACCCTATACATATTGATACAAGAATTGGTTTTCGCAAGCAGTATCGTCTAGTTGAACACTAACCGTTTGTTACCTGAGTTATAATATTAGGTAATTCTACGTTACATCATTGATGATTTTGAACGGTGTCTATCAATATATTAAAAGTGACGGTCTAAGAATTACAAGAGAGACTCATGATCATATAACATCGTAGTTAAAGCAAGCGAACAATAATAATAATAATAATAATAATATTCTACCACATGCACACAGTACATAAAGTGATATACTACTTATATACTTTTTTTTGTAAATACAATGGATCTGACTTGCACAGGACCGGAAAGGATGACCCGATGAAGACCGATTAGGGGACTGTAGGGTAATACTTTATCATAGACATTCTAAATAAGCTATCAGGGTAAAAATAGAGCAACTAACGGCATCGTATCACAAGAGTAGGTACATAAATTAATTTGTGTAACATATGTCTCATTTTCTATGTATTGGCAGATCCTACGCTCATTTAAGCGTGACTGCATGAGTTATATACCTTTTGCAACCTTGTTCAGTAGGAATATCATTTATTTATTAAAATTCAGTATTATTTTTCCTAACCTGTGTTAGTATTTTATTCGTACGAAACTCATTAGGTATAATGAAAATCGTACTTACTCTTAAGCGAGCAGTAAGAAAACCTTTTTGCAAATGATAGTATGAAAGCAGAGTTATTGGCGTCCTAAAGCCATTTTAATACTGAACGTGCAGCATGTTGAGCAGCCACAGGCGACTCGCGTAGAGAGCCTGACAGTATGCTTCAAGTGGGGATGTTTTTACTACATTCCTGCAACAATCCTACAATAAATTACCATTGCACCAAATTTATTTCAAGTATAAAGCGTTTAAGCACACTATGAGTAAAAAATTTAGTTTGATAATTGACAGTTGATAGTTGACATAGAAGGGTACTTTTAAATAAAATAATAATAATATAATATATTATTACAGCAATTACACACAACGCCAATAATAATAAAGGATCATTTTAAAAAAAATATATACACAGATTTAAAAAAAAACACTAAGTCGTACAATACAGATTTGTGTAACTTAATTCTTATCCTGTTTTTTTATTCAGGAGTCGTTCGCTAAAAATTACGTTCTTGATCTGAACCGATCCATCCGACAGCGTGAAGAATTGGAGAGACTAGACCAACTGGCTTCTTCCATTGAAGCTTATGAAATGGTAAGTTGTAGGATGTATCATCTCACCACACACAAACAAATATTACAACCGCAGTGGAAATACGGCTGATTATAATTTCACGTAATTGGCACCTATCAAGACTGGGTTGAGCATGTGTCAGACAGCGAACAGACAAAATAGCCAAGTATTTCTCATTTAAATCTACTTTACACTGGTCGGATTAATACAGTTATAATTAAATTGTGAATCAGATTTGATAAACTTTTTTGTTTAATAGGCATTTAGTTGTTTACGTCATATTTTACAATGAGTATCATGCTTCTCAATGAGGGCGTTTAGGAAAATTTTCGCTCGCCACCAGTTGGCGCCACTTTGGTAAAAGTCCTTCCATTTGAACAACGCTATGAAAACAAATATTTATCACTGCTCATTTCGTAAATTTTAATGTTAAATTTACAAAATGGATAATTCACGTGCGTAAGGACAAAAGAAAACTGTTGAGAGAGTTTTCTAAAATGGAGCCCACGAGGTGGCAGCACCGATGCGTCAGGTCTAGCTGTCAAACGCTTTTTGAAAGTTAACCCCTGATTGGCCCAATGTGAAAGTTAAAGTGGCGACATTTCTTTATTTTCGTAACATACCCAATTTCGAAAATACGTACTTCACCACACATAATACTGCACTTATTATCTCGAAGGTATGTTTTTGTCGAAATAATTATCTGCCGAACAAGTGCATGTCGAAACAGTGTCTGTCGAAGTAGTTATCTGTCGAAGGAGTCGAAGGTGTGTGTTGTCGAAATATGTGCCATCTAAATAAATAATAATGTGTGTCGATTACATGTTCTGTCAAAGCAATGACTGTCGAACTACGTATTATCGAAGTCGAGTTATGTGTCGAAATAAAGAACACAGAGGTACACCAGTTAGATTCGACGGCACCGTTCTTTACTCTTATGTAGCCGGTGTCTTCTTGAACAGACTTATACACTTAACATACAGTATGTATAAAGTACATAGAAATTAAATGATTGAATACATCTGTCTACCAGTTCACTCAAAATACTTGAACTATGGACATAAATAATAATGAAACCTACTGTTAATTAGTTTAGGTTGCTGTCGAAAATACAAAGATTTTAAATAAAATGGTAACATAAATAGGTACTTAATTATACCCAGTAAAACTCATTTCAATACCTTCGCCATTGTGAAATACTGACTATTAATTATAAAGGGTATACCAATGGAAGGCCACCTTATGTAACATTTTAGAGGTTGACGTTTGATTCATCTGTTCTTGCCTTCTTGCTATAAGGAACCTATCTGCCAATTTTCAAGTTTCAATTTTTCAATTTCATTTCGAGTTTAAGCCTTAATTCGGCTTAGGTGATATTTCAGTTTATTTTCATAGTCTTAGATTTAATTAACTGTAAGTAGCTATACCTAGTTAGTGCAAATATTTAATAATAAAAAGACGCTAACATTCGAGATTCTTAAAATGTTATGTATGTATATTAGGCATGTCTAGCTCCGAACATACGGTGCTTGCCTTTATATATTGCTGATTATAAAATATTAAGTTGCTACGTATTAACGAATAACGTAACAAATAAATAATGATTCAAAATTTTAGTTACATAAAGTAATACTATATAACATTGTAAAGCTTTACTGAGCTTGCTTGCAAAGTGGAAAATTTGCTCGGCCAGGTACTGTACTTTGACGAGAAAATCGGTGCGTACCGCCATATATTCGATCCTGAGATAGTCCAACACCGTAATCGTCATCCTTGCTTTCCTTACTTTCTCGATGAATATTAAATATCAAAGTTTAGTCGTACTCGGTAAGCGCCCGTTACAACATGCAGTTAATCATGCGCTTTTCGGTGTTATTGCTAAACATCATATAATTTACGGCATTACTCACATAACACAGAAAATAAATGGTACAAATAGTGATCGTGATTGTGTGCTCCTCCGAGGTTCGAGTAAACTTGGCAGACGTATTTATTGAGGATCAGTTCGAGATCGACGGCGTCGATTACGAAATCGTGGGTGTTAGAGACTGGTTAAATGACAATTAGATCAGTATGGCTTACCTTCAACAATTCATTATGTTGTTTAATCAGGTACGAATGCATTAATGTATTGAAATTAAATGTTTAATGTTTTACCTTGATACTCGTAGCTGTCATACAAGCTAAAACATATACTTATGTTGTATCCCATATGTATCATAACCCAGTATATATCCTGCATTATAGTTTCACTAACAGCACGATTAGTGACACTTACACAAGTGATCATCCAATGTCTTAAATGTTGTCCGATTCAATTTAAATTGAGATTATATATTAATCATATTGTATTTTCTTTCAGTAATCGTCATGATGAATAGTTGACATATATAATTTAATGTATAAGAGTGTTATAAGTCTGTGTCTAATTATATACTCAAATTATTGTATATAGGCAATGTTATGCACTAGCCAATGAAGTCAAAGTTGATAACGAAGGCATACTTACGTAATTAATTGGAATATTTTCATAAAATCATATAGTATTTAAGACACATTAAACGTACCAGTGCTATTTTACATAGATAAGTAAATTATAAATAAAATGCATCGTACCTGGAGGATATAGGACAACAAAATATATACACATATCTGAGTTGTTTTTATTTTAGGTAATTACATAAATTAATGAGGCAAACGTGTTCTTTAGAGCTCGTACTACATGCACATCTTCTTTTACAGGAATTCAAGGATGAGGACATGGAAAGATGCTTTCGTTTACATTCTTCACTAAACTTGAAAGCTCCTATGGTTAATTGCACCCCCAACCATAGCAGAACAATAATTCACTCGGCGGATCTACGTTTCAAAGACAACGTAAAGGAGGCAAGCCTTCTTCTTAACAATCATCCATCACTGATCTCTACCAAACATAGATGTCTGAAATTATATGTTTTTGTAACGATTTATCAACCTTATCAAAACAAACAAACTTTATCAAAGAAATCAGTGATAGGGATATATTAATTTATAATAAGCTTTGCGAACAGGCATAGATTTCGGATGCATCCGTAACTTTACATTAGGGCGACACAAAAGTGGTTTCGTCTCCTAGATACATTATAGAGACTAACTCACTTAAAATAACTTTATTTAAAATAAATTATGTTTGCCGTGCGATCGAATTATTAACTTACTAAATGCGAATGACATTCTTATTTAAATCAAATACTTACTTATTATGGAGCACCTCCTTTTAATAGTAATTTTCTTTCAGTTTGAGGTCAAAATCTTCCTTTTAACCGATATGCTACTTGTTTGCAAGAAAATATCCTCTAAAGGCCAAAGTCCGATGTACAAGCTGATTAGGTAATATCTTCATTACACTTTATTAATGTGTTTATTGTACTTGCTCTGCGATTTGTATTAAGACATATTATATTGTGTGCGAATTATTTGTTTGTTTTATAGGCCGAAATATTTTATTGATAAAATGATATCACTTCCGAGATATGCACGACAATCCAAGGATGTTTCTTCTTTAATATTTGTCATCCTGGATGATGTTGGATCGTCATTCTTCGCTTTTGCTCTGTCGGACTGTAGTAAGGATCCTAACTCTAACAATTTAAAGGTATTTATTAATTTTTTTTTTATTCATCTCATACTTTTGTGAACTGTTAAAGTAATATTGCAATGTTTAAATTACTAAATTTTTCTAATTATAATAATTATTTAATACATTATTACTATGTTATCTCATGAATTCATGATAATATAATTTAATTTCAAATTTAACTTGATTTTTTTCAAACTCTTTGAAATGTGTCATCTCTGTCTCTAGTACACTGTAGCTGCCTCAATTTAACTTCTAAGCAGAATACATGTTTTGGAAAACTTTCATTTGAATACATGTACCTTTTAGATTTGGGAACAAAAATTCCGTGAAGCTAAACTTACGTATGAACTTGCTGTATGGTTTGCAAAGAACCCATCGCGAGACATTTCGGAAATTGACATGGATTCCTCATCTGACTACGCCATCAGTGTACCCACTGCTTCTAAACCGGTACATGTTTGTTACAAATTGTCATCTCGAATCATTCCTCTCACTATTATTCATTGCTCAAAATTAACAACTATAAATAACAGTCATCTACTACGAAGGGTAAACGTCAAATTTAAGTAATGTATTACTAAATTATATATGACCGGAGACAGGGATCTGAGTGACCTGATACGACCAAATAGATGTCGATACTGAATTAAAAATTGAGATGTGGGTTACAAACAACAAGTAGGTTACAAAGAACAAGTAACAAAATACATCTATCACGCAAGATTAATAGAGTATTTTTGGTAGTGGCTGCTCTAGGAGTAAATTAACTTAAAAACAATAGCACTTGAAACACAAGAGCATCAAGCTAATGTAGTGTAGAAACAAATTCTTAGGATTCGCCAAATCGCCTATACCCAATAATCGTGAGATATTTTACTAACGAGCTCATGCCCCGTGGACGACAACAATGTGTCTCTACGATTTACTACACTATAAATAAATGTGACTGATAAAAATTAAGTTGAGGAAATCAGTGTTATAAACTGTATTAGTTATAATACCTGCTAGTATTTTTGTAGCAATTATTTATAATGAGCCCAAAATTTAGCCAGATCTTTTGCATTGATATTGGCCACATTATAATTATAACAGTACCTAAAGCGATTTGAATGTCAGCAACGTCAGAGTTTGTTCAAAAGATTTTCTGCGTCAAATTTGAGATATGTATGATTTAATGCGTTTAACATCTTGACAATTAATTTATACAGAATCCAAACATCGGCGTGGGCGGGATTACTTTCAGAGGGGCCTCAATAAGAGTAATCCTACCGACGCCAATGTGTAGGAACATAAACTTTAGCTGCTTAATCGCGGGGTAACTTACGATTTAATTATCCTTCCATTTCTTTAACGATATCTATTGAAAGACTTAAATAAAAAAAGATAAAAGCAGCAAAGCCATTATGTACAATTTAATATATCAATGGAAAGTAAACATTGGAATAAAAAAATATAAAAGACACGAAAACTGCAAGTGTTATAGCCACAATGTATGACGCCACGCAGACATCAGGTAGAACATTGTCACTATCTGAGATTAAAAAAAAAATTTCATAGAACAATACATACCAAAATGCGTACTGATGTTAAGCCCGTCTTTCAGAAATTTCTATTCTTAAAATTCATCAACTATCACTTTGATTCTGCCTCGTAATCTATTCATCCATCCATTTCAACCATGATCATTTATTATCATTGGTAGCAAATGCCAATATTTATGCGACGTATCTGTTAAAGGGTCAGAAACAAACATCGGAGGACTTGACAATCGAGCGAGATGCCCGCGAGCGAGTTGCAGCGATGTTACACCGAAGTTTGGGCGCGTCTACTGAATGTGACTTCTCACAAGGTTCCATGACCACTGACTCCTTTGATGGTAAGTTTTATCGATGGAATACAGACAACCCAGATATTTTTTATCATGATAATATAAGATGAGATTTTACTAATGATTCTTTTGTTATCGTAGCTGAGTTTCCATCGGGAGCGGCAAGTGGCCGAGGCGGTCATCTGCGGCACCCGATGAAGCGCAACTCCACTGGAGGAAGCTCCAGGAACTCACGCCTTTCAAGCTTCCAACAGTCAACAAGGTAAACTGTTATCTAAATATTAAATAAAAATCTCATTTTTTTTAAAATAATCCTCATGTAGCACGAAATTGTCGAACATAATTTGTAGATCTTCTAAAAATAGAAACAGCAATATCGAAATTTTAATTTAGTAAATTGAGAGAATTCAACTTTTCAATAAAGTTTTATAAAATATATACTCAAAGTTGAGCAGATTTACGAACTCGGAGGGTGATTATAATGAAATCAAAATGAAAATTTAATATTATTGTATTTGGAGTTAAATGTCTTAAGTGTTACTGGTTGTAGAAGTACTAATGGCTGGTTACTTTATATTTATTTTCAATTGCAGCGCTGCGTCACATGATGAACCGCAGGGAGGGCCTTGCAAATTCACTTACAAAGCCGGCAGTTCTGTCGAACATGTTATACCAGCGCTCAATCCAGACGATGGTAAGTCACTTTAAATCTGTCCTAGGACATCGCTGTTTGCTTACCATTCGACATAGTGAAGTCATATTGGTTATTGCTAGTATAAAATATCGGTATTTATAAAAATTATCTACTAATATATCTCCGTAAATCATACAGGTGTAACATCTATCACCGTGAACGTGGTCAGCGAAAGTGAAACGGAAACGATGGTGCAGAAACAGCAGCACCAACCGGTGAGTAATTGCTTTTACAATCTTATTCAACAACTAGCTGTTGCCTGCGACTTCGTTCGCGTGAAAATTCAGATGTGTGCCTGTATGAGAATATTTCTTACCTAATCTTACGGCAATCGTACATTGTATTAGTAATAAATATCAGTATAATCCGTCTCTAAGGCGAATCCGATTTAAATCTATTCACCTTGAGGCCAAGGCACTTTTGTCTAAATCCCAGTTTGGTTTTAGAACTGGAACCTCTACAAATGATGTTGTCAATGAATTGGCCGATTATATTGTTAACAAACTAGATAATAAAAAAAAGGTAATAGCGATATTCCTGGACTTAGCAAAGGCATTTGACACGGTCTCTGTCCCACTCCTACTAACCAAACTACAAAACATGGGGATTCGCGATGTACAGCTCAAATTGTTTAAGGAATATCTTTCTGATAGACATCAGAGAGTGAGAGTCGGAGAACTCACAAGTGATGACTTGCGTATATCTTACGGTGTCCCGCAGGGCAGCGTAATGGGCCCTACTCTTTTCCTCATCTTCATCAACGACTTGTGTAACCTTCAACTAATAAATGGGAAAATCGTAACATTTGCGGATGACACGGCATTAGTCTTCCATGGTGACACCTGGGATGAGGCTTACGGCTTTGCACAAACAGGATTCAACACGGTAATCTCATGGCTCAATAACAATGGCCTCACACTCAATGTCAACAAAACTAAATATATACCATTCTCCATCAAAAACATTTCAACTCCATTACACAAAAACTACTCTGTAAAAGCACATTATTGCTCATCTGATCTTGCCTGTTCCTGTAACCATATAGAACTAGCCTCCAGCATAAAATATCTTGGAGTCATGATTGATAGCTCACTAAGTTTTAACCAACACCTAGACTTGTTATCCTCCAGAACTCGAAAGCTAATCTACATTTTTAAAAATCTACGCCATATAGCTGACAATAATGTGATTAAAATGGTATACGTGGCCTTGTGCCAGTCCATACTCAGCTATTGTATTACCGTGTGGGGTGGCGCTTGTAAGACTAGCATGATAAAGCTAGAAAGAGCCCAAAGAGCGGTTTTAAAAGTAAGCCTATCGTTACCATTTTTTTTTCCAACTAAAGATCTTTATTCGCTCTCTGACGTGTTGACTGTACGCCAACTTTACATTCTGTGCACAGCCCTAAGGCAACATTCATTAATAGGGTATGATCCATCACTGAATATTAATAAAAGAATTAAACACAGAGTATGCCAACCACTAGTTAAAATAAATACATCCTTCGCACGCAAATTCTTTGAATTTCTAGGCTACTGCTTATATAATAAGATAAATAAGAAGCTAACAGTCTACCCCCTTACAAACGTTAATTGTAAACGAGTAATTACATCCTGGCTAAAATCCCTGGATTATGAGGAGACCGAGAATCTACTTAAGGTCCCTTCCTAATTAGCTGAGATACACACACTCAAACACGTACATGCGTAGGCGCACACACACACACAAACACATCTACCTACACACACACACACACATCCCTTCTCACACACACATACACACACACATCCCTTCTCACACACACACATACACACACACTTCCCTTCTCATACACACACACACACACACACACACATCCTTTCTCACATAAATCTAATTATAAACCCTAATAACAGCCATTACACCTAATTCCATTTACTTTAATGCTTTTCGCAAATTACGTTGTACTTACCTGATGTACTTACCGTTTGTCCGCTTCCGGAGTCTGGAGAGGCTGGCTATCTGTCATACAGGTCTCCTAGTACAGAAACCAGTCTCTCACATAGACTAAATCTCATGTATTTGTACACAGTGTAAGGGCACGCTTTGCAATCTCCAAATGGATCCTGGGGACTAGATCGCTCCCTCTCTTCCCGTTCGCTTATTTTGCGAACGGTGGGAGTGCATTGGGATCTTCTACCTGGGGCCTATTGGGGATTGTAGAGCGGTCCCCGATTGTTTTATTACATGTATTCACCAACTATTGTATTTTTACCGCTGTATGTATCTTTTCTATGTGAGAGAAAACAATAAACTCTTTATCTTTATCTATATCTTTATCTTTATTCCCCCGCTACCCCTAAAACAGACGAAATTTTGCGATATTTTACGAAACTTGCCACTCCTATTTTCTCACTTAATAAGAATAGTTCCTAGTTTGGAAATCGTATTATCAAAACTCCCGTTTAAAAACTATAGAAGCTTCATACAAATGTTGTTCCCCTTTATACTCCAAGGAAATGAATTTCGCAAAATCCCGTCTTAGAGAGCACCAGTGGCGAAGCATCCATATAACACGATTCCTGCCGGCTTCCCTTTTAAAATACGCCCTGACCTCCTTATACCTATCACTGCTTTCGTGTCTACTCAAAGACTAACTAGCCTTCCGAAACTCAAAAGATTTTAGTCCCACCGGCTTCCCTCCTCGGAAAAGTGACTCTTTGAGTAGAAATTTGAAACTCCTAGCACTTGTAATTTCTGAGATTTCGTGATGAGTGACCTTTCGTTTTTATATACGTATAGCTTCTGCCCGCGACTTCGTTCGCATAAATATCGTTTTTCCAATAGAAATTTTTATATTGTTTAAATACTGTTTTGCTTACTATTTCTAATCTCATCATCATCACCATTCGTACAAACCCTCTTTCACCTACCTAAAGACATCCCCCGTAACACAATATACAATACACAAAGGCAAATTTTCACTACAATAACTTTCCCCTTTCCCTCATTTCGTCTCCCTCTTTTTCCCCTTCCCCTCCCGTCTCCCTTCCACCTCCCTCACTTTCCCCACACTTCCCCTTACTTTCCCTCACTTCCCACTCACTGACTCCTCACTTCCCTCACTTTCCCTTACGTCCCCCTCACTTCACCCTCACTTACCTCTTACTTGCCCTTCACTGTCTCCTCACATTCCCCTGAGTTCCCTTTTTCTTTTTTTTTTACACAACGCCATCTAGACCCAAAGGAAGCATATTATATGCTTGTATTATGGGTTCTAGAATACGGATAAACATACTTAAATACTTTTATTTATGTAAATACATACATATTATACATAGAAATACCCAGACCAATGCAAATAGACATGTTCATGCTACAAATATTTGCACTGAGCGGAAATCGAACCCGCGACCTCTGCGTGGTAGTCCATACGCAGTACCACCGAAATACAGAGGCAGTCGATTTCCCCCTGACTTACCCCCGCACTTTCCCGACATTCTCCCTTCCCTTCCTCTTCCCACCCCTCCTTCCAAATTTCAAGTCGCCAACTTCGTTTCATACAATCGTTTTTATCCCTTTTCATACACTTAAGGGTTGAATTTTTAAAAACCCTTTCTTAATACACTTCTAGACATTAAGACAAACACACCCTCCAAATATCAAGTCGCTACGACCAGCGGTTTAGGCTGTACGTCGTCTGTCATTCAGTCAGTCAGTCATTCAGGACAAAGTCTTTTATAATATGTATGGATGTATGGGTTAGGCGTATAGCCATCAGGGATCAAAGCATACAGGCTGCTAGGAATGCTAACACGTGATAGAGCCACATAAAGCTGACCGTGCGAAAAACAGCTAATATTTAGATCCACACCCACAACTTTTAGTGTCTTACCTTGGGCTTTATTAATTAGTCATCGCAAAACGTAGGCTCACTGCAAACTGGACTCGTTTAAAACTAAACGAAATATTGTTTAGAATGACAGCAATCCGAGGAATAAAAACACTATCAGCTATTCCGCAACCTGTTAAAATCTCTGCTTCTATAATTTAGATTATTATTATTATTATATATATATTAATTTAGATTTCGTAGTAAATTAACGAATGTTCGATGTGATTCTTTAAATTGGCATAACTTTTTATTTATGAACCGATTGACATGAAACAAACACTAAATGTTAAGTGAAGCTTACCACAATATATTAGTTACACATATTTAAATCGGATAAGCCGTTTCTGAGATTAGCGTGAACAAACGCACAGACAAACAGACAAACAGACAAAAATTGTAACAATCATTGTTTTGGGTTCTGTTTGCGTTGATATAGGTCCTAATAGTATTTTTCTCATATATCTTCCATGTACAGACAGCGATCGGTTACATTTTTATTTTAAGTACCTATAGATTATAATTATTACACAATTTAATTTTCTTACCAGGCCTTAAACAGAACTAATCGAACGTGTATAAGAGATATCTCTTTGTATTACTTTGCGGATTAACTTGATTTTATGTATTAGGTAGGTCCATCAATAAAAATGCTCGTTAATAAAGAAAGAAGTTCACGAGTAAGTAGGTAAATATTAAAATTGTACTTAGGCGTAAAAGACCTAGAATATCACCTGTTTAAAAAAAACGCATATGTAACGTGATTAATTGTGTTAAGGTCGAATTTTTTTTTGACCGCCATTTTGCATCGCGCTTTAAAAGCGAAGTACACAGTCTAGGGTTTTTTGACACTTCGCTTTAAAAGCGAAGTGCACTGTCTAGGGGAGCATATTTAAATCTACTAAATGAAGGAGGTTGCGATCAACATCAGGGAGACCACTACCACTCTTCTTTCGTCCTATAACTTGGTACGAGCATACTTATCTACAATAACTCTTAAACTAACCTCGTTCCCTTTCTTCATGAATATGAGCGCGCAATAAGGGTTGTCAAATAAAAATATTAAATAGGTATTTAATTATAAGCGCGCTCTAGTAAACAACACTCTTGTTATATAAAACATTATTAATCCTTAAAATATAACTATCTTGCCGCGGCGCGGTTTCACACGCGTCTTTTCTTACTGCTTTGATCCCGTCGTCAGTAGCGCGATGTTACATAGCCATACCTTTCTCGAGAACTGGGCTATCATACGCAAAAAGATTTTTTTAATATCCGACTGATAGTTCTAGAGATTAGCGCGTTCAAACAAACAAACTCAATGTACACAATTTTTTTTAATTCCCTTTAATAGAACAATGTTACATCTGTAAAAACACAACATGTCTGTAGAGCGGTTGAATGTTTTGAGTATATATAATTGTTTAGAATTTGGTTCACGGCTTTCTACGAGTAAAAGGATGGGTAGAAAAGTAGCCCGTGGTACTTTTAGTTCGTCTTTTCGTCTATTCGACAACAAACATAAAAGTTTGATGTAAATGAAAATGTGAAATACATGAAACATTACATATTATACATAGTTAAAATGCATCTGAAATATCAAACTTGGGCTTTTACTTATAAATCTTGTATCATCTAGTTACAGTACAGCACAAAAGAGTAGTTAGATTGGATACCTATCGCGCCAATTAGACTCTCAGAGAATTCGTATTAAGGTTACGATTAATCATATAAAGATTACATACCTACATTGTAAACAAGTCAAGATCGTTTGCTCCTATAGATCCATATGCATAGGAGTTGGTATCTTTTATTCTGTGCACATCTCACTGTATCTTTCGAATTGTATAAATTTCGTTTCCCTTTTTTATGTAGGTATTATTTCATACCAGATTAAATTCGGGGCGACGTCCCAGACAGAAGGATCCGTTCGTTTTTGTTTGCTCCTGCGTGTTATAACTCGGCATTTGAAAGGGTTTCATCGCGACAGCCAACACCGTGATAGGTGTGAGAGTGCGTGTACCTATTACCTATTTTTTATAATATACCTTTAGCCCTATACCAATTACTGTAAACCAAACCATCCTCTAATATCTATGTGTTAAATTTGTTATTTCTATACTGTCCATACAAAGGTCGCCTGAAAAATTGCTCTTAGCGATAAAGCCGTCAATTGTACATTACTTTGTACTTATATATATAAATAAAGTAATACATAACAATTTGTTGTAAGTACAGTAAGGAATTTTAATTTTTCTATTATATTCTAAATAAGTTCTTTTTGATGGTTGCGTGTTAAGGTATACCCATTGCGTGTAAATGAAGTATCGGCAAATAATATTTTTACCGAAATACTACAATATAGTACATGTAAAAAAGTAATATTAAAGATTATTTTAATTAATCACGAGATCTGCAAGATTTACAAAAATATTAATACATCTCTTAGGTTGTTAGCTGAAGCAATGAGTAGTCTTATTTGGAACTAAACTTATCTGGCGACAATTGATAAACTAATTATATCAAACTTAAAGTTCTAACAGATAAGTGGGGAACACAAGAACAGGCCTGTATAAACACGACACCCGTGGCTAAATTGTTTTGGAAACAAGTCTATTTACGAGTCCGTGACACTAAACTAATTTGAAACTGGAATATGCTAATGTTTCCAAATATATAGGAATAGTAAGAGTATATTTATTGCTGCCTAATGACACTGTTCTTTAATATACAACTTCAAAATTTGACCCAAAAACCGCTGTATCCTCGGTCGTCACGACGAAAACTTACATTTTAACGATTATTACTGTTACGAAATATAAGGGACTTTGCATTTTATTAGGGTATTTTGGTTTGTTTATTTTGTGTGTGTAGTAGGTATATATACCTACTTAAAATTAAGCAGATATTCCAATCAACATTCGATACATCTATCATGTAAATAAAATTTTATTGTGTAGAAAGTTTTGAACATGGAAGTTAGACAATTTCACGTTCGAAAAGTGTTATAGCGCCGTCACAATCAAGATAAAAATAGATATCTCTTTAGATGAAAGCAAAATACAAATTATACAAATTTACCTGGCAACTGAGTTCTTGTAGCTAACGGATGCTTCGATCAATAAATCTGTAAGGTATAAAAACAAAGCAGAAATAGAGAACAATGGCAGGTACTCCACCAACAAGAGCTGATCTCTTAAGTAAAGAAAAAAGAAAATTATTTCTGTGGTTTTTCATAGATGAGTGACCTCTAACTAAAACACATTGCTTTAAGTAAAACATTAAAACTTAGTCATTACAGATTACACTAGCAGCCGTAATTAACAATAGATTAAATAAAAAATTTAAAACTTCCGACATAACTATACGAAAAAATTAAAAAGTAAGAAAATATTAGATACGTATTTATTGGCTCCTGAAATGATAGGTTGCTACCGGTGCACCCACTGGTTTCTACCACCGGTGGGTGCACGGGTAATGCCAGTTTCCCCTTGCATCTACTGCATCAAGGTCGGAATCAACTTTAAAAAATGACAATAAATAAGTATGAAATTTAAATACAAGGGCCACCGACATGACGACGCGAGATTTGGATTAAAATATTAATAAACTAGCTGCGCCCACGGCTTCGCCAGTGCGTAAAATATGTTTTGTTGTATCTCTCGGGAACCAGACCGATTTTCGGGATAAAAAGTTTGGGTATTCCGCTGATTCCAGGTGATGCTGCAGTCTCGTAATATGAATGTAGTAACAAAATATCAAATTTCAAATCACTAAGACCTACCAAGACCTTTACCTACACTTAGAAGTACTTCGTATCCTTTCAACTTGATTAGACCTGATGACCTTCAAACGGCTGGGCAGATACACACGTCTAACTTATAACCCCTAAGTTTTCGTAAGAGGTTAAAAAAAGTAGAGCTGTGTTATATATGCGGTATCTATGTGCTTTGATATACTTACCTTACTCTTATGTACTAACCAGGTCGGAACGGAACATATTTAATAAACAGATGATATTTGTTCTATATCCGGCTCCGCCAGATTCTTACAATACCCGTTCTTTTCTAGATGTTCTTAGATACGCCCGTGCTATAATTTTGTTTGAACAGCCTATGGAACATATAAATATGCAATGATTGTATGGTGTTTGCAGCCTATGCTGGTGCTACAGCAGTCGTCTCCGCACAAGACGCCGATGTCTTCGCGGAGTCCAAGTAGCGGTCGCAACACACTTCGTGTGCAACCACAGAACGTCGTAATGGCGCTTGTTCACAGTTTACCAGATCTCACTATAGATCCGTCACCACCGCCACCACGACCACAGCAAAGGTAATCTATCACGTCTTTACTAGAAATCTTCATTTAGAAACGACGTACGCAGAAGACGTTTTCGGTTTAATAATAACGGTAACTGTTATCAGAATACCTACATCCGGCTTCGGTTTAAAGATCTTTATTTCTCAAAGAACATTACATTGTTCACTTAAAGAGAAACTTAACTAATTTACATTAGGTTATTTTTAAACAGGCGTTCAGACTAAATATAATATGTAGTAACTTTGCCAATTATAATTGTTACAACAGCTTATACAAACATTAATTATTATCTAATAGATGTAGTTTTAATCTTTTCTTAAATATGGGTAACGATGCAGATTCTTTAACACTTTTCGGTAATTTGTTGTATAGCCTTACTCCCTCAAATTGGATATTTTTCTTACCGTATAAAGTTCTAACTGATGACACTTCTAAATTATCTTTGTTTCGTGTGTTATACTTGTGTGATTTTTGTTTAAATGATAGTTGTGTATGTGTGTTAGTGGTTAATATTTTCCTTATAGTTAGGCATGTGTGATAACGTGATAAGTGATAAGTATATAATTGTTCCAAGTTAAATAATTTAGTTTTTTTGTACAGTTCTACTGTTGGCGTTAGGTATTTATAGTTAAAAAGCATTTTAATTACTTTATTTTGTGTTCGTTGGAGATATTGTAAATTTGTTTTTGCTGCTTGGCCCCACACCTGGATTAAGTACTCTAGATGAGGCTTAAATAAAGTATTGTATACAGTATGTCTTATGTTATATGGTACACATTTCGCAATGTTACGTAGTGCACCTGTGAGTGGTATTATTTTGGATTTTATGTAGTCAATATGTGGTTTGAAAGTGAGCCTATTATCCAAAATTAAACCTAAATATTTCTCTTGATTTGATTTTTTTAAATTTTGATTTTTTATTATAAGGTGTGGGTAGTTCGAAATTGTCTTATTTTTTGCTGATAAAATTATGTATGAGGATTTACTAACATTAATTGATAAAAGATTTTGTCTAAGCCAGATATCCAATAGGTGGAAATCTTTTTGAGTTTCATGAACGATATTAGTGATGGAATTACCATAATAAAAAAGACACGTATCATCTGCGTACAGTGATATATGTCCAGTCAGTCCAGCAGTGCTTATATCGTTTATATATATAAGAAATAACAGCGATCCTAGGACTGATCCCTGGGGCACGCCGCATAGTACTTTAGTTGGTTCACTTGCATAGTTATCAAGTTTAACTATCTGTTGCCTGTCAGTAAGATATGATTTAAATATTTGCAGGGCTTTTGAAGCAATACCGATGCTCTCTAGCTTATTTAGGAGAATAGAATGACTAACTGTATCAAAGGCTTTTTTTAAGTCGATAAATACACCTAATACTATTAATTTTTTATCAATGCTATCTTTTATTTTAGTAACTAAATCAATCGTAGCTGAAAGTGTGTTTGAGTGTGGTCTAAATCCATATTGATATTTGTAAAGAAAATCTATATTTTTTAAATGCTTAAACAATCGAGAATATAAGACTTTTTCAAAAAATTTTGAAATGACTGGTAATACAGATATGGGTCGGTAGTTCCCAGGATCAGTCCTATCTGCGGCCTTATATATAGGAGTCACTTTTGCTATTTTAAGACTTTCTGGAAATACACCGCTGTCGAGACATTTATTAACACAATTAGTTAGATTAGTAACAATTAAGGTTTTAATACATTTGAGACTCTTTGTGGTTATTCCATCGATTCCACAGCTGGTATTTTGGTCTAAATTGTCTATTATTTTAGTAATTTCATCATTAGTACAGTGTTCGAAATTTGTGAGTAATGTACGTGTGTGTCCCGTAGTTGTTGACGTTGTTTGAAGATTAGGGTAGTAGTTTTGTAGATTGTGAGCCAAGATCGAACCTATTGTAGCAAAGTATGTGTTAAAGGTGTTACATCAAGTAATTGATTGCGTATTGTTAACAGTACAAGTCCGCAATCAGCTTCAGAAAAGTTATATCAAAGTCACCAAGAACTACTGCAAAGGAATCGCTTGTCTGCGCAACAGCAGCACCACTATTTAACCCCTGATCATCGCGGCACCAGCTATCCACCGCCTAGTCCGACTAGGTAAGCTTTTACATCCGTTCTAACTAAACAACTCATTTTATATGATGTACTAATGTTGAACTTTATTTAACAGGGCGTCACTGAAACGCGGCTTAGCATTCTCATACTCGTTTAAAAACCCACCGCTGTCTAAGATGGGTCACGTAAATAGTCAGTCACAACTACAAACCGAAGCCGGCCCATCTACTAGCCAAGGATCCAGAGTAATTATTAAATCCTATTAATATTATAAATGCGAAGTTTGAGGGTGTGTGAATGTATGTGGGTGTGTGTGGGTGTGAGTGTGAGTGTGCCACTCAGCACCTAATCGGCTGAAACAATTTCGATGAAAAAGTATGTGAATAAATTCGATGCCGAAGACGGACAAAGGCTACTTTATAACCCGAATATCGCTCTGATCGCCGAGTTATACCAATTTCCACATGGGCGAAGCTGCAGGACACAGCTACTTCTTAATATACGCAACACACCTAATATACTGATATATTCGTCAGGTATAAATATCTAAACTGAATCTGAAATGTAGGTAAGTACTCGTGACAAAAAAAAAATGTGCCAAAGGCATCCGCTTTTGGCACATATTATATTACACCTTTGGCACACATTAATCAAAACGTATTATTTTTATTTGAATAGCGTTATCACATTTTTTTTTAAATACTATTACGGCAAGCCTGTAGTAGGCATCCTACTACTGTGCAAACGTCTACCCAGCTATTTTACTCACTTTATAAATTACCATATTTTTATTCAAAATCATTTTGTGCAAGTATATTTAAAGTGTGGAACAATTAATAATATTATTTATATATTTAATAATATTATTTATATTTACAGAATGAGAAAGGTGGCAGTCCTGTGCCAGGTACCAGCACGAGTACAGAAACGAAAGCTGACAAAAAATCAAAACATTTCAGCAGCAGGTAAGCCGAATCACAATATTTACACTCTGTGTCTACATTTGCCTTTAATAATATCTACTCATAACAAAACTGGTCTTCACAGTTTTGTACTGTTGTACAAAACTAGAATATTTTTGAGAACGTCGAATATTTCTTCGTCGTACACGCTTATTTCTTAGGTCAAATTATTGTGTAGTCGTAATACTCTGATCTATATACTCTCAAAATTGGAAAAGTGCTTCTAAAATAATCTACCTACTGCTTTCACGGTTTACCTACCTATATAGTTTCGCTTCCCCTTCTGTCAGTTCATTCTTCAGTTCGGGCGGCTGGCACTCAAAAATCGAAGGATGACAAATAAGATGCTGGCGGGTGATGACGTTTACAAGGCAAGAATATTTATCTTTAGTTTATGTAGCCGTAGCTACTGCGCAGAAATCGCCTTACCCTCTCATTAGAGTACCCTTCGCGCTTCAACTGCTTTGTACATCGCTAATACGTAAATGCGTATGTGCATTTCTATAATTTTAGTTGCCTTTGAATAAATCTTCGATTACCTGTATAAAGGCAGAATGAAATTCACTAATAACAAAATCTTTGAAAGTCTAAGCTCCAAAGATATGTATTAAGGAGCGTAATATGCGTGTTAGCATCGCCAACGAAAGTATATGCTAACGTACAAAGTATATAAATTAGAGCTAAACTCGTTGAATAGCAGCTTGAATGCCGTTACAAACAAAGTTAACTCTCACAGCAACTAATTCTCGTGGATATGACAGCAATGACACCCGAAAATAGTGTAATACTCGTAGTAGCATTTCCCTTTCGAGGGGCATATAGATAATGCTCTACTAATATAGTTTGTACATCTCTTTAAATACCTACATAACTAGCTTTCACTAGTTATTTCCATAGGCATTTTATATTATTTATATATTCAAGAGACGCTATGGATTATGGACAGGATATTATGGATAGCTGTTCAACCACTTCATTTCTGTGTAAACGATAGTTTTTGTGTTTATATTCGGGGCAGCTAAAATAATTAATGAAGATGGTCACTCACCCCTATAGCCATCCCTGTCAAAAATATTTAAAAAAACATTATTCATTTTGGTTAAAGCATTGAAATATAACTTTTCTGAATTATAATTTCAACAACAAATAACTGTCTATTTAATATTTACCCACTAGGCCACGCCTATTAATTTTTTTTTTTTTAAATTATCCTATCACAAATTTACACCACAACAAAAAATCAAAAAGAAATATTAAATCTTTCCATTCAACATATCATCCCCAATTTCACCCTTCTAAAGTCACCGGATTCAAAAACATTAATGAGAGTATGTTTTATTTTTATAGTAGTACCCAAAAACAAATTATCAAAACTTTAAATCAAAAAACAAACAAGTTGCTTTCTTAGTACACCTCTAAACATTAAGACAAACACCCTCCAAATTTTGATCAACCGTTTAGGCTGTACGTTGTCTGTCAGTCAGTCAGTCAGTCAGGACAAAAGCCTTTCATGTATGGATATTTTCAAGGGAACGAGTTTTCGGTGACATACCTACAAATACCTACTTACTATGACTATGAACACAACATAACTGAATTACAAATCACCATGATCATTGATCACTTGAACTTTACCGGATGTAGTGTGCAATCCTTGCTGTTTGTTCTTTTAACCATCTTGACCTTGATCTTACACATAATATTTCAAGAATTGACCTTAGGTAACGGGCAGTTTGCAATAGATATCCCAAATTCAAATCCTATCTTTCACAAATATTTACTTACTTCATAAATTTACAAATAAGATAGTAAAATATAGGAATTTAGTAATATGTCGAAGAAATTGCTGATTTATTTGCTATACCTATAGATGAGAAATTAGTTGACTTTTTATTTTTATGCTATGTAAATATGTAGATTTAATGGGATCGTAAGTTTATCCGCAAAAAGGAGAATAATACATAGGTGTGTAGGCAGTGGATTTTATCAGCACATCGAGTCCTCCGATAGCTACGTTACTTGGCGAGATTCTTGACCCAAATTGATTACGAAACTTAATTTATTAGTTCATTGTGCGTGGCGCACACGTGACCGTATTACTGATTATTAAATAATAACTGCTTTCACATATTACTGACCAGCTTAGTTCATACATTATATACCTACTTATATCATTATGAGCTGACATTTTGGATGAAATCATATTTCTAGCAAGACCATACGGTACTATCTTTAAAAATGAAGACTTTCAGATAGTTGTCCTTTCAAATAAACGTATTTAACAGGAATACAATATACCAAATTATGTTTTAAAATTAAAACACGCAGAATAACCATAAAATAGTATGAGAAAATTATGTAATTTCTTGTACAATCGCGGGGTAGGTTATATTGATGTAATACAACA